>BSBN01000896.1:2724438-4086658 GCA_027924645.1 Cunninghamia lanceolata | reverse complement strand
ACCCAATTGACTATTAGATAATCCAAAAGGAATATCAAATATAAGAGATAGAATCTTTTGTGTATTAAGATATACGTAGGACAATAAGATGTAATATAGAATATGTAATGTAAGATATGATAGAAAGTAGAAAATAATATAGATGAAAAGATATGTATGAGATATACAGTAAGAGAACATATGAATATAAGGAGGATTGTTGTATAGGTGAATATTATATTAGAGATATAGGATGAATATTATATACCACAAGTTGATCTAATGATCTAATGGATGTCTAATGAGTTATGATATATGACATATATGTGTATGTGTAAATTTATTTAATTTTTATCATTCTATCCTACCACAACCTTCTATAACTTACCACATAAACCCTTGACCTTCCATTTATCATTCATATTAGGATATAAGTACAACTCTCAAGAAACTCAAGCTTAGATCATCGATCTATGCCCCATTCTTGCTAACAATCACCACTTGTAATATAATGTATTATAAACATGAAGGTTGTACTCATGTAATGTAATGTAATTAATGTTATGGAACAAAAAAATTGGGTTATGGTTCTACTTGTACTATTAAATTATTTTTGGGGGCTTGTATGATTTGGAAGGCATTATAATATTTTTGAGTGGGAGACTCTCATGTGTTAATATTATTTCCTTTTACGGTTTGTTCATTCAATGCTTGTATGATTGGAAGCATGGGAATTGCCACTTAATGAAACATCCTTGCCCCTAGCCCCTTTGTGTTTGGAAATTGCTTTCTTTCAAATTATGTTTTGAGTTACTGAATCCTCTGAAATTCTAATATGCAACATGGACACTCCTCCAAGGATTCCCCCTATGACATGGTTGTCTTAAATCACCATTTACACATAACTTTAATCATGCCAATATTTCCATATTAAGATTTTCTAAGGAGATATTGATGTTTGATGAGTTGAATAATACAAGGTTCTTCAAACTAGAGCCTCCATCTTGAAGGATTTTATTAATAAATTAAGTGTGAGGTACCTAGATTGGATGATGATTGAGGAATGGATCCTCAATCACATTCTACCCAATAAGAGAAATTTTCTCATATGTGAGATCTCAAAGGAGGGGATGCTTGAGGTGAGGGGATGCCCTTGACTATTAGAAATAAAGGTGCAAACCACACAATGGAAATATGATTCAAACCTTATTTATATCCTCTAAACAATGTAGAATCAATGGATATTACAACAGAAATAAAACCCACTACACAAAAATAACATGCATAAAGAATCAAACACATAACATAGTATGTAATGTGGAGAAAACCCTTTCAGGTAAAAAACTCCACCAAGAAAAGAGGCTCCAAGTTGAATTATCTTCAAATATGAGATTACAATCAATGCACTTCCTATCTTTCTTCAGTCAAGTACAAATATCCTTATAAAATGGGATTGCCTTCTAGGGCAAGATAATCGACATAATATCAACCATCGGATCTGTGACCTAATGATGAACGGTCCAGATTTACAGTGATAAAATATAAATAAAATGTGGTTTTGGGGGCGTTGTCCCCGAACCCCCACCAGGGTGCACAACCCGTGGACCCCCCGTTGGGGGGATGATCCCTCTGAACCCCTCACAGGGGGGAAACCCCCCTACGACCCCCCATCGCAAATGAATTAGCGTCGAGGACTGGATATAAACATGTAGCTAAAACAAGACCACTGTTGGTGAAACCTTTCATCTCTTATTGGCGATTTACAAACAATATTAGGAGTAATTAATTACATACTAAATTGGATTCATACTGCTAGGATTTGGCATAATACATGGATGGATGACATGTCATTTTACATGATGGCTACCTAGATATTTTGAGTGTGTTTACCTTGTATGAAATTTCTATGGGTTGTGTTTCTTAGTCTCAAAGACTTTCCTTCTACAAGTTAGGGGTCCAGGTGGTTGCAAAGGAGGATAAAGCAACCAATCCATGCCCTTCAATTTGTTAATTTATCTTTTTTAATCTTCTGTAGTTGGCAATGAAGTTGTTTAAGTTGTTGATTTTGGGTTTATATGTTGGAATGTCCCTTGTCCCTAATCTATTGGTTGGACATTTTAATTTTTTGATATTAATTATAACCTTCCTAACCTTTATTTTCTTTAGATTTTTTTAGCTATATTATACTAGCACTTTTAACCATAATGGATGAAGGCCCCAATAAAACCCTTATTTTACTTATAAAAAATACTAATAAAACTTCAATGTGGGTGTCTTCACATTTCTAAGATAAAACTTATTAACATTTAAAAAACATTTATATTTAAGATATCTAAATTAACTTATATAATATATAAAATAGTAAAATATTAAAAAAATCAATAAATTTTAATATAAATAAAAATAAACATTGTTTAATATTGTAGTGGTGAAAATCACATATCCATGACCTTTTCTCTTATGTTTTGGGCCCACTTTGATTAGAGTGTCCCTTATGAAATAAAAAGTCTACAAGTGACATATACTTTTGTAAAGATCAAATCATATCCTTATTTTAGCCTACCCCCATCATTACTCATTTCCAAGAATCCGTTTCCAATCTTAAGACTTCTTTCCTATTTTCTACCCTAGTTTGTTAGGAAAGGTGTCTCAACCTTGCAACTACAAAAGGTTACTATTCTTTTCAATTTTGGTCTTTTCGAATACCCTTTATCTTGAAGAATGGTTTAGAACTTTCAAAGTTTCCAAAAGGAGCTAAAGATGGCAGGGCTTACTATTTTTAGTAAGTCTACATTTGAGCTCGAATGGACCTAAAATTTTCCCAAAAGCTACAGAATTGCCAAATGAACATCCTGGGTGAGTTTCAACCCAAGATCATACCGAAATTGCAAGATATTAAAGTTTTCATTTTTGAAACTTTTAGAAAAGTTTTGAACTTAGGTTTGAGGCACTTAGAGGCTCAGACACCTTGATCAAAATTTATGGCCTCTAGAAGTTAGGCCTCATGTTTTGGGAAATGTGAAAACGTGTTGGACACTTAAAAGAGCTATAGAGGGGAGAGTTACATGTGTTGGTGTGTGATTTGGCACATTACAAGGCATCTTTGATTGGATATAATTTGGGCGCCAATTTTAGGTGGTTTTGGCTCACGGCTTTGTAATTACCATTAACAATTTTTTGCATTGTATCTCTTATATATCATGAGCTTGAGATGGAGGTTGTGTATGAGAGTCTTATAGATGTTGAGTTGCCTCTGGATCTCTAGTTGGTTATACTCCTGTGAAGACTTTCTTTGCAAGTATATTGTAATCTTGATGATTTCTAAACAATATATTGAGTGGCTTTTGGAATGTGGGATTTTTCTCTCAAAAGGGTTTCCCCATGTAATTACTGTGTTGTGGTATGATTACTATTTATGTTTATTTATGTATAATTTTTGTAACTGCTGTAAAGATCTAAAAATATTTTCATATCCCTCCTCTCAAGATTAGTGTAGGAAGTTGTTCTGCTACCTTAGCTTCCTTACAAGTGGTATCAAAGCTTGATCACCTTTGGTTTCAGTTGTGGGTTGTTGGGTTTTTTGAACTAATACAATATTGAGTGCGAGCTTGTGCAGAAGATACTGTGTGATCTTGTTACAGGAATTTTTAGATGGTGAGCACATTGGGGAGAATAGAGGTAGTAAAATTTTCTAGTAACAATTTTGAGATGTGGAAGCTGAAGATGGAGGATCTATTAATTGATTGAGATCTATGGGATACTATTGATGATAATGTTTCAAGGCCTATAGATGCTACTTTGGCTACTGAATATGATGTTATGGACCATAAAGACAAGGGTCTAATCAGATTATGCCTGGAAGAATCTGTTTTAATCAATGTCCATGAAGAGTCCTCTGCAAAGAAACTATGGAAGAAACTTGGTGAGATATCTCAAGCCAAATCTTTAGTGAACAAGATTTTATTGAGGAAGAAATTGTATTCCTTGAGAATGGAAGAGGGTGGATGAATCCTAGACCACCTAGAAGCATTCAATATGTTGGTGGCTCAATTGGCATCAATTGGTGTAAAAATGGATGAGGAGGAAAGATATTAGATCTTGCTTTGTTCTTTGCCTGATTTGTGGGATTCTCTTATGATGGCTATTGGAAGTACTTATGCTATGTTGAAAGTTAAAGATGTTGTGGGTTCTTTTCTTTATGAAGAGATGAGGAGGAAGGTAACCATAAGTGCCAAAGAAGCCCTAAATGTCCATGGAAGACCTAAAGAAAAAGGTAAGAAGAGTGAGAAACGTGACAAATCCAAGTCCAAGAGGAGATCCAAATCCCCTAGAAAGTCCAAAGTTATTTGCTGGAATTACGATAAGCCTAGACACTTTTGTAAGGAGTGTAAAGAAGAAAAGAAGAAGAAAAATAAGAAATTTGATTTTGATTCAAAGTCCAAGAAGGAAGATGTTGATGTGGTCATTGCAACTTTGGCCACTCATGCAGGTAATGATGCATGGTTAATTGACTTAGGTGCATCTTTCCATATGACCCCTAATAAAGATTGGTTTTTTGAATATGAAAAATTTGATGGAGGTAAGGTGTACTTGGGTGATGATTCTCATTTAAATATTATTGGCTGTGGTAAAGTTAAAATCAGGTTTTTTGACAGTAGAGTAAAAAGGATTAATGGTGTGTTGCATATCCCTAGATTAGCATGAAATTTATTATCTGTGAACAAACTAATAGATGTGGGTCTACATGTAGTCTTTTCTAATACATGATGCAGGATGGTTAGAGGTGCTATGGTGATCACTAGAGGTGTTAGATTTGGCACATTGTATAAGATTGATGCATACACTACTGAGTGTAATAGTACTTTTGTGAAAAGAAAGTCCGTGACTACTTCATTAGAAAAGGAGAGGGTTTCATTTTTACTGAATGGTCATGGCTTTTGGGTACCTAAGGGTGTTCTTTCTTCTAAATCAAAATTGCCTATAGAGAAAACTATGTTATGGCACCAAAGATTAGGCCATATAGGAGAAAAGGGTCTAAGGACCTTGAAAAATAAAAACCTTGTTGAAGGGTTGACTAATTAGAATCTTGACTTTGATTTCTGTGAGCATTGCATTTATAGTTAACAAAACTACGTTAATTTTTACTCGAGTTCTCATAAATCTTGTGGTGTATTGGATCTTATTTATTCTGATGTGTTTGGTCCTATAGATGTTCCTTCCATTGAAAAATCCACATATTATGTTTCATTTATTGATGATTATAGTAGAAGGACATGGGTTTATTTTCTAAAGAGTAAATTTGAAGTTTTTAGTCAATTTAAAGAATTTAAAACAATGGTTGAGTTGCAGACTAGAAAGAAAATAAAATGTTTGAGGACTGACAATGGCGATGAATTTTCCTCTAATGATTTTGATAGATTATGTAAAAATTGTGGCACTTAGAGACAAAGACAACTCTGTATTCTTCATAGTAAAATGGAGTTACATAGAAAGAATGAACAAGACACTGATGGAGAATGATAGGAGTATGCTTAGTGGTTCTAGTCTAAACAAAGGTTTTGGGTTGAAGTTGTTGCCACTACTTGCTACCTGATTAGTGGGTCTCCTACATTAGCTCTTTTGATAAAATGCCTATGGAGGTGTGGTCAGGGCACAAGCCTTCACTGAGACATCTTAGAGTTTTTGGTTGTGAGGCATATGCACATGTGCCAAAGGAGACCGAACAAAGTTAGAGAACAAGGTTGTGAAATGTATCTTCATCGGGTATAGTTATGGTGTGAAAGGATACTAGATTTGGGAGCCTATTGCACAAAAGGTATTATATAGTAGAAGTGTTATTTTTAGAGAAACTAAGTCTTCTTCTATTACATTGCAGCGAGAAAAAAGTGAACAAAAAGATGTGATTCAACTCCCTTCTACACCTAAGAAAGTTGAATCGAGGCCCCTAGACAGACAAGAAGTTGAGGAGAGCTCATCTAGCTCTAAATCTTTAGAAGAGGAGGAAGAACCTTCAACTCAGCTTATTCGAAGGTCTACAAGGAACAGACAACCACCTGCAAGGTATTCACCTGATGACTAGAGGTGTATCTTTGCTTTGAATACTAACATAGATGAACCTAGATCTGTAAAAGAGGCATTAGGTATGAATGATGCAGAGTCCTAGAAGATTGCTATGGACGAAGAAATGGAAGCTTTGAAAAAGAATGATACATGGGACCTAGTACCATTTCCTGAAGGATGAAAACTTGTTATTTGCAAATGGATGTTCAAGAAAAAGGTTGGTTTAGATGGAGGTATTAAGAAGTACAAAGTACGGTTGGGTGTGAAAGGTTACTCTCAGGTTGAGGGTGTTGATTACGGTGAGATATTTTCTCCTATTGTAAAAATGGCATCCATTAGATTATTTCTTTCTATTGATGTTGCTTATGATCTAGAGGTTGAGCAAATGGATGTGAAAATGGTGTTCCTTCATCATGATTTGGAGGATATTTATATGACACAACCAGAGCACTATGTGGTGAAAGGTAAAAGTAATTTGGTTTGTAAATTGAAGAAATCTTTGTATGGCCTCAAACAAAGTCCTAGGATGTGGTACCAAAAATTTGATACATATGTGTTGAGTTTGGGATTTGAGCATTCTAAATCCAATCACTATATTTATAATAAATCTGATGGTGATCGTTTCCTATTTATTGCATTATATGTTGATGATATGTTATTTATTGGTAAAGGGAAAGGAATGATTTTAGAACTAAAATCTCAACTTGTAACTAAATTTTAAATGAAATATCTTGATGCAGCTAAACACATTCTTGGGATGGAAATAAGAAGAGATAGAGTGGACAGAAAACTATGGCTCGGCCAGAGTAAGTATGCCAATTCATTTTTACATAGGTTTAACATGCAGGATTGTAGACCATTGTGTGTTCCTTTTACAATTGGAATAAAGTTATATGCTTCACAATGTCCAACATCCCAATCAAAGATGGAAGACATGGGTAGAGTGCCTTACTAGAGTGTAGTTGGAAGTTTGATGTATGTTATGGTCTGTACTAGACCAGACATTGCCTAAGCAGTGGGAGTTCTTTCCAGATATATGTCTGATCCTGGTAGAGTTCATTGGGATGCAGTTAAAAGAGTCTTCAGATATTTCTGGGGTACCTTAGAGTATTCCCTATGTTTTCATGGTAATTTGATAGGAGACATGCATTCCCTTAATGTTCATGGTTACATGCAGATTCAGACTGGGTAGGTGATGTTAATAGAAGATGATCCAGTAGTCCTTATGTGTTTACTTTATTTGGTAGTGCAATTAGTTGGATGAGTAAGTGATAGGTTGTGGTCACTTTGTTCACTACTGAAGATGAGTATATGGCAGCTACTCACACTTGTAAAGAAGCCATTTGGCTTAAGAGACTATGTTTAGATATCAGAATAAAACAAGGTGCAGTGATAGTTTATTGTGACAGTCAAAGTGTGATCTGCCTAGCTAAGAACCCGACATTTCATGCTAGGACCAAGCACATTGATGTACAATATTATTTTGATAGAGATATGTTTGAGGATGGTAGGGTGAACCTAGTTAAGGTAGATACTTTGATGAATTTTGTAGATTTATTAACTAAATGATGCAGACAAGATCAGGGGGTTTATCAAACTGCTCAATCTTGCAGCCATAGAATTATAACCCACACTTTTGCACACAAATCAACAAAAATCTTGATGATAAAAATCTGAAAATATATCTTATTTCAAATCCTCATAAATATTTACATTTAACAAATCCTTCAGGAATCAATTACATGCATTCAAGATTTAAATGAAAAATAAAATTTAGAAATTTCAAGGGTTTTTCAGGCACTTCATGCCTTCAAATATTCAAACCCTCATGCCTTCACACTTTCTTGGCTTCAATCCTCTTTTAAGATCTGATTTTTCCCTTCATACTACAGCTCTCTTGGCTTCCTTAAACACCTGCAAATCTCTTCTTCTCTTCTTATTTCCTTCCTCTCTTTCAGCAAGCTAATTTCTGCATCTCTTCATGCCATTGTCTTGAGCAACCTACAAGTTTCTTTCTTCAAACTTACTGCTGTTGATTGCTGCCTCTTAACACCATTAATGGATACATTTTATTGAATTCAAAACCCTCATGAAGAACCAAAATATGGTGCCCAAATTTGATCTTTCATTTTCCCCAAATTGTCCTTTGAAATTCCTGCAGAAAAATGAAAAAATCTTAATTTATTGCTTCCAAATGTGCCATTCAAAGTTGCTGCTCCATCTTCAACATCTTTCTTTTGTAGATTTTTTTAAAAAATAAATAAAATCAGAAATAAATCCATCCTTATCCATCTAAAATTGGAAATTGAAGAGTCACTAATTATTTGTCCAAAAATCACTAGTTCTTTCCTCCATTTTAGCCACCCAAATGAATAAATGCAATATTAAATTGAAAATGAGGGAATAGAAACAATAAAATATTATTTTCATACTTCCCAAGGTGTTCAAGTTGAGTAAACAAAATAGATTTATTTTGTTTTTTCTTCACAAGCCCCTTCTATCATGGTAAATGAACCCCATCAACGCCTAGGACCTTGAATTTGTGAAATATAATAATTTTAAAAATCACATTGAATATATTGGTTGCCTTTGATATTTGAAATGAGAGCCAAGTCCTCACAAATGAAGATTTGTATCCTCCCAACACTTCACAAGTTGCTCCTGAAGCTCAAACCTACACCAAAAATGTTGAAAACTGAACATAAAAATAAAATATTTTTTTGGTGATGTACGATTGCCTGTGAGCCCAGATGCTCCTGCATCAGACATGCTGGTTAAAATGTTTCTAAGAATGGCTCACAAAATGGAATTGATTGTTGAAACCACCCTTTCAAATGTAAGAGTCAATGTGACTTCAGCAAGCTAGGATCACCTGCAATCAAGACAACCTTCCACACAAAGATGACAAGAGAAGATGCTAAAACAATGGAGCAAAGAATCTATACAAAGATCATATGAAGCTGTATGAAATACAATGAGTGAGCCTTGCTTATAAAGGCAAGGTGAGAGCTATAAAGGTGGAGTGAAAAGTGGAAATATTCCTACAACATGTGTCAATTAGAGGATGATAACTAATTGCACATGTGGAGGATAAGACAACTCACTCCAACTATCAACAACTCAACACACAACTAGACTCAACTAGACATCTAGAAGACTCCCTAAGTTAACTTAACATGTGTGAATTATGTGTTCACACCAACACCCCCCCTTAAGTGCAACTTAGGGAGTAGTTGACTAAAACAAAGATGCAATCATGGATGGGTCCTGGCTACTAGGCCATGTTAGGTACCCATGTACAACAAATCTCAAGTGGAGAAAAGGAGAAAACCTCATGGGACAAAACTCCTCTCCAAAAGTGAGAATGCAAAAAATAAATGAAGGATGTGATGGAAAGAGGACTCAAGACCCTCCAAGAACTACATCCAACACATATATACAATCAATTACCCCCCCATAGGAGAGAAAGTGTGAGACTGTAGGTCCCCCCCACAATGAAGTAGCTCCTGTGCCGATGGTGAACGCCTAAAGAAGAATGCTGAAGAGAATCCAAAGCCTGCAAACAACATTCTTCCCCTTAGGAAGAAACAAATCCAAAGGCTGATGTCGAAGAAACTCCATCTCAAGGTATGAGGGAAGAAGCCTCATGATGTATGTTGTCTCTGAAAACTACTCAAGTGTCCACATGTCATAACTAAAAGATGCCACATAATCAAGTGCTACATGCGACAATCCAAGACAAGATGAAAACTCAAGATCATCAATCTCCAAAGATGAACAATCCTTCGAATGATGCTCAACATTCTCCAATTCAGTGCCAAACTATGACAAGTGAAGAGGAGAAGATGGTGTCTGCTCATCCGAAGTAGAAGAATCAACTCCTTCAAAGAGGAGATGAATGTCATCAATGATGTCCTCCAAGTCATCAAGATAGGACTCATGAAACAAGTCTACAATACCTATCAAGTACTCATCCCAAAAACCTATATCTGGAAGACAATGAATATCCTGCTCAACTGAAGTGGATGAAGCTATGTCAATGCCAATCTTTGTAGAAGCAGGAGAAGGAGGAAGCTCAAAACTAGTCTCAAGAACCAAAGTAGATGCAAGAACACCAAGGTGCAAGTGACCAAACTTCTCCTCAGAAACATGATTCACACTTGGTGCATGAGTGTGAATGTCAATCAATGGATCTACATCATCATCAGAAACAAAATGAGAGAAAGTGTACAAGCAAGATGCATGATTAGCCATCCCAATAACAATGATATCTCTACTCTCCAAGTCCCATATGATCACAGAATCAGGAGTGAACTCAACTGTCTTCCCTGCACCACAATGAGTAATCTGGTAGATGGAAAGGAGATTGGTTGTCAAGGAAGGTACACACAACACATTGTTGAATGTATTATGACCAACATCAATATTTCCTTTTCCAATTGCATGCATGTATGTATTGTTACCCATCAAAATAGGTGGTGAAGTACATGACTGAAATGATGAGAACATCCCCTGTGAAGATGCCATATGATGAGAAGCTCCGGAATCAAGAAGCCATCTCTCTGACTGAAGACTTGTTGAAGCAAAGAGTGCTTGTCCTTTTCCTTTATCTATCCCATGTGCAATGCATGTTGTTCTTGTAGATGTAGATGGTGTCGAAGAAGAAGACTTGGGTAAAATGGTTGTTGATGGAGAATACTCAATGTTATGTTTTTGAAGAAGTTGTGACATCTCTTCAAAGTTTTTCTCATAACATTTAGTCTCATCATGACCTAATTTCTTACAATAAGAACATTGTGGCTTCTTCTTCTTATTGGACTCCTCTTTGGAAGAAGAGTTGGGGATTTTCTTTGATTCTTTCTCTTGCTCATTAGACTTTGAATCCTTTTGTTTCTTTCCCTTATTATGTGAAGCCTTGGGATCTTTTGTGCCTTGTGTTGCAACTAGAGCCTATTTTCTAGGAGACTTCAATGTGCCCATGTGTAGTAGCTTGGCTTGCTCTCTAGTGAGTTGAGTAGAAAACTCCTCAAATGAAGGCATAGTAAACTTACTACCAAAGGCATCCATTGTAGCATAAAAGGTAGAAACATAAACTGAATATGCAGGACCCAATTTTGCAAGAATAGATAGAATCAATTGTTCATCTTCTTTCTCAAGACCACTTTGTTTGAGTTGCAACCTAAGAGACATAAACTTGGTGAAGAAGTCTTCGATTTGATCAAAGTCTTGAGGATTAAGTGCAATTAGCTCATTTTCCAATTTGAACCTTCTTATTTTATCTTGCTTTCCAAATAGATTGTCTAGTGTTGTCCATATCTCGTTTGGTGTAGTACAAGACTCAACATGAAATCTCAGATCTGGAGAAATAGCAAGACAAAGTGTGCCATAAGCCTCATCTCTTCTATCTAACCATTTTCTTCTCTCAGTAGCACCTGTGGGTTTAGGATCTGTGCCTAAAGTTATTCTATGTAACTTTTGTTTATACAACACAAACTCCATGTTTTTCTTCCATTCAAGATAATTATATGGAATTAAAAGTGGAAATTGAGGCACATCCATGATCAAAAAGAAAGACAACAAGACAACAAAACCCCTTTACTATGTAAGAGAGCATCCCCAATTTGTTGTGGCACTTTATACTTAGTGCGTTTTACAATTGTCTTCAAGGGATCAAATTTGGGAGAATAACAAAATCTCTTAAAAAAGAGATCGCAGTGAAATTACAATCACTCACAATGATGTATTATAGCAAACAAATCCTCTCAAAACAAATTTCAACTCCTCAAGTATCAAAATGTCCAAGTTATCACTCAGATGCCAAAAAACTGACAAATGAAATAAAATGAACTTGAAGTAAAATCTAAGAAAAGTACATGGATGGCTGTGTAGAGCTCCTGAATACCTTTCTGATGCCGCAAGCATCGTGAAAATTGGAGTTTGTGGCAAAAAGTTATGAGATCGGAAGCCAAAAGGGAAGATTTGTCTTCGACCTGCAATAAATGCTGTCAAATAGCAAAATCTATGAAAATGACTGATACCACTGCGAAGTACTCTCTATCATCTTTCCAACGGTATCTTGTTTTCCTGATTTCGACACCGTGGGCAAAAGTTGTACAAAAAGCAAAAAAAGCCCTACTTTAGGGCTTTGAGGGGCAAAACAGGCCCCCTTGGTGGAATATTCTCCCTTGGACCAGAATATTCTCTCTATCACAAAACCACTGGTTTGAACCAAAACCGTCTATGAAGACAAAAACTGCCAGTGAGAGAAAATAAAATCCATTGGGTGTGAAAAAACACCTTTTGTGGCGGGAAAACCACTTTCTGCATAGAAAAACTACCTTGACAATGGTCAAAACCACCTGTCGATGCTTGGAAACTGCTGATTGTATACGCAAAACCACCTTCTATGTAGTAACTGCCAACACTGCAAATACAATAGTTTTTTTTTTTGTTATAAAAAAAAACTATAAAAAAGAAGGGCGATTAATAAATTTGTGGGCCTCCACACAGTCTGGCAGGGCCGAGCCTTTCACTCCTACCAAGTGAACCGCCAAACTAAAGTGTTGAATGCTAGAAACATTTTGAGGATGGCCGGAAATGACTGCCAGTTAGGAGTAAAGATTGCCGTAGACAATTGTTAACCGTTGGAGATCTGCTGCTAGTGGTTTGACAGACCGCCAGAGATAAAATGTAGACCGCCCAAAAAAATGTGAGGTAACTGCTGGTGTAGACTTTGATCACTGCAGGATCAGGGTTTTTAGACTGCCGACCTCAACGAATTTTGAAGACCACTGCACTAGGCATAAAAAATGTCCTGTGATTGGTGATAAATGACTTTCAGGTGATAGACCGCCTAGCTGGGAAACAAGACCGCAGAATTGTTGTATGCCAGAGATCCCACCGTAGAATTGTAAATCCCACAGATACTTTGAACTGCTCGATGCCTAAGAATACTATCGTTATATTGTATGAATACGGACTACAGAGGAAACAGTGACGCTGGCGATTTAAAGGAATATGCCGATCGTAATAATCGACAAATGGTGGATCGACTGCCAACTATGATTTAACCGTCCAATACAAAACCATGAACATAAATCTGCAAGATCTAAAGCCCGGTCGTGGATTGCAAGATGTTTGTCTTGATTTCCAAGGAAAGTATGTGGAGTGCCAATGGTGGATCAAAGACTACCAACAGAAAGTTAAACAAGCCACCAAAACTACCGATTCAGACCTGACTTGCAGATGAACGCTGACGTCAGATCTTAGTAATAAACCCCTGTTGATGAAGATTTTAAACCTGCGAATTGAATTTTATTTATCATAAGGCCAAAGCCTATGATCTAAGGGGCCAAGGGATCTAGAGTCAACGATGAACCAGAGGCCATGGCGTAGTCTGCAGACAATGCAGGGTACTGACAGTACCCTGTCATTTAAAAAAAATCTTTTTTTTTTGCTAAAACAAAAAAAATTTAGATGTCCGTAGAAAAATAATTAAACTAGGTAAAAACTTTTACCTGAAGGACAAATGCAAGATTTTCTACCGATGACGCCACATCCAAATTCAACAATAACGCAGACTGAGATAGGCGCTGCAGTGACCGCACAATGCTGACGCAAACTGGTACAGGATGGTACGGATTTTTCACCAATGGACAAGGAGCAAAAAAAATTTTGCCAGAATTTTTGATGACAAAATTTAACGAATGAACAGCCAATCTATACAGATTGGGGCCTCTTGATCGCAACCGTGATGCCGGATTTGCTCCAGGATACTCCTATGATGCTGCTCCCAGCAAAACCTCTCTAATGAGCGAAGGAAATTGCAGACAAGGCTTTGATACCATGTAAGAGTCAATGTGACTCAGCAAGCTAGGATCACCTACAATCAAGACAACCTTCCACACAAAGATGACAAGAGAAGATGCTAAAACAATGGAGCAAAGAATCTATACAAAGATCATATGAAGCTGTATGAAATACAATGAGTGAGCCTTGCTTATAAAGGCAAGGTGAGAGCTAGAAAGGTGGAGTGGAAGGTGGAGTGAAAAGTGGAGATATTCCTACAACATGTGTCAATTAGAGGATGATAACTAATTGCACATGTGGAGGATAAGACAACTCACTCCAACTATCAACAACTCAACACACAACTAGACTCAACTAGACATCTAGAAGACTCACTAAGTCAACTTAACATGTGTGAATTATGTGTTCACACCAACATCAAATAGTAAACTATTTGCAGTATACTCCAATGCTGTCATTGGTAACAAAAAAAAAATCTTTCTTCTTCTTTTCCAATGTCTACTTGGATTTCTTCCTATCTTCCTTTGAAAAATATGTTTGTACCAATTCCTCTTTCACTGATTGACCTTCTTCTCTTCTCTACTCTTGTGGGATTCAACCCACCCTTATCCAACCACCTCCACCTAATTCCTTCTGACCATTCCAACTCATCTGCCTCATCCCTTGCAACACCTGCATACAATCCTATACTAACAACATCATGGAAATTAAATATTTCCATTTGCACTTCCCCTTCACACTTTTCTACCTTGACCACTTCCTTTTCATCTTGTATGACAACAAGTCTCTTCGTGCTCTATTGTACCACATTTCTCAATTTCTTTATGTCCTCTAAAGGACACACAATTGTTATTGCACTCTCAATTTTATCTTCAATTGCAACTTTAATCTTTACCATCTCCATGCCTTCAAAAAGACATATTGTTGCTGCATTCTCATTCTTTTCTTCTTCATCATCCTCTTCCAAAGGACATTTAACTGATGCACTCTTCTCACTCACTGCAACATCAACAAACAAATCAACATAAACAACATTAGAAAAAATAGAAATTTTTTTTACTTTACTCTCTCATCCACAAACATTGTAGATTCACCCTTTGCAAGTTTTAATTCACTCTCCTTCATCATGCCATCGACATGATATTTTTTATCATAACCACTCATATCTATAAAATCTCTATTTTGCATTGTTTCTAATCTGTCCAATCTCAAATGGATGTCTGTCATCATCTCAAGGATTTTCTCCCTTTGGTACTGCTTCATAGCTGCCCATTCAACTGACCTCTTCAAGGCAAACTTCATCCTCTTTTTCAAAGATATTTTCACACACCTTTCACTACAACTTGCCAATCCTGGAGATCCAAAAAATGATTTCAACAAAATCTCCAAAGAATACCTGCAACAAATTTTTTCTTTAGAGCTGAATAGCCCTCTACAGTTACAGGACTTCCACCTGCAACAAACTTCAACAAACTGTCATCAACTATCCTCTACCCAACAAATACTCTAGAAGATGCACCTCTCAAAACCCCCTCTACCCATTTTCACACAGTGGAGGACATTTGTACACCTTCTACCTAGCTTTATCTCTATTGGAGGAAAGCTCAAAACTTGAATTTGAAACCCTTCTCCTCACACACATTCTAGCATCATGCCTGCTCTGATACTATTTGATGTAGACAAGATCAGGGAGTTTTATCAAACTGCCCAATCTTACAGCCATATAATTATAACCCACACTTTTGTACACAAATCAACAAAACTCTTGATAATAAAAATCTAAAAACACATCTTATTTCAAACCCTTATATATATTTACATTTAACAAATCCTTCAAGAATCAATTACATGCATTCAAGATTTAAATGAAAAATAAAATTTAGAAATTTCAAGGGTTTTTTGAGGCACTTCATGCCTTCACACTTTCTTGGCTTCACTCCTATTTTAAGATCTAATTTTTCTCTAAATCCTAAAACTCGCTTGTCTTCCTTAAACACCTGCAAATCTCTTTTTCTCTTCTTATTTCCTTCCTCTCTTTCAGCAAGCTAGTTTATGCATCTATTCATGCCATTGTCTTGAGCAACCTTCAAGTTTCTTTCTTCAACCTTGCTATTGTTGATTGCTTCCTTTTAACACTGTTAATGGATACATTTTATTGAATTCAAAACCCTCATGAAGCACCAAAATGTGGCACCCAAATCTGTTCTTTCATTTTCCCCAAATTGTCCTTTGAAATTCCTACAGAAAAATGAAGAAATCTTAATTTATTGCTTCCAAATGTGCCATTCAAAGTTGCTTCTCCATCTTCAATGTCTTGCTGCTGTAGATGTCTTTGAAAAATAAATAAAATCAGAAATAAATCCATCCTTATCCACCCAAAATTGGAAATTGAAGAGTCGCTAATTGTTTGTCCAAAAATCACTAGTTCTTTCCTCCATTTTAGCCACCCAAACGAGTAAATGCAATATTAAATTGCAAATGAAGGAATAGAAACAATAAAATATTATTTTCATACTTCCCAAGGCATTCAAGTTGAGTAAATAAAATAGATTTATTTTATGTTTTCTTCACAAGCCCCTTCTATCATGGTAAATGAACCCCTTCAACGCCTAGGACCTTGAATTTGTGAAATATAATAATTTTAAAAATCACATTGAATATATTGGTTGCCTTTAATATTTGAAATGAAATCCAAGTCCTCACAAATGAAGATTTTTATCCTCCCAACACTTCACAAGTTGCTCATGAAGCTCAAACCTACACCAAAAATGTTGAAAACTGAACATAAAAATATATTTTTTTGTGATGCAGGATTGCCCATGAGCTCGGATGCTCCTGCATCAGACACACCGGGTAAAATGTTTGTGAGCATGGCTCACAAAATGGAGTTGAGTGTTTAAACCACCCTTTCAAATAGTAAACTATTTGCAGCATACTCCAATGTTGTCATTGGTAACAAAAAAATTCTTTCTTCTTCTTTTCCAACATCTACTTGAAATTCTTCATGTCTTCCTTTGAAAAATATGTTTACCGATTCCTCTTTCACTGATTAACCTTCCTATCTTCTCTACTCTTGTGGGATTCAACCCACCCTTATCCAGCCACCTCCACCAAATTCCTTCTAACATTTCCAACTCATTTGCCTCATCCCCTGCAGCACCTGCATATAATCCTATACTAACAACATCATGGAAATTAAATATTTCCATTTGCACTTCCTCTCCACACTTTTCTACCTTGACCACTTCCTTTTCATCTTTTATGACAACAAGTCTCTTCGTGCTCTGCTGCACCACATTTCTTAATTTCTTTATGTCCTCCAAAGGACACACAACTACTGTTGCACTCTCATTTTTATCTTCAGTTGCAACTTTAACCTTTACCATCTCCATGCCTTCAAAAAGACATATTGTTGCTGCATTCTCATTCTTTTCTTCTTCCTCATCCTCTTCCAAAGGACATTTAATTGTTGCACTCTTCTCACTCACTGCAACATCAACAAACAAATAAGCATAAATAATATTACAAAAATTAGAAATTTTCTTTACTTTCTCTTCTTTTTCCTTTACTCTCTCATCCACAAACATTGTAGATTCACCCTTCAAAAGTTTTAATTCACTCTCCTTCACCATGCCTAAATTGGATGGTGTTCAGAATCTATGGGCCTCTTGGCCCCTAGCAATTAAATCATGGTGTTGATACTCCCCTTGCTCTTGCAAGGTGGTTGACAAGTGGGAGAATGTTAGGAAAGGTGTCTCAACCTTGCAACTACAAAAGATTACTATTATTTTCAATTTTAGTTTTTTCGAATACCCTTTATCTTGAAGAATGGTTTAGAACTTTCAAAGTTTTCAAAAAGGGTTAGAAATAATAGGGCTTACTATTTTTAGTAAGTCTACATTTGAGCTTGCATGGACCTAAAATTTTCTCAAAAGATACGAAACTGCCAAATAAATATCCTGAAGTGTTTTGACCTAAGATCATACCCAGATTGCAAGATATTATAGTTTTCATTTTTGAAACTTCTAAAAAAGTTTTGAACTCAGGTTTGAGGAACTTAGAAGCCTTGATTTGCCCTAAAAGTTGTCCTAATTGACAAAGTCAGTTATAGCTTAATAGATCTCTTCATGAGCTTTCTGACGCATTAAATGATTTGTCAATCAGACACCCACATCAAAAGTTACGGCCTTTGGAAGTGGGGCCTCCAATTTTGTGAAATGTGAAAACGTGAACTAGACACTTAAAAGAGTTGTAAAGGGGAGAGTTACATGTGTTGGTGTGTGATTTGGCACATCACAAGGCATCTTTGATTGGAGATAATTTAGGCACCACTTTTGGATGGTTTTGGCTCATGGTTTTGTAATTACCATTGACAATTTTCTATATTGTATCTCCTATATATCAGTAGCTTGAGATGGAGGTTGTGTGTGAAAGTCCTATAGATGTTGAATTGCCTCCAGATATTTGGTTGGCTATACTCTTGTGAAAGCTTACTCTATAAGTATATTGTAATCTTGATGATTTTTGAATAGTATATTGAGTGGCTTTTGGAGTGTGGGGTTTTTCTCCCGAAAGGGTTTCCCCACGTAATCATTGTGTTGTGGTATGATTGCTATTTATATTTATTTCTATATAATTTTTGTAACTGTTGTAAAGATCTAAAAATATTTGCTTATCCCTCCTCTTAAGATTAGTGTAGGAAGTTGTTCCGCTACCTTAGCTTCCTTACATAGTTTTGATTTGTAGGGGTAGAATTGACCCAAGTCACTTCTATGTGCACAGATTTAAACTTTGAACTTTTAAATCTCAAAATTAAAATTAAACCTTGTTGACTTCTTCCTACTAACTATTGTGAGATGACTTAATGCATGTTTGTGTGGATTTGTGTGCTATGTTGTATTTAAAAACACACCCTAATGCATTTGCATATGATTAAGGAATCATCTAGGATCATTCATATGAGAGCATCATAACATCTTCAAAGAGCATCAAATTCCATCATCCTCTTAGACATATTGTATGCTTTCCTATTGTCTTGGGTCATCATAAAATCAATCCACCCAAGGGGTTGCCTAAAGTAGAATAAATCTTTTTCTAACATAGGTCTCATAATACCACCCCACTTCAAATATAAGTACATTGAGTCGAGGCACATCTATAATAGTTGTCAATTTCTTATCAATTCATTTATGTGGGTTAGGTTCAAGTTTGCCCATTAAGTTCACTTCCACAAACACAAGGATTAGTTTCATAGACACAAATTTGAACTAAAGTAAAGTACAATCAATTTATAGCTTATGAAGTGTTCATCTTCAAAAGATCCTATTTTTTTCACATTAACAAATCAATTCTAAATATCTTAAATAATATATTCCTTCATCCAAATATCAAACAAAAGATCACATTTAATTTATTCAATTTCATAATTCCAAATTTACATTTGTTATCCTAATCTCACTCTATATCTTAAAATATTGTTGTTGTTCAATCATTTACCATGAAATATTAATGTGAATGTAACGTCCACATAGCATTGTAATAAGTGAAAGAATATGGGTCCAAGATGCCTAAAATCATGTAGGCACGTTTAATTCAAAGGAAATGAAAGAAGAAACCACAATACAACATGCTTTGTAAGACAAGGATATAAACCTCAAAATGTTGGGAAACATAGACAAACTTTACTTGCAATCATGGTCTCCATTTGTCTATAGTTGATGTAACCCATAACTAATTAGAGTTTTTGATAGGTACCTTGATTTATCAAGTGGACCCACATTTATATTGTCATACATTATTGTCTCGTATATACTTTGTTTTAATCAAATATTTAATTGTAGTAAGCTAAATAATTTGTCTTGGCTTATCATCTAACATAACCATTGAACAATCAATGCCATGAGGAAGAATCCGAATCTATAAATGGACATCTCCATATTAATTAACTTATCATACAAATAAGAAATTCTATTCCATAATAATTCAGAATTGATGTGGGTTGTTTTTAGGAATAAATATTTTTTTATTAAAGTTTTTAATATAATTAAGTGTAAATATCCTAAATATATTTATGTAAAAGATAAAGAGAAAAATATTATTTGAGATATTTATATTAAATTTTGATGTTTTTTAAATAGATATATTTATCTATCTACTTAATTATTTATGTGTTCCCTAAATTTCTTAATTACTTTAGATAGATATTAAAAATGATATTGATATAAAAAATAAAATAACTTTTCAAGTAAAAATTAAAGTAAATAATTTATTTTAGTTTAATTTTTTGCAAATTTGGGCATTAGTGTATTAATATTGAAAAATAAAATAGCTCTTCAAATAAAATATAGTAAATTTTAATTCTTAACTAAAATTAAAATTTATGTGCCCATGTATATATGTAGTAAATAAAATAGTTTTAAATTAAAATAAAATAACTCTTTAAGTAAATAATATAATTAGAAAGATGTATTTAAGATATTTATAATTTTTATTAATATTAATATTATGTTTATTATTAAATATTAATTATTTGACTTGTAAATGGTTATCAAATCTAAGTTAAGGGGTTTTTATGAAACTACATGATGTTGCCACTGTAGAATGACTCTCATGCATGGACACATAAATTGAAAAGTAGATAGATAAAAAAAAATAATAAACAATTTGTTTTACCTTTTACTTAAGATCTATTATATTACATATATATGGTCACATAATAGGTAAGTACAAAGATAAGAAAATATAAATATTATTATTATGATGGAAATAATTAAATTACATAATATTAGTATCTCTACTTTCATATAGTAGATTATAACATTATGAGGGAGCATATGTTTAAACTAGAAGTCATTTTTTCACTAAATCATCATAAGGGGATTCTGTCCATCAAAGTCACCCAAAAATCTTAGCCCAATTGCACTTATAGGCACATAAATAGACAAATAAATAAACTAGTATAGATATCTCAAATATATCTATCTAAAATAAATAATAAGTTTTGTATACGCTTAAAAATGACATCTAAATAAATATTATTAATATTTATTTCATTTTAATTCTTCTATCAATAAATAAATAAACAAATTTATTTATTCAATTCATATTTCTCTAAGTTAATTAAATATCAAAATATTTAATTACCTCTTCTAAAGTCAAAATTAAATAAATTCTTTATTTAATTTAAATTCTTCCAAACAATTAAATAATTCTTAATTATTTAATTAAATCATTTCTTCCTCCAAATTTAAATAAATCAATCAAATTTATTTAAATTCTCTCAATCTCTAAAAATAAAATATAATCAAATATTTTATTTATTCTTCCAAATCATGCACCAACAATTAATTAAATTTATTTATTTAATTTGCTTTCTTATCTTCTAAATTCTTCAAAATATCTTCCAAATCTTCTAAAAATAAGTCTCATTTTTCATGTACACAAAATTAAATAATTTATTATTTAATTCCTCTCCATGCAAAAGCAAATCACAAGTTGAGTTAACTAACTCAATCAACCTTGTTTTTTATCAACAACTCTTAAATTAGAAAAAAATATTCTAATTTATGAAAGCATATCTTATATTTATAAAAGAAAGCAGTTAACTCAAACAAAACAACTTTTGTGACACTTGTCTTCTTTCTATTCGTGCACATTCTCTCAACTGTTCTATACTATTGAGCTTCTCATTCTTTCTATACCATTGATCTTCTCTCTCACAAGTCTATAAATTAAACCCTCTTCTTCCATTTCATTCATCCAAGCTTTTAGTATTGTTACTCTACAAGAATTACAGCATGCCTTTGGCACCCTAGTCATTCCATTTGCTTGCGATCAACTTATTACCATATCACTACCATTGTTGTGAAACTCATCTTCATTACAAAGCACCATCATGACCATTCTCCATTGACAATCTTGGAATAGAAAGGAAGTGCACTCTCTGAGGGCTTTATTCATACATGCAAGATCGATTGAGATATGCAACCAATGGAAGCTATGAAGTATTGAGGTTTGCAAAGGTTTCATCTTTTTTTGTTTGATCTTGATTATTTCCCTTTTCATTGAGTTTTGGGTATTATTGATATTGATATATTGATTATTCATGTTTACTCCAATTTTTCCTTAACATTTTTGGCGCCCATCGTGGGGCCTTGCCCCAATCTAACCCAAAAACTAAGTTTTTGTGAGTTAAAGTTCCCTACACATGAGGATTCGACGCATCTGACCCATTCCAACACATATTTGAGCTCTGTTCCGGTGCATCTACCCTTTCGGCGCATCTACCACTTGAAGCTGTGCATCTGTCTTTTGTCACGATGCATCTACCAAACGGCTCATATAATCTCTATTTCAGTGCATACAACCTCTGTTTCTGCGCTTTTAAACTTTCAGTGCTTTTGAGCTCTATTTCTGCACATTCAGGCTCTGAAGCTGCGCATCTATTTTGCACAATGGTTTTTAGGGTATTTCTTGTGGTTTTTGCTAATGCTGACACTTTTCGTAGAAATATTCTCTCATCTACTTTTAGGATTAGGGGCTGGTTTAGTCATTCTAGTTGCATTGTTAACTCACAACGTCTTTTTAAAGGATAGTAATTGAATGTTCATGCAAAATCACATCTAGATCTAACGAGGAAAGGAGTAACTTGAATCTTGTTGCATCAACAACTTGAATCTAGTCCCAACGCTAGGAGGATAAAATTGAACCATTGCTATCTTGTTCTCAAAGTTAACAACTTGTGTGTGTGCCCAAGTAGCTAGCTAATATAGTCTTTTTCATTTTAATTAGGGGAAAAGAACCACTGTTTTTTATTTTTTTGGGAATGATACTAGGCCTATGCTCTCCCCTATCTTGGGTGACCAAAATGCCAGAGATATCATTTTCGCATGTGTTAAACCTTTAGAGAGGTCTGCCCTTGGATATCCTTCCGTCCTTGGGGAACGACCTTAAGTGGTAACAAGCTAAAGCCAAGCTCTGTCAAGTCACTATAAATAAATTATGTTTGGAGTGAAATCTTCAAACAACAAGTGAAGTTGTGTTATACCAACAACCAACCTTCCCCAAAACCCTCCAAGGCGCAACCCTTGCAGGCTGGGAGACTCCATAATAGAGAGTAGTGTTGCCGCATGTATAGCCACTCAAACGGTTGCATTTACTAGTCATCCTTGTTTTAGTAGCCCAAAATCCCTCTATTTGTTGGTGCAGAAGGTGGGACCTTTGAAGCCGCCCTGATTCTTGTGGTTCTTAGGAGAGATAGTAGAGACAATCCTAAGGTTCAGTGGGGGTACAAGCCTTGGGAAACTTAGATCTTGGTATGCGTGAGAAGTGTGTGCCATGGAGAGGAGCTGATGCTACCAAGACCCTGAAGCTATCTACTTTGAATATGCACAGCTAGGGGATCTGACAAATATTGTCTTTTCTAACCTAGGATTTGTACTTTCTTTTTGAGTCAAAAAGAGTCCAAAAAAATTTTAAAAAATTTAAAAACCATGAAAATATTCTTTGTGTTTGCTGTGTCTTCTTGCCATAATTAAGAAAATCAAATCAAAAAGACCATCTTGCAACCAAGAAAATGAAAACACCGAAAAATGTGCCAAAAATTTGTAAAAACAATCAGAAAAACTTGAGCTGTGCATCTGTCCTGCATAGCTACGCATACATTTCGACCTGCTACGCATTCGTACCAACTTCCTACACTTTTATCACCTATTAATGCGCATTTGAAATTTACCAGAACTGCGCTTTCATCTCAACTTGATGTGCATTTACTGTCTGTTTCAGCACTTCTGTACCTGCGCATGCGTAACAGTGAGCATTTCCTGGGGCCTTGTTCTAGTTTCTAAGGTCAAATCTACCGTGTAGTCACCTTTTCCACCCATTTCAGCCTTGTTCTAGTTTCTAAGGTCAGATCTACCATGTAGTCACCTTTTCCACCCATTTCCATAGCATACCCTCTCTTTCATTGGTCGTCTCGTCCACACTCTATCAGGTCTTTTCAAAGCAAAGTCAAAGTTCCATATCAGATTAGTGCAAGACCTTTTTCAGATCATTTCAGATTCAAGTAACCCTAGTAGGTCACAAGACTTCACTAGTGGTCTTGGTGCAAGACTAGTCTCTACACAGTAAAAGGATACTAGATATCCTTACTTGTGGCTATTGTCTTGTGTCGACCAACTTTCTTGGAATCATTGATCAAAAGAGTCCCTTGTTCGAATCTCATCATCGCAAGTATCCTCTTCTCACCAACCTACACCAACACCCTACCAAAATCTCTAGTTTCGTCCCACCTCTTCCCACGTCACCTTGCATGGTTTTAACTAGATCTCAATACAAAAAAAAACTTGAAATGGCCGGATCATCCAACCATATTGTCACCCCTCATGATAGTGATAAGAAAATCTCTCATGAAGAGTACCAAGGAACCCTCCAAGATTAGAAATTTCAACACTTGCTAGAAAAAGTGTTCCACGAGGACCCTCACAAGTACTTTATTCATCTTGCAAATCTAGGACTTAAACTCCCCACTGACTTCAATCTCAACAAACTAAAAGAGACCGTAGAGGAAACTCATGAAAACCACACTAGTGAGGACAAAGGAAAGAAAGTCGTAGACCCAAAAATACCTATGGAAGAAATGAGGAAACAAATCGAGGGCCTAACGCAACAAATGACAGATCTCAAAATGGGAACAAACACTAAAACTTACTCCTTGGAAGACATCACACCGTATCCCTTTGACAAAAGTTTGAACATGGTGCCCTTCCCCTTTCAGTTCGAAGTTCATAAGTTTGACAAGTACAAAGGGAAAGGAGACCCAAGAGATCACATTAGGGAATTTAACACCGTGTGCATGGAAGTAGCTCACAATGAAACTTTCTTAATGAGACTATTCCCTAGATCTCTAGGTGGTCAAGCCATAGAATGGTTCTCATGACTTCCACCGAGTATCAGAACTTTTGATGAGTTAGTAAAAAAGTTCATCACACACTTCTCATATAACATTGAACATGAAGTTTCCATGCTTGATCTATGCAATACAAAGCAAAAAGGTGGTGAATCCTTCACCTCTTTCTTACAAAGGTGGAGACAACTCGTGAGCAAATGCTCATATGACGTACTTGAGAAGCAAATGACGGAGATGTTTGTCCACAACCTAAACCCCGATCTAAGTTACCAAATCCAAATTCAATGCCCTACCTCATTTTTGAAAGTCATTGAGATGGGATTATTTATTGAGAAAGCTATGATCGCCAAGGGGCAAATAAAGTTGTACAAGGACACCCCTAACTCTAACTACACCACGAACAAGTCAAAATTTTGGACAAAGAATAAAAATGTCGTCAATGATGGAGTAGTTGATGCCAAAGTGGCGGTTCCCAAACAACAACCAATCTTCACTCTCAAAGGAGAAGCAAACAATGCTACACCAAACAAAACCTTCTCCTGCAAGCCAAATCCATGGTTCAACTCCAATCCTAGGCAAAAATTCACACCGCTAAGAGAGTCCCAAGAGTCTGCGTTCAGAAAGCTATTGGCCAACAATGAGATCACTCTTCCACCAACTAGCGACTATGAACCTCAAATAAAACCTCACTATTGGAAAGATACGGATTTCTACGAATATCATAGAGGAAGAGGCCACACAACCAACAACTGTATCCATCTCAAACACATCATTCAAGACATACTTGACCAAAATTAGATAGGCACTAAAGAACATACCTCTAACGAGATGCATGTGGCATACATGGATCCACTCCTCAATCACAATAGGCCATACAACAACAACAACAACAATAACAATTGCAACAGGTAGAATCAAAACAACAGAAACAACAATGCTAACTATGCGAACATACCATTCGATTATACTGTCAACTGTATATCGGAGCACATCCCACAAGTCAATGTGGTCACGTTCAACCAACAATCAGGACCTAACAAAACTGATTGTAGCATCATCACCCGCAGTGGTAAGGTCACGTTAAACCTGCTTCCTCCAAGGTTGTCACCTTCTCCGTCTAACCCCCATACATACAGTGTCGTAGACCAACTTCGAAAAACTCCTGCCCACATATCTATCTTAGAGTTGTTGTATCTATCTCCCTCCCATAAGGAAATTCTCGATAAAGCCCTAGTGGAAGCGACTATACCCACGAACCTGGCCCAAGAGAAGTTTCAAGCCATGGTAGGAAATCTAACCTCCTCTAGCACTATCTCATTTACCAAACAGGATGACCTTTTAGTGTCTCAGCCTCATAACACACCCTTGCATATTGTCGCCTTCATTCATAAACACTGTATCAAAAGGGTTCTCATTGATGGAGGAGCTGGTTTAAATATTTGCATGCCCAAGGTAGTCCTTACATTGGGGTTCTATGAAAATGTAGTGGATCCGAGGAAAAAGATCACTATTAAGGCCTATGATGAAGAGGAAAGAACTACTAAAGGAACAGTGGTGTTACCAATACAAGTTGGACCAGTGATAAAGGACATTGTTTGCCAATTCCTAGATAGGGAGCTAGCCTATAACATCCTCCTAGGTGTTGGAAATAGTGCAAATAATTGAGAGCGGGGGTGAATCAGTTATCTTATAACTTTTCTATTTTTACTTTCTTTTCTTATCTTATCATTTAATGTTATATCAAGGCAAGGCAATCATAAGAACTGAAAATAAATTAACACATAACACAAGGATTTTTACGTGGAAACCCTATTAAGGGAAAAACCATGGGGTGACTAACCCAAGATTGTATTCTCTATTAAAAGAATAAAGAGTACAAATTTGGCACTTGCCAATTAGGGCTCACTGCCTGAGCACACTGCTCACAAGAGGCCTACTGCCTACAAGAGACTTACAATCTACAAATGCTTACAGATGATATCAAGGTGTTTAAACTGGTGAACAACATCTATACATGCAGGAATTTAGTTCTAGTTAGGCACAGTATACTGATCTGGCACATTTCATTCTTCCTCTACTCAATATTACTTTTCTGTCACATTCCAGGCTTGAATTGCTACCTTCACACTTGTCTCTACTTTTTCCTATACTCAATCATTCATATTATCACTTCCACATCTTCACAATTTTGAATCCATCAGGTATATATATTCGCATCAAGGATTTCCAACAACTTCTTAGTCGGCAACAAGAACACTTGAGATATTTGCAAGTTATTGATTTGTCGGCTGAATCCATTCTTGATTAGTGATGCACATCAAAAACATAGGCATAGAAGTCATTAGACATGTCAGCCAACAATGTATAATGCCACAAATTGCTTGATCAACACCTTTTGCGCATCCGGATTGAGGTCTGATACTCTGCCGATCAGTTCTTCCTCTATCTGCTCTGCCTAACTGGAACCCAACACTCAGATGCTCATATCTTTTCCATACTTTACCACCGAAGGCTAAAACTCTGTAATATAGTAGTCATGATACCCCTCTTGACTTGTCCAAGTCCACAACTTACTGAGTTACACCATCTGAGAGATCCAGACCTGATTGTCAGACCTTGTTACATACTCTGTTCTTGTTCACCGGACCAAAACAATCTTTAATCTAACTTCCAGTAAAGGCATATTGTGTACTGCAGATGTATGTGAGACTTTGTTTCCATCAATGATAACACTTATGAAGCCACACAGTGTCTCTTGCCAACAATCTCTCCCTTTGGCATTGATGGCAACACTTAGTGAAAAATGGCTAAGTGTCGCAGTAACTCCCCCTTAGCTTGTGCCCTGTCTCTTGCACTATTTTACCGAAGCTCCCCCTTTGCTAGATTCCTCATTTTTTACTACTCTTCACTCCCCCTTTGACATCAATGGCAAAGGGTGGAATCCGCATACCAAAATTTTACAAAAATTATTCTATACATGGCCACATAAGTATATACAAATCATATGTTATACTTACATATACTTAAGTATATCCGCAAAGGTTGTCTTCAACTATATGATTTCTGTGGCCCAACTCCTCTTCATTTTGTCCAAAATAGAGATGTGTCCACTTAACAAAAACACATATGCTTCTGCCCTCTTTAAGTCTATTGGATCACTGGTCTAGACTGTATTTTGTGCCCCTATCAAGGCATCATGCATTGCCTCTAACTTAGGGATGATTATCCCTTTGAGCTCACCCATTCTATCCATTATGTTCTTTTTCTCCTTAACCAATTCTTTAATTTCATTTATTATAGCAATAGATTGACATTCATGATTCACCAGAGAGGTAGTAAGGGGATCAAAATTTTGAGATAAGCTTGACAGTTTTCCTTCTTGTTATTTCACTTTCTTCTCCATGTCCTTTGTCACTTTGGGCAAGTTAAACAAAATTTGTATATGTCCCCACCATCCTTAAGAGCATTTTCAAGGCTCTTTCTGCCAATGCCTAAGGTTCTTCTATCATTAGAAATTAGCCCTTGTACTTCACTAAACCTCTTTCCCAAAAACTCCTTCCAGACCTTAGTTTCTATTGATTTCTCTAAGGATTCAAAATGAGTGTTAACAAAATTGACTAATTTTTTTAGATTACCGGATGGAGAGGTAGAAGGATCATTTTGATAGGTTGGCATAATCTTCTCTAGCATCCCAGATGCAATCTCCAATAGCTCACAATCCTCCATGTGTGATTTTAGAAGTTTCTCTTTTGCTTTGGCCTGAGCAAAAGATGCTACCTTTATTATCTGAACTAGAGAGAGAGTCAAAGTTTAGTGGCCCTTGTATTAACTCAAGTTCATCTAGCTCCATTATTTCTTTGTCCAAGAAGTTCTATAGTGTCTCTTGCTGACTCTACTTCCTTCCTTTTGGGGGCATCTAGACTGACTTGCTTATTGATATTTGTTTCTTCAACCTGTCCTTCCTCTTCTGGAACAGAGGAGTCTAATGCCTTAGATGATTCTTCATCATTTTTCTTTAATCCTTTGGATGGCTCTTCATCTGTTTCCTCTATAATGGGAAGCTTAAATCTCTTCAAGGCATTCTGGAGAATTTCTTTTGTTTCATTTGCTATTTGTTCAGTTTCTCCAACCATGAGTTTATTCATCCAGGACTTGATTCGGAAATCATCTTTACAATCCTTGAAAACCATGTCCATTTGTTTTGGAGTGATAGAGGGACATAGCTGTATCACTATCTGCTCCCGGATCTCCAAATATTTTGCCTTTGCATTCTCTTTTCTTTCCTACAATACATCTTCTAGGCTTTTTGGAATTAATGAAATTATTTCAATGAATGCTTTGTTATAGATATTCAAATACCTTATAGTAGCTTCCTCCAGAATTCTCTTGTCAGCATAATTGTATTAATCATAGAACTCTGTCATCAGCTGTAGGTTCCCACCCACATTAACTACCTTGATGATATCATCAATAGATAGAGTAGGCTTCTCAACATACTCTACTGACTTCTGCTCCACATCAACCTTGGGGGATTTTACTTTTGCTTTCTTCAATTCTCTAATCTCTACATCTGACTCAGTCTCATCATCATCCTTGAGACTCACATAGGCTCTTTTGGCCTTGGATTTTTTTCTCTTTTCTTTTACAAATGAATGGGCTTCCGGATTTGCAGCTTTAGAGATCCCAGAGGCAGAACTCCTGGTAGTTCTAGTCTGGGTGGAGGCTTCTACTGGAACCTATTCTTTCTTTGCTTCCTCTTTTTCTTTCTCAAATTTCTCTATTCTTTCTCTATTTGCAATAACAGCTTCTCTGGTGATGCCAAATTTCTTAGCTAGTTCTTCAACTTCTTTTCTCACCTTTCTTTTTGTCTCAGGCCTTCTTAGTTCAACATGCAGTTTTATGTTTAATTCTTCAAAAGTGCCAAACCTCTTTGCTTTGGGGTCTTTGGGTTGACTCAATAAATGTTGAATATGAGTCTCCAATATGTTTCCATCAACTTCATAGCCCATGGGCAATACCCATACTGTCCTTGGCTCAACTGCCTCTATTAGGCACTGATCAGTATCTACCATAAAGCAGATTGTGTCTTTGTACTTCTCCACTATTGTTTTGGGAATTCTTTGTCTTGCTTGCATCATTCTCTGGAAGTTTTTGAAGTAATCCCAGAGAGTTGTCTTCCGGGTTTGAGTGTCACCAAGTTCATACAAGTAATCTCTGATCTGTATAGCAACTGGTTTGTCATTTTCCTAGATCAGACCTTTTGAGCCTAGTAACTCATTCATGAAGTAGAAAAACAAGAATAACACCAAATCACCATATTTGAAAGAGTTCTTTTTATCTTTCTTGATCTTTTGCAGGTTCTCCAAGAACTAATTCAACAGGAGTTCACACAAGTCATAATTTGCATTCTCTCTTAGCATCTAGTATGCAGTGTAGATGGCAATACCGGATACAGAGTTTTCTCTACTTGAATGGTAAATCTTGTATCCAATCACAATTGAGGCAAACTTGACATCTGAATCAGTGATGTCATCAATGGTCATTGCCCTCTTATCATATTTTGAACCTGTGGCTTCAAATACTATTTGATTCTTCATAGACTTAAGAGCAGGCAACCCACTAATGAAGTGCAAACTAGTTACAACTTTGATGACATCTTTGGTTATTTTGAAAGGCCTCATTGACCACATGAAGTTATCATGAATCTTGCTTAAGATATACCGGACCCATTCGTCCTCTCCAAAAGACAGAAAATGTATGCAATGTGCAAAATGATTATCTTTTAGGGTCTAGAAATCCAGTTTCAGATCAAAGTTCTCACTGCATAACTGATTGTGGTATAGATTTATCAATTTCAGGTCTCTAAAGTCCTCAATGTTTGCATGTATATAAACCCTAATGTCTTTTACATGGAGAATGCCATACGGGATATGGGAAAACACACCCAAAGGATCAATCTCAATAGATTTGTGAGGATGTTTCTTGAAAACTAGCCTTGGTCTTTTGAAAACATTTACAACCATAGGAGTAGCCATTCTACTCAATGAAGATTGGAGAGATTTACAAAATAAATACCTTTTCACGCCTTAGGGTTTAGAGCGACTACCGGAACATATTGCACTTGGATTCGATCTTCAACTGAGTTTGAGTGTTTTGCTAGATTTCTTCTCAGAGCTCTTCTTCCTTCTTTGAGAATGTAAAGTGTCGCAAATGAAGGATGAGAGACCTTTTAACCTTGCCCAAAAACCTAATTTCCCTTTGTAATAAATGCACAACTTAAGTCATCCGGTTAGCCTGTATTGAGAGAGATTTTCTTGAATCACTATGTGGATCTTAAAATCATTGTCTATGAGGGTTGACAACATATCTTCACCTTTTTCAAACATACCATAGGTCTACAAATTAAAATATTTCAATTTTGGATCATACCAGATCTGTCTGTGACATTTTGCTTTACCGGATAGCTGTTGATACAGGATTTCCTCATAACTTGTTCAAATCTGCATGCAGATTTGTCAAATTTTGACTGGATGACTTTTAAGTGAATCTCCTCAAACCCTTTAAACCACAACCTCTTATTCTAACTCAATGTGCCAGATTCAGGCACTCACTAGTTGGCTGGGGGAAAAGGATCTTCTCTATAGCTCCTCCTGAGCCAGAGCTTACTTTTTAGTTTCCGGAAGGAGTATCAGCACCAGATTCTGGTGTGGATCCATCCCCAATATTTGTTGTACTCCTTTTTACCCAAATCTTTCTCATCTCCTTTTGAACTTCATCCGCATTTATTTTACCTTTGCCTTTATATTGTTTCTAATCATGTTCCACCAGACCTTTTCTATCCTGATTTCTGCTTCTGCAGAATTTGGCGATATGATTGGATCTATTGCAATTGTAACACACAACATTTCTTTTCTTATTTGAATGATATCCTCTTGATCTCCACTCATTAGCCATATGTCCAATTCTATTGCATACAGAGCATTTACCATTGAAAGAATTGTTCATTTGCATATTTTTGCATTCATGAGATTTGTGACCATACCTTTTACAACTGAAATATTGACCGAAAGAAGGATGGTTTGATTTGATTCATTCTATTTCTGCACCAGATTGCTTTATGACCGAACTTGTTGCAGTTGAAGCAGTATCCATTGAAGGATGGATATCTTTGAGCATTTGGTTGCCTTACCGGAGTTCTTCTAGGCATGTTTCTTTGATTTCCTGATCCAAAGTTCTTCTAACCGATCCAGAGCTTTCACCTTTCTCATATCCCAAGCCATGCTTATCATCTACCCTCTTTTGACTTTCAAGAAGAACTTCAAGTTGGGGCTGAGCTTATCTTGAATTTTTCTTGTATTCATTTGCAGTTTGAAGATCTTGTTTAAGAGTGTCTATCTGATTCTCAAGTTGTTCTTCATTGTCTCTGGCTTCTTCAAGATTAGATTCAAGATGCCTAATTATTCTGTCCATTTTGTGGCAGTCCTCTATTTTCTCCTTGAGGGATTGTTTTAGATTATCTTCAATCTTTCTCTTTTCTTCAATTTCTTGGGTGAATCTCATAACCCCTAATTCCATTTCATGCCTTATCATAATGACTTCTTTTGATAGCTTCTCACATAGCTTATTTTTCTCATTCAGATCCTCATCAATATTATTGACTTCAGTCTGATTTGCTAATTTCTGGAGTAGTTCCTTTCTCTTTTTCACAGAATTACTAAGTTTTTCTTTCAGCGCATTTATGAAATCATCAGCTTGTTTGAATCTTTCTCTCAAATTATTGACTTCAGAGTGGGATTGTTCAAGATCATCTAGGGAAGACTGAAGTTGTTCTTTCATACCATATGCATCCATTGAGATTCCCAGATCTTCCTCAAGCTGTTAGGCTTTGTTCAGAGGAACTTAGCTCTGATACCAATTGTTGGAAACAATGCAAATAACTAAGAGGGGGGTGAATCAGTTATCTTATAAGTTTTCTATTTTTACTTTCTAATCTTATCTTATCATTTAATGTTATATCAAGGTAAGGCAATTATAAGAACTGAAAAGAAATTAACACATAACACAAGGATTTTTAAGTGGAAACCTTGTTAAGAGAAAAACCATGAGGTGACTAACCCAAGATTGTATTCTCTGTTAAAAGAATAAAGAGTACAAATTTGGCACTTGCCAATTAGGGCTCACTACCCAAGCACACTGCTCATAAGAGGCCCACTGCCTACAAGAGACTTATAGTCTACAAATGCTTACAAATGATATCAAGGTGTTTGAACTGGTGAACAACATCTATACATTCAAGAATTCAGTTCTGGTTAGGCACAGTATACTGATCTGGCACATTTCATTCTTCCTCTGCTCAATATTACTTTTCTATCACATTTCAGACTTGAATTGCTACGTTCGCACTTGTCTCTGATTTCTCCCGCACTCAATCATTCATATTATCACTTCCACGCCTTTAGAAGCTTGAATCCATCAGGTATATATATCCGCATCAAGGATTTCCAACAACTTCTTAGTCGGCAACAAGAACACTTGAGATATTTGCATAAAAACATAGGCATAGAAGTTATTAATCATGTCGGCCAACAATGTATAATGCCACAAATTTCTTGATCAACACCTTTTGCACATCTGGATTGAGGTTTGATACTCTACCGGTCAGTTCTTCCTCTGTCTGCTCTGCCTGACTAGAACCCAACACTCAGATGCTCATATCTTTTCCATGCTTTACCACCGAAGGCTAAAACTCTGGAATACAGTAGTCATGATACCCCTCTTGACTTGTCCAAGTCTGTAACTTACTAAGTTACACCATCTGAGATATCTGGACCTGATTGTCAAACCTTGTTACATACTCTATTCTTGTTCACCGAACCAAAATGATCTTCAATCTGACTTCTGGTAAAGGCATATTATGTACTACAGATGTATGGGATAGACTTTGTTGCCATCAATGACAACACTTATGAAGCCACACAATGTCTCTTGCCAACACTAGGTAGACCCTAGATCCATGCCATGAAAGTTGTGCCTTCTACCTATCACTAATGCATCAAATTTCCTCATAACGGAAAACAGATCACCATCCAAGGTGATCCAGATACTTTTCAGCATTGCAACACTATCCACTCAAAGCCTGATTGTATCATCACCAACAATAGAGCTTCTATATCCCCCATCTCATAGCATGATTCTACCTCTAAATCTTCCTCATCCAAGCCCAAAGAGCAGAAAATCACAATCAAAGAAACTAGAGTAGGGGAATATTCCATCGAGCACAGCCTCAACGTAGCCAAAATGCCTCTATCTCCAAGATCCTTTGGGTGACCTACACCTTTTCCAAAGCCGTCTACTCCTTCCAAGCCTCCCATAGCTCCCTTTGTAAAATGGGGGACCCTATCAGATGAAACAGAGGAAAGAGACGTCTTGCAATGGCTCTACACAGAGGAAGATAATACACAACAAGAACCACCTAAGCTCCCAATAGAAATCTATGGGCATGGTGAGTCTATCCTACACAAAATGGGTTATGAAGGACAAGGTCCCATTGGCCTAAGAAAAGAAGGAATAATAGAACCCATCCAACCCTCGTCATCCTCACTGGCAAGAGCTACAAAAAGGTTAGGATACACGGATAAAGGCAAAGCTAAGGCCAATGCTTGTTTTGTGGAGTAGATCCATGCCCTACAAGATGACAGTGACACGGACTCTAACGAATATGAGTGGGAGGAAATCACAGAGCACTCCTATGAGGACAAATAAGTTGACACCGTTCAAACTTATAGCCCCTATCATGAGGGACAAATGCTAACACATAGACCATTAGAGTCTGATTCGCCAACTCCTGAGAGTATGACTTTCGAGGAAGGTCAGAGTTCCATCGCAATAAACAATCTGGAGGAAAGTACCATCTCGGATCCTATCCCTACCAATCAAAATCTTGACCGTATATCCAATCAAACCATAACACCCAATGAATCAGATCTATCTTCCAATCCCCTCCCCCTTGTACATCCTGAACTTATTGATTGGGATTTACAAGGAACCCTACAACTAGACATGTTCCAAAATGATGATGCCTATATTGACTTCATGGAACTTAGGGACCACCTACCTACAAGAGATCATAAAGCTAGCTTTGCCATTGAACTCAACATCGTGGCTTATTTTGGAGAGGGTGCCAAGCCTTACAGTCACAAAAAAAAAAAAAAAAAACTGGATTTGATGGTGAAAACTGCTCTGCGGCAGTATTAGATCCCAAAATAGTAAAAAGAAAGGATGCATCTGATGGTGAAAACCCAACTATGGCACCTGACGATGGAAGGATTGACACTCTCCACACCAACATGTATCAAGAGAAGTCTTAGATTGTTGTGGAACCTACAGAACCTATCAACATTGGAATAGAGGAACAGCCTAAGATCATTCACTTTGCAAAGTCTCTAACTCCACCAGAAAAGACCAAGTTTGTACCATTCTTTAAGAAAAATCAAGTCAACTTTGCTTGGTCATATGCAGATATGCCCGATTTAGATCCAGATTTGATTCTACATCATCTTCCACTAGATCCAGGGGTCAAACCAGTCAAATAGAAGCTCAGGAAGATGCATCCCCACATTGCATTACTAGTAAAAGAGGAACTCAAGAAACTGCTGGATGTAGGGTTCATCAGGGCAATTGACTATCTGGAGTGGGTATCCAACATAGTGCCACTATCCAAACCTAATGGCAGAGTTAGATTGTGCAATGATTTTAGTGATCTAAACAAAGCTTGCCGCAAGGATGACTTTCCATTGCCCAATATTGATATCATAGTTGACTTGACAGTGGGACATACCATGCTTTCTCTTATGGATGGCTTCTCAGGATATAATCAAATCAGGATAGCACCAGAAGACCAACATAAGATAGCTTTCACTTGCCCATGGGGCACCTTCTGCTGGAATGTCATGCCATTTGGGTTAAAGAATGTAGGAGCAACATATCAATGTGCTATGACCACTATCTTCCATGATATGATGTACCTCACAATGGAGGGCTATATAGATGACATCCTTGCAAAATCACTCACAAGAGAATCACACCTAGATGTGCTAGAGAAGGTCTTTTAGAGACTAGAACACTTCAAAGTCAGGTTGAACCCGAAGAAATGTGTGTTTGGAGTCACCTCCGGCAAGCTCTTAGGCTTCATTGTATCAGCAAATGGGATAGAAGTGGATCCTGCTAAAGTCAAAGCTATCATGGAAATGCCACCGCCAAAGAACATCACTCAACTACGGTCTCTACAAGGTAAGTTACAAGCAATCCATCGGTTCATATCACAACTGGTAGACAAGTGCCAACCTTTCAGTCATCTCTTACATAAAAGCATTCCATTCATATGGAATGAGAAGTGTGAAGAAGCATTTGGCAAACTGAAGGAATACCTCGTGAACCCTCCTATTCTAATGCCGTCTATCCAAGGTAAGCCACTATTACTTTACATATCTGCTATGTCAACAGCTCTCGGAGCCCTATTAGCACAACAGGATTATGAAGGTAAAGAAAGGGCTATCTACTACATTAGTCACACATTGGTGGGCTACGAATTGCAATATTCTTAGATAGAAAGATCTTGTCTTATTGTGGTTTTTGCTTCCCAAAAACTATGACATTACATACTAGCACATTTAGTTAATCTTCTTGAAAAGATAGATCCACTGAAATACCTATTAAGCAAAGTAGCTCTAACAGGTCGCCTAGCCAAGTGGGTAATGTTGTTAAGTGAATATGACACTGAGTATGTAGACAGAAAGGCTATCAAAGGACAAATCATTGCTGATCAGTTGGTAAAAGCACCATTACAGGATACCACACCAATGACATTTGAGTTTCTAGATGAATCCTTATTCACTATCACAACACAATCATGGAAACTCTACTTTGATGGATCCTATACAAACCATGGATCAGGGGCAGGAATCTTGTTGATCACTCCTCACGGTGACACCATACCTAAGTCTTACCATTTTCTATTCCCATGCACAAACAATATAGCAGAGTATGAGGCCTTGGTCATTGGTCTCAAAATGGTAGCAGAATGGAAAATCAAAGAGCTACATGTCTTTGGCGACTCCCAACTGGTAATCAATCAAGTCAACGATGACTATCAGACCAAAGATGACAAGTTAATCCCATACAAGTGTATGGTAGATGAATTTAAAGAATACTTTGTCATCATCTCCTTTGAACAAATACCTCGCATTGAAAACAAAGCAGCAAATGCCATGGCAACCATTGCCTCACTCCTCGAGATCCCAGAGAATGAGTCACAGTATGAGTTCTTGGTTGAGACAGTTATGCAACCAGCTTATGATCTTCCTGAAACCCACTCCATATGCCTATTAGTCAGATCTGATTCACCTTGGTATGGTAAGATTTACACTTACCTCAAGGATAATACCCTACTGCCTGACTTATCTTCTAACCAACGTCAAACCTTCATTCGCCAAACCTCCCATTACACTATTATTGTTGATACCCTATACCACCGAGGTCTTGATGGTACTTTACTCTGATGTTTAGAATGAGAAGAATCTCAAACCACCTTACGAGATGTACACGAAGGAATTTGTGGAACACACTCTAGCGGTCCTTCTTTAGCTAAGAAACTCATGTGTTTGGGATACTGTTGGCCAAACATGGAAATAGATTCATATCAGTTTGTGAAGAAATGCAAGTAGTGCTAGATACATGGAAACCTGATAAATGCACCAGCTCAAGAGCTACGACCTTTAACGACACCTTGGCCCTTTTGTCAATGGGGACTCGACCTTGTGGGCAAAATTCACCCACCATCATCTAACGACCACAAGTTCATTATAACCATCACTGAATATTTCACCAAGTGGATTGAAGCCATTCCCCTCACCAATGTCATAGGCAAACAGATTGCCTCCTTCATCCTCAATTACCTCATTTGCAAATATGGAATTCCCTCATCCATTGTCATGGATAATGGAAGACCTTTCAAGAACCAGGATGTCCAAGAGCTTTATGACAAATTCAAAATCCAACACCGTTTCTCCACCCCCTACTATCCCCAAGGCAACGGCCAAGCAGAGGCATCTAACAAAACAATCTTGAAAATCCTCAAGAAGACTGTCAATGATGTTGGCCATGATTGGCACATACAACTGAATCCCACTCTGTGGGCCTATCAAACCAGTATACGTACTCCCACAGGTGCTACCCCATACGCCCTTGTCTATGGATCAGAATCCATTTTACCAATCGAGGTCAAGTTACCATCCCTAAGGGTGTCGTTAAAAGGCCTTATCACTGATGAAGACTACAGAGTTTCCAGGTTGGAAGAGTTAGAGCTGTTAGAAGGGAGAAGGCAACAAGCCTTTAACCATCTCAAGGCATATCAATAGAGAATGTCATGAAGCTACAATCAAAGGGTCCATCCAAGGGTCTTCAATGTTGGTGATCTAGTACTTAAGGAAAATCCCTGCAATCAACAGGATCGAGAAAAGAAAGGTAAGTTTGAGCCCAACTGGCTTGACCCCTATGTCATCATTACTGCCTATGGATCGGGGGCATATCATTTAGCAACATCAGAGGGTGAGTTGTTCAATGACCCAATCCATAGTATGCAACTTCACCAGTTCTATACCTAAGAGAACCCCAATGTAAGGGGGAGAAAATTCAAAAAATACAAAAAATAAAAAATAAAAAATAAAAAAATGGAAAAACAACAAAAAAATCGTCCTCTGGTAAAACCTGGGAAACAGGCACCTTGGATAGGTACCATGATGAAAACCTAACAAACAGGCATCTTATGTACTTTTAGCTTTCATGCAAATAAAAGCAAGTGGTGAAAACCTGGTAAACAGGTGCTACCTGTGATAAATCGCCTTCTCCATCTTTGGGAAACCAATCACCTTCTGTCCATTCCTCTTACCATCATTTCTCGACTGATCCATATCTATTCCATAATAAAACACCTTGTGCAACCTAACTATAACCTATCATGGCTTGATGCTCTATCTCTTTTGTCACCTTATCAACTAAGGTCTTATCCAGTATCATATCCACAGTATCAGCCTAGCATAGCGTATGTCTTCAGTATGATAGGGTCAACCCCGAACTACGTTGCCTCTGCATCATCACATAGGGAAGGCCATTTTCAATGCGCCCCCGAGGCTCCACCTTCTTGTCCATCCTATATCTTGTCGTCAATCCTCTAGTTCATCCATGGTCCAAGTCCCTGAACTACGTTGCCTTTGTGTTGTCACATAGGCAAGGCCATTTAACAATGAGCCCCCGAGGCACTAGGTTAGTCCCTTAGGGTCCGTTTTACCAGGCATGCAAGCACAAGTAAAGCCCTCTTTCAACTAGAAATTATGATGCAAAGCTTCAACCTTTCCAAAGAAAAGCAAACAAGTACATAAACACTCTAACTGATTCTATCTAAATTATGGCAAGAAAAACACATCTAAATGCAAAAAATTTTTGTGGTTGTGATCAGGCTAGGTTACAATGTCTTGATTTTTGTTATCATGTCTTCCTACGCTACTCAAGGATGCCAAAAGATAGAGATGCTATGATGGGGGGCATGATTATTTTCTTTGTTTGCTATTTGTGGATTAAACTTTAGTAATGTGACGACTTTTGTCTAATGACATGATCAGCAAAAGATCATCGAGGACATCAAAGGTCTAACATGAAAGGGGGCAATCCTTGTCTGTTGATACGCAAGAAATACTCAGGTCATCTCGGTTCAATTATACCTCAATTCTTGTATTAACTTGCTAAATCAAAATCCATGTAAGCAACACTCAGGTCATCTCGGTTCAATTATACCTAGATGCTTGTATTAACTTACAACATTTAGAAAAAGTACCCAAAAAAAAAATTGCCCAATGATGAAATAAGCTTCAAATATACTTGCAATATCAAGATGGCAAAACCATTTCACATCCATATTATATACATTACATCCATATCCCATGCAATAAAGATCCAAAATGCAGAATATCAATACAAATAAAAGCTTGTGAGTCCTACCAAGTCATGTCTTCTATTTGTCAGTCTTCTATCTATCATTGTGTCATTTCTGTCTCGATTGAGTACATTTGGACATAACAAAAACATAGCATAAGTTGCATATCATATCACATGAGATAGTCATTAACATGATTAAATCATTTGCATACATAATAAGTGCATTAGGTCATCCATACACATTTTGCATCATAACATAGTGTCAAAAATAGAAAAATCAAAAACATAGACAAGTACATGTAAATCCCCGCATAAACTGCATAATCATATAGATAATATTCACATTTACATATTAGGTGCATACATGAAATCATCTAAGTCTACATTAGACCATCATCATATCAAAGTCCTAGAATCATATAAAGCATCATAGTGTAGAAACATTCAACTGCATTATCATGAAAAAACATCAGATAGCATCATATAGAGTATCATAACATGCACATCACATATGAAACATCATACGATAGAACTCATCCATAACATATAGTATAAACAACTGCATATAGAGATCATCAATAGCTGCATCATCATATAAATATCAAATAAAGCATGTCCAAATGTACAATATCAAATGTCTGTCATCTCCGAGTCACAAGTCATAAAGTATACATTGCATAAATAAGGATACATGTCTCGGTATAAAATGATACAAGTATATACATATCAGGCTATCTGAGCCATAAAAAATGTATACATAAAGACAAAACCAGTACAAGAGCAACTATAAGCTAGCCCTACTATCGTGGGCCACTATTCCTAGCACTGCCCTCTCCATCCCCTCCTCTGCTGGCCCCTGATTGCTGTGGGCCCCTCACTAAAGCTCCTAACTGTGAACCCCCTACCCACTGTGAAGCCACAGAATGGCTCCTATAACTCGGTGCACATTGGTCTGCTGGCATCGCTCCATGGTACAATCCTCTATAATACTACATCTGAGCCTGCACCTTAGTAAGCTCACCCTGTACTTGTGCCAACTGTGTTTGTAGCTGATGAACTTGGGCCTATCCCTGCTACACCTGTGTGACCAAAAATGTAGTGGCCCCATCCGTACCCAAGGCAGCTAGGGCCGCGTCTCTCTCCAGTCTCAGGGCTCGCACCCTCACCTCTGATGCATCCCACTCTGTCATGAGCCCTGATAGTACCTATGTATCAGACTCTCTCTGAGACTCTACTACTCTGAGATGAGCCCTGAGCTGTCTCACCTGTCCCTGCAGCGTAATAATGGCCTGCTACTGCATATCAGGCTGCAAAACTTGAACCTGAGGCACCTATTGTGCCTGACCCTGTCCTTGGACCTACTGCTGACCTACCTGCTGGGGCACCTGTTGTGGTGTCGGCATCTGTATCTGCTGACCAACCTATTGTGTAACATGTGGCTACACTACTTGTTGCTATTGGGAAGGTCCCTCCCGATCTCTCCTCCTCTATCTCTACCTCCCTCTACCTCCATCTCCTCCCTCACCTCCATCTCTACCGCCTCCTCCTCCTCCTCCTCCTCCTCCTCCTCCATCACCTCCATCATCCCCATCTCCCTATCCTCCTCTCCCCCTCCTATGTCTCCTCCTCCTCCTGCCTGCACTGTCCTCATCATCTGAGTCCTCTTCTAGGTGAGGCACCAACTCTCCAAGTCCTGAGTACCTCAGGAACATATGAGCTACTAACCACTCCTCATAATTAGGAGTCATCCCTGCATCTATGACCTCCCTCCTCATCGGCCAAGACACATAGGGAGTCTGTTGGAACTCTACTAATGCCTCCTCATACGAAGCAACCAGGTCCCATTTGAACCTCTCTGCATGTATCCTCACAAATCAGGCTTGCCCCTGTGGCATGCCCTGTATCCTCCCAAACTACCTCTAAACCTTGCTAACTATCTATCTCTCCAGTATAAACTATGTCCTCCCAATAAGCCACCGAGTCTGAAAGCAGTAGGGCAGCTCATCATCCTCATCATCCCAGTGCTCACAATCTAGATATGGTCACCAGACAACTCGATCTACATTGTCTAGTGCATGCCTCTAGTACTCGAGCTTTCCTAGCTTGTGCTAGGAAATAAATCCTACGTATCCATAGCTGTAAGGCTCTCCTCTTAGCCTAGAAAACATGCATATCAGTCAAGTGATCACAATATGCTCCCATAGCCAAAATTGTAAAAGCCAAACACCTGCCGACAAGCTGGCACCCCTGTGGTATACCACCTGATGCATATCATGGTATAGGTATGCCAAAACATAAACACCCCATACAAATTGGGTGCCCTCTGTAACCATCCTCTCCATAACCTGACCCCAACCAATCGAAAAGCTGTGTGACCTCCTATTGAGGCAGACAACACCCCCGATCAATCCAGCCACTATACCTAGGAAGTAGTCATAATAGTCATGAATGTCCTACCAAGATATAACTTGTCCCTCCAGCTCTGGGTCATCAAATACTTGCTTGCACTCTAGCAGTCCTACATCCTACTGAGGATCGTACTCTACTAACTCACCCTGTATCAGCAAGTGCATGATCCTATAAATGTCCTCAAGTGTAATCTCCATCTCACCAGTAGGCAGGTGAAAGGTCCCATCCTCACTGTGGAATCGCTCCACCGCTACAGTCAACAAACAGAGGTTCGCATGAACCTCAGGCATGAAGCACACATAGTCTAGTCCCATAACACCTAGTGCCTCTCAGTCAATCTCCGTAAGCATGTACATCCCAGATGTCCTCCTGCACTCAAGCAAACCAATGCTTCAAACAAAAATTGCAAAGACTACTCAAACCTATCTACAACATCATATAATTTACTTAAACATATCACATTGATCAAAATAGCATAAACATCTCTTGACTAGATTCCTGCAATCTCGAAGATCACTTATCGATTGACACATCGAACAAGATGTCAATCGAGTCAATTTTGTTAAGTAAACTGACTATCTAAAGAAAATGCACCGAACCAGAAGATACATGCACCATTTCATAGTAAACGCACCACTTCTGGTAAATGCACCACCAAATTGAGTAGATGCATAGGTTCATATCCAAAGTGTAGCTTCAGCATGAATGCGCCGCAACATATCAGATATGCGCAACTTCTACATATGCACAGTTTCCCATGCCATATGCGCAAGTTCTTGGTGTATGTGCCGACTCATACCGTATATGCACAATAAATATGCATGTGTAATTTCATATCCTAAATGCATCGTAGAATATCATATGCACAGTTCCACATGGCATATGCACCGAACTGCGAACCTGCGCATCTATCTTAGTTGAACTTTGCCTAGCATTTATTGCGCTAATAAATGACCCTAGGTGAGTTTTTTCGAACTACATACCAATGGTCCTATGTCAGCTGGCCGATCAAACTGTCGGACTTGCTCAAAGTGGTGCTCCTCACATGGAATATCCATATCTGTCTCAACTGCTCTATGCTCCTATGCTCTCCTAAGCTCTCAAAAACCTATCAACAAAAGCCAAGTGTGCAAATGACTTGTCTTGTGAACCTAGCCCCTATATATAGCAAGTGAACCCTAACTGACTGTGTGGCGACCGTGACTACTTCCCAGGCCCGTTTCTTCCTGTTTCTCCAAACCGTAACCTATTTTCTTCATTCTAACCTCTTTTTCTCCTTCTTCATCATGAGATTGTCCGTCTCACGTCCTTCTACCCTTCTTCCTGTCCAATCTCCTAAGGGGGCATCCTATCATCGTAACCTATACTAGGGGCAAACTGGGGCATGTATCGTTATCAGAAATTCTTATTCTTTGAAGCAACGTCGTAAACTGCATTGCATCAAAGAGGGGCAAAATGTATACACCTAAAAATGACATGACTCAGTCTAAATAAATATTCTTAATATTTATTTCATTTTAATTCTTCTATCAATAAATAAATAAATAAATTTATTTATTCAATTCATATTTCTCTAAGTTAATTAAATATCAAAATATTTAATTACCTCTTCTAAAGTTAAAATTAAATAAATCCTTTATTTAATTTAAATTCTTCCAAACAATTAAATAATTCTTAATTATTTAATTAAATCATTTCTTCCTCCAAATTTGAATAAATAAATCAAATTTATTAAAATTCTCTCAATCTCTAAAAATAAAATATAATAAAATATTTTATTTATTCTTCCAAATCATGCACCAACAATTAAATAAATTTATTTATTTAATTTGCTTTCTTATCTTCTAAATTCTTCAAAATATCTTCCAAATCTTCTAAAAATAAGTCTCCTTCATGCACACAAAATTAAATAATTTATTATTTAATTCCTCTCAAGTCATGCAAAAGCAAATCACAAGTTGAGTTAACTGACTCAATCAACCTTGTTTTTTATCAACTCTTAAATTAGAAAAAAGCATTCTAATTTATGAAAGCATATCTTATCTTTATAAAAGAAAGCAGCTAACTCAAACAAAATAACTTTTGTGTGACACCTATCTTCTTCCTATTCACGTACATTCTCTCAACCGTTCTATATCGTTGATCTTCTCATTCTTTCTATACCGTTGATCTTCTCTCTCACAAGTCTATAAATTGAACCCTCTTCTTCCATTTCATTCATCCACGCTTTTAATATTGTTACTCTGCAGGAATTACAGCGCACCTTTGGCACCCAAGTCATTCCATTTGCTTGCGATCAACTTGTTACCATATCACTACCATTGTTGTGAAGCTCATCTTCATTAAAAAGCACTATCATGGCCATTCTCCATTGACAATCTTGAAATAGCAAGGAAGTGCACTCTTTGAGGGCCTTATTCATACATGCAAGATCGATTGAGATAGGCAACCAACAGAAGCTATGAAGTATTGAGGTTTGCAAAGGTTTCATCTTTGTTTGTTTGATCTTGATTATTTCCCTTTTCGTTGTGTTTTGAGTATTATTGATATTGATATATTGATTATTCATGTTTACTCCAATTTTACCTTAACAAGTTACATATAAATACTTGGAAATTAATATCTATAATAGATATATTTAAGATATCTATAATAATTTATAAATTATCCTACTTAATATATTTTATTTATTAAAGTACAAAACTATTTACTATTTTATTTAGTGAATTTCATAGTGATTTCAAGAGTTTTTTACTTACTATATTTAGAGCCCTCACAAGAAAAAAATGTAAGTTCTTTGTGAGAGAATATAGATAGAATAATGCTTTATAGATTTTTTCTTGCAAGAGATTAAGATTGTGGTCATTACTTAAATTTAATGCTCAAACTATCTTTCTTTAAGCTCCCTATTTCCACACCACCCACAAAGATGGGAAAGAGGCACCATTTCTTTCTTCTCCATTAAATTCAAATCTAACAATGTGCATTATGGTTGTGATCATTTAAACAATGTTGCTAAAACCATTCTCAATTTGGATAGGAATTGCCAACATTTACATTCAAATGACATTGTGAAGCATGCTTCCATCTAGAGATGGATTGCAAAGGAACTTCCTAATTCTATTTATCCCTTTTGTGGATAATTTCACATGGTAGACTCCCTTGAGTTTTCCCATGAGATGGAGTGTTGAAGAGAGACAAGTTTGATTCTTCTTAAGAACTAAATAACATCATTTTAATCCTAATGTAGAGTATCCTTCTCTTCCTTGGTGTAACTAGTCAAATTGTAAATATGGAATGCTTTGTAAACCAAAGTATATATTCCCCAATCAATTCATAAAAAATGGATTTAATCACTAGCTTCACTCAAACCCCCACTTTGACTAAATTCTACTTGTAATTATTACAAAATTAATATCTTAACATGGAAAAAAATAGAGAAGTATTAGCAATACAATGATTAAACATGTGATATACCCTAAAGAAACCCAAGAAAATAGGAAAAACTATAGCAAGAGTGAGAAATCATCCCCTCTGTCCATTATATCTAGTAAAAGTGTATTTATATATATGGAATCATGTCAACAAAGAGTTCTTTACATGACCAAATGAGATCCAACACTTACAACAATGCTTGCAACTTCATAAACCATATTATACAGTCAATTTCCTTATATTATGAACACTCTATGAGGTTAAAAAATAGAGACAGACTTTACATAAATCATTTCAAGCGTTCTTATAGCTCTCAATGTCTTCTTGTGTAAAAAGAAGGCATTCTTATTGCTATGAAAGTGAAATGAAGCACCAAAAACCCTTCAACTTTGATTCTCATCCAAATAGAATGAAACCCTTGCAAGTAATCAAAGTAGGAGGATACAAAACTACAAAGGTGATTACATAGTTGTTGGGGCAGTTATGAAAATGTTAGGTTGGAAGAAAACTACCACCTATTGATGTCTAATAGCTTCAAAACAATAGAGGCAAAAACAAAACCGCCTCTTGTTGTAAACTAGTAATTTTTGAAGAAGTTGTGAAATCAACCTCATAGATCCCAATGAACACTTGCAAAACCTAAGAAACCTTCCACAAGAGAAAAAAAACAAAGAGAGCAATTTGCACAAAAAGGATGCAATTATTGAAATGGATTAATGAATTACACGAGAGAACTTTCTTTTATATTAGCAAGTTATAAAACCCTAAAAGGGGATTCCTAAGTTTAGCTTAAGTGAAATAAAATAAAGGTAACTTAATTAATTAATCAATATGATTAAATTAATTAAGTAAAGAACCTATTACTCTAACACCCCCCTAAGATGAACTTAGGGAGAAGCTAAGAAACTAAGGACAAATGCATGAAAGCAAAGATGGATCCCGACAACTAGGCCGTGGTGGTGTTCACCTAGGATTAGGGTTTTGATTCGAGTTTGTAGATTCCTGCATGTGTTTCTTCAAACCCTTAGTGCCTTGGTTTAAATTGTTCCTCCATCTGAATGGAGTGTTTTACCACCTTTTCCTGTTGCACTCATGAAAAATGTTAAGTCTTGTATATGCAAATGCAAGTTGCATGTAGGCAGGCTTGTGAAATCTTAATCAACTTCCATAAAATGTTGAAAATTTGAGTTATATGCATGTTTTAATGTATATCGGGTTGCATATACATTAGTGGAATCTTTCACAAGACTCCCAGGAATATTCTGCACTTGTATGCATTTTCAATTGCATATCGGGTTCAAGATGGAAGATACATTAAGGGAATATTCTGTAGAAGATCCTGTGTTTGTATGTGTAGGAATGAATGTATGTCAATATACATCGGGTCTTATGCAATGAAAAATGTACAAGGGTGAATGTATCTCTAATATACAAGTCAACATGCAAGCATTGAAAGATACAAGGAAAGTATGCATGTTGATAACTGAGAGGGGGGGTGAATCAGTTATCCTAATTATTTCTTCTTTTTGAACTTTCTTATTAATCAATGCAGTATTAATTCAAACAAGCAAACATAACCATGAAAGAAGATACACATGACACAATATTTTTGACGTGGAAACCCTGTTAGGGGAAAAACCACGGGGTGATTAACCCAAAGATTATTCTCTGTTAGAAGAATAAGGAATTACAAAAGTGGCACTTGCCAATTAGGGCTCACTGCCCGAGCACACTATCTACAAAAGAGTGTTATACAATACTTGAACTGATTGGAGGCATCCACATATGCTGGAGTTTAGTTCCTGTTAGGCTCAATACACTGATCTGCTGCACTTCATCTTTCCTCCTCTTATGCTGCTTTCCTTTCACATACCAGACCTTCCTTACTGCTTCTGCTTTTATTCGCATATCACATATCACCACACACTTCTCACAACTAAATCCATCCTATATATATATCTGCACAAGTGATTTCATTATCTTTCTAGTCGGCACCCGGAACAGTCAATCTTCTCACAAACTCTATTTTGTCGGCTGAATCCTTGCACATCAAGTAATGCGGATCAAGCATATACTTGTAGAAATCATTAATCATGTCGGCCAAACATAATTCATGTCTTCATAACCTTTACCACCATTAGAAACACATTCGGAAAGTAGTCTAATGTTCAGTCAGTCAGTTCTTCCTCTATTCATACTGTCACTCAGGAATCCGGTACTCAACTATTCATATCTTTTTCCTTGTTCATCACCGGAGGCTAAATCCTTGGAATCTATTACTCAAGGTAGTCCTCTTGACTTTCCCAAATCTGCACTTCACCAAGATACTTCCTCTGAGAGATCCAGACCTGTCTGTCGGACGTTGCCACAAGCTCTGTTCTTGTTTACCGGACCTCAACAATCTTCATTCTGACTTCCGGTAGAGACACACCATGTCCTACGGATATGTGGGATGAACTTTGTTGCCATCAATGACAACAATCATGAATCCATATAGTGTCTCTTGCCAACAATCTCCCCCTTTGGCATTGATGGCAACAGTTAGTGAAAAATGACTAAGTGTTTACACTATGCTCCCCCTTGGCTGATGCTCTATCTTTATATACATTTTTCGGAGCTCCCCCTTAGTTGGATTCCTCATTTTTCATTGCTCCTCACTCCCCCTTTAACATCAATGGCAAAGGTTAGGGTCCGCATACCAAAATTTTCAAAAATTTAACTATATTTAGCTGCATAAGTATATATATACAAGTTGTACTTACATATACTTAAGTATGTCTGCAAAAGTGTTCTTCAACTATACAACTTCTATCACCCAACTCTGCTTCATCCTGTCCAAAATTGAGATATACCCACTCAATAGGAATGCAAACGCATCTACCCTTTTTAGATTTGTCGGATCATTGGTCTGGGCTATAATTTGGGCTTCTGTTATGGCCTCATGCATGGCCTCTAGATTAGGGAGAATTAACCCCCTGAGCTCACTCAACCTGCTTATTCTATTTTTTCTTTCCTTTTCCAATTTCTTGATTTCACTCAAGACTGCGATAGTCTAACATTCTTGATTTGTTATAGAGGAAGAGAGAGGATCAAAATTCTTTGATAGGTTTGATAGTTTATCCTCCTGTTCTTTTATTTTCTTCTCAATGTCCAGTGTTACTTTGGACCAAGATAAACAAAATTTGTACATTTCTCCTCCATCTTTAAGAGCATTTTCTAGGCTCTTTATTCCAATATTCATGTTTCTTCTATCATTAATAATCAAACCCTGTACCTCAGAGAATCTTTTATCCAAAAACTCCTTCTGGACCTTTTCTTCAGCTGATTTTTCTAGAGAATCAAAATGTGTACTAACACTGCTGACCAAGGTTTTGAGATTACCAGAAGAGGAGGCTGTGGGATCTTTCTGAAAAGATGGCATGATCTTTTCTAGCACTCCGGAAGCAGCTTCTATTAACTCACAGTCTTCCATATGAGACTTTAGGAGTTTTTCATTAGCCTCAGCATTAGCAAATGAAGCTATCTTCATTCTCTGTACTGGAGGAAGAGAATCAAAATTGAATGGACCTTGTAGAAGCTCCGGTTCATCAATCTCCATTGTTTCTTTGTTCAAAAATTCTTGGATAGTTTGTGCAGTGTCTCTTGCCGGAGACAGATTTTTCTTTTCTTCTGTAGTCTTAGGGCTGTCCCTTGGATCTTTCTCTCCTTCTACATTCTTACCACTATCAGTTGTGGTTTTCTCTATTGGGGTCTTCTCTTTCTCTGCAGCCTTGGTGCTGTCATCTGCTTTTTCTTTTACCTCTACTTCTTTCTCCTATGATTTTTCTTCTCCTTTAGATCTGGAGACTGTAGGGGAAACCAGAGGAGAAATGTTAGTCTGTTCAGGGCCCACCTCTTCTGTCATTTTCTCAGTAGTTTCTTCTGCAACACTTGTGGTTGAGGGATCAGTACCCAAGTCCTCTCTAATAAGAAGATTAAATCTTTTGAAGGCTTTTTGGAGAATCTCTTTAGTGTCCTTGGCTACCTTGTCAGTCTCACCAAGCATGAGTTGATTCATCCTTGCTTTGCTCCTGAACTCATCCTTGCAATCCTTGAATATCATATTCATTGTTTTGGGATTGATTGAAGGATATAGCTGAATAGCTATCTATTCCCGGATCTCAATGTCTTTTGCCATGGCATTGTTTTCTCTTATTTCTAACTCTTTTTCTAGGCTCTTAGGAATTAGAGATATAATCTCAATGAAAGCCTTATTATATATGTTCAGATACCTGATTGTAGCTTCCTGTAGGATCTTTTGGTCAGCCTCATTGTAATCATCATAGAATTCGGCCATTGGTTGAAGGTTCCCATCCACAGTGACTGATTTGATTACACTTTTTAGAGACAGGGTGGGCTTTTCAACAAATTCCTCTACCATTTCTTCCTTGTCTTGGCCTGTGGAGGGTTTACCGGATCCTTTCTTCTTCTGCTTCTTTATTTCCTTTACCCCCTCATCTGATTCAGTTTCCTCTTCATCTCTTTGACTTGCATAAGCCCTTGTGGCTTTTGTCTTTGATCTTTTCTCTCTTTTGCCGAATGCCTGGACTTCCGGTTTTGATGTTCTTGAGCTTTTGGCTATGACAGGTGCAGATCTCTTTGATGATCTGGTCCGGGTGGAGGTTTCTATCGGAGCACTTTCCTTGCTTTGCTTTTCTGCCTCTTTCTTCTCTTCCTCATCCCTTTCCATTCTTTTCTTGTGGGCATCAAGTGCCTCCTTTGAGATGCCAAGGCCTTGAGTAATATTTTCTACTTCTTTTCTCACCTTCCTCTTGATCTCTGGTTCTCTGAGTTCAACATGGATTTTTATACTCAGCTCCTCAAAGGTTCCAAACCTTTCTGCTTTTGGATCTTTAGGCTGACTTAGCATGTGTTGAACATGCAGCTCCACAATCTATTCATCAACTTCATACCCCATGGGTATGATCCAGACTATCCTTGGTTCTACTGCCTCCATTAGGCACTGATCTGTCTCTACCATAAAGCATACTGTGTCTTTGTATTTTTCAACAAGAGACTGAGGAATTTTTTTCTCTTGCTTGCATCATGCTCTGAAAGTTCTTGAAGTATCCCCACAGAGCTGTATTTTGTGCTTTGTTGTCACCAAGTCCATGCAAATAATCTCTGATTTGAATAGCTACTGGCCTATCACTCTCCCACACCCAGCCACTAGATCCGGGAAGCTCATTCATAAAGTAGAAGAATAAGCACAATATTAATCCACCATACTTGAATGAATTCTTTTTGTCTTTCTTGATTTTTTGCAGAATCTCCAAGAGTTGGTTCAAGAGAAGCTGACAAAGATCATAGTCTGCATCCTTTCTTAACATTTCATAAGCTGTGTAGATGGCAGTTCTAGGTACAGAATTTTCTCTGCTAGAATGATATATCTTATATCCAATGATCATAGAAGCAAACTTGACATCCAGATCAGTGATGTCATCTACTGTCATTGCTCTTTTGTCAAACTTAGATCTGGTAGCCTCACTCACAATTTGGTTCTTTACAGATTTAAGAATAGGAATCCCATTGGATGAGTGTAGTCTAGTAATTGCCCTGATGGCATCTTTAGTGATCTTGAATGGTCCATTTAACCACACGAAATTGTCATGTATTCTGCTCAAAATGTACCTAACCCATTCATCCTCCGTAAAATAGGGGAAATGTATGTATTGTGCAAAGTGCTTGTTCCGGAGGCTTATGTATTGGGGTTTGAGCTCAAATTAATCATCTAACAGTTGTTTGTGATAGATATCTCTTAGTTTGAATTCTCCAAACTCTTCAACATTTGCATGTATATAAACCCTAATATCTTCGGTGTGCAACACACCATGCGAAACACTGGAAAATGCACCTAGGGGGTCTACCTCCAAGGATTTGTATGGATGTTTCTTAAATGTAGGGCGGGTCTATCAGAAATCTTTACAATATTCAGAGTACCCATTATCAAGAGATTTGTAGTGAGATATTTGAAAATGGAAAATACCTTTTGCACCTATCAGTTTCATGGAGTTGGTTGGATTGATCTCTAGAAGTAATGACTTTTGCAAGTGATCTTTGATGAACTTGAGGAATTTCGTTGAAGAGCTCCACTTTTCGTTTCTTCTTAAGTGTAGAATGAACGAGTGATTAATGAAAAACCCTTATATTGCTCCGCAAGCCCTAATATCAGATTGCAATAAATGCTTGACCTACATTATTCTGGTTTGCCTTGTTTTCCTTGTTCAAGGAGGAAGAAGCTCATCCGGATCATTATGATTCTCTTGTGATCGATGTTAGTGATGAATCATCATATCCACTTGTCCTTCTGATCATCTTATGTATCCGCAGATCAAGCTGTATCAATTTGGATTCATACCGGGCCAATCTTGTGAGAAACCTATTTTACCGGAAGACTTGCTTAACCAGACCAATTCTGAAGGAATTGAACTTTTTAAATTTTCTTGCGGATCTCTCAAATCTTTAACACAGTTTGTTTGAATATATCCCTTAAGACTCCTTCAATCCGTAACTCTTCTTGTGCCAGTTCCAGCACCAATTGACTGGCTGTGGGAACAAGGTTTTCTTTGTGTCTCCCCCTGAGCCAGAGCTCACTTTTTAGTTTCCGGAAGGAATATCAGCACCAGAGTCTGGTGCAGATCCAACCTCTACACTCTCAGTACTTTTCTTCACCCAAATCTTGCTCATCTCATTTTTAACTTCATCCACATTCATCTTTTGTTTACTCTTATCTTGATTCTGATTATGATATACCAGACCTCTTTTGTCCTGATTCTTGCTTCTACAGACTTTTGCATTATGACAGGACCTATTACAGCTTTGGCAAACAACATTTCTTTGCATATTTGACTAATATCCTCTTGATCTGCATTGATTAGCCATATGACCTACTCTATTGCATGCAAAGCATCTACCATTGAATGATTTGTTCATTTGCATATTTCTACATTCATGAGATTTGTGACCATACCTTTTGCAATTAAAACACTATCCGGAGAAGGATGAATTAGTCTGATTCATTCTCTTTCTGCACTGATTAGCTTTGTGACCAAAGTGATTGCAGCTATGGCAGTATCCATTGAAGGATGGATATCTTTGAGCATTGGGCTGTCTTACCGGAGGTCTTCTAGGCCTGTTCCTTGGATTTTCTGATCCAAAATTTTTCTGACCGGATCTGGAGCTTTCTCCTTTCTCATATCCCAAACCACATTTGTCATCTACCTTCTTTTGACTTCCAAGAAGAACTTCAAGTTGAGCAGAACTTATCTTGAATTTCTCTTTATACTCATTTGTTGTTTGAAGATCCCTTTTTAGAGAGACAATTTGATCCTCAAGTTTTTCTTCATTATCTTTAGCATCTTCAAGATCAGATTCAAGATGTCTAATAATTCTATCCATTCAGTGGCAATCTTCTGATTTCTCTTTGAGAGATTGTCTTAGATTATCTTCAGTTTTTTCTTTTCTCTTCAACTTCTTGAGTAAACTTTATAACTCCTGATTCCATTTCATGTCTTACCATAATGATTTCTTTTGATAACTTTTCACATAACTTGGTTTTCTCAGTCAGCTCTTCATTTGCATTATTTTCTTCACCATGTCTTGCCAATTGCTGAAGCAGCTCCTTTCTCTTTTTCATAGAGAGACTTAATTTGTCTTTTAGTTCTCTCATGAAATCATCAGCCTGTTTGAGTCTTTCCTTTAATTCATTGACTTCAGAGTTTGACTGTTCAAGATCATCAAGGGCAGTCTTGAGTTGCTCTCTTAAACCATATTCATCCATTTGAACTCCTAGATCTTCCTCAAGTTGTTAGGCTCTGTTAGGAGGAACTTAGCTCTGATACCAATTGTTGATAACTGAGAGGGGGGGTGAATCAGTTATCCTAATTATTTCTTCTTTTTGAACTTTCTTATTAATCAATGCAGTATTAATTCAAACAAGCAAACATAACCATGAAAGAAGATACACATGACACAATATTTTTGACGTGGAAACCCTGTTAGGGGAAAAACCACAGGGTGATTAACCCAAAGATTATTCTCTGTTAGAAGAATAAGGAATTACAAAAGTGGCACTTGCCAATTAGGGCTCACTGCTCGAGCACACTGTCTACAAAAGAGTGTTATACAATACTTGAACTGATTGGAGGCATCCACATATGCTGGAGTTCAGTTCTAGTTAGGCTCAGTACACTGATCTGTTGCACTTCATCTTTCCTCTTCTCTTATGCTGCTTTCCTTTCACATACCAGACCTTCCTTACTGCTTCTGCTCTGCTCTGCTTTTATTCGCATATCACATATCACCACACACTTCTCACAACTAAATCCATCCTATATATATATCTATACAAGTGATTTCATTATCTTTCTAGTCAGCACCTGGAACAGTCAATCTTCTCACAAACTCTATTCTGTCGGCTGAATCCTTGCACATCAAGTAATGCAGATCAAGCTTATACTTGTAGAAATCATTAATCATGTTGGCCAAACATAATTCATGTCTTCATAACCTTTACCACCATTAGAAACACATCTAGAAAGTAGTCTGATGTTCTGTCAGTTAGTTCTTCCTTTGTTCATACTGTCACTCAGGAATCCGGTACTCAACTATTCATATCTTTTTCCTTGTTCATCACCGGAGGCTAAATCCTTGGAATCTATTACTCAAGGTAGTCCTCTTGACTTTCCCAAATCTGTAATTCACCAAGATACTTCCTCTGAGAGATCCAGACCTGTCTGTCGGACCTTGCCACAAGCTTTGTTCTTGTTTACCGGACCTCAACAATCTTCATTCTAACTTCCGGTAGAGACACACCATGTCCTGCGGATTTGTGGGATGAACTTTGTTGCCATCAATGACAACAATCATGAATCCCTATAGTGTCTCTTGCCAACAATGCATTCATTGAATATTCTGTCGCAGATTCCACAGTTGTACAAAGGTGCAAGGATGCATTTGCTACAGTGCAACGGGGAAGATACATGTGGTAGGGCCCGCAGGCATATACAAACAGGTTTGTATTTTTGGCATGCAGGAGGAGCAGATACAAGGTTGAATGTATGTTTGACATACATTGGTGACATACAAGAGGGAATCTATATCGCATATCCTAAAAGATTTCTTGCTTGTATGTTAGGGGATTTGTATGTTTGCACATATAGGCTGATATGCAAAAGGAGAGACATGTAATCTGGACGCGATGGAGGAATAAGGCGCAGTGAATGAAATTTGGCATCCATGGATTGTATAAAGTGCATGTATATGCCGATATACAAGCTGATATGCAGTAAAAGGGATACAAGCCGGAATTGAGCCCGATTTCAAATTGTTCTATAAACTTTGGGGTCTGCCTTGTATATCAGATAGTTGTATATGCATTTTGCCTATACAAGGGTTTTCAAAAGGTGAACATGGTGTTTGTATATGCATTTTAGCATGCATATGCAGGGGCGATAAAGGCAAAAATAAAGGTGTGAAGGGCCAACGATAGAAAATTAAGGCGCCTACATGGCATGATATCATTGGCTGGCGACTCTTTATGCATGTTTTGCGACTATTGATCCCAGTGATGAATTCTTTGATCGATGGCCTGGTTTTGATCCTGCAGCAAGGCTTTTTTCCTTGCGTCTGTGGTCGTTTTTGAGCGGGAATTTCCCATGGGTGCGTTGTTACTGTTTCCGGGAAGAGCTGCTGGTGGTTGAGCCATTAATGACAGGATTGCGAATAGGCATGGGCCGATGGTTGAACGGCCAAGTACCAGGTTCATGACGAAGGTCTTCCAGCGGTGGCAAAGGGCTCGAGCTCAACTACTCCCTGTCCTTCTCTTGCTTCCCCATGTTTTGTCCCCTGCTACATTTATTATTTTGAGCACCATTTCTGGTGCTGTGTATCTAACGAGAAATTTTGACCTCGCCTTGTAATTAATTTTTGTGAAGTACACTGTCTTGCGGTTTTAAGCAAACGATGTTACTCTTTTGTTGTTGTTGAAAACTGGACAAACTTCTGGCTCTGTGATACAATACAACTTAATTGGTGGCCCTGTCCTAGAAGTTCTGTGAGTATATGAGTCTCATGTTGTATGTTTCATGCATAAATTAACTAGTTTCATGTTGTTTTATATGAGAAATGCACTGATTGCATGTGTTTAATCATTTGTCTCCAAGCTATGGCTGTATTTTCTTTTGAGTCTAAATAACTAAGGGTTATTTATGATTTATGAATATGGGTTTTCTGTATTGAATGTTTAATCTCCTACCTTTGTGCAAGGGACAAATTAAAAGTTTCAGATTAATCATTAAGAAAACATGTTGCAGCAGGGATTCCTTTAAGTATGAATGACTAAACACTTTGTTTTGGGAGATATCTGTAAGGCAGATATAATAAAATCCCCTTGATACCCAATCTTTGGTAAATGTTTATGCTGACCATTCACATGTGTATGTCTACTGACTCGGAGCCCTGGATAGGCACCAATCTAGCCTTGCATTGAAGTTACACTCCAGTTCCTAGTTTTGCATCCAAATATAAATCAAACTCAAACTTCATAAACAAACCTTTTAGGACATTAGAAGTAGTTTTAGGATCCAAAATCCTCTGTCTACAACTGAACATAGGCCCAAAGCTAGCCCCTTTGCACTTATCTCACAATTTTGGTCTGCTTAATAGAGGATTTATCTACTTTGTGTCAACATCCCAGCAAATACATAGATGCATTTTATAGATGTTGAATAGGGAATACCCCCCTTGGTTCTGCAGAGCCTAAAGAAGAAGAGGAGATATTTATAGAGTCTATCTCCTATACTGTTGGCCCCTAGCCTGGGAATCCTGTTGATCAATGATGGCTATTTTGTAGGGATTACTGGGAATAAGCATCCAGTCTGGGAAAATAACCCACAGATTTTGGTGACTCCGCTGGGGACTCTTTGTGAAAGAACCCTAATTTTAAAAGAATATAATTCCTAGTAATAGGTGGCAACTTCAAACTAATCTCCCAACTGGTGAAGTAACAATTTGTATGCAAGGGAGAAGATCCCAGCGTAATACTATGTTTGAAGAGTTACACACAAAAATGATGTATAGGAAAAAGGGGACTGTTCGAGCCAGTCAAGATGGTTCTCCTAGCCACAGGAAAAATGAATTTATTCAGGACAATCCAGGATCTTCAGAGCAAACAATACCTTTTTTTTCAAACATTGAGGCTGAAATCTAAAATGTATATGAGAAACAGCAAGGTGGTGCTCTGAGAATAAGGTCAGAAGTTTTTCAAGAACGCCCTTTCCACAACTCCCCTGACAGATTTGAAGAAGATGAATCCCTAAGGGATGATGATAATGATGATCAGAATATGATGAAACTGTCCTCTTCTATGCCTAGAGAGGAGGAACTAGCTGATGAAATTAAGAGCTTAAGGGTAGAAATAGAATATTTGCAAGCAATGAAAATTAGAGATGACATGAGACAGAAAGTGCAAGCCCTGAGAGTTGCTTAGAATGATTCAATTCCTACCCTTGAAAATACAAATGTGCAGAGAAATCAGCAAAGGAATGAGGTCCAGGATCAGCATAATAATCAAAGACAGAATGCAAATAATGCTAGAATACCATTAAATAATGTAAGAAATCAGAATGCAAATAGAAATGCCAATGCTAACCAATTTGGTAGACAACCCATACAGCTAGACAGATTCAGACAGCTTGTTTTTTATGGCATTCCTGGTTATCCAAATCCTATTGACAAACATGTGAGGCTGCAAGTGCCTAAATTTTTAGGAAACAATACTGTGTCAGGTGAAGAACATCTAAAAGCTTTTTAGAATATCATGGACAACTTTGAGGTTGAGCATGAGGATGTTTTCATGAAATCATTTATGAAATCCTTAGTTGATGAAGCCAATGAATGGTACAAAGGTCTGCCTGACAGAAGCATTTCATCATGGGATGATTTCAGAAGAATTTTCAAAGAACAATATGGTGACAAAACTGATCCTAGTTTCTTCATTAATGAATTTACTGGCATTACCAAAGGATCAAATGAACAGGTTGTTGATTTCAATGCTAGGTTCACTAAGGTATTGAATAAATTGCCACAGGACTTGAGGCCTAATGAACCTATGTGCACAGTGTTGTACATAAATGCTTTTGATGCCAAGACAGCTTATGGATTCAGAGACAAAAGTCCTCATAGCCTCAAAGATGCCTTCAAAATAGCAACTAATATTGAAAATAACAGGAAAGCATCTGGTAAGACAAACACGAGGGATGATGTGAAGATTTTGTAGAATCTAAATAATAAGTCTCAGAGTATCCAAGGTAATGCATCTCCTCTTGAGGATAAACTAGATAAATTAACAAATGTTGTTAAGGACCTGAGTTATAGAATAGCTAAAAATGAAAAGGGGATAGGTCCTGACAGGCCAGTTTACCAAAGGCAAGAAAGAAGACCATCATTACATGATATGCCGTATCATACTAATTGGCATGATGGTAAACCCGTCCTCCTGCACAGCAATACAAATCCAAGAGCTCAGAATACAAAGGAAACTCCTGATCCTTTCAAGAAATCTATAAATATTGTTAATGACACGCCATAGTGTATAATCTGCCAAATGCCTCACTCATAGTCACAATGTCTGATTGCTCAGTCTTTATAAAATAGTGCTATTGCCTATGATGAATGCAATGAGCCGCATTGCATGGAGGATGATAATGTCAATATGTTGTCTACAAATAGAGGATACTCTTCTCATGTTGCTGATGCAAATGCGAATGATGAGATGCAAGTCTATCAGCAGTTTCCTTATGATGAGGATGGAGAGGACAATTATGTCTACGCTCAAGATTCACATAAATTCCTGAGTAATTTGAGGAGACCTTCAGATGAAGAAATTAGAGCCCTCACAACTGTAGCGGTAGCTCAGGTCAAAAGCAATTATAACTTAAGAGGTAAGGCTTAGGTAAGCAGCTCACCTCAACCAGAGAAGACTTTTGTGGGCCAACCTGTGCATAGTCATAAGGGGATGGAAACATATAAGAAACAATGGAACAATAATAAGCAAGGTTTTAAGCAAAAAATAGGCTAGGATTCTCAAAAAGTAGAGAATATAGTTCCCCAGGCTAAGGATCATAATAGACATCTTCAGATCAAAGATGACAGTCAAGGAGCCGTACAAGCTAAAGCTAGATCAACTCAAGATGGAAGTAAAACCGTGGAGCAAGCTACAACTGTCATCCAAAATTATGCTCCATTTGATATCACTCAAATCTTATCATAGATAAAAGTCTCTGTTCCACTGATGGAGCTAATGAAAGTGGAAGAATTCAAAAATAAAGTAGTATCCTTAATCTCGGGAGTACCCTGTCAAGCCAAGCAGAATGATGAACCTCAGGCCAAGAAGCAGGCCCTATGCGTTGAAGAAGATGAGATTCCTGAAGTATATCTAGGGATGACCATGAAAGTGCCCTTCGCAAGTGGAGCCATTGTATGTCTCCCTTGTCATAAATGGAAGAATAATTAGAAACTGTATGCTCGACTCAGAAGCATCCACAAATATCATGCCTTTGGCCATCATGCAGTAAGCTGGGTTAAAGATAGATAAGGCATGTGGGAAATGCTATGCCATGGATGCTAGAGAGGTACCTGTCATTGGAATCATGAAAGATGTTGATTTCAGACTGGCAGCATATCCTAAAAAGACCTACAAAATGAATATAACAATTGTTGATATCAAGCCATAGTATGGCATGTTGCTGTCAAGAAGATGTGCAGCACTCATTGGTGGGAGTATGCAATTAGATCTGTCATATGCTACGATCCATATGAATGGCAAGGATGTCAAATTAATTAGAGAAGAAAGATCATCAAAGATAGTGGAGGGTTAGGAATCAGAGGAATAGATATGTTTTGTGAACACCGACTGTGATAATTTCAGAGTTGTCTCGGATAAAAAAGAAGGTAAAGAGGGAGACATGTGCACTCAAGAATTTGATCAACAGGGTCTATGGACCATGTATTTTGATGGAGCTTGTTTGAAGGAAGGCTCTAGTGCTGGGATTGTATTTCTGTCTCCATCTGGTAAACTTCTAAAATTCTCTTTCTTGTTGAAGTTTGCCTGTACAAATAATATTGCAAAGTATGAGGCTCTGTTATTAGGATTGAATGTTGCTTTGAGGCATGGAATTAAGATGCTCAAGGTGTTTGGTGATTTAGAGCTTATTGTTTCCCAAGTTAGAGATAAGTATGCATAAAAAAATAAGAAATTAAAACAATATAAGCATGTTGTTTGGGATACAATTGAATTGTTTGATGCATTTTCAATAAACTGGATAGAGAGATCAAAGAATGTCAGGGCATATTTTCTAGTTAATGTGGCTATAAGGCCAGATGATATAACTCTATCAGATGTTATGAATGTTGAGATCAAACTCAAGCCTACAGTGCCAGATAATGTATGTAGCTGGCAAGTATTTGATGATGATAAAGATTTACTGAGATTTCTGCATTGTATTGATGAATATGAGAACCAGGAAATAGATTTTCAGAATTTTGTAGAGGTGGTAGATGTAAAGGAAACTCTCTTAGGGAAGGAGGTAATTCAACTCAAAATAAACAAAATCCCTAGAGGGCTAGTTACTTTAGAGAGAGCTTTTGACAATAGAGACCAATTTGTTACAAAGGCATCTCCAACAAACAGGAATGATTTAGAGGAGATAAACTTGGGAACATCTCATGCTTCCAAAAAGGTATACATTGGCAAACAACTCAAACCACATATCAGATCTATGTTGATTGCATTACTGAGAAAGTATAAACATGTTTTTGCTTGGTCATATGAGGACCTTAAAGCTTATAGAGAAGATCTATTCCAGCATGAGATCCCATTGAAGCTTGAAGCTAAACCATTTAGACAAAAGCAAAGGCCTATCAACCCAACTTTAGCTCCTAAAATGCAAGAAGAACTTATGAAACTTAGGGAGGCTGGAATAATCATGCCTATCAGACACTCAACTTGGGTGTCTAACCTGGTCCCAGTCAGAAAAAAGAATGGTGACATCAGACTTTGTGTGGATTTTAGAAATTTAAATGTGTCTTCTTTGAAAGACAATTATCCATTTCCAAACATGGAAGCCATGTTGCAGAAGGTGACTGGCTGTGAGCTTCTATCTATGATGGATGGATTCTCAAGATACAATCAAGTGAAAGTGAAAGAATCAGAACAATTCAAGACTACTTTCATTACTCCATGGGGAACATATGTATATGTGAGGATGCCATTTGGATTGACAAATGTAGGTGCCACATTTCAGAGGGCCATGGATGTTGCTTTTGCAGGATTGATTGATTCAATCTTGGTTGTGTATCAAGATGACTCAACTGCCTTTTCAAAGAAAGAAGAACATCACTGTTTGCATTTAGAACAAATTTTTATTAGAGCATTAGAGTATGGCATCTCACTTAACCCAAAGAAATGTGCCTTTGGGGTTGTAGAAGGAAAACTACTTGGACACATTGTTTCCAAGGATGGAGTCAGGATTGATCCTAAAAGGGTAGCTGCAATTGACAAAATCCAGATCCCTAAAATGGTAAAAGGTGTTCAGTCCTTCTTTGGATAGATTAATTTTGTTAGGAGATTTGTTCCTAATTTTGCAGAGACCACCAAGGAGATCTCTAAAATGCTGAAGAAGAATACAATTGTCAAATGGGAAGATGAAGCAACCAAATCATTTCAAGACATAAAGGAGGCAATAAAGATGGCTCTTGTTTTAAAATTTCCAGATTTTTCTAGGCCATTTCAATTGTTTTCATTTGCTTCTTTCCATACTGTTGCTGCATGCCTATTGCAAAAAAATGAAGAAGGGTTTGAATAGCCTATAGCTTTATTTAGTAGGTCATTGTAGGCTGTTGTATTAAAGTATGATATAATGGGGAAGCAGGCATATGCATTGGTCAGAGTAGTCAAGAGCTTTAGGCCCTATTTAGTAGGCTCACAAGTAATTGCATATGTGCCTCATGCAGCAGTCAAAGATATATTTACTCAGCAGGAGGTAACTGGAAGAAGATGCAGGTGGATAAACAAACTGTAGGAGTTCAACATTGAAATACAAATCACAAAGTTGGTAAGGGGACAAGGTTTGGCAAAATTGATGACAGAGTCAAATCTAGAGGCATACCAAGTGAATGCAGTACATAATGAAGATATAAACATGTCAGATTCTGAATGGTATAAGGACATAGTACATTATTTGCAAAATTTTAACTGTCCTTCCTACCTCAGTGACAATCAGAAAAGAACCTTGAAGCTGTAGGCTATTAAATACATCATTGTTCAAGGAAAGTTGTATTGGAGAAGTCCTGATGGTGTATTACTCAGGTGTGTCGATGACAATCAGGCCAATGATATTCTCGATGACATGCACAATGGAGTATGTGGTGGACATTATGCTGGCCAAACAACAGCCCATAAAATTCTCAGAGCAGGCTATTGGTGGCCAACTCTTTTCTCAGATGCACATAAGATGGTAAGAAGGTGTGATCCTTGCTAGAGGTTCTCAGGAAGGCTAAAATACGGAGGTGCATTGCCCCTTAAGACTGTAACTATAGAAGCTCCATTTCAGTAATGGGGAATTGATTTTATAGGGGAAATCTCAGAAAAATCAAGTGGAGGGCACAGTTGGATTCTGGTTGCCACAGATTATTTCACCAAATGGATTGAGGCCATCCTAACCAAAAGAGCTACCAGCAAAGTGGTGATGGATTTTATTTTAGAGAACATTATTATCAAATTTGGAGTACCAGCCAAATTGGTCACAGATAATGCTATGTGCTTCAGGTCTGGTGAATTTACTAATTTTTGCAGTAATTATGGAATTAATTTGTTACATGCATCACCATATAACCCACATGGAAATGGTCAGGCTGAGTCAAGCAACAAAAGCCTCATGAAGATTGTAAAGAGAATGATAGGTAAAAACAAAAGGGCTTGGGATTCAAAGCTGAAAATGGCATTGTGGGCTAACAGAATAACAGTCAAAAAAGTAACTGGAAGATCTCCTTTTGAATTGGTATATGGTGTAGTGGCTAAGTTGCCCGTAAACAACTTTTTGCCAGTTTACAAATTCATACAAGAAAACATGGAAGAGATCGGAGATCCAATGACTGAAAGAATCAATTAGCTGGTTGTACTAGATGAAGTGAGAAGGGAGGCACGAAAAACAAACATCAAAAGATAGGAAAGGGTAAAATATCTGTTTGATAAGAGAACTATAGAAAGAAAGTTTCAAAGAGGTGATTTGGTTCTTGTATGGAATGCAAGGAACCAGGATAAGGGCAGACACGGTAAATTTGAACCCTTATGGGTGGGCCCATATCAAATCAGTGACATTCATGGAGGAGATTCTTACTTTCTCTAGGCCCTAAGTGGTGAATTGTTAGAATTGCCAGTGCACGGTCAATTCCTGAAGCTTTAGTTCTTATAAGGGTTATCTTCTATGCACATTGTAAACTAAATGTAAATATTTTGTACATGCCCTGTATAGTTAGTCATGTTTTGATTTTTGGGTTTTGTCTGGTCTACCCCAGAGTTGCTTGGTTCTCGCTGCAGTCTTGCGTCTACATGTCCCCAGTTGGAGCCACTAGTGGTGTTCACCTGGGATTAGGGTTTTGATTCGAGTTTGTAGATTCCTACATGTGTTTCTTCAAACCCTTAGTGCCTTGGTTTAAATTGTTCCTCCATCTGCATGGAGTGTTTTACCACCTTTTCCTGTTGCACTCATGAAAAATGTTAAGTCTTGTATATGCAAATGCAAGTTGCATGTAGGCAGGCTTGTGAAATCTTAATCAGCTTCCATAAAATGTTGAAAATTTGAGTTATATGCATGTTTTAATGTATATCGGGTTGCATATACATTAGTGGAATCTTTCGCAAGACTCCCGGGAATATTCTGCACTTGTATGCATTTTCAATTGCATATCATGTTCAATTTGGAAGATACATTAAGGGAATATTCTGTAGAAGATCCTGTGTTTGTATGTGCAGGAATGAATGTATGTCAATATACATCGGGTCTTATGCAATGAAAAATGTACAAGGGTGAATGTATCTCTAATATACAAGTCAACATGCAGGCGTTGAAAGATACAAGGAAAGTATGCATTCATCGAATATTTCGTCGCAGATTCTACAGTTGTACAAAGGTGCAAGGATGCATTTGCTACAGTGTAGCGGGGAAGATACATGTGGTAGGGACCGCGGGCATATACAAACAGGTTTGTATTTTTGACATGTAGGAGGAGTAGATACAAGGTTGAATGTATGTTTGACATACATTGGCGACATACAAGAGGGAATCTATATCACATATCCTAAAAGATTCCTTGCTTGTATGTTAGGGGATTTGTATGTTTGCACATACAGGCCGATATGCAAAAGGAGAGACATGCAATCCGGACGCGATGGACGAATAAGGCGCAGTGAATGAAATTTGGCATCCATGGGTTGTATAAAGCACTTGTATATGCTGATATACAAGCCGATGTGTAGTAAAAGGGATACAAGCCAGAATTGAGCCCGATTTCAAATTATTCTATAAACTTTGGGGTCTGCCTTGTATATCAGACAGTTGTATATGCATTTTGCATATACAAGGGTTTTTGAAAGGTGAACATGGTGTTTGTATATGCATTTCAGCATGCATATGCAGGGGTGATAAAGGCAAAAATAAAGGTGCGAAGGGCCAGCGATAGAAAATTAAGGCACCTACATGGTACGATATCATTGGCTGGCGACTCTTTATGCATGTTTTGCGACCGTTGATCCCAGCGATGAATTCTTTGATCAACGGCCTAGTTTTGAGCCTACAGCAAGGGTTTTTTCCTTGCGTCTACGGTCATTTTTGAGCGAGAATTTCCCATGGGTGCGCTGTTACTATTTCCAGGAAGAGCTGTTGGTGGTTGAGCCATTAATGATAGGATTGCGGACAGGCATGGGCTGATGGTGGAACGGCCAAGTACCAGGTTCATGACAAAGGTCTTCCAGTGGCGGCATAGGGCTCAAGCTCAACTACTCCCTGTCCTTCTCTTGCTTCCCCATGTTTTGTCCCCTATTGCATTTATTATTTTGAGTGCCATTTCTGGTGTTGTGTATCTGACGGGAAATTTTGACCTTGCCTTGTAATTAATTTTTGTGAAGTACACTGTCTTGCGGTTTTAAGAAAACGGTGTTAGTCTTTTGTTGTTGTTGAAAACTGGACAAACTTCTGGCTCTGTGATACAATACAACTTAATTGGTGGCCCTGTCCTAGAAGTTCTGTGAGTTTATGAGTCTAATGTTGTATGTTTCATGCATAAATTAACTAGTTTCATGATGTTTTATATGAGAAATGCACTGATTGCATGTGTTTAATCATTTGTCTCCAAGCTGTGGCTGTATTTTCTTTTGAGTCTAAATAACTAAGGGTTATTTATGATTTAGGAATATGGGTTTTTTGTATTGAATGTTTAATCTCCTACCTTTGTTCAAGGGACAAATTAAAAGTTTCAGATTAATCATTAAGAAAACATGTTGCAGCAGGGATTCCTTTAAGTATGAATGATTAAACACTCTATTTTGGGAGATATCTGTAATGCAGATATAATAAAATCCCCTTGATACCCAGTATTTGGTAAATGTTTATGCTGACCATTCACATGTGTATGTCTACTGACTCCGAGCCCTGGATAGGCACCAATCTAGCCTTGCATTGAAGTTACACTCTAGGTCCTAGTTTTGCATCCAAATATAAATCAAACTCAAACTTCATAAACAAACCTTTTAGGACATTAGAAGTAGTTTTAGGATCCAAAATCCTCTATCTACAACTGAACATAGGCCCAAAGCTAGCCCCTTTGCACTTATCTCACAATTTTGGTCTACTTAATAGAGGATTTATCTGCTTTGTGTCAACATCCCAGCAAATACATAGATGCATTTTATAGATGTTGAATAGGGAATACCCCCCTTGGTTTTGCAGAGCCTAAAGAAGAAGAGGAGATATTTATAGAGTCTATCTCCTATACTGTTGGCCCTTGGCTCAGGAATCCTGTTGATCAATGATGGCTATTTTGTAGGGATTACTGGGAATAAGCATCCAGTCTGGGAAAATAACCAACAAGCTGGATGAGGTACCCATGTATAAAAGAGTCTCTCACAAATAGAGAAAAAGGAGAAAACCATGTGGGAAAAACTCCTCCCCAAAAGAGAGAATAAACCTCCCTACAAGAGAGAGAGAGAGAGGGACTAAGAAGCCTCCACAAAAGATGTCCCAGAAGAATAGGAACATGAAGAACTCCACTAAAGCATGAAGAAGCTATAAACACTGTCAAAGACTGAATGCTATAGTGCTGAAAGAAGAATCTCCTCTAAAACAAGACGAAGATCAGGATCAAGAAGTCAAGAATCTGCATGAATGCCCCCAATGACACTGCTTGAATCAGATGGCAAACAAAGGAAAAACATCTAGAACTCAAAGATACAAATGGCACAGGTAACAAAAGTCTGATGAACTAATCAAGTGAAAATAGAAGGTTGCCTCCATAAAAAGAATGCAAGAGTGTCCATATGGTAAATGCTCCACCTCACCGAAATGCATGGGTAACTAGCCGCTGCATCCGCCTAGTACATAGGAGCAAATACTAGATACATAAGTCAATCCAATGTGAAACCAAGGAAGCATTAGAAAAAATAGTAGAAACCCCCCCATAATGCGAACAAGGGAGAGCCATGACAAGTGTTACCTCCTGAATTGATAGAGGGTTTGCCAACTCCAATGCACAGGCAGATTTGGTCAACAGATATGGGAGGTTGCGTGAGCTGCCTCCCCTTCACTTCTGGTTCTACCACACCAAGGGGGGTGTTGCTATTTGCTAAAGATGTAGCATTGACTTGCCCTATGACAGAAAGATTTAGCTTTGTGATAACAGGCAGAATACTCTCATGTGTAGACCAAGATTTGTGTGACAAATCACAAGGTTGGCAACGTTCTTGGACATATTTGTCTAGTTAGGTATGAGAGTATGTAGGGGTTCCTAATCCTACTCCTATAATTAACAGGTTAAAGTTATGGAATGGTTTGAAATTATGGTTTGGATGCAAGATAGGGGTTTTGGATCATAACTACTTCACAAGGACAGACCGGTGCTTATCTCAAGGCAAGGAGTCAACTAGACGTATACATAAGAATGGCTTGCAACTATCATTCGAGTTTCAAGGGGTTAGGACTGGTGTTTGCCTTACAAATACCACCCAAGGATAAGTATTCAACTGTCTCTACTTACAAATATCCCATTTGACATACCATCTTCTCCATACTTAACCTAAAACAATTTAATCCACTCCTTGAATGGAAGTTAGAGATTAAGCATGCAATACATAAATCTGTATTCTAGAATTTGAGAAACCCTTAGCAACCAAATTCAGAAGAAGAAAATGCATACAACAAATGGAGACAGACAAATAAACACATGCAATAATGCATTTTTCATATACGATGACAAGAAACTGAATATATGTGCAAGATACACTTCAGATGCAACTCATAAACTCCATAGAGATACAACAGATAGAAAATGCTCTGTATTTCATTATTCACACAAAAAATTGCCCAAGTCTTCAACAACCACAGACTAAGTAACACAGTCTGCTTAATACAGTAAGAAAGTGTACTCCGCATTAATTACATGGCACATCAAAAATCCACCAGATACAATGCATGAGAAATGGCACTCAAAATTGAATGTGGCAGAGGGACAAAGAGGAAGGAGTAGGTATGTTCGGCATGTGAGCCGCCGCTCCAAGATTTTCTTCATCAATTCAGGTGTTTGACCTATCAACACAACCCATACTTCCCTGCATAATCTTCCATTAAAGCCTCAACTACCTGCAGCCTCTAGAATGCAGCAATGGCATGCCTCTGAAGTTTGCCACCCAAAAACAACCGCACACGCATAGGAAAAACCCTTCGCTGTAGGTTCAAAACATGGTCGTCGATCACCTCCCATTGCCAGGATCAACGGCACCCAAAAATGTTGAAAAGTCACCAACCAGTCAAGTCGTGCCATGCAGGCACCTCATGTTTCTATCGCTGGCCTTTCTATTCACTATTTTGCCATTTGTTCCCATTGTATATGCATGTTTGAATGCATATACAATCGCTACTTTTCACCCTATCAAAAACCCTTGTATATGCAAGAGCAAATGCATATACAATTGTTCGTTATACAAGGCAAACCCCAAACCATTATAGAGCAAATTGAAGTTCAAATCGGGTCCGGCTTGCATCTTCATCCTTTGTATATCTGTGATATACAACACATACATACATACAGGCCGCGAACTTCAAATCACTATGCATCAGAACGTATCCCCTTTTGAAGTCTGACTTGTATCTCTTTTATTGCACATCAACTTGTATATCGGCATATACAAGCGCTTTATACAACCCACGGACCTAAAATATTTATTCACTGCATTTTACTCCTCCATCGCGTTTGGGTTGTATGTCTCCTTGCTTGCAACCATCACCTCATACATACAAGGCGGATTTCAAACTTTTATCCACTGCATCTGACTTCTCCTTCTGTTCCAGAATACATATTTCACTTGTATGTTTTGAATGTACATCAGCATACATACAACTGCCTTTGCATACAACTGGTGGGCCCGACCATTTTCTCTCTCCTTTGCACATTTTGTCACTCATTGCATATACAAATACAATGTACAAGCCCCTTGATACAAGTGTGGAATCTGTGGCAGAATATTCCTGGAATGCACATTTGTATTATTTTTGGGATCCGGCCTGCACATTTGCGAATGCATATCTCCTTTGTATGTCGAACATATAATCTCACTTGTATATCTGCAAGCCCCACCGCATGTATCTCCCCCTGCCACTGTAGCAAATGTATATTTGCACCTCCTTGTATATTTTGCTTTGTATATGACCTGACATACAAAGGGGGAATATTCCCAGGAATCTACAAAAGATTCCCCCTTTGTATATGCACCTTTTAGAGCCCGATATACATTCAGAAATGCATCTAACTCAATTTTTCAAAGGGCGATAGAGTTTTCTGACCCGCCAATGCATATTTTACCTGCATGTATATACAAACACCTTTGTATATACAAAGACATGCATTTTAACTAATTTTTTGCATTTTTCAGCACTGCAAAGGCCGAAAGACAGAATTTTTGGATTTTTTGGGAAGGGGCTTGCATATTTGAATGCTTGAATCTTTAGGAAGGTGCCTGCAGATTTAAGCACTAACATAGGCTCCATCTGGGAACGCATGCCTCTTGCAGACATGGTGAGAACTTCAGAATCTCTAGGATGCAGACCAGTCCTTATCCATTGGGCAACAGAGTCAAAACTGCACCAACCTGCATCACAAAACACATTTATTAAAATTTACTTGGCGGCCCAGGGCCACCAAAAAGGAAAAAACCAAAATTTTCCTTTGTCAAACACTTGATTTTCTTTTGATTTCTTCAAATAAAGCTTGAAAGCATTTAACCACTTGCAGCACCCAGCGTTGTAATTGTTTGTGCTGCTGCTCCTTTCTCCTTCAACAAGTCTACAACAAAATTCATAAGCATCTACCATTTTTAGCAATAGACTGTCATCATCATATGAGTCACTGATGTTGCTTAGAAAACTAACAGACTCATATGAAACAAATGAATCCACGTCAGAATTTTGCCCTTCTTCAAAAAAAAAAGCTCCTCTGAATTAAATAAATAGTATTTAGGTGCAAGCAACATCTGATAATCAAATTTACTTTTATAGTCATTCAGATATTCATCATTATTGTGCTCAACAATCTCATCATCAATGTCCACCTGGAATGTCTCCAAAGAAGGCAGAAATAACTTAGAATGTTGCCCTACACTGAAAGCTTCATAGTCACCCCTGCAACCAGCACTATCCCCAACTGTATGAGCACACACATCTGCAACCTGTCCATTCACCTCTGAATAGTGACCCTATTTTTCCTCTTCACCAATGCCTTGATAATCAAAAACAAAAATTTCAACCTCTGCATTGTGAAGGTGGTCAGAATCTTCAAGGAAACACTCATATTCAACATCCATATATATTTCATCATCTGAAAGGCTCACATACGCATCGGAATGCTGACAATCACTAATACATTCACTGCTGTCCCTTGAAACAACATCCTCTTCATTCAGAGTGAATCTCTACATATCCATTTCACACAAATAATCAAGCATAACTGGGATATGCATACTACTGCAAGACACAACCTCATGTATGTCTTTCATTTCATTATTTGAAGGACATTTTGTGTTTGCAGGCATCTCTTCTAGAGGCTGATAACAGTCTTCGTTTTCATCATTATAGGATGTGCCTACATTTTCTACAACATTTTCTTCATGTATCACATCATGGCTGCACACATTATTCTGAAATATATTTCCCTCTACACAATCATTTATCAATGAACACACTGGAATAGCAGAAATATATTCACTTTGATAACTATTTTGACAACTTGCAGCCATGAAACCCACTGGCATTCCATATTTCTCATTGTTTTCAATAGCCATAGCAAATTGGTAAGCCTGGTGAAGTGTGACTGGTTCTTTATCTCTCAATAAATAACTTATTTCTTCATCAAATGCAACCAAATAAATTGCTAAGCACAATGCATTATTGGGTCTCATATACTCAGGGATTTTCTTGAGCAACTTAATAAATCTAAGATTAAAAGTTGGAACTAGTTCCTCATCTTCCTTTTGGATATTCATAAAATGTATGATCAATGAGGCCACATCAAACCTTTCACCAAACTATTCTAGGAATGCAATTTCTAAATCTATCCATGAAGAAACTGAACATACAGGCAGGTCTGAAAACCAAACCCTAGCATCATCCTCTAATGACTGAACAAAGAGTCTCATTACTACATCTTCATCCCCTACCTCATAATCTTCTATCAAATTAGAAAATTTCTACAGATGTTTGTTTGCCGATTCAGAATCTGATCCACTATATTTTGGCAAACATTTTCTAATTTCATTTGGAATAGCATTTGGGTAACCACATATTCCTTTAAAATTTAGGGCTTTATACCTTTCAATAAAAAATGGTCTTCTTTGAGAGCACAACCAGGTTTGCTATTCTAAACTCATCATTTTTAAAAAGATGGAATACTTGGAAATATGTTGCAGTATTGGATAGGTTCAATCAACAGAGTCACCACCTCTCACAGAGAGGATAGAATATCAACAAGGCACTTGTATTTTCTAGATTCATTCATCTCACCAGCAGAGCACCACATGGTCATTTTTGGATCTTGCTGCAACAACTTCATTGGAAACTAGATTTTCTAGCCTTCCGATCGCTTGACTCTCTCTCTCCCTAACAGAGTCGCCAAATCTGTTGGTGACTCGGATGGATAAAATATAACAATTCTTTTTTCATCAATCCTTCCCTAGCAGAGTCACCAAATCTGTTACCTCCCGAATCGGCAGAGGGTTTGCTAGTTCCAATGCATAGGTAGATTTGGTCAATAGATATAGGAGGTTGTGTGAGCTGCCTCCCCTTCACTTCTAGTTCTGCCGCACCAAGGGGGTGTCCCTATTTGCTAAAGATGTAGCATTGACTTGCCCTATGATAGAAAGATTTAGCTTTGTGATAACAGGCAAAATACTCTCATGTGTAGACCAAGATTTGTGTGACAAATCATAAGGTTGGCAACGTTCTTGGACATATTTGTCTGGTCAAGTATGAGAGTATGCAGGGGTTCCTAATCCTACTCCTACAATTAACAGGTTAAAATTATGGAATGGTTTGAAATTATGGTTTGGATGTAAGACAGGGGTTTTGGATCATAACTACTCCACAAGGACAGACCAGTGCTTATCTCAAGGAAAGGAGTCAACTAGACGTATACATAAGAATGGCTTGCAATTGTCATTCGAGCTTCAAGGGGTTAGGACTGGTGTTTGCCTTACAAATACCACCCAAGGATAAGTATTCAACTGTCTCTACTTACAAATATCCCAGTTGACATACCATCTTCTCCATACTTAACCTAAAACAATTTAATCCACTCCTTGAATGGAAGTTAGAGATTAAGCATGCAATACATAAATCTGTATTCTAGAATTTGAGAAACCCTTAGCAACCAAATTCAGAAGAAGAAAATGCATACAACAAATGGAGACAGACAGATAAACACATGCAATAATGTATTTTTCATATACAATGACAAGAAACTGAATATATGTGCAAGATACACTTCAGATGCAACTCATAAACTCCAAAGAGATACAACAGACAGAAAATGCTCTGTATTTCGTTATTCACACAAAAATTGCCCAAGTCTTCAACAACCACAGACTGAGTAACATAGTCTGCTTAATACAACAAGAAAGTGTACTCCGCATTAATTACATGGCACATCAAAGATCTGCCAGATATAATGCATGAGAAATGGCGCTCAAAATTGAATGCGGCAGAGGGACAAAGAGGAAGGAGCAGGTATGTTCAGGATTTGAGCTGCTGCTCCAAGAATTTCTTCATCAATTTGGGTGTTTGACCTGTCAACATGACCCATACTTCCCTGTACAATCTGCCATTAAAGCCTCAACTATCCGCAGCCTCTGGAATGCAGCAATGGCATGCCTCTGAAGTTTCCCACCCAAAAATAGCCGCACACACACAGGAAAAACCCTTCGCTGCAAGTTCAAAACATGGCCGTCGATCACCTCCCGTCGCCAAGATCAACAGCACCCAAAAATGTTGAAAAGTCACGAACCAGTCAGGTCGTGCCACGCAGGCACCTCATGTTTCTATTGCTGGCCTTTCCATTCACTATTTTGCCATTTTCACCCATTGTATATGCATGTTTGAATGCATATATAATCGCTACTGTTCACCCTATCAAAAACCCTTGTATATGCAAGAGCAAATGCATATACAACTGGTCGTTATACAAGGCGGACCCCAAACCATTATAGAGCAAATTGAAATTCAAATCGGGTCCAGCTTGCATCTCCATCCTTTGTATATCCACGATATACAACACATACATACATATAGGTCGTGGACTTCAAATCACTATGCATCAGAACGTATCCCCTTTTGAAGTCCAGCTTGTATCTCTTTTATTGCACATCAGCTTGTATATCGGCATATACAAGCGCTTTATACAACCCACGGACCTGAATTATTTATTCACTGCATTTTACTCCTCCATCGCGTCTAGGTTGTATGTCTCCTTACTTGCATCCATCGCCTCATACATACAAGGCAGATTTCAAACTTTTATCCGCTGCATCTGGCTTCTCCTTCTGTTCCAGAATGCATATTTCACTTGTATGCTTTGAATGTACATTGGCATACATACAACTGCCTTTGCATACAACTGGTGGGCCCGACCATTTTCTCTCTCCTTTGCACATTTCGTCGCTCATTGCATATACAAATACAATGTACAAGCCCCTTGCTACAAGTGTGGAATCTGCAGCGGAATATTCCTGGAATGCACATTTGTATTATTTTTGGGATCTGGCCTGCACATTTGTGAATGCATATCTCCTTTGTATGTCGAACATACAATCTCACTTGTATATCTGTGGGCCCCGCTGCATGTATCTCCCCTTGCCACTATAGCAAATGTATATTTGCACCTCCTTGTATATTTTGCTTTGTATATGACCCGACATACAAAGCGGGAATATTCCTAGGAATCTGCAAAAGATTCCTCCTTTGTATATGCACCTTTTAGAGCACGATATACATTTAGAAATGCATCTAACTCAATTTTTCAAAGGGTGATAGAGTTTTCTGACCCGCCAATGCACATTTTACCTGCATGTATATACAAACACCTTTGTATATACAGACATGCATTTTAACTGATTTTTTGCATTTTTCAGCACTGCAGAGGCCGAAAGACATAGAATTTTTGGATTTTTTGGGAAGGGGCTTGCATATTTGAATGCTTGAATCTTTAGGAAGGTGCCTGCATATTTAAGCACTAATAACAAGTACACTAAAACTATGTGAAACCAAGAAGTACATGTAGAAACAAGAGCATCTAAACATGCAAACATCAAAGTACCAACAAATAAAAGGGTGTGCAAACCAAGGCACACACACTTGAGGCAAGAATCAATGTGATTCATTGTTGTTGTGGAAGGGACACTCACTTGACAAAGGTATAATGACAAACAAAAGGCAAACATCAACCCCCCATGGCACTTTATATCATAGTACAAGTACAATAAGATACAAAATGATGTCCAAGATCTCAAAAATACATGTACAATTTTGAGGCACTTTATTTCAGTGCATTTACATAAGATAAGTGCTTACAATGGAAGCTCACAATGTCCAAAAAAGGACCACATGCTGAAAATACAATTCTCTAATAGAAAGGGAGGAAACCAATAGCACCATGATGAAGTACATAGAAAAACATGCACTTAAAAAAAAAATGGGACCAAAAAAGGAGTCCAGATGCAGAAGATATGGCCCGTGAAAGTCTCCAAAATGAGAATTGCACAGAAACAACACTAAGAAAACTAATTTATGGAAAAAACTAGAAATCAAAATGGAAAACCACCTACAACACTGCAAAGAGCATGAAATTCTACCCCTTTTTCACAAAAAATTTCACTGAAAAATACCACCGTATGACCGAGATATGGCCTCTGGAAAATGGAGTGCAAAAATAAAAAGCCCAACGGAGAGGGGCTGTGAGAGCAAAAAAGCATCACCACCAAGTTTAGCAAAAAATACCTCCAAATTTGGAGATCTGCCAACTTTAGAACCCTGTCAAAAAGTCCTCCAGGTATAGTAGTTTGCATGTGATTTTTTTAATTTCTACTCATTTTCATCATCTAATCACCTACCTTTTGACTTCCTTGTGATGTTTTAAATCACCCCAAGGATACCTCAAACATTAGAACTAACTTGTCAGTTTCCAAAAATTTTAAACCATGATCTTTAAGACAATGCGAAGTACTGCAACAAATATTGGCTGATAATGATAACATATGACCCAATCAATCATGTTTCTTATATTCATTTTATGGATCAAACCTCCCCAATAGGGAGGATTTTGGTCTCCAAAAGCTCAAGGATTCAACAAGTGAGAAAATTTCTTTAGGCCACGCTCTTCTTTGGATGCCACTTACCCTTGCTTAGAAGTTGGTTCTTGATCCAATCAACCAAGTCTCACATACCCTTCTTTAAGTTGTTATCTTCTTTTGAAGAAGAAGCACATAATTTTCTAGTTCCTCTTTTGTTCTTAGAGAAAGATCCTCAACAAGAGGAACAAAAAATCCATCTTCTTTGTCAAGCATGGAAGGATCAAAGAGGAAATGGTTCTCCACATTCACCACTAAATAGGTCTTCATGTATTATGGTAAATCTGGGTGAAAAGAATTATTTCCCACATGTTCCATGATAATAGAAAATGGGCCAAATGCAAGGGATTAAATTTATTTGATTTATGTTAGAGTCTCTCCTTGTTGAAGTACAACCAAACTATATCTCCCACCTTGAACTTATGTTCTACATTATGCTAATCATGACATTTCTTGTACTTGCCTTGAGGCTCTTTCAATTGTTATTGTAGGTTTTCTATTTTCCTTAGTTTGATATAATGTATTTTCCTATGCATTTGTTTTAGATTTCTTAGTTGTTGTGAGTGGGTCATTATAAGGGTAGATGTCATCTTCCATGAGTGTAACTCACACCTATTTTGGGGTAGTTGGAGCTACTTTTCTCATTAGTTAGTTTTGCCTCCTCTTTTCTGTATGTGTATCCACTCCTCTATCTTGTTATTAATTCATGTTATTGTGAGTTTCTTTATGCTAATTTTCTTCTTGAACCTTTGCATATATCTTTGTGGAAACATACTCTAATCAACTATTTTGATTTTAGTATCATATGCTAGAATAGTTTCATTGTTTCTATTTCATGCAATAGTTTTTGGGTAGCTTTGATGCATGAGCATCCCAGGTTGCAGAGAAATCTTGCATCAACCAAAAATATTTGCATCCATTCTATTTTCTTTCATTTTTCCAGCTCAGTACAGTCAGTTCAGTTAGTAGCAGTTTCCATATTTTGGTCTCCATTCTACCAGAGTTTCACTTCAGAGCTTATAGAGTTGGACTTAGCATCTAGACATCATCATGCACATCATATCCAAAATTTAAATCATTTGGATCAGTTTCCAAAAATATATCACTATCAGAAGATTGACTGTTTTCTCATAACAGAGCATCCTGACAGTCTCAGACAATTAACTAAAGGAGAAGACTTGCAGAGCACTTCCACAACTTGCAGAGCTAAATGACACATCATTCAAGATAGTTTGGAACCTTGCCGACCTTCCCTAGGATCTGCACATTGTTTCATTAACTTGTGAAGGATTCCCATATGTTTTGGGCCGACCTATCCATGTACACACATTACACCTCTTTCCTTGGAGTTTGTAATTGGTTTGGCTGACGTAGAGGAATCTTGTGATTTGGAGATGACATGTAATCATGTAATAGATGCATAGAAAAGTAGTGGATCATAATAGGAAGATTTAGTTTTTGGGATTTGTTCTGTAAGGTGCTTCAAAGCCATATCTTGTGCATACATTATAACTGGAGAATCAGGCTAGTGAGCCTTAATTGTAAGCCCACATGATGCCAGCATGTTTGAATTTTGAATCTATGATATATTGAATAGCTAAATCTACATTTACAATCTATAATTGAGTTGATTCCATTGTGTTTACTCTTGTTGCACGGTCTAGACTATTCACTTTTTGGACCCTCCTAACCGTGACTGCACCAAGTGGTATCAGAGCGAAGTTTGAATCTGTTGGGAGCAAAGTGAGTGAAGTTTGTGAAGGCATTATGTAAGATCTTGCTGTGAAAAAATCGCCAAATCTGAGGCAGACTACTTGTGTTGTCAACTGATTGCCGATTGTGAGGCAGTTACCTTATATCCCAATCACTGAATTTGAGGTAGTTACACTTGATCCTGGGAAGAGATGCCACCGAGGAGAATACTTGTTGTTGGTACTATGGCTAGAAGGATGGATGAGATGGTGGAGATGATGAAAACAATGCGATTTCACTTGGATGCTGTTGAAGAAGATCAAAGAAGAGGACTTACACCTCGACCTAATATTGAAAGTGATGATGATGAAGAATTTCAAACCACTGATCAAAATGAAGAAACCCTAGAAGAAGAAGAATCAGATCAAGTGAAGATGTTGCGATCTATTTCAAAGATTGGGAAAAGACCTAGAGTGGATGTACTAAACTATACTGGCAATTTGAATCCTGAGGAGTTTATTGATTGGATAAATGACCTAGAAGAATACTTTGAGTATGAAGAAATTGAAGATCCGGAGAAGGTGAAATTTGCAAAGACTAAGTACATGTTGATTTTTGGTGGAAAGAAGTATAGTTGGATAGAAATAGAAGAGGAAAAGAGAAGATCATAAAGTGGGATAGAATGGTGACAAAGTTGAAGAAACAGTTTATACCTGCTAACTATGAGTTGGAACTGTTGAAGAGATTGCAAAACTTGAGACAAAAGGAGAAATCTGTAAAGGAGTACACTAAAGAATTTCATAAGATGATTATAAGGACAGGACATAGTGAAGAAAGAAAGGAGAAAGTGGAAAGATACATCAATGGACTGAGATTGAACATTCAAGAAGAACTGAGTTTGGTGAGGATGAAGACATTGGAAGAAGCATGAAGACAATTTGAATCCTGAGGAGTTGATTGATTGGATAAATGACCTAGAAGAATACTTTGATTATGAAGAAATTGAAGGTCCAAAGAAGGCGAAATTTGCAAAGACTAAGTACATGTTGCTTTTTGGTGGAAAGAAGTATAGTTGGATAGAAATAGAAGAGGAAAAGAGAAGATCATAAAGTGGGATAGAATGGTGACAAAGTTGAAGAAACAGTTTATACCTGCTGACTATGAGTTGGAACTGTTGAAGAGATTGCAAAACTTGAGACAAAAGGAGAAATCTGTGAAGGAGTACACTAAAGAATTTCATAAGATGATTATAAGGATAGGACATAGTGAAGAAAGAAAGGAGAAAGTGGAAAGATACATCAATGGACTGAGATTGAACATTCAAGAAGAACTGAGTTTGGTGAGGATGAAGACATTGAAAGAAAGGAGAAGCATATCAGTTTGCCCTGAAAGTTGAAGAAAAGTTGAACAAGAAGCATGAGCAGAGACAGAGAGGTAGAGGAGGTAAATTTTAGAGAGGCATAACATTTTTTGGAGGAGAAAGATCATATGTAAAGCAGAACAAACAAGATAGCACGTTTAAGAAGGAAGATAGAGATAACAGTTCATATCGGAGAGATGATAGAACTTTCTACCACAAAGGAAACCCTAATTCATACCAGAGTGAAGGATACAGAAGAGATGGAAGAGGAATTGATAGGAGAACATTCAGAGGAACTTGTTTTAAGTGTGGAGGTGAAGGACATAGAGCATTTGAATGTCATCAAGGAAGTACAAGCAAGAAAATAGAGAACAATGGAAGAATAACTTATGTAGAAGAACCTGTTGGATCACCTAGTTTAGTTGGTAAACTTGAGAAAGGAGAATTACTTGTCATGATGAGACCACTCTTTCAAGAAAAGACAAATGAGGAACCACTGCAAAGGAAAATTTTGTTCCAGACCAGATGCAAATCAGGAGGTAAATGTTGTAAGGTTATAATTGATAGTGGTAGTTCATATAATTTGGTTTCACAGGAGATGGTGACTAAGCTAAAGTTGGAAAGATTGAAACACCCTAAGCCATATTAGATAGCATGGATTCAGGATGATCATAAGGTACTGGTGAGTGAACAATGTTTGTTGAAATTTCATATTGGATCTTATCATGATGAAGTATTGTGTGATATTATGCCTATGGATGTATGTCATATATTGTTGGGTAGACCATGGTAGTATGATAGGAAAGTTATACACGATGGGAGGAAGAATACATATACTATAACATCAAATGGAGAGAGAATGACCTTGATTCCTTTGGAAGATGAACCTAAGAGTGAAGTATGTGGGAATGCTAGAATCTATTTGGTTGATGGAAGGAAATTTTTGGATGGTTTGAGACATGAGAATATGTGTTATGCTTTTATTCCTAAGAAGCCTAAAAAAATAAAGACAAAGACTGAAGAATCACAACCAGAGGAGATAACTAAATTGCTGACAGAGTATGAAGACATCATATCAGATAATGTACCTGAAGGATTGCCACCTATCAGGAGTATCAGTCATCACATGGATCTTATACCTGGAGCTAGTTTTCCTAACAAAGTAGCACACAAAATGACACCAACAGAGAATGAAGAATTGAATAGACAGATACAAGAATTGTTGAGGAAAGGTTTGATTAGAGAAAGTTTGAACCCTTGTGCAATACCTGTAGTGTTAGCACCGAAGAAAGATGGAGAATGGAGAATGTGTAAAGACTCTAGATAAATCAACAAAATCACAGTTAAGTATAGATTTCCATTGCCTAGGATGGATGACATTATGGATTGTTTGAGTGTAGACTTGAAGAGTGGATGCCATCAGATCAGGATTAGGGAAGGATATGAATGGAAGAGTGCTTTTAAGACAAATGGAGGATAGTATGAGTGGTTAGTGATGCCCTTTGGATTTACAAATGCACCGAGTACTTTCATGAGGTTGATGAATGAAGTTCTAAAGAAATTCTTGGGTAAGTTTGTTATTGTATATTTGGATGATATTCTAATTTTTAGTAAGACAAAAGAAGAACCTTTGCAGCACCTGAGACAAGTATTGTAGAGGTTGAGAGAAGAGAAATTGTTGATAAATATTAAGAAGTGTAGTTTCATGAAGGAAGAATTGGTATACTTGGGATTTGTGATTTCTGCAGAAGGATTGAAGATGGACCCTGTGAAAGTTAGAGCAATTGTTGAGTGGCCTACACCTAAGAGCATTAGGGAAGTCAGATCATTTCATGGATTAGCCAGTTCTACCGGAAGTTCATCAAAAATTTTAGTCTAGTATGTAACCCTATGACAAAGACAATGAGAGGTGATAGAAAGGACTTTAAGTGGACATCAGGAGCAGATAAAAGTTTTGAATTGTTGAAGCAGAAAGTGACAAAGCAATATGTGTTAGCATTACCATATTTCATTAAAGTATTTCAAGTAGATTGTGATGCAAGTGGAAATGTAATAGGAGTGGTGTTAAGTCAAGAAGGTAGACCTCTAGCATATTTCAGTGAGAAGTTGAATGATGCAAGTAGAAGATATTCAGTCTATGATTAGGAATTCTATGCCATAATTTAAGCCTTGAAGAAGTGGAGACATTATTTGTTTCCTAAGGAGTTTGTGTTGTATACAAATCATCAAGATTTGCAATACCTAAATAGTCAAGGAAAGTTCAATCAGAGACATATGAGATGGGTGGAGTTAATGCAGAGTTACACCTTTGTATTGAAGCATATGAGTGGGAAGTCAATAAAAGTTGTTGATGTATTAAGTAGAAGAAGGAATTTGTTGATAGAGATGAGAGTTGAAGTATTGGGTTTTGAAGAGTTGAAGAACCTGTATGAAGAAGACCTTGATTTTGTAGAACCATGGAAAGCATGTAGGGAACATATTGTGACAGATAGGAGTAAATGGTTGGATTACTTCATTCAAGAAGATATGTTGTTCAAAGGAAATCAGTTGTGTATCCCTAGGAGTTCAATTAGAGACAATTTGATCAAAGAGAAACACAGTGCTTGATTGGCAATACATTTTGGAATTGATAAGACAGTGGCTTTGGTAAGTGAAAATTACTTTTGGCCTCAAATATATAAGGATGTAATGAAGTTTGTGCATAGTTGTAGAGTATGTCAAGTTGCAAAAGGAAGTAGTTAGAATACTGGATTGTACAAATCTTTGGCAGTACCGAAGAGACCTTGGGAAGACATAAGCATGGATTTCATACTTGGATTACTGAAGACATAGAGAGGACATGATTCTATATTTGTAGTGGTGGACAAATTTTTAAAGATGGCACATTTCATACCTTGTAAGAAGATAACTGATGCAGTTCATGTGGCTGACCTATTTTTCAAGGAGATTGTGAGATTGCACGGAATACCTAAGAGCATAATTTCAGACAGAGATACAATATTTCTTGGATACTTTTGGAGGACACTTTGGAAGAAGATGAAGATAGATTTGAACTTCAATTCAACATTTCATCCATAGACTGATGGACAGACAAAGGTAGTAAATAGGAGTTTGAGAAATTTGTTGAGATGTTTGGTTGGAGAGAAGACAGAAAATTGGGACTTGATTCTATCACAAGCAGAGTTTGTATACAATAATTCAGTGAACAAGAGTACATGAAAGACACCATTTGAGATTGTGATAGGAACTAACCCTAGAGGAGTAGTAAAATTGAGAGATATCAACATGGAAGACAAGAGGAGTGTAGAGGCAGAAGAATTTGCAGGACACATGGAGACAATACATAATTAGGTTAAGAAGCATTTGGAGGAAATGAACAACAAGTATAAAGATCAAGCAGATGAGAAGAGAAGACATAAAGAGTTTGCAGTTGGAGATGAAGTTATGGTGTACTTGAGAAAATAAAGATTTCCAGTTGGGACATATAGAAAGTTGAAGATGAAGAAGTTTGGAGCATGTAGGATACTCAGAAAGTTTGATTTAGGAAATGCATATGAAGTAGAGCTACCAAAGACATTGTGTATCTCACCTATTTTCAATATTGCAGACCTATATCAGTATCATGAAGCAAAAACTAGTGACAACATTGAAGAAGACTTGAAGAAGCAATTACCACAACAAGCAACAGAGCAAATTGAGGGCATCTTGGATAGCAGAGTTGGACATAGCACCGGAGGAAGACAATACAAAGAATATCTTATGAAGTGGAAAGGCAGACTGGAAGAAGATTCATCTTGGATTTCTCAGGATGAGGTGGACCGTCTTGGTTTTCCTCTAGCCCCGACAAAGTGAGGGACTCACTTTTTCAACAACCTCAGGTGTCTAATGTGGGAGTATCCCAGGTTGCAGAGCAATCTTGCATCAACAAAAAATATTTGCATTCATTCTATTTTCTTTCATTTTTCTAGTTTAGTATAGTCAGTTCAGTCAGTAGCAGTTTATGTATTTTGGTCCACATTCTGTCGCAGTTTCATTCTAGACTTTGCGAAGCTAGACTTAGCATCTAGACATCATCATGCACATCATATCCAAAATTTAGATCTTTTGGATCAGTTTCCAAAAATATATCACTATCAGAAGATCAGTTGTTTTCTCAGAACAGAGCATCCTAATAGTCTCAGACAATCAGCTAAAGGAGAAAACTTGCGGAGCACTTCCATTACTTGCGGAGCTAAATGACACACCATTCAAGATAGTTTGGAACCTAGCTGAACTTCCCTAGGATCCGTACATTGTTTCATTCACTTGCAGAGGATTCCCATATGTTTTGGGCTGACCTATCCATGTACACACATTACACCTCTTTCCTTGGAGTGTGTAATTGGTTTGGCCGACGCGGAGGAATCTTGTGATCTGGAGATGATATGTAATCATGTAATAGATGCATAGGAAAGTAGTAAATCATAATAGGAAGTTTTAGTCTTTGGGATTTGTTCTGTAAGGTGCTTCAAAGCCATATCCTGCACATACATTGTAACTGGAGAATCAGGCCAGTGAGCCCTAATTGTAAGCCCACATAATGCTGGCATGTTTGCATTTTTAATCTATGATATACTAAATAGTTGAATTTGTATTTACATTCTATAATTGAGTTTCTTCTGTTGTGTTTACTCTTGCTACACGGTCTGGACTGTTCACTTTGTGGACCCTCCTAGCTATGACTGTACCAAGCTTCAATTAATTTCTATATCTAACATCATATTAGATCTATGGTGCTTTGAATAGATGAAGTAGTTTCTTGTTTTTAAGAGATTTGGGGGGCTAATTACCTTGCATGCAAATTTCTGTAAAACCCACTATGCTCTTCTCTTGTATATTTGGATGATCTAGAGAATCATGAGAGTTTGACAAGAAAAACTAACATCTATGGGGTTTCATTCTTGGGTTTTTATATTTTGGGTGTGCGTAGCTTTTTGGTAATCTGGATAATATTTTTGGCTATTTCATTATGTTTAGGAGGCTTTAGAAAGTTAGTTTTGACTTTTATTTTTCTCAAATCAAAGACTAAGAAGTTGATCTAAAAAAGAGAGTTTGAACATGACCACAAGTGAGATACTAGTTTTCTAGGCATTTTGGCGCCAAATGGATAGTGTCATTGCATCTAGAAGACATCAAAACCCTAGGGATGACTATAGTTTCATCAAAATATAAAACAAGAGTATCTGAGGCAAATTTTTTTCTTATGAAAACATACTGCTGTATTGTACTAAGTAGGTGGGTACATATTTTAAATTTTTTTTAAAAAATTAAGGGCCAGGCAACCCACATAGGCCACTTGTGGACCCATACAAGGGTCTACAAACCCCTTCAAAACTTGGCTTGGCTAGCCTCCCTAGGCTTAAGCTATCCCAATATTCGCCCTTATTGCCCCAGTACCCTCTTGTAGCCATTGCAGTGCCTAGACATCACCTCAATGGCTACCTCTACCCTTGGTCCACTCATTTGTAGCTAGTATGCCACCCCAGTGGCCCTCACCTATATGCCATTCTTCACCCACCTAAGTGTTTCTTGAGTCTAGCCTATCCATCACCACCATTAGTGGCCTTGCTCTCTAACCACCAATCAACCACCAAGGTCCCTACCACTCTCTCAATTGACCTTTTCACTTAAGGGGGACAACTTTTCCAAGAGGCCATAACTTGCTCAAAGGGAGGTATATTTTTGAGTAATTTTTTTGAAATGGGGAAAAATTGTATGCTCTTTGTAGTAATATAGATGATTTTTAGTTTTGACTTCCTAACTTACCATACATTGAGTTTTCTTAGAGTTTTTGTAGGAAGCTAAGGTAGTGGAACAACTTCCTACACTAATCTTGAGAGGAGGGTTATGTAAAACTTTTTAGATCTTTACAACAATTACATAAATTATATAGAAATAAGCATAAATAGCAATCATACCACAACATAGTGATTTATGTGGGGAAAAACCTTTTGGGTGAAAAACCCCTAACTCCAAAAGTTGTCCAATATATTATTCAAACATCTCAACAATTTCAATATACTTGCAGAGAAATCTTTCACTGGAGTATCAACAACTAGAGATCTAGAGGCAAATAAAATTTTATAGGGCTCTTGCACACAACCTTCATCTCGAGCACCTAATATATAGGAGATACAATACATGAAACCATTAAATGGTAATTACAAAACCATCCATTATCACCACCCAAAAGTGGCACCCAAATTCTTAGGGTTTCATTATCTCTAATCAAAGATTCCTTATTATGTGTTAAAACATGCATCAACACATGTAAGTCCCCCAAGTATAACTCTTTTTTGTGTCCAACACATTTTTACATTTTCCAATATAGGAGGCCCAACTTGCAGAGGCCATAACTTTTAATCTAAGAGGTTGATTGGACCTTTTTTTTAATTGAAGAGCTCGAAGAGATCTATGCACTGGGCACCACCGATGGTAGTGTTAAACAACCTTGAATTTTTATTTTGGACAAAAACCAACTCTATAGCCCAAAATATGAGTTTTTTTATAACAAAAAAGTCACACTTTTTGTAATTGTAAGATTGAGACACCTTTCCTAACATTATCCCACTTGCCTAACACCTTGTAAGAGAAAAGGGAGTATCAACACCATGATTTAATTGCTAGGGACTGAGAGTCCCGTAGAATCCGAACACCATATAAACTTTATTGTGCTCACATGCTTAGCTAATGAATATACAAAATTCATCAAAGTCTCTACCTTAACCAGCTTGACCCTACCATCCTTGACCATATCTCTAACAGAATGATACTATACATCAATGTGCTTGGTCTTAGCATGAAATGTTGGGTTCTTAGCTAGGTAGATCGCACTATGATTGTCACAATAAATTGTCACCACACCTTGTTTTATTCCAATATCTAAACACAATCTCTTAAGCCAAATGGCTTCTTTACAAGAATGAGTAGCTGCCATATACTTAGCTTTAGTAATGGACAAAGAAACCACATCCTGTCACTTACTCATCCAACTAATTGCACCACCAAATAAAGTAAACACATAAGCACTAGTGGATCTTCTACTATCAACATCACCTGCCCAATCTAAATCCACATAACCCTGAATATTAAGGGAATACATGTCTTCTATCGAATTACCATGATAACATAAGGAATACTCTAAGGTACCCCACAAATGTTTGAAGACTATTTTAACTACATCCAAGTGAACTCTAACAAGATTAGACATATATGTAGAAAGAACTCCCATTGAATGGGTAATGTTTGGTCAAGTAAAAACCATATCATACATCAAATTTCTGACTACACTATGGTATGACACTCTACTCATGTCTTTCATCTCTAATGGAGATGTTGGACATTCTGAAGCAGATAACTTCATTCCAACTATAAGAGGAATGCACAATGGTCTACAATCTTGCATGTTAAACCTCTGTAAAATTAAATTGACATACTTACTCTGGCAAAGCCATAATTTTTTGTTCACTTTATCTCTTTTCATTTCCATCCCAAGAATGTGTTTAGTCGCACCAAGATCCTTCATTTCAATTTTAGCTACAAGTTGAGACTTTAGTTCTAAAATTATTCATTTCTCTTTACCAATAAATAACATATCATCAACATATAATGCAATAAACAAGAAATGATCACCATCAAATTTATAATAATCATAATTTTCTGATATAAAATGCTCAAATCCCAAACTCGACACATATGTATCAAATTTCTGGTACCACATCCTAGGACTCTATTTGAGGCCATACAAAGATTTCTTCAACTTACAAACCAAATTACTTTTACCTTTTACCACATAGTGCTCTGGCTGTGTCATATAAATATCCTCCTCTAAATTACCATGAAGGAATGTCATTTTCACATCCATTTTCTCAACCTCTAGATCATAAGTTGTGACAATAGAAAAGAAGAATCTAATGGATTTAATTTTTGCAACAAGAGAAAATATCTCACCATAATCAACACCCTCAATCTAAGAGTAACCTTTCGCAACTAACTGTGCTTTTTACTTTTCAATACCTCCTTTTGAACCAATATTTTTCTTGAACACCCATTTACAACCAACGTGTTTTCATCCTTTAGGCAATGGTACTAGGTTCCATGTATCATTCTTTTTCAAAGCTGTCATTTCTTCATCCATGGCAATCTTCCACGACTCTACATCATTCATACCTAATGCCTCTTCTACTGATCTTGGTTCATCCATGTCAGTATTCAAAGAATAAATACATCTATAGTTATTAGGTGAATACCTTTTAGGTGGTTGTCTAAGCCTTCTAGACCTTTGAACAAGCTAAGTTGGAGGTTCTTCATCCTCTTCTAAAGATTCAGAGCTAGATGAGCTCTCCTCAACTTCTTGTCTATCTAGGGGCCTCAATTCAACTTTCCTAGGTGTAGAAGGGAGTTGAATCACATCTGTTTGTTCACTTTATTCTAGCTGTGATATAATAGAAAAAGGCTTAGTTTCTCTAAGAATCACACTTCTACTATATATTACCTTTGTGCAACAGGATCCCAAATCTTGTATCCTTTTACACCATAACTATACCTGATGAAGATACATTTCACAACCTTGTTTTCAGTAGTGTAGAAAATTGCATACCCTTGCAATTTCATGCTATATTTTGGGCTTACTTTAGTGTCCATTCCATTATCATGCTTTATGGATCATTTAGCCTAGCCTTAGCCTCTTCCTTCACCAGATTGCCAAATTTTTATATCAAATCCAAATTCTTCTCATTGTGTTGGGAACAAGTGTTGAATTTTGTGTGATTTGTATATGACACTAGTGATATGCACAACATCCACATGATGCACTAGCATCTTGAAAGTCCCAAAATTTAAAAATGTTGATTTCCCACTCAGCCACCGATTGTAGCCTACTGTAACACTCAATTGTTAGAAAGATGCTTCCAACATTCAAATCTGACCCTTCAACTTCTCTCAAACCCTTATGTAAACACTAATTTTTGAGGATCTCTCTTGGCTATGCTTGACTATATTTTACCTCCATTGTTGAGCTTGTTGAAGTTGCATGCTATTGAAATAACACTATTTTGAATCTCTCTCAAGGATTCGTATTGTGACACTTTGGTTGAATCCTCCAAAGAGCTCATTCTTCCCTCTTCTACAATCATGTTGGTAATATTGTTCGTGTTTTCATTTTGAATAATTGTAGATCTTTTTTTGTTATTTGCTTCTACATTTCAATTTGGAAAATCTTGGTGTATACTACCACCTTACTTGTCTTTCATACACTAGGGTGTTTCCCCCTAGACTAGGGATAATGCTCTTAGTTTTATTTTTTATCACCACTCTTAATTCCTAGATGCACATAGGATAGGAGCACACACACTACATTGTATCTTTTTAGCATTGGCTCTTGTGGAGATAGAAATACCAAAACAGAGGTTTGACTGAGGCAAACCCCCAAACAATCCCAAACATTTTTCCTGTTCTATGTTGTGCAGGTTGTGGAGAAATAATTGAATACACAGAGGTTTTCTAGTATCTCTTTCCTTCTTTTGTCATTTTATTATTTCATTTGATTTAGTTAGTTTATTTTTGTTATTTTTATTTATTTTAGTGTATGGTATCTTTTTGTTGTGCTCCCTTGGTCTAGTTTTGTAGATCTGGGTGAGACGCTAGTTGGAACTTCATGTTTGATGAAAACTATTTGGAATTATGGTTCGTACAAATGACAATACTTAGTGTAGACATCCATGCAACACATTAGCATCCTAGATATTGGCTTCCCCTGTTTGGCTCCAGGTTCCTCTCTTCACCCTATTTTTAGCTTTGTATTTAGTTTCTAGAAATTGTACTTTAGTTTCTTGTATGTTAGCAATTTTTATTCTAGCACATATGAATGTAATGTAGAAAGTGAAAGTCTCACTTTCCCTAGATTACATTTTGATAATGTGGCTCACCCAACTTTAGGAACTATCACATTGCCTATTACATTAAGCCCTGTTACATTACTTACTAAGGTTCATGTCATGTAGGAGAATCTTTCTTATAATCTTCTTCTTAGTAGACCATGGATTCATGCCATGGGTGTAGTCCCATCTACCCTTCATCAATCCCTTAAATTTATTCATAATAGTAAAGTACATAAGTTAAGTGTTGATCCTGATCCCTTTTAATACTGTCAATAGGTTGAATTGGATCATGTGAAGCCTACTCTTCATTCTCTTCATAATTTTATACCTTCTACAACAAACTCTAAAACACCATCATCACCCTCTATTGATTGTATGTGCCTTCCTCTTATAATGCATGGCTTGGTGATGATTGGGGCTCCTTAGACCTAACCCCTCATGGACCTAGTGAATATAAGGTTGACCCTTCTCACTTGGGCATTCCCACATTCAACAAAGATCTACATTCGAGTATTAGAATCGATCCCTCTTCTCATGTGAATTCTGCTACTACTCCTTGTCCAACATGTGCATACGCCTCTCATTTTGACAAGGCTAATGATGTTGATTCTCCTCCTCTTTTTGATTTGGAGACATGTTACAAGATTGGAATCAAAATTATTTCTAAACATGGATACAATGGAAATGGTCTAGGGTGTATGGAAAAAGGAGTTAAGGTCCCTGTGGAACCTACACGACACTTAAATTATATAGTGGGTTTAGGTTACCGACCTTCTCCTCTATGTACATCCCCTCCTCCATTGTTTAAGGTCTCTATGGCTTCTTATTTTAAGAAATCAAACCTTTCTCCACAACAGAAAGGGTTGCTTCCTACTCCACCTACTTCTTCTCCTCTATCTAAGAAACAATGTATTTTGTTGAGCCTTTTAAAGTCCCACTTGATCACTCTTCCTCCTCCTACACTTAAAAGGTTTCCTAAACACATTCAGCCAACACTTCCGTTCTATGCATATCATCAACTTCTTAGGCATTCCACTAGTGAATGCAAATCCTTGAAGGTCAAAATACAACATCTTCATGAGATGGGTACTCTAACTCTTCCATCTGTTGAAGCACCTGGATCTTCTCTACATGACAAGTGTTATTGAGATTCACCTCTATATGGTTTATTGTTCTTCCTCTATTTTCTCATGAGACTATTGTGTTACAACTCACTATGTGGCACTTGTATCTTTCTTCGTTTGATCGTTGTCATTCATGGTGGTACAATCTCACATGCAGCCATACATAATTTTTGGTAACAACACAATATTCTTTTTCATGGTTGTCCTCACCTATATTCTTGGGGGCAGAGACAACTTGTTCTATGGGTGTGCATTCTTCCTAAGGATCTCCCCTCCTCTACCTTCCCCTTTTCTTTACCTTAAAATATTTGTATATTATACATGCTAATATTTTAAGGGGGGCATATATTCTCTTCACATGTGCATCCATACATTCACCTTTCTTTATTTACACCCCCTGAGGTGTATCTTATCAATTCACCCCCTATGGTGTTGTGTATTTTAATGCTCCCTGAAGCATTCACCCCCTGTGGTGTTGGTATTTGATACGCTCACTAAGGCATCATTGTTTGAAATGCTCCCTGAGGCATTGGTTTTTCATATGCTCTCTGAGGTGTTGGTAGTGAAAGGAAGCTAGGTGTGTGGAAATCACTTCCTACACTAATGTAATGAGGAGAGAAGAGTGCAAATTATTTTTAACCTTTACAATTACAATGTTATTAACCCAACAATAGAGATATTGCAGCAATACACAACACAAGAATGTAAGAGAGAGGAAGAGAGAGAGAGAGAGAGAGAGAGAGAGAGAGAGAGAGAGAGAGAGAGAGAGAGAGAGAGAGAGAAGATATAACATGGGGAAAACCCTTATCAGGTGAAAAAACCCACACTCCAAAACCTGCACAATGTATTATCAAAACTGTAAGGTTTACAATACACTTGCAATGCAAGCTCTCAGGAGTCTTTGACACTCATATCTGGAGACAATCTAGTAGCATAATAGTACCTATTAATCACATAATACATCTCCTCTCAAAAGCACCTGTTTATATAGAAGATACAAGGAAAAAATGAGCCTATCTTGAGATGGGCGTCCAACTTGACCTCATGGCCTAAAACCCATTCCTGGGGACACTTGTCCAACATTGCAAGGTGTTCATGACACTTGTCATATCACCCCATCCCAAAGAGGTTTCCTATTCCCAAGTTGGGCAATGACAGATACTCGTACGACTGTCATAGAATCCGTCATAACTATCATATCTTACAGTTGTAAGAGAATATGTCATACATAGGCTAAAAATAGCATATTATATTACAACATGTCATAACCCTCCTTGGGGCACCCAAAGATGCCTTCTTCCAAGATGCCTTGTGACACATGTCTTCACCTATCATAGAATCTTCCATTTACGACTCTTATGCATCATAGATTTGTCATAGGAATCTGTCATAACCGTTTCGGTCAATATTACCTTACATAATATCCAGGATGCTGACACATGGAAAAATATTCCTACCACTAAGTGGGATACCTATCTCCTCATGTGAGGACAAATTTACATGTGGTCACCTTCCATGTAGGATGATACATCACTGTGCCAACTCCCACAAGATGACAATAAGTATTTGCATCCTAATTACAATAATAGGCAATAAATAAATAAATAAATACAATGAAATAATACAAGGAATTACCAAGGTTGAGACACCTTACTTCCCAACATTCTCCCACTTGTTGAAGACCTTGTAAGAGATAATGGAAATAACAGGATTTAACTACTATAGGCCGAGAGGCCCATAGACTCCGAACACCATCTGAACTTCTTTGTGCCCACTGGTTTCGTCAATGCATCCACAACATTCTTCAAAGTGTCTACCTTCTCCAAATTCACCTTCCTATCCTCTACCATGTCTCGTACAAAGTGAAACTGTACATCAATATGCTTTGTTCTGGCATGGAAAGTTGGATTCTTTACTAGGCAAATCACACTCTGACTGTCACAACAAATCGTAATCTGTCTTGCATCAACACCAATATTTGAACACAATCTATTAAGCCAAATGAATTCCTTACAAGCATGAGTTGCTGCCATATACTCAGCTTCTATCATGGACAAAGCAACCACAAGTTGTCGCTTACTCATCCAACTAATTGCACCACCGAACATAGTGAATACATAAGCACTGGTGGATCTCCTGCTGTCAATGTCACCCACCCAATCAGAATCCACGAATACAAACTGAATGTGGAGGTCCTGTAGCATTACCATGATAACATATGGAATACTTGGAAATACCCCTCAAATATCTGAACACTCTCTTAACTGCATCCCAATGTACCCATCCAGGATTAGCCATAAATCGACTAAGGACTCCCACTGCTTGGGCAATGTCTGGTCTTGTGTAGACCATAGCATACATCAAAGTGCCAATAGCACTAAGATAAGGTACTCTTCTCATGTCCTCCACCTCACTAGGAGATTTTGGAAATCATTAATAGACAACTTTGTCCCCAAAGAAACAGGAACACACAATGGTCTACAATCTGCCATGTTGAACCTATCCAACACAGTCTTCACATACTTACTCTGGCTTAACCAAAGTTTTCTATTAGCTCTATCTCTTCTGATTTCCATTCCTAGAATGTATCTGGGTACCCCTAGATTTTTCATCTCAAACTGTGCTAACAACTGAGACTTCAAATCAGAAATCATATTCTTACCATTCCCAATTAACAACATATCATCAACATACAATGCAATAATGAGAATGTGATCATTGTCAAATTTATAATACACATAATGATCTAATTTTAATCTCAGAAATCCAACCTACAACACAAAGGCATCAAACTTCAAGTACCACATCCTAGGAGACTGCTTCAAACCATAAAAAGACTTTTTCAACTTGCAAACCAAATTTTCTTTACCTTTCTCTATGTAATTCTCTGGCTGTGACATGTAAATCTCTTCCTCCAAATCACCATGAAGGAATGTTGTCTTCACATCCATCTACTCCACCTCTAAGTCATAAGCTACTGCAAGAGATAACAGGAACCAAATAGATGTTAGCTTTGCAACGAGAGAGAAAATTTCACCATAATCAATTCCCTTTCAACACTGCCATATGCACTAAATTTCTTCTTGAACACCCATTTGCATCCAACAAGTTTCCATCCTTTAGGCAAAGGTACTAAGTCCTATGTTTTATTCTTCTCCAAAGAAGCCATCTCATCTTCCATGGCCTCCTTCCAAGAACCTGCATCTTTCATTCCCATAGCCTCTGTCACAGTTCTAGGCTCATTAGTGTTAGCAAGCAAGGCAAAAGCACAACTAGAGTCAAGCAATGAATAACCAAACTTATCAAGTTGCTTCCTTGTTCATGTAGACCTCCTCAATGGCTAAGGTTGAGGTTCTGCTTCTTCTTCTAAACTTTCAGAGCTGCTAGAGCTCTCCTCATCATCAAGTCTCATAGGGTCTGTCAATTCAGTCTTCTCAAGGGTAGAAAGAAACTAAACCACACCCTCTTTCTTTTCTGTTTCTTCTGGCTGTAGAACAACCGAAGAAGGTGTTAGCTCTCTGAAAATAACACTTCTGCTATACAACACTTTTTCAGCCACAGGATCCCAAAGCTTGTATCCTTTCACACCGACACCATAACTAATGAAAATACACTTAACAGCCTTGTTCTCCAATTTAGACCGTTTCTCCCTAGGCACATGTGCATATGCCTCAACCAAAAAAATGAAGATGTCTAATTGAAGGCTTCTTTCCAGACCACACCTCCATAGGTGTCTTTCCAACAAGAGCTGATGTAGGAGATTTGTTTACTAGGTAACAAGCAGTGGCTACAGCTTTTAGCCAAAACTATTGTTTGAGGTTTGCTCCATTAAGCATACTCCTAGCCCTCTCCATCAGTGTCCTATTCATCCTCTCTGCAACTCCATTTTGCTGCGGGGTGTATGGAGTTGTCTTATGTCTCTTAATCCCTTTCTCTTTACAGAACTTATTGAACTTTGCCGAACAAAACTCACCACCATTATCAGTTCTCAAACACTTAATCTTTTTACTAGTCTGATTCTCAACAAAAGTTTTAAACTCTTTAAACCGATTAAAAACTTGAGTCTTGCTTCTGAGAAAATAAATCCATGTCCTTCTACTATAATCATCTATGAAAGATACAAAATATATAGATTTGGAAATCGAAGGAACACTAACAGGACCAAATACATTAGAATGAATAAGATCCAATACACCAGAAGACTTGTGAGAACTAAAGTAAAACTAAACACGGTTTTGCTTTGCATATATACAATGTTCACAAAAGTCAAACTCAAGATTACAATCATTTAACCCCTCAACAAGGTTTTTATTTTTTAGGGTTCTAAGACCCTTCTCACTAATGTGGCCAAATCTCATATGTCATAACATTGTCTTTTCAGCAGGAAGCTTAACTTCCAAAGCATGAGCACCCTTGGGTACACAAGATGCACTACCATCAGAATTTGTTACAACAAATTTCTTCAATGCTTATTTAGATGGTGGGGATGAAGTGTCTGCAACTCTTTTCTTTGAGTCAGAAAAACTATTGCATTGAGAAGTGCATGCTTCCATCTGAAACATAGTACCTCTTCAAGTACCCTTCGCAAGCACCATAGATCCTCTAGTCATCTTGCATCCACCCTTCGAAAAGACAACCTACACACCTACATCATTCAACATACTTACAGAAAGTAGGTTTCGTGCCAAGCCTGGGATGTGCATAACCCTAGTGATCCCATTCACTCGTCCATCAGGGAATAGGATTGAGACTCTTCCACAACCAACAATCTTCAGATGAGAATCGTCACCTAGGTACACTCTTCCACCATCAAACTCTTCATACTTAATGAACCATCTTCGATGTGAGGTCATGTGGAATGATGCACCAGAATCTATCTACCACACATCATCAGATGCATGGGTGGTCAGGGCTGTGATGAAGGCATCACCATCATCTTGTGACTTGTCAGAATCTAAATCTAGGGCATTCTTCTTCTTCTTTTTCTTTTCCTCTTTGCATTCCTTTTAGAAATGTCTAGTTTTTCAACAGTTCCAATAGAGAGCCTTGGACTTTCCAAGAGATTTGGATCTCCCATGGGATTTGGATCTACCCTTCTCAACTTTCTTGTCCTTCTTTTTCCCTTTCTCTTAGGGCCTTCCATGAACCACAAGAGCCTCTTTGGCTACCTTAGAAGACTTTCTCTGCATCTCTTCAGATAACAGTGAAGATACCACTTCATCCATTTTGAATGTGGATGTGGTGCTCCCAATAGCCATAACAAGATGATCCCATGAGTCCAGCAAAGAACAAAGCAAGGTCATACAACAATCCTCCTCCTCCATCTTCACACCAACAGATGTCAATTGTGTAGCTAACATGTTGAAAGCATTCAGGTGATCTGCAATAGATCCTCCATCCTCCATCCTCATTAAATACAACTTCTTTCTCAGAAAAAGCTTGTTCACCAGGGATTTGGCCTAATAAACATCTCCAAGCTTCTTCCAAAGGTCTTTCGTGGTCTTCTCCTCATGGACATTTAATAGGACAAAATCAGCTAGACTGAGTCTTATGAGACCCTTAGCCTTCCAATCTTTGAGATCCCAATCAGCTTGTGCCATTGCGATTGGTTTTACACCAGATACGGTTTCCCATAGGTCTTGATCAACAAGCATGTCTTCCATCTTAAGTTTCCATAACTCAAAATTTGTGTCGTTAAATTTCTCCACCTCTAATCTTCTAGATGTGCCTGCCATCTCTTTCCTGCAACAAGATTTCAGAATACTCTGCATAGATTCCCACTCAATCTAAGATTAGCTCAAAAAACCCCTACCCAACAACTAGGACCAAAGGTGATCAAGATTTGATACCAACTGAAAGGAAGCTAGGTGTGCAGAAATCACTTCCTACACTAATCTAATGAGGAGAGAAGAGTGCAAATTCTTTTTAACCTTTTACAATTACAATGTTATTAACCCAACAATAGAGATATTGCAGCAATACACAACACAAGAATGTAAGACAGAAGAAGAGAGAGACAAGATATAACGTGGGGAAAACCCTTAGCGGGTGAAAAACCCCACTCCAAAACCTGCATAATGTATTATCAAAACTATAATGGTTTGCAATACACTTGCAATGCAAGCTCTCAGGAGTCTTTGACACTCATATTTGGAGACAATCTGGCAGCATAATAGTACCTGTTAATCACATAATACATCTCCTCTCAAAAGCACCTATTTATATAGAAGATACAAGGCAAAAATGAGCCTATCTTGAGATGGGCATCCAACTTGGCCTCATGGCCCAAAACCCACGCTTGGGGACACTTGTCCAACATTGTAGGGTGTTCATGATACTTGTCATATCACCCCATCCCAAAGAGGTCACCTGTTCCCAAGTTGGGCAATGACAGATATTCTTACGACTCTTACGACTGTCATACAATCTGTCATAACTATCATATCTTATAGTTGTAAGAGAATCTATCATACACAGGCTAAAAATAGCATATTCTCTTACAACATGTCATAACCCTCCTTGGGACACCCAAAGATTCCTTCTTGCAAGATGCCTTGTGACACATGCCTTCACCTATCATAGAATCTTCCATTTATGACTCTTACGCATCATAGATTTGTCATAGGAATCTATCATAACCGTTTCGGTCAATATTCCCTTACACAATATCCAAGATGCTAACACATGGAAAAATATTCCTACCACTAAGTGGGATGCCTATCTCCTCATGTGAGGACAAATTTACATGTGGTCACCTTCCACATAGGATGACATATCACCGTGCCAATTCCCACAAGATGACAATAAGGATTTGCATCCTAATTACAATAATAGGCAATAAATAAATAAATACAATGAAATAATACAAGGAATTACCAAGGTTGAGACACCTTAATTCCCAATAAGTAGTCTATGAGCCACCTAACATAATATAAATTGTTGGCCTATGTGCTTCATATGACCTACTCTTTTACACCCATGGTCACCTAGCATGACACAACTTGCTAGCCCGTGATCCATGAGAGTATTGCAATTTGCATGACCCCTAGTGATATAAAAAGATAGCGCCTAAGTCATGTAATCTTCTTCATTCATATTGATTGCTTCCCTGTCTATTTTTATGTCTTCTCTCCTTGAAGCAATCAATCAATTCATTATATCCTTCTCTCCACTTAAGAATTCCTCTATTGTTGTTTTATTTATTTTTTACATTGAGGTCTCTTTCACTTTGGTGACTCAAAAATTTTCTTTGCTTTCTATGTGTTGTTCTCCTCTATGTATGTGTTGTTTATATATATGTTTGTGATACTCTGGCATAGTGGTTTTGTAGGTTTATGCCTTCTAACATTGTTGTCTTGGAGGTTTTTGTCTTCTAACATATTTTTTTGGTAGGTTCTCAACCTGATGGCTTGGTTCCTCTGCTTGAAGACCTTTGCATCCTCTATAGTATCCTTTTGGGTATCTTTTTGTGATGTTATTTACTTTTAGTATTTTCATTTCTATACTTTAGCATAGCTTATCACCTAGTGTCATCAGATCGCTAAAGTGGGGGCTAAATGTAGCATAGAAAATTGCATACCCGTGTAATTTCATGCTATATTTTGGGCTTTCTTTAGTGTCCATTCCCTCAGCGTGTTTTAGGGATCATTTTAGCCTAGACTTAGCCTCTTCCTTCACCAAATTGCCAAATTTTTCTATCAAATCCTAATTCTTCTCATTGTGTTGGGAACATGTGCTGAATTTTATGCGATTTTTGTAGGATGCTAATTCTACACATGAATGTCCATGTAACACACTAGCATCTTGAAAGTCCCAAAAGTTAAAAATTTTGATTTCTCACTTAGCCACTAGTTGTCACCTGTTGTAATACTTAGTCATCAGAAAAATGCTTCCAACGTTTGAATCTGACCCTTCAACTTCTCTCAAACCCTTATGAAAACACTAAAATTTGAAGATCTATCTTGGATAGATGCTTGGCTACATTTTACCTCCATTTTTGAGCTTGTTCAAGCTTCATGATGTTCAAATAACACCATTTTGAATATCTCTCAAGGATTCGCATTGTGACACTTTAGTTGACTTCTCCAAAGAGCTCATTCTTCCTCTTCTACAATCATGTTGGTAATATTGTTCTTTTTTTAATTTTGAATAATATTGTAGATCTTCTTTGTTATTTGCTTCTACATTTATATTTGGCAAATCTTGGTGTAGACCTCCACCTTACTTGTCTTTTGTACACTAGGGTGTTTCCCCATAGACCAGGGATAATGCTCTTAGTTTTGTTTTGTTATCACTGCTCTTAATTCCTAGATGTACATAGGATAGGAGCACACACAATACTTTCTATATTTTTATCATTGGCTGTTATGGAGATAGAAATACCAAAATAGGGGTTTGACTGAGGCAAACCCACAAACAACCCCTAACATTTTTCTCGTTCTGTGTTTTGCACATGTACATATGATTTGCAACCAAAAAACCCAAGATGTCCCAATGAAGGCTTATGACCTAGCCACACCTCCATGGGAATTTTATCAACAAGAGCTAATGTAGGAAACTAGTTAATCAAGTAGCAAGTAGTGGCAATAGCTTTAGTCCAAAACCATTGTTCTAGACTAGCATCACTAAGCATACTTCTAGCCTTCTCCCTCAATGTCGTGTTCATTTTTTGTAGAACTCCATTCTGTTGTGGAGAATACAGAGTTATTTTTGTCTCTGAATACCACAATCTTTACAAAATCTATCAAAATCATTAGAGAAAATTCACCACCATTGTCAGTCCTCAAACATTTTATTTTCTTTCGAGTAGACAACTCAACCATTGCTTTAAATTCTTTAAATTGATTCAAAACTTTAGATTTACTCTTTAGAAAATATGCTCATGTCTTTTTACTATAATCATCAATAAATGAAACATAATATGTGGACTTTCCAATGGGAGGAACATCTACAAGACCAAACACATAAAAATGAATAAGATCCAATACACCACAAGATTTATGAGAACTTGAGTAAAACTAAATGTGGTTTTATTTACCATAAATACATTGCTCACAAAAATTGGAATCAAGATTACAATCAATCAACCCTTCAACAAGGTTTTTATTTTTCAAGGTCCTTAGACCCTTTTCTCCAACATGACCTAATCTTTGGTACCACAACATAGTCTTCTCTATAGATAATCTTTATTCAAAAGAAAGAGCACCCTTAAGTTTCCAGAAGCTGTGACCATCTATTGAATAGGAAACACTCACTTCTTCTAATGTAGTAGTCATAAACTTGTTTTTAATGGAATTACATGTTGGTTCCAAAATTTGCACACATCAAACTCTAAAGATTTGCCAATTATTATGATCAAATTCAATGGGAGACTTAGCTAACAGATTGGGAGATTATTTACACCTATCTCCCCTGCACTTTAGGTTATGCCAAACCTAGGGGGTATCCCTTATGATAATTTCAATAGATTTATCTTTCACTATATCACACAAAAATGTTCTCATAGATTTGCACCAAGATGTATAAGATTACCCAAAACTTGGCAAAGTTCTTAGAGATTTTCACATTGCTGGCTTTGAGAATATGCACTATAACCTACCTAAACTAAAGAAAAACAAAATAAAATGGTTCAAATGATTTTATCTTTAAATTTAGTGTCCTTTCTGGACCTTTGGGCAAATAATTCCTTAGATCGGTGCTTTATCAAGGCAACAGAGTCAAAATACTACAATGCATATGTTTCATTTTTGACATCAGAACTTCAAATTTAGAGGGTATACTTGTATCAATGCCTTACAATGATACACCCAAGAAAGAGTATTTCCTGCAACTCTTCTTCAACAATCCCTAATGTAATACATCACTTCCTATATCTTACCTAAAGCATATTTAATCCATTCCTTGAACAAAAGCAGTAAAATAAGACATTCAATACAACAAGTGTGCATAGATGAATTCCAAAATCCTTGATTCCTTCATTCACAAAAGAAATGCATACATTCAAGGAGACAATTGTAAGAAGCACACACAATGTTATTCATATAACTCAATCTGAACTAAAAATGTCATACAAAACTTTATTCATCTATAGGCAACATTCTGCCCTGCAAGCCTAACAAAATGAACCTACTCTACAATAGAAAACTACTCCCCAAAAGTGTGGATCTCTTGTATCCAAATCCTAGAACCAGACCCACACCCTATTACGATGCTACTAGTTCCCTTATATAGGAGAATAGAGCAATATCAGACTACAACCAAAATTGTCATTCGGTTACAAATTTGATTTTCACATTTAATTCTTGCAGCTTTGGGAATTTCCATCCATTTTTTGATTAGATCCCACCAGTAATACATTCTTTTGTGAATGATTTGGTCCATCAAAGTGAGATTGATATTGTTCAATTTGTTATATCCTTGAAAATCATGAAACTCCTTAACTTTTGAATGTTGACCATCGATATGAACTTTTCGCGACAGAAAGAATGGCCAAAATTTGAAATTAGCACCCTTGAAAACTGGCTTATATGCTTTGGAATAGTGTAGGCCAATGAAAATCTACAAGCTCAGCAAAGACTTTCCACGTTGATGGTCAAAATATTCACCTGTTTCTTCATTGCAGCAGCGCAGGCTTAGGAGGGACCCACACCACAACACTTGTGCTCATGTGCTAAGCTCTGGGCTTAGCTTAGTTGGATGGGACCCATATAGGCCAACTGTCACTCCATCGCATTAGCATGGAGAATATTCTCTGACATCTATCTATAGTGCGTTCCCGTGATCAACTTGGTGCTACCGTCTAATGAGACCTTAGATCCACCTATTTGGAGATCTACAACTAGCGCATCAGTACAGATCTAACATATCTAGATCCCATGATGCTGCGATAGTAATAGATCTATCTCTAATAATCTATCATTCAGACTTAGGAAACATTAAATGGATGGAAAGCGCCGGTACTAGGCTCATGGGGCTGGTCTAGGATGGGAGGAAAGACAAGAAGTCATGACTTAAAACACTGACAACCACCTACAACAGGTCAACACAAAAATATAACGCATGCTAAGGTTTTAGGGTTTAAGGATTTTTAGTCACAAACTAAACCATTTGTCAAGGTTTAAGGACCAGAGCACTAAAAAATTTGGGGAGTTCCACTAGTACTATTACACTCAATAGTGCATGCATCAAGCTTATATAATGTGTCAAATCTAACACCTCTAGAGATCACCATAGCACCTCTAACCATCTTGCATCCTACATCAAAAAAGACTACCTACACACCTACATCTATTAGTTTGCTTACAGCTAATAAAGTTTGTGCTAACCCAGGGATATGGAACATGACATTAATCTTTTTAGTCTACCATCAAGAAATATAATTCTAACTTTACCATGGCCAACAATATTTAAATGAGAATCATCACCCAAGTACACCTTACCTCCATCAAATTCTTCATATTTAGAAACCAAATCTCTATTAGGGGTCATATGAAAAGATACACCTGAGTCAATTAACCATGCATCATTACCTACATGAGTTGCCAAAGTTATAATGAACGCATCACCATCTTCCTTCTTGAACTTAGAATCATAATCAAATTTCTTTTTTTCTTCTTTTCTTCTTTGTACTCCTTACAAAAGTGTCTAGGCTTACCACAATTCCATCAAATAAATTTGGACTTTCCAGGAGATTTGGATCTTCCCTTGGACTTGGATTTGTCACACTTCTCATTCTTCTTACCTCTTTATTTAGGTCTTCCATAAACATTTAGGGCCTCTTTGGCACTGATGGATACCTTCCTCCTCATCTCTTCAAAATGTAAAGAACCCACAAGATCTTCAACTTTCAAGACAACAAAAGTACTCCCAATAGCCACAACAAGAGAATCCCATTAATCATGAAAAGAACAAAGTGGGATCTGACATCTCTCCTCATCCATATTTGCACCAACTAATGTAAATTGAGCCACCAACATATTGAATTCTTCTAGGTGGTTTGCAATTCATCCACCCTCTTCCATTCTCAAGGAATACAACTTCTTCCTCAAGAAAATCTTGTTCACTAAAGATTTGGCTTGATATATCTCACCAAGTTTCTTCCATAGTTTCTTCACAGAGGGTTCTTCATGGACATTGATTAAAATAGAGTCTTCTTGGCACAATCTGATTAGACCCTTGGATTTATAATCCATAGCGTCATATTGAGTAGCCAAAGTAACATTTATAGGCCTTGAAACATCCTTGTCAATAACATCCCATAGTTCTCAATCAATTAACAGATCTTTCATCTTCAACTTCCACATCTCAAAATTATTACTAGAAAATTTCTTTACCTCTATTCTCTTAATGTTCTCACCTTCTAAAAATTCCTGCAACAAGATCACAAAGTCTCTTCTACACAAGCTCTGACTCAAAACTAGATTAGTTCAAAAAATCCAACAACCCACAATTGAAACCAAGGGTGATCAAGCTCTGATACCACTTGTAAGGAAGATAAGGTAGTGGAATAACTTCCTACACTAATCTTGAGAGGAGGGTTATGCAAAAAAAATAGATCTTTATAACAATTACAAAATTATACCAAAATAAACATAAATAGAAGTCATACCACAACATAATGATTTACGTGGGTAAAGCCCTTTCAAGAGAAAAACCCCACACTCTAAAAGCTGCCCAATATATTATTCAGAAATCTCAACAAGATTACAATATACTTGTAGATAAATCTTTCACAAGAGTATCACCAACCAAAGATCTAGAGGCAAATCAACATCTATAAGACTTTTGCACACAACCTCCATTTCAAGCACCTAATATATAGGAGATACAATACACGAAATCATCAAATAGTCATTACAAAACCATAAGCTAAAACCACCCAAAATTGGTGCCCAAATTATTAGGGTTTCATTATCTCCAATTAAATATGCCTTATGATGTGTCAAAACATGCATCAACACATGTAACTCCCCCTTACAACTCCTTTTTGTGTCCAACACATTTTTACATTTTCTACTATGAGAGGCCCAACTTCTAGAGGTGATAACTTTTGATGCGGGAGGTTGATTGGGCCCCTTTTTTTTTAAATTGAAGAGATCAAAGATATCTATGCATTGGGCACCTCCGATGGCGGTGTCAAATAACCTCAAATTTTTATTTTGGTCAAAAACCAACTCTATAGCCCAAAAATTGATTTTTTCCATATTTATAACTAAAAAATTGCACTTTTCATAATTGCAAGGTTGAGACACCTTTCCTAACATTTGTTTTTGTTTAGTAATGTTTTTGGGGCCTTTAATAGCTTATATATTTCTCAAAACAACTCGTTTTTAGCTCTATATAATTTTGTACTATTTATTTGGTTTTTACTCTATAACATAGTTTACTTTAAGCATTATCAACCATTTTGGGCCTTGGAAAACTAAAATTTGCATTGTAAATAATGTTGAAATAAAGTGCCAAACTTTGTAATTGTTAGGGGGTCATTTCAACAACTAGTAGCAAGGGGTTGTTGTGTGTTCTCTTAATTTTTCTACATTCTTGCATTTATTTTTCTACACTATGAATAAATTGCCAATTTGTCTGCTTACACATATAACTATTATGAATAGAAATATAAAATGATATTCATGTTGATAAGGAAAGGATTATTCAAAATAACTATGGGTACAGAGGTAAAGCCTAATGTGGATATAGAGAAAATCAAATGGTTTAACAAATGTGATGAGGCCTATGGTTTGTTATGTTTTTTTGTATCTCCTAACCTTCTCTTTCACATTGAGCCCTTAGATTCACCTAATTAGATTTGGACTAATTTGGCTAATTTTTTAGGGTTCAAGATGTCATGAGAGGTCACTAGTTGGAGAATAAACTCATTAGTTTGATTATTAGTAGTTTTGATACCATTTAGGACCAATTCACAAAGTTTAAATCATTGAGACTGTAGTTAAAATAATGTGGAATTAAAAAATAAGACACATAGTTGATCCTGTATTGTCTCCAAACTTGGTTTAGACTATCTAGTATTTATTTCTACCTTCTATGCCATAAAGGGTGTTATAGGAACTCTATTAACTATGCCATCTCTAGATGACTTTTCCACATCTCTCACTAAGGAGTAAGATAATTTCATCCAAATGGGTACTCAAGATCATAAACCCTCTACTTTAAAGTAGATTAAAAGACCTCATCTCCTAAAGGCAACAAACCTAATAAAGAGAAGGTCAAGTGTTCACTTGACACACATTCTAGAAAAGAATAACATCAGTGTTCTTGAGTCAATAAAATAAAGTTCTTCTCATGAGGGGTGCTCTAAGGAAAAAAATAATAGTATGAGGAATGGAAAGAGCAAGGCCCTTATAGCAGTTGCATCTCCACTGTCCACATGGGTACTTGCTTCAGGTGCTTCACACCACATAGATTCATCTTAGGATGACTTCACATCCTTCAAGCCTTGTACTACACAAATGATTTTGATGGGTGATGGCACCCTTATTGAGGTGTGTGGGAGAGTGTCTATTCACATAGGTGATGGGACATTTTAGGATGTTCTTTATGTGCCCTCATTGTCAACTAGTCTCCTATTAGTTTATCAGATCACTCACACTGGTTTAGGCAAGTGGATTGAGTTCACTCTTGATTTAGTGGTTTTTAGTGAGGTGGATAGTGTATCTATAGTTGTAGTGGGAAGAATAGATCATCAATTTTGATTATATCTCATTTCTCATTTTATTCTTGATCCTCCTTTGACTATTCTACTCACTCATTTTGATGATGTAGGTTATGGCATGATCAATTTGGCCATCTTAACTACCACTACTTTTAGCAGCTCAACCAATAGGGTATGATAACAAGGTTTACTTCTATTCACTATTTTGAAAATGGTTTCTAGGGCTCCATATTTGGAAAGCATTCTAAAGAGAAGTTTGACAAAGTCAAAGCATGAAGAGATTCACTGATTCTAAAGTTAGTTTGTGGTGACCTATCTAGCTTATTTATACATCCTTCTTTCACTAGAGTCAAATATGTTTTTACCTTCATTGTTGACTTTTCTAGGTATACTTTGGTGTACTTCCTCTAATATAAGTTTGAGGTCTTTGAGCTTTTTTAGGACTTCAAATCTTTTGTGGAGAAATAGTCAAGGAAATCCATCAAGTTTTTGTACATGTATAACAATGGTATGTTAACCATAATTTTGATCAATTTTGCACATTAGAGGGGATTGCTTTATAGCATACATTCCCATATAGTCCTTAGAAGAATGATATTGTAGAACATAAGAATAGGTCTTTGAAGGAAATGGCTAACTATAGGATACACTTCAGATCCCTTGCACCTTAATGTTAGGTGGAGGGAAATAATTGAGCATGCTATAACCAGAGCCACGTTCCTTATCAAGCCTTGAAGGGAGTCACTCCTTTCAAAGCTTGGAACATTCAGAAATCCATAGTTAAGCACTTCAGGGTTTTTTCTTCTCTAATATGGACCCACATTCATTCAAAGAAATGTAAGGCCATGGATCTATAGAGTAGGCCTTGTATTTTTGTAGGCTATCCAAATGGTTTAAATGCTTATTAGCTCCTCCACCCTACCACATATGAGTTGCTCATTGAGAGAAGTATTCTCATTAAGGAGGGATCTTTGAGTTCCACTCTTGACACTTCTCATACTTCTACATTCACATTGTATTCACTTAAGTATTAATGACACGCCAAAGGATTTAGATCAACCAAGGTAGATTCTTGATGATGAGGATTCTTCTTCCTCCACTTCAGGTGCTAAGAGTTATGATGAGGATTCACCTCCTCCCTCTCCTAGTAATCATTTAGAAGTTGAGGAATCTCCTCTAAATTCTCTGACTACAAGTACAATTTAGGCTTGATAAATCTTGTAGGATATAGGTGATTAGGTTGGGGATCCATTAGATAGTAGAGGCAAACATAATAATAGTTCTAGGGACTTCCACATGTTTTCATTACATCTACATTTGATCCACAATATTTTCAAGATGGATTTGGCATTCCTAAGTGGGATGCAACCATGCAAGAGGAGTACAGCTCCTTGGTAAGGAACCACACTTGGGATCTTGTCCCCCTTCTTAAGTGAAGGAATATTATTTAATTTAAGTGGATATATCAGATAAAATTTGTAGTAGATGGGTCAATAGGTAATTTCAAAGCATTATTAGTAAAAAAATAGGTTTTTCTAGGTTCTTGGCATTGATTACTCTAAGACCTTTGCACTAGTTGCAAAGATGAACTCTATCCAACTCACACTTGCTATCACTATAGTACATTGCTAGGAGGCTCACTAGATGAATGTGAAGAGTGCTTTTATTCATAAAGACCTTGAGGAGGAGATATACATGGAATAGAAATAGGGGTTTCTACAAGATACTTCCATGGTTTGTAGACTTCTAAAATCTATATATGGACTAAACAAGACCCTCAAGCTTTGTATGCCAAGATAGATTCGTTTCTTCTCATAGTTGGGTTCTCTTAGTGCCATTATGATCTAAACATCTACATTTTATAGAAGAATGATTCTCTCCTATTTATAGTTTTGTACATTGATTACCTACTAATCATGAGGAATTCTTCATCTATTGTGGCAATGAGAACTATCCTTCATGATAAGTTTTTGATTATAGACTTAGGCTTGTTGCATTATTTTCTTGAGATTTAGATATCTCAATTTTCTTCTAGGATTACCATTGCACAATCTAAGTATGCTCTTGATTTTCTCTCATGGTTTCACATGGCCGACTATAGGCCTTCATTGACTCCCTTTATTTTTGGAGTGAAACTTAAGGCTTAGTACTCTTCACCACTAGTTGATGGTACTTTATATTAGTAACTTGTTGGGAACATCATTTATTTGACTCGCATGAGGCCCAATATTTCATATACTATGGGTATGGTCTCTTGGTTTTGCAAGAACCCCATAAGATGTAATTGAAGGCAACAAAGTAGATTCTAAATTACATTTAGAGTATTCACAGTTATGGGATTCACTATGCAACAATTATTGATATTTATTTGGTGGGATATACAGATTCAAATTAGGTGGGTGATTCTCAAGATTGTGAGTCTAGCTCTGGTTACAACTTATCACTTGGGTTAGTTCTAATATGTTGGTGAAACAAGTAGCATACTATTGCTCTATCTTCCACTAAGGCCTAGTATCTAAGGCTATTAATACCACTATTGAGGCCATTTGGCTCAACACATTCTCATTGAGTTTGGTATCTAGTTCATATAGCCATATGTCATATTCTATGACAACGAGAGTGACATATAGATATCATGAAAATCGGTCCACCATCAATGGACCAATAACATAAAAGTTCACATGCAATACATCTAATATCTTATACATAAATAGGCCATTACTCTTTGATATTGCTCAAATTTTGAGTAGATTTCTAACATCTTCACTAAACCCTTCATAGAAAGGAAGTTTATTCATTTACAAACCTTATTGGTGTGGGGGAGGCCACTTCTTTGGGGGGCTTCTTAGTCCTTCCTTTGTATCTCTACTTTGGGGGTCTTTTCTCTCTCTATTTCGGGGCCTTATACCTCTCTTCTTGGGGGGATTTTTCTCTTTATGGGGGCCTCTTTGTACATGGGTACCTTATTAGGCTCCATTTACTAGGATTCATCTTTTTACCCACCTAAGTTGTGTAGCACATTTCACAGTTCAGGATGTTGTCTTTTCATTGATGTCAAAATATCAGGATATCAGGATGTTGCATTTCACAGTTTTCACAAGATGCAGTTGACAGGTTATGAAATCAGTGTTGAGAAGTATGCAATCAGAGATCTGACATGGTCTTCATCAATGGCAATGTTTTTCAGTTCAGTGATATGATCTGCATCAGTGACAATGGTTGTTAGATTTGTGACATGGTCTTCATCAATAGCAATGGTTTTTTTCAGTTCAGTGATATGGTCTGCATTAGTGACAATGGTTGTTAGATCTCTCAGTTTTGATCTTTCAGTGGTCCTTCATGGTAATGACATCAATGTTGATCTTGTGTGAAGTCGTTCTGTAACTTAGTCATTTCAGTGGATGACATTCATTGCATATTATCAATTTTTGGTTTAAGGCAAGAGCTTGCATCATTTGACAAATGTTAATATGCATTATATTAATTCCATCTACATTGAGTTCATTACAGTGGCAGCCTGATGAAGCATGGTGTTTTCATTTAGTATGTGATTTTAAACAAGGTTTATAGTGGTTGATATGGTAAGTGTAGTTGTCTCAACATTTACTAAGTCTTTTACATTGTTTATACATTGTTTAACTTTGGCCGTCATAACCCTATGCACTTTTTTGTTATAAACTTGAATTGACCGGTAAAAGAGGTCATCGGAGGTGTAAGTTATAAACAAAGGGTATCAACATCGTTGATGTTACCGGCCCCTTGTGCTAGGCATCGGGTGAGCGCCGGTTGGAAGACTCAAAGTGGGCGCGAAAAAGCCGATCGACGGCTTAAGTTTAAATAACAGTTGGCGGGCACCGAAGATCTAAAGGTAGATTTTTAAATAGCAAGTTTTGACAAACGGTCAGTCTCTGACATTAAAGTTGACGTCCTCACTGTTGTAAAAGGCAGTAAAGCATCCATTCCTATCTTCTCTAACCGAAGATTGAGAGATTTTTGAACATAGTAATTTATGAAAAGGAAAGAGTAAGTTTTTAGAAAGTTTCTAAATAATAAGAAGATGAAAAGGCAGAAGTCTACGAAGGGATTTCATTTTTTTTGTTTTATGTTTTTTTTGTTGGTAAGAGAGAAGATGAGAAGTTTGATAAGAATGAAGTTGAACAGGTTTTTGGAGTTTTTGGTTTTTTGATTAAAATTCTTTTTGTATATAGTGATTTTTTATCTGAATGGCAGTTGTGTGAGATAAGTTGCAGATGAAAGAAAATGAATGAGAATTTTTAAAGAAGTTCTTTTGGAGAATGGAATTGGTATGTAATTTTTTGCAGGAATGAAGAATCATTCTTCAGGGATTTATGTTGAAATTCTTCAATGATTATGATGAAATAATGTTTGTTCAGAGAAATTGAAAGTGACAGAGAAAGTGAAGGTGATTAAAGATTATAATTTTTCAGAGAAGAAAAAATTGTTCAGTTTGCAGAGAGAGAAAGGTCAAATTGGTGAATTAGTTTGAAATGGTGTTGCAGAGGTATGAAATATATTGAAGATCAAAATTGATTGACTGTAGGAGTTGAAGACAATTAAAGGTTGATTGAAAAATTTATTCTTTTTATCTTAAAAGGGAGAAATAAGTTTTTTGGTTTTTATTGAAACAGGGAAATCCCCTGAGTTATAATTTTTCATTGAATGTTGATGATGTCAGTGAGACATGCAGAGAGATAAAATTTGCCAGTGAGGCAGAATTGTAATGTCAGTGAGACATTTGTAATCTGAATTATTGTGTTAAGCCAGTGAGGCAGTTGAGTGGTTTTTATACCCCAGGAGGGTTTTCCACTCGGGAAATTTCTTGTGTCAAGTTTTGTTTTAATACTCTGCATATGTTTCCTTGTTCTATTTGAAGAATTATACATTTGTGAATTTAAATTAAAAAAAAGGTGTAAAAATTGTTAAAATTGTTAACAACACTGATTCACCCCCCCTCTCAGTGTTGATTGTATTCCTACAATTGGTATCAGAGCCTGGTACCCTGTCAAAGCTTAATCAGCTTGGGTAGATCATATTTCTGGAATACTTATCATGGCAAGTCAAGAAGGTTACTCAAATTATAAGGCACCTATGTTTGATGGCTCTAACTATGCTTTTTGGAAATTCAGGATGGAGTCATATTTGTCATCTCTGGGCTATGATGTGTATGATGCTATTGTTACTGGATATACTGCTACAAATCCTCCTAGCACAGCTGATGAGAAAAGAGCATATGAAAATAATGCTAAGGCTAAAAATGCATTATGTTGTGGTCTTACCAATGACATACTTGTAAAAATCATGGAGTGTAAAACAGCCAAGGAAATATGGGACAAATTGTCAAATATCTATCAAGGAGATGATAAAATCAAAGAAGCAAAACTGCAATCCTACAGAGCAAAATTTGAAAGTCTCAGAATGAGTGATGATGAGAAAGTGGCAGAATATCTTTTAAGGGTCCAAGAAATTGTAAATGCTATCAGAGGACTTGGTGATACACTGGAAGAGAAGACAGTTGTTACAAAAATCTTAAGGACCTTAAATCCAAAATATGAATCCAAAGTGTCTGCTGTTGAAGAAAGAGATTTAAGCAAAGTTACCTTTGATGAACTTCATGGCACTTTCACAGCCTATGAAATGAGGATTAGCAATGACATACCTTCAAGCAAAGAAGCTGCTTTCAAATCAGTCAGAAAAGAAAAGGAGATCTCTGATTCAGATGAATTGGATGATGAACAAGAAATATCTCTTGCAAGCAAGTTAAAGAAGGGATCTGTTGGTAAGTACAAAGGTAAGCTTCCTTTCAAATGTTTTGAGTGTGGAAAGATTGGACACTATGCAGCTCAGTGCCCTTACAAAGATCCAGACAGTGATGAAGATGAAAACAAGAAGCAATTCAAAAAGAAACAGTTTGTTTCTAGAAGGAAAAATAACTTCAGAAAGAAAAGAAGTCTGTTCATAAAAAATGTTGATATGACTGAAAGTGATTCAGATGATTTTCTTGATGAAAATGCACAGACTTTGTTTATGGCTATTCTAAATGAAAATGAAAAATGTGAAGAACAATCAAACAGTTGTGAAGCTGTTATTGACTTTGAAGGAGAATTGATATGTGCATTAAGTCAAGTCAAGAAACTTAAGAAGGAAATCATTGCTCAAAGAAGTCAGTTTCAAAAAGAAAATGATATCATGAATAACAAGTTAACTTGTTATGAGAAACAAATTAATGATCTAATTCTTTCTCTTGAAGAAAGTAAGAAAATCATTGATGATAAAGACAAAGAATTGAATAACAAGGACAAGGAATGTCATACACTTGAAGCTGAAATTGTTGGTCTAAGAAGAAGACTTGATATGTGCAGAAGCAGTGATAAATTAGATGATCTTCTTGATAGACAAAAAGGATTCAAAGATAAATCAGGTCTTGGATTTGAAGAGGGACAGTGTTCTCAAAAGGCTAGTATAAAAGGAAAATCAATCATAAGGACAACAAACTACAACAGAAGTGATACTTTCAGGTATAATGCTCACTTTACTGGATATTGTTTTTGCTGCAACAGGTTTGGACACAAAGTCAGTGAATGCAGATTTGGAATCAGAAGAGAAATGCATCCATTCATGTTCTTAAGAAGTTTGAAGTGCTACAATTGTAAAAATTTTGGGCATATTGCAAAATTCTGTAGACCTTCATTGCAAATGCAGCAAACAACAAGAAATACTGTCTCAGGTTTGTCTTCTTTGGATTCTGAAAAGAAATTGCTTGTTTGGAAACCTAAGGTAATCAATAAGAGCTTAGATGTTATGATTGCACAAGCTGCTTTTCATGCCAAAAGAAAGGAACAGTGGGTGATTGACAGTGGTTGCTCCAACCACATGACAGGGGACAAAGATAAGTTTGTTAAGTTTGAAGACATTAATGAAGGCTCTGTTATGTTTGGAAATAATGATTGTATTATGATCAGAGGCAAAGGTACAATTCTTCTTGATGATGAAACACCACTAAATGATGTGTATTTTGTAGAAGGACTGAAGCACAACCTGTTAAGTGTCAGTCAAATATGTGACAATGGTTTTAATGTGGTTTTTAATGCACATGGATGTGAGATTAAAAAGAAATCAGGTAAAGTTATTGCAGCAGGTCTAAGGACTAGTGGTAACATCTACAATCTTCATAACTCAGAAACTAAAAGTGTTGATAGTCATATCTGTTTCATGGGTCAAATTGAGGAAAGCTGGTTATGGCACAGAAGACTTGGTCATGTGAATTTTGACAATCTTGTGAGAATTAGCAAGAATCACAATGTCAGAAATATGCCTCATATTTCAAAACCAAGTAATACTATATGCAAAGAGTGTCAGCTGGGTAAGCAAACCAAAGTCAGTTTCAAGCCTAAGGAGTATTTTACTTCAAAACCTCTGCAGCTGGTACATTCAGATTTGTGTGGTCCTACAAGGACTAAAGCTCTGGGAGGAGAAAAGTATTTTATGCTTTTCATTGATGATTTTTCAAGAATGACATGGGTAACATTCTTAAGGCATAAATCAGAGGCATTTGATAGATTCAAAATCTTCAAGAAGATGGTTGAAAAGGAATCTGATTTCAAGCTAAAATGTCTAAGGTCAGACAATGGAGGAGAGTACACTTCAAAGGAATTTGAGGAGTATTGTGAAAAACATGGGATAAGAAGGCAATTCTCCACTCCTAGAACTCCACAGCAAAATGGAGTAGCTGAAAGGAAAAACAGGACTGTAAAAGAAATGGCAAGAACTTTACTACATGATGCAAATCTGCCTAATGTCTATTGGAGAGAAGCTGTTCATACAGCTGTATATACTCTGAACAGAGTTCAATTAAGGGTAAAGTCAAATTATACTCCTTATGAACTGTGGTATGGTAAGTCAGCTAATGTTGGGTATTTCAAAATTTTTGGAAGTAAGTGTTACATCAAGAAAGATAATGATAGCTTATGTGGTTTTGAGTCTAGATGTGATGAAGGCATTTTTCTTGGTTATTCTACACATAGCAAGGCATATAAATGTTTTAACAATAGGCTCAAAAGAATAATTGAAAGTACTAATGTTAAGGTGGATGAGGATTTGCAGCCCTGTATGCAGTTAATTCATGACATTGAAGTTGATCATCATTCACAAAAGGAAGAAGAAATTCAGGAAGAGGAAGAAGATCCTGAAAAATCTGTTGATGTCAAGACAAAGACTCTTTCAAAGGCATTTCAAAGAGATCATCCTCATGAGTTGATTATTGGGGATAAGGACAGTGGTGTTTTAACAAGAAGAGGAAAGCAAGCTGCTGCACATAATCAAGCACATGTGTGTTTGATATCTGAAATGGAACCAAAGAATTATGTTGAGGCCAGCAAAGATGAAGCATGGGTTAATGCAATGGAAGAGGAGTTAAGCCAAATAGAAAAGAACAAAACATGGGAACTTGTTCCAAGACCAGAAGGTAAGAATATCATTGGATCAAAATGGGTGTTTAGGAATAAGCTTGATGATAAAGGTAAAGTTGTTAGAAATAAAGCCAGACTGGTTTGCAAAGGGTATTCACAAATTGAAGGTATTGACTTTGAAGAAACATTTGCTCCTGTTGCTAGATTAGAAGCTATAAGGATGTTTTTAGCTTTTTCAGTTTATAAAAATTTCAAAGTTTACCAAATGGATGTAAAATCAGCATTTCTAAATGGAGATCTTGAAGAAGAAGTCTACATGGAACAACCAGAAGGTTTTGTGAATAAAGATAATTCAGATCATGTTTGCAGGTTGAAAAAGGCTTTATATGGTTTAAAGCAAGCTCCAAGAGCTTGGTATTATAGACTGGATAAGTTTTTGTAGGAACAGGGGTTCACAAAAGGAGGTGTGGATAGTAATTTATACTATTTAATCAAAGGTGAGGATATTCTGGTTGTTGAAATTTATGTAGATGATATCATTTTTGGTAGTAACAATGATGATATGAGTCACTCATTTCCTAACATCATGAAATCAGAATTTGAAATGTCTATGTTGGGAGAATTGTCCTTCTTTCTTGGTCTTCAGGTATCTCAGCTTGAAAAGGGAATATTCATCTCACAAAATAAATATGCCAAAGAGATGTTAAAGAGGTTTCAAATGGATGACTGCAAACCTTTGGGTACTCCTATGGAGACAGGGCATAAGCTAAGTAAAAATGATGAATCACCTGAAGTAGAACAATCTCTGTATAGATCTATGATTGGGAGTCTTTTATATCTCACTGCTTCTAGGCCTGATATTATGCAGGCTGTTTGTTTGGTTGCTAGATTTCAAGCTTGTCCTAAACAATCACATTTGAATGCTGTTAAGAGAATCTTTAGATATATTAAGGGTACAATTGATTTTGGCTTATGGTATCCTAGACACAATGATTTTACACTTCTTGCTTATACAGATGCAGATTGGGCAGGGTGTCCTGATGACAGAAAAAGCACAAGTGGGGCAGCTTTCTTTCTGGGTGGCAGATTGGTTGCATGGCAGAGTAAGAAACAAGATTGTGTTTCTCTATCTACAGCTGAAGCTGAGTACATTGCTGCTTCATCATGTTGTACACAGGTACTTTGGATGGTACAATCACTTCTTGATATTAAGGTTGAGGTTAAAAAGCCTGTATCTATTCTTTGTGATAACACAAGTTCAATCAATATGTCAAAGAATCCTATAATGCATTCAAGAACTAAGCACATTGCTATCAGATATCATTTTCTAAGGGAAAAGGTGATTGAAAATGAAGTTGCTTTGGAATATGTGCATACTAGTGATCAGTTGGCTGACATCTTCACAAAGCCTTTGCCAAAGGAGACATTTGAAACTCTGAGACAGAGACTGGGAGTTCTGTCTCTTGCCTCTCTTCAGTAAGTTACAGAGATATCAGATTCAGGGGGAGTTGTTTTCTAGATTATTTTAATGTCCTGAATCTCATTTGTACATAGCCTGTATATAGTTTTTTTTGTACATTTTTTTTGGTTGGTAAGTGTTATAGCTTGTACATTTGATCAGTTTGAAGTAAAGTGTTGGTTTTGACAAATTTTTTTCGGAGGATTGTATTTACAAGAACAGGAATCTATTGATTGTGGTGTTAATTTTTTTTGCCTTTGACATTTTTATGTCAAAAAGGGGGAGAAATCAGTTATGGTTTTGCCATCAATGTCAAAGACAAAGGGGGAGTTTTGTAGCACATTTCACAGTTCAGGATGTTGTCTTTTCATTGATGTCAAAATATCAGGATATCAGGATGTTGCATTTCACAGTTTTCACAAGATGCAGTTGACAGGTTATGAAATCAGTGTTGAGAAGTATGCAATCAGAGATCTGACATGGTCTTCATCAATGGCAATGTTTTTCAGTTCAGTGATATGATCTGCATCAGTGAAAATGGTTGTTAGATTTGTGACATGGTCTTCATCAATAGCAATGGTTTTTTTCAGTTCAGTGATATGGTCTGCATTAGTGACAATGGTTGTTAGATCTCTCAGTTTTGATCTTTCAGTGGTCCTTCATGGTAATGACATCAATGTTGATCTTGTGTGAAGTCGTTCTGTAACTTAGTCATTTCAGTGGATGACATTCATTGCATATTATCAATTTTTGGTTTAAGGCAAGAGCTTGCATCATTTGACAAATGTTAATATGCATTATATTAATTCCATCTACATTGAGTTCATTACAGTGGCAGCCTGATGAAGCATGGTGTTTTCATTTAGTATGTGATTTTAAACAAGGTTTATAGTGGTTGATATGGTAAGTGTAGTTGTCTCAACATTTACTAAGTCTTTTACATTGTTTATACATTGTTTAACTTTGGCCGTCATAACCCTATGCACTTTTTTGTTATAAACTTGAATTGACCGGTAAAAGAGGTCATCGGAGGTGTAAGTTATAAACAAAGGGTATCAACATCGTTGATGTTACCGGCCCCTTGTGCTAGGCATCGGGTGAGCGCCGGTTGGAAGACTCAAAGTGGGCGCGAAAAAGCCGATCGACGGCTTAAGTTTAAATAACAGTTGGCGGGCACCGAAGATCTAAAGGTAGATTTTTAAATAGCAAGTTTTGACAAACGGTCAGTCTCTGACATTAAAGTTGACGTCCTCACTGTTGTAAAAGGCAGTAAAGCATCCATTCCTATCTTCTCTAACCGAAGATTGAGAGATTTTTGAACATAGTAATTTATGAAAAGGAAAGAGTAAGTTTTTAGAAAGTTTCTAAATAATAAGAAGATGAAAAGGCAGAAGTCTACGAAGGGATTTCATTTTTTTTGTTTTATGTTTTTTTTGTTGGTAAGAGAGAAGATGAGAAGTTTGATAAGAATGAAGTTGAACAGGTTTTTGGAGTTTTTGGTTTTTTGATTAAAATTCTTTTTGTATATAGTGATTTTTTATCTGAATGGCAGTTGTGTGAGATAAGTTGCAGATGAAAGAAAATGAATGAGAATTTTTAAAGAAGTTCTTTTGGAGAATGGAATTGGTATGTAATTTTTTGCAGGAATGAAGAATCATTCTTCAGGGATTTATGTTGAAATTCTTCAATGATTATGATGAAATAATGTTTGTTCAGAGAAATTGAAAGTGACAGAGAAAGTGAAGGTGATTAAAGATTATAATTTTTCAGAGAAGAAAAAATTGTTCAGTTTGCAGAGAGAGAAAGGTCAAATTGGTGAATTAGTTTGAAATGGTGTTGCAGAGGTATGAAATATATTGAAGATCAAAATTGATTGACTGTAGGAGTTGAAGACAATTAAAGGTTGATTGAAAAATTTATTCTTTTTATCTTAAAAGGGAGAAATAAGTTTTTTGGTTTTTATTGAAACAGGGAAATCCCCTGAGTTATAATTTTTCATTGAATGTTGATGATGTCAGTGAGACATGCAGAGAGATAAAATTTGCCAGTGAGGCAGAATTGTAATGTCAGTGAGACATTTGTAATCTGAATTATTGTGTTAAGCCAGTGAGGCAGTTGAGTGGTTTTTATACCCCAGGAGGGTTTTCCACTCGGGAAATTTCTTGTGTCAAGTTTTGTTTTAATACTCTGCATATGTTTCCTTGTTCTATTTGAAGAATTATACATTTGTGAATTTAAATTAAAAAAAAGGTGTAAAAATTGTTAAAATTGTTAACAACACTGATTCACCCCCCCTCTCAGTGTTGATTGTATTCCTACAAGTTGTGCTTAAGGGAGGGTGTTAGTGTAGGTTTTTTATTTTCCTCAATTAGATATTATGTATTTTCCTACACATTTATTTTAGCTTTCTTGTTTGCAATGAGTGGGTCATTACAAGGATAGATGGTATTTTCCATGAGTGTAAATTCCACCTATTTTTGGGTAATTGTAGTTACTTTTCTTATTGGTAAAATTTACCTCCTCTTTTCTATATAAACATCTGTTACACATATGGTTTCTAAGGTTGTCATTGATGTCAACACTGTCATTAGGTTTCCATTGATGTCAACACTATCTTAGATGTGTGATGGTGTTCATGGTTGGATGTCATGCCTTGATCAATGCAAAGTTGAGTATGAAGATATATTAATATGGGAATTAGAAGAACTAAGATGATTAGATATGTTTCTAATGTTGGGAAGATGTTACTGATGGCCTGATCCAAGTTTCATGATGATTGGTTCACTGGAAGAATGTATTGTTGATGACAGTGTTACTTCTATGAAGGTGTTCTTAGTAGGGAAATCGAATGCTCTGGATTCCTTTGCATTTGTAGTTATAGCTATGTGGTTCTAGTACTATGTTCTGGTTGCAGTGAAGATGATAATTCTAAAGTTTTAGATCATTTGTCCTTCCACTGTGAAAGATATGTATGATAGAGTACCAACATGTGTTCTAGCAGAGCAAGCTGGCGTTGAAGGCCCGTTATGATGCTCCACATTCCTCCAGAAGTGAATGATTGCCTTTGTGGTTTTGTAGACAAGTTTATGGATGTGCATTACATGCTTCCTTGTAGTTTCAAGTTTCTTGGTGGTCCGCAGCTTAGTTTTTCAATTGACAACATGTTGCAGTGTGTTTTGGATGACTGGTTGTTCTTAGAGTTCATGGGTGAAGATGTGCAGAAAAAAATCTTTAATGTGCGGAGGTAAAGGGGTGTTTGGAGATGTTGTATGAGTCATGCAGAATCATCTAGAAAATTTTCATGAAGATATTTATTGTTTCTAGTACCGCACAAGGTTTTCAAGTTGTTGTGGTCATTATGCTTCAAGTTTCATATGGTTTTGCTTAAGGTTGTCCTATTTCCAAATGAGCGGAGTGTGCGGATATAACTCCTTGGTGTTTGAAGCTATGAAGGATGTTTTGGACCTAGTTAAGCAAGTGTTGATGTCTACAAGGCATGCATCTTCTACTGGTGTAGCGTGTGTTCTTGTTTAGGACTTGTTCTCTACACGTTTCATGTTATGTGTTGTCTGGCTGACTTGTAAATGTATTTTTCATGTTGTCTCTGACCGACAAGCAATGTAATCAATGTAATATCATGTATAAATTGTAAATCGAATTGAGTTAGTCAAAGTGTGATTGCAAAGGGATTGATAGGGCTTGCATACAAGATAAGGAGCAGAATGAATGCATTATTATGTGAGACTAAAGAAGAAAGAGCAGAAGTTGTAGATGTTGTCTTGATTCATCTTGAAGAAATTTTTGTGACAGTGATCAAGTATAGAGTGTGCCTAACTGATCTAATCATCAGAAGAAAGTGTGAAGAGGCAAAATTACAATCATCAAAGGTGTGAGTTTCAATGTCAGTTTTTAGATAGTAGGACTGTCATAATGTAATCTTTTGCAAGTGTGTTCTTAATTCAAGGAATAGTAGCTTCCTTGGGAGTGACCCTAAAATAAAGTCTTCAGGGAATAGAAGCTTCATTGGGAGTGACCCTAAAAAAAATTCTTCAGGGAGTAGTAGCTTCCTTGGGAGTGACCCTAAATCAAAGTTTTCAAGGAGTAGTAGCTTCCTTGGGTTGTAGCCCTAAAACAAAGTTTTTATTTTTGAGCTTCATATATTGTGAGTTAATCCTCACCGTGGTTTTTCCCTTCTGGGGTTTTCCACATATATCTGGTGTTATGTGTTCATGTGCATTGTGTTAATATTTCATGTTCATGTTAATGTTGTAATGCTTAAGTTTTAATCTACTCCAGAGAAGTTGAAGTTTGTTTAGATATTGATTCACCCCACCTCTTAGTATCCGGTTGTGTTGAACAATTTGTATCAAAGACAAGTTCCTCTAGAGGAAGCTTAACCACTTAAGGAAGGTCTGGGATGGCACTTAATGGATCCAACAAGATACCTAGGTTTGATGGAACAAATTATACTTTTTGGAAGCTAAGGATGGAAGCCTATATCAATTCTCTAGGGTGTGGTGTTTGGGAATCTATCAAGACTAGTTACAAAGTTCCTGCTACTATTCCTACATATGCAGATGAAGTTAAGAAGTATGATAACACTGCCAAAGAAAATTTTGCTATCATGAGTGGGTTAGTTGATTCAGAATGTTCAAAGGTAATGAGTTGCAGTCCTGTAAACAAGTTTGGGTTAAACTTGAAACCATTTATGAAGGAGATAAGAAAGTAAAGAAAGAAAAGATGCAAATCTTCAAGAGAAGATTTGAGACCCTCAAAATGTTAGAGGATAAAGATATTGTTGGATATATGCTTTAGGTGAATGAAGTGGTCAACGACATCATAAGTCTTGGTGGAGAAGTGAAAGAAGATGAGATTGTGAAGAAGGTTCTGAGATCTCTTCCCAAGTCTTACAGTCATAATGTATCTTCTATTGAGGAGAATGCAGACTTGGATACATACACTGTAGATAAATTGTTTGGTTCCCTTACTACCTTTGAAATGAGAGAGTTTGGCAGTGATGCTCCCAAGAAAGAAGTTGCTTTCAAAGTTAGTATGAAGACAAAGGATGAAGTTGTTGATGAAGATGAGAGCTCTGATGAAGTTGAAGAATTTTTTGTGAGAAGACTGAAGAAAGGTACTAGAAAATATAAAGGTAAGCTACCCTTCAAATGTTTCAATTGTGGAAAGGTTGGTCACTTTTCTTCTAAATGTCCATTTAAAGAATAAAGGGGTAGTAACAAGAGAGACAAGTTCAAGAGAAGCCTATATTCTATAGAGAGTAGTTGTTCTTCAGAAGATGAGGATCATGATGATTCAAATGATGAAACACTTTTTATGGCCTTGAGTATTGGTGACAAAAAGGATAATATTAGAAAATGTGAGAAAACTAATGTCTTGAAAATAGACCAAAACAATGAAAGATCAATGGTTGTATGGACTACCTTTCATGTAAGAGAAAAAGCCAAGGCTTGGGTAATTTATAGTGGTTTCTCAAATGATATGACTGGTGACAAGGAGAAGTTTATCAGCCTTGAGAAGTGGGATGGTGGTGATGTCAAGTTTGGTGGCGATGAGTTAGCACAAATCTATGGAAAAGGTTCTATAACTATTGATGGGAAGAATAGGATTGAGGATGTCCTCTATGTCAAAAGGCTAAAACACAATCTTCTCAGTGTTACTCAAATGTGCACCAAGGGTTATAATCTCACCTTTCATGCCAAAGGCTATGAAATCAGGAAGGCAGTGTCTGGAAAACTAGTTGCAAAAGGTATCAAGACATATGGTGATATCTATCATCTGAAGGAGGTACATGGAAGAACATGTTTGTTGGCTCAATCAAGTGAGTGTTATTTGTGGCACAAGAGAATGGGACACAACAATTTTCATAATATGGTAAGGATTAGTTCTACTCATTCAGTGAGAGACATGCCTAAAATAATCAAGCCTACAAACACAGTATGCAGGGAATGTCAAATGGGAAAGCAGACAAAGACAAGTTTCAAAAGAAAGGAGTATTCCTCTTCAAAACCATTGGAGTTGATTCACACTGATCTTTGTGACCCTATTGGAGTAAAGAGTCAACAAGGTGAGAGGTATTTTATGTTGCTTATTGATGATTATTCTAGACTGACTTGGGTTACTTTCTTAAGAGAAAAATTAGATGCCCTTGATAAATTTAAGGTGTTCAAAGCTATGGCTGAGAATGAAGTAGATGCTAAGATCAAATGTTTGAGGTCTTATATAGGATGTGAGTTTACTTCAAATGAATTTGAATAGTTTTGTGAAGATCATGGTATTAGGAGACATCTGTCAGCTCCTAGGACCCCTCAACAAAATGGGGTAGTTGAAAGGAAGAATAGGACTGTGCAAGAGATGTCTAGGGCAATGTTGAAAGATGCAGATCTTCCTGATATGTACTAGAAGGAAGTAGTTCACATTGTTGTCTATCTAATTAATGGAGTGCAACTAAGGGTCAATAGCACTAAGACCCCAAGTTATGAGCTATGGTATGGAAGACCTCCCACTATTAGACTTTAGGATCTTTGGTAGAAAATGCTATATCAAAAGAGATGAAGAAGACCTAGGAACGTTTGATTCAAGAAGTGATGAAGAGATCTTTCTTGGTTACTCAACCAGAAGCAAGGCCTATAGATGCTACAACAAGAGGTTGGGAAAGATGATTAAAATCACAAATGTCAAGGTAGATGAAGACCTGTATCAGATCTCACAAGAATTAGAGGGCTTTGATTCTGATACCTTTCCATGTATTGAAGATGAAGAAGAAGAGAAAGAAGAAAAGGAACAAGAACAAGAGAAAATACCTAAGACTCCAACAAAGTATGTTCAAAAGAACCACTCAGAAGATTAGATCATTAGAGATAAGAATGAAGGTGTACTGACAAGGAGAAAGTTTGCTAAGACACATGAGCAAGTAAACTTGTGTTTGTTATCAAAAGTAGAACCCAAAACCTTTGCTAATGCTAGCAAAGATGATGGATGGATAAAGGAAATGGAAGAAGAATTATATCAAATTGAGAAGAATTAGACATGGGAATTGGTTCCCAAACTAGCCAATAACAATGTTATAGGAACAAAGTGGGTGTTCTGGAACAAGCTGAATGAAGAAGGTGAAGTTGTAAGGAATAAAGCAAGATTGGTATGCAAATGATACACACAAGTTGAAGGTATTGATTTTGAGGAGACTTTTACTTTGGTAGCGAAGATGGAGCAATCAAAATGTTCCTTTCCCTTACTTCTCATAAGAATTTCAAGGTATATTAGATGGATGTTAAGTCAACATTTTTCAATGGTGATCTAGAGAAAGAGGTTTATATTGAGCAATTAGATGGTTTCTAGCTATCAGAAGATCTGAACATGGTATGTAGACTCAAGAAGGCTTTGTATGGTCTCAAGAAAGCACCTAGCCTACTTGGTATGCTAGGTTAGACAAGTACTTACTTTAATAGGGCTTCAAGAAAGGTACTACAGATAGCAATATTTACATCAAGGAAGAAGGAGACATGATTTTGATAGTTGCAGTATATGTTGATGACATCATCTTTGGTGGAGATGATATGTGTAAGAGGTTTACAGAGGAGATGCAAAAAGAGTTTGAGATGTCTATGATTAGAGAGATGTCTTTCGTCGTTGAACTTTAAATTTCTCAACTAGAAGGTGGTATCTTTATTTCTCAAGCTATGTATTTCAAAGAGTTGCTGAAGAAGTTTGGTATGGAGGATTCAAAGCTAGTAAGTACTCCCATGGTCACTGGAAGTCACTTGAGAAAAGATGATGAGTCTCTGGAGGTGGATCAAACTGTCTATAGATCTGTGATTGGAGGTTTGTTGTACCTAACTACTTCTAGACATGATATTATGCATGCAGTATGTGTGGTTGCCAGTTATCAAGTTAATTCCAAGAAAACATATGAGAAGGCAGTGAAAAGGATATTCAAATACTTGAAAGGAACTCCAAATTATGGCTTATCATATCTAAGAGGTAATGACTTTGATTTAAATGCCTACACTGATGTTGATTGGGCTAGTTGTATTGATGATAGAAGAATCACAAGTGGTGGTGCTTTCTTCTTAGGAAGAAAATCAGTTTCATGGTAGAGAAAGAAGCAAGATTCAGTGTCCTTATCTACTGCAGAGGCATAGTACATTGTAGCAACATCCTATTGTACACGTGTTGTGGATGAAGCAAACCGTAAAAGATATCAAGGTATTGTATGATGAGCCTATTCCTATTTTATGTGACAATACAAGTGCTATCAATATTTCCAAGAATCTAGTGATGCACTCTAGAACCAAGCATATAGCAATCATGTATCACTTTTTGAGAGAGAAGGTGGTAAAAAAGGAAGTAAGGTTGGAATATGTTCCAACAAAGGATCAGATTGCAGATATTTTCACAAAGGCTCTTGCAAAGGACATTTTTGAGGATTTCCAGCAGAGTTTGGGGGTAATTGCCCCTCCTTCTTGCTAGATGCATAGTGGTGCATCTATCTAGGGGGAGTTCATCTTATATATTGTTCCTGGACTGATGGTGGCTACCTCTCAGGGGGAGAAGGTAGTGGTTACTGATGAAAGGGGGAGTCTGTTTGCTACAAGAAGAAGTCATGCTCTAAGAAAGAATGTGCAGGTATGAGTTGTTGATGAGAAGGTAGTGGTTGCCCTTTGTCCTTGATGTCAAAGGGGGAGAAATGTGTAGGTATGTGTTGCCATCAATGCCAAAGGGGGAGATTGTTACACATATGGTTTCTAAGGTTGTCATTGATGTCAACACTATCATTAGGTTGCTATTGATGTCAACACTATCTTGGATGTGTGATGGTGATCATGGTTGGATGTCATGTAGTTCATGGTTGGATGTCATGCCTTGATCAGTGCAGAGTTAAGTATGAAGACATATTAATATGGGAATTAGAAGCACTAAGATGATCAGATATGTTGCTAATGTTGGGAAGATGTTATTGATGGCCTGATCCAAGTTTCATGATGATTGGTTCACTGGAAGAATATTTTGTTTATGACAATGTTACTTCTTTGAAGGTGTTATCAGTAGGGCAATGGAATGCTCCACATTCCTCTGCATTTGTAGTTATGGCTATGTAGTTCTGGTACTATGTTCAGGGTGTAGTGAAGGTGATAATTCCAAAGTTTCAAATTATTTGTCCTTCCGTATGAAAGATATGTATGATAGAGTACCGGCATGTGTTATGGCAGAGCAAGCTGGTGTTGAAGGCCTATTGGAATGCTCCACATTCCTTCAAAAGTGAATGTTTGCATTTGCTATTTTGTAGATAAGTTTATGGATGTACATTACATGCTTCCTTGTAGTTTCAAGTTTCTTGGTGGTCCACAGCTCAATTTTTCAAATGACAGCAGGTTGCGGTGTGTTCTAGATGACTAGTTGTTCTCAGAGTTCATGGGTGAAGATGTGCGGCACAAAATCTTTGATGAGCGAAGGTAAAGGGGTATTTGGAGATGTTGTATGAGTCATGTAGACTCATCTAGAAAATTTTCATGAAGATCTTTCTTGTTTCCAATACCACATAAGGTTTTCAAGTTGTTGTGGTTGTTATGCTTTAGGTTTCATATGGTTTTGCTTAAGGTTGTCCTATTTTCAAATGAGCAGAGTGTACATATGTAACTTGTTGGTATTTAAATCTATGAAGGATGTTTTAGACCTGGTTAAGTGATTGTTGATGTCCACAAGGCATGGGTCTTCTGCTGGTGTAGCGTGTGATCTTGTTTAGAATTGTTCTCTACACGTTTCATGTTATGTGTTGTCTGGCTAACTTGTAAATGTATTTTTCATGTTGTCTCTAGCCGACAAGCAATGTAATCAATGTAATATCATGTATAAATTGTAAATCAAATTGAGTTAGGTAAAGTGTGATTGTAAAGGGATTGATAGGGCTCGCATACAAGATAAGGAGCAGAATGAATGCATTATGATGTGTGACTAAAGGAGAAAGAGCAGAAGTTGTAGATGTTGTCCCGATTCATCTTGAAGACATTTTTGTGATAGTGATCAAGTATAGAGTGTGCCTAACTGATCTGATCATTAGAAGAAAGTGTGAAGAGGTAGAATTGCAATCATCAAAGGTGTGAGTTTCAATGTCAGTTTTCAAATAGTAGAAGGATTGTCATACTATAATATTTTGCAAGTGTGTTCTCAATTCAGGGAGTAGTGGAATGACCCTAAAACAAAGTCTTCAGGGAGTAGTAGCTTCCTTGGGAGTGACCCTAAATCAAATTTTTTAGGGAGTAGTAGCTTCCTTGGGTTGTAGCCCTAAAACAAAGTTATTATTTTTTAGCTTCATATATTGTGAGTTAATCCTCACTGTGGTTTTTCCATTCTAGGGTTTTCCATGTATATCTAGTGTTATGTGTTGATGTGCATTGTGTTAATCTTTCATGTTCATGTTGATGTTGTAATGCTTAAATTTTAATCTGCTCTAGAGAAGTTGAAGTTTGTTTAGATACTGATTCACCCCCCTCTTAGTATCTAGGTGTGTTCAACATCTACTCATCTAGCTTGTTATTCATTCATTTTATTGTGAGATTTCTTAATGTTATTGTTCTTCTCAAGCATTTATATATCTCTTTGTAGAAACTAACTCTATTAAGTTATTTTGATTTTAGTATAATATGCTAGAATAGTTTCATTATTTCTATTTCATGCATGAGATTTTGGGTAGCTTTGGTTTATTTTTTGATTTAACATCAACATCACTTACGAATCAAAGTTCAAAGTTGTGTCACACTTTAGGCCAACTTATTAACATGAATGAATTTAAGCATTTCTATTTGAAAGTTAATTTTGGTGAAACATATGTTCCAACTAGATTCATTCTAGCTAAATTAGATCTAGGCCACAACTTTTCCTACTGCAAGTGTCCACTAAATGCATAGGTAGCATCATTTTGGGGCTAATTTACCAAAAAAATAAAATTATTTGAAAAACTTGATGTTCTAACAACTCATACTCACATAAATAATCTTTTTTAAAATCTAAAAATATTGTTTTGTAGATTTATAAGTGTAGTTTGTAAAAATATAATATTTAAATATTTAAATTAGTGCTTATATTTTTACTAAAAGTAGATCATGAGCACCAAAATATAATGTTGATTGTCCTCTCAAGAAAAAATAATTAAGTTTATTTTAAAAAATTAAAAAAATATGATGCACTAGAGGAGAGATTCCATGTCAAGATATAGTTTTTTTTTCTAATTTTGGATAAATAGTTAAGAGAAAAAGTTACATCCCATCAAAACAATTGTGTTTTGATTACACACAAATTGCAAGATTTATTTAAAAAATATGTTTACAAAATAAAGAAAAAATAACCCATGCACTAAAGTTTCAAGTTATAAATACCCTCAAAAAAATTGAAGGAAAAAATTGAAATTTACTATATAAAGAGTGATATCCCACTTAACCTTATTTTTCAAAATTTTATCAACAACTAAATTATAGTGTCAATTTTACAAAAAAAACTACATTCAAATAATATTTTAATTTTTAAAAAATGAAAAGATAAATTAAACTAAAAAATCTACATTTCATTAGTTTACATCATTTCAAAATTCAAAACATTTATGTCACTTTGTAGTAATTCAAGTTAAAAAGTTAGATCAGTGTTGGCCATTTTCTTTCTAAAAGTGTGACACAACTTTGAACTTTCACCTACACAAGGAGATGTATTTGTCGATATTTTCAATGAATCTTTAAGCCTTGTGGACCTCTACATTCACATTTTCTCCATTAATATGTGAATGTCACACAACAAATCTAGGGCACTAGGAGGTAGATATCTAAAAATTGTCTTGAATGGTGACATATTGTCAAAGCATGATGCCTAGCTATAGGAGTGTTGGATACATGCCAAGTTCTCATCCCAAGTCTTTAGATTCATCTAATTATACCTTCCTCATACTTGCACCAATGTTTGGTGAAACCCATAAATCATGAAAGGAAATAACATAAAGATAAACAATACAAATATATCTTCAAACTTTGCACAAATTCAGACTTTAGATAGGATGGAATGAAGTGAACCCAAGCTCCATTGATTTGTAACATGGATGATTTGTGGGCTGCTCACACAACCAGCATAACTCTACTATAAAAATGATAGAAAATATGAAATGATATGAACATATGGACGAAAGTGTGTGAGAGTGTGAGGGTTTGAAAATGAAATAAAAGTTTAATTTGTAGGAGAGGGAATAAAGTGAATGGCTAGGATTAGAAGGGTGAGGGATGAGGTGGATAGCTAGGATTGAAAGTAAATTTTAGTGCTCATGATGCACCATAAATGAGGATGACAGGTAACTAAAATAAGGATAGGAGTGGGAATAAATAAGTTTTTTAATTGATTTTGGAGAGGAAGTGCTTATGACGCACAATTAAGGAGGTTAAAAATAAGGATGTGACTCGGGATAAATAATTTAAATATTAAAATTATTTAAATTATTAGAGACATGTGGCATTTAAATAAATATTTAATTTATTTAAATTGGATGATGGAGAAAAATGGGATTAAATAAATAAAACTTATTTAATTTAGTGTAAAAGGAGGATAAGTGGATAAAAGGGATTAGTTAAATAAATGTAATTTATTTAACTAATGGGAATGATGGAAGGGGTCATGAAAGGGACCTAGAATAAAATAGGTCACAAGGTGATGCAAGAAGATGCAAGGGGATGTCGAAAGGCATTGTTGTAAGACATGGTCATTTTTAGGTGTCTACATTTTGCCCCTCCTTGAAATGATGTTGTGAGTAAGAGAAGTAACATCATTTCAAAGAAGAAAAGGTATGGATGAAGGAAAAGGATGCCCCAACCACTTGAAGGAGTGATGAGGAATGATGTAAGGATGGGATGTCCCCTTGAGAGGATAGGCGGGTTAGAAGAACACGGGTATGCTCTCGAAATGGATGAAAAGGGATTAGATGGAAAAGGCTAAGGGTTAGGAATGGATAGTTAGGATGGATTGTTAAGTTGAAAGAGATAGGTGAAATAGATAGTGGATAGAGATAGGTTGAGAGGTGAAGAATCATAATGGATACAATGGATAGAGAAGATATAGTTATGTTGGTATAATGTGTAGGGGTAAGTGCATGGAAATGGGGGACAAAAAGGGGGTCAGAAGTGGCCACTTTTTTTCTAAAATTACCTAAAACTAAACTTGGATGAGTAATTCAAGATGTATACACTCAAAATTTGAAAGATATGATAAGAACAAGAATTGTAGCACTCTGAATCTAGTTTTTAAAATACTAAATATTTTATAAAATGGTTAAGGTTAAAGGGGTGAAATGTTGACCACACACAAAAGTGTTCCTATTTTTATGACTAAAATATAACATAGTGTCTAGTGTGCACCCCACTATCTTTTTGCTACATTAGGTATTTTTAAAAACCGATTGGTGGAAATATAACCAAGAGTGAGTACTACAATTTATATATTTTTTATATTTTTTATTGAATAATTGTTTTTTGTGATTTTTTGAAGTGGATGCATCTTAAAAATTATATCATTGCATGTGCATATCACATAACATGCACAAAACTAATTGAAAATGTATTTTTTTGTTGAATGTGTATAGAATGAAGTTTAGAAAAATCCTATATATATTTTTTTCAAATTTGGATAAGCAAGTTAAAAGTTTTTAAAATAATCAATACATGTATACTAAAGAAATATCAAGACACTCTTCAAATAAAATAAAAATAAATACCTTAACTTATTCAAAATATTAAAAAAATTGTATGGCTAGAAAGATAAGAAGTAGCTCTTTATTTTGGTAGTGGTTTTGTAAAATTTTATTGCAAAACATGTAATCCTGATGAGGTTGAAGTTTCAATTCGAGTTATTTTATGCTAAAAACATGAATTTAGGAACCTCAAGAGATATTCAACCTTGAGGCTTGGAAATCCAAGCCTAAATGGAAGGGATCATACAAAATTTGAATTTAAGGCTTTAAAAATGTGTACATGTTAAACCATGTTATATGCACTATGTTTTTCATAACATGAATAAATTTTGCTAAAAATCTCAAGGTTGGCCACTAATTTGTATCCCATTTCCATGCACTTACCCGTAAAGCAGTCCTTATTTGTGTTGCAAGTATGGGCCTAACCGATGTTGTCATTGATGTCAACATACTCATGTTGCATTAATGAGAAGGATTAGATGAGCTGTGTGCTGAGGATATTGAGAAAATTAGTCTCAATCAGGAACAGTGAAGAATAGTGATGACAAGAAGGTAAAAGTCCTCAATAGGTTGAGGATCAGAGGATACAGTTTAAAGGGTTTGTAGATATAAGTCCTGAGATGCTCCAGTCAAGTTTTTAGAGGTCCGCATGAAGATCTGAAGAAGTTATGGTTGCTCAAGTAGAACCGGTTCTGGTAGGTGTTCAGAGGTGACAGAGTGTCACAGATAGGTCCAGTGAGATCCATAATTTCATTATCCCGTTCTACAGATTTGAGGGAGTGTTGAGGACATCCCTGTGAAGTATCAACTAGATTGGTTCGTGGTTTGAAGGTCTGGAAGAGCCTATTCCTTTGTGACAGTGATGACAGACTGTGTTCTTGAAGCTCTGGATGAAGGAGAGAAGAATTTCAGTAGGCTGATGAAGTGCGGATGTTCTTGGTGATTCAGGGAAGGTTATGATGATCGTTGGATCATGTCTAGTTCATGTTGGTGGTCTGCATTGAAGTTAGAGTTTGCATTTGAAGAATAACCACTGGATATTGGTGTTCTTCTTGAGACTGGCTGACCGGATGTATTACACGTCTTACGAATGTTCTTGTAGGTGTTTGCCGACTTAGATGATTGTTCCTAAGTCAATGCCTTGTATAAATAAGGGATTGTGAAGTCATTTTGAAGTGTGTCTTGTGGAGATGAGCGAGTGGTAGCAAAGAGGAGAGCGAAAGACAGAGCAGAAGTATTGAGCTTAATGGAACTGATTCAAGCATGGTGAAGATGCTATTCTCCAGTTCATGTATATGATACCTATTTCTTTGTAAATAGTGTGTCTCTTGTAGGCAGTGAGCCTCTTGTGAGCAGTGTGCTTGGGCAATGAGCCCTAATTGGCATGTGCCATTTTATTCTTTCTATTCTTCTAACAGAGAATACGTTCTTGGGTTAATCACCTCGTGGTTTTTCCCTTAACTGGGTTTTCCACATCAAAATCTTGGTGTCTCATGTGTTGATGAGTTTCTACTTTTGATTTGAATGCATTATGTCTCATGCTTAATATACTGCTAATCACTAAAAGGATTTAAGTGTGTAAATTAGAGAAAGTTTTGCACAACTGATTCACCCCCCTCTCAGTTGTGTGCCCTAAGTCTAACAATTGGTATCAGAGTTAAGTTCCTCTAAAAGGAGCTTAACTGCTTGAGGAGATCTAGGATGTCGTCATACAAGAAGGATAGTCCGAAGTTTGATGGAACCAACTTTGCTCTTTGGAAAGGTTGCATGAAATGTCACTTGCAGTGTATGGGAATGGCGTACTTGTCCATGGTTACAAAAGTGTATGTACCTCCACAGGGTGGTCCAACAACCCTAAATGAAATCACAGATGCTGAAAACAATCTGCGGACCAAAGAGGCTCTTCTAAGTGCATTATCTGACTCAGAGCTCTCAAATGTTATTGACCTACCAACTACCTTTGAGATTTCAAATAAACTAGAACTTTTGCATGAAGGAGATGTTAGTTGTCGTTGCACCAAAAGATCGACCTATTAATGCCCGATACAACTACTTGACTTAACAAGCACGGGAGGCAGTTAAGCCCTTGTCACAAACCACCGCAGGGCAGTGTTGAACAAGAAGACCAAGGGTCACACCTTGCAACAATCCCCCCAGCACAAGCGCAGGGTTTGAACCCATGACCTCAGCTCTGATACCAACTGTTAGTTGTCGTTGCACCAAAAGATCGACCTATTAATGCCCGATACAACCACTTGACTTAACAAGCATGGGAGGTAGTTAAGCCCTTGTCACAAACCACCGCAGGGCAACACTGAACAAGAAGACCAAGGGTCACACCTTGCAACACATATATCTATCAAATTTCACTTTTTGAGAGAACAAGTGAACAAGGGTGAAGTCAGATTGGAGTATGTGCCCTCCAAGGATCAGCTTGCAGATATTTTTACTAAACCTCTTCCCAAGGACTCTTTTGAGTATCTCAAGGAGAAGTTAGGGCTCATGGCCCCTCTGATGATGAACTAGGATGCACTAATGTGCATCAATCCGGTGGATATCACAGTCATATCTTGTGATCCGGATTGATGATGGGGAGCTGCTACTAAGGGGGAGCAGCTAGTATGATGCTAATGTGTTAGAATTGCAAGTATGTGCCCTTTGCCATTGATGTCAAAGGGGGAGAGAAGACATGTGAAAAACAAGTGGTTGATGATCAAAGGGGGAGTAGTAAAAGAAGAGAAGACATGTGAAGAGTTGTTACTGATAGGGGGAGCTGTGACAGAAAGGAGAAGTTCTTGTCTTGATGGTTTTTCACATCATATGTTGCAATCAATGACAAAGGGGGAGATTGTTGCAAGTATGAGGTTAACCAGTGTTGTCATTGATGTCAACATACTCATATTGCATTGATAAAAAGGATTGGATGAGCTGTGTGCTGAGGATTTTGAGAAAATTAGTCTCCATCCGGAACAGTGAAGAATAGTGATGAGAAGAAGGCAAAAGTACTCAATAGGTTGAGGATCAGAGGATGTAGATTAAAGGGTTTGTAGATATGAGTCTTGAGATGTTCCAGTTAAGATTTCATAGGTTTGCATGAAGATCTGAAGAAGTTATGATCGATCAAGTAGAACTAGTTCCGGGAGATGCTCTGGAGTGACAGAATGTTACAAAAAGGTCCGGTGAGATCCGGAAGTGCATTATTCTGCGGATTGGAAGGAGTGTTTGGGATGTCCTTGTGATGTGTCATCTCGATTTGCTCGTAGTTTGGAGGTCCGAAAGCACCTTGTTTAGTATGACAGTTGCGATAGACTGTGTTCTTTAAGTTCTGAATGAAGAAAAGAATTCTAGTAAGTGGAGGAAGTGCGGATGTACCTGGTCATTCTGGCAAGCCTGTGAAGGTTCTTGAATCATGTTGAGGATGTGTTGTCGGTCCGCATTAGTGTTAGAGCCTGGAATTGGAGATATACTTTCAGATGAATATGTTCTTGTTCAGGCCGGCTGACCGGATGAGTTATTTATCTTGCAAATGTTCTTGTGGATGATTGTCGACTTACATGATTGTTCCTAAGTTGATGCCTTGTATAAATAAAGGTTTGTGAATTCATTTCAAAGTGTGTGGAGTAGCGGATGAGTGTGGCATAGCGAAAGAGTGAAAGGCAGAGCAGAATATCTCGGGCTTAAATGGAACTGATCCAGACATGGTAAAGATGTCAATCACCAGTTCAAGTTTGTAATACTTGTTATCTTGTAGACAGTGTGTCTCTTGTAGGCAGTGTGCCTCCTTGTGAGCAGTGTGCTCAGGCAGTGAGCCCTAATTGGCATGTGCTATCTATTTTTCTTATTCTTTTAACAGAGAATAATCCTTAGGTTAATCACCCCGTGGTTTTTCCCTTAATCGGGTTTTCCATGTCAAAATCTTGGTGTTTCATGTGTTGATGTGTATCTGCTCTAGTGTTTATGTCTTATGCTCTCATGAATGATTAATTACTATGCTATTGATTAACAAAGTGGATTTAAGTGTTTGAATTGGAAGTGAATTAAGGATAACTGATTCACCCCCCCTCTCAGTTATCAACAATATGCTTGGTCTTAGAATGCAATACCAGATTCTTAGAAATATTTATTGCACTTGAATTATCAAAGAAAATTGTGATAGGCTCCTCATATTCTACTTGAATATCTCTTAGCATTTGCTTCATCCACAAATGTTGAGTGCAACTACCTGCTGCTGCAATGTATTCTGCTTCTGTTGTAGACAGTGATATTGCTTCTTGTTTCTTGCTTAGCCAAGAAACCAACCTTTTTCTCAAAAAGAATGCTCCTCCACTTGTACTCTTCCTATCATCCACATCTCCTACCCAATCTGCATCTGTATATGCATGAAGAGAAAATTCATGATCTCTGGGATACCATAGGCCATACTCAACTGTTCCTTTCAAGTACCTAAAAATTCTTTTGATTGCCATGACATGAGATTCTCTGGGATTAGCCTGGAATCTCACCACAAGACCAACAGCCTGCATTATATCTGGTCTAGTCTGAGTGAGATACAGTAATCCACCAATCATTGATCTATACTTTGTCTGATCTGTCTTAGGAGAGTCATCATCTTTGCTCAACTTACATCCGGTAGCCATGGGAGTGTTCATTGGCTTTGAATCTTCCATTCCAAATTTCTTCAATAGTTCTTTCACATATTTGGTCTGAGAGATAAAGATTCCTTTCTCTGTCTGAGTGATTTGCAGACCCAAAAAGAAATTCATTTCACCAAGCATTGACATTTCAAACTCACTTTTCATTTGGTTTGCAAAGGTTTTACACATACTGTCTCTTCCTCCAAAGATGATATCATCAACAAATACTTCAACAATCAAGATGTTTTCATGATCAATTTGAAAATATAGGTTACTATCAGCAGTGCCTTTGTTGAAACCAATCTTCAAAAGATGTTTATCCAACCTCTCATACCATGCTCTTGGGGCTTGCTTTAGACCATACGGTGCCTTCTTTAATTTACAGACCATATCACCATGCTCAAATAACTGAAATCCATCCGGTTGTTCAATGTACACCTCTTCTTCTAGGTCACCATTTAGGAAAGCAGATTTGACATCCATCTGATACACTTTGAAATCTTTGAACGCAGCAAATGCAAGAAATAGTTTGACTACTTCAATTCTTGTCACCGAAGCAAAGGTTTCCTCAAAATCAATCCCTTCTATTTGAGAGTAGCCTTTGCAAACTAATCTGGCCTTATTTCTGATTACTTCACCAACTTCATTTAGTTTGTTCCGGAAGACCCATTTGGTTCCAATCACATTCTTGTTTCTAGGTTTGGAAACAAGATCCCAAGTGTGATTTTTCTCAATTTGCATTAATTCTTCTTCCATTGCTTTTGTCCAATTTTCATCATTGCATGCTTCATTTATTGTCTTAGGTTCAATCTTTGAAATCAAACAACATTCATCTAAATTTTTAGCAACATTCCTTCTAGTTTGTACACCTTTGCTTTTGTCACCTATGATATGATCTTCAGAGTGGTTCAGTCTTACATACCTTGGAACTTTGGGAGTTTCTTGCACTTCTGCTTCTTGATCAGGCTCATCCAAACCTATCTCTTCTTCCTGATTTATCAGATCAGTCTGAATCTGACCTTCAGGAGAGGATGGAGTACCTTGAATCAGAACATCATTCTGATCATATTCATCATACTCATAAAATCTTGAGGGCTTCTCAATGCCTTCATCAACCTTCACATTTGTACTTTCTATCATTTTTCTTAGTCTCTTATTGTAACACCGGTATGCTTTGCTTTGAGTGGAGTAACCCAAGAAAATTCTTTCATCACTTCTAGCATCAAACTTTCCTAGATCTTCATCTCTTTTGATGTAACACTTGCTACCAAATACTCTAAAATATCTCACAGTAGGAGTGATGCCAAACCAAAGTTCATAAGGAGTCTTACCGGTATTGCCTCTGATTTGAACTCGATTGAGAGTGTAGACTGCAGTGCTGACAGCTTCTTTCCAAAACATCTGAGGAACATTTGCTTCCATCATCATTATCCTGGATGCTTCCTGGATGGTCCAGTTCTTTCTCTCAACTACTCCATTCTGCTATGGAGTCCTAGGAGCAAACAACTGTCTCTTTATACCATGCTTCTCACAAAAGTCTATGAATTCACTGGATGTGAATTCACCACCTCTATCAGACCTTAGACATTTTAGTTTCAATCCGGTGTGATTCTCTACCATAGCCTTGAAGATTTTGAACTTCTCAAAAGCTTTTGATTTCTCTTTCAGAAAGGTAACCCGCATCATCCGAGAATGGCCATCAATCAATAACATGAAATATCTATCACCTTGCATACTCTTGATTCTTGTTGGACCACATAGATTAGTATGAACTAATTCCAATAATCTAGTAGAGGACTGATTCTTGCTTTTGAAAGAGACTCTACTCTATTTACTTAGCTGACATTCTTTGCACAAACTATTTGTAGGTTTCACCAATTTTGGAAGATCTCTTACAGCCTGAGTATTGCTTATCTTGATGATGTTATCAAAATTTACATGACACATCCTTCTATGCCATAACCAACTTTGATCAACTTGAACAAACAAACAACTTTTATTAGAGCCAACCAGATGGAAGATATTACCTTTTGTTTGAGTTCCAGATGCAATCTCAGTTCCAGAGCTTTCAAAGATCCTACATCTTCCATTTTTGAACCAGAGATCATAACTTTTGTCTACCAGCTGTCCAACACTGAGAAGATTGTGCTTCAATCCTTCAACATATAGTACATTACCAGTTTTGCTCTTTCCATCAAAAGAGATAGTTCCCCTACCTCTGATTCTACCAGTAGAATTGTCACCAAACTTTACCATTCCTCCTTCATACCTTTCCAAATCTAAGAACTTGTTCTTGTCACCTGTCATATGGTGAGAGCATCCACTGTCAATAACCCAATCATCATTTTCTTCAACTTGGGCAGCCAAAGCTCTTTCTACAACCTTATGATTGATAGATTCAGAGGATATTGGTTCTTCTTCCTTGATGGCAATAAACACCCATTCATTTCCGGATTTGTCTCCCATCTCTGATTCATCATCTGTTACTCCTTCATTATCAGCTTCTTCATGAAAATAATAACAATTCTTTTGGAACCTTTGTCTATTAGAGTTTGACCTTGTAGATCTTTCCAGACATCTTGAGGCAAAGTGACCAATCTTATTACAGTTGAAGCATTTAAAAGGTAATTTTCCTTCATACTTACCGGATCCTCTTGGCAGTCTTTTTGCAGTGAGGGCTTCAAGTTGAGCTGTTTCTGCTTCTTCCTCTTCCATGTCTTTCCTTTCTTGATCATACCATGACAGCTTCCTTGAAGAGTTTTCTCTCGGATCAAATCTTTGTTTGCCTTTCACATAGGCACTGGATTTGAATGTAGATTCAGTCTTGTGGGGATCATCTCCAAACTCGGTCATTTCAAATGCAGCCAGTTTGCCAGCCAATTGTTCTCTTGTGACAGTTGTATGGACTCTGAATTCATCAATGGCAGCAACCTTGATTTTTTAGGAAGCAGGAAGGGATATGAGAATTTTGCAAACAATCTCATTTTCATCTAAAACTCCACCAGCATTCCTAATTCCACATACCAGCTCATTTACTCTTGGCATAAAGGTAGTGATATTTTCATCATCTCTCATCTTCAATCTTTCAAATTTCCCTTTGAGACTCTGCAGCCTTGCACTCTTAACAAACTCATCTCCTTCATGCAGAAGTTCTAGTTTAATCCAGATCTCATAGGCAGTTGGTAGGTCAATAACATTTGAGAGCTCTGAGTCAGTTAATACGCTTAGAAGAGCTTCTTTGGTCTGTAGATTGTTTTCAGCATCTGTGATTTCATTGAGTTGTCGGACCACCCTGTGGAGGTACATATGGTTTTGTGACCATGGACAAGTATACTTTTCCCATACACTCCAAGTGACATTTCATGCGGCCTTTCCAAAGAGTGAAGTTGGTTCTGTCAAACTTCAGACTGTCCTTCTTGTATGATGACATCCTGGATCTCCTCAAGCGGTTAAGCTCCTTTTAGAGGAACTTGGCTCTGATACCAATTGTTGATAACTAAGAGGGGGGGTGAATCAGTTATCCTTATTTCGCTTCCAATTCAAACACTTAAATCCACTTTGTTAATCAATAGCATAGTAATTAATCACTCATGAGAGCATAAGACATAAACACTAGAGCAGATACACATCAACACATGAAACACCAAGATTTTGACGTGGAAAACCCGGTTAAGGGAAAAACCACAGGGTGATTAACCCAAGGATTATTCTCTGTTAGAAGAATAAGAAAAATGGATGGCATATGCCAATTAGGGCTCACTGCTCGAGCACACTACTCACAAGGAGGCACACTACCTACAAAAGACACACTATCTACAAGATAACAAGTATTACAAACTTGAACTGGTGATTGACATCTTTACCATGTCTGGATCAGTTCCATTTAAGCCCAAGATACTTCTATTCTACCTTTCTCTCTTTCATTATGCCACACTCATCCGCTACTCCACACACTTCGAAATGAATTCACAAACCTTTATTTATACAAGGCATCGACTTAGGAACAATCATCTAAGTCGGCAATCATCTACAAGAACATTCACAAGATAAATAACTCATCTGGTCAGCCGGCCTGAACAAGAACATCTTCATCCGGAAGTATATCTCCAATTCTGGGCTCTAACACTAATGCGGACTAACAACACATCCTCAACATGATTCAAGAACCTTCATAGGCTTGCCGGAATGACCAGGTACATCTGCACTTCCTCCACTTACTAGAATTCTTTTCTTCTTCATCCAGAACTTAAAGAACACAGTCTATCGCAACTGTCATATTGAACAAGGTGCTTCTGAACCTCCAAACTACAAGCAAATCGAGATGACACATCACAAGGACATCCCAAACACTCCTTCCAATCCGCAGAATAGGATAATGCACTTCCGGATCTCACCGGACCTTTTTGTAACATTCTGTCACTCCGGAGCATCTCCCGGAACCGGTTCTACTTGATTGATCATAACTTCTTCAGATCTTCATGCGGACCTCTGAAATCTTAACCGGAACATCTCAAGACTCATATCTACAAACCCTTTAATCTGCATCCTCTGATCCTCAACCTATTGAGTACTTTTGCCTTCTTCTCATCACTGTTCTTCACTATTCCAGATGGAGACTAATTTTCTCAATATCCTCAGCACACAACTCATCCAATCCTTCTTATCAATGCAATATGAGTATGTTGACATCAATGACAACACTGGTTAACCTCATACTTGCAACAGGAGATCAGTATGATAAATGTGCAAGGTTACAGAGTCTAAAAGGGAAATTTGAAAAATTGAAGATGAGAGATGATGAAAATATTACCACTTTTATGCCAAGAGTGAATGAGCTGGTAGGTGGAATTAGAAATGCTGGTGGAGTCTTGGATGAAAATGAGATTGTTGGTAAAATTCTCAGATCCCTTCCTGCTTCTTATAAAATCAAGGCTGCTGCCATTGAAGAATTCAGAGCCCATACAACTATCACAAGAGATCAATTGGCTGGGAAATTGGTTGCATTTGAAATAACAGAGTTTGGAGATGACCCCCCCAAGACTGAATTTGCATTCAAAGTCAGTGCCTCTGTTAAAGGTAAACAAAGGTTTGATCCAGGAGAGAATTCTTCAAGAAAATTGTCTTGGTATGAAAAAGCAAGAAAATATCTGGAAGAAGAAGTAGAAACTGCCTAACTTGAAGCCCTTATTGCAAAGAGGCTACCAAGAGGATCCGGTAAGTATGAAGGAAAATTACCCTTTAAGTGTTTTAACTACAATAAGATTGGTCATTTTGCCTCAAGGTGTCCAGAAAGATTTTCAAGGCAAAATCCTAACAAGCCAAGGTTCCAAAAGAACTGTTACTATGTACATGAAGATGATGATAATGAAGGAGTAACAGATGATGAATCAGAGATAGGAAACCAATCCGGAAATGAATGGGTGTTCATTGCCATCAAGGAAGAAGATCCAATGTCCTCTGTATCTATCAATCTTAAGAGTGTGGAAAGAACTCTGGCTGCCCAAATTGAAGAGAAGGATGATTGGGTCATTAACAGTGGATGCTCTCACCATATGACAGGTGACAAAAATAAGTTTGTAGATTTGGAGAGGTATGAAGGAGGAGTGGTAAAGTTTGGTGACAATTCTGCTGGTAGAATCAAAGGAAGAGGAACTATTTCTTTTGATGGAAGAAACAAAACTAGTAATGTACTGTATGTTGAAGGTTTGAAGCACAACCTTCTCAGTGTTGGACAGTTGGTGGGCAAAGGCTATGATCTCTGATTCAAGGATGGAAAATGCAAAATCTTTGAAAGTTTCAGAACAGAGATTGCATCTGGTACTCAAACTAAAGGTAACATCTTCCATTTAGTTGGTACTAGTAAAAGCTGCTTATTTGTTCAAGTTGATCAGAGTTGGTTATGGCATAGAAGGATGTGTCATGTGAATTTTGATAATATCATCAAGATAAGAAATATTCAGGTTGTAAGAGATCTTCCAAAATTGGTGAAACCTACTAACAACTTGTGCAAGGAATGTCAGTTGGGTAAGCTGAGCAGAGTCACATTCAAAAGCAAGGAACTGTCTTCTACCGGATTATTGGACTTAGTTCACACTGATCTTTGTGGTCCGGCAAGAACCAAGAGTATTCAAGGTGACACATACTTCATGCTGCTAATTGATGGCTATTCCCAGATGATGTGGGTAACCTTTCTAAAGGAGAAATCAGAAGCTCTTGAGAAATTCAAAATATTCAAGGCTATGGTAGAAAATGAAACAGGAATAAAGTTGAAATGTTTGAGGTCTGATAGAGGTGGAGAATTCACATCTGGTGAGTTCATAGAGTTCTATGAGAAACATGGAATTAAGAGACAGTTGTCTGCTCTGAGGACTCCACAGTAGAATGGAGTAGTGGAGAGAAAGAACTAGACCATCCAGGAAGCATCTAGGACCATGATAATGGAAGCAAATGTTCCTCAGATCTATTAGAGAGAAGCTGTCAGCACTGCAGTCTATACTCTTAATCAAGTTCAAATCAGAAGCAATATCGGTAAGACCCCTTATGAACTCTGGTTTGACATTACTCCTACTGTAAGATATTTCAGAGTCTTTGGTAGCAAATGTTACATCAAAAGAGATGAAGATCTAGGCAAGTTTGATGCAAGAAGTGATGAAGGAATATTCTTGGGTTACTCTACTCAAAGCAAAGCATACCGGTGTTATAACAAGAGACTAAGAAAGATGATAGAAAGTACAAATGTGAAGGTTGATGAGGGAATAGAGAAACCCTCAAGGTTTAATGAATATGATGAAGATGATCAAAATGGTGTTCTGGTTCAAGGAGTTCAATCCTCTTCTGAAAGTCAGATTCAGATTGATCCGGTAAATCAGGAAGAAGAGATAGGTCTGAATGAGCTTGATCAAGAAGCAGAAGTGCAAGAAACTCCAAAAGTTCCAAGGTATGTAAGACTGAACCACTCTGAAGATCAGATCATAGGTGACAAAAGCAAAGGTGTGCAAACTAGAAGGAAAATTGCTCAAAATTCAGATGAATATTGTATGATTTCAAAGATTGAACCTAAGACAATAAATGAAGCCTGCAATGATGAAAACTAGACCAAAGCGATGGAGGAAGAGTTGATGCAAATTGAGAAAAATCACACTTGGGATCTTGTTCCTAGACCTAGAAACAAGAATGTGATTGGAACCAAATGGGTCTTCCGGAACAAACTAAATGAAGTTGGTGAAGTAATAAAAAATAAAGCCAGATTGGTCTGCAAAGGTTACTCTCAAATAGAAGGAATTGATTTTGAAGAAACTTTTGCTCCGGTGGCAAGAATTGAAGCAGTCAAATTATTTCTTGCATTTGTTGCCTTCAAGGATTTCAAGGTGTATCAGATGGATGTCAAATCTCCCTTCCTGAATGGTGACTTAGAAGAAGAAGTGTACATTGAACAACTAGATGGATTTCAATTATCTGAGCATAGTGATATGGTCTACAAGCTGAAGAAGGCACTGTATGGACTAAAGCAAGCTCCAAGAGCCTGGTATGAAAGATTGGACAAACATCTTTTGAAGATTGGTTTCAACAAAGGTACTGCTGACAGTAACTTATATTTCAAAATTGATCATGAAAACATCTTGATTGTTGAAGTATTTGTTGATGATATCATCTTTGGAGGAAGAAACAGTATGTGTAAAACCTTTGCAAATCAAATGAAAAGTGAGTTTGAGATGTCAATGCTTGGTGAAATGAATTTCTTCTTGGGTCTGCAAATTACTTAATCAAAGAAAGGAATCTTTATTTCTCAGACCAAATATGTGAAAGAATTGTTGAGGAAATTTGGAATGGAAGATTCAAAGCCAATGAATACTCCCATGGCAACCAGATGTAAGTTGAGCAAAGATGATGACTCCCCTAAGGCAGATCAGACAAAGTACAGATCAATGATTGGAGGATTATTATATCTCACTCAAACTAGACCAGATATAATGTAGGTTGTTGGTCTTGTTGCGAGATTCCAGGCTGATCCCAGAGAATCTCATGTCATGGCAATCAAAAGGATTTTTAGGTATCTAAAAGGAATAGTTGAGTATGGTTTGTGGTATCCTAGAGATCATAATTTCTCTCTTCATGCATATACAGATGCAGATTGGGTAGGAGATGTGGATGACAGGAAGAGTACCAGTGGTGGAGCATTCTTTTTGGGAAAAAGATTAGTTTCTTGGCTAAGCAAGAAACAAGAGGTGATATCTCTGTCTACAACTGAAGCAGAATACATTGCAGGAGCAGGTAGTTGCACTCAAGTTTTGTGGATGAAGTAGATGCTAAGAGATATTAAAGTAGAATATGAGGAGCCTATCACAATTTTCTGTGATAATTCAAGTGCAATAAATATTTTTAAGAATCTGGTGTTGCATTCTAAGACTAAGCATATATCTATCAAGTTTCACTTTCTGAGAGAGCAAGTGAACAAGGATGAAGTCAGATTGGAATATGTGCCCTCCAAGGATCAGATTGCAGATATCTTTACTAAACCTCTTCCCAAGGACTCTTTTGAGTATCTCAGGGAGAAGTTAGGGGTTATTGCCCCTCCGGTGATGAACTAGGATGCATTGATGTGCATCAGTCCGGTGGATATCATAGTCATATCTTGTGATCCAGATTGATGACAGGGAGCTGCTACTCAGGGGGAGCAGCTGGTATGTTATGAAGTGATGGAGTTGCAAGTATGAGCCCTTTGCCATTGATGTCAAAGGGGGAGAGAAGACATGTGAAAAACAAGTGGTTTCTGATCAAAGGGGGAGCAAGAAAGGAAGAGAAGACATGTGAATAGTTGTTGCTGATAGGGGGAGTTGTGACAGTAAGGAGAAGTTCTTGTCTTGATGGTTTTTCACATCATATGTTGCCATCAATGACAAAGGGGGAGATTGTTGCAAGTATGGGCCTAACCGGTGTTGTCATTGATGTCAACATACTCATGTTGAATTAATGAGAAGGATTAGATGAGCTATGTGCTGAGGATATTGAGAAAATTAGTCTCAATTAGGAACAGTGAAGAACAATGATGACAAGAAGGTAAAAGTCCTCAATAGGTTGAGGATCAGAGGATACAGTTTAAAGGGTTTGTAGGTATAAGTCTTGAGATGCTCTAGTCAAGTTTTTAGAGGTTCGCATGAAGATCTGAAGAAGTTATGGTCGCTCAAGTAGAACTAGTTCCGGCAGGTGTTCAGAGGTGACAAAGTGTCACAGATAGGTCCGGTGAGATCCAGAATTTCATTATCCCGTTCTGCAGATTTGAGGGAGTGTTGAGGACATCCCTATGAAGTATCAACTAGATTGGTTCAGGGTTTGAAGGTCCGAAAGAGCTTATTCCTTTGTGACAGTGATGACAGACTATGTTCTTGAAGCTCTGGATGAAGGAGAGAAGAATTCCAGTAGGCTGATGAAGTGCGGATGTTCTTGGTGATTTAGGGAAGGTCATGATGATCGTTGGATCATGTCCAATTCATGTTGGTGGTCTGCATTGAAGTTAGAGTTTGCATTTGAAGAATAACCACTAGATATTGGTGCTCTTCTTGAGACTAGCCAACCGGATGTATCACACGTCTTGCGAATGTTCTTGTAGGTGTTTGCCGACTTAGATGATTGTTCCTAAGTTGATGCCTTGTATAAATAAGGGATTGTGAAGTCATTTTGAAGTGTGTCTTGTGGAGATGAGTGAGTGGTAGCGAAGAGGAGAGCGAAAGGCAGAGAAGAAGTATTGATCTTAATGGAATTGATTCAAGCATGGTGAAGATGCTATTCTCTAGTTCATGTATATGATACTTATTTCTTTGTAGACAATGTGTCTCTTGTAGGCAGTGAGCCTCTTGTGAGCAGTGTGCTCGGGCAGTGAGCCCTAATTGGCATGTGCCATTTTGTTCCTTCTATTCTTCTAATAGAGAATACATTCTTGGGTTAATCACCCCATGGTTTTTCCCTTAACTAGGTTTTCCACGTCAAAATCTTGGTGTCTCATGTGTTGATGAGTTTCTGCTTTTGATTTGAATGCATTATGTCTCATGCTTAATATACTGCTAATCACTAAAAGGATTTAAGTGTGCAAATTGGAGAAAGTTTTGCACAACTGATTCACCCCCCCTCTCAGTTGTGTGCTCTAAGTCTAACAATTTGATATAGCAAGAGGATACTATGCACCAAGGTATAAGGAACCAGAGTAACTTTGTATCCTTTTCATGGACTTGACACTACAAACAAAAGGAGTATCCTTATACCAAGTGTAATACAACCTTGTCTAGACACAAGATATGAATATTAGTTGTAGTGATAAGAATATCCAATAGACACACAAAATGCTATGCCCCATTCTCTGCTAATCATAACACACCAAGATATAAATGGATATAGGTGGCTTTGATAAATCAAAAGGAGATAGAAAAGATAAAAAACAAAAACCAAATAATGACAAAAGTCACACAACCATTGTATCTCTTGCCAAAGAGTTTGAGTGATGTTTGGATAAGTGCCTGATGATGGGAACGATATATCCCTAGATGAGGCTGGATGATGATTGTTTGAGATCGAATGATGTGGCAATTGATAAAGTGGTTGGATAGGTGATTTTGGTTAAGGTACATTATGTTGTATTAGTGTTTCTGCTTGATTCAAAAACAAACAAGGTATTGCCCCTGTCAAGTTGTAAACCTTTAATTGATTGATTGAGATACTGTTGTCATTGTGGGGAATGATATATCCCTAGATCAACACAAGGATGCGGGAACAATATCCCATTGATGATGATGATGATTGATTGATTGATTGGGTTGACAACAAGATTAGGATCAAGACCAATGATGTGATTGGATGATTTCACTAGATTAATTTGACTAGATTGGTATGGATTAAGGGTGACTTGCATTTGGATTTTATTTCTTGAATTTTCTTAGATATTTGATTATTTTTGTTTTTTTGAAATGTTTTGATTTTTTTGGATTTGAGAATGTTTTGATTTTTTGTGTTTTTGAAATATTTGGATTTTTTGGTATTTTTGAAATGTTTTATTTTTTTTGGATTTTTGGAAATGTTGTGGGATGACATTGGATTGCAGTTTGGATAGCCTAGATGTTATATACTAATGACAAGGGAAAATCATGAATAGGTAGATGGATGGGTGATAGTGGATGGGAGGGATAGGAAGTGTAAAATGGATGGATAGGTAGAAAGATGGGTAACAGTGGATAATATATGGGAAATGCATAAAGGATAGATGGATGTAAGAATTTAGGATGTGATCTCCAAGGACTATGATGTATAGGAATAACATGCCCCATTATAGGTGTAATGCTTAGGATTTTACATGACAAATATTATGAAGATACAATGATAGGATTGGATAGAAAGGATGAAGTAGATCAAGAGATGTCCAAAGAAGTTTTCAACATTTTTTCCCTATCTTTATCAAGATCAAAAGAAGGAAGGGAAGATGGGTATGTAGATAAAATAGAAGAGGATAGGTGTGGGATATGATGGGTGAAGATGGTAGGATAAGAGGAAAATGATAGGATGGGATAGATGAGACAACATGCCCCCAAGTGTAAGACACATAGACAAGGAATCTACACGACCCCTGTTTGCTAGGTTTTCATCATGGTACTTATCCAAGGAGGCACCGAGGTGGTTTTCACCATTGGACGAAGGGATTTCTCTTTTCTATTTTGATTTCTTTTTTCTTTTTCTCTTTTTTTTGATTTTTTTGATTTCTCTTTTTTTTTTTTGATTTTTTTATGGGATAGGAGAATATGGATAGGAGGAATTTGGAAGAGGATGGGGACTCAAGCATCTAGTTCCATGAAAGATGATAATGTCCCATTATAGAGGGATGTCGCACATGGATCATGGCAAGTGTCATTTTGCACATGGATGTTGGTAGAGGATTGCATGAGAGGGAGATGGAGGTGAATTAGGATGTGGATTATGTATGGATGGATAGTGGATTATGGATGGAAGGTTTATCCAAAAGCATGGACCATAGGGTTATGATGGGGGAAATATGCGGGATAGTAGATAGAAGATGGGGAGATGGAGGTATGTGGGAATGTTGTGGAATGGAAAGGAACCAAGACCAATGGTTGCACACACTGAATTGGATTTTGAAGCTTTTGATTGGAAGGAGGAGTTGGGAGTAATGAATATGTTTTCTTAGGGGATGGTCGATTTAGTAATTTTGGGACCCAAATGGTCTTAGCTATTGTAGGATTTTGTGATGGGGAGTGGGATTTTTGGGATTGTTGGATTGTGGATGCTTCATTTAGATTAAGTGTTTTTTCTTGGGGACCCACACCATTTTTGTTTTTTCTTTTTCTTTTTGAGGTGTGATATTTTTCTTGGATGTTAGAGATTGATGCCTTGTGGCATGATCATCCCTAGGCTTTAACGGAGTTTTTTCTTTATATGGGGAGTCATCCAAATTTCTATTTTTGAATCCCATGGGGGTTGTGATAGCTTCATGTTTGGTCGATGTGTGCATTCGTTGATCATGATTAGGAATTTTGGTGAATTTAGGCTAGTGGGATGTGTGGATGGAGAGATTAGTGAACTTGTGGATAAATGGATGAGGGGATGTAAGGATGGGGATATTAGGGGTTGGAAGGAGTGGAGGAAGAGTGTATGGAGGAGGTTATATGGTCACATGCTTTTGGGATTTGTGTGATGATGGAGGAGTGATAGCGACATATTTTTTGGAGGTGTGATGGAATGTATGGGGTTTGGGATGGAAAGAAGTGGACTTAGAACGAATATAGGTGGTACCAACATCTTGGGATTTCTTTCCTTGGGGTATATAGCCAAGGCCATGCAATCATGGATGAACTTTGACATGGATGGGCTTCAAAATACCTTGTTCATGAAGGCCTAAGCCTTTGCCATGATAATTCATGTTTTGGAGCATGTGATATGCAATAGGATGTTTATTGTTAAGGACACAAGATGCAACTCCATTATTAGATGGGGAGGGTGGAGTGGTGGATAGAAATTGTTTATCTCCTACAAGAGAACCACCATGAATGAAGGTGTTGGATCCAAGAGGATAGGATGATGGATTTGGAATGGATCAATAGAGGATGGTGAAGGATCATGAGGATCTTGATCAACATTATGCTCAGTAAGAAGTTGATTATCTATATTTTCTTGGGGACCAAGTGTCTCATCAAGGGAAGTAGATGTTGTTGGATTATGGATAGGACTATTTGGAGGATGGATAGGACTAGTTGGAGGATGGATAGGACTAGTGTTGGTGGAATTATGTGTACTATGGATGGGATCAATTTGCTCATGTATAGGCTCATGATCATAGATAATATCTTGATCATAGAAAATATATTGGTTATGGATAGGTTGATCATATGATGGAATGAATCGGGAATGGAAATAAATAGGATGTTTAGATCTTGATTAGGATGAGGGGTTGGTATTTCCACGTGCTTTGGAAAGACTCTTGACATAACTCTTGGTTTTCTTGAATGGGAGTGGGAGACTCTTAGATAGGCTTTATAGGCTCTAGATGATCAACAACATGGCTACATGATGGATCTTGACCTTGATAAGGGATCTTATTCAAGAGGCTTGATGGGTTGTGGACTACATGATGTGTTTGGAGGAATAGGAAAATTGCTTGAAGATTCTTGGATAGGTTCAAACATAGGCATTTGATTACATGGAGGTGGTTGATTCCTTGCTAATAGCCATTGGATCACATCCTTCATGAGTGTATAGGTAGATGAAGAATATAATGGGTGGACAATAATGGTGGATGTTGTAGGATTAGGATTTGGATCAGGTGAATGGATAATAGGAGGGGATGGATTAGGATTGGGATTGGGTGAATGGATAATAGGAGGGGATGGATTAGGGTTGGGATTGTGGTTAGGTGGATGGATAATAGGAGGGGATGGATTAGGATTGGTATTGTGGTTAGGTGGATGGATAATAGGAGGTGATGGATTAGGATTGGGATCCTTGAGCATAATCTGACCACAATTTTTGAGGTTTTGGAGCACTCTCTTAAATATGTAAAAATTAAATATCATATGGCCCTTAACCCTATGGTATGCACAATAATCATTTTCATTATACCAATGGGTTTTAACTTGGTTTTCTCCATAAGGTTTTATTGGTGGTAGCTCAATCAAATTTTCTTTGACCAATCATTGTACAAGTTTCTCCAATGAGTCCTTTAGTAGAAGGTTGGAGGAACATGGTGATTAAGGGATTGAAGGGTTTTGTGAGGTGGGAGAACATTGTGATGGAAGAATTGGAGGAATTGGTGGGGTAGAAGGACATTGACTTTGAGGCTCTTGGATAAGCATGTGGTTCGATGATACACATGAGATGCATAAGAAGGAGTGGTGTTTCCCTTGTCAAAGATAGCATGAGGACTTATGGATGTTGGATTTTGGCTCAAAGGACAACTAGGACTAGCATGTTCTTGTTGTAAAGGATCTTGATAGCATTGTAGGGAGATTTGGGGGTGAGGTGAAATGTTTGAACAAATAGATGGATGACCTTGAGGTATGGATTGACGTGGATATTGGTCGATATTGGAAGAAGTGGGATAGATTGAGATAGGATTAGCTTGATATGTAGTTGTACTAGGTTAGTATGAAGTTGGTGAGGATCAAATATGGGATTGTGGTTGTGGTTGTTGTGCTTGAGATTGTTGGATAGCTTGGAGTTGTAGAATGGATCATTATTGTTGTTGAAAGGATTGTTGTTACTATTGAAGTTGTTGTTGAAGGGCGTGTCATTGTTGGTCTAGGAGTTGTTGAATTTGTGAGATAGTGAGATTTGGTATGTGTGAAGATGAAGCATGGATATGAATTTGGACTTGTGAGGTTTGGGGTAAGGTGGATGTTGGATAAGTTTTGGGTATGGATAAGTTGGATTGGTTGTTGATGGGAGGTAGGGATGATGATGTAGGAGTGATTGGATAATTTACATATAATCTTTTGAGTTTGTCAAACATTCTTTGGGTGCCATAAGGATCTTCGAGTGCTATATGGATGATTAGGGTAAAATGGATTAGATTGGATGAAAGAGATGATTGGGATAAGATAATTAGATGGACATCAATGGTTAGGACAGGTGCTAGATTTGGTTGAAAGATTGATGATTTTTGGATTTTTTGGAGATATTTTGGTTTTTTTGGATTTTGATATTTTTTGGTTTTTTGGATTTTTAGATTTTTGGAAAGAAACAAACACAAAAACACAATGGATGACTTGACTTAACAAGGAAGTTGGTGTGAGTTGCTTCACAACTAAAGTGGCTTTTACTGGTAGTACACAAGGAAAACACAAAAGCACATGAACAAACCTAGAGTTATTCAAGTATGAGTGTCATATCCCATGGACTCACTTAGGTGCAACTTCAATCTCCACTATTAGATAATGGTGATTTCTATCCCCTTGATACCATTTACCATTGCTAGGATAGATAAGAAATGCAAGGTCATGTACCACCTTACACCCCTTACCTTGGAGACTAAAGTCTTTCCCAAAGTCTATTCCATCTCAAACAACAAAGGTAATAGTGTGAGCTCTTCTCCCCCTATTGCAGTGATGCACTACAGGATATATGGCCAAAAGGTCTTATCTAGGCTTTACAAGATTCTAGGGGAGTCCTCTCAAATACATAAGGTACAATGAGGCCCAAGTCTATGAACACTAGCTTTTTGAAGGGATGTGGCATAAGCGATTAAGAAAACGCCACTTCACCTTGTGTCTAGAATCACCTGGAGCCCCAAGGTTGTCCCAATGACTACGTAGCTAGATTGAGGTATAGCTTTCACTCTCCCCCCTTTGATATACCCTACCAAAACACATGGTTGAGGTCATCCCTAGGGGTGATGAAATCCCCTAGCATGCCTCCTAAAGGGAAGGAACACTATTCACTTTTGATCCCCAGGCTCTCATGAAGCGCAAGGGGAGAGCATATGTGAGATAATACCCTCCTCATACTTCCACCAATGTTTAGTTTACCATTTCTCCATTTATTCATGAGGTTGATGGAACCACCCATTCAAGGACTTCTACAAACTAATTGAATAGGAATTTCCACTTATCTATGAGCATTTTTATTTCATTCTTGATCATCGAATGTATCTACTCTTACATTTGTTTGTCAATTCTAAAACTAGTTGGTAGGTAGTCTAATGGTTCTGAAGGTTTGATGTCAAGGCTTAGGTACTCTAATCATGTTTGACAAGACATGCAAGATGAAAATGAATTGCTCTTATACCACTAATCTAATGCCTAGGTTGAATCTCAGTAAACAACTCTCTATATGAGGATCTAGATGAAGTTGTAGGTGTGCAGAACCTTTATGAGAAAAAAAATCAAAGATAGAGATATATAGAACTAAAATAATAAATGTATTATTATTTATCCATCTATTCTATACATAACATACTTCTAAGAAGGATATATGACTACTATCTACCTATATGTTGTTTATCTTAATTACATTCGACATGATTAAGATATGATAAATAGGTGTGTATATATAGATTACATAGATTCATCTCCTATGGAAGTGGAACTATTTCATTATTTGACTCCTCATCTCCTAACAACTGTGGAATGTAATTGTTTGTTGGTAGGTACCTGGTAAGATGGTAGGTCACTTGGCATAGCAAAAGCCTTGGGGGTGCCACCTAGACTGCCACATTGACTACATTGTTTGTTATCCTTATTGTGATGCTTAGAATGATGCGGTAAGAATTTGTGTGAATTAAACTTTCTAGATTTTCCTCTAGGTGTACTAGATCCTGTTGAAGCCATGGTAGAAACTACAATGTTTAGATGAGGTATAGTTATTGTAGAAATGTTTGATCCTATGCAAAGTGCTTTGTTCCACTATTGGAGTATGTGAGACATTTGTTGGGGATTTATGGGTGGTACTTGTGTTACAACAGGCATCTAGGAGGTGCCTTGGTGTATCATAGACCACTAAGGTGTTACCATAGCTATTACAATCCATTAGAATTGTATTGGTGTTACCATGTGTACCACTATTAGTGAATCCTCCTAGATAAAAACTATTTTTGACCCTTCATTTGGGATCCTACAACATCATTTTAGCCATGGATTGACTTAGAACCCATAGAGCTAGAGGTAATTGTGTGAGAAAGACTATTAAGTTTTGTTATGATCTTGAGAGAGAGGGGTTGTGATTTCATGAGTGAAGAGGAATTTTTTCCTTTACATGATCTCTAAAATGTAGCTAAAGTAGATTATTCAAAAGTGGATGAATCTTTATGACATTATGACTAGTGACATGTCAAAAATGAGAATATGATAGGAATGGCCTTAGATGCCCAACAATCCAAGAATTTTCTAGTATATTTCTTAGTGAGCTTCCTAGGTTGACACTATAGAATGAGGTTGACTTTACCATTGATTTGGTTCCAAGGGTTAATCCAATCTCTAAGAAACCATACATGATTACTACTTTCACGCTATATAAAATTAAAGCCTAGTTATAAGAACTTTTGGAAAATGGATTTTGTTCACCTTAGTGTATCCCCCTAGGTTACACTTGTAATTTCTTTGTGAAGGACATATCCATTCACTTGTGCATTGATTACTAATATCTCAACAAGGTAATCATTAATAATTATTACTCCTTTTCATAGGTTAATGACCTCTTTGTTTAGGTCAAGAAAGATAGGGTATTTTCTGAGATTGACCTAAAGTTAGGTTACTATTAGCTTGGGATTACAAAGGCAAATATCCATAAGTCATTTTTTTTACTAGATATAGGCTACAAGTTCATTATGATACCTAACACTAACTAATTCTCTTCCTTATGAACATCCTAATTTATTCTAGATCAAGAAGGATTGAGAGAAACATTTGAAGGATCCATAGTGCTTGTGTGAACACTACTTATATGCCAACCTAGACAAGTGTTCTTCATTCCAATTAGAAATTAATATTGTGGCAAATAATTTTTGGTGAGAGTATATTAATATATCCCTCAAAGTTAGAGCCATAGTGGAATGGTCAATACCTAATAATGTCTTGGAGGTCAAGAGATTCATTTGATTTGTGGGATACTATAGAAGGTGTGTTTAAGACTTTTCACATATAGCGCATCACATCACTTCCCTTTAGAGGAAAGGGAAGAATTTTAAGTGGATGGTAAAATTTAGGGTAAATTTTTAGATGCTTAAGGAGTGTCTCAGTAATGCATGTATCTTTGTAGTGCTAGATCCTACTAAGGAATTTGTAGTGTGCATGAATGCTCCTATAGAGGGTCCTCCCAATTTATCATGTAGGAGAACCATTTAATAGAATTACAATCACACAAACTCAAGGAGTATGAGTTGAACTACTTCATACATGACCTTGAGCTTGTTGTAGTGGTTCACACCTTTGTGAGGTGGTGAAATTTTCTCTTTAGCTAGTAATTTGTGTTGAAGGATGATCGCCAAAGTCTCCAACACCGTTTCACTCATCCAAACCCCAATGCTAACTAATAATGTTGGATGGAGTTATTTTGTGAATATCAATTTGATTTTGAATACATCAAAGGTAAGGAGAATGTTGTTGTTAATACCATTCACCAAGTACAATATGAGTTAGCCATGTTAGAATTTTATTTTTTCTCTTGCAAGATAATAAAAAATGGAGTAATTTGTGAGGTAAAACCTCTCTTGAAATTATGAGGGGAAGCTCCTTGAGATATAACTAAACCTAAAACTAAAATAAACCAAACCCACACAAACTATACACAAATATACAAATATGCACACTTTACAAGATTTCACTAAGGGGATTTGCATATATGAAAATGACTCAGTGTCTATGTTTTCTCCCGGGATAAATGTGTCAAACTATTAACAATCAAGCCTTGCAAATGAGATTTTTAGATTTTAAGGAAAATAAAGTATCTAAGCATGAACAAATACAACAACTTCCTACTAGCTAAAATAGAGATCAATAATCTATAGAAAACAAGAGATTTAAGGAATAACAACACATAATTTGAAGAAGTATATATCTAAACTATATTCAAATATACAATTAAAATAGACATATGTTATCAATACAAAGATTCACTCAATACAATATCCTTTTAATTTACCTGATGAAATTATCAACACAAGTTCAAAAACAACTTCAGCAAAATAATAGTTTTTGTTGCCTCACTTCAACTATTGTGAACATAAAAATGTCTTATGCCTAAGGCATTTATTTATAGGTTACAATGAATAGATTTTAGGGATATGAGAATAATAGTTAAATATCCCAAAAAGAAATGTCTTAAAGCTAACCCCTCCAAAAGCTATAGATAAAATGAAAATAAAGGAACTTTAAAGAAAGCTTATTCCAAAATAAATAATAAAATAAAAATGGCCTAAAAATAGGCCTTTATCCATCACTCAAAATAGGACACCGATAGTAGCCACTACTGTTGTTATATGGAGCCTAATTAGACTTGGAGGTTAAATTTACCCCACTTTTATCGACGTGATTTCCCCCTAAATTATTTAATGGGGTCAAGGGGCAATGCCCCCAAGATGGGGTGAAGGGGCAGTACCCCTTGCAGGGTCTAGGGGCAGTGCCCCTGGTGTGCTCCCTGTCATGATATAGGGCAGGGTCAAGGGGCAATGCCCCTGAAACCTCCAATAATTTTTTATTATTTTATTAAGGTGTTGGGAGTTATTTTTCTATTGGCTGACATAAAAAAAAAACCCTATTTTTGTAACCAACATAAGGCTTAATAAAAGAGGCTAAGGGTTAGGGTTTCCATCGATATATTGTAGCATTTTACAGTGGTATTAAGTTGCAAGGATTACTGGTTGTAATTGGTTTGATTTACTGGATAATAATATTGGACTCTCTGTTGGTAGATGTAGCCCAGGTTTGGGTGAACCATGTTAAAACTTGTCTCGATGTTATTATTTATGTGTATTTCTATTCCTCTTTTTAATCTTTATTTGCATTTAATTGATATCTTATGCCGGCTAACCCTAACAAGTGGTATTAGAGTGGGTTGTGTTTGATTATCGTCTGCAAGAAGGTCTCACGGTTGAGTGGGAGTCTCATAGTTAAGTGGGAGCAATGGCGGATGAGGGTAAATTGAAGGTAGATAAATTCAATGGGCAGAACTATCAATTATGGAAGATGCAGATGGAGGATTATCTCTATTAGAAGGATTTATGGAGGCTATTGGAAGGAATCGCCGAGAAACTGACAACAATGACTGATGAGGATTAGAATCTTTTGAACAGAAAGGCATTGGGAACCATTAGGTTGTGCTTGGCACCATCTATGGCATTTACTATAATAGAAGCGAAGACAAGAGATGAACTGATGAAAGCTTTGGCTAAATTGTATGAAAAACCCTCAGCCTCAAATTAAGTATTTCTCATGAAGTGTTTGTTTAATCTGAAAATGATTGAAGGTGGATCTGTGACAGATAATTTAAATGAGTTTAATACAATTACCAGTCAATTAACTTCTGTAAAAGTGAAATTTGATGAAGAGGTGAGGGCTCTCTTGGTTTTATGTTCTTTTCTAGAAATCTAGAATAGCTTGGTAATGGCTATAAGTAACTCTATCACTGGTTCAAATACTTTGAAATTTGATGATGTTGCTGGTGTTATCCTTAGTGAGGAAATGTGATAGAAAAGCTCAAGAGGGTCCACATCAAGTAGTGTTTTGAATGCAGAAAGCAGGGGTAGATCAAAGGAGAGAGGAAAATGTTCTAGAGGTCATGGGAAGTCACGAGGAAAATCAAAGGATAAGAGGTCCCAATCTAGAGGACAGAAGGATTGCTCGTACTATGGGAAACCAGGTCGTCTGAAGAAAGATTGTTGGCCTCGGAAGAACAATGAAGGAGACAAACAAGAAGGCAATACGGAGGCAAATGTGTTAAGTAATAAATCTGAATATGATGCTTTGATTCTTTCCCTAGATAATGCTGATGATTCTAGATTTTAGATTCAGGGGCCTCATTTCATGCTACTCCCCATAGAAGTTATTTTCTTGATTATGTCCAAGGGGATTTTGGGGTGGTTTATTTGGGAGATAACGAACCCTGTCAGATTGTTGGAAAGGGAAGAATCAAGATTAAGTTGCAAAATGGGAATCATTGGCTACTACAAGAGGTAAGGCACATTCCAAGGCTGATTCAGAATTTAATTTTAGCAAGGCAGCTAGCTGATAAAGGTTGCATTGTTACATTTACTGATAAAAATTGAAAGGTTTCAAGAGGTACCTTAATAGTAGCAAAAGGTGTGAAAGTAGGCACCTTATATCTTTGTACAGGTCATATTGTTCCTTCTACTTTAGCTATTGCAGAGAAAAAACAAACAGGTTCATAGGAAGAGACTGAAACAATTGCTGCAAGTTCTGAGACAACACTGTGGCATAACAGACTTGGGCATATGAGTGAAAAAGGTATGAAGGTACTTCATTCTAAGAATTTTTTACCAGGTCTGAAATGTATTAATATGGATTTCTATGAAAGTTGTGTGTATGGAAAACAAAAGAGAGTTAGTTTTCTCAAGGATGGGAAGCAAAAGAAAGATGAAAAGTTGGAGTTTGTGCATACAAATGTATGGGGACCAGCTCAGGTAACTTCTCTCAGTGACTCTCGGTATTATGTTACATTCATAGATGATGCAACTAGAAAGGTTTGGATTTATTTCCTTAGGCAAAAATATGATGTATTTGAAACATTTAATAAATGGAGAAGCTTGGTTAAGAATGAGACAGGTAAAAGATTAAAATGTCTCAGATCTGATAATGGTGGTGAGTATTGCAGCAAAGAATTTGAGGATTATTGTTCCTTTAATGGAATTCGTAGGCAGAAAATAGTTCCAGGGACTCCACAAGAGAATGGAGTGATTGAATGCATGAATAGGACAATAATGGAGCATGCAAGGACCATGAGATTGCATGTTGGGATGCCTTTAAACATGTAGGCAGAGGCTGTCAACACCACTATATATTTAATTAATAGAGGTCCTTCAGTTCCTTTGGGCTATGGTATTCCAAAGGAAGCATGGATAGGTAAGAAGGTGAGTTATTCTTTTCTCAAAACCTTCAGATGTGAAGCATTTGTACATGTAGATTCTGAAAATAGAACCAAGATGGATGCAAAATCAAAAAAGTGTACCTTCATTCGATATGGCATTGATGAATTTAGTTATATGCTTTGGGATTTTGAAAATCAAAAAATTATGAGAAGCAGGGATGTTGTATTCAATGAGAAGGTGTTCTACAAAAATTAGTTGCAGCAGCATGAGAAGGAAGAAAAGGATTATGTGGTACTGGATGATACTCCAGATAATGATGTTCTAGTGGTTCCTCATGCTCTACAATAGCAACAAGAAATACCACAAACTCTAGTGAATGTTAGACGGTCAATAAGGCTAAGTAGACCTCCTAAAAGATTTTCTCCCTCTTTGTATTCTATTTTGTTAACAGATGCTGGTGAACTGGAAGGGTATGATGAAGCTATGCAGGTGGATACATAGGTTCAATGGGAGCTTGCAATGAAAGAAGAAATGGACTCCTTGCTGAAAAATTAGACTTGGGAATTATGTAAGTTACCTGCAGGTAAAAAGGCTTTACCAAACAAATGGGTTTATAGGCTAAAAGAGGAAGATGGAGGTAAGAAAAGATTTAAAGCCAGGTTAGTTGTAAAAGGATTTGCAAAGAAAAAAGGTATTGATTTTGACGAGATATTTTCTTTGATTGTTAAGATGACTTCTATTCGTACTATTTTAAGTATTGTGGCTACTGAAGATTTGCATTTGGAATAGCTAGATGTGAAAACTACCTTTCTCCATGGTGATTTGGAGGAGGAGATATATATGGAATAGCCCCAAGAATTTGAGGTCATCGGTAAGGAGAAACTGGTGTACAGATTGAAGAAGAGTTTGTATGGCTTGAAACAAGCACCTCACCAATGGTATTTAAACTTTGATAGTTTTATGGCTAAGCAAGGTTATAGCCAGTGTAATTCTGACCATTGTGTTTATTTTAAGAGGTTGGATAATGATAGGTACATTATTTTATATTTATATGTTGATGACATGCTTGTAGCAGGGTCTAACATGGATCACATAAGAGAGTTAAAACAACAGTTAGCACAATCATTTGCTATGAAGGATTTGGGGGCAGCAAAACAAATCCTTGGTATGAAAATTTGCAAAGATAGGAAGAACAGAAAATTGACTCTATCTCAAGCTAATTATGTTGAAAAGGTGTTGCAGAGATTCCATATGGAGAATACCAAAGCTGTCAGCACACTTTTGCCTAGTCATTTGAAATTGTCTAAAGAGATGTGTCCTAAGACACAAGAGGAGGAAGAAAAAATGTTCAAGGTACCAAATGATTCAGCTGTAGGAAGTTTAATGTACGCCATGGTATGCAAAAGACTAGATATTGCACATGTTCTAGGAGTCGTAAGTAGGTATATGAGTAATCCTAGATTGGAGCATTAGAATACAGTAAAATGGATTCTTAGATATTTGAGAGGTACATCCAATAAACACTTATATTTTAGGGGCTCTAATACTGATTTAGCAAGTTATGTAGACTCATATTTGGCAGGGGATATTGATACCAGGTGGAGTACTACAAGTTATGTCTTTACTGTAGGTGGGACAACAGTGAATTGGATCTCACGGTTGTAAAAGGTAGTTGATTTATCCACCACAGAGGCAGAGTATGTAGCTGCAATAGAGGCAAGCAAGGAGATGATATGGCTGCAATCTTTCATGGAAGAATTGGGCAAACAACAAGCTAACAGTTATTTGTTTACAGACAACTAGAGTGCCATACATCTTGCAAAGAATTATTCCTTGCATTCAAAGACCAAACACATATAGTTGAGTTATCATTTCATTCGATTCATGTTGGATGATGGACAATTATGGCTGGAAAAGATCCATATAGATGAAAATCTAGCAGATATGTTTATGAAGGCAATAACAAGGGAGAAGCTAAGCTCCTCTTTAGCTTCAGTTGGTCTTCAAGACTGAAAAATAATAAAATCAAAATAGCAGAGCCCAAGGTGCTTATTTCCAGTGGGAACTATAGGGTTAGCGGTGTTATGATTAGTCTCCAAGTGGGAGATGATATGGTATGGATTCTGATCAGTCTCCAAGTGGGAGATTGTTGTTATATGGAGCCTAATCAAACTCAGAGGTTAAATTTACCCCAATTTTATCAGTATGATTTCCCCCCAAATTATTTAATAGGATCAAGGGACAGCGCCCCTTACGGGAGTTTGGGGGCAGTGCCCCCAAGATGGGGTCAAGGGACAGTAATGTAGATTTTAAGCGAGCATAATTGGTTTTTTATTATTTTATTAAGGCGTTGGGAGTTATTTTTCTATTGGCCAACATAAAAAAACCCTATTTTTGTAACTGACATAAGGCTTGATAAAAGCGACTAATGGTTAGGGTTTCTGTCAATGTATTGTAACATTTTGCAGCAGTATTGAGTTGCAAGGATTGCTAGTTGTAATCGGTTTGATTTACTAGATAATAATATTGGGCTCTCTGTTGGTGGATTTAGCCCTTGTTTGGGTGAACCATGTTAAAAGTTGTCTCTCGTTGTTATTATTTCTGTGTATTTCCATTCCTCTATTTAATATTTTTTTGCATTTAATTGATATCTTCTGCCAGCTAACCCTAACAACTACCATATTATCTATTGCTAAAAGTAGCAATTTGCACATGAGTGGCCTCTAGGATTTTGAAACACTTTCCACACTAAAAATAGATGGATCCCTTTAATAACTAAATCTTGAAACCACAACAATATGCCAATGCCCTAAATTTGAAACCTATTTATTTAATCCAATGACACTATGAGAACCATTGCCTAAAGTTTTGATGAAGTTGAAAAAGCTATGTTTTAACCTCTAATGAAGGCATGATTAAACCCTAGTACAAGGTCTAGTGAATCTAGTGATGAACATATGAAAAGTGCTACCACAAATCTACATGAATAATTTTAAACAACATTTAGTTCTATCTCATCATCTACATCAACAAAACCCTAGTGCCAAATTTCTTCTATATGTGGCTAAAAATTACCTTTAGGACTACAAAAATAAGAAGTAAACCCTTGTTTCTACTGAAACATCAAGGTTGAACTATTTTTGAGTTTATAATGGCATTAGATCTTTCTTTTGCATGCTTTAAACTCTAATTTTTGCTTTAGCTAACTAAGAATAGAGAAAAACCACCTCTTTCTAAATTTTCACAATACTTAGGTGAAAATAACTTGTTGGCTAAATAAGTTTTAAGGTGGAGAAAGTGAGTAGCAAATCCAAGGGAAAATGTTCCAACCTTTAAGTGTTTATTGTGTCTTTAAACCTAAGAGTAGATCACTTAAACTTAGCCAAGTTTTGACATTCAAGTGGAAAAGATAGATGGCAAAACCTAGTTAAAAGTGCACCAATTTCTATCCTAAGTGCTAGGTGGAGTTCACTTACATGTTTTCCATGTTTTAGTCTTCAAAAATTTGGCTATATTAGCCCTAATACATGCACACACCCTTTTTCCATGAATTGGGCAAAACTTTTCATGGATTTAAACATCAAATATGTGTGTCATTTTCTAATTCACCTTTTGTTTAAGTGTTGGTGGAAATAAATTAAATGTCTTCCCATTTTTCTAAGTTTAGCATGGATCATTAGTGGTTCAACCCTCTAGAATGTATGCCTAATTTTAAGTGTTTTGTTTGTTGATCAAAGGTAGTGGAAATCACTTATCCCTTTGCCACTTTTATCATTGACTAGGTGGAAAAGAATATTGTCAAAGCCACCCTAGGCACATTCTATTCAACTTAATGTAATTTTTTACTTGTTTTAAGTGGATATGAATAATGATTAATCCCTCCATGTAATGTGCTTCAACTTTCCTTATGATTTTCTTTCATACATTGGCACACTTCACTAAAGTGTTTTCCATTTTTCCCTTGGTGGAGATTTGGGAAAAGCAAACCATTGGCTTAACCATCTAATATATTTGCCAACAAAAATAGCACATTATTTTTCCATCAAAAGTGCAAGTCAACTCCACTTAGGCCATATTTCATGATTTTGGCAAAGAAAACCAATGGCAAATCCAAGTAAAAAGTGTGTATCCTTTTCGTCTTAACACTTAGGCAAGGACTTAGGCAAAGAAAACCAATGGCAAATCCAAGGTAAAAGTGTGCCTCCTTTTCCTCTTAACACTTAGGTGAAAAATCATCTATGTCACTAATTTTTTAATTTGGAGGGAATTACCAAGTGGTTGTCATTGGAAAAGTGCACCAAATTATCTTAACACGGGAAAAATTCCACCTTAATTTTCTATATTTTCTTAGTAAATCTACTCTTGCATGCTCTAGCATTCCTTTCTCTTCTATTGCCCCTAGTATTTCATCATCACTACTTATTAAGTTTGAGGTGATTATTTTTAACCTATTTAATGTCAGAAAATGTCCCCTTGGGGATTTTCCTATTGAAGATTTAGCTCCCAGGTCTTTGATCTGCATTTAGGACATCTTGCATCATATTTTGGCATCCCGATGAGAAAACCCCTAAGTGTCATGACAAATGGGACCTAGGGGGACCACTTAATATTGACCCTACCCAAAATAGGGGGGAGGACTTGGGCGCCCGCGCCCTAGTCCTGTTGGGGTAATGTGCCATTAACCTTGTAAATCCCAATATTGTATTTATTCTATTTATTATATGTAATTTGTAATTATCCATGAGGAGATGTACTAGTTTCACTGGCAGGGGTAATTTCAGAGTAACTGGAGGTAATTACAAAGTGACTTTGACTGTTAGCAAATGTAAAAACTCAAAGTAAATGAGGGTAGGCGTGCTCCCTTGAGGAATCTACTATTTTTGACATTATGACAATTGTCATAATGTTTGGTAAGTGAATCTATGACAGCTGCAAGTTGTCATAAGATTCTAAGATTCTATGACGCATATGATAGATATGTTAGTTGTATATTTTCTATATTAGCCCAAGGTTCGTATCTTGGAAAGATACTCTTTTGTGGAATCTATGACAATTATGACATGTCATAAGATGTTGTAAGAGGCCAGATTTAGTCTTGGGCACCCAACCTTTGCATGGTTATTTTTGGACAAGTGTAAGATGCTTGTAAGATGGTAATTAATGTTTACAGGTTGGAGAATCTTAGGAGAGAGAAGCTGAATGCCTAGAATAGAGTGGAAAACATTTCTATAAGTATTTTCCATGTATTTGTTGCTGCAATATAGATTTTAGGTACTTAGGTGCTATCAGAATGTTGTTGGATTGAAGAATTGTGGAGAGAGTTGTGTAGTTGATGTATTGTACAATCTTGTTGAGATTAATATAAACTTGTGCCTCTTTCCTAGTGGAGTTTTTTACCTGCAAGGGTTTTCTCCACATAAACATTGTGTCATTGTGTTGAGTTCTTCATGTTTGACATCTTTTTTGTAGTGGGTTTTATGTTTTGTTACAATCTCCATTGCTAAAGCACACTTAAAGATTGCTGAAATTTATCTTGAATCAGATTTCCATTGAAGTAGTGTTACTTTCATTTCTAACATTTGGTATCAGAGCCTGGCCAACTTTGACTCTTTGGTGGTAGTGTGGAAGCTGTAGCTATAGTATGAGATTTGGTTGTGTTTGTTTTGTAGATCTTGTGTTGTTATTATGGCTGGATCCACCATTGCATCAACCTCTCAATTGGACATTGAGAAGTTCAACGAAATGAGGTATGAGTTGTGGAAGCTGAAAATGGAAGATTCGTTGGAAGAAAGAAACCAATGGTTGGCTATTCAAAAAGAGAAGAAAATCGATGATGTGTCTCAAGATGAGTGGGATATTCTAGATAAGAAGGCACGGGGAACCATCCGGTTGTGTCTTTCAGACTTTGTCCTGTTGAATGTCACAAAGGAAGAGACCACATACAAATTTTGGAATCAGTTGGGTGAGATCTATCAAGCCAAGAGTATGGTAAACAAACTTTATTTAAAAATAAAATTGTTTTCCATGAAAATGTGATAAGGTGAATCAGTTGCAGAGCATTTAAATTCTTTTAATTTGTTATTGAGTCAGCTTGATTCAATAGATGTTGAGGTTAGTGAGGAAGATAAATGTATCTTACTTCTTTGTTCTTTACCTGAGTCTTGGGAGAATGTTATCCTTGCTATCACTACTAACCTTGCAGATCTAAAGTTGGATGCTCTTGTTTCATTGCTACTGTCACAGGGATTGAGGAAGAAGAGTTTGGATAGTTCAGGGGATGCTCTCAGTGTCAGGGGAAGGTCTAAGGAAAGGGGACCTAAAGGAGATCAGAAAGGGGCTAAGAAAAAGTCCAAGGGTTGGTCTAAGACTCCTAGTAAAAAGAACAGAGATAAGTGTTGGAATTGTGGTAAAAGGGGACATGTGAAGAAGGAGTGTAGAAACCCCAAGAAATAGTGGGAGAGTGCTTCGGATAAGTCCTCAAATGTAGGTGAAGATGTTTTACTTTCTGCATGTAATGTTGTTTCTAATGATCACTGGTTGGTTGACTCAGGATGCTCATTTCATATGACCCCACATAAGGAATGGTTCTCCACATATGAAGAATATGATGGAGGTAATATCTACCTTAGTGACAATTCTTCATATCCGATTGTCAGGAAAGGAAAGGTATTGTTGTGTTTCAGTGATGGGAGGATCAAAACCCTCCCTGGTGTTTTGCATGTTCCTGGATTACCTAGAAATCTGATTTTAGTTTCAAACTTGAATGATTTGGGAATGCATGTGATATTTGACAAGCACGGCTATAGATTGGTGAGAGGGAACTTGGTGGTAGTGAAAGGAAAGAGATTCGAGAACTTGTTTAAGCTTGAAGTCACTACAGTTTGTAATGCCTCCTATGTATCTGAGGCCACTACTAAAAATACATGTATGTTGTGGCATAGTAGATTGGGCCACACTAGTAATAATGTATTAAAAACTATTAAGAATAAAGAATTGTTGGACGGTTTCTCTTATTCTGGTGAGCACTTTAATTTCTGTGAGCATTGTGTGTTTGGTAAACAAAATAGAAAATCATTTCCTTCAGGAAGCAATAGAGCAAAAGAGAAGTTAGAAATTATTCATACGGATGTGTTTGGTCCTGTGGATAGTGATTCTATCGGAAAGTATCATTATTTTGTCACCTTCATTGATGATGTATCTAGATATACATGGATTTATTTTATGAAACATAAATCTGAAGTTTTCACTAAGTTTAAGGAATTCAAAGTCTTAGTAGAGAACCAATTAGGTTTAAAGATAAAAATATTAAGATCTGACAATGGAGGGGAATATTGCTCTAAGGATTTTGATGAGTTTTGCAAGCATGCAGGTATAATCAGACAAAAGACAACTATGTATACACCACATTAGAATGGTGTTGCAGAAAGGATGAACCGAGCAATCATGGAAAGAGCCAGAAGTATGCTTAGTGATGCATAGTTGGATAAATGCTTTTGGGCAGAGGTTGTGTGTACTGCTTGCTACTTGATAAATAGATATCCTTGTAAGGCTCTTGATTCGACACCTTGTGAAGTGTGGACAAGTAAGAAACCTTTTGTTTCACATTTAAGGGTTTTTGGCTGTGAGGCTTTTGTTCATGTGCCTAAGGAAAAGAGATCTAAGTTGCATCCAAAGGCTGAAAAGTGTACATTAATTGGATATGGTGATAATGTCAAAGGTTATAAGCTTTGGAATCCACTAACCCTCAAGATTATCTTTTCTAGAGATGTTATTTTCAAGGAACTTAGAGCTATTTCTGAACCTGAGCAACCAAAAGAAAAAGAAGAAAAGGTAAAGAAGGTGCACTTTAATTTAGAACAGCAAGATGCACCTCAGGAAGAACAGAATGATGGATTGGGGGGTGAAAAAGAAGAAGAAGATTCGAGTAGTTCTGATGAAGATGAGTCAGTTGTTATAGTAGAAGTTGCTGTAGATGATCATGCAGAAGAACGAGTAGAGTCTCTCACTCCACCCTTGAGAAGATCCACAAGACAATGGAATCTAGTTGACATGTATAGCCCGCCAGATTTCCATTGTGTAAATGCTTTATTAAGTACTAACGATGAAACTAGATCCTACAAGGAAGCTATTTCTGTAGATGATAGTGAGTCTTGGCAATTAGCCATGTAGGAGGAGATGATGGCTTTAGACTCTTGTAACACCTAGGATCTTGTTCATTTGCCCAAAGGAAGAAAGGCCATAGGTTGTAAGTGGGTCTTCAAGAAGAAGTTTGGAGTAGACAGTTCATTGAAGAAGTACAAGGCTAGACTGGTAACCAAAGGCTAGTCCTAGAGAGAGGGAGTTGATTTTGGTGAGATATTCTCTCCTGTTGCTAAATTGACTTCTATTAAATTTGTCTTATCCATTGCTGCAACTTATGATTGGGAGATTGAGAAAATGGATGTTAAGACTACATTCTTGCATGGAGATCTTGAGGAAGAAATATATATGCAACAACCTATAGGTTTTGAGGTAAAAGGAGAAGAACATTGGGTTTGCAGGTTAAAGAGGTCTCTTTATGGTCTGAAACAATCCCCCAGAATGTGGTATCAAAAATTTGACTCATTTGTTTTGAAATTGGGTTTTGTTAGAAGTGAGGAGGATCACTATGTTTACATTCATTCTGTTGATGATTCTATACTGGTTATTGCTTTGTATGTTGATGATATGTTATTTTTCAGCAATACTAAGGGTATGATCTGTAAGCTTAAAGCCCAACTTTCAGGTGCATTTGATATGAAGGTTTTGGGTGCTGCAAGGTATATTTTGGGAATGGAGATCAAGAGGGACAAAGTTAATAGAAAGATTTGGTTATCACAAAGTAAGTATATGAATACTATTTTACAGAGGTTTAGTTTGCAGGACTGTAACCTAGTTAGAGTTCCTTTACCCATTAGTACTAAGCTTTCATTAGATATGTGTCCAAAGACTAAGGATGATCTTGAGGATATGTCTAATGTGCCATATGCTAGTGATGTAGGGAGTTTGATGTATGCAATGGTTTGTACTAGACCAGATATTGCCCAAGCAGTGGGAGTTTTGAGCAGATTTATGTCTAACCCTAGTAGACAACATTGGAACTATATGAAGAGGGTGTATAAATATCTTGCAGGTACTCTTGATTATTGTTTGGTTTATTCTGGTATTGATAGTTCTAATAAATTTTTGGACATACAGCATTTTGTTGATGCAGATTGGGCAGGTGACTTAGACAGTCGAAGGTCCACTTGTGGCTATGTGTTTACTCTGTTTAGAGGAGCAGTGAGTTGGATAAGTAAGAGGCAACCCACAGTTTCTTTGTCCACCATAGAAGCAGAGTATATGGCTGCTACTCATGTCTCTAAGGAGGTAGTTTGGTTGAGGAGACTGTGTACAGGTATTGGTTTTGATTGCAGGATCATTCAGATTGGTTGTGATAGTTAGAGTGCTATCTGTTTGGCCAAGAATCCCATGTATCATGCTTGGACTAAGCATGTTGATGTTCAGTATCACTTTGTTCGAGAGTTGGTTGTAAATGGAGAGATTGAGTTGAAGAAGATAAACACTCAGGAGAATGTTGCAAATTCATTGACCAAGCCTATGAGCACAGAGAAATTCGTATGGTGCAGAGAGGCCATGGGTCTTGTTTCTAGTGCCTGATTATTTTTTCATTTGATTTCCTATGGGTTGATTTACAATGTATAATTTCAAGTGGGAGAATTTTGGGATAAGGTGCCATTAACCTTGTAAATCCCAATATTGTATTTATTCCATTTATTATATGTAATTTGTAATTATCCATGAGGAGATGTACTAGTTTCACTGGCAAGGGTAATTTTGAAGTAACCGGAGGTAATTACAGAGTGACTCTGACTATTAGAAAATGTAAAAAATTAAAGTAAATGAGGGTAGGCATGCTCCCTTGAGGAATCTACTATTTTTGGCATGTATGACAACTGTCATAATGTTTGGTAAGTGAATCTATGACAACTGCAAGTTGTCATAAGATTCTGAGATTCTATGACGCATATGACGGATATGTTAGTTGTATATTTGCTATATTAGCCCAAGGTTTGTATCTTGGAAAGATACTCTTTTGTGGAATCTATGACGATTATGACACGTCATAAGATGTTGTAAGAGGCCAGATTTAGTCTTGGGCACCCAACCTTTGCATGGTTGTTTTTGGACAAGTGTAAGATGCTTGTAAGATGGTAATTAATGTTTACATGTTGGAGAATCTTAGGAGAGAGAAGGTGAATGCCTAGAATGGAGTGGAAAACATTTCTATAAGTATTTTCCATGTATTTGTTGCTGCAATACAGATTTTAGGTACTCAGGTGCTGTCAGAATGTTGTTGGATTGAAGATTTGTGGAGATAGTTGTGTAGTTGATGTATTCTATAATCTTGTTGAGATTAATACAAACTTGTATCTCTTTCTTGGTGGAGTTTTTTTACCTGCAAGGGTTTTCTCCACATAAACACTATGTCATTGTGTTGAGTTCTTCATGTTTGACATCTTTTCTATAGTGAGTTTTATGTTTTGTTACAATCTCCATTGTTAAAGCACACTTAAAGATTGATGAAATTTATCTTGAATCAGATTTCCATTGAAGTAGTGTTGCTTTCATTTCTAACAAGTCTTGCCCTATTAGGGGGGAGGACTTGGGCATTCGCGCCCTAGTCTTGCCCTATTTTGGGTCAGGCCCAAATTTTAAGTGTCGGTTTATAACTATTATTTGGTTCCTAGGCCGACACAGTAAGTTTGAATTACAAAATTCTTGGCGGGAATGTTTGTAGTTGCATATATAAGCATGTTTAGGCATTCATTTGTAAACTAGATGATCATTAGATGGCTATTGTGATCTTTATGCATTCTAAAGGTGATTCAAGGTATTCATTGTGTGGCAAGAGCAGATTTTGTGTTGTTTATGTGTTGTATTTGCAGATTTGAGCATCCATCTCCTCATGGCATGAAGAGATTCTTCCTTCCATGAGATCTTCACTACAAGGTGATATCATTTGTATTTTCAAGCATTTATCATTTGGTTTTTTCCTATGTCCTCCAAGGGCACGCACTCTCTATCTAACAATGGTGTTCAGAAGACTTGAATTTCTCTCCGGGGCTTGATGAGGTAAGCCTCTAAACACCACAACCCCCTCCCCATTTTACCGTGGTTGTAGGTTACAGGTTGAAGAAGCAAGAAAAGTGGAGTTGCAGAGAAGGGTTGCAGATTGTCAGAATTGTAGATCAGAGCTGAAAATATGGACCTAGACTTGAGCACCTACTCATTAGTCCTCTGGATCCCGCAACGGAGAAATCTCTGAGATAGCAGGAACAAGTTGCAGATAAAGTTTCTAGATCCTGACAAAAATTAGGGCATTGGACTAGGGTGCCCGCTCATTAGTGTTGGAAATAGTCTAGACAATTGAGAGGGGGGGTGAATCAGTTATCCCTAAACTTTAGCCTTTTCTGAATCTTTTAAATCTTCTTTATAATCAGATTAATGATGAAAACATTTAAGCATAAATCAACATATGAGCAGAAACAACATGAACACACAACACCAGAATTTTGACGTGGAAAACTTGGTTAAGGGAAAAACCACGGTGGGGGTTAACCCATAAAAATGTGTACCCTATTAAAAGTACTTAAGAAAATAGAAGGCACATGCCTTCGGGTGCACTGCCCAGAGCTCACTGCTCAAGAAGAGGCTCACTGCCTATAAGAAATTATGATTTATACAGAAATAATGAACTGAGAAATAGCATCTACATTCATGCTTGAATCAATCCCTTTGAAGGCTCAAAACTTCTACTCTTATCTTCAAATTCTTCTTCACTGACTCTTCACTCTATACGCCCTTCCCTCCTCTTCTTCTCTACTCTGCTTTTGATCCCTTCTTCGAATTTAATTCATTTTGTACAAGGATAATTTTCAACAACTCTTCAACAAGTATTTATATGCTTCATCAACCTTGGAATGATCAACAAGGTTGGCTAAACTTGACGCGGATCATCACACTGTTGGCCAAACACAACTAAGACTTGAGTCTTCTTCTACAACCACGCCATGCTTCATAAAAATGCTCTTAGATCATCCACAACATGCTAGGAACATCCGGTCGGCCAAGACTGGGAAGAACATCAACCTCAAAGAAGAAATCTTCAATCAACAAGCTTAAACTTCAGTGCGGACCTCCAACATAGTAGCCACATGATCTAAAGACCTCCACAAGCACATTGAAATTACCAATAACATTCACTTTAAACCAAATTACCAAAATCATTTGTATCTTCCTCTGGAACCTCAAGAACACTATCTGCCATGACTGTCAAACTAGAAAGATAACTTATGGACCTCCAAACCACAAACCACTAGAGTTGATGATACATATTGATTTCCTAGACATGCCTCTAGATCCGCAAATCATCATTTTACATTATCGGAGCAATCCAAACCTCTGTCTTGTCACTCTGTCTCTTCTGAATAATGCAGGAACCAATTTTACTCAGATGGCTATAACTTCTTTAGATCTTAATGTGAACCTCTCAAATCTTAACTGAAGCTTCTTCAGACAAACTTCTGCATAGCCATATGGTCCTCATAGATTGATCTCCATTAATTTTCTCAATATCCTTAACAATTCGGTCTTCTAAACATGCAGCAAAATAGGATACAGTTGACACCAATGGCAACAAGGATATGTTGACATCAATGACAACACCACTTAGGCACATATTTGTAACAATTAGTCCCCGACTATTCTGCTTCCCAAACTTCAAAAATTGGTACACATTTATTTATTGTTTTACATCTTCTTGTAGCAACATTTTCAGTCATTTGTTCGTTTGCTTCCGTATTTGCATAATTAGGGTTTTTGAGAATAATTGAGCATAATTGGTAATCAAATCATACAAATCCAAGTTTTCCCTACATTCCTAAGTGACCAAGGGCCTAATGGTAGATTCCTACGCGACCTAAAGTCCTTGAATGTTTTAAGGTGAAAGGAGGATACACACAAACTAATTAAAACCCAACTATCCAAATTTTACTCTAAAATATTTTGGTGAACCCGTGTTGTTGAACTTTTTGGCACCTTGCTAAGTGTTTTGCTTCAGATTTTCAGTCATTTCATTCCTTCATTTCATCATTCATCTTTTTGCATTGGAAAAATTACAAAAAAAATGAAAATTTGAAAAAAATTGCATTCTAGGGTTTGCATTTTGCATCAATTAATTTGAATTTCATCAAATTTATGATTTTTTGCATTAGATCTGAGCTAAATTGCAGAAAATTATAAAAATCCAATCATTTGCATTGCATTTTTAGCATAAAATTGCTAGGGTTTTGTTAGAAATTTTAAAATTTTGCATATAACCTAGTAATTTCAAAAACTAGGGTTTGTAGGTAAAATCTTGTTTCAGATTTTTCTACTAATCTTAGACACATTCAAATTTTAATTTGGATGTAGTGTTTCATTTTAGTGTAGATTTGCATTTAGATCTCAAAAATTTGTATTTTTACATAGAAATTTCAACAAAAACTAGCATTTTCATTGATTTTTCATTAGATTTGCACTTACATTTGCATTTTAGGGTTTGAAAATAATTTTCAGATCTGAGTGGAATTATTTTTCATCATAAATCATATTGAAAGACATTCATATAGGATTTTGTATTAAGATCTCAAACTTAGGGCTTGAAAAACCTTGATTTTCACTAGATTTGGCCTTATCAACTCTCTAGATTTGCACCATAGGCGTGTTGTGAAGAATATTTTTGCACTAATTGGCTGTTATTAGGGTTATCATCTGATTCTCCTCCTAAAAATCTTCACAACACCTTTTTATTGGGCCCTTGTATCGAAAATTTGGTGAAAATTTGCATATTTTTGCTATATTTGCCTAAGGTTTGACCTAGATTTGCACTCCAAGTGTGTTGTAAAAGATTTTATGATTCTAGGTGACTGATATTATTGTTATTATTTTCTTCACCTCATAAAATTCATTACAACACCTCTTTCATTAGGTATTGGAATTGAAAATTTGTGAAAAATTGCATATTTTAGGGCATTTTCACTAGCTTTTGACTTAGCATCATCTTAGATTTGCATCAAAAGTATGTTGGAAAATGTTTTATTACTTTATTGGACTCAAAATAGACATATTATTTTCTTCCCCTAATCAAAATCTTTACAACACCTTTTCTTTCATATATTTGCATTGAAAAAGTACAAAAAATCAAGCATTTTTTTTCTTTAAACATGCCTAAGGTTTGTACATATTGCTGCATGAGTCTCATAACTCATTTCCCTAATAGAAGTATTAATTTAAGAAGTATCATAATACACATGGGATCTAGTGCTCTTAAATAAGTTGGTACATTGAACACCTTCTTTACAAAAGGAGAGACACAAATGTTACAAGATATTACACCTATCACAAGTACAATGGAAGACCAAACTTTTCATGATGTTGATGATACTATTTAGGCGATAGGACATGTATCTAATGAGAAAATAGAAAAACTTGATATAGAGCTAGCCTATTTTCAATCTATTATGGAAAATGAGAGGATAGCTGAAGAAGATGTTCCTGCAATTCATAACATAAGAGAATTGATAAAAGAAGGACAAGATGGTGTTAATGCAATCCGTGGTTTAGCACATATTGTACAAAGAAATATTATGCCAGTAACCAAATGTGCACAAGTGATAAATAACACTTTGTCACCATCTCATACTCAAGTATTGGTACTTATGTCGACTACGGGAATATCTACCTTTACATCAATGATCTTAACAACTGATGTGAATACTTGTAGTAATGCTACCACTGGTATTGGAGTATCTAATGGCACAAATTACAAAGATATGGGATTTGATTATCAGAACTTGGTTCCTAAGATGACCGTTTCTATGAATAATTGCTCTCGACCACCTCTTCATCCCACTTATTCTCAACCTCCCATTACATATAGCTACTCTCAACCACCTTCCACCTACCATTATGTCCAACAACCATTGACCTATTCATAGCCTCCACTTATCACTTCTCAGGTTCAATCACCTCCTCACTTTGGTTCCAATTCCTCGCAACAAACCGCATCTCCCAATGATGCCATCCTAAACCAACTTTTGCAGGGCATGAATGCTTTACAACAAAAGGTAACAAATTTGACAAATTCTTCACAGCCTAATATACCAACATATCATGCTCGTAATCCTCTATCCTATGCAATTTTGAGAACTCCTATGCCCAAGAGGTTTGAGACTCCTCGCTTTGAAAAATATGGTGGAAAAGGTGATCCTAATACTCATGTGGCAGTGTTCATAGCTATATGGAGTGATTTCTACTTTGAAGAGGATTTGTTAGCAAAATGCTTCCTGCGATCTCTCAAAGATACTGCTTTAGAATGGTTTTGCTCTCTACCTCTGAATTCAATACATTCCTTTTCACAGCTAATTGATCAATTTTTACAACATTTTCAAGAAAACATTGGACCTCAAGTCTCTTTGATTGATTTAGTTCATTCGAAGCAAGGTCTGAAAGAGAAGTTAACTGAGTTTATTAGTCAGTATCAAGATTTATATGCACAAATTCAATATCAGATGAAAGATGAGGATGTCCAGAAGGTGTTTATTACAAATCTACAACCTAATATTCGTGATAAGATACTCTTGATGAAATATAATTCCTTTCAACATTTATGCACTGCCCTTTGTGACTACCAAATTTCGTCTAGTCAATATGAAAACCAAAACTCATCGGCTCAGGTTGGTCAATCCATGGGTGGATCGTCACAAAACAACTTTAAGAAGAATGATAATAGGAGTCTCATTAGGATTAATGGACCAAATACAAATAACTTTTATAACGTATCTGCTATCAATAATCCAAAGAAGGCATCATATCAACCAAGAAAGTTTACTCTGATATCTGAGTCTTATCATTCTATCATGAATCAAGATGTGAGCAATAATCTTCTGAAGCTTCCCTCGATTAAGCCTTTAGATCCTAGTAGAGCACAAGGACCTTATTTCAATGCTAATGCCTTTTGTAATTTTCATCAGACACAAGGACATGATACTAAATGATGTATGCATCTTAAACATGAAATACAAGACCTCATTGATTCGAATATCATACAGGTATCAAGTGTGAATGATAATGGAAATAAATCAGTTGCTCTGTCGAATCAGAATTTACAAATCTTCACTAATCCTTTCCCTAAGTATACTAATAACAATATGTTGGAACATGGTTTAGTGGAAGTAGAAGATGATGATTACTTGGAATATGATAACATCATGGGTATAATTGAAGTGGATAAGGAAAAGATGGATAACCCACCTTGTCCACATAGAAATGGAATTTATGCTGAGGTTCCTCCTTCGTTATCCTTACAAGGATCGGGAGATAACCAAAATGCATCAGAACAACAAATGAAACAACTGATACAAATGAGTGAGATGGTACAAGATGATTCTTGTTACTGCAGTAGACGACATCAATAATGAAAACTCACTAAAAATTGGAAAAGAGTAAGACAACTGTCAACATTTGGAAATAATAGCGGTTCTCCTCATAAGCAACAAAAAGTCTCATTTACACAAGGATTTGAGAAACAAGTATCATATGATAATAAACAAGACTTTCATAAGAACCACTCAAACTTTACACTAAACATGATCGAGTACCTCTCCAAGAGGTTCGCAAGTTCAATAATTTGATACAATGATCCATCTAGGTAGGTATCTCTAACCCTTTATCTCTCATGATGTGTTTCCCTCGTGATGTGTTATGTGTTGTTTAGGCTTCCTGGGATGACCCCTGATTCTCTTGTAAGGTTTAGGATACCAGGAGACCGCCTCTGTTGTGACCTTCTTCTATTTGTATCATCATTCTTCTATATTGCCTCTCTCTATTTCATTGTTGTGTGTTGTGTCTTACAAACATAGCATTGCAGTTGGTGAATTGGGGGCACCCTCTTACGTGACTATTTATTGTTTACCTTCCTCTAGTGTTTCTATCTAGCAGGTGGATGATAAAAAAAATTTACACTAATGCGGACCTAGTGTCCCTTTAGCGAGAAATCAAAAATTGCACTTAGTTCCTAATATGACGATGGGGTTGTAATATATTATCCAACACTTGGCTAGAGAAGCACTCTGTGCTTTCTATGTAGTGATTTTGATGGTGTTTTATCTCACTTACAAAACATAACAATATTACTACTCCATGCACTTTGTTTGTCTTTGAATCTCGCCTTGGTGACACTTGGTTTTGAGATTTTCATAGTATAGCCTCGCGGTTATACTTGATCTCCTAATTTGTAGTATAACCTTGGCTCTTTGTGTGGTTAATCATATGCATCAATGTTGTTGTTTATCATGATTATGTAGACACTAACATGTTTCTTGCAAGGATGGGTTTGTGGGAACATTTGGTGATCGTAAAGTACATGTCACCTCCGGGGGGCATGGGCTTTGCGAAAGTCTATGTTCCCTTGTGTGTTTTCTTCCTACCTTAACGTGCTTGATATCGATACCTGATATCAACCACCTTAAGGTGGGGGCATATATAAGGTAAGCTGTCTGTTGTAGATGTTAGCAATGTACTTGTCCTTAGGTGCAGTTTAAAGACTAGTGCGATGAGTACTTCATGCACTCTGAGTTTGTTTGCAATCAACCAATCAATCATCTTAAGCCCTCTGTGGAGGTAGAGATGGTGTATTTCTCGAGGAGAGTGCACATCCTGTCATTTTCAAAAATCCTCATTGAGAGGCAGGGAGTGGTTCTGTGATTAACTCAACCCTTAAGCGTGTCTTCAACAATTGTTGTGGTGAAGCCCAATCTTTGGTGTGTGCTTGTAATGTGCTTGAGATGGTGATGAACCTAGAAATAGGAACACTCCATCACATGTCTGCCATGTTTTCTCCATGTCTTCAAAGTGTGTGTGTTTGGCGTGCTTGATTTGTTTGGTGTATCTGTTGCCCCATATGCAGTTTAAAGACTAGTGCGATGAGCACTTCTTGCATTGTGGGTGGTGTGTTTGGCATGTCTATTGCCCCATATGTAGTTTAAAGACTAGCGTGATGAGTGCTTCTTGCGTTATGGGTGGTGTGTTTAATTTCATTGTACTTGCATCTACATTTCATATATATGAGAAAAAGAAAAAGAAAAGAAATCATTCATATCTTCTATGCATTCACTATCTTTTATGCATTCAATGTTATCTTCTTTGTGTTTTGCATGACTGTAACTATCTTCTTCATGTTTTGTGTGCCTGTTATTGTCTTCTCTGTGATTGGCGTGTCCTCTCTGTGCTTGGCATGTTTGCTGTGTTTGTGGACCGTACTTTAATGCATGTATTGACCTTACATTTATACATACATTAAAGTGGGGGCTAAATGTAATGTCAGAAAATGTCCCCTTGGGGGCTTTTCCCATTGAAGGTTTAGCTCTTGGGTCTTTGATCTACATTTAGGACATCTTGCATCATATTTTGGTATCTCGATGAGAAAACCCCTAAGTGTCATGACAAATGGGACCTAGGGGGACCACTTGAGATAGACCCTGCCCAAAATAGGGGGGAGGACTTGGGCACCTGCTCCCTAGTCATGCCCTATTTTGGGTCAGGCCCAAATTTTAAGTGTCAGTTTATGACCGTTATTTGGTTCCTAGGCTGACACAGTAAGTTTGAATTACAAAATTCTTGACGAGAATGTTTGTAGTTGCATATATAAGCATGTTTAGGCATTAATTTGTAAACTAGATGATTATTAGATGGCTATTGTGATCGTTATGCATTCTAAAGGTGATTCAAGGCATTAATTGTGTGGCAAGAGCAGATTTTGTGTTGTTTATGTGTTGTATTTGCAGATTTGAGCATCCATCTCCTCATGGCATGACGAGCTTCTTCCTTCCATGAGATCTTCACTACAAGGTGATATCATTTGTGTTTTCAAGCATTTATCATTTAGTTTTTTCCTCTGTCCTCCAAGGGCATTCACTTTCTATCTGACAACGGTGTTCAGAAGACTTGAATGTCTCTCTAAGGCTTGATTAAGGCAAGCCTCTAAACACCACAACCCCCTCCCCATTTTCTTGTGGTTGCAGGTTATAGGTTGAAGAAGCAGGAAATGTGGAGTTGCAGAGAAGGGTTGCAGAGTGTCAGAATTGCAGATCAAAGCTGAAAATAGGGACCTGAACGCGGGCGCCCGCTCATTAGTCCTCCAGATCCCGCAATGGAGAAATCTCTGAGATAGTAGGAACAGGTTTGATGCAGAGTAGGGTGAAGTTTATCAACCCAATCACAATCAACCAACCTTTGTTATCTTGAAACCCTAACTTGATGGTTTATTCACAAACTCTCCTATTCCCCTAGTAGTACTTGAAACAGGGTTTTCCCACCATAACATTCCAAGAAAATATTGAAAAAAAAATAGAAGGGAAGTTTCAGATACCCTTTATGCCCTTTAACAACATATCCAATTTTTAGGTGGGGTTGTTTTGGAACACTGAGGCCAAATCTTGATTGTTCTACTCTTGACTAGGCTTAAAGTGGTGTAACAAATAAGGTTTTTCGGCCATAATTTTAAAACTAGAACTGATCTCCAAGAAATAAAAATAGATTCAAATACCCATTTGGCCCTTATTTAACATATCTCAAAATCAAGGTAGGTTATTTTGTATGGAAACCCTCAAATTTGGACTATTTTTCCTCAAATTAGGCCTACTAGGGTTTCAAACCTGTTTTAGTAAAATAGACATAATTTGCTCAAAACACAATGAAATTGAGTGAAAAAAAAGAAGTAGAAATTAGATTCAATTATATTTCCAACCATACCACATTCAAGTTGTAAAAATTTTGTACAGATCCGTACCAAGCTCTGAAACAACTAAATAATGTTTAGAAAATGTAGAAAACAGAGCACTTTAATTGATTTTTGTGTAAAACTTCAACCCCCCAACTTGTGTCGACCATTTCTAGGTCAATACAACATTTTTCCATCAATTTCTAACTACTATTTTCAACTTCCACCTTTTAGTTTCTTCATTTACAACATGTGACTCTTCAAATTCCACAGTTTTGTAATTTTTGGCAATTTTTGACAACATTTGCAAAAATGACAACATGGACTCACCAAAACTCCTAATGATCTAACATGAACTCTAACACATCCAAAATGGTCTTAAATGACCTTATTACAATTATTCAACACCAACAAACCCAAAATGCAAACTTGACCCCTAACAACCTATTTAACCAAGGTGCTCATGCACCAAGGTTGCAAATAAAGTTCCCAGATCCTGACAAAAATCAAGGTATTGGACTAGGGCACCCACTCATTAGTCCCTAACTATTCTGCTTCCTAAACTTCAAAAATTGGTACACATTTATCTGTTGTTTTACATCTTCCTATTGCAGCATTTTCAGTAATTTATCTGTTTACTTCCGTATTTGCACAATTAGGGTTTTTGAGCATAATTGAGCATTAGTGGTAATCAAATCATACAAATCCAAGTTTTCCCTACATTCCTAAGTGACCAAGGGCTTGATGGTAGATTCCTACTCAACTCAAAGTCCTTGAATGTTTTAGGGTGAAAGGAGGATACACACAAACTAATCAAAACCCAACTACCCAAATTTCACACTAAACAACCTACAAAAGTTGTTAACAAAAAATACCATGACAAGATGTCCTTAGAAACTAACTATGGAAAACATGAATTGAAATAGATTGGTAGATAAATGATGATAGAATGAAAACAAACCTTAAAAAAGGGAGTACAAAAGTTGAGTTTCATGTGGGTACCAAAAATTCGCTCTTGCTAGGGACCATGGGACAAACTTGGGCCACAAGAGAACTTCAAAATATCTAGTAGTAATTTGGCTAGTTTCTTATTTGTGTAGAATAGATTCAAGCATAACCTAACACTTAAAATTAAAAAAAAAAAACTAAAATGATACAATAAGAAAACAAATTATGTGAAAGGGAAAAACATTACATCACAAATATAGGAAAATATATAACACCTACCTACCTACTAACAAAAAGGAAAAAGGTGGCTAGACAATGCCATTTATGAGTTGGGAAAATCCTTTCCATTTGGGTTGGGGCTCCAACAGTGGTAGTACACATCTTGAAATTATTCACAAAATGTTCATGAAGATCAAAGGTTTAAGATGATAAGAACAATCCTATAAAGAAAAGGATGAATTGATCAATATTTGGTGGTTCTAGACAATCGTTTTCCTTATTGAAAAACCTTTGCATCAGTTGGAGATACTATGCCTCCTAAATGTTGGGAATTAAGGTGTCTGAACCTTTGCAAATTCTTAATGTTGTATTTATTTATCCCATGTTGAGTTGGCATAGTCAGCACCTTGTGTATATGCAGCAGGGTAAATTTTGGTGACTATGGCAGCCACGGTTTCCCCCTTGAATAATTAATGGGGGTTTGGGGGCAGCGCCCCCAAGACAGGGTCAGTGAGTATCTTTGCATGAGAGAAAGGTATCTTTGGGTGGTTAAGGGCGGTTATGACATGTAAGAGGAATATGATATTTTTAGTTAGTGTATGACAGATTCTATGATAGCTGTAAGGTGCGTAAGAGCATCTGTCGTAACCTATCTTGGGACCAAGCGCCCACTTCAGGATGGGATGTTGGACAAGTGTCCTTAGGCATGGGTTTTGGGGCATGAGTTCAAGATGGATGCCCATCTCTAGAAGGTTCCATATTTGCCTTGTAAACTCTATATAAATAGGTGCTTGGATGGGAGATAGATAACTTTGGTACAAGTACTGTTATGCTATCGAAATATCTCTAGATTCGACATTCGAAGACTCCTGAAAGAGCATTGGCTCTGAAACTGTATTGTAATCTGTTATTGTTTACTGTAATACATTTGAGCTATGTTTTGGAGTGTGGGGTTTTTCACCCGTAAGGGTTTTCCCCACGTATATCTTGTCTCTCTCTCTTCTGTCTACTTTCTGTGTGTATGTGTATTGCTGCAATATCTCTGTTAGATGTTCTATGTTGCTGTAGTTGTAAGAATTAAATTGAATTTGCATACATCTCTCCTCATTAGATTAGTGTAGGAAGCAATTTCCGCACACCTAGCTTCCTTTCACTAAATATATCTTTCTCAATCCTTTGGATACAACACATCTATAGGAATGTAACCACATCATATCTTATTTGATCCTCTTCACCCATCACTTTAGCATAATTGATCATGAATTTAGATGAAACATTATGGTCTAGAAGAGGTTGAAGTTGTTGGAGAAAAATATCCATCACATACACTTAACTCTTTGAGTCTACTAAGGACATTGGGGTGAACCTTGTGTAGGCAACACTTATTCAGTTTCTTCATCTACACATGCTAGAGCCTAGTCTAACACATCTTCCAAGTCTCAATCACTAACTCATCATGGACATAGTAAAGAAAAAAATCCATCTTAGAAGAAAAGACTTCTAAATCCTTCTTAAAAGATGACTATGGGCTTAGAGTGAACTATATCTCTTCAACCTCTTTATGACAATCTACTTTGAAGACACCATCTATTAGAGGGAGAAAGAAATTAGACTCATCATTATCAATTGTGTAATTATTGTCTTTTTTATCTAGGAGGAAATTCCAAATGATTGTCATTGGGCAAGTGCACTAACTTCTCCTCTTAACACAAGCAAAACACCACCTTAATTTTCCATATTTTCTTAGTTGATCTACCCTTGCTTGTTCTATCATTCCTTTCTCTTCTACTACCCCTAATTTTTTTTCATCACTTACTTCTTATTATTCTTGAGGTGATCATTTTCACCCTGAAAAAGTTGTTAGAAGAAAATACATGACAATATGACCTTGGAGACTAGCTTTAGAGACCATGAATTGAAATATATTGACAGATAAATGATGATGAACTAATAGAAAGCCTAATAAAAGGGAGTAAAAATTTTTAGTTTTGTATGGGTACCAACAATTGGCTCTTTCTGGGGACCATGGGACAAACTTGGGAAATAGAACTTCAAAATATCTATTAGGAATTTGGTCAGTGTCTTATTTGTGTATAATAGATTCAAGCCTAACCTAAAACTTAACCTAAAACAATACAATAAGAAAAAAAATTACATGAAAGCCTGGAAAAACTTTACAACATCATGCATATAGGAAAAGATAACACCTACCTACCTAATATTATTGGCTCTGGAAGTCCAGACTACTGAGAATGAAGAAGACTACCCTTTTAGGGAGGACCTACTGAATATTATTGGCTCCCCAATAAAGGATAATGTTGTCAAGGATAACGCAGCTAATCTCCCATAGGAAGCCTCGAAGGCCCAAGATCACACCATATTGGGGCGTCAGTGGCTTCTCCCACACCATATGGGGACGACTGTACCACTTCATTGTTCAGTAGACTAGAAGAAGGGGAGATTCATCAAGGGGAAGTTCCAACAAAGGAATTCTTAGTGGAGCAGTTGGCTCCTTCTAGGTTGAATAGCCCTTTAATAGGTAAGGGGGGTAATCATGATGGCTGTGATGTTGGCTCGGGGGTATCCTCCCCCAATAACAAAACTTTGGCCCTTACTCCTAGGGCTAGTTCCAGTATCATTGACTCGGAGGGTTGGACCACTACTAGAAGGAAAGGCAAAGGTCCTGGGAAGAAGATTCTGGATGTGGGAATAGATACTAAGCAAGGAAGACCATCTCAAAGAGAGACCATACAGAAGGCAATTAACAAAGACACTGCAATAGGCAGGCAGAAGATCTTGGAGATTGGCTCCAAGAAGGCCCCAATCAATTGAGAATATTATCATGGAATATTCGGGGGTTTAATAACCCCCACAAATAGTTCTTAGTCAAGAACTGTTTCTTTGATAACAAAATTGGCATTTTGATGTTGCAAGAAGTTAAGATGAAAAGTGAAGGTTTTCAAGCGGTTGCAAGGAATTTATGGCCTAATGTGGAGCACCTGAGTTGTGATGTCTGTGGTGCCTCTGGGGGAATTGTCACTATGTGTAACAACAAGGTTCTCAAGGGAAGGATTATTGAAAAAATAAAAACTTTCTAGCGGTAAGAATGGAATCTAACAGCAATTCTTGGAACCTGATTAATATATATGCTCCTAATCAGAGGGGCCCCAGAAGGGAGTTGTGGGACCTTCTCTCCTCTCTAATTGCTAGTGACCCCTATAGTTGCTAGATGTTAGCTAGAGATTTTAACACTCCACTCTTCCCCTCTGAGAAGAGTGGAGGGACCATGGATTACACTGACAACATGATGAACCTAAATGATCTTTTAATTAATGGACGTATGGATCTTAATATTCAAGAAAATAGGTTTACCTGGTCTAATCAGAGAAAGGGGAGGAATTTGATTCAAGTCAACTTAGATAGAGAGTTGGTCTCTTCCAACTAGAAGTTCTTAAGCACCCATGCTCTAGAAGCTTTGCCTCGAACTACTTTGGATCATAACCCCCTACTTTTTTCTTGGAGGGATGTGAATGGTAAAGGCCCCTACCCTTTTAGGTTTGAGATTATGTGGACTACGCACCCAAATTTTAAGGATAAATTAGTGAGTTGGTGGAAGGAAGAAGTCCAAGGAATACCTATGTTCAGACTAGCACAGAAGTTGTTGATGGTCAAGAAAAAGGTAAAAGGATGGAATAGGTTCAACTTTGGAAACATATTTGATGAAAAAAGGAGAATTAATACTAAACTAAGGGAGTTACAAAAGAGGATGGAGGAAGGGAACACTTTAGAGGATACTTCTAATGAAGAAGAGTTATTGAGAAAGGAATGGAAAGAGTTGTTGTTGAAAGAGGAGATTTATTGGAAACAGAAGTCAAGAGTGCAATGGCTAAAGGAGGGGGATAGGAACACTTATTTTTTCCATCAATCCTTGATGAAGCACAGGAAAAGAAATGGTATAACTAAATTGATAGATGACAGAGGTATTATGGTTGATTCAGACACTCAGATTGGGCAAGTGGTTGCTTCCTACTTTCAGAACTTTCTAGATGCTCAAGACAATTGCATTAACCAGGAGCTCATTGATATTATCCCTACTCTTCTGAATGAAGAAGAGAATGCATAGCTTGGTAGATTAATTACTAAGGAGGAGGTCCAGGCTAGTCTTTTCTCCATGGGTTCCTTTAAATCCCCTAGGCCTGATAGTTCCCCCCCTCTTTCTTCTAGGAATATTGGGACATTGTAGGAAAAGATGTCACAAAGGCTACTAGGGACTTCTTCAGGATGGGTAAGCTGTTGAAGTAACTGAATCATATCTTCATTTCTCTTATTCCCAAAAAACAAGATCCAGTGTGTATGGGAGATTTTAGACCCATAAGCCTTTGTATTACTATTTACAAGATTTTCTCCAAAATCTTAGTGTTCAGTCTGCAACCTATACTGGATAAGCTCACAAGCAGCTGCCACAAAGGATTTGTGTTAGGCAGATAAATTATGGACGCGGCCACTACAACTCATGAAATTATCCACTCCATGGAGAGAAGCAAAATCCTGAGAATGGCTTTTAAACTTGACATCTCAAAAGCCTATGACAGAGTTAATTGGGAGTTCCTTTTCACAGTCTTGAGGAAATTGGGCTTCCAAGGCAAATTCTTGCAACTTATCAAGATTTGTGTCACTTCAGTCAAATTCTTTATTTTGGTGAATGGTGTTCCTAGGGGTTTCTTCAATGCTAGTAGGGGGATTAGACAAGGGGACCCCCTGTCCCCATACCTTTTTATCTTATTGGCTAAATCTCTAAGCAAATGCTTCCTCTTTCTGTTAAACTCCAGAGAGATTAAAGGTGTTAAATCAGCTTCAATAGCAGCTCCAGCTGTTATTCAGCAATTTGTGGATGATACCATCATGTTTGGGTCAGCTTTGGTGATTGAAGCTAGAAAGTGGAAAAAAGTGCTACAAGAGTATGCTACCTCAATTGGCCAATGCATCAACTATGGAAAAAGCTAGGTGTACTTCTTTAACACCCCGTTTGTGTTGCAGCAGAAGATTATGGGGATTTTAGGTTGTTCTGTGGGTGTGCTACCTAGTACATATCTTGGGCTTCCCTTCTCGGTGAGAGATACTCCTCCTGAGTATTAGAATTCCATTCTAGAAAGGATGCAGAGCAAGTTGGCAAGGTGGAAAGGAAAACTTCTGAGCCAAGTGGGTAATTTCCAATTACTTAAGGCCTCGCTTCAAGGGATTCTTGTTTACTTTTTGTCTCTTTTTAAAATTCCTAAGTATTTAGCTGAGAGGTTGGAGAAAATTCAAAGGAATTTTTTATGGTTGGGTGTGGAAAGTAAAAAGAGAATGGCTCTTGTGGGATGGGATAAAGTTTGTAGACCAAAGATGCAGGGAGGCTTAGGATTAAGGAAGTTGAACCTGCTTAATAAAGCCCTTATAACTAAGGTTGGTTGGAACCTTTTAGCTAGTGGTAAAGACTGGGGTAGCATTATGAGAGCCAAATACTTTGGGAACTTAGCTCCTAAGGACCTTTTACTCATATCTGACTTTTCCAAAGGCTTTGTGATTTGGAATAACATTATGAAATGTAGAACTGTTCTTCTGAGGGGCGTTAAGTGGAAACTGGGGGATGGTGAAACTATAAGGTTCTGGGAAGACAATTGGGTCAATGGAGGGCCTTTAAAGAAGCTTTAGAATATTCAAGGGTTGATGAACTTAGATGTGCACCACTTTGGTTGGCTAGTCTGGGACTATTTTCTTCCTGGCAAAAGGGGATGGAACCAATTGTCAGAGTGCTACCATAGATAGGTTGATCTTGTTGGGATAGATGATGAGACCCAAATTTCCCTAAAGGGGTGCAGAATTCCTCTTTTCCCACAAAAAGATAGACTTCTATGGACCAAAGAGAAGTCTGGGTGTTTTTATGTTAAATTAGCCTATAATCTATTCTTACCGCAAAATGGAGATAACTTATGGAGGAATATCTGGTGTCACAATCTTATACCAAAGATTAACCACTTCTGGTAGCTGGCAGTGTAGAACAAAATAATAACTATAGATAACCTCCAGATCAGAGGGTTCCAGATCCCCAACAGATGTGTTCTTTGTATGAAAGAAGAGGAGACTGTCTCTCATATCATTTTACACTGTGACTTTGCTTGGGAGGTATGGTGCTTTGCCTTGAGTATTTTGGGTGTTTCTTGGTGCTGGAACAAAAATCTGGAGGATTGCATTAGGTCATGGTTCCCTTCTTTCTCCAATCCTATTTGTAGGGAAATTTGGGCCCAGGCCCCCCCATTTTGTATTGGTGTCTCTGGAAGAAAGGAACAATAGACTCTTTCGAGAGAAATTTATAGAGCCCGAGGAAGTGTTCGGCTCAGATGTCAAACTACTACAAGACAATATCAAAAATAGTTCCCTAAAAGCAATGGAAACTCCCCCAAATGTGTTCGAAACAAATATCATTAATCAGTAGACCATCCGATAAGTATTTGCAGAGTGGATGATAGTAAGAAAAGAGCTAGGGCTACCACTAATTGGTCCCCACCCCTAGTTGGTTGGTCTAAGCTTAACTTTGATGGTGTTACTAAAGGTAACCCTAGTTTGGCAAGTGGAGGGGGAATTATAAGATCGAATAAGGGTGCTCTCATGGCTGCTTTTGCTAGGAGCCTTGGTGAAAATACCAACAATGTTGCAGAGGCCACGGCTCTCCTTTGGGGCCTCAAAATTGCCTTGGCTTTAGGCATCAAACATATTATAGTAGAAGGTGATTCCAATATTGTCATCGAAGCTATTAAAGGAAATGTTAAAATTAGTTGGTAGATGGAGGATATTGTTGAGGATATAAAAGGCCTTCTCTTAAACTTTGAAACAAGTGAGGTGAGGCATATATAGAGAGGGCAAAAGAACTGTTGATCTTATGGCAAACCTTGGGATTAATCTTAATCCCCTAAGATGTTGGAGAAACTCTAGTAATCTTCCCCTAAATGTTAATGATAGGATTCAGTTTGAGGTGCCCCACTAACTCATAATGGCTATTATCATAATTTGTTTTGCTTGGTGTGGTGTCTTTTCGGGATTCCCTCACTTTGAGGGAAGACGTGGCATTGATGACGTCTTTGGGAACCCCACTCATCTCTCCTCAATGATATGGACTATGGAGATCTATGTGGACCTTGAACAACTCAACAATAAACATGTTTGGCAGCATGATACATTTAAAATGTCTTTTCACTCACCTCTTGAAGAGCTGGCAACAGGGGGCTCGCACAAGCCGATCCCTGAAGGCAATTATGATTCAAGTGTGCTTGGGATTTGGAAGGACATGCTTGGAAAATTGAGTAGAGAAATGGAATTAAAGTTTTTTATTTCCATTTGTAAATTGTTTGCTCGACGCTCTCTATTCTCTGCAACTGCCTTCCTAATGTTGTGCGTTGTGTGTTTAGGAAAATGGGTGGTGAGAAAGTTAGAATGGAGCCCATGAATTGTGGTGAATTCAAAGAAGATTTACAGGTCTGGAGCATAGCTTATGAGGGAGGAGTGACCCCTTTTCTCAAAATCCTAAATGGCTATGATGAGCATTTATCGACTCAATTTTTTGGCTCTTGGGATGGGAATCAAAAGGTGAAAGTGGGTGGAGTTCGGTTTGTGGTTTCTATGGACTCCATAACCAACGTTACGGTCCTGCCTTGTTCAAGGAATAGGCTCAAAAAGTAGACGCGAGTCCAAGATAATGAAGGCTTGAAATTGTAGACACTGAAAAATGTCCTCCTGTCACAAATGCGACAGGACAATTTCCCCTTTACATTCCATAATTCAACTAATTCAATTTCATCCCTTTTAATCCATATTTCTTCTATAATTAAATAATTGATCTTAATTGATTATTTAATTATTTTCCTAATGTCTCCTTGATTTATTCAAACAAATAAATCAAATCCCATCAAAAATCCCTTTTCACATGTCCCCTTCCTCAAATAAATTAAATAAACTAACCAAGTTTATTTAATCTAAACATCCTACACCTCATCATTTCTTCTAATTTTAAATTCACTTTTGTCTTTTACTGAGGAGAAAACCCTAACTAATATTAGCCCTTGATTTGGCTCCCAAGTCAACTTTCAATCTTGACCATCCATTCAAAATCCCTCTTCTATAAAACACCTCATTCAACCCCATTTTGGGCCCTTAGGATCTTAGTTCCATTTTTTTCTCTCTTAGCCTGCAATCTCCAAAATCTTGCTTAACACATACAAGAGCTTCTCATGATAGTGCATAAAAATCTGTAAATCTGAGAACACAATGCAAGATGAGGAGGACAATAGAGATTAGACAATAGATAGCTTAGATTTTTAGTTGTTTTCATGTTTATTTGATTATTTTCTAAGTTAGATTGCACTCCATTGGGAGCTAGGGTTAGCTGTAGTTTGTTTTCTATAGATTAGTTTAGCTTTTCCCTATCTTCATTTGGTGAACCTAACATGAAAAGATTAGTTTTTGTCAACTTTTGAAAGGAAAAATTCACAGGTGACCTCCGGAGCTCAAATAGACCTCACCATTGAGTTTCGGAGGCCCTTTCGGCGAAAAATAACATAAAATTTGATAAGGTTTGATCTTTGCAAATTTTTTAAATTTTTTCTAAAAAAATTTAGTATAGCAGTCCATACCATACAGACTTGTACGGTATGGACCAGCCATACAGTGCCATGTAGTGTTATGGGTGGTTGAGGGTATTATATGTTTGCAATTTTAATGATATTATGGTATGTTGCAGGTTCAAAATTGTTGCTTGTCGTCGACTGTACCTTGCAAAAAACCCTAGTCAACCTTTGCACAGGGATCTCACCGCCAACCCCTTGTCAAGATTTCAATCACCATTTTCAAAGACCCCCAACCATCAACATAACCCTAAACTTCCCATTGCACGACATAAAACCTAAACCACTGCCGACTACCACCATTGGTGGCGACCACACTGTCGCCACCATCTAAACACTCGCAGCCTCTATACAACCCCGTCGCCATTCATTGGCTAAGGCCTAGCCGCCACTTCCAAACACTCCGTCACAGTCTCTTCAAACTTTGTCGCCATACCTTCAAGGAGTTGTCGCCTCCCACAACCCTTTGGCTTTCCTATCATCGTTACCCACTCAAAACTGTAAAATGCAATCCCCATAGTGTTTGAAACCTAATAGTCCCTGCCACCTGATTACCGCTGCCTAGCCTTTCCTCCACCCATCGGCTGTTTTTACCCTGTGTGGAGTCCCTGTCAACCACCTGGTTTGAATTCCACTGCCTTATGTTCATTGTTACCACCACAAGTAGCGACTTTATCTATCGCCACCACCCATCTTCCACTCGGCTCTTCGAAGCCTTGATGACCGCTTGGCTCAACTCCGTTTACTTCCATTCCTCCACCGGATCTCTATGATTGCCACCAACATAGCGCCTCTGCAAATATTGGTTACCACTAACTCAGACTTTGACCTCCCTACTGGCTCCATATAACCCCAGCATCCACCTTGATCGCTGCCTATATGGTGCCCCCACTTTGCATCCCCTTAAGCTCTTCTATCGGTCTCAAAACCCCTGTGGATCTCCTCCCACTCCTGCAATATCCTACCACCCATCCTCTGCTCTAGTTGACACCATAAAATCCTCCTACCACTTGTGAAGTTTCCTCTTGTCCTCGTTGAAACCCTAAACTTCGACTGTTACATGAACCCTAAACATTAACCTCTACCGAAACATAGAAAACCTAAAGTTCTAACCTCTAACATTAAAGTCTAACACTAAACTACACCCTGACATCTATCGCTAGTCCTAACTACTAACTATGCAAGCTTAAAACCCTAACTAAAACCTAGGGATTTATCCTAACTGCCACAAAAATCGTGAGTGTTGTTTGTTGGGCACAAGATCTGGGGACGGTCACATTTGTGACCTAGGGGCTGGCGTTGCCAACCCCCCATTTCTTTTTTTGCCTTTTGTTCGCCCTTGGTCATATGGATGACCAGGGGTGCCGCTAATGTTAACCACCAATTTAGACCTTAACCACTACAGGAAAATAGCCAATGTGACCAGCACAGATGTTAACTGTTGGCGGTCAATTTTAAATAGTCAGGGTTCCCCTATTTGCCTCCACATACCAAAATAGGTGTTCTTTTCAAACTCACACAACTTTCACGTACGGAGATGAAATTTTACAAATTTGGTGGCGTTGGAAAGCTGACTTAGCAAACTTTCCAACGGTAGAGGTTTTGACAAGTGATGATGTTGTTTTGTCATATTTTTTTGGTCAAAGTCAATGCTTCATTTGAACTTCAAACGTGAATATCTTGAGCATTTTTTGTCAGATTTTGGTGAATTTGTTTTTTCAAACCGCTTAGAATTTCATAAATTTCCTGATTCTATTGTTAGTTTTTTTGTATCTGATCAAAATTTTCAGATTTTTGCAGATTCCCATTTTTTGACCATTTTGACTAAGGCTTGCAAAATAGGGCATTCACTTCAAATTTCATGTTTTTTGCATTGTCAAGGGGATTTTTCTGTTACTAACATTTGATTTGCAGCATGTGACATTCGTGGGCTGAAAACTATAAACTGAAACTACTAACACATTTGATGTAGGGTTTCCCTTTCATATGCATGTGTGTTGGTTATCATAGCACATTTGGTTTTGGTGCACTACAATGAACATAATCTTGATATTTTCACACATCTTTTGGGGGCTTAAAATGAACTAGTGTATGCTATGCTTGGTGATTGCGTTTATGTTGTCAAGTGTGTATGCTCTTCCCTCGTGCTTTATGCGATCTTGGGAATCAAAAACACTTCACAACGTTTGCATAAATCACACCACTCATCTTTTTTCTAAAGGTAAATGACCATGTGTAAGTGTGAGCAAGTTCACGTGTATGATCTCCCCTTGTGACTTAGTGCGAGCCTGGGGATCAAAAATATGTTAACTTGTCTTGCTTTTGTTTGAACCTTAGAGTGGGCCTGCTCTTGAGACACATCCGAAAGGAGAACTCACTTGCAACCCCAAGTGGGACTTATGTCTGGCCTGCTATATAAATTGAGGATAAGGTGAAATCCAAGTCTAATCGGTATGAGCGCTCACCATACAGTGCTAACTTAAAAGGAGGCATACCTTAGTGTATATTAAACTCCTAGTAGGGTTAGTTAGAGCCTTAAGTGGCTTGTTGGATGCTCATGGGGTGCCGGTCCCCTGGATATTCACTAGAACCCTTTTGTTTAGTGGCCAAAAACCCTCTATTTGTTGATGCAGAAGGGTAACCTTTGAAGCCACCCTAATTCATGCGGTTCTTAGCCGAGATAGCAGGGACAATCCTAAGGTTTGGTGGGGGGACGAGCCTTGGGAAACCTGGAACTTGGTATGCATGAGAAGTGAGTGTCGTGGAGGGGAGCCAGTGATACCAAGATCCTAGAGCTATCTGCTTTGAATAAGTGTAGCTAAGGGATTCAACAAATATAGTCCTTGCCTAGCTTAGGATTGTGCATGTCTACAAGTGTTTGCAAAACATCATGAGTCATTAAAAATAGCCAACTGACTGCCGAGTGTCTTCTATGATTGATGTGTGTGCTTGCCTAATCATCACCCTCAACATTCATTCCAACCCATACATTCCACATCATATCCTAGTCACATTATCCTAATCCATCCAAGTCACCATATCCTAATCATCATTTCATATTTCCTATTATCATTCATCCTATCCTAATCATACCCTATTCATCATGCTTAATCATCCAGCATCATCATAACCACATCCTATTCATCATTCCTAATTACCCTCCTAAGCCAACCCATTTCATCCTAAACATTCATCATCATTATCCTTATCACCTATCCAAACAACATCAAACCCTAATCATTCCATCACATCTAACTCATATACCATTTCTAATCTTTCAACCACATCCTAATCACATCCTTATCATATCATAATCACATCTTATCATTCCTAATCATCATATTCCATTCATCCAAGTCATCATCCCTAATCATTAGACATCATTATCCTCATCCAATCACACCACATCCTATTCATTGTGTCTTCATCAACTCACCTTATCCTTATCACTATCCTAGCCACATCATCCAACTATCCACATCATCCAACTATCCATGTCATCCTTGTCCTATCTTAACCGCATCCTAAGTCATTACCCTCATTCCACATCATCATCCTTCTAATCCAATCAACACCATTCCCAGTCAAACCAACATCTAGTCATCTGATCTTGTCATTCAACCTTCATATCCTAATCACTTATCTTAATCACATTTCCTAATCATCGTTACACCTTTTCATAATCATGTCCTCTTCACCATTCCTAATCATTCAACCACATCCCAATTGCATCCTTATCATATCATAATTCCTAATCATCACGTATATCCTAATCATCCTAGTCACCCCCCTAAGCCAACCAATTTCATCATAATCCATTCCACTTCGACATAATCATTATACTAATCATCATCCTTGTCACCCCGCATATCCTCATCACTATCCTAATCATTATCTTATCACCTAATAGCATCATTACACTTTATAATCCTCATTCTAAGTCACTTCCATTTCACCTTAATTCATCCTAGTCATTATCCTTGTCCTTCCTCAACATCCTAATCATCTCATTCCTCATCATTCAACCACATCCTAATCCTATCCTATTCATCATATTTATCATACCTTCATCATTCCACCTCATCCTTACCATACCTTCATCATATCTCATCATTACACTTCATCCTAATCTTATCCTATTCATCATATTCTAATTACATTCTTATCATTCCTAGTCATAACACCTCATCCTTATCATATCTTCATCATATCCTAGTCATCATTCCAAATCATTCCAACATGTCCTTATCATAACATATTCAAAAACCTACTCATTTCACATCTCATCCTAATCATTCCTAATCATTACAAATTGTCATCCTCATCCAATCAACATCATCCTAATCATTTACTAGTCCATCCAAGCCCTCTAATCATATCACTACACATAATCATCTTCATTCATCATCCAACCAACTTCATCCCCATCCATCCAAGTCATCTAATCTTATCACTACACATGATCATCTTCATTCCAATCCAATCACCTTCATCCTAACTACCTCATCCAATCATATCATCCCTAATCATATTCTATCTATCCTAAGCATATCCAACCATTCATTCCTAATCCAACCAATCACATCCCAATCATATCATACCATTCATTTCTATCCAATCAATTTCATCACAATCACAACACACCATAACCCTAGGAAAAACTTTGAGTATCTACCCTCCCTATCGAATCCGATTGCAACTGTGTCAAAACCTTATAGACATACATATTCAATTTCACCCCATTACATATCCAATTCCATCACTTTACAATCACATTTCATCGCAACATTTTATTACCATTTAGGCCTCGACATCTATAGAGGTTCCCAAACATAGTCTTCCTAAGGTTGAAACATACGGAGAAACTGTCGAAGCCTAACTGTATCACAAGTAAAAATTTAGACCAAGAGACCTTGACATCCTTTCACATCAATCACAACTTGGGCTTAATACGCCACAACTAGTTTAAGTCCATCCTTACAAGTGAATTCTGAAACTCATGGGTTCACTCTAATCAATCACTTCTTCCATACCTCAAGGTCTCGATAAAACCAATTTGCACTTTGAAAGGTCATTAGTAGACGAGAGTACCCTCGTGGAGCTAGACTTTTTGAAGACTTAAATCATTAGCCTCTATCATAGTCTAGGCCTCATCACCTTACATTGTCATCCACATAGCATCCCACAATTCACAAGTTCCATTTGGTAGAGACACGGTTGCAAAATGAAGAGACAAGGGAGTAGATCCTCCTAGTCACCCCCTCATACACACATCATTCCAAACACATCAACATTCCTTCCAACACATCATCCAATAGACATCATCCCTAATCATTTCCAAGACATCCCAATCACAACCCTAACCATAACCTCATCATCCCTAATCACGCATCTAATCATCCAATCAATCCCACACTCTATCACATCTCATTCATCCCAATTATTCCACATCATCAACCAGCATCCTAGTCAATCACAACATGATATTAACCCAACAAGAAGACATACAATGATATGAAGACATGCATCATCCCATGACAATCCTAGAAAACAAGGTTCTAGCACCCCAAGCCTATTCGCAAGCCCATCCAAGTCCACCTTGGTAGCAAGACAAAAGGCCTTCAAATTCTAATTCTACCTTTGACAAGGGAAACATAAGTCTACTTCATCCATCCCATAAGTACATTCTACCACCGCACTCCTAATCCATGTCCACATCATCTACCCTCATTGTCCATCCCTCTTATCCCTCCACCATGGTAACTTTCCGCTTCACCTAATCCTAAGCCTTCAACTTCCATCACCCACCTGCCTACAAAGGATGTGATCCAAGGGTTCCTAGCAAGGAACAATCTATCTCCATGTCAAACACCCATTCATAAGCCTATCATAGAGTCCTCAAATACCACGTCCAAACATTCAACCCTATCATGTGGTCAACAACTTATCAAACCTATCCAAGAGTCACCCAAGTCCTCTTCCACTCAAAGTCAAAACCTATGTCAAGAGCACAATCCTAAGCATGAGGAAACATTACCCCCTCATCCACATAAAGATCAAACCCCTTCCATTGCACCCATCCATAACATACTTACTCCTTTCTATCATCAAGTTTCCATTCATGATCACCATCACCTCTATGATTAAGAAGACCACAATGATCCACTTAGCCAACTCTATGCATTCCATGGTCAAGAGCTTGCCACCTCACACGTTCATGATCCAACCATTGCCACTTGTCATGATGAGACATGTGCTGCCCAAACACACATAGAAGATTAAATCAATAACTTGGATCTACATGAACATAATAAAGATCCTCATGATCCTTCCACATCCACCATCGATCCAATTTTAAATCCACGAGCATATCCACTTGGTCTATCTTCTTTCATCCATCAGTGTTCCTCTTTCGGATAGAAACAACCATTATCTGCCACATTACCTTCTCCATCAAATAATGACCTCATGTCTAATGTCCAAACCACACATAGTCCCATTGTCCATCGCATGCTCCAAAACATGAACTACCAAGGTAAAGGCTTAGGCCTTCATAAACAAGGTATTTTGGAGCCCATCCATGTCAAAGTCTCTCCACACTCATATGGCCTTGGATACACACCTCAAGGTCAATAATCTAATGATTTTTGTACTTTCTCCATTCCTCCTAAGTCCACCACTTTCCATTGCACATCCTATCATGTACCCAAAACCTACGTGGCCATTCCACCTCCATCATCTTACGAGTGTCAAAAGCATGTGACCATACACCTCCCACCATCCAATCTACCTCTACTTCTTCCAACTCCTACTATCCCTCCATCCACTTTGCCACCATTTCTTCCAACACCTAATATCCCAATCATCCATAAATTCCCTCACGATCCTAATCATGACCAACAAATGCACACATCTTGTAAACATAAATCTTCCAATCATTCCACCCACCACATGGGATTCACAAATAAACATTTGGATGCCTCCACACATAAAGTCAAAAAATCCTTAGGGTCCTCATACCTTAGGACATCAATTCAAAAAATCAAAGTCAAATACATTAAAAAAAATCAATCCAAGTCCATACCTTCACAAGCAAAGTCAAAAACTAAAATGGTATGGGTCCCTAAACAAAAAAGCAAGTCGAAGCATCCACCTCTCAAGAATCCCAACCACCCTCTTCCACCCATTCCATTAAAAAATATCAAATCCCTTCATCCCAAATGATAAACAAAAATCATAAAAATACTAAGTCTATGTGGGTACCTAAAGAACTTCATCATCCATCCCCTAAGCAAACACCGCCATTGCTTCCTACACCACCATCCAATCAAAAGCTTCCATGTTTATCACGGTGTGTACAAATGTTGGTCATGCTTCCTTTTCACACCTTCATCACCCCATCATTCAATCATTACCCTACATACTTGCCTTATCATCTCCCTATGGTCCATGCTTTTGCATAAGTCCTACATAATCCACATCATAATCCATTTTCGTCCCCTACATAATCCACATCATAATCCACTTTCATCCCCTACATAACCCACATCATAATCCACTATTGTTCCCTCCATAACCCACTATCTGCCTAATCCATCTCACTTTCACGCACTCTCCCTTACCAAGATCGATGAGCACCTTGACATGGTCCTTGCAACGACATACATCTCCAATGAGACTATCACCCTTCATGGCACTAGACACCTGAATCCCTCTCATCAATATCCACCTATCCCATTCAAAAAAGCAAAAAAGTCAAAAAAGTCAAAAATAAAAAAATAAAAATAAATCCCTTCGTCCAAAAGTGAAAACTAGAAAACAGACGCCTTGGATAAGTACCATGATGAAAATTTGGCAAACAGGCGTCATGCGTAAGTTGATCTTCTACATCACTTACACTTGGGGGTATCTTGTCTCATCCAACATATCACTTTCATCCTATCATTTCTATCCTATCATACCATTTCCCTCCATCCACATACATACACCTTGCCTATCGAATCCATTCATCCTCCCTTCCTCTTTTGATCTTGATAAAGAAATAGGGACAAAATGTTGAAACATGTCTTGGGTATCTCTTGGCATACCTCATCCTTTCCAAACAATCCCTATCACCATTTATCGTCATAAGCATTGCCATGAAAAATCCTAAGTGTTCCACCTACAATGGGGCATGTTATTCCTATGCGACATAGTCCTTGGAGATCACATCCTTGCCCTCTTACGCATACGTTCCTTCCATCTCCTATCAAACAACCTGTTGACGCCTGAATTGACTGGTAGTTTTTTGAAAAATTTTCATTCAGGCACTCTCCCTAAGTATCCAAAAAATGCTCTAAGTAACGGACCTCCTCAGTATTTTTCAGCTGCATCATCATATTTTCTTGAGGAGGAGGTCATCATCATCATGTTTGTTTCCATGAAGGTCAGCATCATCATGTTCTCCTTCGACCGGTTTCTCATCGTCATCATCATATTTCGCTGTCGGGTGATGTTCGGGTTTTATCCTGATGATGCTGACGAGCTACAGTGCGCCCTTATCTGCTTGCGAGGGTGATTCTTCAAAGTCTCCGGTGATCTTCCATTTATCACCTTGCGCGAGCATGATGATGATGTTGCTTATTCTTTGAGTTGCTCGACCTAACTTGTTTTATCCTAAGGGTCGTCATCATCATCATTTTTCAGTTGTCATCCTGCTGCTTGCGGAGGTCATCATATTTTCTGCCTTCATGATATTTCGCCGGGGTGATATTTTTATCATCGGGTGATCTTGGTTAACATCATCCTGATGATGTTGTTGAAGAGTTGTAATTGCGACCCGATATTCACTAGGGTCATCATATTTTGGAACGTCAGGATGATCTTAGTCAATATCATCCTGATGATGTTGTATCACTTCTTGTTCTTTGTTTCTCATCCTGATGATGCTGACATCATCCGTATATCAGGGTGATATTTTTCTTTCTGCCTAACTGCATCATGATATTCCGAAGGAAGGGGTGATATTTTCATATCACCCGGATATATGTTTGCTCGAGCATCATGATGATGCTGATATCAGGGAGATATCCGCCTGCTGGCTTCGCGCATTATCTACTGGGGGTGATCTTTTCAAGCAGCATCATCGTATTCAGTTATCGCCCCGATCTTATAGAGGAGCTACAGTGCAACCTGATATTTGAACATCAGGAGGATATTTCCAAATATCCGGTTGTCTTCCGAATATCATGATGATGTTAATATGATGATGACGTCATCAGGGTCCCGCGGGGGTCATATTTCTAACACTGATCATCTTGAAGAGACTTCCTGATATTTGCAAACATGATGATGACGTCATCCGGATATGAGGAGGTGCGCAGTAGGCAGATATGATGATGACGTCAGCAGTATATGATGATGACGTCATCAGGATGTTCATCGGCCAGATTTTTGTTATAAGCTCAGCAGGAGGATGTTCCTCCGAAGGATCAGGTTGTGCCGATTATCATGAAGGTTATATTTCAAATATCATGATGACGTCAGGGTGATTTTTCGAACAACAGGATATCATGCTGCTGGAGGATGATGATGATGAAGTCTATACTAGTGTCGTCAGGAGCAAAAGCACTGACATGATATATGCTCATGACCTAGTATATAAAGTGTTATTGAGCTCATCGCGGGATGCATGTGGGATATTGTTATCCTGCATATTCGAAACATCATGATGATGAATCTCGGCGGGAAGCGGTTGCGACTGTCTGTTTGATGTTCTTCCCGAGGCCGCGGGTTGGTGCGCCATCAATGGCGATTGTTGCAGAGGTATGGGCGATGGCGTGGACGAATGTTGTACCTGATTGAAGATCTGAATCCCTAGGCGGCGGCGCAAGGCTCGAAAAATCTTCCTGTCTCCTCCCCCACCTGCTGCATTCAAGTTTGGGCGCCAATCCGGTTGTGTTTGAGCGCCATTTCTATGGTACTGTGTATCTGGCAGGAATTTTGGTCAACCTGGTAGTTGATGCTGAAGACACCCTCCTGCTATATAATGCAGATGGTGTTATTCTTTTGAGGTTGTTGAAAGTTGTGGATTTTTGGCTCTGTAATCCAAAACCAGCTGATCTGGTTGCTCTGTACAGTCTTTCTTGTGAGTTTATGTATCTCCTGTTGTAGGACTTGGCATGAATCCACTGGTTTCATGGTTGATCTTATATGAGTAATGCTGTTTAGCATGTGTTGTGTTAATTCTGTCTCCAGTATTGCATGTATCCTTCTTCTGGATCTGGATGTTTGCTTATGTTTAGGTTCTAGAGCATAGAATTCCTATGTTGAATGTCTGATCTTTTAACCTCTGCTCAAGGGGCAGATTAAACTGTTTTCAGGTTGAACATTGGGAAGGGTATACTGCAGTAGGGATGCCATAAGTAGAGATAGCTCAACACTCTATATTGGGAGATATCTGTAGGGCAGATATCATGTGTATCCCCCTGAAATCCAGTTTTAGCTATTCATGCTGATCATTCACAGGTGTATGTCTACCGACTCCAAGCCCTGGATAGGCACCAATCATGCTGTGTTTTTGTGTTATACACCATGTCCAGCTTTGCATCCAAATTCATATCAAACCATTTCATACTTCCACCTGTTAGTTGTAGGAGTAGGATTAGGAACCCCCTGCATGCTCTCATACCCAACCAGACATCATGTCCAAGAATGTTGCCAGCCTTGTGATCTATCATACAGATCTTGGTCCATACATGAGAGTATTCTGCCTGTTGTTGTCAAGTTAGACCCTTCTATCTTTGAGCTAGTCAAGGTTACATCTTGAGTTATAGGGATACCCCCCTTGGTGCGGCAGAACCAGAAGTGAAGGGGAGGAGCTCACGTAACCTCCTGTATTCAGTTGGCCTGAATCTGCCTGTGCATTAGAAGTGGCAAACCCTAATGCTGATTCAGAAGAAACGTCAACAAAATTGGCGACTCCGCTGGGGAACGTTGATGTAAAGTAATATCCTGCAGTCTCTGGTGAAATGATGCTCTGCTGGTGGAATGAACCTGGAAAAGTAGCTTTCAGCTGCTGTAAATTTTGTCCTCTCTGGAGAGGTGGCGACTCTGCAAAAAAGATCTAAATGCACATGAAAGATAGATGTATGTTATTGGTTGAAAGATGTACATATTTCTGCATCTGTATGAGAAAAGGTACCTTGTTACTTCTCCCTTTTATTTGCTATTTTACTGCATAAGTTAGATGCCAGGGGAAGCCTTAGGTCTTAGACAGACAAAGGATGTCTGAGAGTAGGGTTTTTATGAATCCAAGTATGAGTTATCCCACACTCAGTGGTGAAATGTTGGATAAAGGAATAGAGGAGATAAAAAATAGGTTGATATTCTTAGAGGCTGAGCAGGCCCAGTTAAGAAGCAGTAACCCTGTTGTGTCTGCCTGTCAGAAAGCTAAACCTCCTGTCAGCCCTTTTGATCCTTTGTATGACCAACTGGATTTGTCATGGGTGGATTATAAAGTAGAAACTATGCCTGCTAGGATATACTGTCAGATGCCTAGATTTAGTGGTCACAATGTATGTGATGGGAATGCACATATCCAAAATTTTCAAAGTTTTATGGGAAAATATTCATTCAGAGATGAGGATATGTGGATGAGGTTTCTTGTTAGGTCCTTTGATGCAAAAGCAAAAGACTGGTATTTGAGCTTTCCAAAGAGATCCTTTGCCTATTGGGATGAACTTGCTGACTGTTTCAAAGAAGAATTTGCAAAAGAACCGGCTGATCTTGTTGCAGAATTGATGAGAATCAGAAAACAAGATGAAGAGCCATGTGTTGATTTCAGTCATAGGTTTGCAGTAGCCCTTTCACATGTCCCTGAAAGTTTCAGACCTGATATTTCAGCCTGTGTTGGCATATTCTTTGAAGCTTTTGAGGAGGGCTCTAGTGCATTACTGAGGGATTTCAAGGTGACAAGTATGCAGATGGCATACAGGTTCATTGAGAATGTAGAAGAAATGAGAAATATGCACCTGCTGAAACCCCTCTCCCCAGGCCTTGGTGTGAAAAATGGTTATGAAGCTGCAAATGACCAAGTCATGAAGGCATCATGTGAAGATGAAAAGATGAATGTTGAGGATGCCAGTGAAAGGACTAATGAGGATTCCCATTGCAATCATGAGGCATCTGACCATGAAGACAACAATGAGGTTGTGGACAGCAATGAGCAATTTTTAGAATGGACCTGTGGAGAAAATTGTGAGTATTGTACTCAAGACAGAGAAGATATAAGCAAACAGAGAAGCAGTCCTATGTGTGACCCATTGCCTGCCTTTCAAACACATGGAGATCATGAAGAGCAGTCAGAAATTGAAATAAGTGCTAGTTCAGAGCATGACTGTTTTTCATTTGATGGCTGTTTTGCTTATGATACACAGGCTGATACTCCTCCACAGAATGAATCCATTGGTGATGAAGAGGTATGCTCTGCTGCCCATGAACAAATGGCATACTATGATGAAGCTGATGTACCTGGGCCACCCATTTATGACACATGTGGTGATGAGGATCTGTCTAAGTGTGGTGAAGATCTAGACACTATTTTTGGCTTGGATTCTGTTTCTCATCCTGATGAAAGAGGAAACAACATACATCAGGTAAGTAATTGTAAAAATGTGCCTGATTGTAAAGAGGTGTCAGAGCCTGATCTTTTCCAGCCTGGTGTACCAGATGGTTGTGTACATGATGTACACAATTGTGATTTTGAAAGCTTTTTTTTTGATATGCCAGCATATAACACAATGAGCCCTGATCTTCCTAGTTGTGTGGTGGACTCTGAGTGTTTCCTATTTGCAGTCCAACTAGGAGATCATTTTACAATGCATACTGCTGATGCAGATGATGATAAGTGTTACATACCATTTGAGCATGCATTGCCTGAAACATTCTGCACCCACATGTCACATGATGCTGAGGGTTATCTGCACAAGGATGATGACAAGCCAAATCAGAGGGTTGAATGTGCAGATGACAAGATTTGTTTGTGGGTGGATCTTTGTAGTATCTCCAAGCTTGACCCAGTGCATGCAGATGAAAACAAGATATTTGACAAAGGGAGATACATGTTTTTCTTTTCTTGGTGGCCTTAGGCCATCAAGTGTGTTGGGTGATGCAGGTCAGTGCAGTATTTGACTCTGTGCCCAATGGATAAGGGACTGGTCTGCATCCCAGAGATCTGGGGTTCTCGCTGCAGTCTTTCACCTGCACGTCCCCAGACAGAGCCACTGTTGACGCCTGAATTGACTGGTAGTTTTTTGAAAAATTTTCATTCAGGCACTCTCCCTAAGTATCCAAAAAATGCTCTAAGTAACGGACCTCCTCAGTATTTTTCAGCTGCATCATCATATTTTCTTGAGGAGGAGGTCATCATCATCATGTTTGTTTCCATGAAGGTCAGCATCATCATGTTCTCCTTCGACCGGTTTCTCATCGTCATCATCATATTTCGCTGTCGGGTGATGTTCGGGTTTTATCCTGATGATGCTGACGAGCTACAGTGCGCCCTTATCTGCTTGCGAGGGTGATTCTTCAAAGTCTCCGGTGATCTTCCATTTATCACCTTGCGCGAGCATGATGATGATGTTGCTTATTCTTTGAGTTGCTCGACCTAACTTGTTTTATCCTAAGGGTCATCATCATCATCATTTTTCAGTTGTCATCCTGCTGCTTGCGGAGGTCATCATATTTTCTGCCTTCATGATATTTCGCCGGGGTGATATTTTTATCATCGGGTGATCTTGGTTAACATCATCCTGATGATGTTGTTGAAGAGTTGTAATTGCGACCCGATATTCACTAGGGTCATCATATTTTGGAACGTCAGGATGATCTTAGTCAATATCATCCTGATGATGTTGTATCACTTCTTGTTCTTTGTTTCTCATCCTGATGATGCTGACGTCATCCGTATATCAGGGTGATATTTTTCTTTCTGCCTAACTGCATCATGATATTCCGAAGGAAGGGGTGATATTTTCATATCACCCGGATATATGTTTGCTCGAGCATCATGATGATGCTGATATCAGGGAGATATCCGCCTGCTGGCTTCACGCATTATCTACTGGGGGTGATCTTTTCAAGCAGCATCATCGTATTCAGTTATCGCCCCGATCTTATAGAGGAGCTACAGTGCAACCTGATATTTGAACATCAGGAGGATATTTCCAAATATCCGGTTGTCTTCCGAATATCATGATGATGTTAATATGATGATGACGTCATCAGGGTCCCGCGGGGGTCATATTTCTAACACTGATCATCTTGAAGAGACTTCCTGATATTTGCAAACATGATGATGACGTCATCCGGATATGAGGAGGTGCGCAGTAGGCAGATATGATGATGACGTCAGCAGTATATGATGATGACGTCATCAGGATGTTCATCGGCCAGATTTTTGTTATAAGCTCAGCAGGAGGATGTTCCTCCGAAGGATCAGGTTGTGCCGATTATCATGAAGGTTATATTTCAAATATCATGATGACGTCAGGGTGATTTTTTGAACAACAGGATATCATGCTGCTGGAGGATGATGATGATGAAGTCTATACTAGTGTCGTCAGGAGCAAAAGCACTGACATGATATATGCTCATGACCTAGTATATAAAGTGTTATTGAGCTCATCGCGGGATGCATGTGGGATATTGTTATCCTGCATATTCGAAACATCATGATGATGAATCTCGGCGGGAAGCAGTTGCGACTGTCTGTTTGATGTTCTTCCCGAGGCCGCGGGTTGGTGCGCCATCAATGGCGATTGTTGCAGAGGTATGGGCGATGGCGTGGACGAATGTTGTACCTGATTGAAGATCTGAATCCCTAGGCGGCGGCGCAAGGCTCGAAAAATCTTCCTGTCTCCTCCCCCACCTGCTGCATTCAAGTTTGGGCGCCAATCCGGTTGTGTTTGAGCGCCATTTCTATGGTACTGTGTATCTGGTGGGAATTTTGGTCAACCTGGTAGTTGATGCTGAAGACACCCTCCTGCTATATAATGCAGATGGTGTTATTCTTTTGAGGTTGTTGAAAGTTGTGGATTTTTGGCTCTGTAATCCAAAACCAGCTGATCTGGTTGCTCTGTACAGTCTTTCTTGTGAGTTTATGTATCTCCTATTGTAGGACTTGGCATGAATCCACTGGTTTCATGGTTGATCTTATATGAGTAATGCTGTTTAGCATGTGTTGTGTTAATTCTGTCTCCAGTATTGCATGTATCCTTCTTCTGGATCTGGATGTTTGCTTATGTTTAGGTTCTAGAGCATAGAATTCCTATGTTGAATGTCTGATCTTTTAACCTCTGCTCAAGGGGCAGATTAAACTATTTTCAGGTTGAACATTGGGAAGGGTATACTGCAGTAGGGATGCCATAAGTAGAGATAGCTCAACACTCTATATTGGGAGATATCTGTAGGGCAGATATCATGTGTATCCCCCTGAAATCCAGTTTTAGCTATTCATGCTGATCATTCACAGGTGTATGTCTACCGACTCCAAGCCCTGGATAGGCACCAATCATGCTGTGTTTTTGTGTTATACACCATGTCCAGCTTTGCATCCAAATTCATATCAAACCATTTCATACTTCCACCTGTTAGTTGTAGGAGTAGGATTAGGAACCCCCTGCATGCTCTCATACCCAACCAGACATCATGTCCAAGAATGTTGCCAGCCTTGTGATCTATCATACAGATCTTGGTCCATACATGAGAGTATTCTGCCTGTTGTTGTCAAGTTAGACCCTTCTATCTTTGAGCTAGTCAAGGTTACATCTTGAGTTATAGGGATACCCCCCTTGGTGCGGCAGAACCAGAAGTGAAGGGGAGGAGCTCACGCAACCTCCTGTATTCAGTTGGCCTGAATCTGCCTGTGCATTAGAAGTGGCAAACCCTAATGCTGATTCAGAAGAAACATCAACACAACCCTTTCATCCATTCACCCAATCCCATTCATTCATCCTTGCACCTAGACTTGGTTTCCCCTTGTCATTGGTATCTAACATAAAGGCTACAAAATTTTTGATCCAATGCCATTCCCCAAAACAGTCTAAGAATACAAAAAAATCACATATTAGGGTAAGTGCAAAAAGTTGGGGGGCCAAAAAGTGGCCAACCGTTTTTCAAAAAAAATTAATACATAACGCGAGCATGTTATATTTAATTATATATATAAAAAAAGAGCATTTTTTCTCATTTGATTTCTTTATTTTCCTCTACACCTACGGCCTGCAAACCCTAATTCAACACTAAAATCTCACTGATTCATCACCAAAATGCTGCCACGACGTCAAGCAGGCCAAAGGAGTGAGTTTTATTTGTTTTTTTGTTTGAATTTGTTTCTAAATAGGTAGGTTTGAGTTGATTTTTGATGTAAATTTCCTTAATTGTCAAGAAATGTTAATGCACCTCCTCCTCCTCCTCAAAATCCACAAAATCTTGAAGAGGAAATACCTGCCGAAGAATAACCCGAACAACAAACTCCTCCATCCATTCCTCGACATGCCCCTCGAACACAAGAAAATATAATGGGGCAAATTGAAAACAATAAAAAAGAAATTGAAGACATAATTGCAAGGTTGAAAGATCCTTCAACTTCAACCTTGCATAGGTCCACGCTTGCTCAATCTCTTGAATCTATGTTATCAAATGTAGATTCAATTAGTAAGCAAATATCTAGTTGGTCGGATAAGAGGAGAGAGTTTAGAGAGTATTATACAGACAAGCTATCATATGAAGATGTGAAAAAGTTACAAATTACAAAATTGGACTTGTATTCCATTTTCATAAACCCACAAACAAATCAACCTCCACCCATTACATACAAGAGGTTCCCTATCCATTGGTGCAACAACCAAGTGATAAGGGACAATTTTGGGCAGAGGTGGTGGATGGTTTTTGACCATCCTCCATACAATACTAATGAGGTCTTGGAATACTTTTTGAGAAAACTCTACTATGAATTTGTCCTCAATAAAGTGCCAAACTATTTTGATATGCGGGACTTCTAGGGTAGAGGTGGGGGGTCAGCACAAGATAGACCAGGGGCACGTGTTGACCCACAGTGGCCAGTGAGACAAGTAATCAGAAGACCAAGCTATGAGCATGTGTCTATCCCTTCTATTGTGAAGGAGAGTGTTGAGGTTGATACACTTCAGTCCATTAGTGCCTTGACCCAGAGCATCATAGAGCATATCAGTCCTGTAGCACAGCGTGGTTTGGGAGATAGTGCGAGTAGGGTCCCACCCCACACTTGTCAAACTTGCGGGTTAGCCTATGGTTATGACCCCATGGATAGTCAGGACGTAGGTGTATAGGCTACATCTACAACTGAGCATATGGTGATGATAGATACCCTCCTGAGTGAGACTTTCAGCCTTGATACTCAAGTAAATATTAGCAAGTTCATTGAATTTAATTTATTAAATTTCATTTTTGAAATGCAAGATTAACTAATTTAGTTTGATGATTTTAATGAAATTTCAAGGTCATAGCATTGATGCAGCTTTCAGTGGTTCTCCACTTGCATATTACACTACATCATCTACTGTCGGGGTATGTAACTAGTAAACAATTATAAATATTACATGTGAATAGCATCGTTATAAGAATGGTATTCTAATATCTGATTTTGGATGTTGAATAGGTTAATATTGGAGATTTCACAGAAACACCTACCAATGGTGGTGGACTTCAAAGCTTCATGGAGGTAATAAAATAAATAGTTTAATGAATGAATTGTACTTACTAGATTTTTGTATGTGACTTGTGTGCTTTATTGTGTGTACTTCCATGTTTAGGTGAATGTGTGTGTATGTTAGGATCCATGATTTACATCACTATTATAGTTTTTATAATTGAATAATGTTGTTTTATTTCTAGATGATGCAGGCTGTGGAGACACCTCCCGATGTTTATAGGGCAATGGAGCATGGTGTGACCTCTGCGATTCATAGCTCCATGCCATTGACAGGGGTATGAGGCAGATTAGTAAATTTCAATTTACATTCATTGTTATAGTTGTTTATTTTTGAAAAATCAAAAGATTATTGATTTGAAGTTTAATTTCTATCTGGATGGTTTCTATAGGACATGACATCACCACAACCTAATCCTTCTACTAAGGCAAGTGAGGAGATAGATTATATGGTAGCAGTAAGTGATTATTTTGTTAAATGTTTCATTTTTTATAACATGTAATTTCTATATATTAATGTCTATACTTTTTATTGTAACAGCTACAAATGCAGGAAGAACTAAATAGGAGGAACAACCCTCGGGTTCGTAGTAGACCACCCACATACGTGTCTCCATCCCCTAGAAGATCAAAGGCTACCCGTGATCTATTCTCTTCACCAGCCAGAGGGGAATGACTTTTTATTGTGTTCCTTTGTTGTATGCCTATATGGCATTTGTGGACATATATTTTGTATTGCATATAGTTGACATTGTATGCCTATATGGCATTCTTGTAAGCCTATATGGCTATTTTGTATATATGTTATACTTATATCGACAAATATTGATGTATGCCTATATGGATATTTAGTTAATACAAATCTTTTTTATAACTATTTAAAGTCCAATTGTATTACATAAGATGTTTGTTGATCCAATAAGCCAGCTATTTTTATTCAAGTATCACCTAAACCTCATTTTGGAACTAAAAGATAAAAGTTGTATTTAAAATAAAAATGAATCATCATGTTGAATAGAAAATATTCATATTCTTTATGAGTTGCTCAATTGAAAATATTCAAATGAGTATGCTTATCCATATTCTTTATGAGTTGGTCAATTGAAAATATTTCTTAATTTCTTGTTATTATACCATATTGGGATGCAAAGAGTATGTTTGTTGTTTTGAATAAGATAGTCAAAATCATATGCTTATGAGCACCTGATGACCATTGTGGTTACTAAATGTAATTCCTCTTGCATATAAGGCGAGGTTATGAGATTACATTGAGTCTTACCTAATTTTAGTATGCAACATAACATTGGGGCTATAGGCTTCCATAAGTCATCAACAATCAAGGTGTTGACACTCATTTTGACCAGGGGTTGATTTATCATGATCAGGAGGTTTCTTCATTTGAAGCCTTTATCTTCTTGCCCATTTTTTCTAAGTGTTGGACCTCCTCAGCATTTTTTAACTGCAGCATCATGTTTTCCTGAGGAGGAGGTCATCATCATCATCTTGTCTTCGATGATGATCTGCATCATCATGTTCCTCGTCGACTTGTTTTTCAACGTCATCATCATATTTCAACTACCGGGTGATGTTTGGTTTTTATCATGATGATGCTGCCGAGCTACAGTGCGCCCTCATCTGCTTGCGAGGGTGATGTTTCAAAGTCTCCGGTGATCTTCCATTTATCACCTTGCGCGAGCATGATGATGATGTTGCTTATTCTTTGAATTGCTCGACCTAACTTGTTTTTTTCCTAAGGGTCGTGTTCATCATCATCATATTTCCAGTTTTCATCCTGCTGCTTGCGGAGGTCATCATATTTTCTGCCTTCATGATATTTCGCCGGGGTGATATTTTTATCATCGGGTGATCTTGGTTAACATCATCCTGATGATGTTGTTGAAGAGTTGTAATTGCGACCCGATATTCACTAGGGTCATCATATTTTGGAACGTCAGGATGATCTTAGTCAATATCATCCTGATGAGGTTGTATCACTTCTTGTTCTTTGTTTCTCATCCTGATGATGCTGGCGTCATCCGTATATCAGGGTGATATTTTTCTTTCTGCCTATCTGCATCATGATATTCGCGAAGGAGGGGGTGATATTTTCATATCACCCGGATATATGTTTGTTCGAACATCGTGATGATGTTGATATCAGGGAGATATCCGCCTGCTGGTTTCGCGTGTTATCTATTGAGGGTGATCTTTTCAAGCAGCATCATCATATTCAGTTATCGCCCCGATCTTATAGAGGAGCTACAGTGCAACCTGATATTTGAACATCAGGAGGATATTTCCAAATATCCGGTTGTCTTCCGAATATCATGATGATGTGAATATGATGATGACGTCAGCAGGATATGATGATGACGTCATCAGGATGTTCATCGGCCAGACTTTTGTTATAAGCTCAGCAGGAGGATGTTCCTCCGAAGGATCAGGTTGTGCCGATTATCATGAAGGTTATATTTCAAATATCATGATGACGTCAGGGTGATATTTCGAACAACAGGATATCATGCTGCTGGAGGATGATGATGATGAAGTCTATACTAGTGTCGTCGGGAGCAAAAGTACCGACATGATATATGCTCATGACCTAGTATATAAAGTGCAAAGGAGGTTGCTGCGGGGTGCATGTGGGATAATGTGATCCTGCATATTCGAAATATCATGATGATGAGTCTCGGCGGGAAAAGCTTGCGATGGTCTGTTTGATGATTTTCCCAAGGCCGCGGGTTGGTGCGCCATTAATGGCGAAGGTTGCAGAGGTATGGGCGATGGCGTGGGTCAATCTTGTACCCGACTGAAGGTGTCAATCAGCGGATGATGGCGCAGGGCTCGAGAAATCTTCTTGTCTCCTCCCCTACCTGCTGCATTCAAGTTTGGGCGCCAATCTGGTTGTGTTTGAGTGCCATTTTCATGATACTGTGTATCTGGCAAAATTTTGGTCAACATTGTAATTAATTGCTGAGCACCTACCTGGCTGTTATAAGCAGGTTGTGTTGTTCATTTGTGGTTGTTGAAAGTTGATGATTTTGGCTCTGTAATGCATAACAAGCTGATCTGGTTGCTCTGTACAGCTTACCTGTGAGTTTATGTATCTCTTGTTGTTTGTTTTTGGCATGAACCCACTGATTTCATGATTAAACTTATATGAGAAATGCTGTTTGGCATGTGTTGTGTTAATTCTGTCTCCAGTATTGCATGTATCTTTCTTCTGAATCTGGATGTTTGGTAATGTTTAGATTCTAGAGCATAGAATTCCTGTGTTGAATGTCTGATCTTTTAACTTCTATTCAAGGGGTAGATTAAACTGTTTTCAGGTTGAACATTGGGAGGGATATACTGCAGTAGGGATACCATAAGTAGAGATAACCTAACACTTTGTATTGGGAGATGCCTGTAAGGCAGGTATCACATATATCCCCTTGAAATCCAGTTTTAGTTGTTTATGCTGATCATTCACAGGTGTATGTCTATTGACTCCAGGCCCTGGATAGGCACCAATCAGGCTTTGTTTTGTGTTATAACCATATCCAGCTTTGCATCCACACTTAAACTCCAAAGCAAAATCTAAAACCAACATTAGGACATTAGAATTAGTTTAGGATCCTCAGTCCTCTGTCTACAACTGCAAATAGGCCCAAAGCTAGCCCCTTTGCCCTTATCTTTCAGTTTTGGTCTACATACAGGAGGACTATCTGCTTTCTGTCAACATCCCAGCCTTGCATGCATATCCTCATGGATGTTGAGTAGGGAATACCCCCCTAGGTCTTGCAGAGCCTGAAGAAGAAGAGGAGATAAAATATAGAGTCTATCTCCTATACTGTTGACCCCCTGGCCCAGAGCTCCTGTTGATCACTGATGGCTACCTTGTAGGGATATCTGGGAATAAGCATCCAGTCTGGGAAAAAGTCAACAGAAATTGGCGACTCCACTGGGGAGTGAGAAGTAAAAGTGCTATCTAATCATCTCCAGTGATATATATGTGACCCACCTGAGTCAGCAATAGTAATCTACCCCACTGGGGAATCTTGTGAAAGAACCCTGGTTTTCAGAAGAAAACAGTTCCTAGCAATAGGTGGCGACTCCGAAGTAATCTCCCAACCGGTCAAAGTAAATTTATATGCAGGGGAGAAGATCCCAACAAAATCCTCTATTTGAAGAGTTACCATTAACAAAAAGAATGATGTATAGAAGAAAGGGAACTGTCTCAGCTAGTCATGAGAGCTCCCCCAGAAAAAGTGATGAGGTACAAGATAACCCTAGGCCATCAGGACAGCATGCTCCTTATTTTTCAAGTGCAGAAGCTGATATCCAAGGTGCATATGAGAGGCAACAGGGTGGTAGTATCAGAATGAGGTCAGAGGTGTTCCAAGAACGCCCTTTTCTAGACCCAAGTGAGAGGTTTGAAGAGGCAGAGTCCCTAAGGGATGATGAAGATGATGACCCAAATGGTATGAGACCATCTACCTCCAGACCTAAGGATGAGCAATTGGCTGAAGAAATCAAAAGCCTAAGAGCAGAACTAGAATACCTACAAGCCATGAAAATCAGAGATGATATACAACAGAAAGTGCAAGCCTTGAGAACTGCCCAAAATAATTCAGTTCCTACCTTAGAAAATGCAAATATGCAAAGACATCAGCAAAGATATGAAGTGCATCATCAGCATCATGATGACAGACAAAATGTGAATGATGCTAGGATACCACTAAACAATGCAGGAAACCAAAATGCAAATAGAAATGTTAATGTTAATCAGCCAAACAGACAGCCTATGCAGCTAGATAGATTCAGGCAGCTGGTGTTTGATGGTATTCCTGGGTATCCTAACCCCATTGACAAGCATCTGAGGCTGCAAGTGCCTAAGTTTTCAGGAAACAATACAGTGTCAGGAGAAGATCATCTAAAGGCCTTCCAAAATGTCATGGACAATTTTGAGGTTGAGCATGAGGATGTTTTCATGAAGTCATTCATGCAATCCTTAATAGATGAGGCAAGAGAATGGTACAGGAATCTGCCTGACCGGAGCATATCATCATGGGATGATTTTAAGAGGATATTCAAGGAGCAATATGGTGATAAAACTGACCCTAGCTTCTTTGTAAATGAGTTCACCAGCATCACCAAAGGGTCAAATGAGCAGGTTGCAGACTTTAATGCAAGATTTACTAAAGTGTTGAACAAATTGCCACATCATATGAGGCCAAATGAACCAATGTGCATAATTTTGTACATCAATGCCTTTGATGCAAAGACTGCATATGGACTGAGAGATAAAGGTCCGGCCACTCTCAGGGATGCTTTCAGGATTGCAGTAAATATTGAAAACAATAGGAAAGCATCAGGCAAGACAAATAGAAGGGATGATGTAAAAATTCTGCAGAATCCAAATAAGCCTCAGAACACTCAAGGTAGTACATCTGCTCCTGAAGATAAGATAGACAAACTGGCAAATGTTGTTAAGGACCTGAGCTATAGATTAGCTAGAAGTGAAAAAGGGATGGGTCCTGATAGGCAAGTCTATCAAAGACAGGAAAAGAGGCCATCATTACATGATATGCCTTATAACACCAATTGGCATGATGGTAAGCCTGTATATCCACGTAACAACACAAGCCAGAGGGCTCAACATGCCAAGGAAACTCCTGATCCCCTAAAGAAAACTATAAATATTGCTGATGATGCTCCGTGGTGTATAATCTGTCAGATGCCACATTCACAATCACAGTGCATGATTGCCCAATCTTTGTATGAAAATGCTACATCTTGTAATGAGTGCAATGAGCCACATCATGTGCAGGATGATGATGTTAACATGATGTCTATAGGCAATGGATATACTCTATATGGTGCTGATGAGAAGACAGATGATCAGGTTCAGGCCTGCCAACAGTCCCCATATGATGAAGATCATGAGGATAATTATGTGTATGCTCAGAACTCACACAATTTTCTGAGTAGCTTACACCGACCTTCTGATGAGGAAATCAGAGCCTTCACAGCTGCAGCAGTTGCTCAGGTCAAGAGCAACTACAATCTCAGAGGTAAAAATCAGGTTGGCAGCCCACATCAGCCAGAAGATATTTCTGCAGGTCAGCAGATGCATGGTCATAAAGGAACTGAACCACAAAAAAGGCAGTGGGTAAATAACAAGCAGAACTTTAGATACAGAACAGGTCATGATTTTCAAGGACCAGAAAATAAAACCCCTCAGGCTGAAGATCAAAGTAGAGGTTCCCAAGACAGGAATGATGATCAGGGAACTATGAGAATGAAAGCTAAGTCAGCTCAGGATAAAAGCAAGATTGTGGAGCAAGCTACAACTGCTATACAAAACTGTGCTCCATTTGATATAGCCCAGATCCTCACTCAGGTAAAGGTCTCTGTTCCACTTATGGAACTCATGAAAGTGGAAGAGATCAAGAATAGAACAATATCCCTAATCTCAGGGGTACCTTTTCAAGTTAAGCAAAATGATCAGACCCAGGGTGAGAAACAGGTCATGTGTAATGAAGAAGATGAGACTCCTGAAGTCTATTTAGGAATGACCATGACAAAGTGTCCTTCACAGGTGGAACCATTTTATGTTTCCCTGGTTATAAATGGTAAAATAATTAGAAATTGTATGCTTGACTCTGGAGCATCCACAAATGTCATGCCTTTGGCTATCATGCAACAAACTGGATTAAAGATTGACAAGGCATGTGGGAAGTGTTATGCTATGGATGCCAGAGAGGTACCAGTTATTGGAATCATGAAGGATGTAGATTTCAAGCTGGCAGCATTTCCTGAAAAAAGATACAAAATGAATATAACAGTGGTTGACATCAAGCCACAGTATGGTATGCTGCTGTCAAGAAGATGGGCAGCACTAATAGGTGGAAGTATGCAGCTGGACCTGTCATATGCCATGATTCCAATGAATGGCAGGGATGTCAAGTTAATCAGAGAGCAGAGATCATCAGAGACAGTGGAAGACCAAGAAGCAAATGAACAGGTATGCTTTGTGGACACTGACAGTGATAACTTCAGGGTTGTCTCAGATGATGCAGAAGACAAAAAGAAAAATGCCTGTGTTGGAGAGCTAGATCAGCAAGGGTTATGGACCATGTTTTTTGATGGAGCTTGTGCAAAAGAAGGTTCTGGAGCTGGAGTTGTTTTCCTGTCTCCAACTGGTAAGCTCCTCAAATCCTCTTTCTTGCTGAGGTTTGATTGCACAAATAATATTGCAGAATATGAGGCTTTACTTTTAGGCCTGAATATTGCTCTCAAACATGGAATTAAGATGTTAAGAGTATTTGGAGACTCTGAGCTGATTGTATCCCAAATCAGAAATAAGTATGCTGCAAAGAATAAAAGACTGAAGCAATACAAGCATGCTGTTTGGGATACTATTGAGTTATTTGATGCATTTTCAATTGGCTGGGTAGAAAGGTCAAAAAATGTTATGGCTGATTTCTTAGCCAATGTTGCAATAAGGCCAGATGACATCACTCTGTCAGGTGTCACAGATATAGAAGTTAAAATTAGGCCTGCCATACCAGAAAACATATGCAGTTGGCAAGTTTTTAATGATGATAGGGATTTGCTGAAATTTTTGCACTGCATAGATGAGTATGAGAACCAACAGATTGATTTCCAAGCTTTTGTAGAAACTGTAGATGGAAAAGAGACTCTTGTAGGGAAGGAGATCATCCAGTTGAAGACTAACAAGATCCCTAGAGGGTTAGTGGCTTTGGAAAGAGCCTTTGACAGTAGAGACAAAATGGTCACAAAGACATCCCCCACAAATAAGGAGGACTTAGAAGAAATAAATTTGGGGACATCTCAGGCCCCTCAGAAGGTATATATTGGCAAACAGCTCAAACCACACATAAGAAGTATGCTGATTGCATTGCTAAAAAGGTATAAACATGTTTTTGCTTGGTCATATGAGGACCTAAAAGCTTATAGAGAAGACTTATTCCAGCATGAGATCCCACTGAAGCCTGAAGCTAAGCCATTTAGACAGAGGCAAAGGCCTATAAATCCTACCTTAGCTCCCAAGATGCAGGAAGAACTCAAGAGGCTCAGGGATGCTGGAATAATTGTGCCCATCAGACACTCAACTTGGGTGTCTAACCTTGTCCCAGTCAGGAAAAAGAATGGTGATATTAGGTTGTGTGTTGATTTCAGGAACTTGAATGTATCCTCTTTGAAGGATAACTATCCATTACCTAATATGGAGGCTATGTTGCAGAGAGTGACTGGTTGTGAACTCCTATCCATGATGGATGGATTTTCAGGATATAATCAGGTAAAGGTAAAGGAATCAGGACAATATAAGACTGCCTTTACCACTCCATGGGGAACATATGTGTATGTTAGAATGCCATTTGGACTAACAAATGCAGGTGCTACATTTCAGAGAGCAATGGATGTTGCTTTTGCAGGGCTGATTGATTCAATCCTGGCAGTATATCAGGATGACTTGACTGCCTACTCAAAGAAAGAAGAGCAGCACTGTTTGCATCTGGAGCAGATTTTTATAAGAGCACTAGAATATGGTATTTCTTTAAACCCAAAGAAGTGTGCCTTTGGAGTAGTTGAAGGAAAGCTTCTGGGACATATTGTTTCCAAGGATGGAGTCAGGATAGATCCAGAGAGAGTGGCAGCCATTGACAGGATCCAGATGCCAAAAACTGTGAAAGGAGTTCAGTCCTTCTTTGGATAGGTAAACTTTGTCAGAAGATTTGTTCCCAACTTTGCAGAGATCACAAGGAACATTTCCAAGATGATGAAGAAGGATGCAACTGTCAACTGGGAAAGGGAAGCAGCAGAATCATTTCAGAATATCAAAGAGGTAATAAAGATGGCCCCTGTTCTTAAATCTCCTGATTTTTCTAGGCCATTTCAAGTGTTTTCTTTTGCTTCCTTTCATACTGTAGCTGCATGTTTGTTACAGAAAAATGAAGAGGGTTTTGAACAGCCCATTGCTTTCTTCAGTATGTCTCTGCAGGCCTCTGAATTGAAGTATGATATTATGGAAAAGTAGGCATATGCACTTGTTAGAGCCATTAAAAGTTTCAGACCATACTTGGTAGGGTCACATATAATTGCATATGTACCTCATGCTGCAGTCAAAGACATATTCACTCAGCAGGAGGTGACTGGAAGAAGGTGCAGATGGATAAACAAACTGCAGGAATTCAACATAGACATACAAGTTACTAAATTGATAAGAGGACAAGGATTAGCCAAGATGATGGCACAGTCAAACTTGGAAGCATGCCAAGTTAATGCAGTCCAAGATGAGAATGTAAGTGTATCAGGATCTGAATGGTATAAGGATATTGTCTATTATTTGCAAAATCTAAATTGTCCCTCCCATTTCAGTGACAATCAAAAGAGGACTCTGAAGCTACATGCAATCAGGTATGTTGTTGTTCAAGGTGAGCTGTACTGGAAAAATCCTGATGGTGTGCTGCTGAGATGTGTGGATAAGAATATGGCTAACAATATTTTGGTTGACATGCATAAAGGATTATGTGGTGGCCATTATACTGCCCAAACAACAGCTCATAAAATTCTGAGGTCAGGATATTGGTGGCCCACTCTCTTTTCAGATGCACAGAGGTTAGTAAGAAAATGTGACCCTTGCCAGAGATTCTCAGGAAAGCTGAAATATCATGGTGCTTTACCCCTCAGAACTGCACCTGTGGATGCTCCATTCCAGCAATGGGGAATTGATTTTATAGGGGAAATTGCAGACAAATCAAGTGGGGGACACAGTTGGATTTTGGTGGCAACTGACTACTTTACCAAATGGATTGAGGCCATTCCAACTAAAAGAGCTACAAGTAAGGTGGTGACAGACTTCATACTAGAGAACATCATCATCAGGTTTGGAGTACCATCTAAAATAATCACTGATAATGCTATGTGCTTCAGATCAGGTGAGTTTGTTGATTTTTGCAACAGGTATGGGATATGCCTGTCATATACATCACCATATCACCCACAAGGAAATGGTCAAGCAGAATCAAGCAATAGGAGCATCATGAAAATTGTCAAGAGGATACTGGACAAGAACAAGAGAGCTTGGGACTCAAAGTTGAATTTAGCAGTATGGGCTGACAGAGTGACTGTGAAAAGGGCTATTGGGAAGTCACCTTTTGAGCTGGTATATGGTGCATCAGCTAGACTGCCCATAAACAATCTCCTACCAGTTTACAGATTCATTCAAGAGTATGATGAGGACATTGAAGATCCCATGACAGAAAGGGTGAATCAGCTGGTTGCATTGGATGAAGACAGAAGGAGAGCCCACCAGATCAATCTCAAAAGACAACAAGGGATGAAATATCAGTTTGACAGGAGAACTACAAAAAGGAAGTTTCAAGTTAATGATCTGGTGCTCATTTGGAATGCTAAAGATCAGGAAAAGGGTAAACATGGCAAATTTCAGCCCTTATGGATGGGCCCATATCAGGTTTGCAATACTCATGGGGAGGATTCTTATTTCCTCCAGGCCCTAGATGGTGAAATTCTGGAATTGCCTGTGCATGGCCAATTCCTTAAGTTCTATTTTACATGAATATCTGGTTGCTGTGCACATTTGTAAAATATGTATGTAGTGTAAATGCCTTGTACAGCTCGCGTTTTTTGGCTTTTTGTCAGGTCTGCCCGGAGATCTGGTTCTCGCTGCAGGTTTTCACCTGCACGTCCCCATTCGGAGCCACTGTTGACACTCATTTTGACCAGGGGTTGATTTATCATGATCAGGAGGTTTCTTCATTTGAAGCCTTTATCTTCTTGCCCATTTTTTCTAAGTGTTGGACCTCCTCAGCATTTTTTAACTGCAGCATCATGTTTTCCTGAGGAGGAGGTCATCATCATCATCTTGTCTTCGATGATGATCTGCATCATCATGTTCCTCGTCGACTTGTTTTTCAACGTCATCATCATATTTCAACTGCCGGGTGATGTTTGGTTTTTATCATGATGATGCTGCCGAGCTACAGTGCGCCCTCATCTGCTTGTGAGGGTGATGTTTCAAAGTCTCCAGTGATCTTCCATTTATCACCTTGCGTGAGCATGATGATGATGTTTCTTATTCTTTGAATTGCTCGACCTAACTTGTTTTTTTCCTAAGGGTCGTGTTCATCATCATCATATTTCCAGTTTTCATCCTGCTGCTTGCGGAGGTCATCATATTTTCTGCCTTCATGATATTTCGCCGGGGTGATATTTTTATCATCGGGTGATCTTGGTTAACATCATCCTGATGATGTTGTTGAAGAGTTGTAATTGCGACCCGATATTCACTAGGGTCATCATATTTTGGAACGTCAGGATGATCTTAGTCAATATCATCCTGATGAGGTTGTATCACTTCTTGTTCTTTGTTTCTCATCCTGATGATGCTGGCGTCATCCGTATATCAGGGTGATATTTTTCTTTCTGCCTATCTGCATCATGATATTCGCGAAGGAGGGGGTGATATTTTCATATCACCCGGATATATGTTTGTTCGAACATCGTGATGATGTTGATATCAGGGAGATATCCGCCTGCTGGTTTCGCGTGTTATCTATTGAGGGTGATCTTTTCAAGCAGCATCATCATATTCAGTTATCGCCCCGATCTTATAGAGGAGCTACAGTGCAACCTGATATTTGAACATCAGGAGGATATTTCCAAATATCCGGTTGTCTTCTGAATATCATGATGATGTGAATATGATGATGACGTCAGCAGGATATGATGATGACGTCATCAGGATGTTCATCGGCCAGACTTTTGTTATAAGCTCAGCAGGAGGATGTTCCTCCGAAGGATCAGGTTGTGCCGATTATCATGAAGGTTATATTTCAAATATCATGATGACGTCAGGGTGATATTTCGAACAACAGGATATCATGCTGCTGGAGGATGATGATGATGAAGTCTATACTAGTGTCGTCGGGAGCAAAAGTACCGACATGATATATGCTCATGACCTAGTATATAAAGTGCAAAGGAGGTTGCTGCGGGGTGCATGTGGGATAATGTGATCCTGCATATTCGAAATATCATGATGATGAGTCTCGGCGGGAAAAGCTTGCGATGGTCTGTTTGATGATTTTCCCAAGGCCGCGGGTTGGTGCGCCATTAATGGCGAAGGTTGCAGAGGTATGGGCGATGGCGTGGGTCGATCTTGTACCCGACTGAAGGTGTCAATCAGCGGATGATGGCACAGGGCTCGAGAAATCTTCTTGTCTCCTCCCCTACCTGCTGCATTCAAGTTTGGGCGCCAATCTGGTTGTGTTTGAGCGCCATTTTCATGATACTGTGTATCTGGCAAAATTTTGGTCAACATTGTAATTAATTGCTGAGCACCTACCTGGCTGTTATAAGCAGGTTGTGTTGTTCATTTGTGGTTGTTGAAAGTTGATGATTTTGGCTCTGTAATGCATAACAAGCTGATCTGGTTGCTCTGTATAGCTTACCTGTGAGTTTATGTATCTCTTGTTGTTTGTTTTTGGCATGAACCCACTGATTTCATGATTAAACTTATATGAGAAATGCTGTTTGGCATGTGTTGTGTTAATTCTGTCTCCAGTATTGCATGTATCTTTCTTCTGAATCTGGATGTTTGGTAATGTTTAGATTCTAGAGCATAGAATTCCTGTGTTGAATGTCTGATCTTTTAACTTCTATTCAAGGGGTAGATTAAACTGTTTTCAGGTTGAACATTGGGAGGGATATACTGCAGTAGGGATACCATAAGTAGAGATAACCTAACACTTTGTATTGGGAGATGCCTGTAAGGCAGGTATCACATATATCCCCTTGAAATCCAGTTTTAGTTGTTTATGCTGATCATTCACAGGTGTATGTCTATTGACTCCAGGCCCTGGATAGGCACCAATCAGGCTTTGTTTTGTGTTATAACCATATCCAGCTTTGCATCCACACTTAAACTCCAAAGCAAAATCTAAAACCAACATTAGGACATTAGAATTAGTTTAGGATCCTCAGTCCTCTGTCTACAACTGCAAATAGGCCCAAAGCTAGCCCCTTTGCCCTTATCTTTCAGTTTTGGTCTACATACAGGAGGACTATCTGCTTTCTGTCAACATCCCAGCCTTGCATGCATATCCTCATGGATGTTGAGTAGGGAATACCCCCCTAGGTCTTGCAGAGCCTGAAGAAGAAGAGGAGATAAAATATAGAGTCTATCTCCTATACTGTTGACCCCCTGGCCCAGAGCTCCTGTTGATCACTGATGGCTACCTTGTAGGGATATCTGGGAATAAGCATCCAGTCTGGGAAAAAGTCAACAGAAGGTTCAAGGTTGTCATTGAAGTCAAAGGGTCAATGTTGTTTGTCATTGATGTCAAGGTTGATGCCATGATGTTGATAAGGTGATACAGTGATTCAAGGTAGGTGATGGTCATGAGGTGCATGATGTTGTGAATATGGTTTTCATGAAAAAGTCTTTCAATTCATGTTGATGCTGCACAAGACAAACATGGTTCATATGATGCAAGGTTCATTTTCATGGTGGATGTGGTTTTGTTCATGTAAGGTTTTGTTGTGAATATGGTTTTCATGATAAGGTCTATCTTGAAAGGTTGATATGATGCAAGGTTCATATTCATGGTGGATGTGGTTTTGTTCATACAATAACAAGTTAGAGAAGACACAAGATTTCATAATCATAATCTTATTGATAGTTAGGGTTTGCATATTGGGCATTAAACCCTAAAAAGAATCTACTCTTCTTAAGACTTTAAAACCCTCAATTGTCTGTCCTGTGTAAAGTGCCCTTTTGTTTTAATTTAATATTAAATTATAATCAGAAGTTACTATCACTTAAATAAACCTACTAAAGGGTCTTTAAGTCATTAGTTCACCGGCCCTTCAACCTAACTCAACCGACATCTCTGGTAAACTCTCATAAGCTCAAGCGCCATATCATAATTGAAGGTCATATTTAATTGATATGAGGGTGGGAAAAAGGATTAGAAGGTCAGTATTTAAAAGGAATTTGGAATACAAACAATCATCTCTATGCGGTTGAATTTGATGGACATGCCTTTATAAAAGACTAAAAGATAGCTTTATGCAGGATATCATGGTATTTGTAGTGTTTGAAGATTGAAGACTGGTTAGTGTTTGTAGCTGAGACTGTTTTGACATGTTTGGGTGTGAAATAGGACCATGCCTAGCCTAAACGTACCCATCTAGACGCGTTAGAATTGTCAGTTTGGCCGCATGAGGAGAAGAACAAAAGTTACAGCCCTTTGCAACTTTACACTGCCTTCTCTTGATGATTTTTGGGGCAGCAGAAAAACTTTCACCATGGGCAAATGCCTCAGAGATATAAAAAATTGAGAGAGGTTATTGTAGAGGGACCCTACGTGATTGTGTTGCCTTAGATGGAATGTATCTAAGTGACACGGTTTCTAAGTAACAACTCATCAAAGATTGCTGCCTTTTTGCACTTTGGACTCTTCAGGGATATCATCGGTACAATGTAGCTTAGATTGTTTCGGCATGTTTGGGTGCAAAAAAGACCATGCCTAGCCTAAACGTACCCATCCAGACGTGTTGGAACTGTCAATTTGGCCACACGAGGAGAAGAACAAAAGTTACACCCCTTTGCAACTTTACACTGCCTCCTTCTGATGATTTTTGGGGCAGCAGAAAACCTTTCACCACAAGAAAACACCTCAGAGATATAAAAATGAGAGAGGTTATTGTAGAGAGACCCTACGTGATTGCGTTGCCTCAAACGGAATGTATCTAAGTGACACAGTTTCTGAGTAACAACTCGTCAAAGATTGCTACTTTTTTGCACTTTGGACTCTTCAGGGATATCACTGGTACAATGTAGCTCAGATTGTTTCGGCATGTTTTGCTGCAAAATAGGACCATGCCTAGCCTAAACGTACCCATCCCGATGCATTAGTATTGTCAATTTGGTCGCAACAGGAGTAGGACGAAAGTTACACCCCTTTGCAACTTTACACTACCTCCTTCTGACGATTTTTGGGGCAGCAGAAAACCTTTCACCATGGGCAAACGCCTTGGAGATATAAAAAACTGAGAGAGTTTATTGTAGAGGGACTCTACATGATCGCGTTGCCTTAGACAGAATGTTTCTAAGTGACATAGTTTTCGAGTAACATCTCATCAAAGATTGCTGCCTTTTTGCACTTTGGACTCTTCAGGGATATTGTCGGTACAATGTAGCTTGGACTGTTTCGACATGTTTGAGTGAAAAAAATGACCATGCCTAGCGTAAATGTACCCATCCAGATGCATTGGAATAGTCAGTTTGGTTACATCAAGAGCAGGACAAAAGTTACACCCCTTTGCAACTTTACACTACATCCTTCTAACAATTTTTGGGGCAGCAGAAAACCTTTCACCATGGGCAAACGCCTCAGAGATATAAAAAACTAAGAGAGGTTATTGTAGAGGGAATCTATGTGATCGTGTTACCTTAAATAGAATGTTTCTAAGTGACATGATTTTTGAGTAACATCTCGTCAAAGATTGCTGCCTTTTTGCACTTTGGACTCTTGAGGGATATTGTTGGTACAATGTAGCTTAGACTATTTCTGCATGTTTGGGTGAAAAAAAGGACCATGCCTAGCATAAATGTACCCATCTAGACATGATGAAATAGTTAGTTTGGTCGCATCAGGAGCACGATGAAAGTTACACCCCTTTGCAACTTTACACTACCTCCTTCTGACAATTTTTGGGGCAGCAAAAAACCTTTCACCATGGGAAAATGCCTTAGAGATATAAAATATCGAGAGAGGTTATTGTAGAGGAACCCTACATGATCGCGTTTCCTTAGATGAAATGTTTCTAAGTGACATGGTTTTCAAGTAACATCTTGTCAAAGATTGCTGCCTTTTTACACTTTGGACTCTTCAGGGATATCATCGGTACAATGTAGCTCAGACTATTTCAACATGTTTGGGTGAAAAATAGGACCATGCCTAGTTTAAATGTATCCATTCAGATGCATTGGAATAGTCAATTTGGTCTCATTAGGAGCAGGACAAAAGTTACACCCCTTTGCAACTTTACACTGCCTCCTTTTGACGATTTTTGAGGCAGCAGAAAACCTTTCACCATGGGCAAACACCTCAGAGATATAAAAAATTGAGAGAGGTTATTGTAGAGGCACTCTACATGATCATTTTTGCTTAAATAAAATGTTTCTAACTGACACATTTTTTGAGTAACATCTCGTCAAAGATTGCTTCATTTTTCCACTTTGGACTCTTCAGGGATATCGTCGGTACAATGTAGCTCGGACTGTCTCGGCATGTTTGGGTGAAAAATAGAACCATACCTAGCCTAAATGTACCCATCCAGATGTGTTGGAACTATCAGTTTGGTCACATCAGGAGCAAGACACAAAAAATATGAAAGTTGCTTTGTGTAACTTGACAACATTGACACTTTTTTGCAATAGGACTCAAAGACTCAAATTGACCCCAAATGACTCAAAGTGTCTTAAAAATAAATGAAATGGTCTTAAATGACCTTATTACATACAATTGACTCAATCAAAACAAAATTTCATTTTTTGACCCCTCTTGGAGGCATGACAACCTAGGTGCCCCTGCACCATTAGTGCAACTAAAGTCGATAAAGTTTTCCTATTAAGAAAAAGAGCTTCCCTTAGCTTCAAGAAATATAAATATTCTATACTGACAAGGCCAACCACGTAAAGGTGGAAGCTCATGTGGCCTCACCTAAGACCTAAGACACATGTAGTCTAGTAGACATAGGACACCTATGACACCTATTTTCTAGTCTCTATCTACCTAGTTGACATATCGTATATACCTAAGACATAATTAGAGACACCTATTATCTAGTTAGAAACTAAGACACCTAGAGAGACTTATATTTTATACATTACCTAGATTTTATACATTATTCTCATGATCAACTTCATCCATCACTTAGGTCTAACCCCATGAAGCATAACATGATGATGTAAAAATGTGTATATGTGTAAAAATGTAGCAACAAATAAGAAAAGACAAACCTTACAAATTAATGTGCATACTTACAACTCAATGTAACATGACTTTACAAAATCAATGTAAATACTTACAAATTAATCCAATGAACCATCCGAGTCTGCTCTACTCTTTATTGTGTCAAGTATTGCTTCATGGTCAAACTCACGCACCTTCCACAAGGTCTTGTTCAAAGGTCTACCCCAATATTGTATCAAATGAACATTGGATGCCACGACAAGGTTTCAGTAATGAAGAATCTTATGATGCATGTCAAAGTCTTGAAACAGCCAAACATTAACACTCTTATGTGGGTACCTTCTAAGCCATGTTCCAGTAATAACCACTAAGCCTGTAGGGTATTCGATGTTTTCTCCATCTGTAACTGGGGCCTCCAATTTCTTTTTGGCCTCAACACAACGACATAAGTAATAATCTATTCCCTCTTCATTATCTTCATCTGCAATAACTGCATATACGTGCCCTACATTGATATGTGTAGCAAATTAGATGAAATTAGTCAACATTACAAAAACACTACAAAGTAAGATGACATTAGGAATTTCAAATACTATGCAAATAGATATATTACCTGGTTGAACTAGATCTAATATGTGGTCAAAGTCAAATGATGATTCCATCTATGTTAGTTCCAATGTCGTTAGGGGTCGATACGTGTCAAGTGGTCTAAGATAACTTAACTACCATTCGTCAACCCACTCCTTTGACACACACTCATCCTAGGCTTGAATTGTATAGGGAGAACAAAAGCATGACATGTTTCGCATATGGATACTCCATGAACTTGCAATTGAGCTTTTGAAAGAGTGCATCTCACTTGATCCTATCAATGTAGAACAGTCCTCATATGGTGCAATGTTAGTATCATCTATCAGCCAAAAAAATCTATGAACTGAAGACTTACCTTCATTACCTGGATCCATGGAAGCATTACACCACTCGACAATCAATTTTGCATCTATCAACTTTGCATTGTCTTTATACCTTCTCGTGCTATGGCTCTTTTGATACATGCTCCTGCACCATCATGCTCCTCCTTTCCATGCCCAGCCTCACAAAAGTTCCACATATGCCAAATACCTATAAAATTATGCCTCCTACTCAGCCAATAGAAATTCTATGAGTTCTTGAATTGTGACGCATAGTTATCTGACTATATGATATGCTTACTGAATGATATGCCCCTTCTAGCCAAATCATTGTAGAACACTTGAAAGCAACCTTGCATGAACTTCGTAGAATGCATGCGATCATCACTGATATAGAAATTATACTCCCTTATGATCTTTCTGTCATCCTTTGTACTATCATTCGCATGAATGAATGCGATGTGCACAAATATAGAAACCTGTGTTGAGTTGTAATATTGTGATTGCACCTCATGCTGTGGCTATAGACTATAGTTCTCTACAAAGTCGACGACTAAAACAATACTACCAATCAAAAATGTGTCCTTGCATAACTTGAATTGCAAGTCCAACCATTGAGCTCTATGGGCATGTCTTTCATACTCATACACTATGTTGTCACGAAATATAGGCATAAACTAATACACTAGAATCTTTTCAATAAACAATTCACACCTCTTTGCTTCTTTACCATCTTTTGTATTGTATGCCACTGTTTTATACTTGCCAAACTCTACTAATTCATTTCCAACCGCATGTGTTCTTTCCATATGTTCACATATTGGCAAATGTTGCAACCCACCGCAATGATGACATGTACCATCCAAGCATAATTTCTTGTAGAATATTTGACCTTCCTCTCTTTCACATAAAATTATTGATATGAAGTCTCTTGAAGATGTTGGTGGGGCATGTATGGCACAACCCTGCAAAACATTGTTAGTATGTAAATCTAAACATATAGACCTATAAACATCAAAATGGTTAGAAAATTTAATATGTAATCTACAAGAACAAGTAGTGCGTGTGTGATTTATCTTGACATAGAAAGGTTTTAGCATTTCAAAATATTTGTGACAAATTTTAATTTGAGGATACTTCTCTAGAAATTTACCATAAAACTATGTTTGAGTCTCATCCAAAAAATGTTTTGGATGTGACTCACGGTTCTAACTACCAATTCTCCTTCTTACCACATCCCTTTGATTCAGAGATACCCTTGTGTAATTCTTCTAAAAGTCTTCAATTAGTGATCTCAATGCTTCAGCAATTGGTTTATCTTTTCGTGGTAGTCTCCCCGAGAATGCCCATAATTCATTGGCATTAGTGTCCTCAATTCTTTGGCATCTTCTAATGGCTCTTGATAAATTTTTCCTATTAATTCTTAATTCTTGACTCCTCTTTCTAATGAGACGAGATTTCCTCGTTTGACTACTTACTATAGTCAATGTAATCACACGCCATGTTGCATTACTATCTTTTGTGCGTGAGGTGTTACCCACACTCTCATATGCACTCATTAGATTCTTAACAATAGATTTTTCACTTGAAGCCTCTGATGTTCTCAACCCAAGAATCTTCATGATGGACCTATACTTTATACTTCGCATCATTTCAACAAATAGTTGACATCTTGCAGTCTCATTTAACTTTTCAAAGAACAATCTCCAAATCTTATGAGCATATCTTCTTCAAGTGCATTTTGAAATCTTACCTTCCATTGGCTGCAAAATATTCTCATCAATATCAATCAAATACTTTGGCTTTCTATGCAAAATTCTAGGTGGTGTTAAGTTAGGTAAATTCATCTCAACATTAGGAATTTCATCAATATTTAAATGAGATGGGCTAGATGGCATACCTTCGATCGAAGATGGAATAGATGACATACCTTGAGGTTGAGGTGGGAACAATGGCATACCTCCTTCATCACATGTGAGTGATGATGTACTCTCAACTTGAGATGTGGTAGATGGTGTCCCTACATGTTGACTTGCGGTAGAGGATGTGTCTCTAACTATGGTATTCAAATCTCTCATAGCACAAAGTTTTTGCATTTATTCTCTTTGTGCCACCAATACCATATCTCTTTGTGATGGTTGTGGTTCCTCTTCAATTGGCATGTCTTCATTTATCGTGTCTAATTTCCTCTTCTCACGAAGTTCCCTCATAGCCGTTGTTTTCTTTGCATTCTTAGCTTCTATCACTTCCTGTGTTGGTTTAAGTCTTGATCGTTTCCTCGGCATGATGGAGAATTTGTCTGTAGCATGATAAAGAGACCAATATTAGTTCCTAATAAATGAATCCATACAAATAACTAAAATATGTCATTCAACCCTTCATAGTAAATGTACATACAATCATCATGTAAAAGAGTAAATGTCACTCAACCACAATAGGTACAAAGCATACAAAGAAAATTATTGCAGCCATGAAAAGAGTACATGGGACTTCATGCTTGAAAAGGTTGAGGCAGACCCAATTTGACATGTTTGTTGTTACTAGGGCTACTAGGATTTGGAATTGAGAAGGTGTTTTGTTGGTACTAGGGATACTAGGATTTGGGTGGCTTGTGAAGGAATAGACAACAATTGAAGAGTGTAGACTTCAGTAAGGGTTTAGAATGGTTGTGTCTAAGTTCCTGAGGGGTAAGAAGACCTCTAGTAGCCTTGTTAGGTTTTGAAGTATTAAAGACCCTCTTTGTGCCTTTGTATAGAGAGATTGCTTGAGAGGAAAGCTTATGAAATTTGAAGAAACTATTGGTGTGATCCCTTTGGATTGAGTTGAACACTACCTATACATCACATACCTAGGATTGTCATAAAAATCATTAGACCAATCTCTATAATTTTGGGTATTGAATGGTATATAGTCGATCAAGGTAACCACCATCATGTGCTAACAAAGGACAATTACAAAATTTTGAAATATTGTTGTGTCATGTGCATGTACAAATCATCATGAATAGGTGCATAAGGAATGTCCTAGCCCAAGATATGTGCATACAAATCATCATGTCATGTGCATACTTGTATGATCTTGGCACCTAATCATTTGTATTTTAACTTGTTAATATGACAAGATAATAGTGGGATTATTTTTTTATTATGTTGTAAGGATTTATTCTTGTATAGTTTGACATCATGGTATGTTAAGGTATGTTTATTACACAATTATTAAAGAGCCCAAGTGTAGAAAATATACATGGCATCATGTGAGATTGTAGGCTACTTTCTTGATTGGGAATGTGTCTATTTTAAACATGTATGATAAAGCATGATAAAGTAATTCAAATAGAATTAAGGAAAATGTAAAGAACATGCATGTAAAGACTTGACATACCTAAAAAATAGAGATTCGAATGGAGAGAGTACCCAATTATGTAGTTTTTTTCTTCTTGCATCAAACTCCTCAACAATTTGAGTTTTTCATCGCTTGCTTCCTTTTCAATGTTAAATTGAATAACACTCAAATATAATTAGTAACAATAATACTATCAACCAATCTATAATGTTAAATTCCTAAAATTGAATCACAATTAACATTGCAACACTACAAAAATTGAAACTTGAATAGATATATATCAAAGTTGGTGTGAAAACTATGTTATTTCCTCCTTCTCAAGTTGGAAAAGAAGAAAAGGTGGTGGAAAGATCATGCAAAGGTGGTAGAATGTGTAAAATGTGCATGTGAACTTCCCAACAGCATGAAAGCACTTCTTTTTTGTCAGAACACGCACATAATTAGCATGAAAAGAGAGCATGTGGGCCTAGATCACGGGGGTCAACACTTTTTTACCATTTCTATAGTAGGACAAAACACGAACGCGTTATAACATGCTCGCGTTTTGTCCTACTATAGATTGATCCATAAATATTTATGCCTATCTCACCTTTAATAGCACCTTTACAATATCTCACCTCTAGTTCCATTAGCTCATGTTCTATATCTCACTTATCTATCCCCCTCACCTATCTACCTCTCCCCACTCTATGTATCTCAATCGTTCCTTGCCTAACTCAACCCTAAACCCTAAACCCTAAACCTTATCCCTAAACCCTAATCCCTCAACCCTAATCCCTTAACCCTCAACTCTAATCCCTCATCCCTAAACCCTAAATGCTATCCCTATTCCTAAACCCTCAAAGGGCTCAATACTATACTTTAAACCCTAATCCCTTATCCATAAACCCTCCAACCCTATCCCTAATCCTTATACCCTTGACACTCTACTTTAACCCTAATCCCTCAACCCTCAACCCTATCCCTAAACCCTCAACCCTCAACCCTCAACGTCAAACCCTAATCCCTCAACCCTTAACTCTAATCCTTCGACCCTCAACCATATCCCTAAACCCTCAACCCTCAACGTCAAATCCTAATCCCTCAACCCTTCACTCTAATCCCTCAACCCTAAACCCTAAACCTTATCCCTAAACCCTAATCCCTCAACCCTCAACCCTAATCCCTCAACTCTAATCCCTCATCCCTAAACCCTAAACGCTATCCCTATTCCTAAACCCTCGATGGGCTTGATACTATACGTTAAACCCTAATCCCTTATCCCTAAACCCTCCAACCCTATCCCTAATCCTTATACCCTCAACACTCTACTTTAACCCTAATCCCTCGACCCTCAACCCTATCCCTAAACCCTCAACCCTCGAACCTCAACACTCAACCCTCAACGTCAAACCCTAATCCCTCAACCCTTAACTTTGATCCCTTGACCCTCAACCCTATCCCTCAACCCTCAACCCTCAACATCAAACCCTAATCCCTCAACCCTTAACTCTAATCCCTCAACCCTAAACCCTATCCCTAAACCCTCAACACTATACCATAAACCCTAATCCCTCAACCCTAAACCCTAAACCCCATCCCTAAGCCCTAATTTGTCAACCCTCAACCCTAATCCATCAACCCTCAACCCTAATCCCTCATCCCTAAACCCTAAACACTATCCCTATTCCTAAACCCTCAACAGGCTCGATACTATACCTTAAACCCTAATCCCTAATCCCTAAACCCTCTAACCCTATCCCTAATCCTTATACCCTCGACACTCTACTTTAACCCTAATCCCTCGACCCTCAACCCTATCCCTAAACCCTCAACCCTCAACGTCAAACCCTAATCCCTCAACCCTTAACTCTAATCCCTCAACCCTCAACCCTATCCCTAAACCCTCAACCCTATCCCTAAACCCTCAACCCTAAAACCTCAACCCTCAACCCTCAACGTCAAACCCTAATCCCTCAACCCTTAACTCTAATCCCTTAACCCTAAACCCTCAACACTATACCTTAAACCCTAATCCGTCAACCCTAAACCCTAAACCCTAGCCTTAAGCCCTAATCTGTCAACCCTCAACCCTAATCCATCAACCCTCAACCCTAATCCCTTATCCCTAAACCCTAAACACTATCCCTATTCCTAAACCCTCAACAGGCTTGATACTATACGTTAAACCCTAATCCCTTATCCCTAAACCCTCCAACCCTATCCCTAATCCTTATACCCTCGACACTCTACTTTAACCCTAATCTCTTGACCCTCAACCCTATACCTAAACCCTCGACCCTCAAACCTCAACCCTCAACCCTCAATGTCAAACCCTAATCCCTCAACCCTTAACTCTAATCCCTCGACCCTCAACCCTATCCCTAAACCCTAAAGCCTAAAGCCTCAAGCCTCAACCCTCAACGTCAAATCCTAATCCCTCAACCCTAAACCCTAAACCTTATCCCTAAACCCTAATCCCTTAACCCTCAACCCTAATCCCTCAACCCTTAACTCTAATCCCTCATCCTTAAACCCTAAACGCTATCCCTATTCCTAAACCCTCAATAGGCTCGATATTAGACCTTAAACCCTAATCCCTTATCCCTAAACCCTCCAACCCTATCCCTAATCCTTATACCCTTTACACTCTACTTTAACCCTAATCCCTCAACCCTCAACCCTATCCCTAAACCCTCAACCCTTGAACCTCAACACTAAACCCTCAACGTCAAACCCTAATCCCTCAACCCTTAACTCTGATCCCTCAACCCTCAACCCTATCCCTAAACCCTCAACCCTAAAACCTCAACCCTCAACCCTCAATGTCAAACCCTAATCCCTCAACCCTTAACTCTAATCACTCAACCCTAAACCCTATCCCTAAACCCTCAACACTATACCTTAAACCCTAATCCCTCAACCCTAAGCCCTAAATTCCATCCCTAAGCCCTAATCTGTTAACCCTCAACCTTAATCCATCAACCCTCAACCCTAATCCCTCATCCCTAAACCTTAAACACTATCCCTATTCCTAAACCCTCAACGAGCTCAATACTATACCTTAAACCCTAATCCCTAATCCCTAAACGCTCCAACCCTATCCCTAATCCTTATACCCTCGACACTCTACTTTAACCCTAATCCTTCGACCCTCAACCATATCCCTAAACCATCGACCCTCAACCCTCAACGTCAAACCCTAATCCCTCAACCCTTAACTCTAATCCCTCGACCCTCAATCCTATCCCTAAACCCTCAACCCTAAAACCTCAACCCTCAACACTCAACGTCAAACCCTAATCCCTCAACCCTTAACTCTAATCCCTCAACCCTAAACCCTAAACCCTATCCCTAAGCCCTAATCCGTCAACCCTCAACCCTAATCTGTCAACCCTCAACCCTAATCCCTCATCCCTAAACCCTAAACACTAACCCTATTCCTAAACCCTCAATGGGTTCGATACTATCCCTTAACCCTTAACCCTTAAAACTTGAACCCTAAAACATATCCCTACACCCTCAACACTCGACACTATATCTTAAACCCTAATCCCTTAACCCTCATCCCTAAAGCCTCAACCCTAAATCCTTAAACCTTCAACCCTAAACCCTATCCCTAATCCCTCTACCCTTGACACTCTACTTTAACCCTAATCCATTGACCATCAACCCTATCCCTCAACCCTCAACCCTCAACCCTCAACCCTCAACCCGCAACTCTCAACATTAAACCCTAATTCATCAACCCTAAACCCTAATCTGTCAAACCTAAACCCTATCCCTAAACCATCAACCCTCAACACTATACCTTAAACCCTAATCCCTATCCCTCAACCCTTAACCCTTAAAACTTAAACCCTATCCCTACACCCTCAACACTCGACACTATATCTTAAGCCTTAAACCCTCGTCCCTAAAGCCTCAACCCTTAATCCTTAAACCTTCAACCCTAAACCCTATCCCTAATCCCTCTACCCTTGACACTCTAACCCTAACCTGACATTAAACACTAATCTGTCAACCCTAAAACCTAATCTGTCAACCCTAAATGCTATCCCTAAACCCTCAACCCTCAACACTATACCTTAAACCCTAATCCATCAACCCTAAAACCTAATCCCTCAACCCTCAACCCTAAACCCTATCAATAAACCCTCAACCCTCAACACTATACCTTAAACCCTAATCCCTCAACCCTCAACCCCAATCCCTCATCCCTAAACCCTAAGCACTATCCCTATTCCTAAACCCTTGACACTATACCTTAAACCCTAAACCCTATCCCTCAACCCTTAACCCTTAAAACTTAAACCCTAAAACCTATCCATAAACCCTCGATGCTCAACACTATATCTTAAACCCCAATCCCTTAACCCTAAGCCCTAAAGCCTCAACCCTCAATCATTAAACCTTCAACCCTAAACCCTATCCCTAATCCCTCTACCCTAAACACTCTACTTTAACCCTAATCCCTTGACCATCAACCCTATCCCTAAACCCTCAACCCTCAACTCTCAACATTATGCCCTAATCCGTCAACCCTAAACCCTAATCCCTCAACCCTAAACCCTATTCCTAAACCCTCAACCCTCAACAATATTCCTTAAAACCTAATCCATCAACCCTAAACCATAATCCCTCAATCCTAAACCCTATCCCTAAACCCTCAACACTATTCCTTAAACCCTAATCCCTCAGCTCTAAACCCTAATCCGTCAACCCTAAACGCTAAACCTTGTCCTTAAACACTTAACCCTGATCAAGTTATACCTTAAACCTTAATCCCTCAACCCTCAACCCTCAACCCTAATCCCTCATCCCTAAACCCTAAATGCTATACCTATTCCTAAACCTTCAACCCAAGACACTATACCTTAAACCCTAATCCCTTACCCCTAAACCTTAAACCCTATCCCTCAACCCTTAACCCTTAAACCTTAAACCCTAAAACCTATCCCTAAACCCTCAACCCTATACCCTCAACAATATACTTAAGCCCTAATACCTCAATCATCAACCCTATATCTTAAACATGAAGCCTACACCCTCAAACCCTCATCCCTAGACCATATAACCTCACCCTTATATCCTAAACCTTAAATATTGTGCCTCAACCCTATACTTAAATTAAACCTAAACCATACATGCTCTTAACCCAAGTCACCCTATGCCTTATAGACCCTCAATCCATATTGTAAACCCTAAACCCTAATCCCCATGCCTTACACACTTAATCTTATACTCTCAACAACCTGAATATTAACCCTCAACTGTAACCCTCAACCCTCTACCCTCTACCTATTACTTAAGCCCTAATCCCTCAACCCTCAACCGTCAAAACTATACAGGCTCAGGTCCTTATATACACTAAACCCAAAACACTTACATACATACATGCAACATACAAACATACATACATACAAAGATGCATACATACAAGCATGCATACATGTACATGCATACATACCTACAAGAATAGATATAAACATCCATGAAACATACTTATGAAATTTGAACATATCTCATTCAAATGAAGACATAACACGAGCGCATTATAACGCGCTTGCGTTATGTCGAACTAGCAAAACACCAACAAACATGCAAAAAAGGAAAAAAGGCACAACATAACACACTCGCGTTATGTTGTGCTTTGGGAATCCCAAGCCTTGGGCTTGGAATTTGCTTTGGATTTCCAACCCAAAGGCTTGGAGTGCCTTTTCAACATCACAGACATGTTTTTGCAGATTCTACAAGATTTCACATAATTTTGTTCGTGCTAACCCTCAAATTTGCACGTGTTTCAAGGTCAAACAAATCAAACACCTGGGTAATGTTAGGCTTTCTCTTATCTATTTAACAATGTAATTTTTTTCACATTTTGAAAATGTTAAGCCTTTCATCTTTAATTTCTTTTGTTTGTGTGTCTGGTTTTGGGCAAAAACCACTGTTTGGTCTTTTTTTTCATTGTAAATTAACCATTCATTGAAATTTCAAAACAATTACATATTTAGAAACTAGACTCCATTCTACACATATTAAAAAAAATGATTTTAAATTAGTTTTCAAAATTTATAGGGGTAGCACGACCAAAATTCTATTTTTTAGGATGTGTCCACTTTGAAAATTAGTAAAAAATCAAATATTCATCAAAACATTATCAGAAAAATCAGGTATAAACTACATGTTGTTAGCTAATTTCTCACTGAAGTGATTTTAAAAATACCAAAAAAAAGTTAACCTTTTGAGGGAGCCACAAAACATGCTATGTTGTGTTTTTTTTACAGAGACAGAAACAACACCAATTTCTGTGGCTCCCTCTTTTGAAACCTTTAATCTATACCATTTTCAAAAAAAAATCCATAATTTAGAAAGTAGACTCGGAGCACTACGAACATTGTTTTGGTTGCATCTCTAAATTTTGAGTGTAACTATGCTCAATTTCTCATCCAAGGCCAGCATTTCCTGATTTTAGAAAAAAAGTGGCCACTTAAGACCCCTTTTTGGCCCCCCATCTTCTTGCACTTACCCATTATCAAAATCCAAAAAAATTGAAACATTCAAAAATCCCAAAAAATCAAATATTTTCAAAAACACCAAAAAAATCAAATATTCCCAAAAATCCAAAAAAAATCAAAACATTCTCAAAAACCCAAAAAATAAAAATATTCCCAAAATTCAAAAAAATCAAATATCCTACAAAAATCTAAGCAATAAAAGCACTCAATCAACTCATCAATCCACCACACCATTCTAACCAAATTAGTTCTTCAATCAAATTCTTCAACTCATTCAATTCCTCAACTAACTCACTCAATCAACCCATCCATTCATTCAAATCCATCACATCATCATACCATTCAAATCAATTCATCCAGATCAACTTGTCATATCAATCCACCTCAATTCATCACATCGTTCCAACCAAATCAATTCTTCAAATCATTCAATCATCTCCTCAAATCATCAAATCAATCTCATTCAATCAAATCAATCACATCATCATATTAGTCAAATCAATTCTTCCAATCATCCACAGTCCACATGGTCGAACTACGTCACCTCTGAGCTTTCACGTAGGCAAGGCCATCTTTGATGCACCCCCAAGGCATTAGGTCAATCCCTTAGGGTCCTTCGAGTCAACCATCATAATAAGTCATCCTTTCATGAGATGGACACTTTGATCAGACCAAGCAATCAATATTTCACACTTCAAATCAATCCCAACATCAAACAAGACAAGTTATCCAATCAACCAAATTTATCAATTGCCATCAAACTATCCTTATCAACCATCAAATTCTCATATATCTTACACGGAATGGGGCATCATCGAAACTAGGATTTTGTTCCTTATATGGCATGCGTCATTTATCAAACATCATCAATAAAACCCTGGTGTTGCTCGTATGACCAACAACACTAGTGTCAGTCAATCAATCACTTGCCTTAGACAGGTAGGGGCATTGTCGAAACCAGACTAGGCGTCTTATACGACATGTTTCTATCCTGAAACCAGGCTCCTTCATCCAATCACAATCAATCAAGCACATATCACTTGGCAAAAGTTCCAACTGGTTGTTGGTCTAGTTTCTCTTATCTTTCATTCAGATTGTTTTGTAGTCTCATTCTTATGCTTCTCAAGGTAGTCCCTAAGTGATGAAGAGAAGCAAGGATAGGGTGAGACCTTTTTTCTTTGATTGCTTCTTGCGGTTTGTCTTGGAAAATGACTGGGGCAACTTGGTGCCTTGCGTGTGATCAGGATCCTATTTTGTGTGGATCAAAGACATCCTATGCATTGGAAAAACTAAATGCTTCCTTGCATCAGGACTTGCACACCTCACAGTTATCTCATCGTATGTTCCGACAAGGTATCATAGTTACTACTCTGAGTCAAGGCATTCCTTGTATGTCATGTGCCTATTTCACAAGGGACTACACTTTCCACTTTGGCCTTTGACATGACATGGTGATTGTCGTCCTTTGACATAATAAGTTCTATGATGATAAGCATAAAAAATTGCAAGTGAGAAGCTCAAAATCTATCAAAGTAAGCTCTCATTCCCATTCTTCTAGCCCATCTTTCATTCCTCCACCATCTCTCTCGCATCTTTATTTCCTCAACCATTGCAGCTTAACATATCATTCCTTTCTTCTATCCATTCCCCTATCTTTCTTCATTAACCAATCCCTTTCATTTTGAGAGCCTACCCATGTTTGTCCAACCCGCCTATCCTCTCGAGGGGGCATCATCATCCTATCTTTCCATCATCGGCCTTTTCCTCCATCCATTTCCTCAACTTCTTTGAAATTATGTTACTTGGTTGCAACATCATCTCAAAGAGGGGCAAAATGTAGACACTAAAAAATGTCCTCCTATCGCAAATGTGACAAGACAATTTCCCCTTTACATTCCATAATTCAACTAATTCAATTTCATCCCTTTTAATCCATATTTCTTCTATAATTAAATAATTGATCTTAATTGATTATTTAATTATTTTCCTAATGTCCCCTTTACTTGATTTATTCAAACAAATAAATCAAATCCCATCAAAAATCCCTTTTCACATGTCCCCTTACTCAAATAAATTAAATAAACTAACCAAGTTTATTTAATCTAAACATCCTACACCTCATCATTTCTTCTAATTTTAAATTCACTTTTGTCTTTTGGTGAGGAGAAAACCCTAACTAATCTTAGCCCTTGATTTGGCTCCCAAGTCAACTTTCAATCTTGACCATCCATTCAAAATCCCTCTTCTATAAAACACCTCATTCAGCCCCATTTTGGGCCTTTAGGCTCTTAGTTCCATTTTTTCTCTCTTAGCCTGCAATCTCCAAAATCTTGCTTAACACATACAAGAGCTTCTCATGATAGTTCATAAAAATCTACAAATCTAAGAACACAATGCAAGATGAGGAGGACAATGGAGATTAGACAATAGATAGCTTAGATTTTTAGTTGTTTTCATGTTTATTTGATTGTTTTCTAAGTTAGATTGCACTCCATTGGGAGCTAGGATTAGCTGTAGTTTGTTTTCTACAGATTAGTTTAGCTTTTCGATGTCTTCAGAAATTGTTCTATAGGGAAGGGGAGAAGTAAATTAGACTCCAAGGTGGCTTCAAATGAGAAAGCTTGATCAGCCCTTGGAATCAGATATGTTTCTTAATTATGAAATATTTTACTCTGGAAGGGAGATACAAAGTTTTTTATCACTATCACTTTGCTTTTCTTAACCAATTTCATCATAAAATCTTGGTCAACTTTCCCTCTTTTCTTCTCTCTAGCCTTGAGGCTTTTGTGCTCCAAACCAAAAAGGCCTGCGAGGGTAATCCTAAGGTGGTTGCCTTGCTCCTACACCAGGGGCTCATTTTTCATCTGTATCATTACCATCTTGCTTTGTGTCCTACTAAACCCCCTGCAGTCGGACTCGTGGATGACACCTCTAATGAAGATCTTGAGGATAAGATTCCCCTTAGTGTTAGGCTTGGAAAGCCCTCCAAACTAAAAACCCTGGTGCCTTCAGAGTCTAATTCTCTTTCTAACCCTCCCATGAGTGGTCCTTCGGTCCCTTTTTCTAGCCCTCCTAGGTCTAAGGCCACTTCTATTTCGAAGACTCAATCTGGCAGCTATATTCCTAAGGTCCCTGTTCCTTCGCATGGTCAGTCCCGAGAGGAAGCAACAGAGGGTCTCTGTAATCTTAAGAACAACACACCTAAACAGGGCAGTAAAAAACGTAAAGGTGGGAAACCTAATCCAACCAAAAGTGGTAAGAAAAGTTGCAGTAGAAGTGTTGAGGGGAAGGGGAATGAGGAACAACAGGCTTAGTAAAAGATAGACAAACATGAGCAATAGTTGAAAGAGGAGGTGGTGGTTGTTAATGAGAGGGCTATGGGAAAATTCAGCTCTGTTAGAAGACCAAGCATCGGGAGATCTTCCAAGTTGGCTAGGGAAAAGCCCCAAGTGCTGAAGATTGTTGACTACTCCTCTACCTCGGATTAGGAGGACATTGAATATGATATTGATATAAAGGAAGTGAAAACCACCCCTGTTCAGGATCAGGAGGGCGCTAGCCATTTCGAGTCCATGAATAACTCATTCTATGACACAAACAATGAGGACACTAAAATTTAGGAGACTCCAAATAAGGAAGTGATGAGCGCCAAAAAGGAGATGGATAACAAGAAACTAGAGAAGGAGCTCGTGAAGGTCAAGTCCCATATTTCAGCCATGGAGGGCAAAGTCAAGGCACTAACCAAGCTGGTTCTGAAGTCCTCTCATAGGGTTGTTACTGCCTTTTCTATTCTGCAGGAGGATAGGAACAATGGCGTGGATTCTCTGCTCAAGGATAAGGAAAAAATGTTTAATTTGATCACTGATGATTGGAAAGAACTTCTTAGTTAGTTGTTTCTTTAGGTTATGTTTAAAAACTCATACTCTAGTTTTTTGATATGCTATTAGTCTGTTGTTGGTTGACTGTTTGAAGCTTTGGGCTTGTTCTGCTACCTTTTTGGCTTTTGTTATTGGAACCTGCACCCAGGTTTGCAGCTTACTAATATCAAAAATAAAAAAGAACAAAGTGGCTAGATGAATCCATTTATGAGTTGGGAAAAGTATCATCCCTTCCATTTGAGTTGGGGCTCCAACTAAGGTAGTATACATCTTGAAAGTCTTCACAAATTTTTCATGAAGATAAAAGGTTCAAGATGATAAGAATGATCCTATAAAGAAAACTCAAGGGTTAATTGATCAATTTTGGTGGGTCTAGATAATCCCCTTACTCATTGAAAAACCTTCACATCATTTAGAGATACTATGCCTCCTAAAACTATCTTGCTAAATCCTTTGGCTATAACACATCTATAGAAATTTGGTAACCACCTCATATCTTATTTGATCCTCTTCACCCATCACTTTGGTATACTTGATTATGAATTCAAATGAAGAATTATGTTCTAGAAAAGGTTGAAGTTGTTGGAGAAAAATATCCCTCACATACACATGACTCTCCAAGTCTACAAAGGGCATTGGTAGTGAACCTTGTGTAGGAAACACTTCTTCAATTTCTTCATCTACACATGCTAGAGCATTTGATTTCCCTTCAAGAACTAGCTAATCATGGACATAGTAAAGAAAAAAATCCATCTCAGAATAAAAGACTTGAAAAAAATCCTTAAAAGATGAATATGGGCTTAGACTGAACTAGATCTCTTCAACCTCTTTATGATAATCTATTTTGAAGAAACCATCCACTAGAGAGAGAAAACAATTGGATTCATCATCATCAATTATCTAATTATTGTCTTTTGTCTCAAGAGCTAGAGTGAGAACATGATGCATTCGAATCATTTCTTCTTCCTTGATCAACAGCCCTTCTTCAAACATATCCAATTCTAACACCAACTCACTCACACCTACTGATTGTTCAACTCTTGGTTTTGCATTTATATTTATAGGAGATGATAAAGATGAGGATGAGTCAAAGTTTAAGAAAAAAATCCATTGTTTCATCCACAAATGAACTACTCTAAATATGCTACAAGAAAATGTCCAAATCTAGCAACAACTCTTCCATACATGCTTCTAACATGATATATGCCTCTAGAATTGCATCGCCTTCAAGTAGAAGATCTTGTTTTTGTATCCAATTATGTTAATCCCTCTATCTTGTCTTGTGTAGGCTCTTTAAACAACCCCTCAAATGCAAAGAAGAATTCATCTAATGCATCTTCATCTATGGTGCAATGGTTGTCCTCTTATCGAGTGGAAACAATTAAATCATCCCTTGTCTCTGCAAATGTTTGAGAATTGTTGTCTTCCTCATAAAATAGATGATATACTTATGTAGTTCTTTATGTGTCCAACATAGAAGGTTATTCTTCTTCCTCATAAAAATTGAGCAACACCTACAAGGTAAATGGAAAATCCAACTCTTTTCCATGGTTATCTAAAGTAGGAGTATATAGATGGGCTCTTGAGAATGAGACACCAATGATAGGTCCTTACATGGATTCTCTTCAAGTACTTTCCTCCTAGCTCCTTGACTTCACCAACACATTTATTCATTAAAGGTATTCACCTTTTTAGAATGAACTAGTCCATATTGAAAATATCACATCATAGAGTCAACATCATGCTCATCTTGAAGATGTTGAAGGTTAACCCAAAACCTTTGAGGATTTAACCTAGAAGAAGTTATGAGATGCACCATGTAAAGTATCTCTAGATAATTTATAGCACTGTGGTCTTTGGTCGCATGAAAGTAACAAAAGTTATTCAAGTTGTCTTCATAAGTTGGCTAATATCCTGCCTTATGAAATGTTTTAAAGGTTAGGTTATGACTAAGGAGTTAGAATGGGTCTTCACATTTAATTCAACTAAAATGGAGGCAAAAGTTCCCTTTCACGGAGTTGTTAAAGAAGATTCAGTTAGGGTTACTTTTAAAAGTTAGCTCCAAGAAAATCTGCTTGTCACCCTCTTTAAGCTTGTCACCCTAAAAGTAACCCTAACTGAATCTCTACGCTGTTAAAAAAAAGGGAACAAAATAGCTCTCTGAAATTCTATGAAGAGGAGGGAGAGTCTGTTAGTTGGCAGAGGAAGAGTAAGAATAGTAGGCAGATAAATGAGGTTGCTCAGGAAGATTGAGATACTACAGCAAAGGAATAGAGTGAATAGCCAGAGAAAGCTCGGGCCTGGGATGAAATCCATCTCTCTACACTGTTTGTCACCCTCTTTAATCTTGTAACGTAGTAGTGGCAAAGAAACCATGTATATTTCCATTGTTCTGTGTGTTGAAAACCCTCCATGAGGCAGAAAGTGAAATCTTCTAACGTTATTTGTTTTCCAGATCATCCAATTAAGTTATTTACATTGGAAGGAACCATTTTCTTTATGTAGTTTAATCTCTGTGTAATAAAGACATGAATGGTTACCATTGTATGAGTCATTGCAACGGATATCCATCTCCATTTAGAAAATATACATGATATATGATCACTGTCGCCACTATTTTTATGGCAAAAAGAACCCGAACTGTGAAGCCCATCGTTGTGAAAATTGTTTTAAACTGTGAAGTGTTACTTTCTTTTTGAACAAAACTCTTATTTTTCCCGGCTAAGAACCTTGTCATTGCTATTTACTATCAATGGTTATATAAAAGAACTCCGGGGTTGGGTGTCTTGAGTCCCCAACGTACTCAGGATGGACTTTCTCAGTTTTGAACTATTTTAAAGAGAATAATATTTCCTCTGTATCCTCAGAACTCTTCAAACTTGTGCTTGTAGGTTACAAAAGTCCATTGACCGACCAAAGGAATCCATTATGGAGTGGGATAGATTGAAAAGACTCCAATAAGAGGACTGATTCTGTGACTATCCCAAGAGTTGGGTAGTGCCATAGTGGGCTAGATTAAGCATTCTTTGTCATCCTACATTTATTCCAAGCAAGGGGGGCTCTAGTTTGTGTGCTATTGCAGTTTGTATCCATCAGGAATATTTTTATAAAATTGCCTCTTCATATTCATCACATCAGTTACCACACTTATGCATGAGTGTTTTTAATTTCACTCTTGATCATCGAATGTATCTACTCTTACATTTGTTTGTCAATTCTAAAACTAGTTGGTAGGTAGTCTAATGGTTCTCAAGGTTTGATGTTGAGGCTCAAGTACTCTAGATGAAGTTGTAGGTGTATATAGAAGCTTTATGAGAAAAACAAATTCAAAGATAGAGATATATAGAACTAAAAAAATAAATGTATTATTATTTATCCATCTATTCTATACATAACATACTTCTAAGAAGGATATATGACTACTATCTACCTATATGTTGTTTATCTTAATTACATTCGACATGATTAAGATATGATAAAGATGTGTGTATATATAGATTACATAGATTCATCTCCTATGGAAGTGGAACTATTTCATTATTTGACTCCTCATCTCCTAACAATTGTGGAATGTAATTGTTTGTTGGTAGGTGCCTGGTAAGATGGTAGGTCACTTGACATAGCACAATCCTTGGGAGTGCCACCTAGACTGCCACATTGACTACATTGTTTGTTATCCTTATTGTGATGCTTAGAATGATGCAGTAAATTAAACTTTGTAGATTTTCCTCTAGGTGTAGTAGATCCTATTGAAGCAATGGTAGAAACTATAGTGTTTGGATGAGGTATGGTTATTGTAGAAATGTTTGATTCTATGCAAAGTGCTTTGTTCCACTCTTGGAGTATGTGAGACATTTTTTGGGGATTTATGGGTGGTCCTTGTGTTACAACAAGCATCTAGGAGGTGCCCTGGTGTATCAATTAGTGAATCCTGCTAGATAAAAACTACTTTTGACCCTTCATTTGGGATTCTAAAACATGGCTTAGAACCCATAGAGATAGAGGTAATTGTGTGAGAAAGACTATTAAATTTTGTTATGATCTTGAGAGAGGGGTTGTGATTTCATGAATGAAGAGGAATTTTTTCCTTTACATGATCTCTAAAATGTAGCTAAAGTAGATTATTCAAAACTGGATGAAGCTTTATGACATTATGACTAGTGACATGTTAAAAATGAGAATATGATATGAATGGCCTTGGATGCCCAACCATCCAAGAATTTTCTAGTGTATTTCTTAGTGAGCTTCCTAGGTTAACACTATAGAATGAGGTTGACTTTACCATTTATTTGGTGCTAAGGGTTAATCCAATCTCTAAGAAACCATACATGATTACTAATTTCAAGCTATATAAAATTAAAGCCTAGTTATAAGAACTTTTGGAAAATGGATTTTTTTCACCCTAGTGTATCCCCCTAGGTTACACTCATAATCTTTGTGAAGAACATATCCATTCACTTGTGCATTGATTACTAATATCTCAACAAGGTAATCATGAATAATTATTACTCCTTTTCATGGGTTAATGACCTCTTTGTTTAGGTCAAGAAAGATAGGGTATTTTCTGAGATTGACCTAAAGTTAGGTTACTATTAGCTTGGGATTACAGAGGCAAATATCCATAAGTCATTTTTTTAACTAGATATGAGCACTACAAGTTCTTTATGATACCTCACACTAACTAATTATCTTCCTTATCAACATCCTAATTTATTCTAGATCGAGGAGGATTGAGAGAAACATTTGAAGAAACATTTGAAGGACCTATAGTGCTCGTGTGAACACTACTTATATGCCAACCTTGACAAGTGTTCTTCAATCCAATTAGAAATTAATACTATGTGAGGTCAAGAGATTCATTTGATGTGTGGGATACTATAGAAGGTGTCTTTAAGACTTTTGACATATAGTGCATCACATCACTTCCCTTTAGAGGAAAGGGACTAATTTTAAGTGGATGGTAAAATTTAGGGTAAATTTTTAGATGCTTGAGTGTCTCAATAATGCATGTATCTTTGTTGCCAGATCCTAAGGAATTTGTAGTGTGCATGAAAGCTCCTATAGAGGGTCCTCCCAATTTATCATGTAGGAGAACCAAATTTAAAAGAATTAAAATCACACAAACTCAAGGAGTATGAGTTGAACTACCCCATACATGACCTTGAGCTTGTTGTAGTGGTTCACACCTTTGTGAGGTGGTGAAATTTTCTCTTTAGCTAGTAATTTGTGTTGAAGGATGATCACACACCTTTTCACTCATCCAAACCCCAATGCTAACTAATAATGTTGGATGGAGTTATTTTGTGAATATCAATTTGATTTTGAATACATCAAAGGTAAGGAGAATGTTGTTGTTAATACCATTAACCAAGTACAATATGAGTTAGCCATGTTAGAATTTTATTTTTTCTTTGCGAGATAACAAAAAATGGAGAAATTTGTAAGGTAAAACCTCTCTTCTAATTATGAGGGGAAGCTCCTTGAGATATAACTAAACCTAAAACTAAAATAAACCAAACCCACACAAATATACAAATATGCACACTTTACAAGATTTCACTAAGGGGGTTTGCATATATGAAAATGACTCAGTGTCTATGTTTTCTCCCGAGATAAGAATTAAGCCTCGCAAATGAGATTTTTAGATTTTAAGGAAAACAAAGCATCTAAGCATGAACAAACACAACTTCCTACTAGATAAAATAGAGATCAATAAACTATAGAAAACAAGAGATTTAAGGAATAACAACACACAATTTGAAGAAGTATATATCTAAACTATATTCAAATATACAATTAAAATAGACATATGCTATCAATACAAAGATTCACTCAATACAATACAAGATTCACTCAATACAATATCCTTTTAATTTACCTGATGAAATTATCAACACAAGTTCAAAAATAACTTCAGCTGAATAATAGTTTTTGTAGCATAAACCTCACTTCAACTATTATGAACATAAAAATGTCTTATGCCTAAGGCACTTATTTATAGGTTACAATGAAAAGATTTTAGGGATTTGAGAATAATAGTTAAATATCCCAAAAAGAAATGTCTTAAAGCTAACCTCTCCAAAAGTTGTACAAAAAATGAAAATAAACAAACTTTAAAGAAATCTTATTCCAAAATAAATAATAAAACAAAAATGGCCTAAAAATAGGCCTTCATCCATGACTCAAAATAGAACACTGATAGTATCCACTACCATATTATTTATTGCTAAAAGTAGCAATTTGCACAAGAGTGCCCTTTAGGATTTTGAAACACTTTTCACACTAAAAATAGATGGATCCCTTTAATAACTAAATCCCCAAACCACAACACTATGACAATCCCGTAAATTTGAAACCTATTTATTTGATCCAATGACACTATGAGAACCATTGCCTAAAGTTTTGATGAAGTTGAAAAGGCTATGTTTTAACCTCTAATGAAGGCATGTGATTAAACCCTAGTACAAGGTCTAGTGAATCTAGTGATGAACATATGAAAAGTGCTACCACAAATCTACATGAATAAGTTTAAACAACATTTAGTTGTATCTCATCATCTACATCAACAAAACCCTAGTGCCAATTTTTTTCTATAGGTGGCTAAAAATTACCTTTAGGCCTACAAAAATAAGAAGTAAACCCTTATTTCTACTGAAACATCAAGATTGAAGTGCTTTTGAGTTTATAAAGGCATTAGATCTTTCTTTTGCATGTTTTGAACCTCTAATTTTTGCTTTAGCTAACTAAGAATAGAGAAACACCACCTCTTTCTAAATTTTCACAATACTTAGGTGAAAATAACTTGGCTAAATAAGTTTTAAGGTGGAGAAAGTGAGTAGAAAAGGCAAGGGAAAATGTTCCAACCTTTAAGTGTTTATTGTGTCTTTAAACCTAAGAGTAGATCACTTAAACTTAGCCAAGTTTTGACATTCAAGTGGAAAAGATAGATGGCAAAACCTAGTTAAAAGTGCACCAATTTCTATCCTAAGTGCTAGGTGGAGTTCACTTACATGTTTTCCATGTTTTAGTCTTCAAAAATTTGGCTATATTAGCCCTATTACATGCACACACCCATTTTCCATGAATTGGGAAAAACTTTTCATGGATTTAACCATCAAATATGTGTATCATTTTCTAATACACCTTTTGTTTAAGTGTTGGTGGAAATAAATTAAATGTCTTCCCATTTTCTAAGTTTAGCATGGATCATTAGTGGTTCAACCCTCTAGAATGTATGCCTAATTTTAAGTGTTTTCTTTGTTGATCAAAGGTAGTGGCAATCACTTATCCCTTTTCCACTTTTATGATTGACTAGGTGGAAAAGAATATTGTCAAAGCCACCCTAGGCACATTCCATTCAACTTAATGTAATTTTTTACTTGTCTTAAGTGGATATGAATAATGATTAATCCCTCCATAATGTGCTTCAACTTTCCTTATGATTTTCTTTCATACATTGGCACACTTCACTAAAGTGTTTTCCATTTTTCCCTTGGTGGAGATTTGGGAAAAACAAACCATTGGCTTAACCATCTAAAATATGGGCCAACAAAAATAGCACATTATTTTTCCATCAAAAATGCAAGTCAACTCCACTTAGGCCATATTTAATGATTTTGGCAAAGAAAACCAATGGAAAATCCAAGTAAACAGTGTGTATCCTTTTTGTCTTAACTCTTAGGCAAGAATTCAAGCAAAGAAAACCAATGGAAAAGCCAAGGTAAAAGTGTGCCTCCTTTTCCTCTTAACACTTAGGTGAAAAATCATCTATGTCACTAATTTTTTAATTTGGAGGGAACTACCAAGTGGTTGTCATTGGAAAAGTGCACCAAATTATCTTAACACAGGAAAAATTCCACCTTAATTTTCTATATTTTCTTAGTAAATCTACTCTTGCATGTTCTAGTATTCCTTTCTCTTCTATTACCCCTAGTATTTCATCATCACTACTTCTTATTAGGTTTGAGGTGATCATTTTTAACCTACCAAAGTTGTTAACAAAAAATACCATGACAAGATGACCTTACAAACTATGGAAAACATGAATTGAAATATATTGATAGATAAATGATGATAGACTGACAACAAACCTTAAAAAAGGGAGTACAAAAGTTGAGTTTCATGTGGGTACCAAACATTGGCTCTTGCTAGGGACCATGGGACAAACATGGGCCACAAGAGAACTTCAAAATCTCAAGTAATAATTTGGCTAGTGTCTTATTTATGTGTAATAGATTCAAGCATAACCTAACACTTAAAATTTAAAAAAAAACCTAAAATGATACAATAAGAAAACAAATTATGTGAAAGGGGAAAACATTACATCAAAAATGTAGGAAAATATAACACCTACCTACCTACTAACAGAAAGGAAAAAGGTGGCTAGACAATGCCATTTATGAGTTGGGAAAATCTCTTCCATTTGAGTTGGGGCTCCAACCGTGGTAGTACACATCTTGAAAGTATTCACAAAATGTCCATGAAAATCAAAGGTTCAAGATGATAAGAACAATCCTATAGATAAAATGATGAATTGATCAATATTGGGTGGTTCTAGACAACCCTTTTCCTTATTGAAAAACCTTTGCATTACTTGGAGATACTATGCCTCCTAAATATATCTTTCTCAATGCTTTGGATACAACACATCTATAGGAATGTAACCACATCATATCTATTTGATCCTCTTCACCCATCACTTTAGAATAATTGATCATGAATTTAGATGAAAAATTATGGTCTAGAAGAGGTTGAAGTTGTTGGAGAAAAATATCCATCACATACACTTAACTCTCTAAGTCTACTAAGGACATTGGGGTGAAACTTGTGTAGGAAACACTTATTCAGTTTCTTCATCTACACATGCTAGAGCCCAGTCTAACACATCTTCTAGGTCTCAATCACTAACTCATTATGGACATAGTAAAGAAAAAAATCCATCTTAGAAGAAAAGACTTCTAAATCCTTCTTAAAAGATGACTATGGGCTTAGAATGAACTATATCTCTTCAACCTCTTTATGAAAATCTACTTTGAAGACACCATCCATCAAGGGAGAAAGAAATTACACTCATCATCATCAATTGTGTAATTGTTTTCTTTTTTATTTGGGAGGAAATTCCAAATGATTGTCATTGGACAAGTGCACTAACTTCTCCTCTTAACACAAGCAAAACACCATCTTAATTTTCCATATTTTCTTAGTTGATCTACCCTTGCTTGTTCCATCAATTCTTTCTCTTATAATACCCCTAATATATTTTCATCACTTACTTCTTATTATTCTTGAGGTGATCATTTTCACCCTAAAAAAGTTGTTAGAAGAAAATACATGACAATATGACCTTGGAGACTAGATATGGAAACCATGAGCTGAAATATATTGAAAGATAAATGATGATGAACTAATAGAAATCCTAACAAAAGGGACTACAAAATTTTAGTTTTGTATGGGTACCAACAATTGGCTCTTTTTGGGGACCATGGGACAAACTTGGGAAATAGAACTTCAAAATATCTATTAGGAACTTGGTCAATGTCTTATTTGTGTGTAATAGATTCAAGCCTAACCTAAAACTGAACCTAAAAAAAAACCTAAAATAATACAATAAGAAAACAAATTACATGAAAGCCTAGAAAACCTTTACAACATCACACATATAGGAAAAGATAACACCAACCTACCTAATAACAAAAAAGAACAAAGTGGCTAGATGAATCCATTTATGAGTTGGGAAAAGTATCATCCCTTCCATTTGACTTGGGTCTCCAACTATGGTAGTATACATCTTGAAAGTCTTCACAAATTTTTCATGAAGATAAAAGGTTCAAGATGATAAGAATGATCCTATAAAGAAAACTCAAGGGTTAATTGATCAATTTTGGTGGGTCTAGGCAATCCCCTTACTCATTGAAAAACCTTCACATCATTTAGGGATACTATGCCTCCTAAAAATATATTGCTAAATCCTTTGGCTATAACACATCTATAGGAATTTGGTAACCACCTAATATCTTATTTGATCCTCTTCACCCATCACTTTGGTATACTTGATTATGAATTCAAATGAAGAATTATGTTCTAAAAAAGGTTGAAGTTGTTGGAGAAAAATATCCATCACATACACTTGACTCTCCAAGTCTACAAAGGGCATTGGTAGTGAACCTTGTGTAGGAAACACTTCCTCAATTTCTTCATCTACATATGCTAGAGAATTTGATTTCCCTTCAAGAACTAGCTCATCATGGACATAGTAAAGAAAAAAATCCATCTCAGAATAAAAGACTTGAAAAAAATCCTTAAAAGATGAATATGGGCTTAGACTGAACTAGATCTCTTCAACCTCTTTATGATAATCTACTTTCAAGAAACAATCCACTAGAGAGAGAGAAAACAATTAGATTCATCATCATCAACTATCTAATTGTTGTCATTTGTCTTAAGAGCTAGAGTGAGAACATGATGCATTCAAAGCATTTCTTCTTCCTTGATCAACAACCCTTCTTCAAACATATCCAATTCTAACACCAACTCACTCACACCTACTGATTGTTCAACTCTTGGTTTTGCATTGATATTTATAGGAGATGCTAAAGATGAGGATGAGTCAAATTTTAAGAAAAAATCCATTGTTTCATCCACAAATGAACTACTCTAAATATGCTACAAGAAAATGTCCAAATCTTGCAACAACTCTTCCATACATGCTTCTAACATGATATATGCCTCTAGAATTGCATCATCTTCAAGTAGAAGATCTTGTTTTTTAATCCAATTACATTAATCCCTCTATCTTGTCTTGTGTAGGCTCTTTAAACAACCCCTCAAATGCAAAGAAGAATTCATCTAATGCATCTTCATCTATGGTGCAATTGTTGTCCTCTTATTGAGTGGAAACAATTAAATCATCCTTTGTCTCTGCAAGTGTTTAGGAATTGTTGTCTTCCTCATAAAATAGATGATATACTTATGTAGTTCTTTATGTGTCCAACACAGAAGGTTATTCTTCTTCCTCATAAAAATTGAGCAACACCTAGAAGGTAGATGGAAAATCCAACTCTTTTCCATGGTTATCTAAAGTAGGAGTATATAGATGGGCTCTTGAGAATGTGACACCAATGATAGGTCCTTACATGAATTCTCTTCAAGTCCTTTCCTCCTAGCTCCTTGACTTCACCAACACATTTATTCATTAAAGGTATTCACCTTTTTAGAATGAACTAGTCCATATTGAAAATATCCCATCATAGAGTCGGCATCATGCTCATCTTGAAGATGTCAAAGGTTAACCCAAAACCTTTGAGGATTTAACCTAGAAGAAGTTATGAGATGCACCATGTAAAGTATCTCTAGACAATTTATAGCACTATGGTTTTTGGTCACATGAAAGGAACAAAAATTAGTCAAGTTGTCTTTATAAGATGACTCTAATGTAATCCTTTTAGGTGGAGGGGTTAGACTAAGTCTTCCAATCATGTTACTTCTTTAAGAATGCCCTTGATAAGGAAGTGATGTAGGAGCATCAGTCTATCTCTCCATTTTGTAGTTTCATAGTCTTGTTATTGTGTATTTTTTAGGGTCATTGTACCCAATTTTGTTTTAGTGTTGTGGTATGGATTCATTTTGGAGATCATGTAGCCTTTGAGGCTTGTAATCAAGTTACCTGTCAAAAACTCTCATTTGAAAATGTAAAAGGTTGAAGGGTGTCTGGCTAATATCCTGCCTTATGAAATGTTTTAAAGGTTAGGTTATGACTAAGGGGTTAGAATGGGTCTTCACATTTAATTCAACTAAAATGGAGGCAAAAGTTCCCTTTCACGGAGTTGTTAAAGAAGATTCAGTTAGGGTTACTTTTAAAAGTTAGCTCCAAGAAAATCTGCTTGTCACCCTCTTTAAGCTTGTCACCCTAAAAGTAACCCTAACTGAATCTCTACGCTGTTAAAAAAAAGGGAACAAAATAGCTCTCAGAAATTCTACGAAGAGGAGGGAGAGTCTGTTAGTTGGCAGAGGAAGAGTAAGAATAGTAGGCAGATAAATGAGGTTGCTCAGGAAGATTGAGATACTGCAGCAAAGGAATAGTGTGAATAGCCAGAGAAAGCTCGGGCCTGGGATGAAATCCATCTCTCTACGCTATTTGTCACCCTCTTTAAGCTTGTAACGTAGTAGTGGCAGAGAAACCATGTATATTTCCATTGTTCTGTGTGTTGAAAACCCTCCACGAGGCAGAAAGTGAAATCTTCTAACGTTATTTGTTTTCCAAATCTTCCAATTAAGCTATTTTCATTGGAAGGAACCATTTTCTTTATGTAGTTTAATCTCTGTGTAATAAAGACATGAATGGTTACCATTGTATGAGTCATTGCAACGGATATCCATCTCCATTTAGAAAATATACATGATATATGATCACTGTCGCCACTATTTTTATGGCAAAGAGAACCCGAACTGTGAAGCCCATCGTTGTGAAAACTGTTTTGAACTGTGAAGTGTTACTTTCTTTTTGAACAGAACTCTTATTTTGCCCGGCTAAGAACCTTGTCATTGCTATTTACTATCAAAGGCTATATAAAAGAACTCCGCGGTTGGGTGTCTTGAGTCCCCAACGTACTCAGGCTAGACTTTCTCAGTTTTGAACTATTTTAAAGAGAATAATATTTCCTCTGTATCCTCAGAACTCTTCAAACTTGTGCTTGTAGGTTACAAAAGTCCATTGACCGACCAAAGGAATCCATTATGGAGTGGGATAGATTGAAAAGACTCCAATAAGAGGACTGATTCTGTGACTGTCCCAAGAGTTGGGTAGTGCCATAGTGGGCTAGATTGAGCATTCTTTGTCATCCTACATTTATTCCAAGCAAGGGGGGCTCTAGTTTGTGTGCTATTGCAGTTTGTATCCATCAGGAATATTTTTATGAAATTGCCTCTTCATATTCATCACACCAGTTACCACACTTATGCATAAGTGTTTTTAATTTCACTCTTGATCATCGAATGTATCTACTCTTACATGTGTTTGTCAATTCTAAAACTAGTTGGTAGGTAGTCTAATGGTTCTCAAGGTTTGATGTAGAGGCTCAGGTACTCTAATCATGTTTGACAAGGCATGCAAGATGAAAATGAATTGCTCAAGTATACCACTAATCTAATGCCTAGGTTGAATCTCAGGAAACAACTCTCTATATGAGGATCTAGATGAAGTTGTAGGTGTATATAGAAGCTTTATGAGAAAAACAAATTCAAAGATAGAGATATATAGAACTAAAAAAATAAATATATTATTATTTATCCATCTATTCTATACATAACATACTTCTAAGAAGGATATATGACTACTATCTACCAGGTATATTTCCATTTATATTTAAACTGTGAAGTGTTACTTTCTTTTTTAACAGAACTCTTATTTTGCTCAGCTAAGAACCTTGTCATTGCTATTTACTATCAAAGGCTATATAAAAGAACTCTGGGGTTGGGTGTCTTGAGTCCCCAACGTATTCAGGCTGGACTTTCTCAGTTTTGAACTATTTTAAAGAGAATAATATTTCCTCTGTATCCTCAGAACTCTTCAAACTTGTGCTTGTAGGTTACAAAAGTCCATTGACCGACCAAAGGAATCCATTATGGAGTGGGATAGATTGAAAAGACTCCAATAAGAGGACTGATTCTGTGACTGTCCCAAGAGTTGGGTAGTGCCATAGTGGGCTAGATTGAGCATTCTTTGTCATCCTACATTTATTCCAAGCAAGGGGGGCTCTAGTTTGTGTTGTTGCAGTTTGTATCCATCAGGAATATTTTTATAAAATTGCATCTTCATATTCATCACATCAGTTACCACACTTTGTAGGAGAGGATCAGCAAAACTACGGATCATTAGCCTGATTGATTCTTTTCTAATTTTACTAGTCATAATCATCTCATCTTCTAACTTGATTGCTTTCTCCTGAGCTTCTTCAAGTTCATCAATTTCATTGGATTTGATCATATGAAATCAATTTCAAAAGTGAGTGTATTTATAAAGAAACTTAGGAGGATTTTTGGAGATGGGTTAAGAGTTGTATTAATTCTTCCAACAATGTGGTTGAATCACACTACAAAATTCTCTTATTGGTTCATTATCCTCCTTTTTTGCATTAGATATTTGGGCAAAGATAAAATGATTATCCTCATCTAGTTTGAAGTGTGAATAAATTTCTCATGCATGACCTCCCAACTTGTGATTGACTCGATAGCAAGAACACAAAACCATTCTACTACGCTATTGACCAAAGTCTTGACAAAAAAGTTAGACTGCAACATCTTTGTGTGCCAATCCTAGAAATATACAAGTAGTGGTAAAGTTAGCAATATGCTCATAGGGTGTTGCATATCATCACCATGAGACTTCAAAAAAAATTCCCTCAAGCCTTGTGGGAAACTATTGTACTCTGCAAGAACTAAGGGACCAATACAAATTCCCCACAACAATGGAAGTAGAGGTGGGTCATTATGGTTATTTTGATCATCTATTGTTTGCAATGGTTCTTTAAAATTCAATAAGTTCAAGAATTATTGGTGAACAACTTTTTCTGCTTGAATGTGCTTGATTGAGATTTTGAAAAAAAAAATCAAAGAGACCTATTTTCTTTCATAGATTTTTTTAGTCAAGATGAAAATACTTTAATTGAAGGTGATAAGATTGATCTTTTGTTGCAAGCTTGGATTATCCTATCTTATTCCCCAACAAAGTCACCAAAATTTGTTAGCATTTTAATTTGTTTCTTGTGAGACAACACAAAATGAAATAGTGTGTGAGGTAAAACCTCTCTTTAAAAAATGACGGGAACATCCCTAAGATCCAACTAAACTAAATAGTCCATAGACTAAAACTATAAATAAAACATATAGATATGCACACTTTACAAGATTTCATTCAAGGGGCTTGCATATATGGAAATGATTAAGTACATATTTTTCTCTAGATATATGTGCGAGACTATCAATCAGGCCTTATAGATGAGAATTTTGAATATTAAGGAAAACAAACTATTTAAGCATGAATAAACACCAACTTCCTACTATTTGAAACACAGACTAGTAATCTAATGCAAACAATAGCTTTAAGGAATAACAACACAATTTCAAGTTGCTTGATGAAATTATTAACATGGAATTTCGAATATTAAGGAAAACAAACTATTTAAGCATGAATAAACACCAACTTCCTACTATTTGAAACATAGACTAGTAATCTAATGCAAACAATAGCTTTAAGGAATAACAACATAATTTCAAGTTACTTGATGAAATTATTAACATGATTTCAACAATAGCTTCAACTGAATAATATATTTTAAGGCATAATCCTCACCAACTATCATTCATTAAAAAATGTCTTGTGCCTAAGGCATTTATTTATAGGTTATAGTGAATAACTTTTCAAATTTTGAAAATAATAATTAAATATCTTAAAAAGAAATGTCTTAAAGGTAACTTCTCCAAAACCTACAAAAAAGCGTAAAGAAAGGAACTTTAAAGAAAACCTATTCTAAAACAAATGATAAATATAAATGGCCTAAAAATAGGCCTTTATCCATTTCTCAAAATAGAACACTAGAAATAGTCACTATTGGAATTAGCCACTTCTAAAAATAGCAATTTTCACAAGATTGGCCTCTAAGATTTTGAAACATATTTTCACACTAAAAACTGATGAATCCTCTAAATAACTAAAATCCCAAAAGATGAGCATATGCCAATCCTCTAAATTTGATCATAAATGACATTGTGAGAAAGCCATGGTTGAACCTCTAAGTGAAGGCATGGTCAAATCCTAGTACAAACTCTAGTGAAGTGGATGACAAACATATGAAAAGTGCTACCACAAATCTGCATGAATAAGGTTAAATAACAATTGGTTGCATCTAATCATCTACATGAAGAAAACCCTAACACCAAATCTATTGCTACTTGAAGACATCAAGACTAGATTGCTTTTGAGTTGAAAATGGTGTTAGATACTTCCTTTGCATGCTTTAAACCTCTAATTTTTGCTTTAGCCAACTAGGAATTGAGGAATGCCACCTCTTTCTAATTTTCCACAATACTTAGAAAAAACTAATTTGTTGGTTGACTAAGTTTAAGGTGCAGAAAGTGAGTGGCAAAGCCAAGGGAAAAATGTTCCAACCTTTAAGAGTATGTTGTGTCTTTAAACCTAATCACATATCACTTAACTTTGCCAAGTTTTGGCATTCCAACAAAAAAGATAGATTGCAATTCTAAACTAAAAGTGCGCCAATTTTTGTCAAGTGTTGGACAAAGTTCAATTACAGTTTTGCCATGTTTTAGTCTTCAAAAATATGGATATATCAGCCATGTATCATATGCCTAGCCACTTATAACCCTTTTCCATGAGATGGGTGAAACTTTTCATGGGTTTAACCATCACATATGTGCACCCTTTTCTGATTCACCTTTCTTTTAATTATTGGAAAAAATAACGTAAGTGTTTCCCCCTTTTTTGAGTTTGGCATGGATCACTAATGGTTGAAACCTCTAAAATTTGCACCTAATTTTAAGTCTTTTGTTTTATTATCAAAGGTAGGAAAAGATCATTTATCCCTTTGCCACTTTTTATCATTGACTAGGTAGAAAAGAATAGTGACAAAGCCACACTAGGTATGAACCATTCAACTTACTACCATTTTTACTTATTTTGAGTGGATATGACTAATGGTTAAGCCCTCCAAAATATGCACCATCTTTCCTTATGATTTTCTTGTAGACTTTGGTGCACTTCACTAAGTGTCATTTTTTCCCTTGATAGAGATTTAGGTAGGGAAAACCATTAGCTTAACCATCTAAAGTGGTGCTAGTGGAAATAACTTATGGTTTTGCCATCAAAAGTGTTTTCCAACTCCACATAGGCCATATATCATGATTTTAAAGGAGAAAAACAATGGAAAATCCAAGGTAAAATTGCACCTCATTTTCCTATTAACACTTAGGTAGAGATTTAGGTAGAGAAAACCAATAGCAAATCCAAGGGAAAAGTATGCCTCCTTTTCCTCTTAACACTAAGGTAGATATTTAGGTGGATACAACCACGTCACCAATTTTTTATTTAGGGCCAATTTCCAAGTGTCTAAGCCATTGGAAAAGTGCACCAACTTCTCTTAACATAGGAAAAATTCCATCTTAATTTACCATATTTTCTTATCTAATATGCTCTTGCATGTTCTATCATCTCTTGCTCCTCTACTACCCCTAATATTTCATAATCACTTACTTGTTATTGGGCTTGAGGAATTCATCTTCACCCTACAAAATTCGTTAGAAGAAAAGACCATGACAAGATGACCTTACAATTTCACTAGGGAGACCATGAATTGAAATGGATTGAGAGACAAATGATGGTCACTAATGAAAAACCTCACAAAAAAGAGTATGAAATTTTGGTTTCATATGGTACCAACAAGCCACCATGATAGTTAGAATATATTTGAGAGAGTGGATCCTAGAGTATCTTATTGAGGATTTTTTGTACTAGGAAGTGAGGAAAACTATGAAATCTCAACAGCCTCTTTGTGAGAGATACTCTAGATTTTCACTAGACTTGGATGGTATTTTTTCTCACCATGGATTAATTTATGTTGCAAACTCTAGGGATTTGCACAAAGTTATCTTGTTAAAAGCCAATTAGGCCACATATGCAACCCATCCTAGGGTGAAGAAGATGCATGCAAACCTTAAACATTTTTACTTTTGGGTTGACATGCACAAATACACAATTTGTGCCTCACTACCTTGAGCACCAAAGAGTTAAGGTCAAGCATTAGCACCCTACAAGGCTCTTATACTTGCATGAGATCATGAGTGGAAGTAGGATACTATCTCTATGGACTTCATCATTAGACTACCCACTATCTCATATCATCATGATGTTATCATGGTCATAGATGATCACAATAAACACCCTTATCCTAGATTTCTAGAACCCTTTGAAATTTGTGAGCCAATGGCATTGGTAGCCTACTTTTAGCCTTGCAACAATTTTATTTGAGATCCACGATATCTTCCATGTATATGTGTTGAGGATGTACATCCCTGACATTTGACATATGTTGGATTGGAGAGCCTTGCAAGTGGAGGGAAACAAGCATTTGGTCTTGGAGCCCATGTACATATTGTGAAGCATCAAAGGTTGGATCTACATGTCCAAGATCTAGACAAAGTTAGGGTCCAATGGGATAGGTATGATGAGACAATGACCACATGGGAGGAGAAAAAATTGCTTTGAGTGGCTTATTTGCATCTATTTAGTGACTTTCAAGAGAATTTATAATTCTAAAAGAGGGTGATGTCATGCCCCACTCCACATTTTTTTTCATTTTGACCTATGGACTAATAGTTTTTTATTGTTTTCTGCCATATTGAACATTTGGACGATCTTTGTATCTTATATATAGATTTTAGTTTTATAGATGTGACATTATCATCTCAACCATGAGACTATGAATTCAACATATATTTATGATGATGATATGTATATGTGTTCTCTAAGCATATTAGTAGGTTATTTTGTGATTATCTCTTGTTGCACTTAGTAATTGAGAAACATGAATGATGAAGCATATTTTAGTTGACATTTATAGTTATCAACAGGATATATCATAATGGCCAATTAATCATGTTTTTTTATGCTCCTAATTATGTTCATGATTATTCTATTGCTTTATTCTAATGTGTTCTACATGTGTGGTGATATAGTATTTAGATATATGCATTAACTAACTCAATATTCAATAACTGTATACATGCATGTTATCTCACTTGGACAAACTAATAGGTGCAATGGTGTGCAAATTACAAGTGCAGTGTAGGAATGGAGAGAGGTTACACTTTTTCCAAAATTACCTCTACTCTTATTTCAAAAAAATCTTGATGGTGACCAGTTAGCAAGGTGGCCTAGTGGTTAGGAACTTAGAGTTCCATTTATATTTGAACCTTATTAACCATTTCTTAGGCTACCTATTTTGAAAAAGATTGAATTACAACTTCTTCCCCTTTTTAGGAAATAAGTAGAGCTACAAAAGGTATTTCCTAAGGGGGGATAAATGAGTGATCATATGGTTCTTTAGTATGGGGACTTTTCTAGACATGAGTAAGCCCCTACAATCTTAGGAGCCTCAAGCAAGGGAAGGAAGGAGACATGTGTCCTTTTTCCACTTGTCAAAAAGGAGGTTCTTTCTATATTGACTAAAAATCCCCCTTCATGTACACATCTTACCAACTTTAGAAAGAAAATTAGAGAGGATTTAGAGGAGAGAGGAGCTAGAGGTGCAAAATAAATTTAATAAAAGTGGAGGAGCTAAGCTACATTCTCTTAGCCATGGTTTTGCATTATTTCCTTATTTCTTCTTATTGTTGAATTACTAGGGTGTTTATGTTTTCTTTCTTTCTTTCAATTAATGCTCATAATTTTTCTTTGGTTGGTCAAGACCTCTTTGGCATGTCTTTTTCTTGAATCTTTATTGTACTCTTTCTTTCAAGTTTTCATGGTGACTGTCTTTTCTCTTTTCTTCATTTTGGTTGTCTCTTCTCGAGTTTCCTTCTTCCTTGAGTGGTTATGGAAGTTGTTGTTTGTTTGATATGATATTATTTGGGATATGATATGAGGGATTTGGGGCCATGTTAGATGCTTGCTGACCCTTAGGTGCTTTATCCTACCCTATTGGACTTGGGGTTCTTAGTTAGATATGTATGTTTCTCCTTCAAGAAAACTCATGGAGGGACAAGGGTTGAAAGAGATTAATGTCATGACTATGGAAGGATCTTCAAAAAGAATTATTGCCTACCCCATTGGATTTGGGGCTCTTGAGTACGATTGCATGTTGGTCCATGGGGAAAATTCATGGAAGGAAAAGGGTTGAAGGAGATATATTTCATAAATGTGAAGGGATCTTCAGAAATAATTACTAGTATAGTTGACACTCCTCCCAAGTTGTGTTTTTGTTTGTATTTTTTGAGTTTATTATTTCCTATTTTTGTTGACACTTCGTGTTGCAAGGGGACATGATTATGAGGTGGCTTCCTTGGTTTGACCCAAGTGTCATCCTAGTGAGATTTGTGCATAAGAGTTATTTGTTTTGTACCTTATGAAAGTGATATGGTAGCTTGTGGTTTATTGGACCCCTTAGGTTTAAGGATTAGATAGCTTTTATCACCTAATGATGTCAAATGGTTGGGTGGTGAGTCACCCCTCTTTTGTAGCTTTCATTGTTTTCTTATGGTTAGATGGGTCGAGTTCTACTTGTGTTATTATGTTGTAAACATCAAGGTTTCTAGCTTATGTAAAATATTGTTTAGATAGATGGTTCTATCTTGTTTATTATTTGGGGTGAAACTTATATGGAAATGCTATGTGATAAATTTAGTACAATTTGTATGTACCTAGTGAGAGGAAAATGTATTAATTTATGATAGTTTGTTAAGTTTTTATTTTAAAAAATACATGATATTAGTATTTGAAGGATTTTTTCCATAGTTATTCTTGCAAATTGAAAATGAAATTTTAAGTCAATTATTAATTTGCACAATTGTCGATTAGTAATGATTGTCTTGTTAGTTAGAAAGAACAATGTAATGTCATATGAAAGAAAATTTAATGTTTAAAAGGAACAATTGACATTACTCGTGTAACTATGTGTTTGTTCCTTCATGTGTAAATTAGAATCTCAAAAAAATGTAATACAATACATTTTTAATTCACAATATGCATTACAATATTTTCTTTCTTATTGCAATGGTTGTTTGGCTACCATACTTTTATGTTTTCAATTTGTTGGTCTTAGTCTTCACTTTGTTTCTTTTGGTTATATCTTGAAATGGTATGGTCTAAGAGTGGGCTCAATAATAAACTGATCACTAATTCCACTTCACATTACCTTCATGTGACAGGTTGGATGCATACACAAATGGGCATCATCCTTAAGTGAAGACAGTTTCCTTTCTTATAGTTTTTTTTGTCTTTTCTTCATACAATCCAAAATAATTGGGAAAATGTTAGGTTAAAATAGCAATTAATGAAGGGTTTTCAAGGTACCAAATGAATATATAACAAAAATGTCAATTAGGATGATTACTAGTGTTGTATGTTTTGTGTTTAACTGCAAACATTTTAATAAAAGGTGTTCTTTTGGAAATGTACAAAGGAATTGTGAGCCTGGATCAGTTTGCTCAACACTTTCAAAGGAATGGTGAGAAGCCTTCTTCAAATCCTTGAGGCACTAAAGGGGTAATTGTTGGGATGGTAAATAAAAATCACCATATTAATTGCCCATATATGTCAAAAGTACATATATATCCCCTTTTCTTTTGTAACTTTATTTTTTATAACGTACTTCAATTTTTATACTCCATTTTCACCTAAAATGCCTAAATTACCCTTTAAATAGTTAAACTTTACCATTAGCAATTATGTCTAAAACCACCCACTCAATAAGTTAATATCTAAGCAATATATACCAATATAACATGCAAAGAGTCAAAGATTATCTATAATACTTGAAAAAATTCTTGAGATAATGGCTTCCATAAATTTCATTAATATTTGTAGTGAGCATGATATGATGCATAGAACCTACATAAATATTATGCAAAGAAAAGATTCCCACAAGAATAACAAAAAGCATCTATCGAGAAGTTGTGTAGATGTAAGTTTGCAAGTTAGTAGTAGAGCCTCAATGAGTGTGATGGTAAAGGCTTTATACTTCATAGGGGAGGTCCAAGTTTAAATACAAAAGGGTATGAATTTTGTAAAATGATTTGAATTTATATTAGTAAATTGGCAAAGTTTTTAAAAGTCTATTTTATTATTTTTCATATATTAGTATAGATATCTTAAACAAATCTATTTTATTTTTTTATTTATTTTGAATTATTTTATTTTACATTAGAACTGTTTTATTTATTATATACATAGACACATAAATTTTATTGTATCTACATTGTTTAGTTTATGTGTATTGAATGTGATATGCTAGTTTTTCTATATTTTTTGTTTGGTTAATTATTTAAGGTCTATATCTTCACTCAACCTTATGTCCATTAATTTTTCAACTATAATTAACAATTTTTTTAAAAAATCCCAAATTAACAAATCAAAATATAAATTAAAAAATATCTCAAATTAATAGATCAAAATATTTTTTGCTAATGGATAAACTTTTTAAAAAGTTGATTAACCTTTAAACTTAAACCTTTATGTGATATTACATTTCTACATTTTAATTTTTTATAAATTAACTAACACTAAACTTAAAACTTTAAATGTAAATTATTTCTCACTACCCAAAAAACACTCTTTCCTTTCACTTAATATATACAAAACAATATTTGATTTTCTAACATTTTTCTTGACTTTTATTTTTTTCTTGTTGCACTTTAAAAAAGAATGAATGATTACCAAAGTTCTCTATTGATGGCAATGTATCTTTGTTTTTACAAGCTCTCTACTTATTTTAGATTTAGATTAGGTTTATTATTAAATAATAATATTTTGACATGTAAATGGCTATCAAATTTAAGGTAAAAGATAAGATGTTTATTATTAAATAATAATATTTTGACATGTAAATGTCTATCAAATTTAAGGTAAAAGATAAGAGGTTTTGTTAACACGTTCACACCATTACACTCCACCCCTTGCTACCATTGTAGAATGCCTCTCTTAACATTAAAAATTAAGAATAAATGGCTATCAAATTTAAGGTAAAAGATAAGAGGTTTTGTTAACACGTTCACGCAATTACACTCCACCCCTTGCTACCACCATAGGAGAAAAACTTATATTCTTCCTCATAGTTATAGTACAATTATTCTGTCAATAAGTTGCATTTGGCAACTAACATTTAACCATAAGAGCCTTGAAATTATAATAGGAATCCATTCATCAAAACTACTTTTAAAAATTATTTGCATGTTGAACTTAATTAGCAGTTGCACGAAGTTTAGTACAATGAATTCCCGGATGAATGTTATTGTGTAAACAAAACAAAATAAAAAGATTTCCTCATTCTTAATATTATTGAATTGAATTCAAGAATATAAAGGCAATCCATGACACACAAAATCTCATCTCAACCAATTTGCTTAGACTCAACTATGCGCAACTAATGCTACACTCTAACCGTATGCTAACATAGATGCTTTAGAAGAACGTATGAGCATCCACCAAGATTTTTTTGTTAGATAGTATAGTTGAGAATGCTCTTGTAGATATGTATGCAAAATGTGGAAGCCTAGATAGGGCAATGAATTGTTAGATAAATAAATCTATCATAAACAATTAGAATTTAAAAATCTATAAAAAAATCTTTGAAATATAGATGTCACCATGGCAAACTTCGTCAACAAAGAGAATGCAAGGTAGTGTTCGATAGACAGGCCTCCTTTTATGCAAAAGCTAATCTAAAACATGTCAATACTCTAAAAAGATGGAAAACTTAGTTGTCATCTCAGTGACTGTCATGAGGGTTAAAATTAGAATGCTAACATTCTCAGTCATATAATATGAAAATTGATTTGCATTTGGAAACCCATAAGGGAAGCTTCCTTCGCTACATTAAACAAACTCTTTTTCCATTCTGAAAAGTTTTTTGGGCTTTTTGTGTTGAGGTGTGGGTCTTACAAAAACACTGTAAACTTCAAAGTTGTGTGGATCCAGCTAATGCACATACTTAGGAGGATCCTTTGGATTAATTATTTTAAGAACAAGCCCCAAGTATTATTGGACTTGACATGGAAAAGGATGGAATATCCCTAAATGCTTCTAGGATGAAAAGAGACCGAGAAGTAAATCTCTTTTCAGGGGTAGTAAGATAATTTTGTTCTTTAATCCACTATATGTAGATAATTATGGCAGACTGCACTCTTCTTGTTGCTGGGATCTCTTTGTTCAATATATATATCCCCTAATTTTACAGTAGCTTATCTTTTTTATATTATGACCATTATGTTAATTACTACATCCCATGGTAATAAGGTTTTGGACTCCTAGATTAGTATGGATACTTAAATTATACTTTTAAAAACCAGGTAGGTTTCCTTACTAACTACTTGGATTTAAGATTGATTTAAACATTTAAATTTCTGCATAAGGTGGATGGTAATAGATTAACAAAACTAGTGCTTAATACAACTGTTTAATTTCACCATGTTTTTTCCTCTCAAAATAGAATGATAACTTTAAACTAATACTCATTTAGTTTGTGGGAGGTTGGCAGACCTACAAAACCAAGCTCAGTCAGTACACCTCTAGAATTTCACAAATTTCTAAATTGGTTCATCCTACATGGCCGCATTACTTACACCATTCATCCTTCTTCTTTCCTTTAAGTAGCAAACAATCAGGAGGCCAACAATGTAAGTGTTAGATAGTGACAACAACAAAGCTAGAAAGAAAGCAGTTTTTATATTTTGGAAAGATAAGGGAATCAAAGCAAATCTTATCTTTGGAAATATTTTGGAAAATATTATCTTTGAAATCTTTTGGAAAAGATAAAGATTTCAACAAAAGATAAAACAATAAAATAAAGCTTGTTTTTCTATGTTTAACACTGGATGAAGATATTATATATCTTGATGTCTTGAAGGTTAAATTAATTATTGTAATGAATTGCAATTCAAGAGCAGCAGCTATGTGAAGGTTGTAATCAGTTTCTCTGAGCAATAAGAATACTGATACTTTGTCCCGTGGATGTTTCCTTGGAATATTGTCAAGGTTTTACCACGTAAATTCTGTGTCTTGTTTATTCTTCTATTTTCCATTTTATTCTTTTGTATTTTTCTTTGCATCTAACTTGTGCTGCAATTATTAGAGTTTGTGGGTTTTACGTTTCTGTTAACACAACAAGTGGTATTAGAGCAATTATTTTGCAGCATCTATGTTAGGATTTGGTGTTTGTTTTGTATTACCAGATGGCAAAGGTTTCAAATGCAAGGTTCGAGGTGGAGAAATTCAATGGGAAGAATAATTTTGAGCTTTGGAAGCTCAAGATCTGTGATTTGTTAGTGTAACAAGGATTGCACAAAGCGTTGGTTGGAAAGTCAAAGAAATCTGCAAATATGACTGATGAGGATTGGGAGGATCTTGATACAAGAGCACTTAGCACAATTTGGTTATGTTTAGCAGATGAAGTTATTTTTAATATTGTTGAAGAGGAAACGACAGCAGGCTTATGGAGTAAAATGGTGAGTCTTTATATGACAAAGTCCTTGACAAATTGGACCTACTTGAAGAGGCAGCTGTATAGTTTGTAAATGAAGGAAGGTATAAAATTGTTGATCATTTAAATATTTTCAATACTCTTATATGTCAATTAGCTAGTATGGGTGTAAAAGTCGAAGATGAAGACAAGGCAGTTACTTTATTGTGTTCATTGCCTGAATCCTTGAATCACTTAGTCACTTCTATTAGCTTTAGCACAACTGACACCCTTGAATTTGATTCTGTTGTGGGAGCTTTGTTGTCTGAAGAGGTGTGGAGGAAATCTAACATAGAAACCTCCACATCAGAAGCAATGGTGGTTATAGGTCAACCCATAGAAAAAGGAGAAGATTTGAGAGGTAAATCCAGATCTAAGTCAAAAGGCAACAAGGGTAAGGGAAAATGTTGGTATTGCAATAAATCAAGGCATCTCAAGAAAGATTGTTGGAAGAGGAAAGAAGACAATGGTGACTCCAAAAAGGAAGCAAATCTTGTTGAGACAAGTTCAAGTACAGTTGATGAAGTTTTATCTATTTGTTAATTCTTTACAGTATCATGAGGAATGGTTATTAGATTCTGGTGCTTCTAATCACATGTGTCCACATAAGAATTGGTTTTCTTCTTACCAAGCTATTGATAGCGGTGCTATTCTTATGGGAAATAATGCTTCATGTAAGACTGTTGGGATTGGGAGCATTAAGATTAAAATGTTCGATGGTGTTGTGAGAACATTAACAGAGGTAAGACGTGCTAGAACTCAAAAAGTATTTAATTTCCTTGGGAGTTTTGGATTCTGAAGGATGTAAATTTACAAGTCAAGGTGGATCAATGAAAGTGTCCAAGGGCATTTTGGTGGTCATGAAGGCTACAAATATTAGAAACCTTTACAAGCTAGAAGGGAGTATGACAATAAATGAAGCGGCAGTGGGATCTGAGGAAGAAAATGAATCTACTCATTTATGGCATCAGCGGCTAGGTCATATGAGCGAGAAAGGATTGAAGTTACTGTTAAACCGTAAGTTACTCCCAAATTTAAAATCTTTGAATTTAAATTTCTGCAAGCATTGTGTTTATGGGAAGCAATCTAGACAAAAGTTTAAAATAAGTAGCCATACAAGTAAGGGTATTCTAGATTATATTCATTCTGATGTTTGGGGACCATCCCCTACAGTTTCTTTTGGAAGATCATCATATTTTGTGACATTTATAGATGATTACTCTAGAAAGGTGTGGGTTTATATTCTTAAAAGAAAAGTTGATGTGTTTAGTGTGTTTAAGCAGTTTAGAGTTTTGATTGAAAAGAAAACTGGCAGATCATCAAGTGTTTAAGAAAAGATAATGGAGGTGAGTTCACATCTTTGGAATTTGAAAATTATTGTAAAGAAGCTGGGATCGAAAGGCATAAAACCACTATTCACACTCCTCAGCAAAATGGTGTTGTTGAACGCATGAATAGGACTCTTCTAGAGAGAGCAAGGAGCATGATCAATAATTCCAAGTTGTAGCAAGAGTTGTGGGTAGAAGCAGTCTCTACAACTTGTTATTTGGTAAATTGGTCACCATCAATTGCAATAGATTGTAAGATTCCTCAAGAGGTATGGACAGGTCATTCTTGTGATTATTCAAATCTAAAATTTTTTGGTTGTGATGCATATGCTCTTATTTCAAAAGATAAGTGTTCTAAATTAGATCCCAAGTCCAAGAAATATATCTTTGTTGGTTATGGTGATAGAATTAAGGGATATAGGTTGTGGGATCCTACTACCCACAAAGTCATTATTAGCAGAGATGTAATTTTTGATGAATCTTCTCTCATAAAATCAGATATTGTAAAAGTTGATTTGAAATAGGAACAAGCACCTCAACATCAACAAGTTCAATTGGAAGCTCATCCATCTATAGAAAATAGGGAGCAAGAAGAAGCTTCCGAAGAAGAAGATGAGGATTTAGAAAATCTACAGGAAAATGTGGAAATTCCACAACTAGATCTAAGGAGATCTACATAGGTCAAAAATTTATCTAAAAGGTATGATGATTATGTTTCATTTGTTGCTTTGATTTCTAATGATGGGGAACCTAGTTGTTATCAGAAAGTAGTGGATGGTGCTGAAAATGCTAAATAGAAAATAGCAATGAAAGAAGAAATGGATGCCTTAGAGAAGAATAAAACATGGGACCTGGTAGAACTTCCAAAGGGTAGGAAAGTTGTTGGTTGCAAATGGGTCTTCAAATTGAAGAAACGTGTTGATGATAAAGTTGAAAGGTACAAAGCAAGACTGGTAGCAAAGGGTATTCTCAAAAGGAAGGTATTGATTTTCATGAAATTTTTTCACCAGTTGTTAAGCTAGCTTCTATTTGGGTTGTTTTAGCACTTGTTGCTTTACTTGATCTTGAGTTGGAGCAATTAGATGTTAAAACAACGTTTTTACATGGAGATTTGGATGAGGAGATATATATGGAATAACTAGAAGGGTTTGTTCAAAATCGCAACAGGAAATTTGTTTGCAAACTCAAAAAGTCATTGTATGGCCTAAAGCAGTCTCCTAGGAAATGGTACAAGAAGTTTGATTCTTTCATGGTGAGCCAAAATTTTACAAGGAGTGAGTATGACCATTGTGTTTACTTTAAAAGTTTGGAAAATGGTGTATTCATTATCTTGGTATTATATGTTGACGATATGCTTGTAGCAAGCAAAAGCATAGTTGAGATCAACAGGTTAAAGGCTCAGATGGCTAGGACTTTTGATATGAAGGATCTAGGAGCAGAAAAACAAATTTTGGGCATGGAGGTACAAAGAGACGGGGAACATGGTAAGCTTTGGTTATCGTAGAAGTATGTGGAGAAGATCCTCATGAGATTCGGTATGAAGAATGTGAAACCAGTAAATATCCCTCTAGCTTCTCATTTTAAGCTTTCTTCAAGTTTATGTCCTAGTAATAAAGAAGAAAAGGATTATATGTCTTGTGTACTGTATGCTAATGCAGTAGGAAGTTTAATGTATGCAATGGTATGTACAAGACCAAATATTTCACATGCAGTTGATGTTGTCAATAGATACATGGCAAATCCAGGTAAAGAGCATTGGGCAACCGTGAAATAGGTGCTTCGATATATTAGAGGCACAAGTGTTTATTGTATCACCTTTGGCGGTTGTAGTGGTTCAATTTGTGGTTATGTTGATTCAGATTTTGTAGGTGATTTGGACAAAAAGAGATCTACATTAGGTTATGTATTTACTCTTGCAGGAGGACCTATTTGTTGGATGTCAAAGCTTCAAGAAATAGTTACTTTATCCACTATTGAGGCAAAGTATATGGATGTCTCACATGCTTGCAAAGAGGCAATTTGGTTGAAGGGTCTTTTGGGTGAGTTTGGAAAAGTGCAGGACAAGGTGATTGTATTTTGTGATAGTCAAAGTGCTATACATCTAACTAAAAATCCTGCTTATTACAGTAGGACTAAGCATATTGTGGTTAAATACCATTTTGTAAGACAAGTTATTGATGAAGGTGGAGTAGCTCTTGAGAAAGTTCATACACTAGAAAATTGTGCAGACATGTTTACAAAACCAGTACAGTTAGAGAAGTTGAAGTGGTGTTTGACTTCTCTTGGCTTGCAGAAAAGGTGATGAATGGGCATGGGCAAGTATCAGGTAAATTGTTGTCAAGGTGGAGATTGTTAGATTGTGACAACAACAAAGCTAGAAAGAAAGTAGTTTTTATATTTTGGAAAGATAAGGGAATCAAAGAAATCTTATCTTTGGAAATCTTTGGAAAATCTTATCTTTTAAATCTTTTGGAAAAGATAAAGATTTAAAACAAAAGATAAAACAATAAAACAAAGCAATAAAATAAATCTTGTTTTTTCTATGTTTAACACTGGATGAAGATATTATATATCTTGCTGCCTGAATTAATGATTGTAATGAATTGTAATTCAAGAGCAGCAGCTGTGTGAAGGTTGTAATCAATTTCTCTGAGCAATAAGAATACCGATACTTTGCCCCATGGATGTTTCCTTGGCATATTGTCAAGGTTTTACCACGTAAATTTTGTGTCTTGTTTATTCTTTTGTTTTCCATTGTATTCTTCTGTATTTTTCTTTGCATCTATCTTGTGCTGCAATTATTAGAGTTTATGAGTTTTGTGTTTCGTTAACACAATAGTAAGCTCACTACAATTCGAATCATGGTACAAATCATGAAAGTTTCATGCCACTTTCCCAATCGCATGTGCTCTGTCTAACAGGTAACAGATTCTTTTTTTCATAACATGAATCATTGTTTTAGCTTGAATCATTCGTAATTGCACGGAACAAGAGCAGTTTTATGGTGGCTACAAGTTTATGGGTCATGAAATGACCTACTCTGTTGCTGCACTGGAAATTGAAATATATTATTGTAAATATCTTGCACTGAAATAAATTTCAGCATATTATTTAAAGAGGCAGTAATGGGGTTTCGGTTTTCCTGTGCTTAATTAAATTGCAGCAAACATATTTCTGTTCTCTCTCCCCTTCAGCTCACCTCAAATCTTGCAATTTGATATGCTCTCCTGAGTGATTTGGTTTGAACCGTTCTCCCTTTCCGACGTGAGGAAAACCAGCGAGAACATTTTGGATTTTGTTTTTGGCCGAGAAAAAGAAAAAGAAACTGGCTGGGATATGAGACAATTTTTCGGCAGAAAATAGAATCTTCCAGTTAAGTGGTCTCCTACAAATAGCCTATCGGCTAATTAGTATGCGATAACAAAACATACTATGATACATTTTTTTTTGGTTTTTGATGTTTCAGTCTCTCTTCTAAATCCATCATCAATGAAACTCTCAAAGTCAATGGATTTTTGTTTGTATCTATAGCAATGTAAATATGATCATTGCTTTAACTCATATATCTAATACAACAAAGCTACAATGTAAACATGATCATTGCTTTAACTCATATATCTAATACAACAAATCTACAATGTAAACATGATCATTGCTTTAACTCATATATTTAATACAACAAAGCTACAATATATTCAACACCTTTACCATACTCTCTCATCCTATGTCCATGGATGCTAGTGTGAGATGGGGTAGTTGAATTATTCAAAAAAAAAAATTGCGTAAACCTTGCATAAATTGACTACTCCCTTGTAAGGTCTCATGGAAACCACCATAACTTCGTCTTAGCAAACTCTACATATTAGTATTGTAGTTGATTTGCATTGAACATCAGCATATCAAGCATAGGATATGCATAATTTTTTGAATAAACATCTTGAAATATATTAAGCATGTGATATGTATAATTTTTTAATGAGTATTTAGTAGTAAGCATATGATATGCATTGGTGTTCTCCATCTATGGTATAAGTGGAAATATTATCCAATTTAAGTGGAGTGTTTAAACATTGAAAAATATACCAATATAAATGTTTGCAAACGAAATGCATCCATTAGGCAGACCAATTTTTGTCTAACTTCCCTAGTTTCAAAAGGATGCACTTACAAAATGCATGTACACCCATCATTATGCATAATTGAATATTTACACAATGAACATATACTAAACAACTATCTAAAGTATTTAGATAATACTCTGCTACACGTTAAAAATTGTGATGCCATAAACTCATAATAATTATATGTAACACACATTAGGGCCAGTTGCTAGGTCAAATATTCATATTTTTTGTTATTTATACCATAAACTCATAATAAATCTAGAATTTGCAAAGATTTATACTATGATTTGGTGTTGTGAGATCTAGAATTTGCAAATATCCATATTGTATTTACAACATTCAATCTACTCCATCTTTTTCTTGGATTTTCTTAAATTCATCATTGTCTTTAGAATATTACAACTTTGAAAAATAATAGGCATTAATGTTTGTTTAGTTCCACATTCGTTGACAAGATTCCACGTCTCCTTTTGTGTTCTCCTTATAGGGTATTCCAAATGTTATTAGAACACAATGATGATACTAAATTGTATTCAAATCTCGTAAATGCGCCAGGAGGTTAAAAAAGAACAAAAATGTCTAATATTTGATCTATTTATTCTTAAAAAATTGTGTTGGTACATCCAAGATGCCTCAACTTGATGCTCAAATGCCACATAGAAGATTCTTTTGGGGGGGCTAATATCTCATTCATGTCAATGAGGGCCCTTGTTTATTCTAATAGGGGTAGTTCAAAGGTTTTATCAAGTAGTATTTAAAATAGTCAAATTCAACATCCTCACAGTAGGTGATAAACATGTCTTGAGATACAATTCCATATTCAAAATTTTAGTTATTTGACAACATAGAGTCTACATTTTCATAATAGTAACACCTTGAAACAAAATTTATATTTAAAACGATAGACCATATCCAAGTAAACATCAACCAACTTATTTAAATACTTGAAAATGGTTCTCAAGAAATAAACTAATGATGTATTGATACCAAATCTGCTAGCTTCTAATGAATCAAGGTGGTAATGAAGGTAAATTGGAGGTTTATAACCACATTTGAAGGCAACTACAATTGTTTAATGAAAAAAGTATGGGAGAGGCAAGCAATAAGGCTCTTTATCTTTGCAATGGGAAAAAATGAGTAACCAAAAGATTCAAAAGATCAATAGACTTAGGAAGAATCTAGGAACTCAATAATGGGAAATAAAATGATATCAAATTTGGACAAGACACCCTAGGCACAAAATTGTAGCTCAAAGCGAAAGTGGTGGCAAGTGGGTCCAACATGGGAGATGGGAGAGGGAAATGTTAGAAGCAACCCACATACCAAATCACAAAGGAATGAGTAGCTCAATCATATAGCACTCCAATAGAAAATGAGAGATTCTAGGTTCAAGTACGAGCTAGTCCATGACATTAGCACTATCCTATCAAACATGGACTTTTATTTGTATGGCCTCAACATACCATCCCCAATATGTTCAACTATGCTACAAAATAAATCACTATCAATGTGCGTAATAAGTTAGATTACCCACAAACAAATATGTGACTTTGAAGGTAGTACTTTCGACAACTTATTGTGTTCAGTACGACTTGTTATATTCAAAAAGATGATTATCTTCATAACTATATGGATATGAACCTTAAAAACAATTGTCTTGGTATCAAGGCAATTAGAAATAATTGTTACCTATTTGGCTTTCTTGGCTAAATAGGCGATGTGAAAGGTCAAGATTTTGTCATTTATTGTTGCAATGAGTCATCTTGGGTAACAAGTTGTTGAGTCAAGTGGTATATTATGTTCTTCAAGAGCAATTGATTTTTTGAGAGGTTCTAAGGAGCCTTGTGGAATCTTAGACTATCAAATGTTAAGTTATTACAAACCTTAGACTTTGCCAAGGAAAACACTTCTTTAACATCCAAAAGACATGTTTCCATGTTGTATCCATGAAATTTGAGTGCCAAAGGTTAAATCACATGTTTTCCCTTGTCTAGAAGATCTTTTTCAATGTTGCATGTAGGTGTATAGGGCAATACTTGGTCATATCCCATTTATTAAGAGATTTCCCACGTCCAAAACCTTAAGACTTCCAAAAACTCAATGTACCATGTATGGAGGAAAGCTATTTTGAATCATATTCATGTTTTGATTTGTTTTATGTGTTTATACCTCTAGTTAGGCCACTTGGTTAGAGGTTAGGGTTAGTTTTGCATGTCCTGGGTTTCCTTGTTGCATAGTTGCGTTTCTCTTAGTGTTTCATAGGTTTCATTGCAGAAGTAGCAATGTGGAAATAAGATTTTTTTGTTTTCATGGTGGAGGCACCTTTGTCCAGTGAAGGATCTCATGGTAATGAGACTTTGTAACATCACTATCCATAATGCTCATAATTTAACATAAAAATGTATCATAATCAAGAGATTAGTTAACAAGTTGATTTAGCTAATCAAATTTTAACCAAAAGAAACATAATCTTTTCATCAATTAAACATGTCAATCTAATCATGATATAACAAAGCTTACATTTTAGTAATCATTTACAAATCTTTAGTGAGTAACCATCACTAATCAAGTACAAGATATGCTCAAGGCATCATAGTTCAATTAATAAATTACAATAGACCCTCTGGTCATAAATGCAAATATTGTATCTAGAACCAATGACATCTATCTTCATAAGCCTCGGCTTATATCATGCTTGGAAAGGAGAGCATCATCCTGGTGCTTTTCCTCCAACCACGGACCTGCGGTCCCCTGCTCAACTTCTTATCTGGAAGTGGCCCTACCCTTCACGGAAAGGTTAGACATTAGAAACCATTCAGTTAACCATCTGAGTATCTGGTGTTGTGTCCTTCCTAATGTCTCACAGTCACACACTATAGATCCACTCTAACTTGTATGACACTACTAGAGACACTAGGCCATCTAGAACACTATGGACCGACAATGCATGCAGAGATGGATGCATTACTTTGGCCAAAGTTTTATATACATACATGTTACACAATGAACAGCGTCGTATGTCCACCACCCTAACTTGACTTATAAGATGTCATGTCCTATAGTAGGTTCTCATAGACCTTGTTCTTTAGGTTTAGTATGGGTGGGATCAATTCGATTCATTGTCCATACTTAGACATTCGACTCCCATCATAAGTTGGTTACAACTTAGAAATAGGTTACTTTCGTAATGAGGAACTAGTGACTCCTTGTCACTTTGTTCCTCTTTCAACTCATATCACAATTCGACCAATCATTACCATCTTGGTTCATCTATGGTCTACAATATTGACACTAAATCATCATATATGATGAAGTCAAATTCATGGTACTCAAGGCATATCCTGCCTTAGTAGAATAGAATGGTTTCATTATGTTAAATAGCTCTTATTATCTTTACGAGATTTAGGAACTAAACACCATTCTCAATGGTTTACAAAAGAGTATAAACAAAGAGATAATAACTTATAATAATAATTGACTGGTCTTAATTTAGACACATACAACAAACTTATATTATTCTTTAAGCACAATCAAACTGTTACAAGATGAGACCATGTTCTTAATTGATCTTGCCACCTTCATAATCAAAGGTTCACATATACAATCTTGACATTTTAACTAAACCTTATATGATTCACAGTCGGCCTTCCACACAAGCCAAACTTGATAATAGTTTAGGTGTTGTAAAATGAAGTATAATTGCCTTTTCGGTTGTCACCACAATTGAGTGACTGTACAATTCATTTATAGACTATAATCATTACTGGAGTTATTCAATATTCCACATCAAGAGCATTTACACTCTCACTTCGCCATCATACGACGTGTGCATAATATGATTTCAAAGCATGCTCAGCCATAACGACTTCGAGCTCCAGTTATCATAAAATATGGAATGCGTTATAGTTGGGTCCAAAGACCTTAATCTCAAACTCAGAAAAGGTATTTTTATAAAGCTCGGCCTTATGGCCTCAAGCTAGGGTCACAATAAAACCATATTACAGTCGCTTCTTGGCTTTTAAGCCTCAAGCTTAGTCATAGGAAAGATTACAACATATCACTGCTCGGCCACCCGGCCTGGAGCATAGTCTCAAGAAGAGTTTATAATGTTTCATTGCTCGGCCCTACGGCCTGGAGCGTGGTCTCAAGAAAAGTTTATTGTGTTTCTTTATTCATCCTTACAACCTTGAGCTTGGTCTCAAGAAAGGTTACTATGTTTAGATAGCTCAGCCTTCATGACTTCGAGCCTATTCTCATTACAAAGATAACTTGTTAAGGCTCAGCCTTAAGGCTCTGAGCCACAGAAAAAAAAAAAAGATTTGAAACAATGTTAGCTCAGCCGTATTGGCCTCCAGCCACGATTATGAAAATATTAGCACAAACCATGGCACGGCCTCACAGGCCTCATGCCTCTATGTTCATCATATAACAAGTAACATCATGCCATACGAAATCAGGCAGAAGTTCTACAGAGTTTAAAACTCATTATACATAAAGTAATTGGAAATTTTGTCCACCATTTTACCTGGACAAGACTATCAATCGAGATGTAGTTCCAATCTGCGACTCTTCAAGCTACTCACAGCTTCTTATCTCCTAGTGTAATCTCAAAAAAGTTTCGCCACCTTCTGTCAAAACCCCAACCTAGAACCTCCTCTAAGAAAAAAGTCCCTCCACAAAAATGAAAACTCAAAACTTGACAACCGACAACTCATGGCATGCCGATTTGGATGGTAACTACCATTCCACTCAGTAGGTTCCCTCAAAAGGTGGCTCAATCTAGGCATCATGCGAGAAAGGATGAGCTTAAAGCTCTCCTTCATTCCTCAAGGCCGACCATTAACAAAATAATAGCATTTGATAGTAATCGAATATTAAGATAAGTAAAATAATAACAATATTATTGCAATCAACCTATAAAGAGGTTTCATCCTTACTTAAGGATTATCACTATATAATTGAAAACACAAATTAATTCACAACAAGATCATCGGTTGTCGGGGTCAAGTAATACTTCCTCGAAATTGACTATCATCCTTAGTCTAAAGACTAGGGAACAATATCCTGAGAACAAAGGATAACGAGAGACTTCCTCATCTCTTTACACAATTGTCCCTCGACTTGAGATGATGCTCCAAGAACATCGACTAGCCGTCACCCCTAGTCGTGATAGCACCAACGAGACAATGACTAACAAAGATCATGAAAACTAAGAAAGGTGACATGACACATGACAACTTACGAAAGGATTAAGGACATAGAAGTCGATACTTAGATGGCTAATCAACCTTTTGCTTTCCCAACATCTAACCTTTCCTCCAGGATGATACTCTCCTTCCTTCTTCGTAGGATGTTCATTTTTCCTATTCACACTCAGGACCACAAGATCATGATCAGTGCATCATTATCATATCTCATAATATAAATCATTTAATTAACAAAACTATTTAACATCGATAATTACTTCATAATCAAAAATTAAATCAGATATTTCCACAATATCAAATCTGTTAACTATGACTAATCCTCCTGATTATCATGACAAGTTAAATGATTACGTCTAATTGTAAGTTGGGGATGTAACATATTCCCCCCATAAGAATCATCGTCCCCAATGATTAATTTTCTTTAAGATAAACCAACATAATACGAAAATGTTTTCAAAAGCATAATATCAAGTGTCTCAGAAAAGATGAGGAAATCTAGCATGGAAGTCATCATAATTTTCCCAGGTGGCATTTACCTCTGCATATTGGTCCCATTGGACCTTTCACTGTGTTATCTCTTTGTTTCGTAAGCGTATCTTACACATTTCGAGCACCTTGATGGGCTCGATCACCACCACTCATGGGTCCTTCACTTGTACAATATTCCAATCAAGCATAGGAATTTGATTATCAGGAGAATTGAATTTTTTCAAATAGGAAACATGAAACACATTATGCATCATGGCAAGTGCTGGAGGTAGAGCAATTTTGTATGCCACTAGGTTGACTTCTTCTCAAACTTCAAATGGGCCCACATATCTTGGTGCCAGTTTGGACATTTTTCCAAATTTGATGGAGCTTTTCTAAGGTTTTACCCTTAGGAGAACTTTATCTCCCACAGTGAAATGCCTTTCAATATTCTTTGCATCTGCATAACTCTTTTGCCTATCATTGGCTTCCACTAGCCTCCTTTTAATCAGATGGGCTTGTTTTTCCATCTCAGATAGCATTTCTGGACCAAGGCTAACCCTATCTTCTAGCTTATCCCAACTTATAGGGGTTTGGCACTTCTATCCATATAATGCCTCAAATGGTGCCATCTTAATAGCTGAGTGATAAGAGTTATTATAGGCAAATTCCACTAGAGGAAGATAATCCTCCCACTTATATTGTTGATCATGCAATACATCCTTAACAAGTCCTCCAACACTTGGTTCACCCTTTTAGTTTGTCCATCCATTTCAGGATGATAAGAAGAGCTTATGTTCAACTGTGTACCAAGTGGAGAGAACAAGGTTTTCCAAAATCTAGATGTCATCCATGCACCCCTGTCTGAGATAATCTTCTCAGGAATGCCATGTAGTCTGAAAATCTCTTGAACAAATTTTTGAGCAATGATGGGTGCCCCAACCGTCAAGTTTCCAGGTATAAAATGGGTTGCTTTGGTGAGTCTATCCACCACAACCAAAATATCATTGTGCATGTTCCTTGACATAGGAAGCCCTTGCACAAAGTCCATGCTTATAATTTGCCATTTCCACTCAGGAATTTCATGAGGGTATAATAATCATGCTGGGTGTTGGTGTTCTACCTTCACCCTTTGGCATTCAATACAAGTAGCTACAAAGTTTGCAGCATCCCTCTTCATTCCTTTCCAAAAATATAAAGGTTTCACATCAGCAAGTAACTTGGTTACTCCAGGATGCCCAGAATATGGTGCAGAATGAATCTCTTTCCAAACCATATTCCTTAACTCTACTGAGTTAGGTACATACATCCTTCCTTTAAATCTTAATAACCCATCTAGTTCAAGGTCGAATCCCTCATATTTCAGATTCTATGGATTTTGCTCAAGGGCCTGTTTTACCTACTCGTAAAACTCATCTCCCTTAGATTTTTGTAGCACCTGATTCCTAAAATTAGAATGTATAGAGATCATAGAGGAGATATGACTTCTCCTACTTAAAGCATCTGCCACTCAATTTTATTTTCCCTGAATATAGTTAATCTCGAAATCATAATCCAAGATAAATTCTAACCATCTTCTTTGACGAGCATTAAGATGGGGTTGAGTGAACAAATACTTGAGTCCCTGGTGATATGTTTTCAACTCAAATGGTTTTCCAAGCAGGTAGTGTCTCCACATTTGAAGTGTGTGAATGACTACTGCCAATTCTAAATCATGTGGGGCATAATTTTGTTCATAGTTTTTCAGTTTGCGTGATTCATACGCAATGACATGTCCATCCTGGACTAGTACACCACCTACGCCTTCCCCTGAGGCATCGGTAATGACTACAAATTGACCTTTTGGGTCAGGTATTTTCAATATCAGGGTTGAAGTCAATTTTTCCTTCAGTAGGTCAATGGCCTCCTGGCACTTTTATGACCATTCAAACTTCTTGCCCTTTCTTTGCAAGGAAGTTATAGGATGTGCAATTTTAGAGAAGTTTTTCACAAACTTCCTATAATAACCAGCAAGGCCCATGAAACTTCAGACCTCATGTACATTTCTTGGTTATGGCCATTCAGAAATAGCCTTAATCTTAGCTGGGTCCACAACTATCCCCTTAGCCGAAATTATATGACCCAAATACTGTACTTCTTTCTGAAAGAAAGTACACTTAGAGAGCTTGCCATATAACTTATGCTCTCTTAATCTCTGAAGAATAATTCTCAAATGCTTCATATGTTCTTCTTCATTCTTAGAGTAGATCAAAATGTCATCAAGAAATACTAAGACAAACTTGTCTAGACAGTTTCTAAACACACTGTTCATAAGATTCATAAACACCGCTGGCGAATTTGTCAATCCAAATTGTAGGACAGTGAATTCATAATGTCCATATCTGGTTCTAAAGGTTGTCTTATTGATGTCTTCATCCTTCAACCTCAATTGGTGATATCCAGATTGAAGATCTATCTTGGAAAATATTGTTGCATCCCTCATCTCGTTAAAAAGATCATCGATTCAAGGTAAAGGGTATTTGTTCTTAATGGTTGCTTTGTTTAACATGTGGTAATCTATGCACAACCACAAAGTGTCATCTTTCTTTTTTACAAAAGTGACTGGCACTCCCCATGGAGACACACTGGGTCTAATCAACCCTTTATCTAGCAAATCTTGCAGTTGAGCCTTTAACTCCATTAGTTCTGTCATGGTCATTTTGTAGGGGGCTTTAGAAATAGGTTCTGACCCATGAATAATATCAATGGAGAAATCAAAAGCTCTTTTAGGGGATAACCCTGGTAATTCATCTAGAAATACATCCTCAAATTCCATGAGGAAAGGATACTTGTCCATATCCAATCTTTCCTGACCTATGGACTCCTTCATACCAACTTCATTAAGGTTTTGGGATTCATAAAACATCAAGTCATCTTGGAAGTAGGTTTCCTTTGTTTCATCTATTTTGTTCATTTTGACAGCAAAAAGTTGGCATCCTTTTCTCTGTGCCCTTTTCATTTTTAAGGCAGAAATTTGCCTTAGTTTGACTCCCCTAGGTTTCCCTTGGAGAAAGACTTTATTTCCTAAATCATCCAGACATTCTAATGTTTTTGCATAATAATCAACTTTAGCTCGATGTCTCCATAGCCAATTTATCCCTAGGATAACATCATATGAGCCAAGTGGGGCTACATAAAGATTTACTTCCGTGGAAAAGCTTGGAAGTTCAACCCGAGCCTCAAACAAGCATTGCTCTACTTGAGCCTTGGTGTGATTTGCATATTCTATAGACCAAGTGTTTGCCATGAATCCTGCTTTTCTAGGTATCTTATTTACAATTTTGGAGAAATAAAACATTCTGTAGCACCTATATCAATTAAAACTAAAATTGGAACTTTAAATAAAATACATGTCTCTACGGGAGTTATTTGGTACTCAGCTTGTCGGTTATCCAAGGCCGCATGGATGCATTGTTGGAATGCCACTTGCTAGGAGGCTAGAGGATTTAATCTTTGGTTGCACTCCCTGTGATTTGTTGGGACACAGATTGCCATAGTGATCTCTGCCACAAGTGTAGCATCCACCAACTGGTCCTCACCTATCTTGAGGTTTGCCAGAATTGTTTCCATTTTTCCTAGAGTGGTTGTTTCCCTTTTTCTCTCCCTAGGCTCAGCTTGTTTATTTTTGGCCCCTTTGTCATTCTTCTCAAAATATTCTAGTTTCTTCCCCTTTTTCCTTGAGGATTGAGAAGATTGAGACTAGTTATATCTCTTACGATTTCTTTCCCTATAGGCCGACATAGCCTTCAGGTTTTGTTCTTGTCTTATGGCCTTCTCGTAGACCTATTCCATAGTAGTTGGATCGTGAACATTAACCTCACACCTGATTTGGGCGTTCAACCCCATTATAAACTTCTGAACATAAAATTTCTCATTTTGCTAATACTGCGGCACATACTTCAATAGTCGGGTGAATTTTTCCCAATATTCATTTATAGTCATATAATCATGTTTTAGGTTTTGAAAGTCTATAAGTTTTTTATCATAAAACATTTGAGGCAACCATCTTTACCTAAATAGTTTTACGAACTTGTCTCAAGTAAGGCTTGTAGACCTCAAGCCTAATTCCATCTTTTTGTTCATCCACCATGTGGATGCTTCACCCTAGCTGAAATCCTCCCCACACAGCTTTGGTAACCTCATTATAATTTCTAATTTCAAAATACTTCTCCATCTCCATAAGCCATGCCTCTGTGACATCTCTACTTATGGATCCATCAAATTTAGGTGGCATGACCTTTTTCATGTCATGAGACAATTCCATAGCCATAAGGCTCCTCTTATACCCTTCCTGTCTAGCCACGGAGTTATTTTCTCCGTGCTAGCTTTGGGTGGTGTCGTTATGGCATTCCTCACCATCACCCCCATCATAATCATCTCACCTGTCTTCTGACTGGCCTCCTACTTTGTGTTTGAGAGTTTCCACCCTCGCCCTTGTTTCTTTCAACAAAGTCAAGATTTGGTCTAATTTAGACTCGGATTGCCCTGAAGGTGCTCCTTCATCTCGGCTATCCTCCATTCTAGTTCTAACTCAAACCTTTACTACAATCTACTTCTTTCTGAAGTTTACAGATTAATCATGGATTAGTTTTTCCATGTTAGACAATTCATTCATTTTACAAATCTATTCACATTCATGTAATCTTTAACAAGAAAGGAAAGATTGTCAAAATTGCCATTGCATTACAGTTTCCATTGGATTACATATAATCTGCCAAAATTACAAAATTGTAACTACACCTTGCTCTTACAAGTCATTTACAATTTGGGATAGCTTCCCATATTCATGTTCTCTTTTCAATCTTAGGAGGTGAGGATACACACTGGTATTCCTTCACATCCTCCTTAGGTACATTACAATCCTTAGGGTTATTTCCCTCAACTGGTACTTTAGGGGCAAAGGGTGTTTCTGATGCTTTAGTAGAGTTAGGGGCAGCCAACCTTTCAGTTTTCCTTAACGCCTGCTTTATGCATTTCACAGAATTAATGAAAGTTTCCTCATCAGATAACCATGCACCTACCAAACATCCAGTCTATTCAAGTTTCTCCTTCATGGAGGCTCATGCCTTCAAGATCTTTTGTTGGCATAGGTAATGTCCATGTTCTATTACATTCTTTCGAGGTGTGGTTCTAATTTTTACCATTCTAGCATAGAACATCCAAACATTAGCATAATTAATGTTGGATACAATAATCATCAATTAGTGAGCTCATTAGGTCCATGTATTGAACCTGCTAGCTCTGATACCATATATAACATCACTATCCATAATGCTTATAATTTAACATAAAAACTATCATAAATCAAGAGATTAGTTAACAAGTTGATTGAGCTAATCAAATTTTAACCAAAAGAAACATAATCTTTTCATCAATTAAGGATGTCAATCTAATCATGATATAACAAATATTACATTTTAGTAATCATTTACAAATTTTTAGTGAGTAACCATCACTAATCAAGTACAAGATATGCTCAAGACATCATAGTTCAATTAATAAATTACAATAGACCCTCTAGTCATAAATGCAAATACTATATCTAGAACCAATGACATTTGTCTTCATAAGCCTCAGCTCATCTCATGCTTGGAAAGGAGAGCATCATCTTGGTGCTTTTCCTCAAACCATAGACCTACGGTCCCCTGTTCAACTTCATATCTGGAAGTGGCCCTACCCTTCACGAAAAGGTTAGACATTAGAAACCATTTGGTTATCCATATGAGTATCTGGTGTTGTGTCCTTCCTAATGTCTCATGGTCACACACTATATATCCAATCTAACTTGTATGACACTACTGGAGACACTAGGCCATCTGGAACACTGTGGATCGACAATGCATGCAAAGACATGCATTACTTTGGCTAAAGTTTTACATACATACACGTTGCATAATGAACGTCGCCGTATGTCCACCACCCTAACTTGACTTATAAGCTATCATGACCTACAGTAGGTTCTCATAGAGCTTGCTCTTTAGGTGTAGTATGAGTGGGATCAATTCGATTCATTGTCCATACTTGGACATTCGAATCCCATCATAAGTTGGTTACAACTAAATAGGTTACTTTCATAATGAGGAACTAGTGACTCCTTGTCACTTTGTTCCTCTTTCAACTCATATCACAATTCGACTAATTATTACCATCTTGGTTCATCTATGGTCTATAATATTGACAATAAATCATCATATATGATGAAGTCAAATTCATGGTACTCAAGGCATATCTTGCCTTAGTAGAATAGAATGGTTTCATTATGCTAAATAGCTCTTATTATCTTTACAAACTTTAGGAACTAAACACCATTCTCAATGGTTTACAAAAGAGTATAAACAAAGAGATCATAACTTCTAATAATAATCGACTGGTCTTAATTTAGACACATACAACAAACTTATATTATTCTTTAAGCACAATCAAATTGTTATGAGATGAGACCATGTTCTTAATTGATTTCTCCACCTTCATAATCGAAGGTTCACATATACAATATTGACAATTTAACTAAACCTTATACGATTCATAGTCCGCCTTCCACACAAGCCAAACTTGATAATAGTTTAGGTGTTGTAAACACAATGAAGTATAATTGTATTTTCGGTTGCCACCACAGTCGAGTGACTATATAATTTGTTTATAGACTATAATCATTACTGGAGTTATTTAATATTCCACATCGAGAGCATTTAGACTCTCACTTTGTCATCATACGACGTGTGCATAATATGCTTTGAAAGCATGCTCAGCCATAACAGCTTCAAGCTTCGGTTATCATAAAATGTGGAATGCGTTACAATTGGGTCGAAAGACCTTAAGCTCAAACTCAGAAAAGAGTTTATTTTTATAAAGCTCGGCCATATCGCCTCGAGCTAGGGTCACAATAAAACCATATTGCAGTCGCTACTCAGCTTTTAAGCCTCGAGCTTAGTCACAGGAAAGATTACAAAGTATCACTGCTCGGCCACCTGGCCTGGAGTGTAGTCTCAAGAAGAGTTTATAATGTTTCATTGCTCGGCCCTATGGCCTGGAGCGTGGTCTCAAGAAAAGTTTACTGTGTTTCTTTATTCGGCCTTACGGCCTTGAGCTTGGCTCAAGAAAGATTACTGTGTTTAGATAGCTCAACCTTCATGGCTTCGAGCCTATTCTCATTACAAAGATAACTTGTTAAGGCTTGGCCTTAAGGCTCTGAGCCACAGAAAAATAAATAAAGCTTTGAAACAATGTTAGCTCGGCTATATCGACCTCGAGACACGATTATGAAAATATTAGCAGAAACCATGGTACGGCCTCACAGGCCTTGTGCCTCTATGTTCATCATATAACAGGTAACATCATGACATACGAACTCAAGAAGAAGTTCCACAGAGTTTAAAACTCATTATACAGAAAGTAATTAGAAATTTTGTCCACCATTTTACCTAGACAAGACTATCAATCGAGATGCAGTTCCAGTCCGTGACTCTTCAAGATGCTCATAGCTTTTTCTTTTCTCCCAGTGTAATCTCAGAAAAGTTTCGCCACCTTCTCTCAAAACCCCAACCTCGAACCTCCTCTAAGCAAAAAGTCCCTCCACAAAAATGAAAACTCAAAACTTGATAACCGATGACTCATGGCATGCTGATTTGGATGGTATCTACCATTCCACTTGGTAGGTTCCCTCAAAAGGTGGCTCGATCTAGGCATCATGCGAGAAAGGATGAGCTCAAAGCTCTCCTTCATTCCTCAAGGCCGACCATTAACAAAATAATAGTATTCGATAGTAATCGAATATTAAGATAAGTAAAATAATAACAATATTATTGCAATCAACCTATAAAGAGGTTTCATCCTTAAGGATTATCACTATATAATTGAAAACACAAAATAATTCACAACAAGATCATCGGTTGTTGGGGTCGAGTAATACTTCCCTAAAATCGACTATCATCCTTAGTCGAAAGACCAGGGAACAATATCCCGAGAGCAAAGGATAACGAGAGACTTCCTCATCTCTTTACACGATTGTCCCTCGACTTGAGATGATGCTCCAAGAACATCGACTAGCCATCACCACTAGTCGTGATAGCACCAATGAGACAACGCCTAACAAAGATCATGAAAACTAAGAAAGGTGACATGACACATGACAACTTAGGAAAGGATTAAGAAGGACGTAGAAGTCGATACTCAGATGGCTAATCAACCTTTTGCTTTCCCAATGTCTAACCTTTCCTCCAGGATGATACTCTCCTTCCTTCTTTGAAGGACGTTCATTTTTCCTATTCACACTCAGGACCACAAGATCATGATCAATGCATTAAGCTTGTTAGTATGCAGAAAATGGTTAGTATGCAGAGACTGCAAGCAGTGATAAGAGGTCTAATTATGATTATTAGTACTGTCTCTTCTTAAGTTTTGCAATATCTCTTCATAAAGTCTACAAAGAAGGAAAATGCCCTCACAGAGGATAACAAGAAGGTGACTTTTAAAGGAAAAGACCTAAAGAAGTCTACAAGGTCTTTTCATGCCTAAACTACAGTGTGTAAAGAACATACTTAAATGAAGTCCAAAATGAAAGGTACGAAGACATAGAGATCATATCCATTCAAAACATGTTCAAAGAACCTCTATTAATGAAGTCAGTGTATGCAAACCATAGGAATTATAGATGCATCAGTAGGAGTCATTCAAAGACTGCTAGTCAAGAATAAGAACAGAGACTACTGGTTAGAGATAAAAGACAGAGTGGTTGAGGGGTAGTGATGATAGTTAAAGGGTTTCAAGATATTAGAAGAAGACAACTATCAGTAAATAGTCATCATTCTATGACAGTATGAAGTTTAAGGTCAAAATCAACACTAGCATAGATAACAAAGAAGATTGAGACACAAGTCAAGCAAAGACAGTCATAGAGGCCTAAGGAATAGTCATGCCCACAACAGACCTTAACAATCAAGTTATGTATGAAGATCTTGACAATGATATCAGTCCTACAGAACAATCATGTGAAGGACAAGGAAGGATAGTCATATGTCAAGGAAGAGTATTGTCAGTTGAGCATATGAAGACTATGATGTTGCATAGCATGTAAATAACAAACTATAAAATGAAGAACAGCCATATTGACTGTCATTTAGTCCTATACATTTCAAAAGAACCATTCATATAATGACTGTGTTGAATAGTCATATGGGTTGGGTTGAGCATTCCCATATATTGTGTTGAACAGTCTTTGACCAGTGCTAATAGAGACATGAGGAAGCCTTTCTGATCAGTGTCTGAAGGAATAATATTCTTGTTTCCAAATGGGTCTACAAGGAAGATGCAGTGGTCAAGGATATGGAGAAAATGGAGATGAAGGCAACAGTGGAGGGTTTTGCTTCTTTTTGTTTTGAGTTTTTCTTGTTTTTGTCTTAAGCTTGGTCAAAGACAGAGAGACTGAGAAAAGACAGTCATGTCACAAAAGTATGTTGACAGTCATATGAAGAGAAAGCAAATCACAACCAAGAGGAAATAGTGTTGGTAAGTAGTATACAGTGTTGTAAGAGCTCTATGATAAACAAGCTTTGATAAGGCAGTGATGAATCATGTGGAAGCATGTAGAAAATACCAACAAAAGATAGTGACATGACTGTCACAGCCTCATCCTACAACAAGAAAGCAAGGGGATTGACAAATATGCCTTTCAGGGATCCCACAAGGCATTGACAGATTAAAAATAATACATTGACAAGCAAGCATGAAAATTTTGTCAGGACATTGGTAGGTGTAAAATGGATCAAGGGTTAGCTTATGGAGCCAAAACTAGTACCATGAAGATCAGGACCTAAGAAACCATTTGATAGCACAAGATTTGAAATCCCATGCACATGCTCCGTTTCCTTTCATGGCTGCCTAAATAATCACAGTTCAAAACCCAACTTACAGAAATCATATGCAAGCGATATGCAAAAAATGACAGGAACTTCAAATACTTCTTTCTTAATATGTAATAAAATGACAGGAGGTTTCTAGTTCTTCTACACAGTCCCAAATCATCAAATAAAAGACAGGAAGAATGATGATATGATATTAAGAAATAAACTTCACTTGATGTTTTCTTATTCAAAAACATTTAATTACAGACCATACAATCAGCCTACACAGTCGACCATACACTATGCAGAAAACAAATCAAAAAATTCTACTATTTCTACTCTCTTTTCTTCTATTAATCGGCTCTCTCAATACAGTCAACCTCCTTGCTATCATTCTCAACCTCTTTCTATCGGCCAGTTGAACTCCTCTATTTAGTCAGTCAGCCTCCTATTCTATATAGTCGATCACCCCTTGTTTTTAGCCTTGACTTCCTCTGATCAATAGACCTTCGGCTCCTCAGAACCATCGACCTCTATTCTCCCCCCCTTCGCTCTGCATTCTCCTCGGCCTTTATATCACTATCGGCCATCCTTTTTTTTTCCTGCTACAAACACACCGAGAGGAATATCACTATCGTTGATGTCATCCAAAAATAGTCAAAAAGAATATGCCAGCTCATGAAGGAAACTGTTGCGACTGCAGATAGGAAGGAAACTATCGCCACCAACAATTGGAAGGGAATCTTCATTCAGAGAAATCATCAATCTTCAGCATGACTGCCCATGATCAGATAATGAAGACGGTTGCCCAGGTAAGGTTAATGTAGGGCAGAAAGAATTTATTCTTTAATGTTAGCTGCAGATGCCATTTTTAAATGAACGATGGAGGTGAATTTGTTTCTAAAACTACAGGTAATATCTAGCTTTTCCAGTTGTTTGAAACCACCAACTAATGCACGAACTGTCCCAAAATAGATTGGTTCCAAGAGAAATGGTTGGCATAAAAATAGGCCCAAAATAAGCAAGTTTTTTTCGCTCGGGTGAGAAGAGACTACAAACTATACTTCATTCATCCTTGTTAGCTACAGGAACTATATGTGTGCGACAGGAGATTCACAAAAAATTCAGTTTTACAAAGATAATGATAGAAGATAAGGAGAGTCACCACCCAAAAAGCTAAAAAGAACAAAAACAACCAAAAAGATGAAATACCAAGATTGTAGGGCAAGATGCCCCTGCATCAGACTCCCCCACTGAATAAGATTCATGAGCTCCTACTCATGAACTCTGCAATAGAATGCTTATATCTAGATTTCTTTTTCCGCTTCTTCCAATTGTTTTGCATCCCTCATCGTGCCTCTTCCAAATTTGTTCTATACTTGCAATTGCTCTTCCTGAATTTCTTCATCTATAGTTGCTTGCTTTCCACTTTCTTCTCATATATATGCCTATTGATTTCTTTGTTCACAACAAATCTCCATAACTCTATCTCATCTTCACAGTTATAAACCTTAAATGAAAGTAAAACTTCATCCCCATAATGTGTAAATAAATTTACCTCTGAAATCTTTATTTCAGCAACCTTATCTTTCAACAGTATGTCTTTCTCTTCAACATCCTCAGGTTCTTTTACTACAATTTCCATTAAACATTCAACAATTCTTCTTGTTGTTGTAATCTCCTTTATCAAGGTTGTACTCTCTCCTCCAAAATATTCTTTCTTACTGGACATTGCCACAAATTTCTCCTCATCTTCACTATAGTTCTCTTCTTTAGAAATGAAAACATGAACGAGACTTTCTCCATACTCAGATTTTAAACCACATCGAATGCCAACTTGCTTCAAATCCTTAAGACAACCAAAATGTGAAAGTTCTAAACTTTGACTTGGCTATGCTTCAGGCTCTCTTTCTTTAGCTTTCTTTGAATGTCCTACAATAACCAGAGTTAGGGAAATAAAAATTTTCCATTGCATTTATTTGACTTGAGATCTTTCGCAATTTTTCATATAGCTATCTCTTCTCCATCAGTATGTCAACTCCAATAAAAGTTTGCTCAGCCTTCCACAAATCTGAATTTATCATTCCATAGACTTCCCTTTCCATGTTCCAATTAAACAACCACAAATCATTAATATCTTGCATCATATCGGACTTTTGCTCAAACCTTCTATTAATCAACATACCAAATGAATTTATATTAATATCTTCATAAAAGATTTCCTTATTTACCTTCGCCTACACTACTGCATCAACCTCTCTATTATCATCTAGTATTTCTTTTTCTTTACTCTTCCTTGTTGTCCCGCTTGTATTCATTCCTTTGCCAACAACATCCTTCTGTATTTCTTGTTTGATCTCATAGGATTGAGCCCACAAATCATCTGCACCACTTTTGTTTGTTGTCCCTTCTTCAAATTCTGCATCAACCTTGTTTCCAAGTAAGCATTTATCCTTCTTTTCTTTGCTCTCTACTGCCTCAGCTTCTTCTTCTTTATTCTCTGTTGTTGCTTCTTCACTCTTCATGTCTTTTTCTACCTTTTCCTTTTGGTTTCCATTCTCCCTCTTTATTTCATATCCTTTGCTTATCATTTTCCTTTCACCCATAGTCAGCCACATTTTATCCTCATACTCATAAATTTTATTCAAAGACTCAAATTCATCAAAATCAAATTGGCTACCTCCTACCTTGCACATACCATGTCGCTTTTTCGCAGGCTCTTCAATATGCTCTAGGACATTATTCTCCTTTCCATTTTCTTCTATGAGTTGTATCATGTGTTCTTCTTCATTGGGCTTGTCAAAATCTATACATCTCTTTTCTTGCTTTGTCTGCTTTTCCTTGTCAACTTCTTCTACTATTGTCCCATGCTTCTCTACCCATGCTGAATTCTTCATCTTCTTGAATTGGTATCTTGCTGCCCCTACACTTGGCTTATCTTCTTGTCTCCCCTTACTCTCTGTTATATCTTCCATCCTTGATGCCATTTTGCTATCACATAGGTTAGCACAAACCACTCCTCTTTGTTGCACATCTACAATTGATTTCTTTTGCCAATATGGTATTATATATCCATGATCCACTATTTTATTCTTCTCATTTTTAACTTGGAGATTTACATTTCTATTTTCTCTTGCACAAACAAAATCACTACCAAAACTTACTTTTACCTCATCATTGTTTTGTTGTCCCGATTTTCTTACACCCTTGGCTTCATGTCTTGCCACCTCTTTCTCTTCATAGGCTTTCTTCTTTTCTTTATCAGCCCTCTTTCCATCTTCAAGTTCCTTATATTGTACCGCGGCTACAAACTGTCTTCTCTTATCTTTTGCTACAACTAGTCCTCTTTCTTTATTATCTTCCTCTTAATCTATGGGCTCTCTTTTTGCTCTTGCCTCCAAAGGGTTGTTCTTAGTCTTCTTCATACCTATATTCACAACTTCAAACAAATCATTAGAAAATAAATCAAGAGACCAAGATGTCTCCTCGGGTGCCTCCATCATGAACACCTTCTCTTCTTTTTCTGGTGCTCCTTGCTGCACCTTCTCTTTTCTCCTTTTCTTACTTTTAGCCAAGTCCTCTGCAATGAGAACTTTCTTCTTCTCTCCGTGTCTACTTTCTGCAGTCACCACCTTATCAGGAAAATATTTTTTTTCCAAGATTTCCATTCTTCTCGAGATCTCTTCCAATCCCTCTCGATATTTTCTACTTTCTACTTCATCCCAATATATTTTCCAAAATGGGATTATGATGGGTCTCTTTACACAAATGCCCATCTTCTCACTGCTGCAAATCCACAACTATGCTCAAGCTTCAAGTGTAAATTGCCTCTTCTTTCAGCAATTAGTTTACACACATCACCACTACAACACAATCTCTCACTTTCCACTACTACCCTCTACCCAACAAGTCGTGGAAGATGTATTTCTCAAAACCCCCTCTACCCACTCTCTCTTAGTGGAGGAAGTCATACACCTTCTACCCAGTTTATCTATGCTGGAGGATAGAATTCACAGACCCTTTCTCATGTCTGGCAACAACAAACAACTCTTTCTCAACTTTCTCATTCTTCTATCATGCCATGCCAGCAATTTTCTTCCTCTTTATCCTTTACCCAGTCTTTCGGGTTCTTCAACAGCCTGTCACACTGCAACCACACATAACATCAAACTACCAAAACCTATATCAAACTTTCATCACCCAGATCTCTTATGGCTCTAAAACATCAACACATATTTTTAAGAACACAACTGACTCTTTACCCAAGCATTTCTTTGCAACTTTCCACTTCTCTTCCCAGACCTTTTTTGAGCTCTAATACCAATCTGATGGCACAAGATTTGAAATCCCATGCACATGCTCTGTTTCCTTTCATTGTTGCCTACATAATCATAGTTCACAAACCCAACTTGCAAAAATCATATACAAGTGATATGCAGAAAATGACAAGAACTTCAAATACTTCTTTCTTAATATGTAATAAAATGACAGGAGGTTTCTAGTTCTTCTACACAGTCCCAAATCATCAAATAAAAGATAGGAAGAATGATGATATGATATTAAGAAATAAACTTCACTTGATATTTTCTTATTCAAAAACATGCAATTAAAGACCATACAATTAGCCTACACAGTCAGCCATACACTATGCAGAAAACAAATCAAAAACTTCTACTATTTCTACTCTCCTTTCTTCCGTTAATTGGCTCTCTCAACACAGTCAACCTCCTTGCTATCATTCTCAACCTCTTTCTATCGGCCAGTCAAACTCCTCTATTTAGTTAGTCGGTCTCCTATTTTATATAGTTGATCGCCTCTTGTTTTTAGCTTCAACTTCCTCTGATCAACAAACATTCAGCTCCTCAGAACCGTTGACCTCTATTCTCCCCCCCTTTCGCTCTGCATTCTCCTCGGCCTTTATATAACTATCGACCATCCTTTTTTTTGTCTGCTGCAAACACACACAGAGGAATATCACTATCGCTATCATCGCCCAAAAATAGCCAAAAGGAATCTTCCAGCTCATGAAGGAAACCATCGCAACTGCAGATAGGAAGGAAACCCTTGCCACCAATAATTGGAAGGGAATCTTCATTCAGAGAAACCGTCGACCTTCAACATGACTACCCACGATTAGATAATGAAGACGATCACCCAAGTAAGGTTAATGTAGGGCAGAAAGAATTTATTCTTTAATGTTAGCTGCAGATACCATTTTTAACTAAACGATGGAGGCGACTTTGTTTCTAAAACTGCAGGCAATATCTGGCCTTTCAAGTTGTTCGAAACCACCAACTAATGCACAAACTGTCCCAAAATAGACTGGTTCAAAGAGAAATGGTTGGCAGAAAAATAGGCCCAAAATAAGCAAGTTTATGTCACTCGGGCGACAGGAGACTACAAACTATACTTGATTCATCCTTGCCAGGTATAGGAACTATATGTGTGCGACAGGAGCTTCACAAAGAATTCAGTTTTACAAAAATAATGATAAAAGATAAGGAGAGTCAGCACCCAAAAAGCTAAAAAGAACAAAAACAACCAAAAAGATGAAATACCAAGATTGTAGGGCAAGATGCCCCTGCATCACCATTCAAAATGCAATAGGTTGAAATACACATTATGTATTTCAACCAGAGGGGAGAGATGAAAATGGAGTTTCTAATCACCTTTCAGAGGCTACAAACTCAGTTTGAGGGCACAAGCAGGCACTTTTAACCCTAAAAAACACCCTACAAGGGGTCATAAATGAAGTCAGGGGTGTCTCTAAGCCTTTAAGAGGCAGTTTTGAACTGTTTGAGGACTCCAAATGCCACAATATTCTTTCTACATGCCTTAGAAGTCTTGAAGACATTAAACACCTCAGAAACACATGCCCTATGATTTTGCAAGTGATGGTTGGAAGAGATCATGGGCATTTGGAATAGTTATGAGGCTTTTTAGTGTAGTCTAAGGCAGTTTTGACCACTTTGCAAGTATCTAGGGGCAGTTTGGAGACTTCCCAAGCATCAAGGAGCTTTTGGAGCAGCTAGAGCATGATTTTAGAAGATGGAAAAGGTCAACCATGACATGCAAGAGTCAAGATCATATCAGGAGACTTCTCGGGCGCCTAAAGGAGGTTTGACCCATTTTTTTACATCATTTTTCTTCCTATTTTCACTCTTATTATCTCCCCATGTTGGAATGAGTATGGGAAAGGCTTAGGTAGTCTTTGAGAGTTAGTTCTTTCATGTTTGGAAGCTCTAGAAACTCAAGAACAACATATTGTAACTTAGTTTTATCAAATTTTTAACACTGAAAAGACTTTTATACTACAGATTTTCAAGAAATACAAGATGGTTCAAACTTGTTATTGATGTAAGAGCACCTTTCTTATCAATAAAGTGATCATTTTTGCCTTCATTTGTGTTGTTATCTTGTGCGTTAATCAAAAGATGCATGTAGTTTCTATGTTTTCAATTAGCATACCTCAAAATATGCTTCAAAACAAACACCTTTAGGCAGAAAACTATACCTTTGTGTAGGTTGTAAACTGTGAAATGTATGTGTAGAGTTTTTTAGCTGTGAAAACTTCATTTTCCTTCTAAACAATGAAATACAAACATCCTCTTTACAAATATTGATGCATAGGGTGTAAGAAAACATAAGTTGTGCAAGAAAAATAGTCATTTTCTCTAAGAATTGTGTGTCCAAACAGTAAATACAGGTCACTTCAGTTTTGGTGCATCACCTAGACAAGTATTAGTTTTTCCATTTTCAAGTCATTTCTCATCCCTTTTCCTAGCAAAGTACGGTAGATAACACTAGTTTAGGTGACAAAATCCAAGGGAACTAGCCCTCTCTGGAGGTTCTTTTCCATCATAGGTGACCCACAAACCTGGAAAAGTTCCCATGTTTCACTAGTAAGCTGAGTTGCACAACTTGGCAAGGGTGCATTATTCAATGATAACATTAACTATTGATACTTTAACAAAAATATTTGGTAATTGTACAAAATAGAATAAAACAATAAGTTACTCAACAACAATATAAGTGAGAATCTTATGATAACAATTTAGTTTTATGCTCTTAAACAAACCAATCTCCCTTATAAAGCCTATTGTAATTTTCTTACTTTATGAAAAACATTGGAATATATATTGGAAAGTAGGCTCTTGAGTGGTCTAATTCACACCATACATTATCAAGATTAGGTGTACAAATAATAAGCTTTAGCCATCTATACCCAAACAACATACGTATTGTCACGTCCCCATTTTTGATTTAAGTTAATGGGATGAAACCGTAGTCTACTAATAAATTTCTGTAGGCTAAAAGTGTTGAATGGGAAATAATTTGAATAATGTTTTAAGTTTGTCCTTATATTTTATTCTAAAATATTAAAAAGGGATAACTTAAGTATTATTATTATTTTAATTAAAAGATCATATTAATGAGATATTAAAAGATCTTATAGGTGGAAAACTTTCGGAGGGAAAAGGAAAAGCAAAAAAAGATCTATTAAGAAAGAAAATTCCTCATAGTTTTGCATGTCATCTTATTATCAAAAACCTCATTTTGCAAAGCTTGAGCATTTACGTTCAACTTTTACTAGAGGACAAAAACCCTCATAGTTTAGAAAGGATTGGAGGACAAAGCCCCTTCCATTCCATATTGGTGATTTCATCTAGAAATCATAATTGTGTTCCAATTGAATATTTCCTTTATTATAAGTGATTTCTAGCAAGTGAATATTCTATTATTTGTCAAAGATAAAATTGAATTGATTTGGACCAACTTAAACCCAGTTGTACCAATCTCAAATGTCCATACCATTTCAAAGAATTAAAAAGGCTGCAGAAGTTTCTTTGTACCAACCATACCATCATAAGTACTAGGTGTACTATAATATAAAGAATCGTACATCTTTGTTGGTCAAAAGTCTTGTGAAGCTGATTACCAAATTGAACCTATTATACATATTCAAAAGGACAACAATTAATTGTTTACAGGCAATTGTACCTCTTTGGATGACTGGCGGCTAGTATTAGAAGATTTTGAGGGTGTTGTACTATTCAAGTGCAGGTTGTATACTTGTTTATTGGGACTACCATATCAGATATTTTCATAAATAAAAAAAGGTTATTTCTTGTCATTTCTGCTAGTGGTTAATTCATATCAAAGCAATATCATCATCTGGAAAGTTATTAAATGATATTGATATTGTACCTTTTATACATAAATTTCAATATTTATATTGTTGCAATAAAAGTTGGAAATCAAAATTAATTTATTTAAATATTGCAAAAGAAATTCAAGGGAATTGCATGTTTCATAAAAAATTCTTTTTTTTTTGGAAAAAAAATTATAAAAAGGATATTGCAGTGATATCAAAGTTGTCTTCTCGTCAACCTAAGGGTTTATAAAAAAATTACATATTAATGCAGCCTAGTGATAGAAACTACATAGTATATCAAAGCTGGTGATCTTGCTAGCCTATTTGGAAAGTTAACATTTGTTGCAGATTATATCCATTCCATGTCAGTATTCAGTGGTTGCATATTGGTTTTTGTAGTGGCATATCGGTGTATAGTGCTCTAACAAAAAAGCAGAAATCATGGGAGACAAAAATAAGATAGATTCCTTGCTTGAATCTCTTCAACAAAATCAAAGGGAATTAGAAAGGACGTTCAAAGGGACTATGGGAATGTTTGCAGCAAACTCAAATCAGAACAAGGTTAATTAATGGAGTCCTCCAAATAATCATTTTGTGGTCAATCCCACTACTAATCTTTTTCAATAGAAGTTTTTAAAGAAGGAAGTGGACACAAATCATAATCACAGGGCATTATTAGAAACACAAAAGAACTGAAAAGAACTGAAGCAAGAGTTTGAAGATGAAGGATGGAAGCAACAATTTAGACTTGATTATGAGGTCTACAATGAAGAATATTATACTATAGGTTTGACATTTCAAGCTAATATAACTCTCCAAGGTTTCTATGACTTTAAAATAAGGCATGATCCAAGAATAAGAAGCGGAGGAAGGAATACTCAAAATTATTTCAACAAGTTTCCCACATATGATGAAAAGTTTGATTTTATGATGCAAGAAAAACAACATTACAAATAGGAACTTAATGGTTGTTCTCTCTTGTTCAGACCTACATACACACAGCTCCCATTGTTTATCAGTTTACAGGTATTCAATTATGTCCCTATTCTGCAACTCATTCACAAGTTTCTTACTTCTTCACTTGACCTTGGTCACAATGCATGTTCCTTCTTTCTTTCCTAGGTAGTGTATTACTTATACAGCTACAACAATATTTGTTTATAGGGCAATGTATCCTCCCACACTGCAAGCTCTACCCTCCAAGCAACGAAGCACACTATCCTCTTATCCTTCTTCCACACACTATCTCCACAATTGGTAGCATTCTTTTTTATTTCAAATATTACACTAAAATGTCTCTGAGAGACATCCTTCTATCCTCCTTGCTCGGGTCGAGCCTCTACTATCTGTCTCTAACTCTGTCTTTCTCTGCAGCTTTCACTCTTCTCACTGCTCTCTCTCCCTTTTTGGCTACGCCTTCACACCAAATGCCACACCTTCCTCTATGGATCAAGCCTCCTTTTCCTCTCCTAAAATGGATGTGTCGCCCTCTAAACATTTCACCTCTTCTTTGTTTCACACGACCCTCCTCTACGCTTTTTGGTTTTCAATTAGTAGAATCTTAATCACCTCCGTAGTCTTTTTGTTTCCTTCTAAACTTGCGCTCAACAAAAGATGGAATCCCTTGAACTCCTATGCTTAGTCTTCCAAAGCTATGAGAGTTTTTTTTAATTTTTGATTGAGTCAAATGACTCATCTCTTCAAGGTTGCTCACAGCCCCTTTGTAATCATCCCCATACAACTATACCATATGTTAAACTATACACAATCACCTTCGAACCATTAAGATGGTAGAGTATAGCTTGATATGTCTGTGGAGATTAAATGATATCAATTCATTAGAAAATTTTCAATTTCCTATGCTACTCACAACCTCCACAACAGAAATACCAATGAAAACAGAGATTAAATACTTCCAATTTTGTGGCTTGAACAAACACTAAACGGTAATGATGAATGGTGTCCAATAGACATATTGATGTCTGATAAGAAGGTAATACCAAGGTGCATTCTCCATATGGAATATGGATTCCCATCATGACATTGGCTTCTCCATCACTCCAAAAATATAATGCTAGGATTGTAATTACTAGCAAGCTGAAAAAACTTTGCCAGAATGATGTCTGCAGACATTTCGTCGAACAACTGATGGCGACAAGAACCCAAACCATAATCGAATGAATGCATCGGGTTATACAATTTCAATGCGGTATTTAGTCAAACAAATGACGGCAACACCCTATCGCCAAACCATTCCCATAACTTCATATGCATGAAGATTTTCAATACAACCTAGCCGGTCGTAACAAAAGTCGAAATGCACAACAAAACCAAAATGCCTTGTCGGCATGCGACAACTCTTCCACGACACTTCGATGAATATGTGGCAACAAAAAATTGACTTTACTTGATGCGAATCGCATAAGAGAAACCATCGTGAAGCTAATCGAAATCTAAAAATCAATTCACAAATCATGAAGACATACAAAACAGCTGCCAGATAACTGTGTCAAAATAAAAAATGATCGATACTCAACCAAACTGAACCTACAAAATCAAAACCAAAATATCAGATCTTTTTGGTCAATGTCAGATAGCTCATTCACTTCCTGCATCATTTTACCTTCAAAAAATTCTTGAGGATGCTCAAAGAAGAGAAGAAAGAAAAGCAGTTGGGATCAAAATCTCAAAAGATTGCTAAGGAGACTAAGAAGCAAGAGCCTAAAGAGACGTTCTTGAAGGAAGAAAAGTCACAAGAAGTTGTTGTGAAGCAAGAGTCCAAGAAAGTACTCTTGAGAGAAGAAGATCCAAAACTCGAGTCTCCAATGCCTTCAAACAAATTACAATCTAAGACACCTTTCAACCAATAGAAAAAGAGTTCACTTATCACAAAAAAGAAAGATGACAACAAAAATGAACTTGGAAGGCAAAAGCTTTGCTTCTCATGTAAAGAAACCTAGGAGCTAAGTCATAAATGTTGGTGTGAAAAAAAGTTAAAGTTAGATAAAGAATCAAATGAAAATCAAAAAGGGAAGACCATGGAATTAGAAAAGCTAGTGGATACATCAAGACTTCAAAGGGGTGAAGAAGAAATTGTTATGGTAAAGTATGAGAAAGGAGAAAATTCAAATTTTCAAGAAAGTGAAAAGAAGCAAACCTTAGAGGAATCCACCATGCAGATGAAAGGTATGGAATTTAATTTGACTTCTAAGTTTGTCAATCAACCAAAGATTAATTTTAATGAAGTCAAAGTGTTAACATCACTTCCTAAATGCATAAGTGAGAAAGATGATCATGTCCATAACATAACCATCAATCTTCCAAGGATTGAATCCATGCCACATAAGGATGATTTGTAGAAAGATGGCGTTGTTTTATCAGAGACACCAACAAAGGAAGACAAACACTCAAAATCGTCGAGTCAACAAGCATATGGAAAGGAGTTCCAAGGTGGCTTTGTTGAAAGTCATGCACAGGAGAAAAGAGTCTCAGTGATTTCTAATGTTGATATTGAGCTTGCTGAAAATTTCAGATCAACAGTTAATGTTAAGCATTTGGACCATTATGTTGACGTGAAGGATAATGATTTGAAGAAGGTAGTTGATGGTCGAGCCTATGATGTTTGTGATGTAATGAGTTCACAAATAGAACAATCACCCATAGAAGAGAGTCCAAGTCTAATGATTTAGGATCTTCTTGGGATAGATAACTTTAATGGAGCACATGAGATTGCATCTACATCTGCTCAGCAAGTAGAAATTGATAAGGAATCTGCAACTTTAGAATTTCATTAGTTAAGAGATGCAGATCACTCTCACAAAGGGAAAGGCATCTCAGTTAATTGTGTAGATCAGGTTGCACCTGCAAGTAATCTCCTTTCCATCAATGGAGATATTTTAGTCTTTTTATGCAGAGATGAAGTTTTTGTTGGAAATATTGTCATTGATGTCAAAGGGGTGAAAGAGAAGGTTGGCAACTTCAGAGTTGAACCCCCAGTGTTGTTTCGGGGCTAGGGAGAGCATCCAAAGATGGATAAATTGAAGAAGCGCATTAACCCAGAGGATATTACTATTAACATTGGGAAGAATGCTTCCATTCTAGAATGTCCAATTCCAGGGCACAGGTGGAAGGAGATCAAGCATGATAATACTATCACATGGTTGGCTTATTGGAACGACCCAACCAATCAAGCAATTCAAGTATGTATTTTCAGCTGCCAGTAGTTCTCTAAAAGGTTAGAGCGATAGGGAGAAGTATGAAAATGCAAGAATGCTTAAGGATTACATAGATAATATTTGAGACACATACACAAAACATTTCAAGTCACAAAATAGTTCTAAGAGACAAATTGAAGGAGTATGGAATTGAAGAGTGTTCCAAAGTATACAAACAAAAAAGAAAAGTGTTGTCGACTGTTAGTGCTTGTGAAGGACATTCTTCGGTGATCTCATATTATACAACAAATTTATCGACTTTGTTTGAATTGTGGACATGAGTTTACTGAAACAACACTTGCTACTATTTTTCCAAGCTTTAAAAAGGATGAAGTGGTTTACAAGAAAGAGTGATGATCGTATGGTTTCCATTTCCTGCGCTAAGCACCCTCGCAGTGAATACGAATATGATGATTATGTACCTCACAACGTCAACCAAATCTCTCGCTCTTCACAGTTACATCTGCCTGTGGATTCGTCAAATACGTTGTTTGTGAAAAGTTTTGATGCAGGAACATTGGTCTATCTCCCCATTTTGAAGTTTCATTGTCTTGTTCTGTATATTCTCAGGGTCATTGTACCCAATTTTGTTTTAGTGTTGATATGTGGTTTCGTTTTGGAGGTCCTACAGCCTTTGAGGCTTGGAATAACGTTGCCTACCAAAGCTAGTATTTGAAAATTTATAAGGGATAGAATGGAGGTCTCTTAGTTAATCCATCGTATGCAAGTTTACAAGGTGTTTGAGATGTCTCCAAGGTCATAAAAAATGAGTCTTGTCACCCTAAGCCCTTGTAGGCAATCAAAATAGAAGTTCTAACACACATATCGGACTACACACAAGACAAAAGGGAGCAAGATTCAGTTATGCAAGTGATGCATTCATCTTGGAATCACTTTTCATTTCCCACGGGTTTTATTGTGTTTTTTTACGGTGGACAGTTGAAAAAGATGATGTTCCTTTGGAAGAGCAGAGATTAAAGATTGGGAAGTAGCAAAAAGAAAAGGACGCAGAGATATGTGCAGGGTAGTTTTACAACTGGACAGAGAAGATGACAACATGGAACAATAGAAGAAGCGCAAAGCATCAATTTCAAAGAATGAGAAGGGTGCAGGAAATTTGAAAAATCAATATCACTCCTTTAGGTTTGCATGGACAACCCTCAACGAGGGTATAAAGAACTAATATTGCAAACTCCTTTGCAGTTTCAATAGCAAATTCTTGAGTTGCACTGTATGGAAAGCTATAAAGATTTGTGTTTTATGTGTAAGAGACAATAGAACTAAGTGTTATCAGAGTAACTTGTGTTATGAGATAGATAACTGTTTATTTCATCATTAAAATGTTTAAGAAAACTTGTGTCTATTTATATTTGACTTAACACACTGTGGGTGTCTTTGGTTTTTGGAGGGAGTTAGTGCCTTTATCCCTGTTTGGAAGCAAATATAGAACCCAGCACTGACTGAAACGTGGTCAAAGAGTATTATTTTGATGACTGTTCAAGATGATATACAGTTCAGGCCGTAGCATGAGTCTAATTTAGGGTTAAAGAACTACTGTAAGACTTTGTGTAATCCCATATTACTACTATAATTCAATTTTCTATTCTTAACTAAGTGGTGGAAGACCATTTTGGTCTTAGTTTTTGTTAACAGTCCAAAACACAACAGTTGTAAAGAGATACAGACATCAACCTCTATGAAAGAGTCAAAGTTTTTTACTGTCCTTGTCCCATTCTAGAGGACTGTAGACTAGGGTAACCACTTTTTGAGGGGAAAACAGTCTTAGGACTGCTACTAGAGTGATCATTGATCCAACCAAGAGGGTTGAAGACAGATTTGGGATATTGTGTTGAGTCTAGGGCCATCACGTTTGCCTGTTGACTGCAATCAAAGAGAGGCAACTCACATATTTCACCATTTCTAGGGCTACAAAGGATTGAGGGTCGTAAGGAAAGATTAAACTCAAAAATGGAGAAAAAGATTATCGTTATGTTGTATTGTGCTTCATGGACTGTGTGGATCCCAACTGCGCTACAACTGTGTTCAAATGTTTACAAGGTTATGTGATGCATGAAAACGAGCCACATCCATCGATTCTGCACATAATTGTGTAATGTTACAAGAAAGTGGCGCTAATACTACACCTGCGATTTGGAATAAGGAATAATTAATTAAAATTAAATTATAGTTATCTAAAGTCAATGGGTGTGAGAAAGGTTGTGACTCGTGAAGCAACAAGATATAAAAGGGGAGACCATTCATTAAGAAGAGAAATACGCAATCATGGAGCATATATGAGTGAGTATGAGGGATATATTAAGGATATATATGTGGAAGAGATAAGACAATAGAAGGAGAGAATATGCATTAGAGATTAAAGTATATCATACATGTATATTTATGTTATGATTAAGGAGATTAGAGAGTAAATAAATATTATTACCTATCACAAGTAGAAATTGGGTGGAATAAAATGTTTTATCATTCAAATACAAGCAGATTTTTATGAAGGAGATCGAAATGTGTCATGTCCCTATAATGATTTATAATTGAATTGTTTAGTTAAAATAGAATATATAATATATTTATTTAAAATATATTATTAATATGTATTATTTAAATAATATTTATTTAAAACAATTAACAAGATATATATTATTATATTTATAAATAACACATGTAAACAATAATAATATATTATAAATATATCTAATAATATAAATACAAATATTCTTATATTTATCTTATATTATAATATAAATATAAATAATATAAATCCTATATCATTTATTATGATATAATATAAATAATATAAAATAAATAATATATTATTTATAATATAAATGATATAATATAAATACAAATAATATAAATAAACTATGTTAAGGGAGTTACGTATGGTTAGAACTAGTTTTACCACAGCTCATAGAAGGGAATAACATAAAGTAATAAAAATTATAAAAGGGTAAGTATGTCTTTTACAACCAGGCATAATAAATATCCCTTGAAAGGGAAATAAATAAAGGCTGTGGGATAGAAAGAAAAGAAGATGGGCAATAAATAAATATATTTAGGTCCGCATTATATTTATATATATTTCTGAGTCATAACTAGAAAAGATATCATAAATATATATAGGGAGGAATTATTCAAGTAAAAATAAATATAATAATAATAATAATAATGTATAATAGTAAATATATATTTATTCATTGCATAATATAAGGGCATTCATATATGGAATCGAGCCTCTTGAGAAGATGTCGATCTCATAATAAGGAGTGCTTAACTAATACAAACAAATATCCAGTATCATCAAAGTTTAATAATATTAATTTATTAAGGGTGGTGACGGGTGGTAAATTGCATCCCTTCAAACTTATAAATATTAACCGGCCCCTCTAACAAAAGGGAATTGAATAGAAAAAGGAAGGAAGAGAATAAATATCTACTGCATCCAAAAAGGTACCTACAGATCGTCTAAACAACAGGTAAGTATTTTAATATATTTACTTATTAAGATGTAATATATCTATATATGTGGGTGTAAATATATATATATATATATATATATATATATATATATATATATATATATATATATATATATACAATAATATTAATAACATATATAATAATACAATATAGAGATATTATTAATATTATAATATATAAATATTAAAGAATAGGCAAAAGAGAATAGAATCCAGTGAGTAGATTCAACAAGACAAGTAGTATAAAGAGGTACGTGCACTTTCCTTATTAATAGGTTAGGCAATATAAATGTTGTAGAAGAATAATATGAATATAAATGGACTGTCAAGTTAATTGATATAATTATGATGTTAATATAAATAAATGCACTTAACTTAGACAAAACTAGGAATGTGCATAACTAATATAATGAATAAATGTAATGATATATGATCAATATTAATATAAGGCATCTTGTGTTAAATGCCAATAAGAACAATTATGATATTTATTAAATCAAATAAAAAGATAAGTTGGTGGTATGCTTAGAGCTGACTCAGACTCTCCCATTAACCCCTCTATCACCTCTAAGGTATGACGTAGTTGAAATAGTTTATTTTAGCCTAGGTATCTCTCGACTGGATGTAAGTCCCTCGACCAAGTGATGAGGAACCCCGTGTGTGGGTGAAATCTTTGGGCCTAGGAGAACTCGTAAGAGTTGCTCTACGGATGGTGACTCTCGTCTGGATGAGGTACTCCGTGTGTGAGTGAAATCCCATGAGCCAAATGGTGAGGGACTCCGTGTGTGAGTGAAACCTTTGGGCCTCAGTAAGAGATGGAACTATTTCCTTAATGAAATCATACTTGGTGATCTAGAGCTGGTTAACGCAAGAGTCTACCATAAGTCCCTCACAAGTCATATCACGAACAAATATATGAACTTAATGTGAATATAATCTAATATGTGATAGTCTTAATGAATTTATATTGAAATAAAAGATGAATCGAATACTAATGTTCTCTTTTACTAAGTCGAAATTGTGTAAGGTTGAGAAAAATTTCAGCTTACTAGAAGGGGACATTACAGTGGTATCAGAGCAGAAGATTCTGCCATCCTGTGAATAATAGTTAAAAAATAAAAATAAAAATAAAAAGCAGTCATCCTGCCATCCTGTGAATAATAGTTATAAATAAATAAATAAGTAAAAATTAAAAAAAAAAATCAATGAAAATCGTAGGTATGAATTTAATGGTGTTTAATACATTGCTAAAATATTTTTAAAAAAATATATCTATGATGCAACATTAAAAAATTAAAATGTACTAAATATAAAGGAAATTTAATAAATGATAATGTTATTAAATATTAGTTTAGGATACCTACTTATAGTTGCTTGAGGACAAGCAATCTTGAGTGGGGAGGGTTGTCATGTCCCTATAATAATTTATAATTGAATTGTTTAGTTAAAATAGAATGAATAATATATTTATTTAAAATCTATTATTAATATGTATTATTTAAATAATATTTATTTAAAACAATTAACAAGATATATATTATTATATTTATAAATAACACATGTAAACAATAATAATATATTATAAATATATCTAATAATATAAATACAAATATTCTTATATTTATCTTATATTATAATATAAATATAAATAATATAAATCATATATCATTTATTATGATATAATATAAATAATATAAAATAAATAATATATTATTTATAATATAAATGATATAATATAAATACAAATAATATAAATAAACTATGTTAAGGGAGTTACGTATGGTTAGAACTAGTTTTACCACAGCTCACATAATAAATATCCCTTGAAAGGGAAATAAATAAAGGCTGTGGGATAGAAAGAAAAGAAGATGGGCAATAAATAAATAATATCCCATAAAAATATATATTTAGGTCCGCATTATATTTATATATATTTCTGAGTCATAACTAGAAAAGATATCATAAATATATATAGGGAGGAATTATTCAAGTAAAAATAAATATAATAATAATAATAATAATGTATAATAGTAAATATATATTTATTCATTGCATAATATAAGGGCATTCATATATGGAATCGAGCCTCTTGAGAAGATGTCGATCTCACAATAAGGAGTGCTTAACTAATACAAACAAATATCAAGTATCATCAAAGTTTAATAATATTAATTTATTAAGGGTGGTGACGGGCGGTAAATTGCATCCCTTCAAACTTATAAGTATTAACCGGCCCCTCTAACAAAAGGGAAATGAATAGAAAAAGGAAGGAAGAGAATAAATATCTACTGCATCCAAAAAGGTACCTACAGATCGTCTAAACACAGGTAAGTATTTTAATATATTTAATTATTAAGATGTAATATATCTATATATGTGGGTGTAAAAATATATATATAGAGATATTATTAATATTATAATATATAAATATTAAAGAATAGGCAAAAGAGAATAGAATCCAGTGAGTAGATTCAACAAGACAAGTAGTATAAAGAGGTCCGTGCACTTTCCTTATTAATAGGTTAGGCAATATATATGTTGTAGAAGAATAATATGAATATAAATGGACTGTCAAGTTAATTGATATAATTATGATGTTAATATAAATAAATGCACTTTACTTAGACAAAACTATGGATGTGCATAACTAATATAATGAATAAATGTAATGATATATGATCAATATTAATATAAGGCATCTTGTGTTAAATGCCAATAAGAACAATTATGATATTTATTAAATCAAATAAAAAGATAAGTTGGTGGTATGCTTGGAGCTGACTCAGACTCTCCCATTAACCCCTCTATCACCTCTAAGGTATGACGTAGTTGAAATAGTTTATTTTAGCCTAGGCATCTCTCGACTGGATGTAAGTCCCTCGACCAAGTGATGAGGAACCCCGTGTGTGGGTGAAATCCTTGGGCGTAGGAGAACTCGTAAGAGTTGCTCTACGGATGGTGACTCTCGTCTGGGTGAGGTACTCCGTGTGTGAGTGAAATCCCACGAGCCAAATGGTGAGGGACTTCGTGTGTGAGTGAAACCTTTGGGCCTCCGTAAAAGATGGAACTATTTCCTTAATGAAATCATACTTGGTGATCTAGAGCTGGTTAATGCAAGAGTCTACCATAAGTCCCTCACAAGTCATATCACGAACAAATATATGAACTTAATGTGAATATAATCTAATATGTGATAGTCTTAATGAATTTATATTGAAATAAAAGATGAATCGAATACTAATGTTCTCTTTTACTAAGTCGAAATTGTGTAAGGTTGAGAAAAATTTTGGCTTACTAGAAGGGGACATTACAAAATGACCATCATCCGTTGAAGAAGCAACATTCAGAAGGTGGTACCTTGTTTCTTTGGAGGTCGATGCCTCCTAAAAGAAGAGATTGGTGTCTCTTGCCAAGTTGGTGCTTAGCAGTGGAGATGTGTGTCTCCAGTAGGCTGGTGCCTACAAATTTGTAAAAGAATTCTATTTTGTGGTTGAATTTGGACAGTAGATCCAAGCAGCTTTTCTTTGTGGTTTTATTCCCATAAAGGGTTTCCACGTAAATCTTGTGTCTCTTAATTGTTAGATGTTGTGTGGATGTTATTATGGATATTAAATTTTAGTAAGTAAAAGATTATATTATACTGATTCACCCCTCCTCCCAATATAAGTGTGTGCTTAATAGTTTTCAACCATGGGCAAGTAAAGTAAAGAAAAAACATTTTTCAAAAACTGAGTAGAGACCCGAAGAGTTGCAAAAGCAACTTTTGTTAATAGCGAAGAAAGAGGTGCAAGTCCTAATGGAAATGGATAGCATGAAAAAGCTCATTGAATATCTAATTTTGAGTATGAAGAGCACTCAAATTGAGGAGGAGAAGAAGAAAAGCATTTTGGGTGAAGTATTTGTCAGAGCTATGCAAACAATTTCTCTTGCAGATCTACAAGTAATAAAGAATACATTGGAAATTCAAAATATCTACATTTGATTGAAGACAGATAGTCATCAATTTGGCAAAATAGACCATAACTACATCTGAAGGGATGAAGAAAAAGGTTGATGAACTCACTTTGGAGGTTAGATCAACCAAGGACTCCTTAGAAATGACCTGTATTGCACTATAGAAGGTTGAAGATCACCTAATTGTTGTAGCAATTTTTAGAGAACAAGAGACTAAAGCATGGGCTAAGGAAAAAAAACATACAACTAAAAAACCTGAAAGGCTTAAAAGGCAGCTTGAGTCTGCTAAGGTTTCAGAAGCATTAACTCTTAATACAATAAAAGTTTTTAATGAAAGCAAGATTGTAGGGGGGGCTTCATATACAAATGACACAACAAAAATCACACCCTTTTCAAAAAAGAACTTTGCTTTTGGTAAAGGTGATCATGAAGTTGAGGAACTAACCAACTATGATGCTCATATGGAGATTCTAATCCAAATCACAGAAGCACAACATAAGCATGGTGATGAGTTCATTTGGCACATAAAGCAACCACCAGGAAAGCTCATAGTTGCAAGAATAGAATTTGGCATAAATAAAGAAATTTTTCAAGGAGTTATGGATCAACAAGCAGAGCATCTAGAGGATGCCATATCTGGATGGGAATCGGAAATAATAGCTTCAGAGGACAACTGCACAGAATTAAGCCAGCATGAAGAAAGGTCTAAACAAAAAACTAATTTCCAAGCTAAAGAAGGTATGGTCATCAATCTTTTACTAGACATCAATGGATTACAAGTGATTCACTCGTTGAGTTAGATGTGGAGGTATCACCTAGCTCAAATTCTTTAGCTAGTAATGATTTGAGATTGACACAACAAAGGCCAATCACTTCACATGGGGAATCAAGGATTGGGAATTGCAAATTCCTAAGACTGATTTGGGATTCTAGTATTGGCAAAATAAATTAGTGAGGAGTTGATGAGCTAAATTGACATTGCTTAAGGACAAGCAATTCTAGGAAGAGTGGGCTGTCATGTCCCCATTTCCAATTTAAGTTAATGGGATGAAATTGTAGCCTATTAATAATTTCTCATACGTTAAAGGTGTTGAGTGGAAAAAATGTTTTAAGTTTATGCTTATATTTTATTCTAAAATACTAAAAAGGGATAAATTAAATATTATTATTTTAATTAAATGATTATATTAATGAAATATTAAAAGATCTTTAATGAGATATTATAAAGTGGGAAACTTTTGGAGGGAAAAGGAAAATCAGGAAAAAGATTTATAAAGGAAGAAAATTCTCCATAATTTTGCGTGTTATTTTATTATCAAAAACCCTCTTTTGCAGAGCTTGAGCATTTATGTTCAACTTTTACTAGAGGACAAAAATCCTCATGGTTTCCAGAGGATTGGAGGATAAAATCCCTTCAATTCCATATTGGTGATTTCATCTAAAAATCATAATTATGTTCCAAATGAAGATTTCTTTTATTATAAGTGCTTTCCAACAGGTGAATATCCTATTATTTGTCAGAGATAAAATTGAATTGATTTAGACCAGCTTAATCTCAAATATCCATACCATTTCAAAGAATTAAAAAGACTACAAAAGTTTCTTTGTACAAGTCATACTATAATATAAAGAATCGTACATCTTTGCTAGTCAAAAGTCTTGTGAAGTTGATTACCAAGTTGAACCTACCATACATATTCAAAAGGGCAGCGATTCATTGTTTGAAGGTAGCCTTATTGAAGAATATCAAAGACTACAAACAAAATAGAGCAAACGATGATCTACATGTCATCTATTTATTGTATGAAGAGAAGCAACAAAAATAAACTCTTGTATTGATCAACAGGAGGCAAGAAATATTTAACATGAAATAAAGAAACTAACTACCTAACCGGACTAAACCGTCCACTAACTAAACACATAATTGTCAATTATTTACCACATGTTTATTATTCTAAAATTCTCCCCCATAATAAACATACAAAAAAATGTTCATTAGTTATCCCAATTCTCCCCCATAATGAACATTAGGAAGAACACCAAGTGAATGCCGAAGAGTCTTCCATTCCTCATCTAGAAACAATCTATTGCCGGAAACTTCATGTTTATCATTCCAAGTTTTGTCTTCCAAGTCTGCTGACTCAAATTATATTCACGATCTACTGATCTTTCCTCTTTCAACTCTCACTCACTGTTGTGGCAGTCCCTCAACTTTGATCTTCAATCAGGGAGTCCTCTCGCTATCTATAGCTTTCCGTTTTTCTTGATGTCTTGCAAGACCAACAAACTTCTCTTGATTGCTATCCTTGTTGAACATCGATACTTGAATAACCTTTTCAACATACCTGTGATCTCTTGCCTATTTAATCCAAAATTCCATCCGGAATTCAATTTCATGCATCCTGTCATATTTTTTGAATCTCTAATCCAACACATTTTTTCACAATGATTTCTCAATCCACAAATCCTACAGGGCTGAATATCCCAACACATTTCCTTGCTATGTCCTTTCCCGTTACAATGAGAACAATAATATGTTTTTCCATATCCAAGACCTACATATTTTGACCTCACTATTGGCTCAATCGGTTTTTTAATTCCTTGTCCATACTTGCCTAGTTTTTGGCCTTTATATCCTATTCTTTTCATCATCTTGAAATCAACATTTTGCTCATGATTTGCAACTTCAAACACCTTATCATCTTCATCTTTACACTCTTCATCATCACAACATACAAATTTTATTGATCCAACCTCCTTGCTATCTTCAACACTTCCACACAAATCACTTGTATCACATGAAACATCACAAACTAATGGTTTTATCCTCAAACATTCATTCTCTTCTTTCAATTTTGATATTTCTTTTTGCGAATTGTTTTCTTCTTCTAACCTTTCAATCTTTTCTTTCATTTCATCAAATAACTTCAATCTTTCTTCTAACTCTTCATTCCTCTTTTTAACCTCATCAAATGATTTTGATCTTTCTTCTAGTTCTTCGTTAACTTTAATTAACTCAATTTTAAGATCAGAAATTTGTATCCATTGTTCAGTTTGTTCTATTGAAACTTGTTGTAAATTTCTTAATAGTTCATTTCTTTCTTCTTCCCAATCATTTCTTTCTTTTTGCCAATCTTTTTCTGTCTTCTCTCTTTAAGCTTTTCCCATTGAAAAATGATTAAAACTTACCTCGAATTACTTGTCTTCGATTGTTGAGGCATCGCACGCCTTCACTGCTTCCCAAATTGTCTTTTGTTGCGATATATTTTCCTTTGTTGTCTGCAACTTCCGTCCAAACGCCTAGATGTCGCTGCAAATAAAACTCTATTCACCAGGTCACCTTACTAGATGTTTCAAGTGACATCAATCAATCTACACGCTCAACCCTGTTGCTACAAGAAACCATACATATATATAGCTGGCAATACTTGCAATCTTCGCAACACAAACATAGTCCACTCTTACACAAGTCATTGAATAAATTGGGTTAGTGAAAGACATGAAAAATGAAGGGCTTAGGCCCACAAGCACACATCAACATTGATCTGGCCGTTAAAAGGCGCCCCTCCAAATATAGCGATCTACGGCTCCTTTGTGGGCAGATTGCTTTACTTTCATAGTGGCATCATCTCCAATGATCCATTCCGTCAGCTCTCAACGATTTCATTGAAATCTTCGGCAGATATCTCCTTGTATTGACTTTCAACACAACTATCTCCTTCCTCGATGTCTTCTTTTCCTTTAGCGGCTATAAATCACTGCAATTTCCTCTCAAAGTTGCGGCTTATATGGCTAATAAACTTCCTTTGCAGTTCTCAAAACTCTCTTAGACGGCTCCTGAACAGGTTGCGGCCTCACTTTTCTTCTAGAGTACCGACAATTTCTTCAAACAATTTATAAAATTATTTAGCAGCAATTCCAACGACTTTCTCTTTGACCAATCTCAGCTTCTTCAAACGATCTTTTATGAACACAAACAACCTGCTACAAACACACAACTTTGTTTCTAATAACCCTAGCAAATGAAAATGACAATGATTTGCAGATCATTCAACAACAATATGCAAATAGAAGAAACTCTCCAATCTGCTCCTTATCTCTTTAACAGTGGCTTTTTCGTTAGCTGTGTGTAGCTTTTTAACTCACTCTCTTCACAGATCCTAATCTTATCTTCTTGCGATCAAAAACTTATCTGTCTGTGGCATTCCTTGTGCTTATGCTTTTGTTTCTATCACCCTTTGCTGAGGGCTGCAAATACTTCTACATCTGCCAGTCTCCTTATGTGAATCCTTCCACATGGACAGCAAGAGTTTCATGTGCTCTTTTTCACCCATGACTTTTGTCAACAGATTTTTTTTCCTACGTTTTTCTTCAAGCTTCCTCCACTATTCTCTCTATGCTCTGATACCAATTGAAGAATATCAAAGACTACAAACAAAATAGAGCAAACGATGATATGTAGATCATCTATTTATTGTATGAAGAGAAGCGGCAAAAATAAACTCTTGTATTGATCAATAGGAGGCAAGAAATATTTAACATGAAATAAAGAAACTAACTACCTAACCGGACTAAACTGTCCGCTAACTAAACACATAACTGTCAATTATTTACCGTATGTTTATTATTCTAACACTTACCTCTTTGGAAGTGTGGCAGCCAATATTAAAAGCTTTTGAGGGTGTCATACCATTCAGGGACATGTTGTATACTCGCTGATTCAGACTGCCATATTAGATATTTTCATAAGTAAGAAAAGGTTCTTTCTTGTCATTTCTGCTGTTGATTAATTCATATCAAAGCAATATCATCATCAAGAAATTTATTAAATGATATTACTGTTGTACCTTTTATACATAAATTTCAATATTAATATTGTTGCAATAAAAGTCTGAAATTATGATTAATTTATTTAAAATCGCAAAAGAAATTCAAGGGAATTGCATGTTTCATCAAAAATTCGGAATTTTGGGAAGAAAATCATAAAAGGGATATTACACATGAATTCTCTCTTATTGAGTTATTGTGTTTTAGGATTCCTAAGGAAAATCCAACTCAGTATCGGTGTTATGTATATGATTTCTTGAATGTATGTGGATATTTTTTATGTCAATCATGGAATAGTGCAACTAACTCTCACATATAAGATCACTAAAACTTCACTCACAAAAGATTCCAAACAAGTTGATTAACTGATGGTAGAGCCCATGGGTACCCAGATACCTAAAGAAACCCATAAACTAAGATCAAAATCATTATCTTGTCAAGCAAAAAAATTTTCCAATTGAAGAATGTGCATGGTGAAATAAATTTGGCAAAGTTGATTAAGTATGCACAACCCAAATTGATTGTGATTTGAGCGAGAAGTGTCAAAGAAAATGGAAGGGGGAGATTAGTGCCATATTTGCCAACACCAAGCAAGCAACAAAGTCTCAAGGAAAAAATATTTAATCATTTTGTAATACGCACATATAACTAAGTATATTAAAGACAATTTTATCTTATAATTTACCATGGAACTTAAAGGTTCACCTTAGAATCCTTACTTTATCTACTAAAACATTACAGAGGAAATCCCACAAGACTTGAGTAACCAAATTAAACACCATTTGTTACATATTTTCCATTCTCCTATGCATGTCACACTCATGCAATGTTACAGTTGAAAACTTGAATCCTATGAAGCCCAATTCATGTGACTGCTGGTCAACAGTAGTTGCATTGGGAGTATCCTGGCAATTAGAAGTTCTCAAAAAATAATAAAATAGAACTTGGATCTATGCTCAGCTAAGTATCTCTAGTATTTGGCATACAAGAGCACAAGAAAGATTTATTGTGAGAATTAAGAAATTGAATTCGAATTAACCAATCTTCAACATGATTCACATTCTAATAGATTCAACAGTGCAATTATGAGTGCATGACAATCTAGATATCTCTTGTTGATTTATACTCATCATTATAGCTTGAAAAAAAAAGGTAGAATAATAAACAATTAGAACTTCCTCAAGAAGTGTTTTGGATGCAGATTTTAAACGTCTGGAGTTTGGTGCAGACATGTTTTCCTTCTAACAATGCTATTATATCCTATTTTAAAGGAAACTTTTTAATTTTTTTTAAAGATTCTCTAAGAAATCAAAGGCTTGATTATTCCTGGATCTCTTTCCACTATATAGCTATAGAACATTTTGAAGATCAACTTGTTTCTTCGTGTGCACAGATCATTTTGAGTTCAACATTGTGAAAAATGCAAGTTAACCTGGACAGGCACAATCACCACCTTTGCACTGAGCCCTCACACAGTCTTTGAAATTGTACTTGAAATAAAATCATTGTAATCCAAGAACATCCAGAAATAACTGAGTGATATTTCACTTTGTTCACTGAATTTTATGTATCTTTCATATAGCTGCTTCAGATTCTGCTCAAAAGTAACTTTCACTTCAAGCACCTGTAAGATTTAATAGTTTTATCATTTATGTTTAAAAACAATAATATATACATAAATATGTTAAGAATGGAAACTTGCACCACAAAGAGATGTACAAAGAAACCCTTTTTTTATCATGACTCCTAAGTTTTAATATACGGTAGGATTTTTTAATAAAAGACGTGAACTGTAAAAAAGCAAGTAAAGATTATGAAAGTAATTCTAATAATAACAATGCTCTCAGACCCGAAAGATGATGTATTCTCCCAAGAGTCTAGTACTATAGTTAAACTGGTCCTCAACAACAAAAACACCGAAATGAATACTTCCATGAAACTCAAATGTATATATTAAGAATGGAAACTTGCACAACAAAGAGATGTACAAAGAAACCCTTTTTTTATCACGACTCCTAAGTTTTAATACACGGTAGAATTTTTTAATAAAAGACGTGAACTGTAAAAAAGCAAGTAAAGATTATGAAAGTAATTCTAATAATAACAATGCTCTCAGACCCGAAAGATGATGTATTCTCCTGAGAGTCTAGTACTATAGTTGAACTGGTCCTCAACAACAAAAACACCCAAATGAATACTTCCATGAAACTAAAAGAATGGACCTTCATTTAGTTCCTCAAGGATGATCAAAACAAAAACCCTGCTCATTTTTTGGAAAAAATGAGGAAAGTATGACACGATAGCTTTGTCAAAGCTACAGCATAGAGTTATAGGCAATATATGCTAGATACTCCACCTTCCTGAGGCAATTAGCTTTTAATCGAGATTGGCATCAGGACTGATGAGTTACTGTACACAATTTTTCTAACAAAAATAACACTCCCCTCATAAGATTGTCTGCGATATTAGCCATGAATAATAAAAATTTGTTACTAGTGGGGAATTGTAATCACCCTGGTTCTTAGATGAGAAATATTTTAGCCATCAGTGAATCTCTGAATGAGAGGAGGGGGGTGTGGATATGGGGGCGAGGAGGGAGTAGTGGACGGGGGGTGGGATGCAGGGAAGAAAGAGCAGGTTAGCTTTAGCCTCCGGTTGCACACTATAGCTGATGCATCACCCCCTACACTATACATTGTATCCATCTTGGAATAATATCCGTACAGATGCCTTCTGATTGCTTGTGTGTGAATTAACTGAATTTATGCAAAAGTAGTGAGCACCAAAGCATATGATAGAGCACAGTAATACTAATTAAAAAAGGTTGAATATTCGGCACCCCTTCAATAAGGTTCATGTAAAATCCAACAGGACTAGCACACAAAGATGAAGGAAAAATGAATAACAGAATGTGAAGGACAGCTGCAAATCTTTATGACAAAATGGTTTGAAGTTGAAGGTATATGTTTTGCAATTAGAATCTTTTGTTCATCAAGAAAGGCTCACAATAAACCCAAAAAATATATAACAGATATAAAGAAACTATCGACTACCCAGATAGTAAAATGACCAATAATGAATTACTGTGACATACCCATGTTCAGATATGCAACTTGGTACAACAGTCGGAAGTGACCAGCAAGTGGGTATGGCTGGAAATGCATCAAAACTCCATACAATGATAAGAGTGGCTCATACAAATGCTATCAGCAATGAAGAAGACCTGAAACGCCTCTCTAAGACCATACAAGAAGCTGCAAAGTAGTGGAAAGAGTCTCTAAGGGACCCACGCCTCACTGGTACATGGTATGGCCTGGCTGAAGATATAAATCTGCACACAAACTGCTGATAAACCTCATACACTGCTCTGAACACAAACAGCAACAGTCTCCAAGGGAAGGCGACCCAACTCCAACAGAAATCGACCTCAAAAACCCACACAAACAGCCTACCATTAGGTACAGCCAGCCTCCAAAGGTATGGCCTGCAGCATAGAAAGTACGGCTGCCATAATCTGCCCAACAATCACTCTGAACAGCCACTAATACCTCTCACAAAATCAGTATGAACATTCTCTGACAGAAAATATATCAAATCAACTCCTGAACTTCATTTCTCAATCTTCCTTGAAGCACACATGTGAATGCTGGATGCATCCACTCACAATGACACCGCTGGGTGGTCTTTCATACCTGTGGAATGCCACTACTCAGGGAGGTTTTCGTCTCCAAGAGCCTCTGGTTTGAGTCCTCAAACCCTAGAGCCAAGCTCCAAAACCCTAGCAAAAGAAATCTCAATGAGAGAAGAAAATAATAATCCAAGCATCTTCAAATGAGAGCACTTTTCCTCCTTTTATACTTTTCCAACTGGGAGTCTCTAAAATCCTCTTGCATATGGGATAAAACATGAGAGGGAAATATATCATTTTAAAACACTTTATTATTCCCTAGGGATGGGCGCCCAAGGTCAAGACATTAAGTTATGTCTTCATTTCATTAATATTCACTTTTTCCCTTATTTATAATAAAGTCCATATTAATATACATTAATAAATCTTCGGACTTTAAAATAAATATGAAGACGGTGTCGGAAACCAATGATCTTTAGCTCGCCAGAAAGGTCTCAACGAAACGCATCTAATCCAACTCTGAAAATCCCAAACCGACACAAAACCCTAACTTACTAAAAATAGTAACGACCAAGAAGGTGCCAACTAGATCCACAGAATGTGAACCACAACTTCATCACCGACAAAGACCACCAAGGCCAACTAACCACAATTTCCTAACCAAGCTGCTAGCCCACGGGAACTCCATGATCAACTAACCATGTGTCTAGAAGGGGACATTACAGTCCGCCCTCCCTAAGATTGCTTGCCTCAAGCAATCTCAGATCAGGATGCTCCAATATTCACTCGTGCTCTCACATAGCATCCTCGACCGGCAGGTTCTTCGATTTGACCAGGTACTCTCTGATAATCCTTCTCCTCAAGTTACGTTCCCTGGTATCAATAATTGCTTCGAGTATTAATATCAGCTTCCCCTCTTCATCAAGAGGAGGCAACTCAACTGATGGTGTCACATTGTGCCCTAGCGCCTTCTTGAGGCGAGAAACATGGAACACATTATGTACCCTGCTCCCTGCTGGTAACTCTAACTCATAAGCCACCTCTCCAATCTTCCTAGAGACCCTGAAAGGTCCATAATACCGTGGCTTCAACTTCTCCACTCCACTCTTCTTGAGAGTAGACTGCCTATAAGGTTGCTGCATGAGGTAAACCATGTCACCGACCTCGAAGGATCGCTCAGTTCTCTGTTGATCTGCATACTGCTTCTGCTGATTTTGAGCCTTCTGAATATTTTCCTTCAATGATCTTATGATATCTTGACTCTCCTGAAGTAAGTCTTTGGCTTTTGGCACTCTGCTATCACCAAACAGTAAATTAACAAAGCTCGGTGCCTCATAACCATACAATGCCATGAAGGGTGACTCTGAATGGACATGTGGTAAGTGGAATTGTAACAACACTCCCCATGTGAAGCCACTTAACCCATGCCTTTTGCTGCCCTGAAACATAGTTTGGGAGGTATCCTTCCACCCACTTATTAACTATTTCCGTCTGACCATCATTTTGAGGGTGGTAACTCGTACTGGGTGTGAGCTCTGTCCCTGACAACCTGAAGAGCTCCTGCCAAAAATTACTAAGGAACCTACTGTCCCTGTCACTGACAATATTCTGAGGCAACCCATGGAGTCGAAATACCTCACGAAAGAACAACTCTACAACCTGAGCTACAGTATAGGTGGTAGGGATAGCAAAGAAGTGTGCATACTTCGTCAATCTGTCCACCACCGCATAAATACAATCCCTGCCTTGGACTCTAGGTAGTCCTGTGATAAAGTCCATAGAAATGCTATCCCACTTCCTCTCAGGAATGGGCAGGGGCTGCAATAAACCTCCTGGAAGTGAGTGCTCTTGTTTGTTCTGCTAACATATTGGGCACTCTCTCACATACTGCATCACCTCGGTCTTGAGGCCCTTTCAGGTGAACCTCTCTCTGACCTGCCTATAAGTTTTGAAGTATCCTGGATGCCCTGCCATAGGCAAATCGTGGAATGCCCTCAAAACTTTTTGCTTCATCTGAGAACCTGACACCAAGAAGATCCTATCCTTGTAAATGATTAAATCATTTACCACTGTGTACCTGTCATCTTTAATGGTGCCATCAATCACTCCAGTAGCCCATTTATCTTTGGCATACTCTGCTAAAATCAATTCCCTCCAGTCATCTGCAATAGCACCAAGTGCACACAAATGGGGCCTCCTGGATAGGGCATCGGCAACAACGTTTTTCTTCCCCTTGACATAAACAATGTCAAAGTCGTAGGCCTATAGCTTGCTGACCCACTTCTATTGCCTCTCATTCAAATCCTTCTACCCAAGGAAATGCTTCAGACTGTTGTGATCCGTCTTAACCACAAATTTGCTTCCCACAAGGTACTATCTGAATTTAGCCAACGCATGCATGATTGCTAACATATCCTTCTCATATATGTTGTAACTCCTCTCCACACCCCTCAACTTCCTACTTTCAAATGCTATGGGGTGCTTATCCTGCATGATCACTGCACCAATGCCTTCTCTTGAGGCATCACACTGTAGTTCGAAAGGTTTGCTTAAATCAGGTATAGCTAGCACAGGGCATGTACTCATGGTCTATTCGAATTTGTCAAAGCACTCCTATGCCCTATTCAACCAACTGAAAGCATCCTTACGAGTCAAATCTGTAAGGGGAGCAGCCAACTGAGAGAACCCCTTCACAAACCGGCGATAATACCCACAAAGGCCAAGAAATCCCTTAAGATATGAGAGATTCTTTGGCGGTGGCCAGTCCACGATTGCCCGAATTTTCTCCGGGTCTACCTTCACACTACCAGCACTGATGATATGACCCAAGTACAGTAACTCGGTCATCCCAAACTCACACTTTGACATTTTGGCATACAACGACTCCCTCTCCAAGATGCTCAGAACAATGTCAATGTGTTTCAGATGCTCTTCCCATGTCCTACTATAAATCAATATATCATCAAAGAAAATCAGCACAAATCTCCTCAACTGCTCTCGGAACACCCTGTTCATGCAGGACTGGAAGGTAGCGGGTGCATTGGTCAAACCAAATGGCATGACCAGGAACTCAAAGTGCCCATAGTGACACCTGAATGATGTCTTCTCCACATCCTCGTCTCTGACCCGAATCTGATGGTAGCCGGATCTCAAATCAATCTTGGAGAAGTAACAGGCTCCATGCAACTCATCAATCAACTCATCTATCCTAGGTATAGGTTACCTATTTTTGATGGTCTTCTTGTTGAGCTCCCTGTAGTCAATGCACATTCTAAGAGTCCCATCCTTCTTCACAAGAACCACAAATGATGCAAACGGACTCTTACTAGGTCTGATGTGACTCATCTCGAGAAGCTCTTTGATAGCCTTCTCGATCTCATCCTTATACCTCTTTGGGTGCCTGTATGCTGTAGTTATTACTGGCTTGGCACCGTCCTCCAACTAGATCACATGCTCAAACCCTCTGTCAGGAGGTTTACCTGGTGGAATATCACTAAACACTTTGGTGTGTTTAGTAAGTAAAGACTGTATGTCCGGAGGATATGTATGCTTTTGCTGATCTGCTGCAGGCATCACCATAATCTCTGTTGCCCACTCCACTTGATCATGACGAATCAATCGCTCCATTCTCTTGAGAGAAACAACTCTCAACCCACCATCTGAAATGCCTCTGAGCACATGTCTAACTACGTCCACCTCAAACTTCATCTCCATCGTCCTCAAGTTGAGTGTGAACTCCCCAATATCATGCAACCACTTCATACCCAACACCACATCCATATCACCCATGCTAACAACATAAAATTTTGATTGGCAAGTGTATTTGTTCAACTGGATTGATAGATTGGGTATCCTCCTAGTGCAGGTGAGTACGAAACCATTCGCAACCTTCACCTTAAAGCCCTCAAACTCCTCGGTTTTCAGCCCTCTCTTGGCGACCAAGCCCTCATCTATGAAGTTATGAGTGGCACCTGTGTCAAGTAATGTAATACATCGCTGCCCACCCAATACTCCTCTTATCCTGAAAGATCCCTCCCTTTGGATACTCGAGATACGTGCTATAGGTAGGGCTGTATCATCCTCTCTATCTGATGCTTCCTCTGGGCCCTCTGATTCTGCATCCTCGGCCTCTGAATGGTAGTCTAAATGGGGCTCTAAATCAACAGACTCATCGGCTGAAAAATACTCCAATTGTTTGACCTTCCCTTGGGCAGCACACTTATGCTTAGGATCCCAAGGCTCACGGCAATGGAAACAGAGCTTCTTCCTCCTCAAGTCATTCAACTGATCCCTGTCCAATCTGGAAGAATTCTTATGTTGTTGTCCCACATCTCTCTGGAATGGTCTCCTATCTCTCTCCTTATCCCTCCTCTGCGGAAACCCTTTGGATTGAAACTTGTTCCTCCACGCTGATGACTCCAAGTCTTGGGCCTTCTTCATGGCCTCCTAGAGTGAAGTAGGGTCAAAGCCCTTAACCCAACCACGAAGTTGATCTGATAATCCATCAATGAAGAGAACAACCAATCTGCGCTTAGCAATATCTGGGACCATAACAGATATGTCCTGGAACTCAACAATGTAGAAGTCTACTGATCCATTCTGTCTCAACTGTGTCAACTCCTTAAACTGTAACTCTGGGTGCTTTTTATCGAACCTGTCGATCAATCTAGCTGTAAACTCCACATATGAAGTGACCTGATCGTGGCCCAGTGTGACCTTCCCGTTGCTCCACCATTTGTGAGCAGTCCCCTCCAAGTGTAAAGCTGCATATGTAATGGCGTCCTCTAGCATGGGGCTAATTTGCAAGTAGCTGTCCAATTTCTAGACCCAAGCTCTCGCGGTGGTCTTGCCCGATCCGTCGAAGTAGGGAAGTGTCATCTTGCTTACTTTCCTTTGCAATTCTTGGTTCTGAGGTCTACCTCCCCTGCGAGGTTTACACTTAAGCCTGATTTCAGAATATTCAACAAATGTCATCTCATTTCTGAAAGCATCACTGGACGCTCTCCAGTCCCTCAAAATCTCCTCCTGAAACTCCGCCTGTGTGGGATCCTGTTCATGAACTTGGTTCTTGAGCAAATATAGGGATGCCAGGTCTATCTCCCGCAATGAATTGCAAAGCCCTCCGGTATGTAACCGATGCCACATCCTTATCATCTCTGTCCCTGTGTCTATCATCCTGGTTCCTGTCCCCATTATGCTATTCTCCCCGGTTCCTATCACCGTTGTGTCTATCACCCCTGTCATTCCCATTTCTATCTCCTCCATCGTGTCTATTTCTATCACCGTCCTAGTACCTATTCCTGTCACCTCCATTGTACCTGTTCCTATCACCTCCGTGGTACCTGTTCCTATCACGGTGATTGTCCCCGTCATTATACAACCGTTCAATGGCGTGTGTCATCTCATCCTGTGCCTTGACCATCTCTCGTCGAGACTCCCTCATCTCTCGAGTGAGTGCAACCAAAATATCACGCGCACTGGGTTCTGGTTCTTCCCTGTCACCCATCTCTCCTATAGGTCCTGTAACTGGTGGAAGCTCACCTGAAAAGGGGTCCGTTCGTGAGACCTGCCAATCGTCCTCAGTAGCAACAACCTCTACCTTTGTATCTGTATCAAATGGAAATACTAGTGGTACTGGAATTACTAGTTCAGCCTGTTGCGGAACCTGAGTTGCCTGCTGTGACCTATTCCTCCTAGTATTATAAGGATGTGACAAAGATGTAGGATTCATATCTCAAACATAAAACGTACATGCTTCATTTTCATCTGCATGTTCATACTTTCAACTGCATGTCTATTCAATCTCACAGGATGGCAAAATCATAGCTCTGATACCACTGTAATGTGCCATACCTATGGGTATATTTTTAAAATCTTATATGTGTGATATTTTATTATTATTTTGTGTGGTCTTTCAGATAGATAGAAGATGCAAAAGGGGTTTTATGTTTTCCTGCAGATGTGTGATGTCGGAGCATACAATACAGAGCATATAACCCAAACCCAAAAAATATATAACAAATATAAAGAAACTATCGACTATCCAGATAATAAAATGACCAATAATGAATTACTGTGACATACCCATGTTCAGATATGTAACTTGGTACAACAACCATACCCATGTATAAAGATACCTTCAATAATTTGCAAGGATAAATCCAAATGCTCAAACCCCCAACATACGAACTCCATTAAAGCTCAAATGTGAATATTGGATGCATCCACCAACAATGGCACCGTTGGGTGATCTTTCACACCTGTGGGATACCGCTACTCAGGGAGGTTTTTGTTTCCAAGAGCCTCTAGTTTGAATCCTCAAACCTTAGAGCCAAGCTCCAAAACCCTAGCAAAGGAAATCTCAATGAGAGAAGAAAATAATAATCCAAGCATCTTCAAATGAGAGCACTTTTCCTCCTTTTATACTTTTCCAACTGGGAGTCTCTAAAATCCTCTTGCATATGGGATAAAACATGAGAGGGAAATATATCATTTTAAAACACTTTATTATTCCCTAGGGATGGGTGCCCAAGGTCAAGACATTAAGTTATGTCTTCATTTCATCAATATCCACTTTTTCCTTTATTTATAATGAAGTCCATATTAATATACATTAATAAATCTTCAGACTTTAAAATAAATATGAAGACAGTGTCAGAAACCAATGATCTTTAGCTCGCCGGAAAGGTCTCAACAAAACGCATATGATCCAACTCTAAAAATCCCGAACCGACACAAAACCCGAACTTACTAAAAATAGTAAGTAACGACCAAGAGCCCACTGAGCCAACCACGAAGGTGCCAACTGGATCCACAAAATGCGAACCACAACTTCATCACCGACAAAGACCATCAAGGCCAAACTAACCACAGTTCCCTAACCAAGCTGCTAGCCCGCGGGAACTCCATGATGGACTAACCATGTGTCTAGAAGGGGACATTACAGCCATCGTTACTGTAAATGAAGAAAAATAGACAATTACAACAGCTGCATGGCATTATTCTAGCACACTTAAGCACACCATAGATTTACCACTCAGTTTGATTCAACTTTCAACTCATAGCCACTTTTCATAATCATTATGGAGTCAGTACATCCGACAAACACCATCCCAGAATTTTAAGCACCTTTGCTAGTCAAATTGTTATGGCTCCAGTTTTGGTGTACATCCTCCAAACACCTGCAGCACGTGGATAAAGTTGTGAAGCAACTGGAGGGGCATCAACTTTATGCTAAGCCCTCTAAATGTTATCTTAGGTAGCAGAAGTAGCATATCTAAGGCATATTGCTTCCTTTGAGGGTGTCAACATGGATCCTAACAAGAAAGATCAAAGCAAGCATAAACTCACCACTTCAATCCATCTGTGACTAATTATGGCCACATTGCATCTTCCCTTACAGTATTCCTCAAATAAAGATTGCTTTGTGTGGACTACAAAGGAAACTCAAGCCTTTAAGGCCCTAAAGTAAGCCATTTGAAGCTTGTATACTCCATCTATTATCATTTTTCCCTTCTCGAATACCTTCCTAAATTTCCTTGTATGTGTATTTATCACAAATTCCTCTTGTGATTCTTTGATCCATGATGATTGACTAACCGCACATTGTATGTTGGCACCAGTTTTTCTTTTGCTGAAAATGCATTTTACTATATTTTCTTTTCCCTTTACGTATATTATGTTGAAATCTAGTTATTGCAATTTTTTGATACACTTCTTTGTTATTTTATGGTTGGTTCTTTACAAAGAAATTATTTCAAGCTAATTTGATCCAATTTTACCAAGAACTTGTTAGTTAAATGATATTGTTTCCACTTATGGATTGCATGCAATATTGCTATGTTATTGGGTCCTCAAGAAAGGTCACCATACCCGCGTAATACAAGTTTGGTCCTAGTTCAGGGCCGTGACAACTTGGGGTTTGCCTAGGGCCCACCCCTATGTTACTAAGTCGTCCTAGAAAGGTCATCGTACCTGAGTAATACAGGTCTGGTCCTGGTTCAAGGCTAGGACAATTTGGACTTCTTGGGCCGAACTCGAGCAAAACCCATAAGCCGCCAATCCCAAAACCAGCCAAAATAACATTTTTTGGACTTCTTTTGAAGACAAAAAGACATTTAAATGACCTAATTTCACCCTAAAGTGCATACTATTGACTCCTTTTCCCTAAAGTTTGTCCTCCTCATTTCACAAATAGACGAGGCAAACAGCATTTTGCCTCCAAGCTGCCTTTTTTTTTTTTATTATGGGTAAAAGAGGGGTTTTGGAAGGGCCCCAAACCTTATACACCAAATTAGAAAAGATCAAACAATCACACCCATCAAACAACATTAAGGTGCACACAGCCCAAGGGCAAAAGACACATAGCAACTCATGCTACGACCTCCGAAAAAGGAACAAAGAGCACCTAAAATATTGTAAAAAAACAAAATAACACTAGACTCAAGGCGGCTTGACGCCGAAACATTCCAAAGAGCTCTGAAATCTTCCAATCGTTCCACCTAAAACTTTGAGGCAGTTATCCTCCTTGGCTGATTTCCCTTTTTGAAGGCCAACCCTAACTCTAAAGAATATTAAGGTGACTAGAAAGGCTCCCATCCATTTCCATTTTCCTTTTATCCATAGATGATGGCAAGATGGGCGAATGTTGGATCTCACTAGAATGGGTGAAACTATATTAACCTCTTCCACCTGCTCCTTGGCTGAAATTTGTTCCTCATGAACCTTCTTTGAAACCTGCTCAACAGTACCAAGGGACTCCAGCAAAGGGGTGCTAATTGAAGAAGGGTCACTTGCAACAACATTATCTAGGAAAGGTTCTGCTTCAATCTAAGGCTGACTAGGCACCTTGTGATCTTTTTTCTTCCAAGTATTTTGCAGCCTACTATTGTTCAAGCACCCAAAGGTGGAGTGACCAGCTATATGGCATTTCTGACACATAACCATGGAATCCTCATAAACAATACGTTGCACCCATTCACCCAATTTGGAGGACAAGGTTGTTGGAAATGTTGTCATTGAAGTCAAAGGTGCATACACATGTGGTCATTGATGTCAAGAAGGTGCATAAACAAGATTGTTATCCCTAATGTCAAAGCCCGAGATTGTTGGTAAGATTGATGTCTAAGAGTTCGTTGTGGAGATTCTTGGATTAAGATGTATAGACGAGAGTATAGGAAATGATTGCCAACGTAGCAATATCATTGAATGCACATTGAATGCAAGGTGTAAATATTGTCATGGACGAGATTGTTGTCAAAGTGAAGTATGGCCCGTTATAATAAGAGTTGCCTGTTATATATCCCTGTTGAAGAGCAAAACAATTAAGAGGTTATCCGTTACACTTTACCGTTGGATAGGTTGTGGAATTGGAGGCCGACTAATAGATATATGTTTGTTTAAACTAAAGATTTAAACACAATTTGAAAGATTGTAAAAAGGTTGGCGCCAAACTAGAAGTTCAAATTATTCCTTGAAGTGGCCGACTTAAGGATCATCTATTTGGGCGCCATATAGAAAAAGAACGAATTCAAACAGCTGGCTGACTCCCTTAAAGGCCGACTCTTCAAATAGAGCTGACCACCCTTGGATGGATTAAAGTTTTTAAATTAAAGATTTAAAATTGCCTTTGGCATGGCCGACCTCCCTCTAATGGAGCACAAAGGAAGATATTTATACACTAAGCAAAGAGGTGCGATTAAAACAGATATGTATGATTTAATTAGTGCAGCGATTAAAGAGCAGATATATGATTTCTATTTTAAAGAAAAGGCAGCCACTATATTTTAATAGAAAGGGTGCGATCTGCCTTATGTTAGGTGGTGCGATTTATATTATAAGAAGTGTAGCGATCTGCTTTATAAAGAAAGGCAATTAATATACATAAAGGGCAGTGATCATTGTTAAAAAGGCAGCAACTTTGTTTAAGGAAGAGCAGTAATTTATGTTATAAAGTGCAGAGATTTATTTATGAAGGGACAGCAATTGGTCTTGCAGAGTTTTGTATATTGAAAGGTGGTGATCATTGCCCAAACCGCCACTCTTGAGGAGATATAAGAGGAGAGTGAAGGAGTGATTGAAAAGCAAGAAATTAAATGATATATTTCTGAGTATTAAAGCAGATTTGAGAAAAGAGAAAGGGGCAGAAAATGAAGTGTAATTCTGATTTGTTCTAAGAGAAAGAATGTGTGATTAAACGTAGAGAATATGAGCAAATTACATGAAGTATAAATGCAGAATTATATTAAGGATATGTGTAAGAATTAAGAGAAAGATATTGCCATGTTATGATCAATTTTATGTAAAGAAGAAAGAATGTGTGATTAAACGTAGAGAATATGAGCAAATTACATGAAGTATAAATGCAGAATTATATGAAGGATATGTGTAAGAATTAAGAGAAAGATATTGCCATGTTATGATCAATTTTATGTAAAGAAGCTGTGCACGACTTAGATCAGTTTTGTGAGGAAAGAAAGTGGGGTCAGAATTGTGAGAGAAGAAAGTATTTGTGTGTGTGAACCTGATTTGAAAAGAAAAGACTTACATCATACAAAATCAGAAATAGTGATTAGATTTGTGAGAGAATATTATTGTGTGGATTGTGATCAGATTTGGAAGAAGGTTATTGTGTGGATAGTGATCAGATTTGGAAGAAGGATATTGTGTGAGTTGTAATCAGATTTGTGAGAGGAAGATTCTGTGAAGAAACATACTATATCAGCTATTGAAGGATTAATAGGTTGGAGCCTATCGAATAGAGGTTGGAGCCTCTTGTTGGGTTGGAGCTCAATTTGTGTGGGGGTTGGAGCCTATCAAATAAAGGTTGGAGCCTCTTGCTGGGTTGAAGGTCAGTTTGTATGGGGGTTGAAGCCTCCAATAAGTTGGAGCCTATAATTTTGACAAGTGGAGATTGGAGTCTCTAGTAGGTTGGATACTACAAGAAGAAGAAAGAAGATATATATAAGCAATATTGTGCCGTGGTTTTCTGCCGAAAGGATTTCCACGTAAATCGTGTGTTCTCATTGTGTACTTAATTGCTAGATCTTGCATACGTGTAGTTGATGTAACTGATTGAATTTGAAAAGAAAAAGACTGTTAGATACTGATTTACCGCCCCCTCCTGCCCCCCGCCCCCCCCCCCCCCCCGGCCGCCCGGCCGCCCGCCCCTCTCAGTATCACCGTGCACTCATCAATTGGTATCAGAGCGGGTTCCTTCAAAGATAGCCTAACAACTAGAAGGTAGATCTTAAGACCACATATGGGAAAAAGAAAAGGAAATACTAAGAAGAATGTTAATCAACTAGCACCAATAAAACCAAATGAAAATGATGAGGTTGCACTTGGAATACACATGGCAATAGAAACAATGAATGATGTCATGACAAACGGAGACAACCTTGTGAGTAAAAGAGAAGAGAAAATGGTGTTAGAAGAGAAATCATCTTAAATAGAGGTAGGGTTCAAAGCATCAAAGAAGATGAAGAATTCAAAGCATGAATCAAGCAATAGCTCCAGCAATGAATCAAAGGAAGCCCATGTTGATAAAAAGCCCAAAGAAGAAACCGACATATACAAAGGTAAGTATGAAAATTTTAGTTGTGATAAAACTGATTATTGTGTTTTTGAATGTGTGCATGTCAAAAGTGAAGACAAAAGAAAAGAAGAGAAAGATTCAAGGGAAGAAATACTTTTCATGACAATGGAAGCAAAAGATGAAGAACATGCCAAAGATGATGAAGAAGTAGATCTTGAGGAAGAACTTCACCTTGCGTATGATGAGATTCATTCACTTAAAAGAAGAAATGTGTGTCTAAAGTCAAAAGTTCAAGAAGAAAGTGAATCCAAGATGAAGCTATCACAAGCCCTTGGAGAAGTGGAAAGGATGATCAAAGATCTAAAAGTCAAAATCGAAGAAGCGAAGAGGATCGAGGAAGGAGTAAGAAGTCAATTGAAGATAAAAGAAGAAGATTGTGAGAAGTATGAGTTTGAAATTAGTTACTTGAGGACAGAATTAGAGAAAACAACTACCAAGCCAGACAATAGCCTCAAGGTTGATAAAAGTACCAAAACCATGGACGATATTATAGATGGACAAAAGTCATCATGCATAAAGACAAGTCTTGGTCATAAAGCAAAGGAAGATCAAGCTTCAAATGAGCAACAAAAGAAAGGAAATGAGGAAAAACCAAAAGGCTATGTAGATGTTCTAAAAGGCTCAATCAATAATGAGAATAATAAGAGGAAGGAAAACAATGTCCCATAGAAAACTAATGTTCCTCATAGAAACAACAAGGAGAAATTCACAAGATCATTTCCTCCAAGGCAAGCACAAATGAACAAGTCTCAACATTCATTTTATGGTTATTGCTATTCATGTAATAACTTTGGTCATAAAGCGGTAGATTGTTGGACACATGCAAGAAACAGTGGTTGGATTAAGAATAGAGGTTCTTATGGGTTGCCAAATAGAAAGGACGACATCAAATGTTATAAATGCAACCATCTTGGTCATAAGACAAGAAGTTGTAGAACACAAGCAAGATATGATTATGGATGGAACAAGAATAAAAGTGCTTATGACTTTTCAAAAAGAAGCTATAATTCATTTAGTCCTTTGGTGGATTACAATGTTATATGCTACAAGTGCAACAATTATGGGAATGTAGCAAAATGGTGTAAAAGTAATTTGGAACATCCCAAACAAAACAAGAAGGTGGATATACTTGGCAAGCAAAAGGAAGGATCTACACAGGTATGGAGAAGGAAACAAGAGCAAGAGAAGAAGGAAGAATCTATGCTTGTGCTTCATGCACAAGAGATGTCACTAAGTTCTTAAGGAGAAGTACAAGTTCAAGGGGAGCTAACCATTGCATTATTTTAGCTCCATGGAGAAGACAATTCAAGATAGATCAGCTAAGGCATATTTCATATGAGCAATCCGTTGCCATTGATCAAAGGGGAAGAATTATTAGAGAAAGATAAGATATGATTGGAGAAAAGAAAGAGAGACTAAAGAATGGCTAGGCATACAACAAGATTATTGAGTTATGTTCTTGGGATGATGAAGGTTAAAACATGAGATGTAAAAACCATAAACACTCCAGCAAAGTATAGTTTAAAACATGTATGACATGACGGTTGACAAATGATGCATGGCAGCAGTTTTGAAAGACAAGGTACAGTGGGAATGGTGACAATATAGTCATCAAAGGCATAAGAAGTATGACACATTGAGAATGGTTATAGTCTTCAAATCAGAGATAACAGCCTACAGTGATTTTCATAGAACATTGGAGAGGAAGGTTATAATATGAGTGACAAACAAATAAGAAAGATCATGTATGAATGACAGAATGTCAGAAAGCATTTGATGACAATGTGAAAAGTGACAAAGGTTATAGTAAAAAGATGGACAATTATAGAAGAATTGAAAGCTCCAGCTCCGTGGATGAGAAAAATCAGAGATAGATGAAGATTTCTTACCATTGCTATCAAAAAGAAAGTTTCAAGATGAGAGAGTTATAGAATGGAAGAATGATGCCATTAATGTCAAGTGGAAGCATTACAGAAAGGGGGAGATTCTTTGTGAATAGTTGAAAGCATTTTCTATTTTATAAGATGCGTAGAGAATGATGAGATAACAAAACAAGTTCCTGATTTGTTAAACTTGAGAAGATCATCCAAATTATTTATTTGGACAGCTATAAAGGAAGCATATCACCCAAGTGACAAAGAGACAAAGGGGGAGAATTAGAGCAAGGAGAAGCCCGAGAAAGGGGGAGCCTTACAAACAGGAGGAGCATCACAGAAAAGAGGAAGAATCATATCATGAAGGAAAGAAATATACTAAGTGTTCCTTTGCCATTGATGTCAAAGGGGGGGAGATAGAGTAAGGGGGAGCAATACAAAAGAAGAGAATTATGTTTGTGTTGCCATCAATGACAAAGGGGGAGATTGTTGGAAATGTTGTCATTGATGTCAAAGGTGTATACACATGTGATCATATCATGAAGGAAAGAAATATACTAAGTGTTCCTTTGCCATTGATTTCAAAGGGGGGGAGATAGAATAAGGGGGAGCAATACAAAAGAAGAGAATTATGTTTGTGTTGCCATCAATGACAAAGGGGGAGATTGTTGGAAATGTTGTCATTGATGTCAAAGGTGTATACACGTGATCATTGATGTCAAGAAGGTGCATAAACAAGATTGTCATTCCTAATGTCAAACCTCGAGATGGTTGATAAGATTGATGTGTAAGAGATCATTGTGGAGATTGTTGGATTAAGATGTATAGACGAGAGTATAGGAAATGATTGTCAACGTAGCAATATCATTAAATGCACATTGAATGCAAGGTGTAAATATCGTCATGGACAAGATTGTTGTCAAGGTAAAGTATGGCCCGTTATAATAAGAGTTGCCCGTTATATATCCTTGTTGAAGAGCAAAACAATTAAGAGGTTATCCATTACACTTTACCATTGGATAGATTGTGGAATTGGAGGCCGACTAATAAATATATGTTTGTTTAAATTAAAGATTTAAACACAATTTGAAAGATTGTAAAAAGGTTGGCGCCAAACTAGAAGTTCAAATTATTCCTTGAAGTGGCCGACTTAAAGATCATCTATTTGGGCGCCATATAGAAAAAAAAAATGAATTCAAACAGCTAGCTAACTCCCTTAAAGGCCGACTCTCGAAATAGAGCCGACCACCCTTGGTTGGATTAAAGTTTTTAAATTAAAGATTTAAAATTGCCTTTGGCACGGCCGACCTCCCTCCAATGGAGTGCAAAAGAGGATTTTTATACACTAAGCAAAGAGGTGCGATTAAAACAGATAGGTATGATTTAATTAGTGCAGCGATTAAATGATTGTCAACGTAGCAATATAATTGAATGCACATTGAATGCAAGGTGTAAATATCATCATGGACAAGATTGTTGTCAAGGTAAAGTATGGCCCGTTATAATAAGAGTTGCCCGTTATATATCCCTGTTGAAGAGCAAAACAATTAAGAGGTTATCCGTTACACTTTACCATTGGATAGATTGTCGAATTGGAGGCCGACTAATAGATATATGTTTGTTTAAATTAAAGATTTAAACACAATTTGAAAGATTGTAAAAAGGTTGGCGCCAAACTAGAAGTTCAAATTATTCCTCGAAGTGGCCGACTTAGATCATCTATTTGGGCGCCATATAGAAAAAAAACGAATCCAAACAGCCGGCCGACTCCCTTAAAGGCCGACTCTCCAAATAGAGCTGACCACCCTTGGTTAGATTAAAGTTTTTAAATTAAAGATTTAAATTTGCCTTTGGCATGGCCGACCTCCCTCTAATGGAGTGCAAAGGAGGATTTTTATACACTAAGCAAAGAGGTGCGATTAAACAGATAGGTATGATTTAATTAGTGCAGTGATTAAAGAGCAGATATGTGATTTGTGTTTTAAAGAAAAGGCAGCAACTATATTTTAATGGAAAGGGTGCGATCTGCCTTATGTTAGGTGGTGCGATTTATATTATAAGAAATGCAGCGATCTGCTTTATAAAGAAAGAGTTGCACCTACAAGAGCGAAAGAGCTACACTATAAGATTTATCTATCAAGATTCAAAAGTGAGTTTATCTTGTGATTTTTTCAAGTTTTTCCCAAAAAATTCAAGTTTTCTTTTTCCTTTCTAAAAATGTTTTGAGTTTTGTTTCAAACCTTTTATATGTAATATAGGGGTTATAATGCCTTTTTTTTCTTAAGTTAATGCAATGTAGGGTTGTAATATTTTTTCTTATTCATACAAAATGACTAGTAGTTATAGTATAGTTGTCCTAGGGGTAGAGTGCCCATTCAAATTTGATGCAGCATCACCTCTTTGGCAACGTACATGCATGATTGAGCAACTTCCTGGAGGTGGGGGTTATCATTGGCACTGTAGTCAATATGGGATTAAATATAAGAGCTTGTGTAGTCAAGTGAAAGCTCACATGTGTGCTATGACCAGCTTAGGAATAAGAGTTTGTCTAGGGCCGAATAAAAAAGGGTTGCCAAAGGAACAAATTACGGGATATATCAAAGAACAAAAGGATGTCAACATTGTAAGTAACAAAGTCAAAATTGAAAGAATTTTTCAAGGAGCCAGAAAAGAAGATGTTGGAACCTGAAATAGTAATGGGTACACCTTGACCTGAGCCAAAATTACAAGAGGTCAAGGAAGAAATTACGAAACATGAATTAGAAGTGAAGCCCAAAAAGAAGGTAGAGCCAGAAGAAGATGAGAACTTAAGCCTTCCTGAAGAAGATGATTCAGAAGCATTCTCAAGGGAAGAGGAGTACATGAGTGTTTTTGAAAGTGATCAGACAGCAGCAGATGAGTGCATGAACTTCTCCAATGACGAGGAGAATTTTCTAATGTATGAAGATTGGTCTAAACAAGAAAGTAGAAATAACTTTCAAACTTTTTCAGATAACCCCCTTTTTGAGATGGATGCAGAGATATCTTATGATAACCCACTTTTGAGGTGGAGTTCCAAGATGACCTTGTTGAGAGGCATTCACATGAGAAAAGTGTCACACTGGGTACTTAATGGTTTTGAGCTTGGTGAAATTTTCAAATCAGCAACTAATGAGAAGCATTTGGATCATTTTCATGATGTTGATTTAGAAAATGAGCAAGGTGTCCCAATCCAAGGAACATATAAGACTGATTTACAGAAAATTTTTGTTGAGGAGCATGCACTTGAGAATAATGTTTTAGCATATTTTAATAGTGGTGTTGAGCTTGCAAAAACTTCAAAATCAGCAATGGAAGGTAAAAAAATTGATTACACCTCAATAAGTAAGGATGATTGTAGTAGTAAGGATTGATTGCATCAACTTCATTCTATGTCATTATAGTGTTTTTGTCATCATGAGAAGTATTCTAACCGTGATGAAAGGATGAAAGGTACAAAATGGAAACAAGATCATTTCTGTCAAGTCCAATATTGTTCATGTATGATGGTGTGGGATCCTGGTGTTTTAACCAAAGAACTACAAAAGGAAGACATTTTGGGGCACACAAAGGCTATAGATTTTGATGGGAAAGATGTCACGCTTGGAGGTGACTCTAAGGGAACTTTGGGAGTAGTCATAGATAAGAGGACTTCTTGCAAGGGACAAGTTGTTTGGGAAGAAATTTGCTTAGTAATGAAGAGCATGCAAACTATTTCACCTTCTAGTAAGCAACATAGTCTTTATTTTGATATTCAAATGCTTCTAAATCAGCATAGTATGGTGTTCAATAATATGTCCCCAGGATCACTATTAGATAGAGGATTCCAACATACCATTATTCATTTTTCAAAGAATGATGTGAGATCAAGCCACCATCATATATTTGTTTGCAAGGGATATGTGCACAAGACAATTTTTAGATGTCTTATTGGACTCACAGAGTTCTTGGTCATGCCATCCAATTTGACTAATGCACCCACTACATTCCAATTCATGGAGAATCAAGTAATCAGTGGTCAATTGAAACAATTTGTTTTGATATCTTATGATGATATTTTGATGTATAACAAAGCATGGATGGATCATATGAAGCACCAAAAGTTGATCATTGAGATTCTAGAGCAACAAGATCCATTTGTAAGAGAATCTAAGTGTGAGGTTGGTTTCACAAAGATTTTATACTTGATCTACGTCATTATTGATCAAGGCATGCAACTAGGTTAAAAGAGGATTCAAATTTTTCTTGTTTTGACATTCCCAACCACACTAACTCTTTTGAGAAGATTCTTTAGTTTATGCAGCCATGATAGGAGATTTGTTGAGGGATTTTCATATGTGGCAGCACCGTTAACCAACATGACAAAGAAAGGAGATTTTACATGGATGGGTAGAACACAAGAAGCTTTGGATAAACTTAATAAGGTAATCATCCCATGTTATGTATTTTCTATTTCAGATTGCTCACAACCATTTGCCACAGAATGTGATGCTTCAAGAAAGGGAGTTGGATTGGTTACAATGCAAAGGAGGAACTCCATAAAAATTAAGAGCATGAAGTTCAAAAATGTAGAAAAGAATTTCTCTATGTATGATGAGGAGGTATTTTCTACCATGTATGCTTTGGAAAAATTCAGTAATCATTTGGTTTGTGGTAAATGTGTGGTGGAGAGAAATCACAAGGGATTGGAGTTCTTCTTGAATCAACATGATTTGAATCATGAGCAACAAAAAGGGGTAAGGAAAATCCAATTTTATGATTTTGATATAGGATGCATGATGAGCAAAAAGAATGTAGATGTTGATGCCTTTTTCATGATGCCCACACTTTGTTCTATTTATGTCATTTTTGGTGGTCGGAAGATTTCCATCATAGTAAAATATGCCAAAAATACATTTGTTTCTAACATTTTAGATGGAAATGTGAAGGATGAAAAGTATGTGCTAGCAAATGGTCTCATTTGGCATAATGATAGAAGCATGTCAGTGCTTGAATCTAAGTTGAAACAGAAGATTTTGAAGGCTTTGTAGGATACATCCATGATCAAACACCTTAGATGGAGTACATTTGGTGGTGGAAAGATTTCCATCATAGTAGAATATGCCAAGAATACATTTGTTTCTAACTCTTAGATGGAAATGTGAAGGATGAAAAGTATGTGCTAGCAGATGGTCTCATTTGGCATAATTATAGAAGCATGTCAGTGTTTGAATCTAAGTTGAAACAGAAGATGTTGAAGGCTTTGAAGGATACATTATTTGTAGATATATAAAAGGGAGATTCTCATGGAGGAGCTTTGAGGAGGATCTCAAACACATTAGGGAGTACATCATCTTCCAACAGAATGAAGTAAAGCATGTTTTTCTAGGAAGTTTGTTGCAGCCATTACTTACTCCCCATCAAGATTGGAAAAATGTGTTCATAGTCTTCATCATAAATTTTCCCAAGGTACATGGTAAAGATTACATTTGTGTTGTTGTGGATAGGCTAAATGAGTATGCATACTTATTTTCCATTTATCTAGAATTCAAAGCATATCATGTGGCTAAATTACTCTTCATAGAGGTGTTTAGGCCACAAGGTTTGCCAAAAAATGTTGACAGTAATAGAGATGGCAGATTTGCTAGTTGTTTTTGGCAGAAATTATTTCATTTTGAAGGTGTAAAAATCACTCCTAGCACAAGTTATCAACTACAAATAGTTGGAGTAACAAAAATGATGAATGAGAGGGTAACAAGACTCTTGAGGGAATATGATTCAGAACAAAAATCAGCATGGATTAAGTAGTTACATATGGGAGAATGTTTGTACAACACCATCCAACATTTGTTCCTTGGTATGTTTCCATTCATGGCATTATGTGTTTATGATGCATTAACTTGCATTGTTTCGGTGTTCATAGATAGTAGAGTGCTATTCATATGATTATCAGATGCCACCATTCATGCAATGGTAAATAAGTCAAGGAATAGAGCCATCATAAATTATCTGGTTGTTTGGAGGAACCTACCTACACGAGATGCCACTTGGGAAGAATCAGGAAAGTTTGGAATATTTAAATTTGAATTGCTTGGGGACAAGCAATTTTGGGAAGCGTGGACTTGCCATGTCCCCTTTCTAATAAATTTACTTTGGTGAGATTAATAGCCCATTCCTATTTTCCTGTGGGCTAATGTAAATCAAAAAGGAAAATATTTTATTTATTATTTTAATTGTAATCCTGCAAATTAAGGATTTCTTATTTATGGGAGCAATTAAATATTAAATATTATTATTTTATTGCAAAAGTGGGGGCATAGGGTTTAATGAGGTGTAACTGTAACTCCCATTTGTGAATTTAAGAGACCTTATGACAGTTATGATAGATTCTATGATAAGTTCCTAAAAAAATAGATGATTTTATGACAGCTTGTAAGAGGGGAGTTATTGTTTATTTTTAGTCAGGAATCTTGTAGTGGTTATGACAAGTGAGTACCATTTGAGGGAATTTATTAGAAATAAAATTATTTTAATTTATTTTCCAATAGAAGGGCATTTGGAATTGATGGGCTCTATTTATCTTTGGGGATTTGCATACAGAAAGGACTTTTGATCATATTTTTCTCACATTTTCTATATGAGCACTTGTGCTTTTACAATTCCTTCTGTGGATGAAAACCCATTGGAGGTAGAGATCAGTGGACGAAAACCCATTGGTTTCTAAGAGTAATCTTACTCAGAGGTTGCATTGGAGCTTCAAGGAATTTGCAAGATTTTGGAGGTTATTTTAGTTGTGCAGTGTGTGTGTTGTTTGCAGGTTTCTAGTGAAGTTGTGGAGATTTGTGGGTGTTGTGTTTTGTGGAGTGTGTTGCTGTTGTAGCTCAGTTTGCTGCTGTTATAGATCAGTAGTTTGTTGTTCATTTTTCCTTCCAAATCATCTTCCACAGTTGTGAAGATTCATCCTTCAGATTGGGGCAAAGCAGTGTTGCTAGTGTTGTGTAGTTTGCAATTTTTGTGTTGCACCTTGATGTTATAGTCTCCAGATTTTGTTGCTTCTGTAGATGCTTTTGTTTTGGCTGTCATAACAGCTCATATCAGTGTACAAATCAGATTTTATAATTGAAGAAGTTTCCTGACGTTTCTTGATGAAATTGTCAAAATCTAAGTTGACTAGTTTGGCTTAATTTGTTGTGATTGTTTGGGATGATTCAGTGATTTGTTTCAGTTGTTTGCTGCTGTTGTTCGCTATTGTATTGGCTGTAGTAACAACATATATCAGTGCAAAATCAGAAATTTATCAATGGAGAAAGTTTCAAGAGTTTCTGGGTGAAATTGTGTTAATTTGTGTTGTATAGTTTGTGGAATTTATGTGTAGTCTAGCAAGATTTTGTTTATGCATACAAATCTGAAAATTATATACAAAAAAATATTAGTTTGGGGATATTACATTTCCAATTATGCCCAAAAGATGAGTAAACCCTTGTGTAGCTGCCTCTATAGTCCTTTTTGCACAAATGACACATCCGTACCCTACTTCCCCCCTGAATTTTTTTTCTTGTCTTTGTCTATGGCTGTTGCAAATTGTAAAAGAGGGTTTTAATGATTAAATGAGCCCTTTACATAAGTTTTGAGGAGTTCAAAAGAACAATTCAAATGGGTTATTAGAACTAATTGTCCCTACAACACTCTCACTCCCAGAACAACCTCCAACATCACTTCTACCACCAAGGGCTATTTAATGAGTTTGAATTTCTTCACCCTCACTACACTCAATATTGCTCAGTTTTTTTTTGGTTGAAAATTCAAATGACAGCTGCAAGTACAAACATAAAACAAAAGCAAACAAAAAACCCCTCCTACGTGTTTTAAACTTTGACAAAAACAAAAAAAATGCAAAAGAATTTGTTAAAATGAACAATAAGTAGTGAACTTACCTCAATGGTGGAGATTTGGTTCTCTCTTGCCCTCTTCTCACTATTGTTCCCTTCTTTCCTCATATCTGTTCTCTTTCTTTCTTTTCCTCTTCACAAGTTGTAAAATGGCAAAATGAATTCTTTTTTATTTTAGATGTTAGTGTCTATGTTTTAGGTTTAGGTATTTGTGTAAAGGGTTGTGGGGGTCCTTGTGTGCCTCCACATCCCTTTATTTTTTATTAGTTTTGTGTTTTCTTTTTAAATTACTTTTGACTATTGGGTCGTAGGGGACGCCAATGCCCTAGCATTTCTTGTCATCCCCTGAATTTCTTTTGGCATCCCCCAAACATTTCCTAAAATTATGAAAATTTGGGGTAGGTGGGGCGTTTCCCAGCCGGAGACATTTCCTACCCATCCTCGCGTCCTTGAATCGTCCCCTATAGGGGGATGGGTTATTTTTGCAAGGGACACGTCCCCCACAACTTAGAAAACGTTTTCGGCTCCTTTATAATCCTTCACCTTTGAAAAAACCCAAGCTTCACAAATGCAAAAAAGGCAATATGGAGTGATATTGGTTGTTTATGCTTTGTGCTTGTAAAATGAATGAATAGAAACTAATGAATGGTCACTTTTAGGATTGTCATCGACGTTTTAGGGTTTTTAATGTTATTAAAATATTTTTTTCAGGGTAGCAGGGAGACGTGTCTCCGGCTACCTGGGACGTGCCTCCGGGACGGGGACGCGACTCCCGTCTCTGAGACGCAGGAGAGATGTCCCGCGTCCTAGGAGATGACGAGCCAAGTAGCCCGCCCCATCTCCAGGTACCCCGCGCGAAATAAAGGGATCTTCTGGAATATATATGAAGGATTGTAGATATCTTTGTAAAGACTGTATTTAATTATTTCCATCGGTGAAGATAGGAATACGCCGATAGGAACAAGGAATACGCCGAGTACAACAGGAAAATTTTCAAAATGATGCAAAAAATTGAATATTGAGAAGATATCATAAGGAGGTTCAAGGAATACGCCGATAGGAACAACCGACGAGTTTAGAAAATTTTTTGGCGTGAATTTTTTTTTATGGCGTGAGACAATTCCGAGCACTATAATGCTCACATATAAAAGCCTATCGGCTAAATAATTCACATTTTAAATTTTAACATATATATTTTATAAATAATAAATAATAAATATTAATTATTAATTTGTTATTTAACCCATATATATAATGTTAAAACTTAAAATTAAGTTTTAAGTTTATATATGTGTTAATATTTATTAATATAATATATATATAATTATATATGTATATATTTATTAATATTATATATCTTAATATCAACATATATTAAATATATTTATTTATGTAATATATATAATTATATATGTATATATTTATTAATATTATATATTTTAATATCAACATATATCAAATATATTTATTTATGTAATATATATATAATAATATATGTGTGTGTGTATATATATATATATATATATAATTGGCGTCTCCAAATACCCTCGTCTCCTTTTTTCAAAAAATGACATACTGGTACCAGTACTAGTCTCCTGGCAACTATGGTTTTTTTTAATGTTTTAAAAGTATGTTTTCAAGTCCAAACTATACATGCGCTTGTGGGTTCCTTTGGCCATGTTCAAGCATGTCACAATACAGCCAAGGCACAACCCTACCGCCCCCAGTACCCAAGGCAGCAAGGTTGTGCCCTGTCCATCCCATCCTAAAACCAATGCCAACTCCTGCCCCCAAACCCATTCGATTCTACAACAAGACCTAGAAAACAAGGACTTGGTAACATAGATTTAACTTGATAATTTAATTTGTGTTAAAACTAAAAATTCCAAGTAAAAATTTAGTCTGTTGTATTCTTTCCAGAAGAAACTGAGAAGTATTATTCTCTATCACGAATAAAATATTTAACATATAATCTCCCAACATAACACCCTCTATTCCTCGGAAATATGACTTATTTAAAATTTAACCATTAGATATAATTTATAATCAATATCAAAAGTATAGCTTGTTGTATCTGTGAAAGTAGAAAAGTAACTTCCCAATTCTTCATTTATAGACTATTATAGACTCACATATGCATTGTGAAGACACTTTGAAAGGCTAAACCATAAGGTAAATAGTGAGAGAAAATATGGTGGGTCTTGGGAGATGATATAAACAAATTAAGATCATATAGATACATTGAGAATAGAGATTTGGGAGGTAAAGTAATCACCCGGGAGTAATTGATCCTATTAATCAGCTCAAAGGGTTCACCTTCCTCATAATTTTGAGCTTTACAACCAAAGCAAGACCTGAAGTCCAAAACACACTGCATGATGTTGCAAATAATCTCCTTAACAGGACTCATGTCCAAATCAAGAAAGCATCTGCAAAGAAAACAAATCATATTTAGTAGTTTGCATGCAAAGATGCAAACCTTTGTCATCTATCTTCTACATAATACCCCTTTCCCATGTGAATATCCTTATGATTCAATTTCTTGAATATGATTACCACTCCTACAGACTTTCTTTAAAATTTTATAAATCTACCAATATAATTCACTTTTGCTTTACACTTACGTGTGCAAGGAATCCAAAAGATAGGCTGTATGTACAGATTCCAAGTCCAGCATGTCCCCCACCTGAAGAATATATAGAAGCTTGTCAATGCCTGGTATCATTATATCAATAAAAATAGCAACCTATTGAATTACTATACCAAATTACCAATAGAAAAATGCATACAGCTGCATAATAATAAATTATCTGTTACAATGAACAAGATGTATGGAATAAGCGAAAGGAAAAAGTTCATGTACAAAATAATCTAAAACTAAACCACAAATATAGTATTATAATCATCTCTTGTCTATGCTCTGCAATAATTATAAAAGAGACCCAATAAGTTAGCAACCCCATAATATTCTCCTTGAACATGAAAAAAAAATTTGTACTAATCACTTTTCCAAGATAGATAAATGATAGTAATCGTATAAGCCATAGTTCGCAAACTCGGACTCAGAGAGTACTCGGCAAGCCAAAAATTTCCAACTCGGAGAGTACTCCGTAAAAACTCGGCAAAAACTCGGCAACTTAAAGAACACTTAAATTTTTTTTAAAATTTAAATATTTGAAAAAAACATAAATTTTATGCAAAATACAGCTAGAAAATGTACGAAATGAGTTTGGTCGGGGGTTTGGGGGCAACGCCCCCAGTGGGGTCGAGAGGCAATGCCCAAATGAAGACCTTCAAAACCACACAGACCTTCATGGCGCACACCATTTTCATAATTTTTTAAAAAGCAAAAAACAATGCTTATAACACCAAAAAAAACAGAGTTTTGGAGTGCTTTTTTCCGCGATTTTGATGGATTGCTGACGCAACAAGTCCAGTATTTGGAAAAACTTGGCGAGTTTTTGGTGAGTCTCGGCGAGTACTCGCCAAAAACTCAGCGAGTTTTTCCAAATACTCGGCAAAAAAACTCGGAGAGTAAACCTTGTGAGTACTCGCGGAGCAAAAAATCTCGAGAGTACTCGGCGACTCGGAGAGTTTGCAAACTATGGTATAAGCATACAAAAACAGTTGACTTCAATCAATCTCTTAATTTGACATTTTAGCATACACTCTTAAATAAGCTTTAAATATTTTGACCACACACCATCCCATATCTATGCTCTGGAATAATTATAGCTCACACAATAAGTCAGCAAGCCCATAATATTCTCCTCTAACATGAGAAGGCATGTTTTTTTGTACTGATCTCTTTTTCAGGATAGGTAAATGGCAGTAAGTGTATAAGCATACAGAAACACTTTTCTTCGTGAAAGCCCTGACTGCAACATTTTAGAATATACTCTAAAATAAGCACAATATATTTGGACCACACGTATTCTCTATAAATAAATCACAATGTTTCTCCGAGTTTCTCAGATAAGGGGACACATTTATGGAGACAGGAAAAAGTTTCCCAGGTTTTGGGGACAGCATGGGTATGGCTACTAAAAATATATGTAGAAGTAATAATTTGTAAATTAAAATATAAAAAAAATAAGATAACCCAGATGAAAAAACATATTATAAACAAATTGAGACACGCTGAAATTAAATAAGATCCATAATCAACATCAAATTACATTAAGTAATACTAATTTACAAAGGGCTGAGTGTTCAAAATTGAAGTTCAAATAACAGTATTATAATTACACAAATGATCAATCATGACATTGAACTATGATATGATGGTTCATTATCAACTACAAGTATGTAATTACAAATTGAACAATGAAAATCAAACTCACAACTGAAATTCTTACTACATTGGGGAGCATACTTAAAAAACCTAAGTCATCATCAGGATATCTTCTAAAAAGCTTCTCATCGCAGGAACTATTAGACTGAAGGTCTTGCTACATGGGCCCAACCAGCTGCACATCTTGGCCCTCATCAACCTGACTTTGCTCTTCAAGTTCTACATCTCACCATGTTGTTTGACTTTCCTTGTACTCATCTATCTTATGATGAATGAGAAGTGCAGACCATATACACCATGTACCTTCTCTGATCTCCTAAAGGTAAGTACGTTCTTCTTAACAAAGTGGATAAAGCTATATACAAAAGAACTCTTCTCAACAACAGATGACTAGACACGTAAAACAAGGAAAATGTCAAGTGTTCCTAGCAATGACAAAGCTCCAATGTAGCCATCACTGATTCACTAGGTTTTCCTACGCTATAATGAATCTATCTATGTTAATCAAAGTCTTGTAGCCTTGGATAGAAGCAAATTTCGTTCATTGATCCATGGTAATTCTAGCATCTCCCAGATTGTACATTTTTCTTGAGGACCTTCATGAAGCCATTCTTCACATCATCATCATCAATAAGAGCGACTCTTTTATAGACCTTTCCACAAACCATTTGGGATTCACTACACATGCAACCATGTGTAAAGAGGCATTCTATTTCTCCCGTCTTCATTGAATATGGTCGTTATAGAATGCTATGATAGGATCTCTATCATGAATCAGAACCTTTCATCAAACCAAGCATTCTACCAAAGCATTTATATGTGTCTCTAAGGTTGGCACTCTAACAGCCCCCATATTTGATAATGATAAAAAGCAAGGGATATAATTGATATTATCTATCTCGCATCCGACCAAAAAGATACTCTAACCACATTACCCTCTTTCGTTGTTTTGTCATCGACCACCCCACCTAGTCCACTCATGAGTCACAGTAATAAGGTGGGAAGGCTCCTGCAACTCAAACATTCTCTCTAATAGAATGAAATAAGATGCAAAGAGCTGATCTGATGAATTACTGCTCTCCTACAACTGTATGTAGTCATAGAATTGCCCATTGATGAAAAACGTAACAACTGTATTTTGCCATTCAACAAGAGTATGTTTTCATTCCATAGTTGTATGCAGTCATTCAACAACTGTAAATTTTCTTTCCATAGTTGCATGTGGCCCCACAATTTCCCATTGATGAAAAGAGTAAGAAATGAATGCTGTCAGTACACTGTCATTCAACAGTTGTACACTTCCATTCTATAGCTGTTTTCTTTCGACAGTTGTATGCAATCATACTTTTGCTCTTTATACAGTAGATTTCTTTTTTTTTTTTTAAATATCAGATGGCCGGGGAGATGTCTAACTGTCCCTGAGATGGTTGAGGGACCTTTCAGACATCTCTAGCCATCCCTGGGACAACAGGACATCCCAGGGACATTAGGCCCTCATGGACGCCATTCCAGGGACACCCAGTTTCCCCAATGATAGGAGATGGCCATTGGATATCCCCTGTCATCCTACTATACCAGGGACATCCAGGGGGACAGGGATGTGGGTTGCAGGGGGGGTGCTGGACGCACCCCCACATAGGTAATAACTAATATAAAATACTGCCACACTAATGAACAACTATATAATAAGCAACATTTTGGTTCCTAGGTAGTTTAGTTGGCTGGGACGATAGAGTTCCAAATCTTGGAGAGCACAATTCAAGTGGCCTAGACACTCTTAGCTCAATGAAAATGGCAAGCATTCAGCAGTTCAAACAGACAATGCAACAGTACCATATGGACATTGATAGCGCACATTGAAATTGGGCAAATTTTGTCAATGATGTCATTTTGTAAGTAGTGCAAGAGTTAGTGCATTATGTCTCAATTTCCATGAGTATGCTTTGAGGGTGGAGCAAGATAATTGAGGTGGGGGGATGTTGGTACCCCAGTGATCAACAATATAATAGTTAGGCACATGGCACGAGGATAAAATGTAAATGGAACATGCAAACTGTTTTATATAAGGGTACATGATACCATAGATAGCCGCACCATATGGAGAAATGCTACTTAGGTGGGGATGGGTAAAGATTGGTGGCATGATTAATACACCAACTAATGATGTAGTAGGCCGTGCCCATATAAGTAAGGGTTATGATGTAGTACAGGGATGATGATAAGTACAGAGAGGTGGATGCATAATTGAGAGATATAGAGTTATGATGTAACACTAACTTTTTTAGTATGTTGTTGTGCAATACTCTCAGTAATTGTCTTATGTGTGTATTCTTTACTTTATGATTGCGCTACTTATGTGTCAGCATATGTTGACTTTTACTTTACAGTGGCCTTCATGCTGATATGACAGCATGAGGTGGTATTCTAAAGGTGGCTATGGTCTAACCACAAGCATTGGAAATGGCCAACAAATAATAAATATCAAAAAAATGATGTTATTATCTTAAAAAGACCTTTATTCAGATGTGCTATGGATAACCTTCTTAAGACATGCATAATGAAAAAGACAACTTTTTGATTGCCTGCACACACTCTACTTTTTATGCGATTTAAGTAAAATGTGGAATTCATTTGTGATAAAAAAATAGGATTGGGCTCTTTTGATAATTTAAGGGAGAAAGATTTAGATATCACTTTGTAGGAAGGGCAAGATATGAATTATAATGTACGGCGGAGGAGGAGTGTCGAATTGAGACCTTATTAACTTCTTTCATTTTCTTCCCAAATCAGCAGAAAGTGAAGAATATGAGGAAAGTTGTCTAAATAATTGATGCAACAATATATATGTAGCAGTGCTTTTCATCTCACTACTTCTGGAATTTTGAATAGGATGGAAATCAACAATCAATACTGAAGTTGATTGCTTAATTTCCCTTCATAATTTCTTGAAAAGTATATTAATAGAGTAAGGAAAATGAAAGGAAAGGATTTTGGGCTCCCTTTGTCCATTTCTGCACTACAATTTTTTTCGTTTAATTTCTGGGTCTGAAGAGAGATAATGTGAGGAAAAAATCTCTCCAGTATGAAGTAAAAGAGAAATGGCTTCTAGTGATTCTTCTGTTTTTTCTCAATGTATATGAGTAGGATAAGGAGTAAAACGATGAATGTTATTAATGCAAAGTGAATTTTACAAAGAGTTTTGGCTCTATTTGCTCCTATCTTCAATATCACAGTGCTTCACTTTTCTCTATCCCACCTTGTCTCCTGAAATGTCTGAATCCTTATTCTCAGTGACAAGAGTGGAGTGGGTTCAAGGCTGGCCAAGGATCTATTAAGGAACATTTAGAGGGGTGAGTGGAAAAGAAACTAGTGTTGGAAGTGTTGTCATTGATGTCAAAGATGCATACACATGGTCATTGACGTCAAGAAGGTACATGAACAATATTGTAATCCCTGATGTCAAAGGCACAAGGTCGATAAATGATGTCATTGATGACAAGGTAAAAGAATGGATCATTATAATGTAAGTTGCCCATTATACATCCGCATTGGAGAGCAAAGCCGATTATGTCCGTTGCACATTATCATGTTTAAATTAAAGATTTAAACATTGGAGATAAAAGCGTTTTTGGGCCGACATGAAATAAAGTCTCAAAGTTGAATTATACACCCAAGGTGGCAAACTTAAGGAAGAGAAGAATTTAAATTAAAAGATTTAAATTCATTGAGGCCAACCTCAATAGTATGATGCATATAAAGACAAGAGATTACAATATTAATCAACCAAGTATGCACGATTTAAAGTGAATATATGAAATGCAACGTGATATAATGCGATGTATGTAAGGCAGAAATTCTAATGAACATACAGTGATCAGCATTAAGGAAGAATACACAGCGATCATCTTGTGAAGGCAGCAATTTGTTAAAGCAATTATCATTGTGAAGGTGGCTGTGTGTAAAGGCAGCGATCCATATCATAAAAGACAGCGATCTATATTAGACAAGGAGGTGCGATCAAGGGAGTTGTTAACAAAGATAATCACTGTTTTGTTAAGGCAGAAAAGGACAAAAGTGAATATTGAAAGAGCGGCGATCTCCTTGAGAAGAGGTGCAATTCTCGTTAAGAGGTATATCTTTTGGTAGAAGTCATAACATTTCATAAAAGACACATCATTTGATTGATATAAAAGGTGGTAGAAGTTGTGTTTCAAAGGCAAGCAGTCAATGATATATTTCTAAGTATTAAAGCAAATTTGAGAAAAGAGAAAGGGGCAGAAAATGAAATGTAATTTTGATTTGTTCTAAGAGAAAGAATGTGTGATTAAACATAGAGAATTTGATCAAATTCAATGAAGTATAAATGCAGAATTATATTAAGGATATGTGTAAGAATTAAGAGAAAGATATTGTCATGTTATGATCAATTTTGCGTAAAGAAGTTGTGCATGAGTTAGATCAGTTTTGTAAGGAAAGAAAGTGTGTGATCAGAATTGTGAGAGAAGAAAGTATTTGTGTGTGTGAACCTGATTTGAAAAGAAAAGACTTACATCATACAGAATTAGAAATAGTGATCAGATTTGTGAGATAAGGTTATTGTGTGGGTTGTGATCAGATTTGGAGGAAGGTTATTGTGTGGATAGTGATCAGATTTGGAAGAAGGATAGTATGCGAGTTGTAATCAGATTTGTGAGAGGAAGATTCTGTGAAGAAGCATACTATATCAGTTATTGAAGGATTAATAGGTTGGAGCCTATCAAATAGAGGTTAGAGCCTCTTGCTAGGTTGGAGCTCAGTTTGTGTGGGGGTTAGGTTGGAGCCTACAAGAAGGAAGATATATATATTTATATTGTGTCATGGTTTTCTCCCAAAAGGGTTTCCACGTAAATCATGTGTTCTCATTGTGTACTTAGTTGCTAGATCTTGCATATGTGTAGTTGATGAAATTAATTGAGTTCGAAAAGTAAAAGATTGTTAGATATTGATTCACCCCCCTCCCCCTCTCAATATCATCGTGTGCTCATCAAATAGGAGTGGTTGAGAGATGGATGAGTCTTTCTTCTGTATGTGAAAACGTGGACCCATCTTCATAGGTTGTTCAAGAGTGAGGATATTTTTGTTAGGAAAGAAAAAGTTTCAACTACTGAGTAAAAAAATTAGGACAACAAAGAATGTAAACTAAGTTTTTTTCTCATTAATCCCCCTTACTCTTTTGTAACATTTAAATAAAAAGACAAGAACAAGAAGCAGAAAGAAAAACATATTACATGGTTGAGAGACTCTTTCCTTCTTTGGTTTAGAATTGCTTTATGCTATGTTACTTGGTTCTTGCAGAACTGCACCAATTTCCAGATCAAACGGGTTCTGGGACGGGAGTGGCCTTGGTATGCACATGGGACAGCTAGGGTACCCAGGGTGGCAGGGCCATGCCCAAGGGAACCCATGGCCAAAAAAGCATTTTTTAATTAAAAAATGTCCATAAACTGTCAAATCTGCATTTCTTAAAGAATAAAAACAGCATTTATCAACCCTAAAACATAATTGAAAACCTAAAATACTCCATTTTGATGTAAATCTTGTCTTCATCATTTTAATTTTTGTCACAATGCATGTGCTTGTAGCAACTTTTGTATTCATAGTAAATGTTGGCGATTTAACAAGAATATGCTAAAAATTGAAGGGTGTGGAGGACTCTTGGAGCTTGGTTAAAAGCAATAAAATTATGAAAAATGGCCCCCACACCCTTGCACTAGTTTTAAAAAGCAAAAAATAAAAATCGTTTTGGGTCAAGCCAGATGGAAAAGCAATGTTTTTTATTCTTTGACTTTTTCCCAATTAAATTCCAAGTAATTGCATTACATTTATACTTTTAGTTTACCGAGTCAATCCCTATCCTAAGTAATGCTCCTATGGCTGTAGTAGTATTTGCAAACTTGTTTGAGATTCAAGTGCAAGACTCCACATAGAGCTCATGATTCCAGGCAAAGCGATACAAGTTCCTCGCTACCATAGTTCATGACTCCATCATGTGATTTTTATTTTTGATGCCATGGATATCATAATCCATGAGTTTTGTACACCTAAAACACTTAAGAATATTTATATACTTCAAGATGTTATTTCCTTCAACATAAATCTGATTTTGTACTCATTTGATCGTTGTATCCTTGTGTATGTCATCAAAGTAGCTTTTAATTGATAAGTTAATTATGTCTTTAAATTGGATATATTGAAGGGCGAATAGTAAAAGCTTTAAGTTTAAATCCTTAAAAAATCTCTATATTTCATGGTTTTTCAATTTGCTGAGTCTGAGCCATGTCCAAGTCTTGTAACTATGGCATATACAAATATAGATAATGTACAAATAAAATTTGTATATAAATACAAATATACAAATATATTGTATATTTTGCAATTATACAATATACAAATACAATTTATATGTGCAGTATTTGTATATTTACAATCGGTTAAGCTATTGCAATATTTGTATTTTCAATTTTGTATGGTGTATTTTTTTTGCATATATATATATATATATATATATATATATATATATATATATATATATATATATATATACTCGTACCCAAGGAAAAAAATTGTCGTGCCGGCATACCCAAAACGTACCCGTTCCCATACCAAAACCAACAACTTAGGCTTATGTTATCACCAAATTGGCTTAAGGGTATACTCTCCCTACTAATGAGAATGGAAAATGTAGATGAAAAGTAAAGATGAAACTTGGATGCTCTCAATAATGGGGTAGGGAAAATGGAAGTTGTGGTCTTTGGAGTGAAGATAGGCTCTAGCCATAAACCTAAAAGATCAAGCCTATAAGAAGGTTGTGTCTATACTGTCACTTCAAAGCCGACCAATGTAAGTTTGGGTATATGTGTTTCTTTATCCAAGATCATTTACTCTTGTTGGAAGGCTGTGAGGAAGAGCTTGAGATTATTGTTGATTTGGAGACAACAAAAAGATGATGCATTGTATGCAAGTTTCTCTTCGAATCAACTCAAATCGAAAGTCGTGAGAATTGACCTCTAAGAATGGTGGATGAAGGTGACTGAAATTCTTCATTGTAACTTTTAGGTGTCAACATGATAGGGATATTACCAATTGGGGCTGAACCGAAATTTTCACTCAAATTTTTGTGGGTCTAGAATCCCTAACCCTAGTGATCTTTAGCTAAATAAATAACAATAGATAATAAGTGAAAAGACAAATCATACCTAGCAAACAATGCAAATAAGGTGACTATATAGATGTAATAAGCTACCCCATTTTTTTTTTTAATTTTATACAATGATTTCACAGTAGGGTTAGCACAACAATGTATGCAACTAATAGAATACCTCCACACTTTCTGATCACCAAGTTCCCAAAATGGGCGAGGTGAGAGCATACAGTGTTTTAGCATTGCAATCAAATACTTTGCATATGAAAATAAATATAATCTTCCGCTATATAGCAGGCATCTGCTTTTCAGCAAGCATCCACTTATGCAGTGGGGATACTCCACTTATTCAGTGGGTGATTGAGCAAGAAAGATAAACATTACAATTTTCTCTCCACATTGGCGGTTGAACCATCCAAGGGATTAATGTGTTTGTGCAATATAAAGAAAGAAATAAGAGTATTACTATAAGCCACTTTTATGAGATACAATTGATCATCATGGCATCAATGCCTAAGTCTTGAAAACACACTCTAAACCCTTCACAAGAAAGTGGATCAGTTTGCACAAAGTCTCTAATCCCAGGCTGGAAATCACTGCATAGAACCACTGTTGGATAATTCTGAGATACAGACAGACTTCCCGCTGCTGTACGACAACCCTACAGTATTTATACTTTCCAAGAATGCATACATAGCCCAAAACTATTATCAAACTACCACACAACATTAATAATCTTCATACCATTCAAAACTAATAATGAACTTCCATAGACAAGTAACAGATCTGCACCATAAAACTCATCCTATGACTGGTCCATACGGCTTTGTGATAGTTGGCTTTCACCTTATGTCAATCAAATCTGCTCAGAAATCTATGAAACCAGTCTGCAAATAGGCGCCAAGACTTAACATAAACAATGCAAACATCATTGGCTACAAACAAGGAAAGATTATTTCATAATCAAATTGACCCCCATCAAGGGTACGGATAGATCCAGAAATAATAAAGTCTGCTCCAAAAAACACCGCAAATATATGGAATGGCAGCGCCTGGTCATAGCATTTGATGCTCAAACATTAATGGTGATCAAAACATAACCCAGATTACTCTATGACAATTCATCCACCATGCATTGTACGGCCCTATAGCAGCAAAAATCACTTCATATATCACAAAGACTGCTCAGAAAACATTAATAATAATCAGATATGAGGCACCAATCCAGAAATAAGGATCTCCATCCATTATTTGTAACAAACAACTAATAACAAGATCACAATCCAAAATCACCCCTAAGCATGTACGGCACTGGAATAGTATGGCAGCATTAGAACATATAAAATCTGACTATAAACTTCTCAATTTTTGCTTAATAATGGACGCCAATATTGTATAATCAAACATCCAATCATCAAAGCTTCAACACAAACATAAGATGATAATTACAAATTATGTCCTTCATGCATGGTACAGCAGAATGTACGGCCAGCTTGGGCCGTATATTTCAGCACTAAAACATTCACTGTATTCTCAGCAAAAGCAATGCTATACATGAGATTTAATGTCCATACATATAATCACAACAAAATATTTATCAAAGAACTCCAAACAAAAACCCTCCAAGCATGGTACGGCACCTGCTAGTACAGCCAGCTCCAAACATCAGCAAACACACCAAGAAGTATCAATATAAATGTAAGATACCCAACTAGTTCTACTAAAAATTTTCTTACTTAGATAAATTTCTTTGCACTTAACTCATCAACTACTCAATAACTTAATGACATGCATCAAGATAACAACTTGAATGAATCAATCTTGAAGCTGGGTACTTGTCTTATTACTTGATTCAATCTTATTGCAAATGTCTTATTACAAAGATAATGCCTTCAATAGCATGATTATACTAACTTATTCAAATGGATTACAAAAGAGGCCTTGAAGCCTTGATGTTTACAATGACTTCCACAATTGATCAACTCTATTAATCTCAATGATGTCAACTGGATGTTAACACCTCACAATACAACAAGGGAGCATCACCTTGTCAGTTGAGGGAGCATCACCCCAACACTTGAAACTCGCAGGCCTCAAGATTACAAGCTACAAGCTTTGCAGAGAGAAATTCGCCAAAAGATTAGATTGCAAATGAATGAGGGAGCTCCTCCTTTTATAGGCCTTCCAAAGGCAATGAAGGCACGTTTTCCAAGGAGCATATTTAGGAGAATATTCCTCTTGACAACTCACCCTGAGTTGGCAATCTTATCCAAAGGCCCTGACACAGATCCAAATGCCATCCTGTCGACCAATGAGAGCCCAGGTAGTTACAACTATCTTATCTTCTGAGTAGGCACCAAGTTGAAGCAGTTTGAACATGGAATGGCGCCCAATGTAGACCTAGGCGCCCAACTGAGGTAGCAGAGGCATGAATATGCGCCTAGAGGAATTTGATGACTCCATACACCCTCAGAACACTTAGCGAAGATCTTTTAGATTCTAGGCGCCACCTGACACTTAGCTTACTTAGGCACAGTTCTAGTGTTCTCTGACTTGGGCGCTAGATTTGGGGGTTCTGCAGTGGTTTTGGCACCTAGAGAAGGTTTTGTCATTTTCCACAATCTTATGCAACAGATGAAACTCCTGAGTGTTGTGTTGACCCCTTTGGAGAGAGCGCCCATATCCAGAGTAGTTAAAACCTTGTTTTTTAGTCCTTAGGCGCTTTTGTGGGTGGAAAAGGGTGTAGATTTGTGCCTTAAGAATGATGAGGTCTTTCCTTGCTAAAATCTCCATCTCAAGTTATATCTGAGTCATAACACTGTCTTCTACCAAGCGCCTATCAGTTGGAGTGGATTGAAAGCTCTTTAGGTGCACTTTTGGGGACAAGTCCCTTAGGCGCAACAAGATGCCAGGGGAAGAGTGAAATGGCGCCTCATCTCCTTGAAGCAAGTTCTAACTTCATTCAAGCTTTTCAAGAGTTTCTAAGTCTTTTCCAAGTGCAACTTTGGTGACATCTCAAAAATCATTCTTCTAGGCGCCATATGGCTTTCCAAGGGAAGGCGCAATTGTGAGGTTGGGATTGAAGAAAGATGCGCCTCAATCTCTCATCACCACACTTAGACAAAATTGATGACTTCTACTGGAAGGATGATCTCCTGAATCAACTTGACCTTTTTATGATGCATTTACCCTTTTCAACTCTCAACCTAGCTTAGGCGCCATTCAAGGTTTGTTCAATCAAGGTCAAACGCCTAGGCACCTTCAGAGGGTTACTTGAATCAGGAAATGGCACCTTGATACTTAGGCGCAAAATTAATGTGGAGGAGAGCTTCAACTGGAGGTCCAACACCTTAGGCACTCTTTGAGGGTTTGTTCAGTTATGAACTAGCGCCCTAGGCACAATTTTGGTTTAGGAACAATCATGGAGTAGCACCTTGACTCCTTGACACAAGTTTGGCGCCATAAGTTCTTCAAAACATTCTAGCTCCTTGAGAAGTCCTTCTACATGCTTGAGCGCCAATTCAGGGTCCTAGAACCATGATGTAGTGCTTTGTTGCTTTAAGCGCCCATTCGTGATTGTGCAACTAGTGATTGGCGCCTAGAGTGAATATGCTTTCATCTTAACTTATTTCACCAAGGCAACTTGATCTTGAAGGCCAAACAACTCTTCCTACCAGAGCGCCTTGCCTCATGTTGCATGCTTTCAATACCCTAGGTGCTCATTAGGGTCAGTTTGGATAGAGAAGGGCGCCTAGTATCCACTTAGCCATATCCTCTAAAAATTTGCAATGTATAAGTCATTTTGAAGATCAAAACATCCTTTTCTTCCAAGGCGCCCCAGTTGAAATGATTGAATAGCTTGATAGCTTGATGATTCTTGGTTAGGCGCTCATTTGTGAAATTTGATATAGGATTAGCGCCTAGTCTCCAAGAGTCAACTTCCTGACTTCTTGGCTTCCAGACTTAGCCAATATTTCAAGTTTCTGACTTGTTCCTACAAAACAGTAAAGTTAAGTTAGTCAAAAACCAATTCATTCCCTCATCATTTTGAATTAGCCTCCGGGAATGATCAATAGGCTAATCCATTCTTTACTGGATGATCAAGCCGAAAACGGGGACATGACAATAAACTCCAAAAATTCATCAAACATCACATCAAATAACAAGCATCCATGAAGCTCAAATGCAAACTCTGTATGAGCTTGCTCCAATCTCAAGCTTCAGCACAATGGTGATTCCTGTATGAAATCACACCCAACTGTTGATGATTGTTTTTAGACAGGTCAACAATAGAGTAAATCACTGAGTCTCTCACTCTCTTGAATAAAGTTCTTCAAAGGCTAAACTGTGTGATCCAATGAAGCAACTTCAAGGTTCCTTTTTTATAACTTATGGTGGATAAACTCAGTGATTACATGTGATCTTGCTGGTAATCACAAAGGGACTTACGTAGACTTCTTCTTCATTCATTCAGTTTATTTCTCCCTTGAGTGTGGATGATATATGTACAATGTCTCAATGATAAAGAAAAGGAAAAAGAACAAGAGTTTAAGAAAGCTAATCTAAGGTCAATGAAGCAATGATGATGTATGAATAGACAAACTCTTTAATAAACCTAACTCCACTTCGCCAAGGATGCCTACAACTACATGGAGTTGATGCAATCTCCTAAGGTAAACGAATGGTTTTCAAATCATGAAGGCTCATATAAGCACCCATCGGATGGCGTAGCTCAAACAAGCATCCACAGTCAAACTTAAGCAAGTAATAAAGCTCAAATTGGCTTTACACAATACTTCACCAACGATGAATGTTAAAAGCGTGAGCTAGGAGTTGATCAAATATCCAATACATACATACATTACATCAATGAACTCTAATCTACTTCTAATCTACTTGAAACATCTCTCCATTTCATCGAAATACAAGAAACCATGTCATTCCACAAGACAACATTTAACACCAAATAAGCTAACTCCAATGTTTTTGCATTAATCTTGAGAAATATGTACAACAACTTCAAGTACTCTCAGGGAATTTCGAGAGTCTCTCATATTCTACTCTACTTGCCTACAATCTCCTCCCTTTACAAATGAGGCAACAAGGCCTTTATATAGAGCTCCAGGATTACAATGAATGGCCTTGATCAATTCAAGTAGCCAAGGGCTCATATCATGCCACCTCAGCAAGTAGTTACAACAACTTGCTATGTTTAGTACATATGAGAGGCAATGAAGGCACGCTTTCCAAGAAGATAAGGATAGGATGGAATCTTTTAGAGCATCTTCCACATGGACGTCCTCTTTGGCTTCTTTCTTGTTGAATGATGTGGCGAACTGTGATTGGCTTAATGATGAGTATCTGCCACGTAGGTGCCACCTTAGCATATTCCCAAATTGTATCATCTTTGTGATGTCTTCGATGTGATCACTTTGAATGAACTTGTATGTTTGGGAATACTTTATTGATCTTGCCTTGTTCATCTTCTTGCAAACTGGATGCATATGATAGATGTTGCTCATTTGTTTAACACTGTGATGTTTCTTCTTGCAGGTAGGTTGATGTTGATCTTCTTTGGATACTACTTGATAGAGAGTAGAGTAGTAGATGATGATGATGCTTCCTTCATGATAACATGGAGTAAGAGATCTCTCTTGGACTTGAAGATTGAGGGAACTTGAAGCATGGTGGATGGATGTCTTCTTTAGATGACATTGATAAAGAATACTTGCATGATGATCTTGAAGTGATGAAGAAGTTAATTGATACTTGAAGTTGATAAAACTTGAAGCTTAATGGATAGATGTTGAAGGTGATGTCACTAATAATGAAGTGTTCCGGCATGATGGTGAAGTGATCACTTGGAGTAGCTACATGATGTTTCTTCGCAGCGACTTCCTCTTAACTTCATTCCTCGCTTACATGAAAGTGATTCCAGCACTTGCTCCTCTTATGACTCCTTAACTCCTGCAACACAAACAAAGAAGCAATATCAATCCTTTGACTTTATAACATAATTTCATAACACATAAGAATCATTCGCTTAAGTTTTAGAGAAGATCAAATCATGAAAGCAATCATAACATTCAAACCAAGCATCACATTGAAAATAGCGTATTGGATCATGGCTTAGTTGTTTGGATAAAAAACTTCTAAAACTTAGATTCAACCTCATTTGGGAGTGGCACACTAGACAAGGATTTGGTTCTCCACTTGAAAGATTTCATAATGCTTGCAATTCATCCTCACTTATGAGTGGCGCATTAGATCCATATTTTGCCCTTTGTTTAAAATCTCACTTTTGCAAGTTACAAATTAGTCTCCTTGGTTTAGGCGCTTTAGATGGAGGTTTTGAATCCTCTTAATATTGGCGCATTGGATGGAGGTTTTAAATCCTCTTAACACTAGTGCGTTGGATGGAGGTTTTAAATCCTCTTAATACTGGCGCATTGGACAGCAACTTTGATCTCCCTTTGATTTGTACCAAGGTGGCGCACTAGATCCACATGTTGAATCCTCTCGATGGAATGTTTATAACACTTGACTTCATCACCATTCAATTGTGGCGCACTAGTCAAGGGTTTTTATCTCTTCTCAGAAGTCTCTCAAAATTCTATATTCTTATCCCTTGGCGCAATGGACTTGGCACATTGGTTGCACATTCTAATTTCTCCTTGAAACTCATCAAAATCTTCCCTTCATCTTTTGTGCATATGAGCACATTAGATGAGGTTTTTGGATCTTCTTAACCTTGTCAAAACTTCAATATAACTCATCCAAAATTGGCGCATCGGATTAGGCGCGTGGAATAAGGATCTTGATCTCTCTTCAAATGATATTCAAAACTTATATTCCCCTTCTCCAAAATGGCGCTCCAGTTGAAGATTTTGATTCTCTCTTGAAAGATGTTCTAAAAACTTGATTTAAGCCTCACATCAATTAGGCGCCTCAGTTCAAGGTTTGGATCTCCGCTTGAAGTTAGCTAAAACTTGAATCAAATCTCCTTTCATAGTGGCGCAATGGTTGGAGCGCATTGGATGAGGGTTTCATGATCTTCATTCAAAAACTTCAATCCTCACCTAGGAGTGGCGCGCTAGTTGGAGCGCATTGGTTGAAGGTTTTATGCTCCTCTTGCATTATTACTTTGCCTTTCTTCTTCTCAAAATGGCGTTCTAGATGAAGCGCGTCACATCAACATGTTGATCATTGCTTAAAAATCACTCAAATTTATCCACCTTTGAGCACCTTGGCTCTTAATTTTGGATCCTTACTTGGAATGTGTTCAAAAAAACTTGAATTTCCCTTCATGGTGACGCATTAGATAGGTCGCACTAGATAGGGATTTCGGATCCTCTGGAAATGCTTCACAAAAATTTCAATTTAGTCTCCTCCACAAGGTGGTCGCATTGGTTGAAGATTTCACTTTCCCCTTGAATGCTCTTAAAAGTTTGACTTCACTTCTTTGTAAATGGCGCATGGGTTGAGGCACACTAGATGAGGGTTTTGGATCCTTTGGAAAGGTGCACTTCTATCCTCAAGATACACTTCTTCACCTTGGTCGCAATGGATCATGATTTTGATCTCCTCTTCAAATTACACTAAAAACTACACTCCAACCTCATACAAGAATGGCGCAATGGATGGGTTGCATTGGATCCACATTTTGTGCTCCGATTGAAAGTGGTGCATTACATCAAGATCTTGCGCTCCCTTCATGTCTTGGCGCACAGGATCAAGATTTTGAATCCTCGAGTACTTAGCCATTTTTTCAGTGTTCCTGAGGGTAAGGTATATTGAAAAATATATTTAAGTATTGTTTACCGCAATATGGTGTGTTTCACAGAATATGAAGTAAATAGAAAGAAGTAGTAGTATAGTGCATCATATGAACATAACAGAATTACTCAGAACGGACCATTGTATTCATCATTGATTCACAGGAAACATTACAATGTTCATAACAACACACATATTTCATTATGACTCCAATGTCTGCATATCAACTATTGTCAAATCACTGATGTCCCGACTACAATGTATTGACGCTCTAAATACTCATCGCCAAGGTTGGTTGTGATGCCAACCGTTGGTACCGACTCCAAACTACCCGACCCGTCGGTTGGTACCGACAACTAATTACATCATTTGTTTACTTAAACTATTTTGCTGTCTACATCTATCCCCCCCTCAAAATTGGTCGTCTTCCAGACAACATTTACATCAAAACAACAAAATTATGACAGAAACTCAAAAACATCCTACTGAGAGTGGGGAGGTTGGAAGGACGTCCCTGGATGTACTGAGGAGGTTGGGGTGGCTAATTGTTGTTGTGCCTATAGCTTCCTTGCTTCCTCCATCCTTTGTCGTAGCTGGTGTTGGGCCACTAGCTCTCGCTCTCTTGCTGCCTTCACCATTGTTTGCACTCATTTCCTGTCAGACTCTCCCAGGGTTCCATTCATGTATCCACACTTGGTTTTTTTTTTTTTTTTTTCACCTCACTGAACCATCTTCACAGCAACAATAGTGTGGTGTACGGCAACCTCCTTGACGGCCTTATGCAATCCCTGAAGTCTTGTGTACGGCTTCCCTTGGTTCGGCTCCTTCCCTGTACGGCCTTCTCTGAATTTGTACGGCAGCCTCTGTGAAATCTGTACTTGGCGGCCTGATGTCCTTTTCTCTTCTTTTTCTAACTCCCTCCTCTTCCCGTACGGGCGTTTGGACAGTTTTGTGTTTAATTTGCAAGGGACGGGGGATTTTTAATTTGTGAGGGGCAGGGGAACACCATACACCGTATGTTGTACGGCCCAAGTCGTACGTCGTACGGCCTGGCCGTATGTCGTATGGATTTTTTTGAAATTTTTTTGGGTCAGGCCGTACGTCGTATGGCCTGATCGTATGTCGTACGAATTTTTTTTTGAATTTTTTTTTTTAAATTTTGATTTTTTTTTTTATTTTTTTTTTTTGAATTTTTTTTGGCCCAGGGCGTACGTCGTATGCCCTGGTCGACATTTTTTTTTTTCGTCTTTTCCATGTCAAACTGAATCTGATTTGTCTATTTTTCTCCGATGGGTTCCACATTCGATCGGCAACTCCGACTAGAATTGTTGTCTTAAAAAAAAATAAACTATCTGACTTTTGAACATTATTTTTTCTCTGCTGATTGTCACCGATCGCCAAAACATTGCTAGTCGATGGAAATACTCTATAGTCCTTATTCTTTCTATATGGTCTCTTTCTGGCCGGTGTTTTCAATGCTGTGTTCCCGTCGTTAGTTTCATCACCCCAATTCACCTTGCTTGTCAATGACTCTTCATACCTGATCACCTCATCTGGTTCAAATGTATGTGCAAGTGTATCATCTATCTTGGCTTCACCCTCTGTATATTCTTTTTGTGCCTCTCCTGGTCGACTTGTCTCTACCACTATTTACTCTGTTACTTCCGGCTGATTATTATCTTCCTCCCCTTTGTCACTCATTACTGGTTCCCTCTTGCCAAGTGGTCAAGTGTTTGTCAATCCATCAAGTGCTTCATTCGTGAACCATGTTTTACTCGTCGGCCTAGAGTTGCCCAGACTTTCACTCATCAGCCTAGAGTTGCCCAGACTTTCATTCGTCGGCCGAGAGTTGCCGAGAGTTTCACAGTTGCCGAGTGTTTCACTCTTCAACTGAGTTTTGCCAAGAATTGCACTGCCATGACTTGCATTGCCAGGACTTGCACTACGAGGACTTGCATTGTTCATCGGAGAGCTCTCACCGACTTCTTTTATTGAAATCATATTACATTCCGATTAAAAGAACTTGTAATCTTCCATCTGCCAGTGGAAGAGCCCACTAAAGGAATTAGTTTCATCCTCAGAACATTCTTGCAATTTTAATACTCCTTCCTCATCAGGTTCCATTGGCCCTCTGCCAACTGACTCCCCTCCGTCTGAATTGGAATCCGATGCTAGTTCTTCACTTATAGCCTGTGTTCTCAGATCTATGACAATCTTCTTACCTTTGTTTTCTATTGACAATGTGTTCTTTTTCCAGTTATGGTTGGCCTTGGCAGCTATCAGCCACCCTAGGCCGAGTAATGCATCATACGACGCATTTTGTGCTGTTATGACTACAAAGTTCAATCGAAAGAGTTGGGTGCCAATCTTCACTTTTTGAGCCATTAGCACTCCCAACGCTTTAATTCCGTGCTGGTCTGCTCCCAATAACTGGAAATTTTGTGGCCATAGTGTAGGTTTCCCCAAGCACTTCCACGTATCTTTTGTCAACACATTCACTCCCGATCCACCGTCGATTATTGTGTTCGTCAGGTGACATCCACCGATTTCCATGTGTATGACGGCTGGATTCTTGCCATTGTTGATGGCCAACAGTCTCGGGTTGATGACTTGTTCTCCTTCCAGCGGTGGCTCCACTATGACATCTTCATCCTTTGTTTGCCCGTTTGGGTTCCCTTCCATCACCTTCGAGATTGCCATCCTCAGTTGCGGCATGCTCTGTAGAAGATCCGCTATCTTGACCGATACAGTGGTTTGTAACACCTGATTCACAATACTCTTGTCTGACTTTGGTCATACGATAGTTGTTTTTCTGTTCTTCCCTTCCGTTTCCATTGCCATCTCTAGTTCTTTCCTAGCCTCCCGAAGTCTCTCCTTCTCGGTTCGAGGATCTGGATACGTTGCTTTTTTCCATTGTGCTCCAGTGACCGCAAGGATCTCTTCATCATTTTCCTTGAAACTGATGAGGTTCACCCCTTTCTGCTTCAGGCAATCTTTTTCTTCGTGATCCCCAGGCTCACACCACTTGCATAGTGCATTTATTTTGTTCTGGTTATTGTTTGGGCATTCCCTTGCAAAGTGTCCCCATTCGTTGCATTGCCGGCACTGTATCATGGGTCGCCCCTTGTTGTCGTACTGCAATCTGTTTCTTGGACTTCTATTGCTTTGGTAACCTCCAGGGGATGCATGGCTATTGTACTGGGTCTTTGGTGGTGTGTTCGGCGATGTTGACGGTTCTCCTTGAGTGAAGAGTACTTGCGTACCCCTTGCTTTCAGATTGTATGGGCATTCCTTGATGGAATGTCCCATCACTTGGCAGATATCACAAAACAATTTTTTCGGACAATTTGCCTTTGTACGACCTTCCCCCTTGCAATTTGTACACCACAGTTCTCTAGCTTCCCTCGTACTCTCCTTGTCGGCCTTCAGTTCTTTCATCATTCTCATCATGTCCTTCCTGAGTGCTTGCACGGTCTTGGACTCACTATCACTGTTGTCATCCGTACTATCCTCGTCGTCTGTCTTCCTTTTCCCTCGGAAGGATATTTTATTTTCACTCTATATCCATCGCTCGATTGTACGCTTCATTGTATGATGGCGAAGGCACGACTTTCATTTTCTTTCTCAGCGATGGACGCAACCCTTCGATGAACCATCACTTCTTCAGCCCGTCGGCCGGCTGAGTCTCCAGTTTTCCCAACAATTCTTTCAGTCTCCGATTGTAGGTTCGCACGTTCTCGTTCTTCCCTTGCTTCGTACTATAGATCTCCGCTACAATTTCACTGTCATCCCTCAGAAGTTTGAATTCGTCTTGGAATGCCTTCTTAAGTAATCTCTATGATGCCCTGTGTGCTTGGGCCAACTCTGTGTACAGTCGATGGCACTATCTCTCAGTGTCGCTGGAAATGCTTTCAGCCAGTAGTCCACATCATCTTGCCGATTGGCTATCCAAATCATCTCGCACATCTTACATTGTCGTACTGGATCTTCTGACCCATCCCCCGTAAATTTTGGCAGCTTCTGCCTCTCGGCTGGGGGAGTCACCATCCTTCCCCGATACCCTCCTTGTGCGTTGGACCTGATTGGACTGGTTCTCTCGCAACGTCCCGATGCGTCACTTGCACTCTCGGCCACGTTCGAATCTTCCCCGCGTCCTCTGTCAGCGTCCTCTACACCTTGAGTCTCCTCGGGTTCGTTCTGATACTCCCTCTGCTCTGGGGTCTTAGGGTCAAATCTTCCAACTCTCGGCCCTTCGTCGTCCGATATGGATAACTCTCCAATGCGGCGTATGCTATTTTCAATTTCTTCTGTCAATTCATTTTCATTCCCTTTTTCTTTATTTGTCAGCGGTGTCTTGAAAATTCCTTCGTTGGCATGATGATGTTCATTGACAATTTGTCTCAATGTTTTCCTTCGTTCTTCTTGTTCCTTTAATCTCAATGATCTTCGTGTTCTTTCCTCTGGTGTTTCATGCCCACTTGGTACTCAGTTCTTATCCTTATTGAGTTGTATGGGCATTAATTGCTACTCGGGTGAGGAGATGGTCGACCTCTTGGTTGACGTGCACTTGATCCCAGATGACCGACTGAGGGATCTCTCGCCTGAGAGCCTCCCTCCGTACGTGGCCCTTCAACGAGTTTTCCCACAAACTGCAGAGGTCTTCCTCGTTTGTTTGTACTGGCTCTTCGGTCGGCTCCCCCATCACGACGCCATCTTCATTGTGTTTTTTTTCTCGACCCTGGTTACACCTGACAGTTTGCTTGTTTCTGACGATGCCACTTGTCCGATGGTTTCCGATGACTCAACTTGTCATTGACAGCCAACTTGTCATCCGATGGTCTCCGACAACTCAACTTGTCATCCGATGGCCTCGACAACTCAACTTGTCATTGACTTGTCACCCGATGGCCTCGGACGACTCAACTTGTCATCGACTTGTCACCCGATGGCCTTGGACGACTCAACTTGTCATCGACTTGTCACCCGAGACCCGTTTTCGAACTGGCAACGGCGCCAAATGTTTACCGCAATATGGTGTGTTTCACAGAATATGAAATAAACAGAAATAAGTAGTAGTATAGTGCATCATACGAACATAACAAAATTACTCAGAACGGACCATTGTATTCATCATTGATTCACAGGAAACATTACAATGTTCATAACAACACACATATTTCATTATGACTCCAATGTCTGCATATCAACTATTGTCAAATCACCGATGTCCCGACTACAATGTATTAACGCTCTAAATACTCATCGCCAAGGTTGGTTGTGATGCCAACCATTGGTACCGACTCCAAACTACCCGACCCGTCGGTTGGTACCGACAACTAATTACATCATTTGTTTACTTAAACTATTTTGCTGTCTACAAGTATAAGTTGGAGATAGGTCTCGAATCCACCGGATTTAACATGTAGATTCTAGAATTTGGAGGATCCACCAGATTTCAGACTTAGTCATTTTCAGGATCCCAAACATGCATCAGGATTGGTCTCAGAATGAAAGCAAATAACTCTTGAATAGAAACTAGACAGAGAACTTAAGAAACTATTCCTCACCACTGACTTCATCATGCAATAAACCTAAGACATCATCAAAACTTAATGCAAAGCATCAGAGCTCAAAAAAGGGGGGGTTCCCATTTGTAATGGGGCGATGTGTGATTAGGTCACAACACCAACCTCAAGAGAGTTTTCGTCCTCAAGAGCATTCTACAAGAGGGTTTTTGTCCTCGAGAGAATATGGAAGAACTCACAGGTTCAATCCATCTGCAAACAAAATCAATTCCAAAACATAACCCCTCCAAATGAGCTCTCATCCCTTATTTATAACTTTTTGAGAAGAAAATAATATTATTTATTTTTATCTCTTCATATTTCTTCTCACAAAAAGGCCTTTTTTGAAATAATAATAAAATATCAAATGTGAGGCCCCCTTTTTAAGTGTCTAACATTTAGAACACTTAAAAACCTTTCCAATGAGCTATAACACTTGGGTATTAATTAATTATTTTCACCCCCTAGGAGCTTAAGTGAATAATAATTAAAATAGCTCATTAAATATTAATTCTTGCAAAAAATCCCAAACGGCCTCCAAATGCAAATTAAACTGAACCAATTTGCTCTGTAAGGTTTCAGATGTGCGACGATGCCTTCCGGATGACTTTCCAAAAATAGACGGTCTCTCCAAGAATCTTGGAGAGCAAACCGAGAACCCGATCAAACATCAGAAAGCATCACTGTGAACCTGATCATCCACTGAGCTCAGTGCCAAGGCAATATTAGTCCATTCCCCATCTGCAGACTGAACCACGATCACTCCAAGAACATTGGAGTCCTTCCCAAACATGTCGGATAGCCTCTGAGAGACTAAGAACAAGCATAATGCACACAAAATTCTATGTGCCAAAAAAGGGACATTACAATAGAATTTACAGTGTTTTTCATTGGTATTTCTCCTAATACTGAATAAAACATAAATATGTGTTTTTTTGGGGTTTGCAACGTGCGAGAGGCAAAGACGCACTTTCAATCACGAGGCAAGGATTTTGTGCTTTTTTAACTGAAATTAGAACCTACGACTACACGCTTGCGCTATTCAACTAAATCCAAAGGCTAAGTAGAGCAAGTACACACGACTTGGATTGATTAACACAGAAATACATAATTACGAACACTATGACTAAATCACACATATGACGGTATAAAGTCGTGACTTATATCTTCAATTACACCTATGACACAAAGTTCACAAGTTCGTTGAAGCGACTTAACTTTTAACAGAGATGGCACATTTCAATGGATACTTAGAAGCAAAACAGGCATAATGAAATTCATTAAACGAACAAAATCACAATCACACGAATATTCGACAAATAACAATTTCAGCGTAATGTAGGCATGAGGATTGCCATTGTATTTTATTCATTGATGGATCATACAACACTAATATTTGAATACTGAATACTGAATTGTTGAATCCTCAATTTGATGAAAAAGGTAACTCCTAATGAATCCCCTCCTCTATGTGCAAAAAGAACTTATTTATACTGCTCACAAGGCTATTGCATGAAAATAATTAACTAAACTCTAACCTAACTAATTACTGTGTGCATGAAATGCAAACTTATTACAAACTATATGGTCCTATAATGTCCCTTCTCTAGCAAGTCAAAATTTTCACAACCTTGCACACAATTTCAACTTGTAAAGAGAGAACATTAGTATTCAATTCTTCTTATAATACCAACATATCACAATATCCACATGTAAAGATCAAATTCATATACTTTCCACATTTCCTTTTATGGTTAGTAACCTTATAATCATAACCAATATGCAATTCACATTTTCTCATATTCTTCATGTATATTCCATGGTTTACCTCGGGAGAGACATTCGCAAGCCCAAATGTTAATTAGACCACTCACATGATTGCCTTTCATATCATTTGGCAATATTCAATATGCCTTCTTATAGGAATATCATTTATTATTTTATGCCTTAATAGCTATGAATATAAGCATTCTTCATGATACTAGGATTGTACATCCTTACTTTATATTTCAGTTTATTCTATTATCATGAATATTCTACATTCATAGATTTGATCATTCTTTAATATCATTGTAAGCGTATGTTAATTTATCCTACATTTCATGTTATAGATATAAACATGCTTAATATTTATGATGGCTTTCATTCTATGATGACATTTCCTTCTGTTATAAGTATTCTTATTTAGCATAATAATTACTCTTACGTTATTTCATCATCATGACTGTAACATATTAATTTAAAGATAGTTCACATACCTATTAATCGATTCTCCGGTCTGTTGTCCCTGAATGCTGCAAATATGATGTTCACTGCACTTTATAAATGATGATTGTTATTCTTCTGCTGATCGTGGGTGCTGAAGATTATGATCGTTTGCTAGAATTAGAGTTATTGAATGCTGCACCGATCAAGATGTGTTCTGATTGTTTTGTTTTTATCCAAAATGATTCAACGGACACTTATATGGTGATTTGGGAAATACTTATATCCTTGCTGCAGAATATATATATAACTCAGTCTTTATTCTACTTCGATATATTTCTTGTTGTCTTCTTCCTCTTCGATGCCTTTCTCCAGACCACCAAATCATCTTATAAACCTTTGTTATCTTTGAATGGGCGCAGCTTTTCAAATAGAGACGCCACCTTAAGGAGAATCGGCGCCATAAATAATTATTAAGACAATTGTTAAGGTTTTAAACAACATTTGTTTCTTTATGAAGGATCGCTGAGTTTGCTAATAGCAAGCGCCCACTTCCTTTAATCGATTATCTTGTAATTGATATTAAATATTATTATTCCTTGCTTCTCTTGTGTAGATGACTTCTTCTCCCATCAGCACTTAATAGTTTCATCATTCATGTTTAATTTGACGTATATGTATAAAGGTGGAGTCGGCCATATGAAAAAAGTGTAATCTTGCAATCTATGATGTTTGAAACTTGATCGGGTAGGAGTAGCTGGTGCCTTTGTTCACTTGGATTATCTATATCAAGGAGGGATATCACAAGTCCATTGAAACCGAAACTATAATCATGCAACTGTCGGCTCAACTGAAGATTAAAACATGCAAACATGCAAGTTTACATTTGTCGCATGACGACTAACATCCAATTCTAACTTCATCTATAGCCTTCAAAGAGGCACATCGTTGCATGAAACAAGTCGACCAAAACATGTATTATAAACTAGAGTTTAAAAATAAAAAGTGCCTCTAATAATAAGCTGACTTCCTCTTGGTCAAGCACTCCTTTCTCTTTGTTGGGCGCATCTCTTCTTGTAAAAGTGCGCTCCTTTTTAGAAAGTGTGCTTCTCTTTTATTTAAACTTCCTTCAAACGCGTTCATCTTGAAATGACACACTTTTACTATGCTAGAGGCACTTCTACATCCTAGGCACACCTTATCCTTCACCAACGTGCCTATTCTTCTGTCTGAAGCGCTTCCTTGCCTTCGCCAATCTTTCTTTGCTAAGCAGGCACGCTTCATCAAACATGCACGCTTTATAATCTTCCTCCAGGCGCGCATCTTCAATGCTGGATGCATCTCAACATTTAAACTACTACTTTACTCAAGTGCGACCAAGTGAAATAGGATGCGCTTCCACTCCACAAATCTCACCCAAACAATGAATCCCCTCTATGGTCACTTCAACTACTAACTGAGCACTGAAATGGCCTTTTAGGCACGTTTGGAAGGCATGAGTGTGAGGCATTTTGACTTCATGCTGGCTGGAGGCGCGTGCATCTTTCAAGATAGGCGCTCATCCCTCAAAACAAGCGCTTCATCCTTCATTGGTTGGGCGTGTTGATTGAGTTGGAGAGGCACTAACAGTCTTAAACTGGAATGTTGAAAGATTGAAAAGGACGCCTGAGAACGCATTTCATTCCTCTTGATGGCAATTTTCTTTCTTGTTGGGCACTTTCTTCTGGTCAACGCACTTTGAATCTATATTTGAAACTATCAATCTATTCATTTAGGCGCTAGAATTTGGCACGACTGCTTCATTCTGGCGCTTCATTAAATACTGATTGGATATTGAAGGGTCTTCATTCCTTTGTCACTACCTTTGATTTCTTTCTGCCTGCTAGCTAGGACTTTGAACTAGGGGCGTTTGATGTGTTGGGCTAGCTTCTTGCATTGGCGTGCAGGCTTTGAAAAACAGGCGTGTTTGCAATGATTTTGAGTGCTGAGAGGCTAGAAGGAAGCGCGATTTTCTTGGCCTGAGCGTCTGAAGACATGCACTTGAAGGCGTTTGAAGCTTCGAACTACAGATTGGGCGCATGGGAATAGTGCTTCAAGGGCTTTAAATGTGCTAGATGTGTTTCCTTCCTCTCCCTAGCGCAATCCTTTCCTTATGGTGCGTTTAACTCCTCCATAAGGCGTTTTCTTCAAACGATGGTGTTGTAAGGAAAGCACAGGTGCGGAAACAGCCTTCCTAATGTTAATTCAAAAGGGGAAAATGTAGACAGGTAGCTTTTAATTTCAATTACAACTCATTAAGATGCACAAACCTGGAATTCAGAATAAACATAAATTATAACACAGAGAAAGACACCAGATGTACGTGGGAAAACCCTTTCGGGTAAAAAACCCACAACCACAAGAAGACAACTTTATTATTAGTAAACTCAAAAAGATTACAACAAAGTATTCAGCCTTCTTGACCAAGCATCGATTCTCAGAACATGTCACTGTTCATTTACTCTGCACGTATACAGCACGAACTCACACTGTTCTCCAATCATTCAACTGATCTCTACAAATCGAACTTCATATCAAACAGTGTAAAAGATCAATTAATAACACTATACATGGTCGATTCAGTTCCTGCAACCGACAGTTCGATTTAGCTGTTTTTTTTTTCATTCACAACCATTCGCATTCGTGAGATACTAAATATCCCACATGTATCAGTCGTCATTCATCTTTCTAGTTTATATACAAAACCACAAGATATGTCATTCGTCGTGCACTTTTGCTGTCGACTCGACATTGGTCTATCCGGTTGGGAAGACTCTCGTCGAACAAGCTTCATCGGGGTGACCAAGACCATCGGTGAGACAAGAAACTCAGTCTCGCCGAAATCCTCCTATCAGCCCAATACACCTACAGAAAAGCTTCATCGAAGAGACCCATTTCGGGGTCTTTCCGATATGCTCTATCCCGCCGATATGATGTCATCCCTTGTCGAAGTATCGAGGTGACGGACTTTGGAGTCTCACCGAAGTGTTGTGTCTCGCCGATATCAGAGTTTCGGGGTGACAACTACTAGAGTCTTGCCGATGAGCTTCTGTCAGACCGATACAAAGAACTGTCCATTTTGGTTCATCAAAGCAATTCAATCGTGAACAAAGATGCCGAATAGAGGTTTCAAACAATAAAATTGAGACATAATATCTCTTCAATCTCCCACTTGACAAAGATTTTATTGTTACCTCCATAATAGTCTAAAACTCACTGAGAATCATGGGCACAAAGACCCATTGCATTTGAACACCATTTGAACGTGGTCGTGCTCACAGGCTTAGTCAAGGCATCTGCAACATTTTCCAAAGTATCTATCTTTTCCAACTTCACCTTTTTCTCTTCCACCATATCACGAACAAAGTGATATTGGACATCAATGTGTTTTGTCCTAGCATGAAATGTAGGACTTTTTGCCAAACAGATAGCATCTAACTGTCACAATTAATCTGAATTTGCCCTACATCAAAACACAACCTCTTCAACCAAACGGCTTCCTGGCGTGCACAAGTAGCTGCCATGTATTCTGCCTGTGTTGTGGACAAAGCAACTACAGCCTGCCGCTTGCTCATCCAACTGATAGCACCACCATTTAACGTGAATACATATCCACTGGTGGATCTTCTACTGTCAATGTCCCCTGCCCAATCAAGATCAACATATCCCTAAATGTTGATAGATCTATGAGATCCAACTGAGTTTCCATGATAGTATATAGCATAATCAGAAGTTCCCTTCAAATACCTCATAACTCTTTTCACAGCATCCCAATATGATCTACCTAGATTTGCCATAAACCGGCTCAAAACTCTCACTGCTTGGGCAATGCCTGGTCTAGTACAGACCATTGCATACATTAGACTGCCAACAGGACTTGCATAAGGTACTTCCTTCATATTATCAATTTCATCAAAAGATTCTGGACAATCTTCAACAGATCGCTGCGTTCCCTGCAAAACTTGAACAACTAGCTGTTTGCAATCAGGCATATTAAATTTATCAAGAACATTGGTAACATACTTGCTCTGGCTGAGCCAGAGTTTTCTACTGGATCTGTCCCTTTTGATTTCCATTCCTAGAATGTACTATGCTGCCCCCAGATCTTTCATTTCAAACTTCAAGGACAACTGGGATTTTAAATCTGAGATCATACTCTTACTATTGCCAATAAATAGCATATCATCAACATATAACGCAATTATAAGAATCCGATCACCTTCAGTTTTATAGTAAACACAATGATCAAATTTAGACCTCACAAATCCCAAGGATAAGACATAGGTATCAAATTTTTGATACCACATTCTGGGAGATTGTTTCAAACCATAAAGAGACTTCTTGAGTTACATACCAGATGTTCTGTACCTTTCACCACAAAGTGCTCCGGTTGGGACATGTAAATTTCTTCTTCAAGATCACCATGAAGAAATGTTGTCTTCACATCCATCTGTTCAATTTCAAGGTCATATGCTGCTGCAAGTGACAACAGAAATCTAATGGATGTCAGCTTAGCTACAGGAGAAAAAATTTCTCCATAATCAATTCCTTCCTTTTGAGTGTACCCCTTTGCAACTAGTCTTGCCTTATACTTATCAATACTACCATCTGGACCATATTTCTTTTTAAACACCCACTTACAACCCACTGGCTTTCTACCTTCAGGCAAGGGCACCAGATCCCAGGTTCCATTTTTCTCTAATGATGACATTTCATCATTCATGGCTTCCAACCAACAATCTGAATCAGGCATATTAATGGCCTCTTTCACAGTCCTAGGCTCATCAGTATCAGTAAGCAAAGCATAGGCACAACTTGTATTAAGTATAGAAAAGCCTTACCTATCTCGTTGTCTTCTTTCACGTGTAGATCTTCTCAATGGCTGAGATTGAGGTACAGGTTCTTGTTCTTGATCAGAACCTTCAGAGCTCCTAGAACTCTCCTCTGAATTGTCTACACTTGGTGCTCGTTGTTCCTCCCTTTTAGGGGTCAAAGGAATACTAACTTCACTCTTTTCTTTCTTCTCTTCTATCTTTTCCGGTTGAGGATCAATAACCAAAGGTTTCAACTCTCTGAAAATTACATTCCTGCTGTAAACATCTTTTCAGTTACTAGATTCCAAAGCTTGTATCCTTTAACACCGACTCCATAGCCAATAAAGACACATTTAACAGCCTTGTTATCCAATTTAGATCTTTTTACCTCAAGAATATGAGCATATGCCTCACAGCCAAAGACACAAAGATGTCTCAGAGAGGGCTTCATACCAGACCATGCTTCCATAGGAGTCTTATCAACCAATGCCAAAGTAGGAGAACGATTCAGCAAATAACAAGCTGTAGCAACTACCTCAGCCCAGAATTTTTGTTCCAGACCAGCATAACTTAACATGCTTCTTGCTTTCTCCATCAACAATCGATTTAGCCTTTCAGCAACTCCATTTTGTTGTGGAGTGTAAGGCGTAGTCTTGTGCCTTTTAATTCCATGGTCTACACAGTACTTGTCAAAATCTGCATTGCAATATTCACCTCCGTTGTCTGTTCTCAAACATTTAATTTTCCTACCAGTCTGATTTTCAACAAGATTTTTAAATTCTTTAAACCGACTGAACACTTCTGGTTTGCTTTTCAAAAAATAAACAAATGCCCTTCTCGAATAATCATCAATAAACGATACATAATATCTTGTTTTAGATAGAGAAGGAACATCAACTGGACCAAAAACATCTGAGTGTACATAGTCCAAAACACCAGAAGATTTATGTGAACTTGAGTAAAATGAAACACGGTTCTGTTTTCCATATATGCAATGTTCGCAGAAATCAAACTCAAGATTACAATCAATCAGCCCCTCTACCAGGTTTTTGTTCTTCAAAGTTTTTAAACCTTTTTCCCCTATATGGCCAAGCCTATGATGCCAGAGCATTGTTTTCTCTGCTGGAAGTTTAACTTCCATTGAGTTTGCATCATGTGTTACTGTTGTGATGTTTTCACAGATCACCCCATTGCAAATGGGGACCCCCTTTTTTCTCGCTTTCGTCGTCGTTTTTGCTTTGATCTTGCAGTTTCTTGCTTGAATCCATGAAGCTAGGAAAGAATGTCCAAGCAGTCAGCTCACAAGGAACATTAGGAATGCTTGAAATAGTGAATTCTCCTGAGGATGAATAATGCCCTACCTATCGTTCCTCGATTAAATTTGGGTAGTCCATGGAAGGAATCTATCATTCCATAGAAGAAGTCCAAATCCTTCGCTCTCAGCATAAGACTCCGTGATGAATAAGGAATCCTGTTCCAAGACTCCAGTCCAGAAGTTCCTATTCCAAGACTCCAGTCCAGAAGTTCCTGTTCCAACACTCCAATCCAAAAGATCCTGTTCCAGAAGTCCAATCCGGATTCCAGTCCTGGAATCCAGTCCAGAAGTTCGATCCAGGGTCCTGTCCGGAAGTTCCTATCCCTGAATCCTATTCCAAAGAATTCATTCCCGGACTTCCATTCCAAAATCTATCCGGATTCCTATCCCAACAAGGTCCTGAATCTGACAAAGCTTGTCACTCCTTGGCATGATCATCTTTCCATCATGGAACTCAGTTCCCAGGCCGGCAGCCCTACTCCTGCAGGACTAATCCAAATGATATCCTCCTGATCCTAATCCAGGACTCAATCTCAGATCATAACTCGGATGGTTTCCAAACCAATAGAGTTTTTCAAGAACTTAAAGAAAATTTTAAAACTATCAACGTTCAAGCACCCCTTCGGAAGACTGAAATATGCAAACAGGAATATTCCTGGTCGCATATTCCAATACCAGCTGGAATATGCGCCCAGGGAAGAAATTTCTTCCTAGTCGCATCGCATAATCCAATAGGTACTGGATTATGCGCTAGGGATTTTTTTGTCCTGGTCGCATAATCCAGTACCTACTGGATTATGCGCCCAGGATCAGGGTGTCCTGCTCCACTTCCTGTCCAGTCCGGACTATGCAATTGGCCTGAAAATCACTCCCTGACTTCTCTGCAAATGCTTGAATCAAAGAACTCACCATCTGGTTGGAAAATTTCACCATGAAAATGGGAGATTCCTTGAGGATGGAAGAAACGAAAACTCCGTATTTCGCCATGAAAATGGGAGATTCCTTAAGGAGGATGGAAGAAACGAAAACTCCATATTTCGCCATGAAAATGGGAGATTCCTTGAGGATGGAAGAAACGAAAACTCCGTATTTCGCCATGAAAATGGGAGATTCCTTGAGGATGGAAGAAACGAAAACTCTGTATTTCGCCATGAAAATGGGAGATTCCTTGAGAGGATGGAAGAAACGAAAACTCCGTGTTCCAGATCCCGTGTCGATATTGAACCTCCGTAAAGCAGCTAGAATTCACCTTCTGCAAATTTCACCATGAAAATGGGAGATTCCTTGAGGGGATGGAAGAAACAAAAAACACCTCGCTTTGGATCCCATGTTAATGATTGAACCTCTGATGAAGCAAACTAAAGTTCACCCTTTGCCAAAAAATTGAAACAGGAGGACAAATCCTTAGTCAAAATCAGGCTCAAAAGTCCAAGTCGCATTATCCAGTTGAGGGTGGAATCTACGCCCAGGAGAGCTTTTTGTCCAGGTTGCAAAATCCACTGCCCCTTGGAATTTGCGCTCCTGGAGGTTTTTTGTCCAAGTCGCACATTCCTGACCCAGGTGGAATTTGTGCTTCTGGACAGCAGGATTCTAGTTCCCTTTGAAAAATGCAAAATAAGATAATTCATGTCCAGAATGAAAGAAGCAACCTTTCATCTGAGTGAGATTCCACAAGAGAAAATTTCCAAGACTTAGCAAAATTTTGGGAAGGAAACCTAAAAGAATGAAGAAATCTGGACTTTGGACAAAAGTGTCCCTGGTCACAAAATCCATGACCAGGTGGATTATGCGCCCATGGAAGAAATTTGTCCTGAGTGCAAAATCCAGGACCAACTGGAATATGCGCTCCTGGACAAGTGGAATTCCAGGGCTCCTTGGAATCCCCGACCGACTAAAATCCCCGACCTTAAGGAATCCCCGACCAAAAGAATCCCCAACCTCAAGGAATCCCCGACCAACTGGAATATGCGCTCCTGGACAAGTGGAATTCCAGGACTCCTTGGAATCCCCGACCTCAAGGAATCCCCGACCTGGGCAACAGGAAATTCCTGTTGACAATGAAAAAAGCGACCTGGACAGGAAGGACTCCTGAACCAACTGGAAGTTGCTCCCTGACTTGGAAATTCCTCTTGTGCATGCCTGGTAATCCTGGAATGAAAGGAAAGGTTAGTCCAAGTGTGAAGGATACCAGGAAGTGAAGAAAAGCCGTTGTTTATTCAGTAATTCATAAGTCAATTTGATCAATTATACAAGTTTAGTTCCTGTTTTATCTTTTGATTGCATTGCATTTAAGGACCTTGTTCATCATGACTACTCGAGGTTTCCCTTGTTTCGCAGGAATCCAGGACGAGGATGAGCTTCCATGAAGACGGAGCTCAAGGATGATCAAGGACTATCTCAGGCATCATGGAGTTCCAATACCGGAGGGGAGGACTACTTCCAACGCCAGACAAGGAGACTCCAGTTCCGGACAAGAGAACGATCCAAGACAATCAAGATGGATACAGAGAGTTCAGACGTCGTGGGATGACCATTTCAGGATCTAGGAGCTCCAATAACAAGAAGACTACACATGCATACCAAGGGAAGATGAAGGCATTACTCCATTCAAAGGCATTAATTTCATCAGCACGCCCCTCTCTTCCAACGCTCAACATGACTGGTACAAGGAAGGCAACATCAAAGATTCCAGTTCAGCAACAGGGAGACTTCACATAAAAGACCGGAACTCCTTTCAACACTTCAAGTTCCATATCAAGGACTTCAATTCCAAATAGGAGGATCAATCCTTGGAGAGCCAAGAATAAAAGTACAGTTCACCATCCATCAGGAAGAACGGGAATCCACGCCAAGGATGAGGAATTCCAACCCAGGAATCCAGGACAGGGAATTCTATTCCACGACAGGGAATTCCAACTCAGGAAGGAATTCCATTCCTGAACCTACTAAAAAGTGCGCCCCTGCTTGATGCAGAGCCAAACACCCTGACCTGCATTCCCCTTTGTATGTCTCGCTTTACTTGCCTATCGGCTAGACATCATACTATCGGCCGATCAAAATGACTTTCCTTATACATGCAAGGCTTGACTTGCTGTTGCCGGTTTCCTTTACCGATGCTACCAATCACGCTTTGCACCTAACCCAAAGTACATGCACAATGTATATTTCAATATATATTCGAAACATGCATTCGGAATATCCATCCGATGGGTTTGACCGCTGACTCTCTTGTATGCCGATCGGAAGCTTTTTTCTCTCCTTCGTATCTTAACTTAATGTATCATCAAAATGTACATCCGCCACATACAACCGCGATAAACATTTGCGAGATACACACGAACATACAACTGCGATATATACAGAATGTATATCCGGTATACAATTGCGATATACATACAAATCGCATATCTGATGGAACAACGCGAATCTTGCACCGATTTGATCCACTAAAAACCCTGTAACTTCACAAACCCTTTTCTTCATCAATCACACAGATCTTACACCCTGCCAACCTAGCACATGATGGCGCTAGGATCTATCTGCACCCTGCACGCGATCCTACAAGCATGAAATCGAACAAAACAGAAAACACAAATCGAAAGCATTGTACAGCGATTCCACCGATTTTGAAGAAATCTAACCGGTGGAATGGATTAAGAAATCCATCCGGCCACAAAACAGCAAATTGATTGCAAAGAGAAAACTAAAGGAATTGAAAGACAGAAAGATGCACAACACAGAATTTTATTATGCCTTTCAGAATGTGTATACAGATGCTCTGTTTCTCAAAATACAAATCACTCTGATCTCCAATCTCTATTACAACTTACTACAACTGATTACATTCGATGATCTAGGGTACTTATCTACTCACCCTCAGTAGTACTGAATTGACTCCAAGCGGCTGGGAGATCTAACAACCTCCAACTGCCTAACAACCTCCTAACTGTCTAAGAACCTTGTGCTTACAGATTTGCCAAGTGTCCTTGGGACTTACAACATGAACCTAGATACAAACTACAATGACATGCATTGGTCAAACAGACCTTATTACATGAATGGTCAGCTTAGGACCTTATTGGAAACATCAAAATGAACTGTAAACAGTTAATACCTCATGGAGGCCACTGTGGATTGGGTGCACCTGCACCACTGCTCAAGGAAGGATTCCTCCACATGAAAATCCTGTTCACCCTGGAATCTGCGCTCAGGATAAAGGACTCCAGGACACCATGGAATTTGCGACCAAGGAGCAAGACAAACAGACAGTTGACTGGTCTCACCTACCTACCAAGCAGCTTAGTCAGCCTGGCATCCAGGACAAGTGGCAACTTTTCATCCAGGGCAGGTGGCGTCCAGGACAGGTGGTAGCATCCCATGGAGCCTATGACATATTCATCCCTATCTCTTTAGGGTTTGCACGGATTTTTAGGAGATTAGATCTCCTCACCTCCTCCTTTGGGTTATGTTTGCCTATAAATAGACTGAGGGGCCTCATTTGAGAGGGTCTTCTTTCTTCTCTCATTTTTTATGCTCTTAGAGCAAGTAGTTAGTTAGCTGTTCATTTCTGTTGCACTCCATTTCTGGAGCAAAGGAACTTTGAAGAATCAGCAAGATTGTTGTAAGACATTCCCAAATCAATATATGGACATTGAAGACTGGTGTTCTTGATATTCTTTGGATTGTGGCATGGTTTTCTGACTTCTTTGAAGCAAATCATAAGCTCCAGGATCTAAGTTGTTTCATTTCTATTTTTTTTCAGTATTTCATTAGTTAGAATGATGGAGATTATTACTATTGAATGATTGAATCTGTTTGTTCATACCATTGGTGATCTGTGGCCTGCAAATCACCGTGCATGGTTAGCCTGAACTAATTCCAAGTCTAACTTCGACTGTTTTGCATGTTTCAGTTCCATGTCCCTTGCAAGAGCAGTCTGAAAATCCTTACTTCCCCTCAAAAGATAGCACCATCCCTACCTAGTTGTTGCCTCATGACGAAGCAGAGGACTGGTTCCAGTTTCTATCTTCAACAACAGTCGTTTCCATTGATTAGACTCCTGAACCCTTACCTCATCTTTTGCATTTTCTTTTAGATTTTCGCTAGGATTAGTTTTCCAGAGCCTCATTGCCAAATCATTCGCCTCTTCAAGAGTGGAACCTAGGAATTCCAAGTTGTCCATTTGTGGAGTTCCATTCGCCCACAAGTCCGAGTCCGAGGAGTAAGGAACTATTCCATGTCCATGAAGGAGCAATCTCATGTAAGTCCCCCTTGTGATTACCAGCAAATCACATCATTCCACTGAGTCTATCCCACACCAGTCAAGACCTGACACAAAAGGAACCTTGGAGCAGTCTCATTCGATCACGAAGTTCAGCGTCTGAGAAGCTTTATTCAAGAGGATAGAATACTCAGTGTTTTATTCTAATGTTTGTTGCAGTCATAAAACACGCATCAACATAAATTGGCGCTAGAAGGAGGGCAGAACAAAGGCATTGTTCCATTCAAAGACATTGATTTCATTAGCACGCCCCTCTCTTCCAACGCATCAACATAAATTGGCGCTAGGAGGGCCGTTCAAGGAATTACTCCATTCATTCTGGGCATGAACTACGAATTACTCCATTCCAGGTTGAAAGAAGGATTGCTGCATCCATTTCGAGTCATTCCTCCATCAAATGTCCAACAGAAGAGAGAAGGAATGCTGAATGAATTCCAGACTGTGAATGCGGAACCAAAGTGAGCTTTTAAGGAAAAATTTTGAGATTTGCTATATCTCATCATATGTGGAAAATTAAAAAAAAAGTAAAAAATTCAGAAAATAAAAGAAGAAATGGATTTCTCAGGATCTAGAAGGCAATTCAATGAGGATCATCCTAAAGTTAACCTTCTCCAACTCTGATGGAATTTGAGTGCACAACTTCACCCTAAGAGTTTAAAAGACTTTGCGTCACGGAGGAAATGTAGAATCCACGAGACCAATGGACACGATGAAATGTATTGTCTAAAATTTCTGTCTAGGATGGAATTAGCAGTGCAAGGGAAAATTCCCTTTTCACAGGTGCATGAGCCAATTGTTCCTACGAAGGTGGTGCCCGACGCCCTATTTGATGAAAGGGAGTTCTTCAGAAGTTTCAAGGAAATGATCAAGAGGAGATTGAGCATTGAGAAGGATTTGCCTGCAGAGGACTTCTTGATTCCAGAAGGATGGTGCAGGATTCATAACACAGCTCATTCCAAACTCACCTGTTCGTCTTGTGCGGAAGCTATTCGTCAAGTCAAGGAACAGTTGAGGTTGGACGAAGCATCCAAGACACGATTAAGATTGGACATCTTGTGGAGCAAGTGTCTTCAAGAAATCAATTATCCATGCAAAGGAGAAGACTTTCCCATTCCATCCAATAGAGACAGTACAAATGGCTCTGATAATCAAAATACTATTGAGGAGAACAAGTTTGCATATCTTCTTCCAAGAAAGAACGAGCCTGCTGAAGGAGAAGCGGAAAAGGAAATAAAAGATGTTCAGATAAATACATGTGACGATCAAGATGTTGATTCCTCCATCAAAAATGAAGGCAACTTCAATCCATTGCAAAAGGAGGAAATCCTTGATGAACACCCGTCCATGCTACAAGAGGTCATTGAGAACGAATCATAAGAAATTTCAAGTGTCCTTGGAGAGGAAGACAACCTTATGGATATGCTAGATAAAAAGGTACCAGCTATTGAGTCCAAGGAAGAAGAACAGTTCGAAGGGGCGCTGGAAGATCCAAGAAAGGAAGTGCCGAACAACTTTTGCCAAAGTTATTCCAAGATGAACAGGTTGCTGCAAGAGGAATGATCCATCATTAACTGCGACCTCCTGATACGCTGATGGAGATTGAACAATTTCCGCTGGAAGACGAAGTATCCCAGGTTGTTTCTCTCCCTGCCTTTAGTTGTGAAGATTATGAATTTGATTATGGAAATTTAGGAAAAACAACTTGTGTGTGGATTAATCATGGTCCTTTTGAATTGCCGCAACTGATAATCCTGCGTGAAATTTTGCTTGAATATGAGGAGTGTAGTATGCAAAATGTTTTCTCTGAATTCAAGGACAAATTTGTTAGACTCCGAACAATCACTTACACATTATTACTCCTATCCATTCTAAGAAATCATGCTAGATCATGTATATATTTAGATCTTTTAGGTCTTGTTCACTCTTTGCTTGTGGTTAGGTAGGTTTCTTTTCAGTTTGCTTTAGCTTAGGTTTGCTTTCCATAGTTAGTTTGCTTTCCTTAGTGTAGTGGTTGCTTAGCTTTAGGTTTCTTTCCAAGGATCCCGATTTGTGAAGGGGTGACGAACTTCTGAAACACAATCTGGCTTATCTCGAAGTGTTCATTCCTTGGATAAATATTCTAAAATTCTTTGCAATCCTAGGATGATTTTCTCTAACTTCATCATCAAGACAGGAATTGTACTTGACTCGGAAAGGGACCAATAATTGCGTCTTGACACTGATATCTTGCAGTCAATGTTTTTTGATCTATATTGTTATTGATATCTCTTAGTCTTCCTTCGAGAAACATGAGTCATGAATTGGAAGTTTGGTGTGGACTCCATAGTTAATTTTGAATAAGCATGAATGCTGGCTCTTGGAGGAAGGATCGACTGTTTAGCATAACTTGAAACATTCAAAGATCTTATACTTTACACATTAAAAAATCTAGAAGTAACTGAGGGAGTCTCAATGATCTTACATTAAGTGAAAATCCATGGTCCACCTTTGCCGCCATCGGAATTCCACACCCAGTTAACTGAGTTATCAACGTAACCTATGCCGTCAAAAGCATGTGTTGCAAGGGTAGCGGTACTGCATTGTACTCTGCCAAATTCTAGTCAAATGAAAATCAAAAGAAAGAAAAGAAAAGGAAAGCACTTGATCACACACCATAACTCAGTTGGATGGACGATCGAGTAATCCCTACCGAGGCTATGGACGCTCACTGGCAGTGGGGCTCTGTTCAAGTGGAATTACGAAGACAAACCCGCCGAGGCTATAGACGCTCGCTGGCAGCGGGGCAATGTCCAGGTAGTTCAGGAGGTGCGTACTAATCATGTAGCTTAATGTAAAGGAAGTTTGATGACCTCAGTTGCCGACGGATGGAAATGAATACAAATGCACACACTTAGATCTCTTGGATATGGATGATTGTGCTAAGCTTTCTGAGTCTGATTTTGCGATCATGTACTCATTTTTGTTCAATCTAACGTGTGGGTGTACGCAGAAGGTTCCAACTCCCTAATTCTGGTTTATCATGTGAATACTTCGCAGAATCAATGTATTTAGCATTGCACACATCGCAATGATCAAAAGAAGTGTTTTGATTCAATCCTTTGTTCTTTTCCCTTTCGAGTGCATTTCTGGGTTAACTAATAAGTTAGAGGGGATTATCCAAAGGTTCCTGGTTTAGAATGAGTCTTTATCTTTCAAATGTTCGAGAACATTTGTTCAAAGGTGGCGCTAGATGTTGTGACGTTTTCACAGATCACCCCATTGCAAATGGGGACCCCCTTTTTTCTCGCTTTCACTGTCGTTTTTGCTTTGATCTTGCAGTTTCTTGCTCAAATCCATGAAGCTAGGAAAGAATGTCCAAGCAGTCAGCCTCCTCATGGACGTTCAACAGAATAGAATCTGCAAGACTTAATCTTATCAGTCCTCTAGCTTTCCTGTCTACTAAGTCCCAATCTTCTTGCTTCATGCCTGAGGGTTTAGTCCCAGACACAGCAACCCACAGATCTCTATTGACCAGCGAATCTTCAACCTTAAGTTTCCACAACTCAAAGTTTGTGCCATTGAACTTCTCAATGTCTATCTTTCCTGATGTGCTTGTCATCTTAATTTGTAGGTAAGACACAATAGACCTCTACAGAACTCCCACTTGCAAAACTAACACAAAAAATCCAACCTACCCACAAGGATAACACAACTGGCCAGGCTCTAATACCACTTGTAAGGAAAGCACAGATGCGGAAACAGCCTTCCTAATGTTAATTCAAAAGGGGAAAATGTAGACAGGTAGCTTTTAATTTCAATTACAACTCATTAAGATGCACAAACCTGGAATTCAGAATAAACATAAATTATAACACAGAGAAAGACACCAGATGTACGTGGGAAAACCCTTTCGGGTAAAAAACCCACAACCACAAGAAGGCAACTTTATTATCACTAAACTCAAAAAGATTACAACAAAGTATTCAGCCTTCTTGACCGGGCATCGATTCTCAGAACATGTCACTGTTCATTTACTCTGCACGTATACAACACGAACTCACACTGTTCTCCAATCATTGAACCGATCTCTACAGATCGAGCTTCATATCAAACAGTGTAAAAGATCAGTTAATAACACTATACATGGTCGATTCAGTTCCTGCAACTGATGGTTCCATTTAATCATTTTTTTTTTTCATTCACAACTGTTCACATTCGTGAGATACTAAATATCCCACATGTATCAAGCATCATTCATCTTTCTGGTTTATATACAAAACCACAAGATATGTCATTCATCATGCACTTTTGCTGCTGACTCGACCATTGGTCTATCCGGTTGGGAAGACTCTCATTGAACAAGCTTCATCGGGGTGACCAAGACCATCGGTGAGACAAGAAACTTAGTCTCACCGAAATCCTCCTATCAGCCCGATACACCTACAGTAAAGCTTCATCAAAGTATCGAAGAGACCCATTTCAGGGTCTTTTCGATATGTTGTCCCGCCGATATGATGTCATCCCTTGTCGGAGTATCAGGGTGACGGACTTTGGAGTATCACCAAAGTGCTATGTCTCGCCAATATCGGAGTTTCGGGGTGACAACTACCAGAGTCTTGCCGATGAGCTTCTGTCAGACCAATACAAAGAACTGTCCATTCCGGTTCATCGAAGCAATTCGATCATGAACAAAGATGCCGAATAGAGGTTTCAAACAATAAAATTGAGACATAATATCTCTTCAGGTGTGGAGGCACGTCCAATCTTGTTTGATGCACTTTTCTTCTGTTTGAGCTCTTGAATGAGTGTGTTGATTTGTTTTGGATGCACTTAATTCTTTTTCATTAGCGTCTCTTTTTGGTTTTGATTTTTTATTACTTTGTAAAGCGTGTGGTTTGGATTTTGGAGGCGCTTTTAAAAATTGCTTGATTTTTATTTCAAAGCGCATGACAAGTGCTTTTATCCTTTACACCCTTTTTTTATTTTTTATTTTTTAACTTTCTTTTAATTTTTTATTTTTTGAACATTGACAAACAATAACGATCATAGCATTTTAATTTTAATTAATATAATAAATTATTAATTATAAATTAATTAATATTAAAATTTACGGATGGTAAATGGACATGAATAAATATGCGCAATTTTGACATTTTGAATTTAGATGAACATTGGGCCTTGACAAAACGAATTTCAGATACGACAACTTGACTTCAACAATTTTCTAAACTTTGACAATTTTGACTTCACTCAAAAATGACTTTTACAAAACAATTACGATGTAGTCCTTTGGCGACGACAACTGAACGTTAGATTTCGACAATACGTTTATTGGACATGGACAGGACAATTTGACAACATGAACGACACATGATGATTCAACAATGACAGACTCTTGCTAACGTAATCCAGTTTTGGATTGGGTACAACACATTTTAATTTATCTTTTTCAAGACAACACAACACAAAACAAAACAATGTGTGAGGTAAAAACTCTCTTAAAATTATAAGGGGAAGTTCCCTAAGAAACTAGACTAACTCTAGACACTAAGCTATAGACAAATATGCAATTATTAACACTATACACAATATTTTGGGGGGGCTTTTGCGATGATGAAATAATAGAATAGCTTCTACCATATCTTTTTGCCTCAAGTATGAGCACAAGACTAGTAACAACTCTTGTTTCACAAGCAAGATTTTGTGGATTTTATGAATGAAAGTCGCTAATTTTAAATGCAACAACACCTTCCTATTGGTTAAATGCAAAAACCAGCAATTTGATGCACACAATATTTTGAAGAAATAATAACATATAGATGACACCTGATCTCAAATATTGAAAAGTTATGTCTCATACAAAGCTACAACCTAAGTAGACAGAAAACATCAATAGAAAGCTTGATGCTATTATCCACTTTCAATTCAATTAATGAAATCACAAACATAGTAATTGCAAACACAAGAAAACAAATTGAACAATATTATTAAGAAATCTTGTCCTCCAAACACTTATTTATAAGGTTATAAAACGCAATTTTGGGGACTTCAGATAATACTTAATTTATCCCAAAAATCAATGTCTTTAAAGCAAAATGCCTAAAGCTACTGAAAAAACAAGAAATATAGCACTTCAAAACTAAAGCTAATCTAAATAAAGCTGAAATAAAAGCTAACTAAAACACCCTAAAAATAAGCTCTTTGACATCATGTCCAAAAATAGGACCCCTGATAAAAGCAACTGCTAAAAATAGCAATCTGATGCAGCTCTTTCATACTAAAACATGGCAGATCTTCTATAGAATTTTGAAACCCTTACCACCAAACCATTGATGACTTCACTAACCATAAAAGCTCTAATGAAGACTGCTGCAATAAATTAATGATATTCTCTCCTGAAATCTGTTTTTATAAACCCTAGGGTTTCACCTTCAAAGCTGCATCAAATTCATTTAAACCCTAGGAGAGAATATGTTTTATGTCTTGCTTCCACCTACTAAAGAATTGCTTAGATACCCTAGGGTTTTGACCACAAATCAACTGCACAAACTGAAACCCTAGGCAGTTAAATGTATTTATTAAATGATTTGTATCAACAAAACCCTAGCACCATAAATCGGCCAAAAACCTTCAAGAAGTCTGAAAACTAACGATTGATTGGATGGCCTTGGAATGTAGTTTTATGACCAGCAATTTCCTAGCACAAAAAAATTCACAAAACCCTTCATCAATCTAAAAATCCTCACTAAAATCCCTAGGATCTACAAGAATTTAGTAAAAAGTTGCCTTAAAGCCTAATTGTATAAAGGAAAAAAGTTGAAAAACTATAGTAAATGATGGAACTATCATGTCACCCTTCTAATTAGTTTTCACCACTTGAAAATCAACCCAAACACTTGAGGACCGCTCCACATGGCGTATTACCACTTAAAACATGACATGAAGAATTACCCAAAAATTAGAATAGCAGATCCCACAAACAAGAATACTTGATGTTAACTGAAGCACGGAATACTTATGGATAATAAATATACAACCACAAAAATGATCAAAAGACTATCTAACGAATACCCTAAACCCATTATACAGAGCAAATGCAAATGTTTGCATCATGTGTGCAGCAAAATCTGTTATTATGCAGATATTTAAAATGAGAAACACAGGTGTGAGCAGAATTGCAATGGCTGAATAGTTTCCAGTAATTATTTTCCCAAAAAGATAGACTACCTTGTGGAAGTACATGCTTCTATTGCAACTTGGACAGTTAATGTTGCAACTTGTTAGTCTTTAAGACTTCCATGCTCTGCTCTGTTCTTCTCAGTAACACTCTTTTATTAATCCACTACTTGAGTGTAAGATAAATAATAATGCAACAGACATGAACTGCACATTGCTATGGGAAAAAAATAAATCTCTGGCAAGGAAAAGAATGAGATACCACACCTGATACTGAAGGATATGAAGGAATTTATCCCAAACAACATGCAAAAGTTGAGACTGTACATATTGCTGTAGTGCTGCAATGAAATGACTGACCTGTTGCCTATACATCAAAAGAATTTATATGATATGTTCAGAGGGAAAAAAAATGATTAAAAATTAAAGCATTTACACACCATTAATAAGGAGATTTATGTTCTACAAAATACTTTAATCTGGGCAGCCACAAAAAAGCACCAAGACAAATGTGGTTTTGAACCTTTAAGACAATAATCATACAAGCACTTCATATGCGTCACTTCCACAATTAAAAACAAAGGAAAATATTGAAAACCAATTTGCGGAGCTGAGATCAAAGGAAGCTAGACACTCGTTGGCAGATTGCTGTTAAATATACAATGTGTACTCTGTTTATGTTTTTTATTTCTTCTGAATAACATAAGAACAACACATTGTTGCAAACAGTAAATATGGTATATGCAAATCTTTGGTACTTTGTATGTTGTTTGGTGAAGATGCCACAAAGCAGTTCCTGAACCTCAAGAACCAAATCACACATGAAAGAACAACTGTTTTATGAATAGCAGAGTGGAAGAAGACTGAAAATAACATTAAGAACATGACTCTCAAGGAAATATGGCACCCGTGCTTCTGTAGTCTGTTGATTGAGAAAAGAATATTTCAGAACTCAATCGCACACATATTATAACCATGTTCCAAATTTTATTCCATATAAGTAAGATCCTTCAAAGATGATAACTTGCTACTCACATAAATACACTAAACACTTTCACAATAGAAATTTCAATCCATTCTATCCACAAATAGAAGACTATATTCACTTCAAATAGACAATTTCAGCCAATCTAGCTAAATTTATTGTCTGTCATCATAGAAACTCACTCATGTGGGCAATATTATGTGTTTGCAGGACCTTGATTGACCATTTCTGCCAGTATGATTAAATTTAATACTAGAGGCTACAAAAATGAAAACTAATGTTCAAATTTGAACACGGATCATGCCCCACATAAACAATTAAGTAATGTGAGCAACAAATGAGATTTTGCTAAATGTAGAATTAGTAGGATTTCTTCTCTCCTATCACAACTCACTGTGCTATGTTTTTGTGAGATATAATGTTATTATATTGTAAACACATAGAAGAGATGTATAGGATAGGAGAATGCAACAATAGTTTTGGTGTTTAATTTTTGTCGGTACCCCTACAGACATTAGCCCTTGTACTCCTTTTGTGCCTATTTTTGTTATCAATTAATCATCACCTGCTTGTCAAGTCAAAGCAGTTGTAGTCTTACCCCATCAAATTGCAAAGTTGTGATGTCGTGGTCTTAAGTCTAAGCTAACAACTCTTGCGGGATGTTCATGGTTGCACTACTCCAAACAAACATTGATGAGCATTCCTGATTGATGGTGACTATGGCATTACAAGGGAAGTATGAAGTGACAAAGGCATGAAAGCTTGAGAGAAATTGAAGAAGTCTTGACACATTTTTCCCTTGGCAAAACCAGAAGTGATTTCCGCCAGCGAACACTTTGGACAGCCAAACCATCACTAACTTTAACGCTTCTTGTCCTACAATATTTGGGCATTGAAACAATCTCCAAGGAGACATGAGCCACAAGCTGTCTTGGACATTTGTCTAGCTGTTGTGGTTACTCTAGCAATTTGTTTTTACTTGATGCTGCAACTATACTTTTAAATTCCCCATTCAAGCGATAATAGATGAAAGAAATAGTAGGGCTGCATTAAGGTGGAATGAACCAAGATGTGAGGTCAGATTGAATTTTGATGCTGCATCCAAAGGAAATCCAGGCCTAGCTGGAGCAGGTTACGTCTTAAGAAGAAATAAAGGTGAATTTGGTCTAGGTCGTTCAAAGTATTTAGGTGTGAAAACTACTAATAATGCAGAACAGGAAGCATTATTTGAAGGTATAAAAGCCACTTATATGGCAGGCAGGGTATTGAAAAGTGGAAATTGGAGGTGATTCTCAACTAGTTGTTAATGCAGTTAACAAAGGCAGTTGCCCGAATTGGAAACTAAAAGTGATCTTAGAAGTTCTTGTATTGGACCTCACATTGGATAAAAGTAGAGAGATTAAACATTGGAATGAGGTGGAACCCCTAATTCAGGAGGATCCGCCATTGTAATTGTTGTATGTTATGGTATGTGTTAGTATGTATGCACTATGATGAGTCGAGAGGCTTCCATTATATTTATGTCTATAACTCACACATTTTATAGCATGACAGTATTCATTGTGAATTGCCTAGTAAATGTTTTATGAGGCATCATGCAGCGAGGTGGGATTACCTGTGGTTTTCTTAAGGTTTGTGTGGGTGGTTGTTTTGGATGGTAGTTGTTCTTCTTGTAGGTTTTGTGTTGTTAGTTTGTGTGGTATTGTCTATTATAATGGTGCGAGGGGATTCATCTAGGGACTCATTGCATCATGGCCCTATTACAAACCATCATCTAAGAAAGATTTTCAATTTTTCAATTGTGTGCTGGACAGTAATCTTAGTCAAGGCCATATTAGGGATGGATGGTTTAGTAGATAGAAGCCAATTGCGCTCGAGGCAGTGATTTTGGCGGATTCCAAGCAAAAGTTAAAGCTGGTTGTGGTGAGTGTTGACATTAAGGATTGTATCCAGCAAGTATTTGTTCCAAATGAGATGGATGAAATGGAAGAGGATTTCGAATTGCAAAGAGGAATGCAGCCATCTGGTATGAGTAAATAGAAAAAGTGTGCTTCAAGGGATCCTTTGGATGAGAACATAAAGAAATTACATGATGATATCCATGAGTTGCAGGGAGATAATCAAATATCGAAGGCATTTTGTTAGGATTTGAGGATGGTGGTACAGCATATGGTGATCTCTTTTCACAATGGTACATTGTAGCCAGCAAATGGATATACAATTGAGTCTTGGAGCGATGGGTCACTGCACACCCTAGTACTAATCTACAAATGGTCTTGTGTGCTCCTGTGCAGATCTAGTATAGTATGTTGGGTTTTCTGTTGTGGGTGGTAGCTATAGTTGTAGTATTTCTTGTTTGCTTCATGGTTCTTCTATAGTAGTCTCCTTTTGGTTGTTTTTGGGTACATGGAGTATGTAAATGTTGCATAAGTATGGTATGGTTATCTTTAGTTTTTGTATATGATGGATTGTATGGGCTCATTGTTTTCTGATAGTTCTAGCCCAGGTGGCTTTGATGGGTTGGGAGTAGTTTTAAGATTTAAGCATGTCTCTGTTGATGGTATAGTTGGTTTATCTATTATTGTGGTTTCTTCTATTGTTGCTAGGCTAGGGCCCTATATATAGATTCCCAATAATATAATTAAAAAATATTTGGGTGACAAAACAAATACTAAGAGATGCAAGGGTGTGGTCTTGTTCTAGTGATCAACAATGATTCTTTGCACCCATTTGAAAAATGTTTGTAAGGTCATTCCCCTTGGATGTTATTATGGCCTTTATTTTTTCTATCAAGGAATCCATGCCCTAAAATGTCGCCTAAACAAGTTCAATCTATTTCGATAAACCTGATCAAAATCATGTGGGTTGGGTGAAACTCAAAAGATAATCCACACGACCCCATCAATCATCATCTAGGGCCAATGATTTGACATAGACTCCAAAGGTTGTTGATGACCATGGCAATCAAAGCCTCTCACAACTTCACAAGTCATCTCAAGACAACTGTGTGATGTGAATCGAATCTCAACAATCTAATATGTTTAAAAAATTAAAACAAATTAAAAAATAGATAATATAATTTAAATTTAAATTTAATCGCAAACTTAAAGTAAATCAAAAAATTCAATATTGAAATTTCTTAAACTTACCTTCAACAACTCCAGCTTGGAGGAGGACCTCAAGATGGCTTAGATATATGATGATTTGTCACAAACATCCAAATCTCTTCAATGTTGGTGTAGATTTATTTGATCCACTTGATCTGTGTGCAACACCAAGTTGAATGAATTTATAGCATGTCCCAAAAAGGTGCCTATATCTTGCCTCCACCAATGAATCTATTGTCATGCAATTTTTAGCATTGTTCACTAGGACTTGGACAATGTTTTGAGTGCACACCACCTCAATCAACTTTCTGAGGATGTTGGCAATGAAGTCTGCATCCTTCACTTGCCCCTTACATTCTTACTTCAAAACATTGCCCTATTAGGGCACACTACAATGATATTAATTAAGGGCTTGTTTTTGCAATATTTCCATAGATCAAAAATGATGGACACTCCCGTTTTGGCCCATGAATCTCTAATTGGGTGTAGTGATATTTCTACAAAATCTTTTTCCTTTACCAATAAGGTAGTGCACACCTTTTCATGCCTAGTACCCATAGAACTTTTGAGTGTTAAACTATTTGTCATCACCATTTCCCACCAATACAGTGATCTCACAAGATTGAAAGAAAGCCCACTAGTGTTAATGCAATGAGCAATGTGCTCATTTGTACTGTCCCTCGTCTCGTTTTGAAATTCCCTTTCCAATGGGCTTCTTTTGCAGGAAACAAAGGTGCTATCGTTTAATTGGGAAGATGGTGTCGCAATGAAAGAATGAGTGGTAGCCACTATTAGAGAAGCAGAAAGTGGCCCTAAAAGTGGCTTGTGCGATCCTTTCTTGGCTTAAGGATGGAATTTTAATTTTCCTCTCAGTTGCACCCTCTCCTTCTTGCAATTTGATATAAGAAAGAAATCAATCTTTTGGCAACCCATGTTTGTTCAGCCCGAGAAAAGTTCTAATTTTTTGAACAACCATTACACACAAGTGAGCTTTCACTCAACTATACTCATTATGGCAATGACTATAATGCCAAATATAACCCTGCCTCCAGCAAGTTGTTCAATCATTGTGATATGTCACCAAACAAGTGAGTGATGTGTGATAATGACTTGATGGTTGTTCCATACTCAACCTTGATGACTGAAATGTCTCCCTACTTGCTCTTACAAGAGTTAGTTCACTACTTGATATATGAGTGCAAATACTCTTCCAAAGAATAAGATCGTTCTATGTCTTTTAATGCAGTGGCGGTTAGGACACCTTTAGGGAATATTCCTTCTTGATGGCTTCCTCCTCAAAGGCTGCTTCTTCTTCTATTTGTATTTCTTGGATTGCAAGTGCATGAACAAATTCTTTTGCATTGATTTGAGGCGCCGCTTCTTTCTTGGACTGCCCCTTGCAATTCCAATCCGCAATTGACTACAAAACTTTGCTTGTGTAAATTATAGGTAGAACAATTTTCAATCCATAATATGCTACTTCAATTTTCATTCAAATGATAGTGGAATGCTTCACAAATTTAGAGTATGCAATCTCAATGGAGAGATAACTAGAAAAAAGAAATACCATGGAGACAGATTTATTTTCGAAACCTTAAGGAGAGGAAAACCAATTGGAAGTGGCAATTGAACATCTTTCGAGCATTTCCTTGGAATGAAAACAATTACAAGTGTGAGAAACTCATTCCATGTGTTTCCTATCTTCCTAGTGCTCTCTAGCTGGTAAATACTTTAACCTTGCAAATATGTACTCTGCCTAGCATTATTTTCTTCTATGTTGTAATATATTTTTCTTTGTATTGTATTTGGCAGAACTCTTTAATGTAATATATTTTTCTTTGTATTGTATTTGGCAGAACTCTTTAATGCCTCTATTGAAAATGCATTCACTATGGAATGCCTCCCATGAGTCAATCCAACCCTATACATGTCTTACATAGGTGTTGGAGGATCCTTCTCGTGCTTAGGAAGTCTCTAGAGTCTAATTTATAAGTTCAGATGCCAAACTGTTCACCCCGCATTCTCATTCTTGTCGTCATGACAATGTGGTGGTTTCAAAACTGCCCCTTCAGTGGTCATTTTTCCTCCATCTTCCAAAAGCAACAACTTTTGCATACGGATTCAAAAAGAGATCATTTTTTCAGAATTGCATAATTTTTCGAGAGGAGCATGAATATGTAAATATTCAAGTTTTGGTGCCACCAAAGTACTGCTTTTGGTCCTAAAACAACCACACCTACGGGGCCAAAATCCGATCACAAGCCCACATTTTGAAGGCTTTTTGGTCCCACAAAATCTTACACTTGAAATATACAAGAATTTCCCCCTCTATCTCTAAAACTTATGAGCCCGTGTGTCTAGAACAAGACTCCCTCACATCTCTATGTTCACTCATCAAAACAGTGCTCCACACAAAGGTGCTTTGAGGCAGAAGGTATTGGTGCTCTATCACACTTTGAAACCTGTATATGGCAAAATTGGTGTTTCCTTTGGTGTTATTTCGATGATCTTCCCAACAGTGATCACTAAAACTTTGGATACTACAACCTTTGCAATGCACCAAACATGTTACAATGGTTGTCATGGATTTGAAACCATATCACAACATGCTATGATCACTTCTTTACAACTTGCTGATTTGTATAACTTCTCATCATGCACAATTGTCCTTTCTACTGAAACATATGTCACAATGAATGTCATGCATTATGATAAATGTCCACAATCTTGTTGAATGCTACTGGGCATGTTACAACCATTGAAATTGTATGAATCCTCATACTACAACTATGCACATGATATAGTTGTAATGAGATTTACGCAAAATACAATAATGGTGGTCATATGACCCATCAATCTGATGCTTTTTTCCTTGATAGAAGTGGATTCCCAACCTCATGCAATTCGAACCTTCCTGACTTGGAGTGCTCTATTTCTTCCACCCAACTTGCTACAGACATGTGGCCAATATTCTATTGTTCGTAATCGTCATACCCAAGCGGTTACAATTTTGTTTCCACGCTCATTCATGTTTAAAATGCCATGCTTACTTGCACATACAAATGGTTTAGTTCCCCTTCTATGCTATACCATACAACCAGTGGAACAAATTGCATGCTATAATAACAACATTTCCATGAAAAGATATACATGCATACAACATTTGGAAAATGCCCATGCTTCTGATTTTGCTGATTTTGCTAGAAGCCATGAAATCTCAGACAACTCTACTTATCCTTCCTCTCTACGTACAACAAGTGGATGTGAGTACCAATCATCAACATACGAAATGTGAAGGCTGAAGTTATCCCATTATCTCATATATTTTTCCCTTTTCTTGCCCCTCCCCTACTTCTAAATGGGCATGTTCACTCATGGTGAGTCAAGAATCCTCCTTGCTAGCTCTACAAGTGGAGTTTGCATCTTAAACATAACTAGAATCACTGGGAAATGCTAGGAATGCTACTCATATGCCAATACAAATAAAAAGCATCTCACCCCTTCCTCCTTTGCAAATCAAGTAAATGCCCTATCCATGAATCATATGACTACGCTTTATCATGCAATGGCGGTGAAGATTCTTGTGATAGCTGTTCTCTCCTCGATTCCATTATTTTGCTATGCTTCTTTTCCCCTTCTCTTTGTAGCTGATCATTCTTTCCCTTCCCATGTTTTGGGTCAAGCTCTAGATAGAGTCTCCAACACTTGCCATCCCAATGCCCTCCAACCTTGCAATAAGAACAATAGTTGTTATATTTACACAGACTCAAATCAAGTAGCTTCTTACATCCCTTGAGCTGAAATATCCCACATAGGATATTTACTATTTTTTCTGATTTTAGGGTTATGATTTTTGCCCTAATTTTCTGATTTCCAAATCTGATCCAAAACCCTAGTTTCTGCAGTTCTGATTTTCTGTTTCAGACCTAATCAAACACTTATAACAGCCACTTAACATGCTAAAAACATCATAACAATCATGCCAGCACATGTGCCAAAATCATAGTTGAATTACACAATGATTCAACACCAAAATGCTACCAAAATGATAGGAAACTCAGATCAGAAGTCTGCTGTCATAAATCAAAAATATGAAGTCTTCAAATACATCAAATACCGTGGGCAAACATGCCCAGCTATAACCTGCTATAAACCCTAGGGTTTATACATACCAATTTACATGCAAATTTGACCTCTGAATGATGAAAATGGACCTCCAAGGTGTGGCGCTCAAACGTAGGGTTTGAACCTGTTGTGACCAAATCACACATCACCCCATTCCAAATGGGGACCCCCCAGTTTTCTTCATAGGATTAGTCATTTTTAGGATAGTTGTTTGTATTATCCCAGAGTTAGTCAGTTGATAAGCCTGCTGAGGTGGTATAGAGCATTCCTTAGGTCAAGTTGAGAAGGATCTGTATGTGAGAATGGTGTTTTGAACTCAATATGCCTCAATGAGTGAAGATTTGCAGAAAAAGTGGCTAAGTATGATCTAGGCGCCCATTGTTGCTCAAATCATCATCATGAGCGCCTTGAGTTGAAGATTGCTTTCATTATGTCTTCATGTAATTTCCTATCATCATGAGCGCCTAGCAAGGTATGTTGGACTCTGCAAGTGTTTGAGTGTCTTCGGAAATCATGGAATCTTAAAGTGAGCAATTATTCAAGTTAGGGCACAATTTCACACCTGTTCCACCATAAAAGTGGGCCTAAAGGGCTTGAGAACATCACATCAGGATAGGGCGCAAATTCTAGCTTTTGTAGTTATTTCTGGCGCCTAGTGTTGGAAGTTATCAAATCTAGCCTAGTGAAGATGCTTGAAATCCAAGACCCATATGGTGTGGACGCATATCTTCATCTCTCTAATCCAATTCTGGCGCCTTGACAAGGGAATAACATTATTTTAGCCCCTAAGGTAGAGTATGCTTGAAGTTATGAATCTTGAAGGTATTGAAACATGATAAGTCTTCTGAAGAAAGCAATTGTAATGATGGAAAATTGAGGTAAGTGGAGGGGGGCTTCATAATGTCTAGGTGCCAATTTCTACTCAAAACACCACCTTTGAGCGCCTTGATGTAAGGGAAGGTTCAAACTCATTAAGCATTCCACCTTAAGTGAAGTAAAGGTCTCTGAACACCTTTGATATGTGAAGATCTAGGTGCCCTCCAATGTCTAAACAACCTTACATCAGCGCCTTGGAAGAAATCAATTTAAAACTGCAAATTTTCAAGTCTTTTTCATGAGATCATGATTGAAGGATGAGGTTACTTGTTAAGGGGTCTTCATCTAACATTAGGCGCACTTTTGCACCTAGAAATCCATTAGAAGGCGCCTTGACATGAGACAACCCAAAACCATAAGGTAAATGCGCCTTGAGAGGTATGAACTTCTTGAAGTGCTCACAAAATGCTCATTTTGGGTAAGGCGACCCATATCTTCAAATTGAGTTCAATATGCGCCTAAGGAGGAATCTTGTTTAAATCATTCACTTTGAGGTTTTGAGACTTAAAGTGGTTTTAAAAAACAAACATAAGGCACTACTTCCTCAAGTCATTTCATCTCTATGTATGTTTCTAAAAGCATTAATGAAGACCTCTAGAATAGGCGCACCTCCATGCATTTTTCCACTATTTTGGTGCCTAGGTGTGAAAGGTCTTTAAAATTTTGAAAATTTTGAAAATTTTGAAAATCACATTAAATGCCTAGTTTGGCCGACCTGCATTTAATAAAGTTAAATCACCTATAAGAAGAGGAGCACTCACCTCATTTGGACATCATTCACATCACAATCTCACTTAAGGAGCGATTTTTTGGAGCAGGAGCAGCATTAATAAAGGCAGATCTGCACCTTTTTGAGTCTGATTTTTGTCATTCATAACTGATTTTTATCATTTCCTACAGAAATCTGCACTTTTCTAGGTCTGAAAATTGGTGTAAGGTATGTTTCAGCCACTTTTAATTCATAGAATTGCCTTCTTATTTACTTAAATTGCAAATTTTTATAGTTTTATCATCCAAAACTCAGGTTTGTGAAGGTAGATGGGCATGATGGCAAAGGAGCGTCAAGTGATGATCAAGATGGATGCCAAGTCAACTATACCTGACTCTAAGCTCGAGACTCATTGGAAGAATGTGGGAGACACCAACATGGGACACATCAACCTAGAGGAGATGAAGGATTTCTTGCTCGCCATCATGAGGAATGAAGACATCAAGGCCATTGCAAAGAGTGGAATCATTCAAGCGGCATGCTTCCCACCTACCCTACCTAGCACTGAATTGGTGTTAGAATGCATTCAACACTATGACAGAGATAAGACAAATTGTGGCTAAAGACGGGACTGTCCTCGCCTACTTGCAGAGAGAAGCTATTCAGGAGATCTTCAACATCCCGAACTGGAAGGCAGTGTTCATTTGTCCTACAACTGCCCAACGTACCTTTGAAGGCAATTCCAAGCACTACATGCAAGAAGTGAGGAAGAAGTGGATGATAGATTCATCAATCAAGATATACAACTCTAAAGATCCAAAGTTCCACAAGGCAGATTTCAAGAAGGAGATAAGTTACTTCATCATGTTCTTGAATCGAGTAACAGGTAGGCCTCAATCATCGACTTTTGAAGAATGGATGTATACATGCTTTGATCATGTGTTTACAAAGAATAAGATGATTGATTGGGCTGGGCTTATAAGTCATTGTCTCGATAAGCAATTTGAAAGTTTTGATGAGTCAAAGTCCTTCATGACTTCCTATCTTGTCTACATACTGGCAAGAAATGTGGTATATAAAGGATTGACAGCTAAAGGAGAAGTAGGCATAAAGTCTGGCTAGATCTTATCATATCAGTGCTATCCACAACTCCATTTGAAGAATATCAATCATTATAAGAGGTTTAATGATGCATTTGCCATGTACATAGTGAAAAAGTTGCGAGGAGAGTTGCATAGAAGATTGACAGGTGCTGCTAGGAACTTCATTGAACAATATGGAAGATACTACATTCAATATGATAAGTTCACTTATATCAGAATACAAGGCTTTACATTCTTTCCATATAGACTGCCGAGGTATCCTACTAATAGGATGGTACTGTTGGAGGTATCGAGACAGTTGTTAGAGTTCCATAAGATGCAAAGGACAAGAAAGAAGGCCGGGGTTCAATTCCCTCTCAAGCTTGAGAGATATTATTCATGTCCATCACTTCAAGCAGCCGAGCATTCAGAGATGGAGCTTCAAGCATATCATTTACATCTTCATGATTCAAGGAGGGAGAACTTTGATCCACATGGAGCTATTAAGCAATCATATCCTACCTATCAGCATATTGAGCAACTGGAAGATCATTGGGCAAATGCAATTGATGATGATGATATAAGGATGCAGAAATGTTCAAGGTTAAGATGGGATCTGGTGAGAGCTACAAAAGTATTGAGGATTCCTGATCAGCTAGATGATGATAGAACTCTTTCAGGTGATGAATAGAATAAGATCCGGAACTTGCCATATGACATTAACTAGACTGATAGAGAAAGAGTATATGATGAAGACTTGATAGAACCTATCATTGCTATCACTAAGGAACATGCAAAAGAGCAAGAACAAGCACTGATGGATGAAGGAAAGAGGCTCACTTACACCAAGATGGGAGAAGTTGAACAGCAGGAACAACATAGTGCACCTGGTAGAAGTTCACGAAGTAAGGATAATGAAAGAGATTCAAGTCAAGCAAGGAAAAGAAAACAACTTGAATCTACACAAGGAGAATCAATTAAGAAGAAGAAAAGGATAAGCATTGAAACTGCTTCATCTAGACAACTAGGAGATACTCCAATGAATCAGGATATAGTTGTACATGTTGTTGAAGATGCAGTCTCGGATACTCCATTCGAAGAGGTGCCTTCAAGTCCACATGACACTAAAATCACTAATGAAGCTAACACTAAAGACAAAGATGAAGCTGAAGAAGAATCATTGCCTATGCAAGGAAAACAAGTACAACAGCCAGGGAATTTTTCATCATTGCCAGAGTGGCTACAGGATAGAATTAAAGAAAGTTGTTCAGTGCAAAAATATCATCTTATTCCAGTTGAAGAGTTGCTTCTAGACGTGTCTACTGAAAAACCGAAGAAGAAAGCAACTAATCTTTCAAAGATAACAAAAGATGAAGTTGGTATAAGGAGAGTACATGTAGTTGTTCCAAGACTTGAGAAGAATTTAGAAGACATTGCACCTGAAGATTATGATATCAATACAATTAACTTGGGTCCATTGACTGGAGCACAAGTAGAAGAACTTCAGGGTTTAATTGATAATGCTCGAGCTAGGCAGGAAACAGAAGGTAGGATTAAGGCTGAACAAAGGTGCCAAGCATTGGAACAGTATATCCAACACTTAGTTCATCCTATCCATCAGTAGGAGAGAGTTTCTACACCTCCGTCTCTTCTTCCTCCAGAAACAGTTGTACATCTTGAGGGGTTGAGGTCTTCATCTCATAGGTTGAAAGATTGGATGAAAAGGTCAAAGGAAACAACATATAGACACCTGGAAGATATTATGCAAGTGTATGATAAGGTTGTTGATCTCAAGGAAAGAGTACTTGCATTGTTGACAGCCTGTGCTGAGTTTAAGGCCATCAAGGAACAATATATGCCACACTTGAAGAGTTTGATGGAAACTTCAGTTGATGAGTTGATACATGCTGAGGTGATTGAAGAAGGAATAACATATGATTTCTCTTCTTGGTACTATTGCTTTCGCAATAAGGGACAGCTACTTGATAGAGTGGAAACAGATATGTCAAGAGTAAGGAATGTGATTCAAAGAATCCAAGATGGAATACATGCATCCTTAATGAAAATATGCAATCCCTTTGGAGAGATGACTATTGAAAGTATGAAAGAACAAGTTCAAGCATTCTACTTTCAAGAGAATGATGTTTCTGATGAGAAGCTTGATAACGTATTTTCACTTGATGTCCACCTTGGCACGAACAAAGCTAGAATGACTGATTGGGAGAAGACACTTGGCCTTTATGCAGCTGATGTACTTGAAGCTGAGGGAACCACTAGGAATACGCCAAGTGTACCTTTTGATGATATCAAGCAAATAGTGTCCAGATTCATTGAACTTCATAACACTAGTGATGGTTATTCACATGGAGATTCCTCATAGGCTATTGATTTGTCATCTTTATCTTCTTGGGAAACGTGCCTTTGTTCCCTCTTTCATATAATAAAAATAGGAGTTTATTGTAACTACTTGTGAGGTGGCATAATCTGGTCCATTGGCTCTGCCAATCGATCTTGACCTTTCATGTATTCTTGAGGTCTATATAAGGGCTCCTTTTGCTCTCATTTGTAAGGTTGAAGACTCTGAAAATTGTTGCAAGAGCTCTCTTAAATAATATAAGACTCGTTGTTTGGTGATTCTCTATATGTTTCTAAGTGTTGCATGGTTTCTGATTTCTTCAAGCAAATGTTAAGTTAGATTAAGTTCTCTTTTAAGTGTTATGTTAGTTGGTGGAAGGTTTTATTATTGTTTTGTGGTGAAATCTTTATGTTCACACCATTTGTAGTTTGTGGCTTGCAAATTGCAGTGTATGGTTAGTCTGAACGAAGTGAGCTTAACTTTGATCTTTAGTTTGTTGAATTTTCATGAGCATAAGTGATTTGAATATCTGGTATAACCTTAGAAGATAGCATCAACTTTGTGTAGTTGTTTAACCTAGCGAAGCAGAGTTGGTTGATTTCACCTGAGCAGTAATCATCTCTTACATCTAGGATTAGATTAGTTTCATTGAACCCTTTATCTTTTGTTCTTTCTTTTTCAATCTTGTTAGAATTTAGGATCAAATATTTCATTGCTATATCATACGTCATAAGTTGTAGTACTTAGATATTCTAAGTGTTTGCCTCTTTCATTGAAACAACAAGTTGTTTGAACAATTGTGTAAGTCCCTTTGTGTTTATCAGCAAAATCACATCAAGTCATTGAGTTATCCATCACAAATCATAAGAAAAGGAACCTTGGAGTCGTCTCAATTGATCACTTTGTTTAGCATTCGAGAGGCTTTATTCAAGAGAGAGTCGGATACTTAGTATTTTACTCTATTGTTGACTTGTCGAAAAACAATCATCAACAGAACCCTATGCCAATGAATCTCCACAAAACCAAAATGGCTGATCCTAGTGGGCGCACAGGTCTGCTATGTTCGATGCTCCAAGAATGATGTCAATAATGCCAAATGGATGCAACAAAACCACCAAAATCTCCTCCAAAGTAGGCGCTCCAAAGGAAAGATGAAACCCTGGCCACAAGCACCAATTTACAATCTTCAACAACGTCGGAAGAGGACTGATCGGCTGCTGTACCAAACTGAGTATTTTTTCCAAACCCTAGCAGCCAACAATCTCCACAAATCGCCTCAAGAATGAGGTCGCTCCACTCTTAGAAGGTGGCGCTCAAACCCTTGGGCCAACCCTAGTCAAAATGCCTCTAAAACTCGCCTACAAACCCTTCTTCAAATCTCATCTGAATATCTGATATAGAAATCTGCTCCTCTTTGCCAATGAACAACAATGAAGCACAAATTGATCCCCGTCACGGAATCACCCACGGATGAGCTAGGTTTTTGTCCAACTCACGTTGAACACAAGGGTTTTCGTCCTTGGTCCGATTCTCAACTTTTGTTGCAGCCAAGAGAGTAAAAACTCAAATCAAAATGAAGTATGCTCGATATCATCTAAATGCCCTCAATGCATCTTATATTTACACAAGTCTCAACTCTCTCCCATAGCCGACCTAGAGATAGTATTTTCTTTTTATTTACAAAACCTTTTCCCTCCAAGTAGGCCGACCATCCTTATTAATCCTTGGGTACCCAAATTCAAATTAAAGATTTAAATTCAAGATTACCTTTTCTCCTCTCCAAGTCATTCCTCTCAAGGGCACCACAAAATATGAATTAAATATTATTTCAATGCTATCATAAAATCGTTCCTCCAAGTGAGACCAATGATTAATTTTTATAAACTCCACTTACCCTTCGTTAAGGCCGTCATGAGGAATGATATCAAATGCCAAGGAATGACTAATTTCCCACACATTTACCATCTCCCTAGATGGTTCACTCCTCTAGAGAGCAATTTTATTAATTCAAGATAAGTACATCATAATTATGAGAAAACTATGACAAGTCATTTCCCATACTCAAATTGTGGAAATTAGCCTCATAGGTCTTCTTTTGTGATCACTCCGAAAATGGGGACATTACATGAGCCTGTCTTGACCCTTCTCTTGCTTGTTTATTGGAGAGTGACTTCTTCTCTTCTCATCCTTTCTATGGAACATAGACCCTTTAGTGGTGTTTACTCTTCACATTATCCTAAAACGGTTACTTCTCTCACAACTAGTACAAGGAACAAGATACTTACATTCTTGTGCAACGTGTCCTTACAATTGAAACAAAAGATGAACTTTCTACCTTTGGTATGCCTTATTTGATTTTCGCTTGCTTGCTTGGCTCTTCCTTAGGCCCAGCTAGTGGTGTAGTAGCTGGAGTGTAATCTCCCCATTTCTTCTTTGCATCTTTTCCTCCTTTCTCATTTGAAGGTGTCTTTGTCTTTGAAAGCTCCTCTTTATACTCTTGAGGTAGAGTCTCACTCACCTCTATCTGCCTTAATTGTTGCTTATGCTTTGGAAACAACCTATAATAATGTTGAGGCATCAAAAAAATAAGGTTCAAATAATTTTTACCTTCCTTGGGCTGTCCTTGGTTTGTGCATGGTGTAGACTGCTCCTTTGAGCATTCACCAGTTTCTGTGATCCCATAACCAAGGCCCTCAAATTGAGGTTTTTCCTCAAATATAATGGGTTTGAGTATACCTTGACCTTGCTTGCCAAGTCCCCTTCCACATCATAGCCCATTTTTGTTAGCAACTTGTAGCCTATACCTTAGTATGCTCTTCAAACTTGCCAATGGAAATATCTGAAGTAACCTTTTGAAAGAAAGCATGCTCATGGGTGCCTTCTTTGCGTATCTCATAAAGTGTTTGTTGCAATTGCTCAAGGATTCTAATGTAGAAGTCTCCATGATTCTCCCTACTAGCTTGTAACTCTTCGATTCTTTCTTCCAACTGATGCACTTCCTTCCAAAGAGCTCTATTCTCAACTAGCACCTCTGAAAGCAACTAGAGGTGTGGAATATGCTTCCTACACTAGTCTACGAGAGGAGATATATGCAAAACTTAAACTAATCACATTGTTACAAGGAAATATACACAAAACGGATTTACCATAACATAGTGATATACATGAGGAAAACCCTTTCAAGAGAAAAACCTCACACTCCAAAGCAATTCAATATATTTTTCAGTAATCAAAGGTTAAAATACACTTCAAAGTTTAAGCCTTTACAAAAGTATCACCAACCAAAGATCTAGAGGTATTCTGACAGCATAACAATACCTACAAAACACACTATCAAAACCTCCATCTCTGTAATATCTCACTTAAATTTTTTTGAATATATCATACCCTAGCACACAATTATAATAATTTTGATCAATTAATATATAAACGAGAAATCCTTATTTTATTTGATGAGATCAATTCAAGAATTACTGCTAATAGTTTATACTGTATATCAGTTTTAATGCTCAGAATATGGCACAAAAATGACCAAAATAACCCTTTCTCACGACTGGTAATTAGTCCCAATACTGCAGCAATTTATTTCTCAATGAAGTGCCTTTTCTGCCTTAAAATCTCCCTGATAAATGTCCTTAAATTGTCACAACCTGCTGTCAGTTATTAGGATACTTTAATTCAAACTAAGATTATCAAATTTGCACAAAGGTGATCTCCATGTGAAATCACTCTTGGGAATTGTGGGTTTTTGTCCTCCAATTCCAGACCTAGATGAGTTTCATCTCAGGTTAATTGAACCATAGTTCCATGAACCACAAGGAGTAATAATCGGATAATAAAATGTATTCCTAATGATGCCTTCTTCTCCTTGCTTGGACTCTCTGAAATAGATTATTTCTTCAACAGTCATATTGAGTTGTTAGACTAACAACTCTTTGGAGATGTGCCAACCATTGATTTAAACTAGGATCAAGTTGTAATGTCCCACCCCAGGTGGACACTTGCCAACACAAATTTTCTGCCTTTGTTTTGATAAATGTTTGATAATGTTTGTGCTTAGGGTTTTGTGGGTTGTTTTTGCATGTTTGATATTTGCATTGAATACATGAAATATATATCATATATGGAAAACCCACAAAATATATAATGATTTTGCATAAACTAACAATGACCCAGATCATAAAAAGTGCTAAAACTAATTACTGTGACATACCCATATGAATATCTTCAACTTTGTTTTTGTGCTGACGGAGGACCAGCCATATGAGCTACAGAAATATGCTCCAAACTCCTAGGAAAGGAGAGATTGTTTCACAAATAGAGGCATCTCAATAACAAACCCTAGGCCTCCCCAACTACTGAATAAACGAGACCATGGAAGAGTATTTGCTGATCATGAGAGCCCACGACCTGCACCAATGTAGTACGGCCTCCAAGGAGTGATAAAACTGCACAAACACAATTGAAAACCCTCTAATCTGTTTCAGTTCTGATCTGCAGATGATTACAGCCTTATGGCGACCACCAAGGAGTAGAAATGAACACTAAATAACCCACAATGACCTCTCCAAAAGGTACGGGCAGCAAGAAGTGTGCCAAGAGTAATAATTAATGCAGCCACAACAATAAATGCCTTCACAATGATTTTTCAGATTCAAACCCTTGTTGATTTCATTGAAAACTTCACCAATTTGCACAAATAGAACCTTTGTATGAAGCTCTCCTGAATGCTATCTTCAATGGATATTTCACCACCTCAGAATAGCTGCAACACTGAAGAATTTTCGCTCTCCAATGGCTGGTATAGCTAAAACCCTTGGTTTCACACAAATCCCAATGCTCTCCAAAATTTCATTAGTGTTCAATCAACAATGAATGATTTGCTTTTCCCAATGCCTTATATATTCCACCTCAAATTCACTTTTTAATTCATTTCATTCAATTTACTTTCATTTCCCTTTTAATTATGATGCACCACTTAATAGCATAAAATATACTTTAAATCATTTAAGTCCCCTTTTTAATAAGTCCTTATGTCTCCCTTTCAACATATAAATTAATAAAGTATTATTAAATAGATCACTTTATTAATTTCCATTTAACCCTTATATCACCTTTCATAATAAAGTCCCCTTTAAATAATGACCTTATGTTATAAAATGAACCATATATTATAAGGTCATATTCCTCATTAATGATATTCATATTAATATTTAACTATTATTAAAGTAATCACTTTAATAATAATTAAAATATCATAACTCCATAAATAAACATTATTTCTCAATTCCATCTGAACCTGGGAGTTAACCATTGTACCCTTTGTGCATCCAATCGCCTTACTAAAAATAGCAGGGGTCCCTCTCTACAACCACAGTCTTACTATAAATAGTAAATCCCTCATTACCTGATCAAACCAATTGAGTAAGGGATTGACACTGCAATCAAGACCTGTCCAGGTGCCCTGCTATATATAGAAACACTGACTCTCCTGAAATGGTGACTTACTATAAATAGTGTGTATAACTGAATCCAGAAACATCAAACGAAGGCCCAACCTGGACCAAACTGAGCTCCAGAGAAGGAAACACCCTGATAACTGTCAAACGAGACCCTCTAAACAACTCCATTAGCCTACGAGGGTTAGATAATAGGCTAATTCCCTCGAACCCTGATGCTCACGAAAATGCGGACATTACACAAGTGGTTTCGAATCAAGTTGCCCTTAGGAATATAACTTCTCGAAGTGCATAAAAAATACCTGTGTTGAAAGAACAAAGGACCCAAAAAGCAAAATGGCCACCTCCACACTCGAAAATCACATGAATTCATTGAGGCTTGCTGCACGATGGCAAAATGCAGGACGAAGAGAATTCTACCAAAGATTGAAAGGGGGCCTGATAGCACTTCAATCGCAAAGGAAGAGGTGATTTGAAAATGAACAATGGAGAGCTGATGCTCTACCATTCTAGTGATCTCTCAGGGGATTCTTGCTTGTTAAGGGTGAACACAGACGCTGCATATCTTGGGGCACAAAGTCCAAAATTTACAAAAACCAAAATTTCAAAATTTGGTGCCACACACCAGACAAAATTATAGCTTCTCCATAGATTACTGGAGTGGACTCCACTCCTTGTCAGTCGAAATCTCCTTCTTGAAAGGTTTGAAGACCTTGCCAGGCTGGATGGTGTCTTTATAGGAGATATTTTGTAGGTTCTTGATTGCAGCCTTGACCTATACTTCGAGTTGTGCCAATGGTCGGAACACTACTTCCACTTATACCATGCTTGATGTTTGTGACCAATTTTGAAAGAATGATTGATCTTCTTGCTTTTGCCCAAATAGGGTTTCTTTTATTACTTTATTATTTGCATCAAAGGGTGAAGGAAGTCCTTGCTACACGAAAGAGGTAATATGCTCTCTCCCCTTACATAATCTGATCCAAGATAGATAATTGCACCCTACACTTTTGGGCAGCTTTATCCTTGCTTAGGCTTTTGTTGACCTTCATGGCCATAGTCCATCTATTCATAATCCTGGCAGCAACGAGCTTATCATCAGGCAAGTTGTAGAATTTTCGCACAAAGCTTTGAGCCTAAGCTATCTTTGGGGTGAGTGACTCGAGGACTTTTTCGATCTCAGACTTCACCTCTGTACTAAGAGTTTGTACGAAGTCTATGAATTTCAATGTGGAGCTTAGCTTCGCGGCCATTTGCATACAACTCTCGAATCAAGGGCATACAGCATGCAACTTGTGTCCTTTATATGTCCTCTTGTAGTTGCTGGATTTGTTGCTTATAGGAGGCAATGGTTTCCTTGTGAGTTACCATCTAGTCTTGTAGGCTCTTGATTGAGGCTTTCGCCTCATCCACCTCCTGGAGAAACTTCTGCTGGCTATCTTTCAACTGCGTATTTTCTTCTTTCAATGATTTATCTAAGTCCAGGAGTTCACTCACTTTCTTGTGCAAGGCAGTCCCTTCAACTACCCTTCTCTTCTATGTTTCCTCCACTTTCTCCAATCTTTGCTTGTAACCTTCCAGAGTTAGGCTAAGCTTGTCTAGCTTGGTTTGGGGGTTCACAGCCTTTTCCCTTTCGACTTACATTTCTTTGTTTGATATCTGAGATTGGAGCTCTTTATTCATATTCGGGATAGCATGAATTTGGTAGTCCTTGGGTCTCATCTATCCTTGTGGCTTGTTCACAGTGGGATATGTGCAATCATGATTGATTGTTGCGTTGGGTCATATTGTGAATGCATCCGCTTCTAAGTTGGGGCCATGTCCTCTTTCTGACTTTTGTTTTCCATTTGGCTTTCTAGGTTTGCTTGGCCATTTGCATTTGTTGGTGCAATTGGGATGTTGAATTGATGAAGCCACTAGAAAAAGGAGAACCAAATGGTACACCATAGGGGAACGTGACCATCTGCTGGGAAGGGGCTAAAACAACTTTGAAGGGCGAAGGAGAGTGGATCATCATTGTTGAGGGCAAGAAAGGAGGGAGGCTAGGCATGGGAAACTACACATGTTGCATAATTGGTCGAAATGGTTGTAGGAATGTAGGGGAAGCAAATAATTAGGTAGCGGAGGGGGAAGGGACAACTCTGTAAGTTTGAACACTGGCCATGGGGTGGTTGGAACCCCCCAAACCATCTAGTGGTGGAGAAGGAAGCGGTCGTGAGATGGTCAGAGGGATTGGAGGCATCAATGGGGGAGTGGGAAGGGGAGAGGTGACTGGAGTGGGGGATGTGACCGTGACATCTGAGACATAGCTGGGGTAGGTGGGGGAGTAGATGTAATTAGGGAAATAGCAGACACAATAGTAGAAAGCACAAGGGAAGGAGGAGTGAGAGAGACTTAACCTGTTCAATCGAGGTGGATGGGAGCGGTTGTTGCAGAACATCCTTGTGCATTGTTGACACCTGCTCAAGTTTGAATCATCAAGGTTGGACTCAGAAGCTATGACTAGTCCCCTCTTTTCTCTAGAGAAACTTGATGGTTTGGGTTCTTGGCTTGGTCGTGCTTGCTATGTGGAGGCAACGTCCTTGCATTCTTGTTGCTAGTGAAGGAGGTGGGACTTAAGCTTTTTGCTATAAGGGTTCAAACGATGAAGATTGTTTGACTTTTCTTGGAACCTATCCATTTCTGTCTGGCAAATTTGTTGAATAACTTGGTGCATTTACATTGTTGTACCCCTAAGCTGAAAGACGTTGATGGTTGATGAGCAGAGGTGTTTGGATCTTGAGATGTCTGCGCTTCAAGAGCATGTAGGGAAAGGGGCCATGGGCCCCTACCATAAGGTACCTAGGGAGCTGGGATTTCCTCTACAGAGGTGTTGCTTCTTTCCTTGGAAGGGGTACTCTTCTTCTTGTTGTGCTCTTGAAGGATCAACGGCCTAAATGTTGGTCACATCATAATCCGAAGTTGGAGAATCATGCTATTCATCCAAGAGCTCTTCCCATTTCTCGTCTATGATGATGCTTTGAACATGCGCTAGGGATTTGCAATTTCTTGCCCATTCTTCCAATAGGGGCTGATTGTATCCTCTGCCCACGCCTTCGACTTAAGGGTCTTCCTCAAACCGATCCCCATTATCTTGTTGGGGTCATAAATTTGAGTGAGCGCATAGCATTTGTCCCAAGGTGGGAGAGGTTTTGAGGGGAGCTCATGTCTTTCCTTGTACATACTGGAGATGTCGCCCGCGGCGCATCCTTTGGCCTCAATTCTTGATCGACTTTGGTGAATGAATTTCTCCCTGGACTTCAAGGCCTTGATCCACTTTGCCATAAAACTATCCAAATCATAAATCCAACAGTCTTCAATCAACTCGAGTCCAAGGGCTGCCAATTTGAATGTGAGCAATTATTCATAACATTGTTTATTCGTAGTAGTCCAAAGACTTTGATAGCAACCACAGGAGCCAAGAAAAGCTCTATAAATTCGTAGTAGTCCAAAGACTTTGATAGCACATGCGTCCATGCAGACATAGGGGTTATCCTCATGGGATCTACCGCCTCATCCAAAACTAGACTGAAAGAATTGAGCATTTTGGTACCATAGGTGTGCAAGAAAGGAAGAATACCTGAACGCCCTCTGAGCATTGAAGTGCTTGAGTTGGTAATGGCATCCACAAAATCAAAATACAAGAGTTGCTCTTGTATAATGGTCTTCATCTTGTGGAGGGTCCGCAGTTGGAAATCATGGACCATCCTGTTGTTGTCTAGATTGAAAATGAACGCTAGCATTGAACATGCATCCCAAACATAACTCTTGAATTGATTGAGAGGAATGGGGATAGCCGGGAGGATTGTATTTTGCTTGGCCCTCCCAAGCTATTTGTTTAGGAATTTTAATTGCTTGTCCCTAGTGTCTGATGTCTTCAAGTTATTGAAGTTGCAATGGAAGGCCTCGATGATATGGGCTAATTGAAGCATTCCCCTCATTGTATTTGCGATGATCACCGCTTTGATGTTGTTGCCATGAACAATGCCTCTATTAGAGTCATATTTATTAGCACAAGCCTGAATTAGCTCTGGGCAGGGATGGACTTGAGGAACCATGTGTTGGGCAAGTGTGGTTGTCCATATACAAATACCAAAGGACTAGTTGTCCCCATCTTGTAACTTTTCTAACAACTGCGTATGAGCTCCTTCTCCGAAATTCTTAGTCAGTTTGCTCATAACAAGGTCAAGGACGTTGTCCGCAAAGTCAAAAACAAGGGAAGAGTCTGCGAACTATCCTTTCTTTAGAGTTCTCACATTAATTTGCGCTCTAAAAAGATTTTTAGGGATGTCATCCGTAGCATAAGATTTGCTCATTTGGAACTTTGACGACAACTCGACATGTTGAATTTGCTTCATTTCTCATTTTCTTTTTTGACACAATTTTGATGGCAAGGATATTGTTGTATGCTTTATAGGTTGCTTGATTAGCCTATAAACAATAGAGCTTTCATTTGTCTAGAGATTTGATCTCCAATATACAATATTTGCAATGAAATTTGATAAGACATGTGGTAAGTGAAAATCCCCATGATGTGACAAACTGCTCGTTTTTTGCACTTTTTAGCAATGATTACTTCTTTATATGTTCATTTGAAATGATTGCTTTTCGAAATTGCCGCCTCCAATTGGATGACTATGGGCCCATGGTTGATTTGATTGGCTACCCCACAATAGATGTGCACTTTTGATTGACAGAAAGATCCCCAGTCCGCAAGCATATACAACTTAAACCTTGAAACTTGAGGTTGATTGAACATTTCTTTTATCGTCATTTTGTATTAAGGACATGGTCACCAAAATGCAATGTCCCCATTTTTGGAGTGATCACCTAGTGGAGATGGCTAGCCTATTTTCATTCCCGTAGGTTAAGCCAGAGGGCTCAGGGAATATCCTATTGGCATGTTTTCACACTCGGCCATTTTTGTAGGGAAAAATGATGATGGAAGATGAAAACATATTTTTGTGGTATTTTTGATGAGGTCATCACTAATTAAATAATTTGCCCTAAGGTGGAGCAACCAGTTGGAGGATGGAAAATAGAGGGAAAATATGGAAATTGCCTTTGAGAAAAATAAGAATAATTTATAAGGGTTTTTCTTTGAGAAGGACGACTTCACTTTGAGGTCAAATTGATGATGTCACATATGCCCAAGTGGTTTGCCCTTGGAGAGTGGAAAAAAGGAAATAAAATAATAATTTCTTATGTCTTGGGTGCCAAAGGAAGAGAAGACATAAAAGAAATGAAGGAAAATATCCCTGTTATGTGGTCGGCCAAGATGTGAGCGCCTAGGAGAAGGCAAATAAAAAGAAATAAAATAAATTGTTTTATTGTCTTGGGCGCCTAGAAGAGGGTCGGCCGTCTTGGAGAAGAAAAAATAATAAAAATAAAAGGGATTCTTATGCCTAGGTCGGCCTTGAGGAAAGAGACAAAGTTGTGTATAAATAGATCTTTTGTGGCATTTCCAACATCATCAATCATTCATCTTTTCATTTCGAGTTTATCTCTTTTGGCTGCAACGAAAGTTGGGCTTGAATCTAAGGACGAAAACCCTTGTGATTCTAGGTGGATTAGACGAAAACCTAATTCATCTTGTGAAGGTTTCATGACAAAAGCCTATTTGCACTTCATTGGAGAGTTGTAAAGGAGAAGAGCAGAATTTCATATTCAGATTTCAAGATCAGATTTGGAGCAGCATCTTTGGTGGCATTTGATATTCATTTTGCATTGGACATTGCCCTAATTTGGAGCGCCATCATTGTGAGGGTGATTTGTGGCATTTTTGGAGGTGATTTCTACATTGTCTAGGGTTTTCTTGACCCTAATTCCTAGCAGCATTTGGAGCAGACCGAAGCGCCACTTTTTGGAGGTTAATTCTTCATCCTTGAGGGTTTCTAAACCCTAATTTCAGAGCAGCAGCCTAGCGCCACCCTTGTAAAGATTTTGGAGCATCTTTCTATGTTATTTTGGTATGTACAAACCTAATTATAGGTCTGATTTGTAACAGCAGAGATCTGGTTTGCAATTGGGCATGTTTGGCCTATGTTTTGTATGTAAATTCAGACTTCTACATTCTGATTTATACAGCAGAGTTGTCTTCAGAAATTCAGACTTGTTATACGCATTTGATGTTCATACATTGTGTATTTCACTTCTAATTTTGGGCGAAGCATTTGGCATAATATTTTGATGTTTTTGGATGTTATATGTTGGCTGTTATAAGTATTTATGCTTCTGAAAATAAAATCAGAATTCAGTCCTAGGGTTTACGGAAGAAAACTAAATCAGAAAAGTGCAGAAAAATAAATCAGGATTTAAGGTTTTGAGCAGAAATCCAAAGTGCAGAAAATTAGGGCAGAATTCAGAATCTAAAAACCAGAATTTTAGGGCAGATCCCATTGGGGATATTGCACAAAACTACCCCATATAGGAACTGATTCACAGCTATCAGCTTAAGAGGCAGTGGGGCATTTCTTCTTTTTCCGGTGTAGAATTGTCATTACTGGCATTTCCAAGTTTCCTTACCCACTGATAACAATTTGCAAACAGGTTAGGCCAATAATATCCAGCTTGAATGATTTTTATGGTTGTAGTGCAATTCTTGCAATAATACTGGGGCTTAATCTTCAAACATACACTTGAGCAGTGTTCCATCTAAGTTTCTCCTAAAAAGGATCCCATTGAACAAGGAATAGGGGATCCCTTGTAGTCAATAGGCTCTCTTTTTGAACTAAGTTTGAAGAGTATCTAAAAATGGAGGAGCAAAAGACAATTTCTATTGATAAAGATTTAGCAATGGAGCAACAACTTGCAAAAAAGCTGAAGGTCAAGGAAGGTAAGCTTGGTGGTTCTAAAGGTGGGCTGAATGATCTAATCGATGGAAAACAATTATGTAATCATCAAATACAAAGAAATGAAAAAGGGAAGGATACAACTGTATAGGACATAGAGATGCTTTGACTCAAATTCAGAAGAGTTCATGCATATGGGATCCGGGTTGAACTCTTAGACACGTGAAGGTAACTATTCAATGCCTGACACCTACAGAAAGAAAGGATATCCATATGTTCATGAATGATATAAAAATTAATGTTACTACTGTAGGCCGACTTCAGTACAATGAGATTGTACAGCAAGCTTTTCTTGAGTAGAAAAGATGGATACATGATGACTGCAATTGCTGAGGATTTCAGCAAGCCATTTTGCATGGACACTTCTAGAGAGCTACTCGTCAATCTATCTTTCATGCTTAATAGTGATAGATACTTATTTGCTTGGGGCTTTCAAGGTCAACTAAATGGACGCCTAGTTACTCAAGCCATTGGGTTTGAACTAAATACTACTGCATCAACCTTTACACAACATACAAATACTGTGGCATCTATTCTTCCTAGAAACTTTAATGAAACACCTTCCTCACATGCAATATTACGGGGGTCTGAGCGGAATGTTCTAAGTTTAAATTTTGTTCTTCGGAATTTTAAGAGTAAAGGTGACAGATTGCTTATGCAAATCATGTCTCAAATGTTTACATCTGAATCATATTTGGCCACCATAAAGGAAATGTAAGGTGTATTGACTAAGAAGCAGGGAGTGAAGGTAGCATTGCAGGTCAATTTTCTCTCATATTACCTTGTGAAATGCGTTATTTTGGTGATAATCATAGCTATTTTTTATCCAGACTACAGCTGCTTGTTTCCTTGTCTCTGACAAAATGAACCACCGAGGATGAAACACTTTATGATGGAGGAATTAGAAAATGTTGTTGATGTTTCTGTGAAGTGCTTGGCTTTCCTCCTGCTTATGTTGCTGATCACATTCATTTTATACCTGTTCACTTGGTTTCTAGTCCTCAAGTTGTATCAAGAAATCACGATCAACATGTTGAGAATGATTGTTTAATTCATTGTGAGCAACTAAACGAGCAATGTTTATTCAAGGATAGTATTATCTCAGGATCTCAGCATGCAACCTATGCAGATTCCATAGGTTATGAAGTGCATACCAGCGGTTCTTGTCCAAAACATTCTGGCATCATCTTGAACAAATTCTTACGCAGGTCCAAGGAATCATCAAATAGCTCACAAAATGAACTTACTAAATCATATTCCAGCCATAAGGAAGTTGTTTCTTTTATATGGGCTGTTTGCAGAAGAGCTATACCTGTTAGATCCAAGCATAATTGGAGATCATTAAGAGGCAATACAGAAAATTTTCTTGAGGCTTTAGGGTTTTCTGTATTTGACTACAATGAAATTTATCTTAAGCTTATGCCCTTTGTTTTAAGCATTAAGGGTTCTTGCATGGGTCTGCCAAAGTTATATATTGTGGTGTGTGATGTGGCACAAGCATTTGATACGGTTGATCAATGTAAGCTTCTTGATGTGACACAAAATATTATACAAAGAAAGGAGTATTTTATACTGAGATACGCATGGGGTTCATGCACAACAAAATCTGTCAAGTTTCTTTTGAAAGGGATTTTGTTGCAGTGAAGGGCATAAATCTTGTGAAATACTCAATGAACCACTTTGCCAAGCATTCACATGGAATTCTCATTGATTCGATGTTCTTAACAAGTATCAAGTAGGATAAAATATTATTCCTTTTGTATGGGCATGTCAAGAGAAATATCCTACAAAGGGGTTCTCATTTCTACATATAGAAAGTTGGTATACCACAAGGAAATGTGCTTTCCTCTTTGCCTTGTTCATTTTATTATGGAGATCTAGACCGAAACAAGATATTTCCTCTACTGAATTACACCCACAAGAAACAAGCCATTATTTCTCCTAAGACAACACTTGAAAATTGCTTAGTCAATGCAAAAATGTCAAGTGATAAAGTATGTAACAAGGGTCTTCTGATTGGAAATGCCAAAACGACTTTATATATAGAAATGGATAAGATCTTTGACATTACTACAAGGTAATCAAGAATAACTAGAATTGAACGAGAAGGGTTGAATGTAGAATTGGTGAACTTTGTCACATATTTAGAGAGTGAAACAACCTACTCTTCCAACATATTAGAAGACTGTCATCCATCAACAATGTCAATGAGTGTGCTGGTGGTGGTTGAGATGTTCAATGCTCTGAATGACCTTAGTTATATCAGAGTGGCGCAGTAGAAGCCGATTGCATCACATGAAGGATAGAGGATTGGGAATTGCAAATTCCCAAGATTGATTTGCGATCCTGGTATTGGCAAAATGACTTAGTTTGAAGCGGTAAGAGTTCAACCAACATTGCTTGAGGACAAGCAATCTTTGGGAAGGGTGGACTGTAATTTCCCCTCTTTAAAATTAGATCAAGACTAAACCCTCCAAATCATTTGGTAATGCTATTCGGGGATTACAAGTGTTCTTCATTGAATTTAGTTTTGTGATTAAAATATTCAGAAATATTGAATATTTTATTAAGGTAGTGTGTGAAGGATTTAAATAATTTGAAAGGGGGATGCAGTTGTGAGTAGCCGCTACAAGACAAAAGAAGACATACTATAACCGCCGCTATTTTCAACAACCGTCAAAGGAGATTAAAGGTGTTGATAAGGGTCAAATAAAATGTAATAACCTGCACCTGTTGTTCTTTTGATTTATCTTTTTTTTAATGATATAATTTTTAGTTTTTTCTGTGATCTTTCAGAACTAGATAGAAGATGCAGAAGGGGTTTTCGTTTTCTTGAAGTGTGTATGTCAGAATATAAGGAATATAGCATACAACTGAAAACCCAGAAAAACTATAACAGATATGAATTAAATAATGAAGACCCAGTTCATAGAATGGCATAAAATGAATAACCATCACATACCCATTTCAAAATAAGCATCTTCATATTTCTACTATTGACGGACCAGCAACATGACAATGGAGTTTTGCATTGAAAGTATCAACAAATGCAAGGAAACAATCTACAACTATCAGCATAGACCCTTAGGTCAAAAACAACCACTAAGCAAGGAAGAACAGCCCCAATAAACTCCAAACGGCTGCTCCAAGAAGTACGGCCAGCATATGAAGTGGTACGGCCTACACATGAAGAGGTACGACCTACACATGAAGAGGTACGGCCAGCAAAATGAAGTACGGCCAGCAATGAAGAAATGGCAGTCCCAACCCTTCTCAAATCTGCAATACAATCCGTCACTAATACTCTTCCTCAGCTGCAACAAAACTGCAATAAGATATATCTTATTATCTCCATCTCCGTCAATGGTGGTATCAAAATGAAGCTCAAATACAGCCACTGGGTATGGCTACTCCAAAATCCCCTTGGGTGATCTTTCACACCTATGGAAGATTGCTACCAATGGTGGTTTCCGTCACCAAAAGCCCTGGCTGGAAGAAATCCCCCAAACCCTCATTCGCAGAGCAAATAGAAGCATAAAATTTAATATCAAGAATGAATAACTTTTCCCACTCTTTGCCTTTTTATAACTCCACAAGTGGGTCGACCCATATGAGAGGGAAATGTTATTTTTAAATTCACTTTTTATTCCTCAAAGGGGCACCCAAATCCCTTAGTGACTTATTTTTTGCATTTTTCCTTATTTCTCCAAAGTCACCGACATTAATTAATTAAAGTCCAAATATAATAATAAAGTATAACTTACGGACTTTAATATGAAAGCCCAAACGGTCACAGAATCCCATGAATTATAGACCGTTGGAAAGATCTCGACGAAACGCTCCATCTCCAATAAAGAGTTTCCCAAAATAGCCAACTTCGCGACTTACTAAAAATAGTAAATCCTAGCCAGAATGTCAGAAACCGACCAAACGAACTCCCAGAGTTCCCTAACCACTTTGGTTAGTCTACGGGAACCAAGTATAGACTAACTCACTAGAAAAAGGGGACATTACATAAAACAAAGTTTAGTTAGCAATAATAACAAAGACATAAGGTAATTGCAGTCCTTTATCCTAAGCACCAGAAGACAAAAGAACATCGAATGGTGAAAGAAATTGCAAGTTTCTGCACTTCCATAGTTTTGTCAATCTAACAACTTCATTCTACTGCATCATTGGCCAATGGTATACAAGTTGGTGATCAAGGTGTGTACCTCTCTCTTCTGTTCGCAAGCCTGTGAACCAATAAGAGAAAAAGGATGTGATATCAGCTCAACCACATGACACCTTCACACATCTCTAAAGCATTGCCAAACTAACAACTTCATTCTGTTGCACCATTGGAGTGAGATGAGAAAGATGTAGTACCTGCCAAGTGCGTCCACACCCTATAATCTTCCACATTGGATTTGCAGCCAACGGACAGTGCATCAATTGAAAGCATCTCCATTTGTTAGGAAAGAACATTGTGCCATTAGCTAGCATATCCACATCAGTCTAGTGGATCTCCATGCTTCCCAACGATTTTTCTTCCCCCACACAATCAGCTTGTCCTATCATGCATCCACTAATGTTAGCCATCGTTCTTCAAGTCTCAAGCAAAACAATAAAGATGACCATTCAGTCTTGGGGATGAATTCAAAGCGCAGCTGCACATTACTTCCACTCTGCTCCTAATCAAATTGGCAAACGTGTTGCACCAAAGTAGTGATGACTGTTTTGCATGCAAAATTTATGAGTGCTCCACTCACTGCATGTCATGAATTTTATTGCCCATGTCTCTTCATCTTTTCATAGTTTTAGTTTTGTATGCATAAGAGCTCTATGCTCATTTAGCAGTTAGAATGTGCTAGGAATGCTCATGCTATGAGAGCTCTACCAAACTTATTATTCTCTCATGTATTTTTCAATTTTAGTAGCCTTCATGTGTCCGGCTTTGATTTAGTGATTTATAAATCTGTAATTGTGCCCTATCATATGATTAATACAAGAAGTCGTGATCAGATTTATCCATCTTCTATGTATTCATTTGGATAGCCTTTTACTTATGTTATGAATGCTTAAGTTACAATTTCATTGACTATTGTTGTGCAATTGTCGTGATGGGAAAATAATCATCCCATCCAGTGAAAATCCAACGAAGAGCCAGCCTCTTAATCCCAGAGGTTGTCCTGCAAATTGTGTCCCACGTTGGCACGCTTCCCATGCTTGATGTTCACACGAGTGCAAGTTTGTAGTGAGAAGGCAAACCAGAATATCAACAGCTACCTTCCTCTTCATCAAAAATCTATCCATTTTTGGAGATTCCATATGCTTATGAGAGTTTACAAAAAGAATGATGGTGTTAACTTGCTTAGGCTATTTCTATTGAGATGGTGGCTTAGGCTTTCTCTTTGCAAGGTTGTCTTGCTTGAGTTGTTTTAGAGCATTCTCTAACTTCCTTGCCTCAAAAGTACCACAATTCTGCATATTGAGGCCTTTCCTCAACCTCAACTAGATTTCTTATTCATTAACCAATCTTGACAAGACCTTTCCCATCAAACCTATCTTGAACAACAATTTAGAGAAAATTCTCTTAGCATTCTTCTCAAAACTACTAAAGAACTTATTCAATACTTTCTATGCATACCCTGGACACGGTTGTGGAATTGTGTGCATTTAGCACAGAAATCATGAGACTGGGCTTAGTTGTCCATTACCCAAGTAGACAGTTATACTACCAATAAGCATATAGTTCTTTTCCAATGCACTTTCAAGTTGGACAGGAATGAAATTCATTATCTCGGAAATCTGTATAATTTGGTAATAATTGTACACTTATGACTTAATCATCCACCTATATCTACCTTCCTAATAAATTTAGAGCAAAACAATATATGCATGTTCGCCGTACATGAAAATGATCTGTACATATCCATAACAGACAATAAGGCATCCATGGGGCATGTTAACAATTAATAATATAAACATTATTGTCATGTTTGTTTAAAAATTAAAATAAAGGGAAGATATCTGACAAAATTTAAGGTTGAAAATTTGGAAAATAAAAAAGGAAAATTAAATATACAATTCTATTTATAACCTTACCTAAGCTGCATCAGTAGTCGGAACCGCTCCATATTTTCTTTATCTTGGGGTAACTTGCAGCTCCTATTTACACAATGTGCAAATTCCTGCACCTCAGACCATGAATTTGATTCTTAACAGGCCCAAGGGCTACAAATAAAGAGATAATTAAAACCAAAAAATAATCCATATGGAAGATAAAAAAGAAATGATAATAAGAATATGAAGGTCCACGTCTCCATACGACATAAGCACCAATGGTCCTTATAATTCATCATAATTTCACTAGATCTTACAAAATATGAAATGCAATCTGATTTTATTCTCTATTATTTATAAACGAGCAGCCAGGACAACCATAGACATGTGATCTCAACTCTAGAGAGCAAGGTGTGAGGTGATCAAATTTGTTTACTGAAAAGATCAGGTCCCTGCCCCCAGCTGGTGATGACGAGGTCAGGTGTCAGTCCTGGATAATTTTGACAGCACAGAAATCTCCCCCATAGTAGGGTTATTTTATAGAAGGAACTACTAGTATATTAGTGGCGTCTCCAAAATCAAAAGGAACTAATATATCAAAATCCATGATTCACTTTATCAACTTCAGAAAACAGATAAAACCACACCAACCAATTGCATTCCTCCACTATGTGAGATGAAAATGAACCCAAGATACCGTGAAAATGTGTAGTTCACCAACCATTCAACATCTTTGTTCTAGCCCAATCAAAGACCCGAGAGCAAGGTCTTATCATTGAAGTCTTGTTTTGACAAGACCTGTGAATTGATTAAAGCTATGTGATCTTGATTTTGCTAAGCCTAATCAGGATAATCTGGTACGATTGAGTGTGCAGATCTCATGTACTAAAGGATTGCCAAAAACAGAGTAATCCGAAATGCGTCATCCAATTCAATGAGGTGGTAGTTGAGTCAACCCAATAAAGATGGCTGACTGTCGGTAAGATGGCATCCGAAATTCAGATGAGATTGCCAGATTAGCATCTGGATCTGAGTGGTGCAGCAGAAGCTGAAACGTTTAATGAAGTATGAATCCAAGAAATAATTAAGGGTCAGATTCTGAAAATCTCTTCTTGAGAAGAAAGAGATGCGGAGAAAGGACCAACAAAGTAAAGTTGTGACAAATAGTTAAGGCAGAAGGTAGCCATGTTGGAAAGACAACCTTGGCAAATTAAATGAAGGTAGTAGCATTGACAGTAAGAGAACCAAGACAAAATCAGATTTGAAAGGGGAAGGTGAAATTGGGATTTGAAAGAGATCCTAAAAGCTGCCAGCAAGGCAAGAATCTGGCAGTACCATCAATGATGAAGAAATCTAGATCCAAGGAAGACTTAAATGTTGAGAAATCCAAGAGTGGTGTAGTCAGTGTATAATGTTGTTTATTGTAATTGACAATATGTGTTATCCGACTATGTATTAATTGTTTGTCGGCCTTCAAGTAGTTATAAGAGTTAGTTATTGTGTTCCTCTTGGCAACCATCGGGTCTTTTAAACAGTCTTTGAATCGTCAAGGAAGGTAGTATGATTTAGTCGGATCGACTCTGATCCTTGGCTGACCATCTCTGGTCTACTTCTGTAATACTTTCATGTGTGAATAAAAATATACTTTTTCTCCTCTATCTAATATATATTATTAATTCTATTAATTATTTCAAGTATTCATTTACCAAATAGAATGGTAAACATTGGCGCCATTGCCTTAAAAGAAATCAGGTCTGATATAATATATTCATGCCCTTAGACCCTAATAAAGGTGAGAAGAGACCACATGGTTAGGATCAAGAGATCAGACAATCTCTTAGACTGGTAGAACAAAGACAACGCAGAAGAAGACTAAGAGAGATCATCGAAGTCCATTCCAAAGTAGAAGTCGGAGTCAGAGTTTGAGGAATTGTAGTTGGGAGAGAGAACACATTTCCACTACAAATAATCACACAAAGGTACAGTGAGAGGCGATAGCAAGGCACCTTCCACTACCAGACGAAGCATGGATTGATTTTCAAATCAAGTTGAAAAGTCAAGACAACCTTCTCTAGATGAGGGAAGTTGGGAGTCAGTGTCAGATTCCTTCATAGAAGAGTACAAGAGCAACCTTTGAGGCATCAAAGGGTTGTCAATCCAAGCTATACAAGCCAAGCCAAGAGTGTATAAAAGCAAATCTCAAGGTGAAACAAGTGTGCGAAACACTCACATTGGGGGAAGTGTGGAGGATTCTCACGTGGTCAAGAGTGCAAGAGAAGCACCCCAACATCTAAATCAAAACTCCCTAGTAAGCAGGTTCCAAGCACTAGGTTTGCATAAGAACAAAACCATGGTAAGCCCAAGTGGAGAAAAGTAGAAGTTGCCCAAGTTTAGAGGCAATGGATCGGAGGATCCCATCAGGCATTGTAATGGATCAGAGGATCCCATCAGGCACTGTAATGGATCGAAAGATCCCGTCAGGCACTATAAGACTTGTGAGACAATCTGGACAACAAATGGGCAAAATGATAAAGCAATTTGGCTATGGTCTTTTCGAGCCACCTTGCGAGTGTAGCAATTGACCAGTATATCAAACTTGACCAAGCCTCTCAAAACACATGGGAGAGATTAAAGAAGGCCTTTGAAGAAGAGTTTAAGTTGCTTTGAGATGATAATGAAATAGTAGCCAAAATTTACAATACCAAGCAAGGTAAGCACGAAAACATATGAGCTTACAATCGTAGACTTAAGGAACTGCTTGTAAAATTAGAAAAAGAACCTGCTGACGGTCTCAAGCAACGATGGTTGATCGAAGGTCTAATTCCGTCATTAAGAAAAAAGATGAAGGTAGTACCACCCTCTTCTTATGTAGAACCCTACAATCGGGCGATGGACATAGAAAGTGAAGACAAAATGTCCGCCCATAGCAAAAGAAAAACAGAGGAAGATGGAAGTTTGGCTGACAACATCGATAGTGAATCAGGAACAGTACAAGCACTCCAGAGGGACATGCTCCAGATGATGAAAGATTTGAAGGCGAAGAAAGAAATCAGCAAAGAATCCACTGAACTCTAGTGTACTGAATGCAAAAGTGAAGGTCACACCAAAGGTAACTGTCCCAGAAAATTGTTTTGTGAGATTTTCCAGGTTATGGGTCATTCAATAAAGGAGTGCCCATATAATTTGAAAACCAAGAGTACACAAGTACTCTTTACACAGGGAGAGCAGTCCACTCCATCGAAGCCACATAAAACATCCCTAGGTGGTTATCGAAATCAAAGAGGAGGTCGAAGCCAAATACAATAAGACCCCAAAGGACGCCCTATCATACAATGCCAACAATGTAATGAATAAGAACATTTTGCAAGAGATTGCCAAAACAAGGACAAAGTGCAATTATTGTGCAAATGATGTGGACTTGGAGACCATGAAGACACTGGATGTCCGAAGCAAAAGGCCAGCATCAACCTGATTGATGTTGACAAGAAAAATGTAGTATTGGTTGTTACTTGAGCCCAAGCAAAGAAGGTTGTGTACCCGAACCCACATACAGAACAAGAACGATTTCATGAAGCAAGAGCCTAAGTGGAGCAGACTATGGATAATGAAGGACACCACTCAAATGCAAACGCAAGTACGATAACAAAACAATTACAATCTGAGAAAAATATTGCAAGGCAAGTACTTCAAACTATTGTACCAATTAAAGTAGTGGATTTATTACAAAGCATTCTTGAGCTCTGAAATGCCCTGACTAATATTGTATTGGGGAAGAATGAGACGGTGCATACTATGACCCATTTGGAATCTGGAGAGACTGAAGACCCAATAATCGAACCTCCACTATTGGGCGACCAAGTAATTGATCCCATGTTATTAACAGTTAACACGACAAAGAGACCAGTGGTGGTTAATATGGAGATCCTTGGAAGGAATCTCACCAATACGATTGTTGATGGTGGGTCTAGTGTGAACATACTTCCAAAAAATACCTCGAGAAGTCTAGGTAAGCCGACTCTCTAGCCCCCAACTTTTCATCTCGTGGGTGCAGACCAACAAGGTATTAAGGTACTTGGTGTTTTAATAGGCCAAAAGGTAACTATCGGAACCTATGTTCCCCGGGGACGCGTCCCCTGGGAAAAATGACCCGTACCCGTTCCGGGGACGCGGGGACGGCCAGGAAACGTCCCCTGGCCGTCCCCGTTTCCCGGGGACGTCCCCTTTTTTTTAGGGGACGTAGGGGACGGCTAGCCGTACCCGGTACGGCCGGGACGTCCCCCGACCGTACCGAGTACGGCTAGCCGTCCCCTACGGCCCAGCAACGTTGGCACTTAAAAAATTAAAAAAAACTCACTTAAAATTTAAAAAAAAAAGGGATGGGGGGGCCCACAAGGGCCCCCCCATCCCTCATAAACTTACCTAAACCTAAAAAATGCCTTATATCATGCAAAAACAAAAAACATGCCTTCATTACCTCATTTTGGCATTTTTGAACAGCAGCTTGAAGAGGAGAAATAACAGTTGGAGGAGGGTAACAGCGGTGAAGGGAAGGCAATAGTGCATCAAATCATTGTCACTTAAGGTAAGATCGACATTCTTTTTTTTGTTTTCATATTCCTTTGCATTTTTTTTAGTTTTTTTTTCAATTTCAAACACATGGAGGGTTTTTAGTTTATTTTTTTTTTAATGTTTGCTTGCAGCTGTCTTTAGCATTTTTTCAAACAAAAAACAATGAGCAGCAGTGACAATAGTGAAAATTCTAAAAATGACATTGAAATTCAAGTGCAACGGCAATCAAGTAGAACTAGAGGCCGTAAAAAGAGTGGGGGTTCTGCTAGTGGCAGTGGTACAACAGAGAATGTCAGTTCATCCAAATCCAATCCATTTGAATGCCCCTCCAAAACACTTGCCACTTATGCAAAAGGCCCATATAATCCTAAAAAACCTCTCTTACAATTTGCAACCCGCATAGACACTGACAAACAAAAGAATACTGGGGGGTCTAGAGTATGGCTTTGTCACATTTGCAATGAAACCTATAGGGGCAGCTATACAAGAGTTTATTCTCACCTTTTGCACTTTGGTGGAGTGGGGGTAAAAGGTTGTAAAAACATTACCCTAGCTAAGAAGGTCGAGGCAACTAGGTTGCACATGGAGGGGGAGGCAAGATCTAAGGGATTGTCAATAGAGAGTATGCCTAGTATGCCTGAGTCATTGCCTTCACAAAGCCAAGTGGAAGAGGTTTCTAGTAGGGGAAAGAAAAGAGCTACTACTGTTGCAGGGTTGTTTAATGCACAAACACGAGAGGTGGCTGACTCTTCCATTGCCAAATTTTTCTTTGCTCATGCCGTACCATTTCATGTGGCACGCTCTCCCTATTTCAAACAAATGTTAAGAGATGTTACAGCTGTTGGTCCTTCATATGTCCCCCCTGGAGAACATAAGCTACGCACCACCTTACTTGACAAGGAATATTCTCAAGTGAGTACCTTGATGGAGGACATGAGGCAAACTTGGATTAGGGATGGTTGCTCTATTGTCATGGATGGGTGGACCGACATCAAACGTCGGCCACTCATCAATATCATTGTCACATGTCCAGCTGGCTCTTATTTTCTTAGAGCTATTGATTGTACAGGGAGGAGGAAGGATGCTCACTTCCAATTTCAGATTTTGAAGGATGCCATTGAAGAGATTGGGGCATCTAATGTTGTCCAAGTGGTAACAGATTCAACCCGTGTATGTAAGTCAACCGGGTTGATGGTTGAGGGTGCTTATAAGCACATTTTCTGGACTCCATGTTGTGTTCATGCATTGAACAACGCATTGAAAGACATTGGGAAGATTGCTTGGGTGAAGGAAGTGGTCGCAGAAGCTAGAGATATACAGATGTTCATTTGCAACCATCAAACCTCACTTGCACTTTTCAGGACTTTTTCGAAGAAGGAATTCCTCAAGCCTGTGGAAACTAGATATGCCAGCTACTTCATTTTGCTAGAGAGGATGGTTGAGGTGAAGGAGCCTCTACAATTATTGGTGGTTAATGCAAAATGGAATAGATGGCCAGAGTCAAATTCAGCTGAAGGAAAAAGTGTGAGGCAAAAAATCCTTGACAATGATTGGTGGTCCACAATAAGGTATGAAATTGTTTCAAATTAAAATTTTAAATTGCTGATTTTTTTTTTTGTTTATATTATGATATTCATATTATCATTTTATTAAAAATTTAATTTTTGTTCTTAAATTGCTGATTTTTGTAACTTATGTTCACTTGCAGCTATGTTTGCTCCTTCATTGCACCTGTTGTGGATGTCATAAGATATGCTGACACAGACTCTCCTAGTCTTGGAGAGATTTATGAGACATTTGATAGCATGCTTGGAAAAATGAAGCAAGCTATTCAGAGCAAGGATCCTACTTTGGGATTTTATGAGGAGCATCTTAGGCCCATTGTGACGCGGAGGTGGGACACTATGAACACCCCACTTCATATGGCAGCATATGCTCTAAATCCCAAATGGTATGTTTCTAGACCTGGAAGAGTGCCTCCATCTCATGATGATGAGGTGAAACAAGGGTTCATGAGGGCCCTTGAAAAAATGTATACCGAGGAGGAGGCTTCTTTACTTCGCTCACAATGGATGGCCTTTGTCAATCTACGTGGTCCAAACTTCAGCAAAAAAGAGACGAGGATGGATAGAGCTACATTAGCTCAAACTGACCCTATTGGATGGTGGATGTGGCATGGCATGGATGCACCAGAATTGAGGACACTTGCCACTCGCTTGCTTGGTCAGATTGCCAGTTCCTCTGCTGCAGAGAGGAATTGGTCCACATATAGCTTCATTCAGTCAGTGAAGAGGAACAAACTTACCTCTAGACGATCAGAGAAGTTGGTGGCAGTGCATAGTGCCTTGCGGCTACAGGATCGACAGAGACCTGAGTATCATCAGACTCCAGCTGCACGTTGGGATGTTGATCCAGAGGATGTTATGCAGATTGATGAGGAGGAGGCACAGGAGGGATTGGTTGGGGTTCCATTGGATGAGGGTCTACTAGACCCTCATGGTGGCAGTGATTCGGATTCAGATTCAGATTTTGATGCAGTATTAGGAGAGGCTGATTAGGGACAGCCATATGGCATATACTCTATGTTTTTGTCATTTTATTGTTGAAACAATGAAACATTTTGTTGTTGAAACTTGAAACTTGCAGCCTTTGAGCATTTTGATATAATATATTATATATATGCAGATTGTCATTGAAAACAATTAAATTTGGTTTATTTGTTTGCCAATTCTCATGTGACAAGTTGAAAACTAAGTTCAAGTGTAATGTTATGGTTATGTATGCATGTTTTAATGTTCTATGATGTCTAGAATGAATGCCTTATCAATGTTATCATCTAAATATTTGAAATATCCTTATATTTTTAAAAAAAACCTTATTTTTTTAGTAGCCGTCCCCTGTCGCCCCTAAAAAATGGCCAAAAAAATTTGCCGTCCCCGAAACTCGTCCCCCCGTCCCCGCCCGTCCCCGTCCCCGGTACTTGGGGGAACATAGATCGGAACCCAAGTATTTCTGTTGAATTTTGTGATTATTTCATTACGACAAAAGCGTACAATGCATTGTTGGGTCGGGGATCGTTGGTAGCAGCCAAAGCCGACCACAACTAGAAAAAGAACACAATCTCCATTAAAAGCAAGGGTCGAAAGTATATAATCGATTCAAAAAATCAAGTAGTCAACGAGGAAACAGCTTCCTCTGATTCATCAAATTTGGACTCTAAAGAAGAATGGACAAAGAAGCATGATCTGGGTCCGATGAAGCCAAACGACGAAGGGATTCTGCAATTACAGTCATGCTCAAAGGATGAAACAAATTCTCTCCGCGGCCTATTTCACTGGCAAATGGAGGATTAAGAGGTATTTCTGTCAACTTGTAATTTTTCGAAGCTACAAGGATCAATGAAGAGCAACAACTGAAAAACGATTTTGAAAAGTTGGACAATTTATGTGTGCAGGATGTAGTTCACGTGTTGCAAAAAATGGCAGTCCAGCAGAGGCATCCGACTTTCCAAAAGAATGCAAAATTCATGAAGGTTCGTCTCAGAGTAATAATATTAAAATATTTAATTTGGAGCATGCCAATACTTGTCGTCAAGTCAAATCAACTTTACAGAAAATTCCGGAAGAGGGAAAAATATCGTAGAGGAAAATTACAGAGAAGGGAAAAATATTGCAAGACAGAAAATGTTTGCACTCGCAGTGGAAAAACACATGTGCCGGGAAAAAAGGAAAAAACTAATAACGCAAAGAAAAAAATAAAAGTTTAAATTTTTTAAAGGGTCAAAAAAGAAAAATTAAAAACAATGAAAAAAAAATAAAAGGGGCAAATTTAATAAATTAAATAATAAATATATTCTTTTACATACCGTACGACAAACCCTTCAAAAGAAAAAATCAAGAAAAAAATTAAAATTAAACTTTTTAAAGATAAACTTGTAGCCATACAGCTGGAAAGCTACGAGCAAATTGCAATTTTGAAACTTATTCAAGTTCCCCCCACCATACGACCAAGTCAAGGTAATTTAAAATATTTTCATTATTTTAATTCCTCCATCATATGGCAACCTATCTTGGACTCCATCGTACAAACTTTTAAAAAACATATTAAAACAACACCCTATTTGGTTGTACGACATGGTTTCATTATTTGGCGAGACGCTCTACGTTTCAAGGGTTTGGGATTTTTCCGCAGGGTCACCTTTTTAGCCAAAGTTGCTCCAGATCTAGGGAAACAGAATAAGTGTGGGTTTTGCTCCTTGCATTGAAAAGGATGTTTTTTGGTTCTTGATTCAAAAGAGCCTTCCTCCAAATGCAAAAATCTTGTACGATGCGACAATTCTTCAAGAAGAAGTGCAATAGTTAGTGGAAGATTTCAGGAACAAAGAAATAGTGGAGTCTTTTGTTTCAGGAATTTTGCAAAGTGGAAATTGGTGGTTGTTGAAGCTCATTCGAGAGAAAGTTGTCTTTAATAAAATTTCACCCAAGATGCTTCATCATACAAAGTATGACTGTGGCACTCTTCCAACCCTGTCATAAAGTCTAAATTCTTGAGATGGATTGATTAGAGAGTGTTGAGTTCTTGTCAATGGTTTGATTTTCTCTAAACTTTGTGATCTCATTGATCATGGTTAATTAAAGGTGAGTTAGGTTCATAGCAGCCTTCCTAAGCTTGGACACTTTAAATTGTTATGATGTGGGAATCTCATGGCTTAAATTTGATGGTCGTACGGCAACCTAAGGGTTCATCAAAGTAATCTTTTTAATGTTCAAATGTTTTCTTACATTGTACGATCATTGCCACACCTTCTCTCCGCTGTACAATCCCTTCACCATGCATTGTACAAATTTTTCAACTCCACTTTGCCTTCTGTTGTATAATCTGTTCAATATCACTTCAGTGGTTTAGTGTCTCAGCCATCGTGGGCTGCTCCTGATTTGTTTCCCAGTCGTTCTTCTCCAGACTATGATATTGGTAAAAACTGGGATTTCTTCATGCAGATTGGTGAACTGGATGACAGTACTGAGTAATATTTTCATGATCAAAATGCTTCTGATATTCCTACATATCTATTTGGGTGCACTATAGAGGATTTTCCTGATGGGAATCATTTTGAAGTGTTTACAGTCCATGATGGATTAGGTAAAGCCTTCTTCGACTCCAGTATACATTCTGATTCAATTCCTTACTTGTTTGGTCTTCAGCATTCTACAATGTCATCCATCGTGTGGGAAACCTTACCTCATGTCACTTGTTGCTTCTTACTTTTCTGTTGTCTAGAAGACGACTTTTTCTTTTGAGGGGTATGATGTAGTTACTGTATAATGTTGTTTATTGTAAATGATAATATTTGTTATCCGACTATGTATTAATTGTTTGTTAGGTTTCAAGCAGTTATAACAGTCAATTAGTTGGATTCGGTTAGTCAAAGGTTGTGTTCCTCTTGGCAACCGTCAAGTCTTTTAAATAGTCTTTGTATCGAGAAAGGCAGTATAATCTAGTCGGATCAACTCTAATCCTTGGATGACCATCTCTAGTCTACTTCTATAATACTTTCATGTGTGTACAAAGATATACTTTTACTCCTCTGTCTAGTATGTATTATTAATTCCGTTAATTATTTCAAGTATTCATTTATCAGATAGAAGAGTAAACAAGTGGAAGTTGTCAGAAGAAACGACAAAATCTGCAAACAGGTCAAGAAAAGACAAGGAGCCCATGCAGAGATGAAAGGATGATCAAGTTCATCTAGAAAAGGGAACCAGGGTGAAAACATTACAAAAGAAAGGAAAAGTAAGAGAAAATGGTTATTGGCTCAATGACTAGCGAATGTGCTTAGAAACACAAGTGTTTGGCTCAAGGAAAGGATTGCATGAGTATGGGGAGTGAGGTCTACCTCAAGAGGATGTTTACTCTGGACTATCCCCTGCCCTGAAAGTCTTGAATCCCATTCATAAGCTACCCTTTGAAAATATTGTCTACCTTTGTGTTTATAACTGTGGTGTGGATGTCTAGAGTTATAGCTTGGAGTTTTATCTTTTAGGATATTCTATCAAAGTTTAAAGAGATGTTACTATGATGTGATTTTCATTGATTGTGAATATTGATTCCTTTTCTCCCTTTCTATGTTGCTAACCTGTCACCTGGTGTGAATGCTTGGACATTGAGAGGAAAAAAGAGAATTCAAAATTATTGGGATTGCCTCAGTAGTGTTGGATGCACTCAAGATGTTCCCCAATGAATTTGAATGAATGATATTGCCTCAATGTTGGGCACACTTGGGATGTTCTCAGTGAACATGTGGTAGTTTTGTGTTATTTGTGAATTTCACTTGGCATACCCAGTGTTCTTAATATGGTTTTGCTAGTGTCATCTATGTTGATATGAGGCTATTTATCAATGCATTTCTGAGTTTCTAGGAAGGTGGGATGGGGGGATGTGGGGACAGGGTTTTGGGGACAGCAGAAGACGCTAAGGGTCAGCTAATAAAATAATATAAAGAATAATTTATATTTGACAAAACTGATGAGCACACGGTTATACTGAGAGGGGGGGTCAATCAATATAATACAAACTTTTACTTTTCAAACTTTAACCAATCACAATAAGTCACACATGTAAGATCTAGCAATTATGAACACAGAGAGAACACATGATTTTACGTGTAAACCCTTGCGGGAGAAAACCACGGCAAAATATATATATTGATCTTCTTTTCTAGGCACCAACCTACTTCTCTTACAATTCTTCTTTTGTGAACACCAACCCACTGGAGACACCAATCCCCACTTGTAGAATTAGTAGGCACCAACCTTCACAACTGAGCACCAATTCAGTAAGCGACACCAATCTCTAGGCATCAACCTATGAATTCTTCAATGAATCATATGTCGGATTCTTCTTTGAGCTTTCTATCAACATGGGCTTCCTTTGCATCCGATTCATTGCTGGAGCTATCGCTTGATTCATGCTTTGAATTCTTCATCTCCTTTGATGCTTTGAACCCTGCCTCTGTTTTAGATGATTTCTCTTCTAACACCGTTTCCTCTTATCTTTTACTCACAAAGTTGTCTCCAGTTGTCACGACATCATTCCTTGTTTATATTGCCATGTGTATTTCAAGTGCCACCTCATCATTTTCATTTGGTTTTATTAGTGCTAGTTGATCAACATTTTGCTTATCCTTTTCTTTTTCCCATATGTGCTTTTAAGATCTACCTTCTAGCTGTTAGGCTATCTCCGAAGAAACCCGCTCTGATACCAATTAATAAGCACATGGTTATACTGAGAGGGGTGGTGAATCAATATAATACAAACTTTTACTTTTCAAACTTTAACCAATCACAATAATTCACACATGTAAGATCTAGCAATTATGAACATAGAGAGAACACACGATTTTACGTGGAAACCCTTGTAGGAGAAAACCATGGCAAAATATTGCTTATATATATTGATCTTCTTTTGTAGGCACCAACCTACTTCTCTTACAATTCTTCTTTTGTCAGCACCAACCCACTGGTATGTGGAGACTTGATAGAATTGTTCCCCTTGACAACCAAAAGGTGATAAACGACCTCATGAAGTGCCTCAAGAAAATGTAAAGTCCAAAGGAAGCTTCATTGGTCAAAGTTAAGTGGCTAAGATTTACTTAACTCAATGGCTAAAAGCGCTCAACGAAGATTGATAGGCACAATTTGGCACAAGACAAGCTAGTTAGTTGGTGGCAACTATATGGACCTCCAAGACTGATATGCACACTTGCCATTCGGCTCCTCTCATAGGTTTCTCGTGCCTATGTTGTTGAGGGGATGTGGTCCACATATAGCTTTATTCACTCTCTTGAGAGAAACAAACTTACCTCTATGAGAGCGGAAAATCTTATTGTTATACATAATGCCTTCTGTCTTGTGATTTCTTGTTGGTCACAAGACACCTAAGTACATGTAGAGCTTAGCAACACAGCAGGATTAGAGCCTTAAGAGCTGCAGGAGGTTGATAAGGAGCAGGATGTGCAGCCAGGATCGGTTGGGCTCAAGTTGCAAGATATGGTTCAGTCCAGCACTTCCAGCAATGAGGAGCAGCACCTAGATATCTAATGACTCATTTTTTAGCTTGTTGCTCAAACCAGCTATCAAGACTCAAATTGATTATTTTACTTTTAAATTTCAAATATTAATTTTAATATTATTTTAAAAGCCATCCCCAAAATGCAGGAAAAATTTTGCTGTCCCCAAAACCCCAACCCCATGTCCTCCTACCCCTGTTGCAAAAACACGGAGAAACATTAATCAAGGCTAATAATGTAGCTTTGGTCTTTCTATATATCTACTAAATGAAAGGATTTGTTATTTGGTAGTTTTGATTCTGTGGAGAGCCAGAGCACTATCATCATCCCAAGGAAATCAATTGAGCATTAGCCCTCAGATAATCTATAGATGAACTTAACAATAAGACTAAATCTCAGTTACGGTAATCATTGGCAAAGGATTCTACCATGGAAAACCCCATTTTGCCACCTTATCCACATATATATAATCGACCACCTAGCATATATTGTGGTGCTAGTTGTGCCTTTAGGCCATTTGCAGAAATGAGCTTGCACCATCATATCCAAAGTATAATGCCAGGATGCTGAAGACCATGTCCAATGCTGTGGTTATATCCAACAATAAATTTTGTAGCCAGATTTGGCCTAGGAATCCTATCCCACAGAAAGTTATGACATCTTGATATACCTTGTTCTTGGAACAAGTTTCAGGTATTTACAGGAAAGCAACTAGACACTTTCTTGAAGTTCTGCTTCTTAATTTTTAATTACCAAATGGGCTGCAGATGCAGGATTACTTTCGATTCTTCTGGTTTAAAACATGACACCTAATAGTTTATTTACTAAAAATAACTTCCTTGTACATGTTTATGAGATCAAACAGCAAAGATCCTGACTCCTAAGATTTTATAGATTATCATAGCATTTTATTTCATGTCTAATTTATGAGAAATCACTACAATATTTACCTCACAAACTTCCATTTGATACACATTCACCACAGAAAATCATTCAATCCTCTGCCTAATCATTCAATCCTCTGCCTGAGCTACCCTAGGCTTTCATCATCCTATGATTTGCATCTTAAATATTTTTCTGCCCTGATCTTTGCTGCAAGATACCTACTTTTTCGTAAGAAATGAATAGCAGTTACTTGAATGGAAGATCCATAACAAGCTCTTAACAATACCAAGAATTTCCATCAGCTCTCTCATTCTATGTTCTCAAGAGACACATCATCCGAACAATCATATAAAGGACATTTAAGAAAAAATTGTTGATGTTAAACAATGATTAAAACCAAAATAAATTATAATATTTATAATGCCACCAGCAAGAAACTAAATATGCACAAATTACAGCTCTGGATGACATTAAGAGGGTACTTCCATTATACACTTTAGAAAATAAAAGGAAAAATGCACAGCAATAAACTCAGACACTGCTACAAGATGATGATGATAGACAAACAGTTGCAAATTAATTACAAATATATAATCAAGGTGTTGAGAAACAACACAGACATTCCAAATTGTTGCTGATCCATCAAAGATTTAGCTCATGGTCATGTGCTTGGAAACATGTCTACTTTATCTCTAGATCAACCTCTTCTCATGAAACAGCATCAGAAATGTATTGCTCTCAAAGCACAACTTCCCCTCATAATCCATAAAACCTACATAAAGAAAAATGAATGAACAGCCATACCCTTAAGCAATTCCAGATGTCGTATAGTGAAAACACAGTCAGCTTGATCTGGATCAGAAAGCTGAAGATAGAACTATACATATTCAAAGCATCTGGCTTAAGAATAATGTTTAATGGCCAGTCCACTTTGAAACCCAAGCCTATGAAATCGAAAGTATTTACACCTGCAATCATCAAAAATTGTCATGTTTACAAGGACAATGTTTTAAATTAACACAAATGAAAAACTCCAAATCACCTCAAAATGTTAATATGACAAGTGCAACTCAAGTAATACCAATGTCCCAGTTGATATTTTAGTTTATGGTATCCAGTTACAAAAAAAAAAGTTACTACTCACAATTAGTGTTAATAAAATAAGAGGCATCAGTAGAATTAGGCAAGACATGCATGCTATTTTCAGTAGATGGCATTCCACCAGCATCTTTGATGTAAATATATAGCCGATCATCATATTCATCTCCTTCACATGAAGACCTTTGTAAGGCTGATTCTAACATTGCCTGAACCTCCAACAACCTCTGATGACTTCCCGCTGGAGACCATTTCTAATTCAGAAAGAAGACAACAGCCATGCAGCATTAATGAGCATAAACATTGAAAATGCATCTCCATGATTCCAAAACAAAAGACAGCTGAAAATTATCTCATAATGTTGAAATTCTTAACAATGAAATGAAATCCTTGATTGTTCAATAGCTACACACATGTTGGCATAGAGATGTGACAAATCCATCAGCCCAATCTGCCACTTCCATGAAGAAGTATCGCCGCAATGCCAACAAATGTCTCTGGAAACCAAATCCTTCCTCGAGCAGCTTCACAGTAAAATCACTGATGCATTGATATCTGACTCTATTAAGAAAAATTGTAGCACATTATACGAGTAAACCACAAAAAAATTAGAATTTTTTGACGAAAAGATAATTTATAAGAAATTCCTTAGACTTTCTATCTAAAAAGTTTATAAAAACTTTTTAGAATATAGAGAAGTAAGGACAAAGATTGTTTTTCTTTCATAATGGAATCTGGGATATAAAGATTGTATGCTACTATCAATTTGTGTGTTTTAAATTCTTATTTTTCTTATGCTCTTGATATTGGATTAAAAAGAGACTAGGTGGCATTCCTTCTAATGATAATATTATGTAAAGCGTTGTACTCAGATAAAGAGCAATGTCTAGAACTTTGGTCCAAAAATAGCGATGACTGGGAAAAACCTTGGTTGAACCTGAACCAGTCCAGACAAGGTATTGATCCTGGTCTAAGTCCAGTCTAGGTTCTGCCAGGGTCCTTCCCCAGGCCCATGGATTTGGCTCGAATTTGTCTAAACATACTCAGGACGAATCCAAAGGCCTAGGGCAGGATTCTAGGCGAACCAAGGAATAATTCACTTCAGACCACAAAAAAGATCATTTTTTTAATGAAAATTAGCCAAAAAATTAAAACCCCTAACTAACAATGTTCCTTAGTCTCGATCAAGAATGAGGAGCACAAAGCTGCTACATAGGCCTTGCATAGTGCAGCTAGTGGGAATGGCATTGGTGCTACTTGTGGTTCCAACTAACCAACTAATGGCATTGATGCTATCAATGAAGAGCACTATGATGATTTGTTTTGATTTTCCATGAGCAGTTGCATTAATATAGATCATAGTTCGCAGACTCTACAAGTACTCGGTGAATCACTACGTACTTGCAAATAAGAAATAGCGGCGAGTATTTCCGAAGTATACTCGCGAGTTTGCAAGCAGCGGATTTTTCAAGAATTTCGGCGAGTTTTTAGTCCGAGTACTCGCCGGGTAGGCAGCAAGTCCGAGCCCTTGACTCACATCATGGAAGAAACATGTCCAGAAAACAAGAAAAACTCGGAAAAAACGTGAAAAATATGTGGATTCGTGGCTCTAAAAGAACTATACAGGCATGTTGAACACACACAGCAGCATTTGAGCATTTTAGAGCAAATTGGAAGGAATTTCAGGGAATTTGAAGAACAATTTTCTGCAATTTTGGATGTGCACGAGATTAGTTCATTTCTTTTCCTTTTTTTCAAGCATATTAATATATGTTAGACCCAAGTTTCCAGGACGGGGATGGCAGGGGGCCATTTTTTAGGGGATGATGGGAGACAACTATTAAAAAATAGGGAAATTTTAAAAAATATGGAAATTTTCAAATATTCATATGATAGCATTGATAAGACAATCATCATATACATCATAGAACCTTAACACATAATATTAGAGTTCAATTATGATTTCATATGAGAGCAACAAACAAAATTAACAAAATTTAATTGCATTCATTGACAATGTGCATATATGATATATAAAAAATACATTAAAATGCCCAAAGGCTACCAAGTTTCAACTACAAAATGACAAAAATATAGAGAATATAAATATGCAGGTGTCCCTAATCAGCATCTCATAACACTGCATCGAAATCAAAGTCTGAATCACTATCACTATGAGAAGTTGTCTCATCCAATGGAACCCCAAGCAATCCATCATGTGCCTCCTCGTCATCAACCTGTGTAGTATGTTCGGGATCAACATCCCAACGTGCAGCTAGAGTCTGACGATACTCAAGTTTATGTCGATCCTGAAGCCGCAAGGCACTATGCACAACCACCAACTTCTCCGATCATCTAGAGGTAAAGCCTATTCCTCTTGACTAACTAGATGAAGCTATATGTAGACCAATTCCTCTCTGCAGCAGAGGAACTATCAACTTGTGAAAGGAGACAAGTAGCAAGTAACCTCAACTCTGGTGCATCCTTGCCATGCCATGTCCACCATCCAATAGGGTCGTTTTGAACTAATGTAGTTCTATCCATCCTCGCCTCTAGTCACTGCAAAGTACAAGGTGGAAAAAGGAAGCGCACAAAGAAATAGATAAGGCATGCTCAAACTTTTGGCATTACAACAACCTTCCCTTCAACATGGCTAAGAGTCCATATTGAGAGTATTTGGTGCCAACATTTACAGTTGCAGGGATGGCAAAAGTTTGGATGCACAATTCTTTCAGATGGGTGTAAGGGTGGAAGGAAGCGCGCCCTAATCAATTTTTTAGTGGCTTCAAATGGTGAGTTGATTTTCTTTAAGTCAATTGATGCCTTCAAAAAAATAAAGAATGCAGAAACTTTGAGCTTGATGTTGGAGGATGTCATTTTAAAGATCAGCATACAAAATGTTGAGCAAGTTGTCATTGACAATGCAGCGGCATATGTGGCGGTTGGAAGGTTGCTTCAAGAGAGGCATATGACACTCTTTTGGACCCCTTGTGCAGCCCATTGCCTTCAGCTTCTTTTGGAGGACATGGGCAAAATTGATTGGGTGAGACCAGTTGTAGAAGATGCAAGGAACATAACAGAATATATTTATAATCATCCTTGGGTTCTCAACTTGATGGTACATCATACCAAGGGGAAAGACCTTGTGCAATCGAGTGTCACAATGTTTGCAACTAATTTTCTAACATTGCAAAGCATTTCTAGTTTATTGACATCCTTGAAGCGAATGTTTGTGAGTCAAGCATCGCTAGACTTAAAATACTCAAAGAAGGCTACTAGAAAGAGGATCGCAAAGACAATTTTTTATTGTCTTTGCCAAGAGAGCTACAGAGATTGTCAAGGTAATTTCAAACTTCAATTTAAATTTTAAATTGAATCATTTACTTTTAAAGTTTAGAAGTATTTAGTTTTATTGTAAATTTAATTTGTTTGTACTTTGTAGGTATCGGAGCCACTAGTGAGGGTTTTGCGCTAGGTGGATGGGGAGCAAAACCCGATGGGATACATTTACGAGCCATGGATAGGGCTAAAGAGGCCATCCAAAACTATTATAGGGGGGATGCAAGTATATTTTCCTCGACTTAGGAGTCATTGATTGAAGGTGGAACAATCAACTCAACCAACCCATTCATGTAGCAGGGTACTACCTCAACCCCAAGTTTTTCTTCTCTGATAGCTTCACGGATGCTAATGGGGAGGTTACAGAAGGCCTCTCAACATGCATTGAGAGGATGACACCCAAGGTTGAGGTGAGAGATCTCATCATTTCGGAGTTGCAACATTATAAGCAAACTAGGGGGAGGCTCTTTTCTTCAACACTAGCTATCCGAGGAAGATCCACCCAGACACCAAGTAAGAAAAATTAAAGTCTTATATCTTACAACTTACAAATTACAATTATTAATAAAATATTGCTTGCTTACAAACTCTTGAATATCTTATTTGTAGGTTCTTGGTGAGAAGATTGGGGTGGAAATACCCCAAAACTCCAAAATCTAGCGCTCCGCATTTTGTCTCAACCTTGTAATGCTTCTAGCTATGAGCACAATTGGAGTTTGTTTGATGCCATTCACATGAAGCGTAATAAGTTGGCTCAACAACACCTTAATGACCTAGTTTTTGTGCAATACAACCTTCGGCTTCACACAAGAAAGGTGGAAGACAAATCAGCGCAGCCTATTGATTTGAAAGAGATCGATATAGTGATTGGATCGTGCAGTATGAGGAGCCCTCCTTGTCTATAGAGGATGAGATTGTTATTTTCGAGAGGCAAGCTATGGAGGATGTGGCTACAACAGAAGTAAGAGAGATTGGATCGTCATTGGATGACATTGATGTCGCAAAAGAGACATTGTCATCTAGTAGCAAGGTGGAGCCACAAGTGTAGTCTTCTAAGCCGTGCGAGGAGCTACAACCGAGTGTGAGGACTAAACCCTCTACACCTCCATTTTTTCACTAGAACAGGGAAGAGGAAATTGTAAAATCTTGTGATTTTTAACTAGCCTAGATATGCAATTTATGATGATGATTTTCAAAGACAATCATCATAAATTCATGATAGTTATAAGCTAGCTATTGTATCTACATGTTGATGCGATTTTGTACTCTATTTGTATTCAAATCTAATAGAAAACTCTTCCCCATGGTTTTATACTCATTTAATACATTTTGTAACTGAATTTTGCAACAAAAAAAAAAATTTAAAGAAATTTAAGTATGTTTTTTAAGTTGCCAAGTTTTGCAAACATTTTGTCGAGTCAAAAATTTTTGGTCTGTCGAATCTGAGTCGAGTCCAAATATGCAAACTATGATATAGACTATAGGCCATTTTGATTTATCTTTAAGATTTGGCAATCGATATTATAATTATCAATTATCAATTGTGTTCTATATTAATTTTGCACATTATATATATGGCCTAATCCAACCATATAAAACCCAGGAAAAAATCGGCAAAATGCCAAACCACAACTGGCAACTTAGCAAATAATTAGTAAGATTATAAATGAACTAAACCACTTGGACAATTGATTTAAGTGACCCAAGAAAGGTCACGCCACCAAAACTTATGAATATAGTTTGTACATCTCTACAACCTTCTATAACTACATCCTAATCTAGAATTGCAAGATTGACATAAAATAACTATTATCCTAGTATAAACTAGGATAATTCCTAGATCCTCAAAGAATTCCATGATCTATATTTACAACTTTCATAAACTTTTAAATGTAATCTGAGAAGATTCTAGATGATTTAGACTATTTTAAATATATAGAACATTTAAAAATTTGCATTGAAATCCAAAAATTGAACAAATTTCTCTAGGGTGTTGCTACAAGCATTTGTGCTAAGCTATGTTATTTGTTTCCTCCCTCTCCCAAATATTAGAGAATATAGAGAAAATCAAAGAAGCCAAATAGTTCTATACACGGAATAATAATGCTTCACTTTTAATTCAATACATGGCTAATATATAGCCACTTACATAGCCAAACAACCTCCTATTTAATAGGGAGGTGTTATAACAAATATCCCAGAATATCATTCACGGGTATAACACACTAACCACTAACTATCAAACTTATATTAGTGAGTTGTTTATTAACAATCTCACTATTACAATAGTAATTACCTTTCTACATAATTACTAACACCTACGTGAACACTAATTTCCAACACCCCCCTTAGTGTGAACATGGGGTGAAAGAACATCACAGTACTAAATCACCACACACAGTAGCTCGCCACACAATATAAGATAAGAGTAGGGACACACACATCTACTCATGTCAAGCAATAGTGGAACTAGCCCTACTACGCTTAGTGTACTTTCATCCAAAGATAGGGACACCCATGGATCCAAGGATAGGGACTAACACATCTATCCAAGGTCTTATGTCAAGTTTGGATAGGGACAAACACATCTATCCAACATCAGTCATGAACAGGGACACACACATCTATCCAACATCAGTCATGAACAGGGACACACACATCTGCTCACAACAATTATGATTGGGGACAAACACATCCAATCATAATCACCAACTCATGTGACAGGGGACAAACACTTCCAATCACTTCACCATCTCGTGAATGGGGACAAACACATCCATTCATCAAAAAAATTATGATTGGGGACGTACACATCCAACCACTTATATCATATTGTGAATGGGGACAAACACATCCATCCACAATTTACAAAGCTTGAAACCCAAGTCTTTGTTGTCGCATATGCAGCCACCATTATAGATCATTGCCACTCTGATCACAAATGATATGAGACGGTTGCCGCTATCACCTAGAAACCGATCTTGGCTTTAGTCTTTTTGGCACAAGTTGATTTGTCACTAATGCAATTCACGACCCCGTCGCTAGTGACTAACGAGAGGTCGTTGAATATCCTCCGGCCTTCGGTGCCTCCAACCTCCAGTTGATTTGCCACTTAGCAAATTTGTCTTTTAAGGCTCATTTCATCAGTTGTGAGGAAAGAATATATCCTCCCTCCCTGATGTGAACTTACAAGGAGCGTCGGGTACCACCGATCATGCACTCCAATTGAACATTTTTTGACACTTTTGAATTTTGATGACATAACAATTAACAACTCTACAAAATAGACCCTATTCTAAACAAAAGAATACAGGTTAACTTTGACTTTCTTTGACAAAATATTTTTAATAATACATTTTGAAGCATTAAATGAATAATAACTAGACACTTAATCTATGAATGCAGACTTTAAAAACTAAACTTAAAATAAATACTAATCGACTTAACTACAGAACACAACTTGATACCTAAGCCTAATACACAAATTCTTAACATTTGGAACAAGACCATCTAAACTGGGGCAACCAGACCAACACGTGTTGGATCTCCAACCTTATATTTTGCAACTACCTCGCACACCTCTTTCAAGTCACCTTTGGTGAAAATAAGCCTAACATTTCCCACGAGCAAGGGCATCAATTTTAGATAAGCCGTATTGCCAAACTTCTCGGCATAAGTCTTAATGGATCTTTTCAACATGGTATTCTTTCCGTTTTATGTCAAACTCCAACTTAGCTATGCCATTACCAATACCCTTACATAGATCATGCCGCTAATTGTAAGGAGGCAGTGCCGCACTTCGTTGCCATGGATGGTGTGGTTCACAATTCTATGGGTGCTCGTCGTATTTGTTGTTCCCCTTATTCTCTTCAATTTTGCATTTCACTTGCGTTTAATCTATTTCTACATTGCCTACGTAGTGCTACTTTCACTGTTCACATACGTGCTCTTCTGCGAAAAAGTAGACCCGGAGCCCCCACGTGCAGAGCGGTCGTCTCAAAGCCAAACGACGACGGTGGACATGGAAATGTTGGCGTTCAATTACATTTCCTTATGAAGAGCTTAGGAAATATGCTTCAAATTTTACTTTAGCAGAGACTTCATCACCACGGTTTACACTCTGAATAACACGGGAAAACCTCTCAAAGATGCCACGGGCAATGACTCCACTGCCTTTGTGCACGGTGCTGGTCACGTGGACCCCAACAGAGCATTGGGTGTACAAGACTACGTGGATTTTTCTTTGCTATCTGAGCTACCCTCTCGAGCAACTCGGGATGATAACCAAAAACAATGCCAGTTGCACCTCAAGGCCCCCCTAGGAAGCCTCAATTATCCCTCCTTTGTGGCAGCCTTCTCTTATCACAAAGATGGCAATAAAGAAGGGTGCATGGGCCAGCCAAGAACCAGATCATGAACCAGTCAATCTGGCTGCATCAGTGAAGAGGCCGACCTGCAACAATTTGAACAATCAACCAATCGCAATCTTCACAGACAGTAAATGCCTGGTACAATAAGCCCATGCCAAGAAAGGACAACATGATCTGACAAAACCTGATATGGATTGCCAGTGCCACAGTCAATGTGGTATGGATCAATCATGCAATGAAGGGTATCGATAGCCACCACTTCAAGCAACACAAAAAATGCCTCCACAGATCTGTGAGCAAAAAAATCCCCTTCAGAAAATGTCAAACCTTGACTATGGATCCATTTAACTCACAAACGATAGGTGCCGATGAAGCAATATGAACTCCAATCTAGAATAAAGTGCACTTGCTCTACCACCTCGAATGAATGAATGAGCCTCCCACGAACCAAGATAGGATACCAAATGCAATGCAAGTTTAATACTTCACATTAATAAAAACTTTCAGCACAGGAAGGAGAGAACATCCAATAAGGCCGATAGGGCCAAAATGATTGGATTCAACCAGTCACGCTGGAAATAATTGTAGATCTATCAATAATGATGCTGCCTTCTATTATAAACTAATACACAGCTCACAAAATGATTTCCCCCCGGATTTCAAGATACACAAGATACAACCTATGTAAGGAAAACTAAATAATAGGCACAGAATCCCTTGAGCTCTGATACCATATTAGAGAATATGTAGAAAATCAAAGAAGCCAAATAGTTTTATGCACGAAATAATAATGCTTCACTTTTAATTCAATACATGGCTAATATATAGCCACTTACATAGCCAAACAACCTCCTATTTAATAGGGAGGTGTTATAACAAATATCCCGGAATATCATTCATGGGTATAACACACTAACCACTAACTATCAAACTTATATTAGTGAGTTGTTTATTAACAATCTCACTATTACAATAGTAATTACCTTTCTACATAATTACTAACACCTACGTGAACACTAATTTCCAACACCAAATGTGTTATCTTGTGTCTTATACATATTTGAATTGAATGTAACATGAATATCACCTAGATATGTAATAAGCCTAAATCCACACTAGGATACTTCCCTAGTAAGCTCAAGAGATGATTGGATAGTAGTACAAAATCTCCATAGGATCCCATGGAAAAAAATATGTATTAAAATGAAAAATCTCAAGAAAAAGACAAATGTGAAAAGAAAAAACACATATTATATGGAAGCAAAATAACTTTATTTTAATGTGTATCACTTACCTTTGAAGTCATATTTGGAGGACCTCTAGATGTTCTCAACTATAGGGGAAATATTCGATCAATTTCAAGGGATTCTTAAGCTGATTTTTTATTGTGGAATCATCTCCTTTTAGTTATTAATAAATGTGTTAGAAGAATGAATCATGAAGCTCGAGGGAATCATATGGCAACATTTCAATGCGTATACACTTGGATTTATTATTATATAGGGAAGTTATATTGGTGGTTTTAACTTAACTTTTAGATATAACTAATGTGGTGTTATTACATCATTACATAAGCAATAAATGCAGGTGTACAAAGGATAGTCTAACATTATATTATATCTACTAACCTGAGTCTTAATGACTAAACCGAAGACAATTCCAATTTTATCCCAAATTTTGACAAAGAGAATAGAACCAACAAGTTTAGTCATTAGATCAGCAAACTGCTCCTACGATGCATAGTAGTAGCTTGCAATATCATCAATGTCAACCAATTGTCAAACGTAATGATGATCAACCTCAATGTGCTTGGGGTGAGCATGATAGACTAACTTCAGAACTCCTTGATTGTAATCGAAAAGTAGAGTCGATGTAATCTAAGGAAGTTAAGATCACTTAAAACCTGGCTTAACCGGATTGTTTCCCAACTGACACTCACAATTGCTCTATATTTGACTTCAGTGAAAAATAAAGCAACAATGTGCTAATGCTTACTCTACCATGAAATAATTCTCGAGCCCTAAGAGAAAATATAGCTAGTAGCTGATCTTTGAATATGAAGTGAACCACCGTAATCAAAGTCTGCATATCATGTCAATCTAAAATCACTTGTCCTCTAATAGATAATGCCAAAGTCAAGAGTACTTTTGACATTTTGCAACACTCGTTTTGCTGCCTACCAAAGGGAGAGAGATAGCTAACAACAAAAGAAAGATCCAATGCATGGATGTAAGATATATCAAACTATAGGCCAATCATCTATCTAGTGACTCATAAACTAATAATGAATCATCATAGGCATTAACTTCAGCCCAACCTCCATAGGTGTGAGTAGTGGAAATATTACAATTGGTCATGCGAAACCATTACAAAAAATTTGTGGCATACTTGACCTAAGCCAAGAAAATATGATGGTCATGTTACCAAAACTCTACATCTAAGTAATAATGCAGAAGGAATAGATCAGTCATGTTGAAAGCATAACATAAATCATATTTCACTCATTGCATTGCAATGGCCCTACTACCTATGATGGCAAGATTGTCAACATAGACAAATAATAATCACAATGTCATCATCATTGTTTATGACCTAGAGTTTGAATAAGAAAGACTTCTTCTGAAAACAAAATACCAAAGATGTTGATCAATCTTCGTGTATCAAGCTAATGGAGCCTACTTAAGCCCATACAAAAATTTATGGAGACTATAAACCATATAATTACTGTCATGTACTTAAAATCCTTCACGCTGCACTATTTTGACCATCTTCATTAAAGGAGTAAAAGTCCACTCATAGTCTATCCCCTCCTATTGCAAATAGTTTTTCCAACAAGATGAGGCTTGTACTTGTCCAAAGCATCATTAACTTTACATTTGATCTTGTATACCCATTTGCATGCAATGAGCTTTTTACCTAGAGGCAATCCAAATAACTCCAATGTACGGTCTTCATCAAGGCACCATGCTCAACCTGCATGGTAACTTCCCACTCAAGTTGTCCCTTAGTCTAAGTGCCTTTCTAGTTCACGCATGTTGACAAGGTCAAAAAAAGAGAAAAATGAACATTCTCATCTAAACCAACAACCTGTTTTCTTGCTCACTGGGTTCAAGCATCAAATGTAGGAAGATCATCCTCCTACATATCCTCAATTGTGAAATAGTATCACTTTGGTCTTTGTTGCTATGTGACTCAATACTCCTATGATGAAGCAACCACGTCTTGAGTTGAAGTCAACTTAAATCTTAATCACTAATATACCAATGTTGTGGGAGAAATATCACCCAAAGGCCAACACAAATGACTATGATGGAGTACAAGAACAAGAGCCCTCATCTTTCAAAGGAACCACAACACTAGTTCCAAGCTAATCATTGACAACCTATTGGTTAGGATTACAATCAAAGAAAGGTTTTGTTTCTTTTACATCAACATCGCAACTAAGTATGACTTTGCTAGTGAAAAAATCAAAGAGTCTATATGCCTTAAATTGTTCAATTTACACCTTAGATTGTTCACTATACACAACAAAATATCTTAAGCTCTTAGAATCTGGTTTATTCCTTATGTAATCAGAAACCAAAACATATGTAGTTGATCCATTAAAATGAAATGTGTTACCGTTGGTTTCATCCTGGACCAAGTTTCTTCAAAAATCAAATCTTGTAAGGCGTTGCATGTAATTATGTTCACAATATCAAACCTCGATCTCTTGATCCCCCTACCTTAATAATTTTCAACCAATGCTTTGAAACTTAATAAAGGTTCCAAAGCAATCAAACTTCTTTTTTAAAAAGTATAGCCACATTTTGTTGGAGAAATCATCGACCAACAACAAAAAGTACCTAACACCAAGGATGGTGGATGATTTCTAGGACGACTCACATTGATGTGCATGAATGAAATCTAAAGCCACATTTGCATGCCATGTCCCTTCAATAGAAAAAAACTTCCAATTTTGCTTACCAGCCAAACACCCCGCACATATATTGTGCTTCTCTTGAATAGATGGTAATTTGTGAACTATGCCAATTCTGCTTGGTTTGGCTAAACAATAAAGGTTGAGATGTCCATATCTCTCATGCCACAAAATATTATCACTGGCTTCCACAACAAATGCATACAAATTAATTGTGATAGGATCATCTAGCTTGTATAGCCCACCTTGCCCAATGGGAAGGACAACCATCCTTCCCTACTTAACATCTATTACAATACACTTCTTACGGCAAAAATCAATAGCAATGTTAAAATTATATATAAGCTAACTAATAGACAACAAGATATTTTTCACGTTTGAAACAAATCTAACATCCTTCACTATGAATTTTGTGGAATCACTCAACACAATCCTTACAACCTCAATCCCCTCTACTACATGTGATCTACCATCAACCAATGAAATGGTATTTGAAGAGCTAGAATCACCAATAAATTTTACATCCTAGTATTTACAATAGGTGAAATGATGTGATGCACAAAATCAAAGAACCAATAACTAGTTGCATCATTGTTGTCTCATGAAGATACCATTACACTAATTACACTATATATATATCCTCCATTACACTTGTCCTTTAAATTTATATATATATACAATCCTTCATTACACTTACTTGTCCTATAAAGTTTATATATGTAATGAAGGATCACACACTCAACGATCACAAATGCTGAAAATGATTGATCTCTTCTTCCTCTTCTTTTTCACAACTGCAAGTGCAAAAATGATTGTGAACAATTGTGAGTTGCAATGCAAATGGTTGTTAGTTACATATAGGGTATGTTTAGGATTTCATAAGGGGCATGGGAGGGCTTGTAGGTCGCCCACACCCTTTTTTAATGTTTTTTTATAAAAAAATGGCTATTTTTTAATTAAATAAATGGTGACACCAAGTCATCTCCAAGACAGTTGAGGAACATCACATATGTCCGTAGGATCCCCAACCCTAAAGGCTAGTGTTCCCAAGTAATGTCTCCAATTCCCCCAAGAGCAAGGGACATCCCTTGCCATCCCTCCATCCCAGGGATGGGGCAGGGACAAGGACGCATCCCTGTGTATCCCTAATTTTCAAGTCACTTGCATTTAGTTATGAAACTCTAAGAAACATTCATCTTCACCTTTAGCTCACATGAGTGCATTACTTCTTTTCATTTAAGATTTATTGTCATGTATATATGAGCATAAGGAGGAGAAAAGAATTTGACAAGCTTGAGTTCTAAATTGTAGACCAGTCTTTGCCATTAGCTGAGAAAGTGACCAAGAAGTGGATATCCTGAGTTCTCTGCGGAAGGGTTTCAAGACATGCCGAGTACTGCTTCACCCACGAGTACTAGCACGTGTTAGATTCTCAAAATCATCTATAGTATTTCTTCTACAAAGAGGATTGCTTCAAAAAGCAAAAGCCAAAAATGAGAAGCACAATATGCAACCAATATTTCATGTACATTAAATTATTTACAAAAGAATAATACAAAGATATACATTCGCATTTGTCAAAAATAGACAAAGTGGAAAAGCAAATAAAGCAATCTTATCTTATGTGATAAGATTGACAACTAACAAAGGGAAATGCTTTCCTAATTATCTCCCTAATTAACTTATGCTAATGTGTAAATATTAATTTACACCAACACCCCCCATAAGTGCAACTTAGGGAGATTACACACCAGCTAAAAAGAAAGAAGAAGATGAAGATAGGTCCCGACAACAAGGCCTAATCAGGTACCCATTTATAGATAAAGACTCTCCCATAAAGTGGAGAAAAGGAGAAAAACCCAATGGGAGAAAACTCCTCTCCAAAAGAGAGAAAAGAAAACACAAACATGTACATGTGATGGAAGGACTAAACATTAAGACCCCCCAAGAAATGAAACTGTCACAAAAGTACAATGATGAGCCCCTCATAAGAGAGAGAAGATGGAGACTATAAATCCCCTCCAAGAAGCAGCTCCAATACCAAGGAAGAGTGCCTGAATCCAATCACTGCCCGCAAACAACATTTCTTCCCTTCGGAAGAAATAGATCCACTAGTGAATGTAGAAGCCATTCTCACATCCTGGATGAATAGGGAATCCAAATTGAAAAGTGTGCCTCTGAATGCATCTCAGGTGACCTCCTGATGGAAAAAAAAAATGTCTCCTCCAAAACAAAAATTGGATGCCCAATTAGAGAAGTAAAACCAGGAGAGAATATGATCTGAATTGCATCTAGAAACACATAAGATGGTGGTGATGCAAATCCACCTGAGATGGCATCAAATTTGTCCTCCAAATTAGTAATGTGAGATTCCACAAACAAGGATGATATGTTTGCAAAATAAGAGTCGCAATGTGGCGGATCTAAAAGACTAAGATTGACCTGCTACAAAGAACCACTATAATTCATGAATGTAACAACACTGGACTCAAATGTAGCAACAGGTGATGAAGATGTGATCTTGACAGGAGGAGAAGAGGGAGCAAGAGAAGTCTCTGTGTCATCTGAACAATCAAGACTTGCAATATATTCAACCTCCTCTAAAGTATCATCATCATAGGGTATGAAATCTGCATCATCAAGTGGAAAGAGGCAATCCATAGCAGGATCATCTGGGAAAGGAGAGATATGAGGGTCTCCATACATCTCCCAAATACTTGTCCAAAGTGTGCGTGTACACTCAAGGTTCGAAATAGCACACAAAGTGTCATCATCAACACTGGAACAAATTAATCCTACAACATGATCAACATTGTTACCCCAAATAGATTTCTTCTGAGGAGTATCTAGTTCAAGTATGAGCCCATAAAGATAAGGCAAAAGATTCAGCCACCTGAGATGTGTCAGAATACCTTTTTGCCAAGACTCAAAATTATCCTTTTTTAGATTGACCGCAGAAGGATGAGTGGCAAAACCCATGATACCTCCTCAAATGATTAAATCAAAGATCAAAACATCCAATACAAATTAATGTTAATTAATGAAGCCCATCAAAGCAAACAAAACTTCTCCAGGAGCCAAAATGTCCAAAATATCAAACAGAAGCCATGAAACTAACAAACTAAATAAATGATACTTGGGGCTAAAACTGAAAAAAGCACATGGATGGCTATGTAGAGCTCGATGATACCTTTCCAATGCCTATTTGTTTGTCAAAATCCAACTTTGTATGACTAAGAACAAGCCTCGCGAAGTTGGCCTTAGAGGAGAAACGGCTGAAAACACTGTTCACAGCCTTAAAACATTGTTCACGGCCTAGAAATATTGTTCATGGCCTGAAACACTGTTCATGGCCTGAAAACACTGTTTACAACCTTAAAACATTGTTCATGAACTGAAACATTGTTCACAACCTGAAAACATTGTTCACACAACCGTACGACCTACCAAAAAAGGAAAATTTTACCTCTGAAGATCTGGTATCCAAAATGGACAAATTTTATACCAAAACAGGGGCTTCTAGGCCTTTTGGATGCAATGGCGAGGTCCGTTTCGCACCAGGAGGCACCGATCACAACCTCATGGCTAAAACCCTCTCAAATTCAAGAAGAAACTAACAAATTTGGACCTCTGATACCATGTTAAATTCGCAAAATCATTTGTACTATTTCTTCTACAAAGAGGATTGCTTCAAAAAACAAAAGCCAAAATTGAGCGGCACAATATGCAACCAATACTTCATGTGCATTAAATTATTCAAAAAGGAATAATACAAAGATATACATTCGCATTTGTCAAAAATAGACAAAGCAGAAAAGCAAATAAAGCGATCTTATCTTAACATTGACAACTAATAAAAGAAATGCTTTCCTAATTATATCCCTAATTAACTTATGCTAATGTGCAAATATTAATTTACACCAACAGCACATAGTTTGAGCGGCCAAGTAAATCGGCCCCAAACTTACCAAACCCAAAAAACACTAAAAAAAATGGAAGAACTCTCAAAAATGTGTCTGAAAACACATCTAAACCTTGAAATGCATCTGAATTGTGCTTGAAATCACCTCAATCGAGCTTTAATCACATTTGAAGCCTGTCAACAACAGCAACTTGTCTCCTGTGCTAGTTTCAGTTCTTCAGCTCACAAATAATCCCATTACTTGAATCACGCTTGAATCCTCTTCTAATTTCAGTTTTGGGGCTTGAAAAAAGAGGTGGTACTATTGATACATTAGAGTCGATCCCTAGGTGTCCCTGAAAACCTGCAATCACTGCATTAGGTGTACTTTGAAGGAATTTAAATATTTTTTAATTTGCCAAGGTCACCCAGTACAAGTCAAAATTGGGTCTGCCGAGTTTTGCCAAGTCGTAAGTTTTAAAACTATGCTTTGGAGGGTCAAAGGGAGTTTGCAGGGATGCAAAAAGAGGAACGGGATTACATTGACACCAGGTGATTAGTAGAATGGGGATGATGATAAGTGTTATGGAAGGCTGGAATAAGACAAGACAGTACATGCACTGAAAGCATGAACTCTTGTTGGTGGATGATGGGCATTCATTTGAAAACAACAAATAAGAAAAGGAAATTGATGTGAGAATAATAATTTCATCATTGACAATAATATTTGTTCCTTTAATCAATGTTTGCAAAACATGCATAAATATATAATTGTGAAAGATGATAATAAAAAGAAGTCAGTCAAGATACTCAAAAACGCTATATTCGTATAGAATGGCATGTTTTTTGTTAACAAGCAAATGCTAAAAAGTGAGATTATCAACATAGAAATACTGCACAAAGAACAGAAGAAGTGTGACGATCAGATGATTCCAATGGTAGACTAAATGAATAAAGTAGAACTGATTATTGAGGAGAAAATTTTGCTAGTGCATTTCTTGTCAAGGTAGTTGAAAGAAAATAAAGAGTTCGAGAAAGAACCGTCACACAATATTTTGCAAAAAGAACTCAGGTCTGAAACATCTCCCACAACTTGATGAACTTGAGTATAACAATAACTATTAGGTTTTTTTTCCATTTTTGAGCTGCAAGACTTGAGGCTCAACTGTAGCTCCAGGCCTGTTAGACAACAATGTTCTATACTAGCATATGAAATATTCATCATTGTGTGTTGTATTAAGTTGAAGTTTTAACCTTATTACTGGGGGTTGTATGGTTCTGTTACCTCTTTGGTTGTCCAGCAATGGTGGCAAAGTGGTGACAACTGACAACCTCACAAATGTCGAGATGAACTTTCAAATTCAAGATCAATAAAAGGAAACTCCATAACTTCCCCTATTTAGACTTCAGTAACAAGCACATTGACCTAGTCTAATACTACAAAATGCAGTTTAAATGCCAGTTGTTATGTACATGGATCTTCCTGGGCTATGAGCTTATATGTATGGTTAGAACTTAGAATATTCATTTATACTTTAATTTCTAATCACATAAGTGCAGAAATAAAGTTTTGAACCAATCGCCCTCAGACAGACAAGTACTTCGCTTCCATTAAGTGTTGAAAGAAACTATCTCTAAGGACTGAAACTATCCTATGCCTGTATCTTAGAAATGAATGCCAGTTGCAAGACCCCTGCACAGACATGCAACCAGTAATGACCATGCTAACGATACTATAGTGAAGTTCTTAGAAATAGAAGATACTAACGCACTTGAATATTTTGAACATGGTTTTGTTGCCAAAGGTAAGAAATAGACTGTCTACATTTTTCCCATTAAGATGGCTAGAGAAAGTCCTCCCATGTAGTACTAATACAGTCCTCCTGAGTATGCAGACTTATCATCTGAAGATGGAATTACTCTTGCAAGTATCATTTTCATGTTAAATGATAAAATTAACTGAAAAGTCAGAAGGATACTGAAGCATGATCTCCTGTACAATACACTTGTCAATAACAACATCCAGTGGAATCTCTGATGCAATTTCTGAATCTTGCTCACATTCTCCTGTTTCCAAACTCTCGTTATTCTCAGAATACCCTAGAGAAGTTTCCCACTTGGCGCCCCCAGATATTTTTGGCAAGCTATCCTCTTTGTAACAATCTGATGTTAAATAATTATTGTACGGATTTGCAAATCTTCTTCTGCAAATCATGTTATTATGGTCAAGTTCACAAAAGATTTCTCCAGATGTTTGTGTTTCCTTGAGAATACTACTTTGAGAAATCTGCTTACAAACATCTGTCAGGTTTGTCCGTTTATTCTCATGATTGATCATCGTAATGTTACTGGAATCTCTGTTTTCCATGTACTCATGTTGCTCAGCCAAAAAGGAATGGTCAAGTCCAAGATCGTTCGAAGCCATGTTCTTTGCAAATGTTTCAGGGTTTTCTGTTACAGAAGAAAAATCATAGTAAGGGAGAGTGTTTGCCTGCCGATCACTAAGACTCCTCTCAGGCATAAGATACTGCAGATGGCCCCAAGCATTTCTTGTCAACAGTGGGTGAAAAGCCATATAACTGCAACTAATTTGATAGTCCAAAGAATGATGACCATCTAAAATGGAAAAATCTGAACATTCATGATCACTGTAACTTTTTGTTGTAAATGGTTTGAATTCCATTTGAGAACTCTTGACAGAAGTCTTTGTCATTAGAGAAGTCTCTGAAATCTGGTGACTCCGCTGCAGAGGACCCAAGTCTCTACCAACTGCAATATCCCATGCATTATCACTGTCAGAAAAGTCCGGCAGAAGATAATCATTTGATTTATTTTCACATGCCAATGCAACAAGAAATGGATTTCTAGGAAGACCACTCTGTGGCCAGTTTGTTCCTCTTTGATAGTCTGAAATTAGTGAATCAAGCTTTATGTGCTCAGTTGCATCTGTAGATAACTTGAGACCTGAGAGAACTGGAAGCCAGTTTCTACATTCCATTCCACGATGGGGAAACATTTCAGATCCTACTTTATCATTACAATTAGAATCCTTTATTACAACTTTATCTTCTTTGGACTTTCTGATCAAAGAAGATCGTGAATTCCCATCATCTGACCTGCCCAATTTTTTAATATCCAGTCTTTCTTTAACTTTTTCCTGCATTCCATCCCCAAATATTGTTTCCATTAACTTGTGTGCTGATACTGCAGTGCAATCTGTAAGAATATTATCACTCCAGTTATCCTCGTCACTCAATAATTCAGAGGAATCTGTATCTGCATCTTCAGACGATGTTCCAGCTTCACTTTGAAAATCCTCCTTCAAGAACTTGGAAGAGTATTCCTGATGTGCTTCTTTACACAGACTATCTCTGTAAAAGTAATTGCCATGTATGAAATGCCACTGTTAGTAGAAACAATCATACAAATGTCTATCCAGATTTAACTAATCACTAATTGCCTCTGCCTCCCACCCTAAAATCTTCACAAATGGAATAATAGTGACTTCCAACTGTCAAATTCCATGACAAGTCTATAATGTAATTCTTTCGTAAGTGCCAAACAAAGTAGCATAGTATAACCACAAATTCTCCAACTAATTTATTGGTTGGTTTTTCAAACTTATGGGGAAAGCAGAAAGGTGAGAAATAGCATTATCGTACCCTATTCAGTATCTATAAGTGAAACTATTTAATCTTTTACATAAAAAATGAAACTTACAACGTTCTAATCACAGACATGGCATTTCCCTTCTCTGTCTGGTCATTAACCTTTTGTAAGTTTCTTTGGTAGCCTTCTGGACCATGAAAATATTGTGAGCTGTAGCTTACAGGGGCTACCTGGAACCAAAGCAGTATTTAAACAAGCAAGCTTGGTATCCAATATAACAAATACTCTTTAAAAAATGTTTACAGAATGTGTGTCACATTTTATTGAGAAGAAAACATAAAATCATTACTTATGCTAAACCAAAAGCTGACTACAAGCAATTTATTTATAATTATCCAATATTTTCTTCAAAATGTTCACGTTAAGTGTAACACATCATATTGAGAAAAAAACGTGAAGGTATTATTTATACTAACCCAAAGGCTGATTAGCAGCAGTGCATTGAGATATAGCTATCTCTTGTTGTATATTTAACAACAAGTGATATGCAGAAATATTATTTTCTGCCAAACTTGTGCACAGCAAAAAGAAAGAGCAATGCAAACAGCCAAATAAAACTAACGCAAATAATCAAAGCACTCACCATGAATCCCTTCTGCCTACAAATATTGCTCAGGCCTACAAAAATTTTGTCAAGTCTTTCCAGCATCTGTTGATTTGCCTTCTCCCTCTTTTGAATCAACTCCTCTAACTTGCTTTTGCTATAAACTAAAACAGGCTCATTCAATGCATTCTCATTTGAGTAGTACGCCCAAGAGCCTAAAATAGCTTCCAAACTCGATAACTGAGTCGAAGCAGAAGAAGGCATGCAGGTGCTCAAAAAATGTGATATTTGTTTTCCAAACACAGCAGTTTGAAACAACCTTGTAAGCACTTGAAGCTGCTGGCCGGCCCGAAGCAGAGGAGTAGAAACATGTTTCAGAAAACAAGGTACAGTAACTCCATCACGCACCTGCAAAGCGAAATTGATTCTATTATATACTTAAACAGCAGCAAAATAATACAACTATCAACCTGAGAAAAGAGATATAAACTTGAATGTCTGCTATTTAACATATAGCAATAATCCTTTCTAGACACACACTGTTTTATTATTATATCATGTCAACACTTGGTTGACTCAATAGATAGTACTCCATCTGACACAACGTCTGAAATAAAAACAGAAGTCTCGAATGTGACCTTCAACATCACCCTTATACTTGAGACAGGAAAATGATTTGCATATCCTTTCCCAATACATGTATTAGACTCCATGTTTTCTGATGCTTCAACAATGAACTCCTTATATGGATCCTTCACAACCGCTCGATAAAGCCATGACTTTATGAAATCAAAGTATGGTCTGCAAGCACGAGCAAAGAGAAACTTCAGAAGTGGACGGTGAATTGGATCAGCCTCCTGCAGATGATGGTCAAGAAATCATAACAATATGAATCAAGTGACAGGTCAATAGAGACTATTAACAACAGCCAATATAGCAGGATGACAAAATAAAAGCCTTGTTCCATTGAAACTCAGAAAGTTCTGATCCAGCCATCAAGCCCAATCATAAAATGGATGAATGTCCTCAAATCAAAGATACTAGAGAACAATAAAACTGTGGTCAATATCGATCTGCAGAATATGGAACCAAACATCATGCATCAACCTTGTAGAAATAGCTTGTTTAATCCCACCACATAACAACCACAACATATGAAAAATTCAACATCCAAATAGAAAGATTCAAAGGGGTTAGCTTATTGACAGAAAAATTAATAAATTTCTTATGCAATTTTCAGGGAGTTGAAAAAAATTGATATTAAACATTGATTGATGTCAAACAGATGTACAAAAGTAGAAGTCGTCTTGTACACTACTGGCATTCATATAGAGTAATTTTAGCAGTCCACAAAACTCATAAAGGTGGGTAAAACCAGCACACTTCCAGATGATGAGTACAGTAGAGAGAACCAAAACATCAGAAAACATTTTAACTGTGCAGTTGAATCCAGAAAACTCTCATTATTTGTTACACTGGAAACGATTCCTCAAAAACAAAATTGCAGGTTCCTTGTATACAATGAAAAATGCCTTAGAACTAAGAAAACCCAGAGTGAAATTATTAAAACTAGACATATGACAAGACATTAGTGTCAACAATAATGTCAATCATGTCAATAAACTTAGCTGTCACCTGCAGAAACTGACTCAACAGTTTGTCTTGGTATCAATGGCCATCAACAACTAATCTATTTATTCTAAAGTTCACTTATTTCTCAAGTTCTGCTATTTTCAGCACGTGCTGTGCTTGGAAAGCAAGTAGATCCTATTAGAAACAAGTGGCAGAGTTGATCTTCTCTATGATGAGAAGTCACAAACATATAGCATATTCTTTGTGAAACACCAAAGAAGATTAGAAAATCTTCCCAAATATTTAACAGGTACAATACAAGGTAATGGCCGTAGTCTGACATGGTGTCCCACACACCTAGGAACAGATCTGAAACAACAATATACAAATTTCTTCAACCCTGCAAAGTGCATAAGTCCAGTACTGGCTATTCCAAACAAGGTTAAAGATAAGTAACTACTCTCCTTCACAAATGTGGCTTCTGCATTTATCATCCTCGCAAACATGATTTATGGGTATCCATCTAATTGTGGTTAAGTGTAAATTCATCCATCCATAAGATCAAATCCTTGTCAGATCCGCACAGAGATAACAGTCCAAACAAACAAAGACCTGGCAGCTGAAAGAACTCGTTAATCCCTCGTGACGGCAGGAGCAGAAAAGGTCACAATTAGGTCAGGCCACAAGCAGAAGAATCCGATGCAGAGAAAAATCAATCATCAGGACATATTTAGAAGGGAAATCAGAATTCAATCTGTGAAAGAGGCTTAATCATCAGACTCCAAAAGCAATTGAATGTCACTCAAAACTACAACAAAAATTAGGAAAGAAACACATGCAAAGATAGCAGAAAGAGTAAAGAGATTTGCCATGAAAACTGTATGTTCGCACTCTTTATTTTTTTATATTTAAAAGAAACAAGAACTAATCTGTGAAGGACACAGTCTTTATGTTCCAATAACAATTGATGTCTCTTTGAAAATAAAAGAAATTAAAAAAGGAGCACACACAATGAAAGGAGAGACAGTAAAGAGCTATGATCCACGGAGTTTCCTGATGGGGGGACGAGGGGACGGGTATTAGGGAAGGGGAGACCAAGGGCCTAAGTTTGGGGACGGTGGGGGGACGGCTTGGGGACGGTGGTGGATGGGGGTTTGGGGGTGGAGCCCCCAGCAGGGTCAAGGGGCAGCAGGGTCTGGGGGCAATGCCCCCAGCAGAGTCGAGGGGCAATGCCCCTCACAAGGTTTGGAGGCAGCGACCCCAGCAGAGTCGAGGGGCAATGCCCCTTGCGGGATCCAGGGGCAATGCCCCTAGTGTGTTCCATGATACAGGGCAGGGTCGAGGTGCAGAGCCCCCGCCACCAAGCCCAAATTAAGGCCTTCGATACCACACAAACCTTCATGGCACACATCATTTTCACAATTTTATGACTGTTTTATGCAATACCAAGTCCTTACTTTTCCTATCCTAATACTCTCCATCTTGCAGCCTTAAGCCTTTCTCATTCTAACTTTTTTCACTTTTGTGACTGCTTAGGGTGTGGATAGGGCCCATAGACCATTAGGGTTAGGGTTACTAGCACGAAGATCCAAAAAATTCTGATTTAAAAAAAATGAATGTTTTGCCTTAATTGCCATGGGGAACGTCTGAGAGTCTCGGGGACAGTTAGGAGATGTTTGGAAGTCCCCTAAGCGTCTTGGGGAGATCCCAAAGTCTCCAAGAAGACCAAAAATAAAGGGGACATCCTAGAAACGTCCCCTTTAAGGGGACGTCCCGGAAACATCCCTAGGTCGTGGGTGGCGGTGGTGGGATGACAAGGGGACATTTCCCTCAAGTCCCTACCTCCTCGAAATGTCCCCGTCTCAGAAACGTGGGATGTTTTGGGGGGGCACATCCCCGTGGAACACTAGTAAAGACTCAAGAGTAAAGGCAATAAAGAGAGCAATGGATGCAATCAACATGTTCAACATTGAACTGATGTAAAAATATTTGCATACAGTTTATCCCTAGAGAATGAGGTTATATGCATGAGCAATTTTCAACCCACATAATTTTGGTGCAATATTCAATCCTCGAGCCAAAGAAAAAAAACACTGAACTAGGCCTCAGCTATGTGACTATCATGTTACAAACATACTTGTGCTACATATATATTTGAAGCCCAATTATTTTACTGATAAAGTTCCACATATTTCATATGCATTTATCAAGTTACAAAAAGGTACATACCAAAATTATGATCATACTCCTGGCAATTTACAAAATGGGTACCATTATTCAAAGCAATGTTACAAGACTTGCCCAAACTCACAAGGACTTGGCGAGTCCCAAGGCAAGCAAGTGGAAGACTCATGACCTAGGTACTTGGCAAGTCCCGTTGGGGAGACTTGGCCAAGTCAAGTGAAAATCAGAAAAAAAAAAAAAAAGAAGAAGAATAAAAAATTGAAAACACTCAAACATAAAAGCGTGAAAGTCGAGCGTTTTTTGAAGGGTTTGGGGGACTCTTGGAGGTTGGTTAAAACTTAAAAGCAAAAAAAATATGAAAAATGGCTGCCTCTTGACCCACTGGAGGTGCTGCCCATATACCCCTGTTGTAAAGACCCACACCAAATTTTTTTATTTTTGGAATATATAAATGCAAAATGCAAGTTTGGGCACTTTCTGATCACCAACATCCCAATGTGGGCAAGGTGAGAGCATACAATGTTTGGACAACACACAATCTATCTAGATGAATGCACTACTGAAATGAGAAGGCGGCAAGCCGACCAGAAACACACGGGCGGTGGAGCTGACCCAAATCTACACCTCTTCGGCGGACAAGTGTGCTTAGAGAATGCAAAGCCACTAGCATATTACAACAGAATCCAATCAAGCCAAAGTGGCTGATTACAATGCAGATCCAATCAATGCCAAAATGGGCTTGAAATGCAGTGGGGTCTAGCGGTGAACCGAACAAGACATTCTATGTTGAAATACACATAATTGGCAGTAAACCATCCGATTTTACAATATCATGAGCATGAAATGCATGATTCCGGCGATACTACCATCTGGAGTTACAAAATATGATATATGAACCACTAGCAGTAAATTGCTATGAAACTAAGTATGTAATCCACTGAAATATCACTCCAAAATCATGAACAATGCTGCTGCAACACAGGCAATTAGTTCAGAAAATTAAAAGTAAAAAATATACCATCCACAAGGTAAGCCAACTGTAGCAACTAAAGGAGACACATTCTGAAAATTGATATAGAATCCTGATGAAATCTGAATCAGACCCAAATCTGCCCCAAACTCTGATGAATCAGAACTGAGCACATCGAGAATTGTAGTCGTGCACCTTCATTGAATACCCCAAACCACTGGAAACTCTGTTGGAGCAAAGTAAAGTTTAAACAGAAGCAAACTGCTGTAGGTCCTAAAAAAGAGCAGGGACAGCACACGAATCCCAAAATTACATGCTATTACAGAGGCATACAAGTTTGGACAGACCATGAACACTTCATTATGCTCCTTATAAACATGGTATAGTATGACTTATGATGTCAGACCTTGCTACAATCTAAACATGACCCTGTACAGCCCTCCTAGGCAGCAGTACCTTCCATTTCTACGGCTAGCATGACCCTGTACAGATCTACCAGAAATAACATACAGCAGTACCTTCCATTTCTACGGCTAGCATTTTAATGGTTTTTGGGGCATAAAATCTGCAGTAATTCGGTCCATTCACACAAATACGAAAAGATTTGCAAGCAAATGTATAAGATAACCTTCCAATCAGATTTTCACACAACATTGAACTTTAGAACAGCACACTGATATTTTTTTGTATTTTCTGAATAAGTAAACACCCACACACAAACTGAATAAAAACTCCACACCAGCCAACAAACTGAAAACCACACAAGAACCCCAAAATCATCACAACCAAACTGAACTCTGAAAATCTGGAAATCACTAACTGCTAAAGCTCACTGGCAATCCCTATGTAGAATTGCACTGAAAGCTAGGAGGGTTTTCGTCCTCGAAACCTGCATAACCAGAGGGTTTTCATCCCTAGGAATGGAAGAAGAACTCACGTTCATTCTTGAGATATAAAATTGATAAAATGAATAAGTAACCCTTTTCTTAGCACTACTCCTTTTATAGGCACTTTTTCAAAACTATTTTCGAAAAAAGCATTCTTTTGTTTTTTCGCTGCTTTTTCGAAAAAATGCTTTTTGCTTTGCTTTTTTGAAAAGCATTTTTTGCTTTGCTTTTTCGAAATGTGTTTTTTTTGCTGCTTTTTTGAAAAAAGCACTTTTTGTTTTTTCATTGTTTTTTGAAAAAACACTTTTTCCCCCCAAACTTAATATTTTAAAAAGTGACTTCCAAATCCTTATTTTTAAGGTCACTTTTAAAATAACCTTTTAAGTCACCACTTTGTACCCCATGCCTAGTGTTATCACTTTTGGCCCTCTTTTAAAATCACTTTATGACGTTGGCCGGCCTTCGTTTTAAATAAATTAACATAAGTTGCCTTTAAGAAAATAATATGAAGTTACCTTAAGTCAACTTACGTTACTTATTTAATTATTTTTTCGCAAATCCAAAGTCTACGGAAAGTTGGCGTTTTCCAAGGATATTGGAATTCTCCAAGAATTTTGAAACTTTCCAAGAATGTTGGAATGGGTCCAAAACACCTACTCTAGTTTTAAAAAGCAAAAAATTAAAATCATTTTGGGCCATGCTAGATGGAAAAGCAACTTTTTTTATTCTTTTGACTTTTTCTTAATTAAATCCCAAGTAATTAATTACATTTATACTTTTGGTTTGCTGAGTCAATCCCTATCCTAAGTAATGCTCCTATGGTTGTAGCAGCATTTGCAAACTTGTTTCAGATACAAACGCATGACTCCACATAGAGCTAGCAATGTTGGGTTGAGCAATACAAGCTCCTTTCTATTATAGCTCATGACTCCATACAGTGATTTTTGTTTTTGATGCCATGGATATCATAATCCATGAGTTTTGTACACCTAAAACACTTGACAATATTTATATATTTAAAAATGTTGTTTCCTTCAGCTAAAATCCACTTTTGTAGTCATGTAATTGATGTATAGTTGTGTATGTGATCAAAGTAGCTTCTGTTTGATTAGTTTATTGTGTCTTTAACGTTTATTTATTAAAGGATGCATGATAAAAGCTTTAAATCTTTAAAAATTTCTATATTTCATGGCTTTTTTCAATTTGCCAAGTCTGAGCGCCAAGTCCTAACCTGAGTCAAAAATCAGCTTGCCGAGTTTGAGCCGAGTCCGAATCTTGTAAATATGATTCAAAGCCAAAGGCCACACTTTTCAACTGTACGTTTACACTCTTCATTAATGTGAAATCAATAGATGTGCCATAATGAAGATGTATGGTGGTTGAATATGACCAAGCAAAAGCAAAAAGAAAAAAAAGTTAATGTTGAAGCTAATTTACATAAATATAAGAGGGCAAATCTCATAAAAATTATGAGAGGAACCTGTTGATGATTGTTTTTGGACAAGTCAACAATTAGAGTGAAATACAGAGTATCTGACTCCCTCTTGAGCAAAGCCTCTCGAATGCTGAACTAGGTGATCAAACAAGATGACTCCAAGGTTCCTTTCTGATGATTTTGGTAAGAGACAGCTCAGTGACTAAGTATGATTTTGCTGTTTAAACACAAAGGGACTTACGCAATTGTTCAAATAAACTGTTGTTTCAATGATTACGGAAGCGAATACTAGAGAGTCTAAGTACTACAAGTAATGGCGTATGATTTGGCGATTGATGTTCTTGGTTCTAATTCTAACTAAATGGTAAAAAAGGACAAAAGATGTAAGGTTTAGAAACGCTAATCTAATCCTAGATGTAAGGGTGATTACTGCTCTAAATGAAACCAAATCAGATCCTGCTTCGCCAAGATAGACAACTACACAAGATTGATGCAATCTTCTAGGGTGTACAAGATGTTTAAATCACTTATGCTCATGAAGGATTCAACAAACATAAAGATCAAATTGATGTCCAATTTTGTTCAGACTAACCATGCACTGCAATTTGCAAGCCACAAACTACAAATGGTATAATCTTACAGATTTCACCACAAAGCAATAAAGAAACCTTCCATTAACTAACATAAACTTAAAGAAAACTTATAACTTAATGTTCGCTTGAAAATCTAAACCATGCAACACTCAGAAACACAAATAAAATCACCAAAGCAATGAATCTTTTATTATCTCAGAGAGCTCTTGCAACAATTTCAGAAATTTCAATCGTACAAATGAGAGCAACAAGAGCCCTTTTATAGACCTCAAAAGGAATGAAGGGTCAAGATCGATCGGCCAAGTCAGCGGACCAGATCAAGCCACATCACAAGTAGTTGTAACAAACTTCTCTTTATTAAATGAAAGAGGCCAGCTTTATTAAATGAAGGAGGTTATCTGTATTAAATGAGGGAGGCTATGAAGAAAAGAACAAAGGCACGCCTCGCAAGAAGATAAGAATTATCTTATGAAGAATCCCCATGTGAATATCCATCACTAGAAGCTTGGCATTCAATGAACTTGGACACTATTTGCTTGACTTCCCCTACAGGTACACTTGGCACATTCTGAATGGTTCCTTCAGCTTCAAGTACATCAATTGAATAAAGGCCAAGTGTCCTTTCCCAATCAGTTATTCTTGCTTTGTTGTCGCCAAGGTGGACAGCAAGTGAAAAGATACTATCAAGTCTCTCATCTGTAACATCATTTTCCTGAAAATAGAAAACTTGAACTTGTTCTTTCAGATTCTCAAGGGTCATCTCCCCAAAAGGATTACAGATCTTCATCAAAGAAGCATGTATTCCATCCTGAATCCTTTGAAGCACACTTCTAACTCTCGACATATCTACTTCTATTTTGTCCAGCAACTGTCCTTTGATGCGAAGGCTATAATACCAGGAGGAAAAGTTGTATGTTCTACCTTCTTCAATGACTTCAACATGTAACAACTCATCAACTGATGTTTCCATCAAGCTCTTCAAGTGTGGCAGGTATTGATCCTTGAGGTCTTTGAGTTCAACACAAGCTGTCATTAGTGCAAGTACCCTCTCCTTAAGGCTAGTAATCTTATCATTTACTTGCATAATATCTCTCAGATGTCTGAATGTAGTCTCCTTTGATCTTTTCATCCAATCCTTCATTCTGTGAGATGAAGACTTCAACTCTTCTAAGTGTTCAACTGTTTCAGGAGGAAGGAGAGATGGAGGTGTAGTTACTCTTTCCTGCTGATGGATAGGATGCACCAAATGCTGAATGTATTGCTCTAAGGCACGACATCTTTGCTCAGCCTTGATTCTGCCTTCTGTTTCTTGTCTTATGATAGCTCGAGCATTATCAATCGAATCCTGAAGCTCTTCTTCAACTTGCATTCCAATCAATGGTCCTAAATTGATTGTATTGATGTCATAATCATCAGGTGTTACATCCTCCATATTCTTTTCAAGCTTAGGAACTGCTACATGTACTTTCCTTACACCTGTTTCATCTTTAGTGATCTTGGAAAGGATATTTGCCTTCTTCTTCGGTTTTTCCTTCGACATATCTAAGAGTAACTCATCAACTGGAAGGGGAGGACAGATCTCAAGTTCACAATCCTCTCTAATTCTTTCCTGTAACCATTCTGGCAGTGATGAAAGATCTTGCTGATGTTGTAATTGTCTTCCTTGTGCAGGCAATGATTCCTCTTCAGCCTCATCCTTATCTTCCGTATCTGCTTCATCGATGATCTCACTATCATGTGGGCTAGAAGGCACCTCTTCCATTGGAGGTTCTGGAGATACATTCTCAGCAGGTATCACTATGTCTTGATTCAATGGAATGTCACCTGGCTGTCTAAAAGAAGCAGTTTCAATACTTATCCTTTTCTTCTTTCTACTGGATTCTCCTTGAACAATCTCAAGCTGTTTCCTTTTCTTTCCCTGTCCTGAATCTTTCTCACTTCCTCTGCTTCGGGAATCCTTACTAGGTGCTTTATGTTGTTCTTGCTGATCCACTTCTCCCATCTTAGTATAGGTGAGTTTCTTACCTTCATCAAGCAAAGCTTGTACTTGTTTGTCTATTTGCTCTTCAGTGATAGCAATAACAGGCCTTATCAATCCTTCATCATCGACCTTTTCTCTATCTGCCCAGTTAACTTCATAAGGCAAATTGCGAATTTTATCATATTCATCACCAAGAAGAGCTCTTTCACCTTCTAACTGATCAGGAATTCTTAGTACCTTTGTAGCTCTTATCAGGTCCCATTTCAATCTTGAACATTTTTGCATCCTGATGTCATCATCATCTATAGCATTAGCCCAGTGATCCTCCAGTTGTTCTTTATGTTTGTAAGAAGAATAAGACTGCTTGATAGCTCCATGCGGATCAAAGTTTTCTCTCCTCGAATCATGTGGATGCAAATAATAAGCCTGAAGCTCAATTTCTGAATGCTCAGCTGCCTGTAATGATGGACAAGAATAGTATCTACCTAGCTGAAGAGGAAACTGAACTCCTGCTTTCTTCCTTGCTTTCTACATCTTATGAAATTCTAACAGTTGTCTGGAAACCTCTAGCAACACCATCCTGTTCGAGGGGTATCTAGGTAGTCTATATGGGAATGAGGTAAATCCTTAAATCCTGATATAGGTGAACTTATCATACTGGATGTAATACCTTCCATATTGCTTGATGAAGTTCCTGGCAGCACCTGTTAATCTCCGATGCAGTTCACCTCTCAACTTCCTCACTATAAACATGGCGAAGGCATCATTGAACCTCTTGTAGTGATTGATGTTTTTCAGGTGGAGCTGAGGATAACACTGATGTGAGAGAATCTGTCCCGGCTTTGTACCTACTTGCCCTTTAGCTGTTAGTCCTTTATAGACTACATTTCTTGCCAAGATATACACAAGGTATGAGGTCATGAAGAAAGACTTCGTTTCATCAAAGTTTTCAAACTGTTCATCCAGACAGTGGCTTATAAGGCCAGCCCAGTCAATCATCTTGTTCTTTGTAAACATATGATCAAAATAAGTGTACATCCATCCTTCGAAAGTAGATGATTGTGGCCTACCTGTTACTCGATTCAAGAACATGATCAAGTAACTTATCTCTTGCTTGAAGTCAGCCTTGTGATACTTGGGATCTTCTGAGTTGTATATCTTCATCGACGAATCATTCATCCACTTCTTCCTGATTTCTTGCATGTAAACCTTTGAGTTGCCTTCGAACGTCATCTGAGCTGTTGTAGGGCATATGAAGACTCCTTTCGCCTTCGGGATGTTGAAGATCTCTTGGATAGCTTCCCTCTGTAGGTAGGCGAAAACAGTTCCATCTTTTGCTATAATCTGTCTTTTCTCTTTGTCATAATGCTGAACACACTCCAACACGAGCTCGGCGCTTGGCAAGGCAGGTGGAAAGCAAGCCGCTTGTATAATCCCGCTCTTTGCGATAGCTATAATATCTTCATTCCTGGTGATCGAAAGCAAGAAGTCTTTCACTTCCTCCAAGTTGACGTGTCCCATGTTGGTATCGCCGACATCCTTCCACTGCGTTTCTAGCTTGGACTCCGGTATGTTGGACTTGGCATCCATCTTGATAAGGACTTGTCTCTCCTTAGCCGTCATTCCCATCTATCTGCAAGACTGGACTAGAATAAGTGGATTGAAATAATGGATTTTATGAGTCTTCTACATCACTATTATCATGTTATCATATCTTATTCAATTTTTCAAGTACAAAGAGGTTTTATGAGTGAAGAGCAACGTATTTTAAGTCATTTTTCATTGAAGCATTATCTGATTTCTGAATATAAATTTGCAAAATTAAACAAATACAAGGTAATTTATAAAGTAGAAGTGATGATACATACCTCGTGTTCAATTTTCTGCCTTAGAAAATGTAATTTTCTGGATTAAATGATGCAAATCAGTTAACAAATGTCAAAAATCAGGAATAAAAATGTAGGAGCAGTCTTCTAAAAGCAGGTCTACTCTAAAAATTCTGCTCTTTCTTCAAATTGGTATGTTCTTGAAACACTTCACCCTCCCTTTACTAAATTGGCTGATCCATTCAACAAAAATCGCTGCTCTTGGTACAAATTTGCTGCTCCTTTATGACAATTCGCTGCCCCTTTATGATAGAATGAAGTGAAAGAAGGAGAGCGCTCTCTTTAAATAGGCAACTTACCCCTCATTTAATATGGGCGGCTAGGTAAGTGAAGTCGGCCTAACCTTAATATTGGCAATTTTAAAATTTAAAACAACATCTTTGGGCGCCAAATGAGAAAGTCTAAGCATGGATGGGCGCCAAAATGGATTGTCCTCTATATCAAGGGCACAAAAAGAAGTTTGCATAACATATTTATAAGCGACTAATTCTATGATGTTCTTCCTACTCGTTGATCCTCTTTGATGCTCCTTCTTGAATTGAAGTAAGAAATCTCTCTTAAAATTGAAGAGTGAATGGATGAAGTATCTCTGACATGGTGCTCTTGCAGATGAAGATGAAGTAGTGCACTCAGTATCTGACCTTGGATATGAAGTGGATAACCTCTCACAAAGACTTTGAAGCTTGATGAATCTTGAAGATTAGGTTTCTTCCTACTTGTCTTCCGGGCTCCACCCCATCAAAGGCGCGCCAAAAACAACTGAGGGTGTCAAAGCCATGTTTACAACTCTAAGGCGCCAACTTCACTTCTAGGCGCTCTATCTCTAAATGTATTCCATTATCCTTCTCAAAACATGCACTCTAAGGCGCTAAACTCTTCACTAGGCGCCAGAAACACCATCTTACAATCTAGGCGCATTTTGATGAGAATATGTCTTGTTTGTAGCTTTTCAAGCCATCTCTAATGAGAGCGCCCAAACATTCTAGCTCCAACCTCAAGGAGCTCAATGAACATTCAAATTCTCTAAGGCGCAAAAAAAAAAAAAAGGTTTCCATTTACCAAGGGCGCAAAAAGAAGTTTCTATCACCAAAGCCAATTCACATCTTCTTCAAACAACCTCAAATTCTCCTAGGCGCACTTTGCTTCTGACCCCATCATCAAGGTTCACTCATCTTTTAAAGGCGCTCAAACTCTTTGAACACCACCTAAGTTAAGGCGCTCATCACCTAAGTTAAGGCGCTCATTAGGTATTCTTTTGACAAGGACATGAGCTCCACTCCTTTAGGTGCTTCTTAAGGACTTCAACATCAAGGTGTTTAAGCTAAACTCACCTCACCTTCAAAGCGCTTATCACTCTTCTGAAGTGCAAAAACATCATCCTAAGGCGCTTATTCACTTCTCCCTAAGGCACTTACTCTATCTCACTTTCAAAATCTTAAGGGACTCCAACTAGATCGCAAAGCTCAAGGCGCATTCTCCCTAAGGCGCAAACAACACTTCAAGGCACCCATCATCAAAGAGTCCTTCTCTCAAGGTAACCAAAATGGTGCTTATATCCACTCTGGCCGCATATCTCAAGGTTTCAATTCTCTGGGCGTTCCAATCCTCATACCCACTTTAAGGCGCATAACTCATTACCAAGGCGCAATTGGATTGACTTGGGGACTTGGTCTCGACGACTTTTAAACCTCACCAACACTCCTCCTCTCAAGGATACAACTTGATAGTTCATTCTCTTTAACGGGATCTAGGCGCCAGAACTCATCTATCCCTCTTGACTTCACCTTAAGGCGCATAACTTTGGGCGCTCCAACATTACTTGTCTTTAAGGCGCAAAACAATGTGATTGTGATGTTATCTATTCCAAGGCGCACACATTAACTCTAGGCGCTCAAATTCTCTGAAATGGCGCTCATGTCTACTCTAGGCGCACCAAGGCTCAGGATTTTCTAACATATGGGCGCTCATATCATTCCAAGGCGCAATTCTTGATCAAGTCAAACATTGCCTTTAGGCACTCAATGGCACTTGAACTAGGCCTCTTCCAAAGTTAGGGCACTCCATCTTCACTTCCAAACTTTACTCCTTAGGCGATGTTCCTTCACCCAAAGGCGCTCAATCATATCTAGGCGCTCTCTCCAAGGTGTCAAAAGAGACTCAGGGCGCCAAAACCATGTTTATAACTCCACACAAGGTGCTCCTTTCCACTCCTGGGTGCAAATCAAGGCGACTCAATCCAAAGGTTGAAGCAACCTATCTCTTTACTGCAAGGCGCAAAAGTCAACTCCAAATCCCCTTAGGCGCTCACTCTTGATGTTGAATGTTGTGAGGATTGCCATGGACAAACATCAAAGCACGTATTATCTAAGGTTCTTCAAGGTTCACAATCCTCTGCATTTGGGCGCTAACTCAGGCATTTCCAGACCTACCTCACTCCTATCATCAAGGCGCATTATCTTGTCCAAGGCGCTAGAAGCAACTGAGGGCGCCAAAACTAGGTTTACAATTAGGCGCTCAACCTTACTACTTCCTTCCTTAGGCGCCAAAACACCACCTTCCACTCTAGGCACATTTTGAAGACAACTCTCCATCCTAAGGCACTTAAACTATACCAAGGCGCTCCAACATCATCCAAGGCGCTAAAACTAATAGTTCATTCCCTTTAACTTTTCAAGACTTCCTTCCAAACACCAATAGGCGCTCCATCCTTGTCAAGTTCTCCTCCAAGGCGCTAATTGATTATTCTGACCTCAATTCATCTAACTCAAGGCGCATAATTCCCCTCCAAGGCGCTAACATTCATTTTGTCTTCACCCTGACGCTAGATGGAGGCGCTCAAACTTACACCAAGGCACTCATCTTCCCTTTGTATCCCCTTCAAGGCGCCAACATTCACTTCTAAGCACCCAAACTCATTCCTGGCGCCCAAAATGGGTGGAAACTTCATATTAGGCGCTCAAATTCTCTGAAATGGACCAACCTCAACTCCAAGGCGCTCAATGATGATTGTTTCAAGGATCAACTTCCTAATGGCGCATTCTCCCAACTTTACATGAAGGCGCTAAGTCACTTCAACATGTCCAAGGCGCTCAAATGGATCATCTTCCTAAACTATGATCGCCTCTGAAAAGCCGATTGAAGTGATGTAAGGGTGCAAAGGCTACCCCATCTCTCAGTGAGCGCCTAGTTTAAACAAGGAGAGATAAAGCATTCAAAACTATCCAAACGATCATCCCCTTCCTAACGTCTTCACCGCTCCGGAATACCTTGGCCAAAATGACACATAACAACTCCTGTGCAAAGCCCCTGAGCAAAAAAAGAGGGGGTCCCCAATCTAATGGGGTGATGTGTGATTTGGTCACAACAGAACCTCCTGCAACAATATAATGAAAAATGCACGAAATAACAGAAATAGCAGAAACACAGAAGGAATTTATTGATCGAGGGCCACTTCGAGAGGAGCAAGCTCAATACAGTAAATTAGTGGATGCCTTCATTGGCCTCAACACGTACTTATATACTAAGTCTAATCTAAACAACTATTACTTCTCATGAATATGTGATACTACAATATACTCACGAGATGACTTACAAAGCATATGCATCCAACAACAATATACTAACAAAGTAAAGAGAAGGGTTAAACACAGGTTCCTAACATCCCCTCCCTCTTAGAAAAGCTTTGTCCTCAAAGCTTAAGATGTGGAAATTGTTGCTGAATTTGAAGGAGTGGTTCCCATGTAGCATCCTCTGGTTGCATTCCGTACCACTTAATTAATACCTCTGTGATGGATCGAGAGCGAAGCTGACGAGTGCGCCTATCGAGGATTGCCTCTGACTCCAAAATGATGGATCCTTCGTTATCCAGTTCTGGTAAAACAGTTTGTGCTCTGATGTTGGTGCCAAGAACTTTCTTTAGACAAGAGACATGAAATACTGGATGAACGCGAGGAGGAAGCTCCAATTTATAAGCAACTGGCCCAATCTTCTAAAGAACCTTATATGGCCCATAGAACTTTGGAGCCAGCTTATGACGCCCTTTGAGTTTCAGGGATGATTGCTTGTATGTGTTGTGACCTCATCACACATCACCCCATTGCAAATGGGGACCCCCTAATTTTTGCTTAAGTTTGGTCTAGTTTCTGAGTCTTAGCTAGGTCTTGGTTCATAACACCTGCAGGGAGGGACACTAGATAAGTCAGATGTGTCATACCTTAGAATGTCTCATAGGACACTTTGAGTGATCGAGATCGGAGTAAACAAGGTACATCTCCTCAGTCAGAGTCTTCATGTGAAAGGGTTGATATTAAAGCTTGTAATGTTTTGACTCAAGATTGAAGGACTTCATGTTTGGCTCTGAGTTTAAGTGAGTTTGAAGCCATAAGAGGCAAAATCCAAGGGTCATGTCCAAACCCGCCCTACCTGGGCAGCCTCACAAGGTGGTCTTGGACAATGTCACCTATCACATGAAACTCTCCACCTGCTGCCTCCAGGACCGCTCAGGGGTTTAGGTGGTTCAATTTGGAAGTTTATTTGGTCAAGGATGAAGGAAGAGACATTCAGAGAGTGAGATTATCAAGATTGACATGAACGAAATGTTTCTAAGTATGAAAATCCAAAGGTCATGTCCAAACCCGCCCTTCCTGGGCGGTTTCATAGGGTTTTCATGGATGATGTCTCCTGCCATATGAAATTCTCCACACACTGGTCTCAAAACCGCCCTGCAAGCAAAATGGTGAAGTATTGAAGTTTTGCAAACATGGAGCACTGAGATGTGATGGTTTGTAGGCAAGGATTGAGTTCAAGTAACTTTCAAATTCAAATCCAAAGGTCACTCTTCAACCTGCCCTATCTGGGCGGCTTTAGCATGTTCATATGGACAGCTTCATCTCCTTCCACACCATTTAGTCCAAACAGTCCCTCCAATCCCGCCCTAGGTGAAAGAGATCAAATTTATTAAATGTTTCAAAAGCCAAGCATTAGAAGGTGATGGTATGTCAATGCAAACTTGAAGGTATGAAGAGAACCAAATGAGTTTCAAGTTAAAATCCAAGGGTGGTGTCCTAGGCCGCCCAATCTAGGCGGTTTCATAGGGTGTCCATGGATTGTGTCTTGTCCCAAGAGATTCTGTCTAGACCTAGCCTCCAAAGCCGCCCTAGAGAAAAAATGGTTAAGTGTAGAGGCTTTCATGTATAAAACACTAGAAGGTGATGGAATTCAAGAGAAACATGAAGGTTCAAATGAATTTCAAGACAAAATCCACACTACACCCTTAAACCCGCCCTACTTGGGCGGCCTCAAGAAGACCTTGTGGACTATGTCACCTGGCATATGATATTCTCCAGACACTTGCTTCAAAACCGCTCAGGGAGGAGAACAATGTAAAATGCAAAGTTTGTTGGGCTTCAATGTTCAAGATGACATCACAAGGGAAGGAAATAGTCAAGAGCAAGAGATGAGAAGTGGCTAAGTGCCAAAATCCACACATACCTCTCAAACCCGCCCTATCAGGGCGGCCTAGAGAGGTCAGCTTGGAATGTTGATGTCAAAACAAGGCACATACTATATCTTGGTTCCTTAACTCATCATGATGCCTTATATGTTTGAGAGGATCATCCTAGAGAGGTAAGCCTAGAGGTATGGTGTCTAAAAATCGTAACTTATCTCGCATCCTAGAGAGAGTCATTCGAGAAGAGAGAAGCTTGAAAAATCAATAAGTCATGAAGATGAAGGAATGAACAATCAAGTGAAGTTGAAAATCCAGACATCTCTTCTAAACCCGCCCATGCTAAGCGGCCTTCATCTCCATGCTTGGACAATTTCACCTCTTGCACATCATACTCTCTAGACAACACACTTGAACCCGCTCAAGGAGACAATCTATCCAATTTGCAATGTTTTGAGTTGAAGTATAGTGAAATCATGATGAAATTGCATAAGATTGAATGTGTTTTAAAGCATTTTGAAGGATAATCCAAGGGGTACCCTTAAACCCGCCCTACTTGGGCGGCCTCAAGGGATGTCTGTGGATAATACCTTCTTCCACATGAAAAAGTCCATACACTGCCTTTAAAGCCGCTCAGGGTGAAGACACTGCAAGTTGTAAGGAGAAGTCAGTGAATTTAGCACTTCATAGGTATGGCAATCAGGCCTAGATGGGTGGAGGATGTTCTAAGTTGCAAAATCTAACTAACAACTCAAATTCTACCTTTCCAAAGCGGACCTCACCAATGCAGATCGACATCATCTTCTAATAGCTCAAAGCTTACCTTTTCACTTCACAAGCATCTCAAGATGGCTAAGTCTTAGGCAAGTTCAAGATAAAGGTCTTCAAGAGGAAATGAATGAGCTAAGTAAAACAATCTACACATCCTCCTTGAATCCGCCCATCCTAGGCGGCTTTAGAACCTTCCTCTGGACAATGTTACCTTCACATGAAATCCTCCATGTACTACCTTCAAATCCGCCCAGGGGAGAAGACAAGGAACTAATGAAACAAAGCACTTTAATGATGAAAAAGTTCTAAGTTGTAAGATCCAAACAACACCCCTAATCCCGCCCTTCCTAGGCAGTATTCACTATGACAGGTGGACAAGTCCATGTTCTCATATGCATCACTCCATACAACACATTCAAAACCGCCCAAGATGCTGAAAAGAAGTCTTCATGAGGATGAGCTAAGTGAAGTAATCCATGTACATTCTCAAGACTATGAGACTTTCACTTTCATTCACCTCTTTTACATCATCCACTCCATACAACCTCTTCAAGACCGCTCTTGCTAGGTGGACTTCACCAAGACACATGGACATTATCATCTAACATCTAGTATGTGTCTTCATATTCATAAGCATCTCAAGATTCCACTAAGTGTATAGATTGATAGAGAAGACCTATCAAATGGGAGAAATGAACATCAAATCCATACCTACCCTTCCAACCCGCCCATGCAAGGCGGCCTTGAGCCTTCCACAAGGACAACACCAAGTCGCTCACACCATTTCATCCACCTATCATCTTTAAAGCCGCCCTTCTCAAATGGTTTCATCATGTCTCATAAACAAAGGCACTAAACATCCTATATATCTCATTTAACTTTAAAGGAGGAAATGAACACTCAAATAAGGATTCAAATTGAAAATCCATACACCCTCCTTGAATCCGCCCTTCCTAGGCAGCTTTAGACTCCTCACATGGGCACTATCTCCTGCACATGAAATTATCCACACTTACCTTCCAAACCCGCCCATGCTGGGCGCTCTGAGCATGAAGACATGGAAAATGTCTAAAAACATTGAATTTATCTCTTTCTAGGCCGACCTCATCACACTAGGCCGACCTGCTCTAGGTAAAGGTAAAGTTTGATATAAAAGAAGGTTTGGATTTGCATTTTAAATCAAAACAAAAATCAATTTCATTCTGATTCGCAGCAGAGCAGTAAGGAGCAGCAGCAGATTTCAAGGAAAAGGTCAAAAGTTCACAAATTTTTCCAAGTCAAAATTTCTAATTTTTTTTAAAAATCTGCTTTTTCTAAGGTATGTTATTTTGAAATTCATTGTTTTTTTTTTATCCCACATGCACAAGGAGATAGGTAAAATATTAAAAAATTCATATTTTAAGAGGTCACATCAGCCTAGTGACATTTTATTTTTTCTTGTAGGAAGAGGTAGAGGATGAACGCGAAAGAAAGGCAAGCCTTGATCAAGAGCGACAAGCAAGGAGCCATGCTGGAGATGAAGATCATGTCCAAGTGGAGGAACGTGAGTGACACTAACTTGGGTCACATCGACATGGAGGAGATCAAGAGAGAGCTCTACAAGCCAACCCACTCCAAGGTCATCCATGAGATGCTTCGCAATGGGATCGTCCAAGCCGCTTGCTTTCCGCCCGCCTTACCAAGTGCCAAGCTTATGTGGGAGTGTGCTGATCATTACAACCAAGAGACTAGATGCATTGAGACACCCAATGGAGAAGTCTTAGCTCACTTGAGGAGGGAGGCCATCGCCGAAACATTCAACATCCCGAAGCATAGGAAGGTCACCGTCTACATTCGAGAGCAAACTCAAAAGGTGTTTGAAGGTGCAATAAGTGATTGTAAGCAAGAGATAAACGTCAATTGGGTAAAGCAACCAAGGAGTCATCATAGCAAATTGCCGAAGAAGCTTCATAAATCAGATTTCATCACAGAGTTTGGTTACATGGTGATCTTCTTGAACAGAATCATGGGTTGTCAACAGTCATCAACATTCGATATGTGGATGTTCGTATTCATGCAAGAAATCGTCAAGGGTGAAGTGATGATTGATTGGGCCGGCATCATAAGCAACAATATTCATGAGCAGATGATCAAGCTAAAGGAGACTAAGTCCTTCTACATGAGCTCATATGTCATCTATATCCTCGCGATGTGTGGAAAGTATGATGGATTGAATTGCAGAGGTGACATAGGATATGGCCCTGGAAAATTCAGCGTGTATGATTGCTACCCGTAGTTGCAGCTAAAGTCTATCGCCCATTACAAGCGCGTGAATGATGCATTCTTCATGTTCATCGTAAGGAAGCTTCAAGGAAATATGCATGAGAGGTTATCGAAGGATGCAAAGAGATTGATTAGCAAATATGGACGATGGTACATCCAATTTCCGAAGTTCACCTACTTGAGGATCTAAGGATTTTCATCTTATCCTTACCGCTTGCCGAGGTATCCTACCTACAAGATGGTACTACTAGAGGTGACGAGGCAACTGTTGGCTTGGGACAAAATTCAAAAAGATAAGAAGAAAGCCGGAATTAGTTTTTCGATAGGAGTTGGAAAGTTGGAGACTTGCCCAACACTGCAAGCTGCACAGCATTCAGAATATGAACTTCAAGCTTACAATCTTGTGCTTCATGACACGAATCGAGATCACTTTGATCCATTTAACACGATTCGGAAGGCATTTGGGAAGAGGTTTAGACACCGAGAGCACCAAGAAGATCATTGGGCAGATGCGGACGATGATGAGCATATCAGAGAGAAGAGGTGTTCGAGAATGGCTTGGGATTTGGTGAGATCTTGTAATATAATGCCTATTCCTGATCAGTTAGAGGAAACTGAAAAGTTTTTCGTGCAAAAGATGTTTGAAAAGGAAGGACCTATCATTATCAATTGGGCTGAGAGAGAAGATGGTCATGATGAATGGATACAGCGAGTCATACATATCACCAAGAAGTATGTAAATCGTCAAGTGAAGAAGCTCGAGAATGCAAACAAGGACATGACATATGACTTGATGGGAGGAGCTGACTCGCAGCAATCACAAGAGGTGGATGATAATGAATCTAGTAGCGAACATCACAGTGAGTCTAGTGAATATAGTATAAGCTCCAGAGAAGAAGCTCAACCTGGTAAGAGGAAGCGTCTGGACAACTCACATGGAGAAAGTAGTCAAAAGAAGATAAAGTTGAGTTCACAACATGAGATTAGTACTTCTTCTAGGCAAGAAGGTGGTCCTTCTCAAGATATGAATGTGACAATAGTAGTGGAGAATGAAGAAGGAGAAAACCAAGGAGATCCATAGGCATTAGATCAAGAACATATGCATGAGGTTCTAGTAGAAGAAGTTCGATCAAGTCCCTCCAAAGATCAAGAAGCTGTTACACATGAAATGGATATACATATTGAATCGTCTGATGAGGAAGCATCGTCACCGGAATTAGAAGTTGAAGCTCAAGAACAAGATGTTCAAGAAGATTTGTCTGCCTTGCCAGAATGGCTGAGGAAGAGAGTAAAGGAAACTTCAATCGTGGAAGTAGCGCCAGAGGTTAATATACAAGAGTTGTTAGGCAGAACCAGGCGAGACAAAGGAAAGGAAAAGGCGACTAGATTCTCCAAGATTACAAGAGACAGTTCTGGATCCAGGATAGTGCATATTGCAGCACCGAGAGTAGAGAAAACAATTGATGATATTGCTCCTAAAGATTACGACGTGACTACTATGGATTTGGGACCAACAACAGAAGAGCAAGAGTTTGAAGAGTTGGAAGAATCAGTTTCAGTGGTCAGAGAAAGATTGAAGCGTGAGAGGGAAAGAGGAGATCGATTGGAGAAAGAAAACCTCGCCTTCAAGCAGTATATCCAGCAATTGATGAATCCAATTCGACAGCATGAAGGGACGTCTACTCCACCTCCCATGCTTTCACAGGAATCTGTTGCTCAGTTAGAGGGTATGAAATCACAGTCCCAAGAATTGAAAAGCTGGATAGGAAGAGTTAGAAATCAAATAGATACATTCATCGATGAACTCATCCAAAAGTATGAAACCGTTGCTCAGTTGTTGGAAAGACTTCAAGCAGTTTCAGCAGCATGTTCCCAATTCGATGCTGTCAAAAGAGAATATATGCCACACTTGGAAGATTTGATGAACACTCCACTGTCAACATTGATAGAAGAAGGAGTAGTTAAAGAAGGTTCATCGTATGATTTCTCTACTTGGTACTTCACTATGGACATAAGAGATCAGCTTTTTGACAAGGTTAAAATGGATTGTGTTCGAGTGGATAGTGTGCTTCAGAGAGCTCATAATAAGATAGTTGGTGTAATGGATGATATGTGTGTACTCTCAGGAGAGATTGCGTTCCATGACGTGAAGAATTACCTACATTCTCATTACTTCAACTCTATTCACTTCATTTCTGGTGAACAGCTGAACAATATCTACTCCTTGATCTCACTAGTTGGTGGTAAGCGGGTTAGTCTAGCAGAGTGGGCGAGGACAATTGATGAGCATACACGAGATGTGAAGAAGGCAGAAGGAACCATTCAGAACACGCCAAGTGTACCAGTTGCTGACATGGCGAAGGTTGTTCCAAAGTTCGTGGCATTGGTCGAAAAGAATAAACATAAGAAATAAATGCCACGTGGGCAGTCCACATAGGCGCTAAGGTGTCACCTTGGAAAACGTGCCTTTATTGCTTCTTGTATATCTCTAATAATAGAAAGTTGTTATAACCACCTTTGATGTGGCATGATCTGGGCCATCGAATCTAAATTGATCCTGGCCATTCATTGTATTTTGAAGGCTATATAAGCCTCATTCCTCTTCATTTTGTAGGGGAAGTTTTGAGCAAATTAGAGTTGTTGCTAAGATTTTGCTGAGATCAATACAAGTTCATTGTTGAGCTATTCATGGTGATATTGTGTTCTCTTTGCAAGTTGCATGGTTGCTAAGCACTCACTCGCATTCAATGTTTTAACTTAGTTTATTTCTTTCAAAGTTTGTTCGCTTTAGTTAGTTAGGAAGTCATTGTCTTTCGATTACTTAGTGAAATCTCTATATGTTCATACCTTTTATGATTTGTCGCTAGCAAGTTGTAGTGTAAGGTTAGTCTAAACATATCACAAGCGTCACTTCGATTGTTCATAGAGCAATTTGAAAACCTTTAGCTTATCCTTAGAAGATTGCATCACCTTTGTGGAGTTGTTGTCTCATGGCGAAGCAAAGCATGGTTGAGATTTCCAAGAATTGATGATAATAGCTTGCACTTAGATTAGGTATTCTTTCTAAACTCAGTCTTTTGCACATTTTTTTTAAAAAAACATTGTTAAGAGTAGGACCAAGAGCTGAATTGCCATATCATAAGTTTATCATAGCGCGTAGCCTTGAAGCGATTGTTACAATCTGTGCGAGTGCAAACGGTATTTTCTTGCCGTTGAACACCAAAGTGTAAGTCCCTTTGTATGAAACAGCAAATCACATCTTTGCCAAACAAGCTATCCCAAATCGAGAATTGAAGATAAGGAACCTTGGAGTCTAGTCAGTTGATCACAAAGTTCAGCATCTGAGTGATTTTGTTCAAGAGAGGATAAAATACGCAAGTATTTTATGCTGCGTTGTCTGTGCAAGGAAAACACATCAACAGTATGGATGTAGACGAAGAAAAACCATATCACCTACTTGAAAAGTGCGCTCAGAACGGTGCTGATCGGCTTGTTGTTTCATTCGATTTCTTGCCATGTGAAGATTGTCCTGCAAGATGCGAAGAATCTGATCTCGAGTTCGGAGAACCGTGTCGACTACCTAAACTGGTGAACTGTTGGGGGTGTATGGAAGGAGCACTGGCGGTGCCTGACCATAGACTGCTTCATATGGAGTCATTTTAGATGCAGTGTGGTAGGAGGTATTGTACCACCATTCAACGAGAGGAAGCCACTTTGCCCACTGCTGCTGTTGTTCTGAGGTGAAGCAACGAAGATAAGTTTCCAAACATTAGTTGATAATTTCAGTCTGACCATCTGTTTGTGGGTGATACCCCGAACTCATCTTCAGTTTGGTGCCAATGTGTCGAAATAGTTCTGTCCAAAAATGACTAGTGAAAGTTGCATCACGATCTGAGACAATGGAAGAAGGGATGCCATGAAGACGGAAGATCCGGTCCATGAAAATTTGTGCGACTGAGGAGGTGGTATAAGGATGGCTGAGGGCACAAAAATGACTATATTTGGAGAGGCGATCAACCACAACCAAGATCATTGTCTTCCCTCCAGATTTAGGGAGCCCCTCAATGAAATCCATAGAAATATCTGTCCAAAACCGTGTAGAGATGGGCAAGGGTTTGAGCAATCCAGAAAGGAGTGTCGTTTCACCCTTGTTGCATTGGCAAGTATCACATTCAGCCACCATCTGTTGAATTGCCCTTTTCATTCCCTTCTAAAAGAAGATACGCCGTACCCGCTCATAAGTTTTGAGGAACCCAGAGTGCCCTGTCGATGGAGAAGCATGGAGTTCATAGAAGACAGCCTGTTGAAGATCTGTGCTCTGGGGAAGCACCAGACAACCCTTGTATCTCAGAGAAGCACCATCCCAAGAGTAATGCAGTTTAGCAAAAGGGTTATTGGCCAACTGTTGGATGATTTGAGATAATGAAGAGTCATTGACATAGCCCTGCTAGACAGATTCCAAGCAATTTGGAACAGGCATAGAAATAGGTGAAAGAGAAGCTTGATCATCAAATGTGCAAGAAAGAGCATCCGCCACAATATTGTCCTTACCCTTCTTGTAAGTGATCTCATAGTCATAACCCATGAGTTTGCTAACCCATTTCTGTTGTGCTGGGGAGGAGACCCGTTGTCCCAGGAAATATTTTAGACTCTGGTGATTAGTCTTGATGCAGAAATGATTCCCTAGTAGGTATGGCCGCCACTTCTGTACTGCATGCAAAATAGCCATCATTTCCTTCTCATATGTAGAGAGTACTAAATTCTTACCAGAAAGGGCTTTGCTGGTGAACGCAATGGGATGTTCATCTTGAAGGAGAATAGCACCAAGTTCATTGCCGCAGGCATCACTCTCAATAGTGAAGGTCTTGGAAAAATCTGGCATAGCTAGAACAGGTGTAGTACAAATAGCTTGTTTCAGTTTTTCAAATGCACACTCAGCAGCATGTGTCCATGTAAAAGCATCATTTTTCAACATAACTGTTAATGGAGCTGCAATCTTCTCGTAATCCTTGACAAACTTGCGATAGTAGCCAGTCAGTCCCAAAAAACTACGGAGGCTCTTGAGTGTCTGAGGATGCGGCCAATTTTTCATGGCATCTATTTTTGCAGGATCCACTTGAACCCCTTGGGCCGAAACAATATGCCCAAGATACTCCACTTCTTCCTAACCAAAAACACATTTAGACTATTTTGCACAGAGATGATGATTAGAGAGAAGTTGCAGTACGAGATCCAGATGTTGGAGATGCTCAGCCCATGTTTTACTATAGATGAGGATATCATCGAAGAAGACCAGAATAAATTTCCGCAGGTAGGGCCGGAATATTTTATTCATCAATGCTTGGAATGTTGAGGGAGCATTAGTGAGGCCAAAGGGCATGACCAAACTCATAGTGGCCATCATGCGTGCGAAAAGCCATTTTAGGGATATCATCCTCACGAACCCGAATTTGGTGATACCCAGAACGAAGATCCAACTTAGAGAAAAAATGAGCACCATGAAGCTCATCAAGAAGCTCATCAACAACAGGAATCGGAAACTTATCCTTGATTGTGATGTGATTAAGTGCTCGGAAGTCAATGCAGAGGCGCCATGACCCATCTTTTTTCCGAACAAGAAGAACTGGTGAAGAAAAGGAACTGGTACTAGGGCAAATAATACCTTGCTTCAGTAAGTCTCGAACGAGCATCTCAATCTCTGTCTTTTGGTAAAATGGGTAGCGGTAGGGCTTGATGTTGGGAGGAATGCTTCCAGGAAGGAGCTGAATACGGTGGTCCTCTGGTCGTGAAAGTGGCAATCCCACTGGTTCGGCAAAGACACATGCATACCTATCCAAAATTCGTTGTAGATCCGAAGTAGTAGTGGAGACCGCTAATGGTTGCATCTGAATGGAATGGAGCTGAGCGATGACACCATGTGAATTCTTCTCAAGAAGCTTTTCAATGCGATGTGAACTTATGATGCTAAGAGACTCTGGTTGTAAGCCCTTCAATGTGTGTTTTTGCCCATTGTTTGAAAACTGCATCCAAAGTTCAGCAAAATCCCATAAGATGGGTCCAAGTGTGCGTAACCATTGAGCGCCCAAAACCACATCACATCCGCCTAAGGGCAAGGCAAACATGTCGGAGCGCAGGTTATAATCTCCAATAGAGATACGCACATTGCGACACTTCCCTTTGCAAGGGAATGTGCCCCCATTGGCAATCATGACTTCAAAGCTAGAGCAAGGATGGACAAAACAATCAGACTGTTCGGCGATCCGAGGGTCAATGAAGTTATGAGTGCTACCAAAATCAATGAGTATTGTAAGCGGGAGCTTCTTGAAGTAACCCTTGACCCGCATGGCTTGTGGGGTGGTGACTCCTGCTAAAGCATGGAGAGAGATCTCTCGGTGGTCTTCCTGAGAAGTAGGGTCAACAGGCGGCTGCTGAGTTTCGACCTGATCATCTACTATATCCTGAGCATCTTCATAAACTTCAGTTGCAAGTGGAGAATCCACATCCAAGAGATAGAGCTTTTGCTCAACACATCTATGTCCCCGAGTGAATTTCTCATCACAATTATAACAAAGCCCTTTTTCTCTACGTGACCGCATCTCTGCTTCAAACAAATGCTTGATAGGAGTTGTTCTAAGAGCTGGCGTGATTGGAGGTCTTTGGGAAACCATATTTCTGAATAGAACAAAATTGGATTTGGAGCGCTATTGAGTTGTGATCTTGTCCTCCGCCAACTTAGCCAACCCTAGGGCTTCCATCATTGTGCTGAGACGGAACATTTTAACCTCAGATCAGATTGCATCCTTCAGACCACTGACAAAACAACTCCTGAAGAATTCATCAGACAATCCCTCTGTGTGATTGGCCAGTTTTTCAAATTGTCTAATATTCTCTCACAGTGCATGTTTGGCGAAGTTTAGTGAGTGCTCCTGTGAAGTCATCAAAAGCACTAGGGCCAAATCGTTGCAAAATGAGTTTGCAAAAATCTGTCCATTTGGGCTCTTCATGAGCCTTGATGTACCAAAGGAACCATTGAAGGGCTTCATGTTCCAAATGAAAGGATGCAAGTGGGACTTTGTTGACATCAAAAGTATTATGCAGACTGAAATATTGTTCTGCCCGGTATATCCATCTAGTCGGATCATCACCATTGAAGCAAGGAAAATCAAGCTTCGGCCCACGAAAATTCCCGGAAGAAGAGAACCCAGTGTTTGCAGAAAACTCTGGCTGCCGTCTATTGTTCATGGCTGAATGCTGAAGATTGAGGCCTTCAACTTTTTCATCCAGATCTTGGAGTTTGGTCTTGAGGGCTGCAAGTTCATCCTCCATGTTTTTTGCTCCTGTGCGGGTGACAACCATAGCCAGGAGAATTTATTTTTTTTTTTTTTTTTTGGGAATGGGTAGAAAAACAAAAACGGAAACTTTTTTAGTGAAGGAAAATTTCGATTTGGGAAAAACTCTGATGGGTAATTGGGGTTTGGCTAGGTTTTGGACATTTTCTGAGGGAGGGACAGGGAAACAGAAAATAGGGATTTCAAAAGTGGGGTGAAGAATGGGAAAATTTGTCCAAGAGGGAACAAAGGAGCAGAAATAGGAAATGAACATTGTGGCAAAATTTGAAGGCTATTGGTTGAGAATCGAAGAAGTTATGGCAAACCCTAAAAATAGACAAATGTGGGATTTCTGGCTTCGATAAGTGGAATTTGGGATAGGGTCCTCAAGGAAGGAAATATGCAGAATGAAATTTCAGGGGTTCCAGTGAATTTTGAGAGGAAACAGGGCTAAAGCAAGGAAGATATGGTGAGAAAACAAAAAAAAAAATTATTTTTTTTTGGAAATGATCTACAAACGGCTCTAGACAGATTCAATCTGCGATTTGTCAGTTGTTAATAGATATGGGCCCCAGGTATGTTCGGCTGCCTAAAGGTTCAGGGGAGTCACTCGGCCACCAATGTTGTCTAACGGCTTGCGTATTGGAGCAGTACCCCTCACTCCACGACTCAGGTAAAACTGATAACCGCTTTGCCACAAATGACAACTCTTAGTTTACATCTCGGATGGGAACTAGTCAATCAAGTAGGGGCCATTGCCCTTTTTGCTAGCAGGTCCTCTCAATGGGCCAGCTACTTCGGGGTTCCTGTGGTACTCCTCACAATGAGTTTTAGGGCTATGCCCAGGCACTTCCCACAGTTAAGCGGATAGGGTTATTCCCTGATCCGAACCTGCAATTGAAAAGAACAATACAGATGCAAAAAGAAAGAACTACTGCAATAATCATAACGCCTGGAGGCCACTACAAAAAAAAAGGGCAAAAATTCCACCCAGCGAGCCCAAGAAAGCACTCTGATACCAAATGAGAAGAACCTCCTACAACAATATAATGAAAAATGCACGAAATAACAGAAATAGCAGAAAAACAGAAAGAATTTATTGATCGCAGGCCACTTCGAAGGGGCAACCTCCTTTGAGCAAGCTCAATACAATAAATTCGTGGATGCCTTCATTGGCCTCAACACGTACTTATATACTAAGTCTAATCTAAACAACTATTACTTCCCATGAATGTGGGATAATACAATATACTCACGGGACGACTTACAAAGCATATCCGTCCAACAACAATATACTAACAAAGTAAAGAGAAGGGTTAAACACGGGTTCCTAACAAATTATTGATGCATTATCAATTGTGAAATTAAAAAAAAATCTAATTCTTAAGATCTGGAAGCAACCCTCGATTGTAAAGGATATAACCTCTTCGACCATACAGCATGGACTGTGTAAAGGAGGAAGGTACTTCCAAACCTGTCGCAAATTTGTGATCGTTTCACATGTCTTTTCAAAGATTGCTATCTTGCAAATTGTTATTAGTTTCAATAAAGCTTCATTTACAATGCAGTATATCTTTTTTATTATGTTCATTTCCTCTACCCTGGTTCACTGCTTTCACAGCGTGTTAAGTTCCTACAATTTAGTGTGATGTCCAACAGATTGCAGATCAAATCCAAATTGGTAGCATCAAAACAAGAATTGCACACATTTTGCAGCCATCTTGTATCTGCTATAGGAAAGGCAGCCTAGAAGAAGTGCCAAGAGGAACAAATCGAGATTTCTTCCACCTGGCACTTCTTCAGTTCATAACATTTATAAAACTGAATTGTGGAAAAGTAATTTGTTTCATGACTTTCATAAAACATTAAGATCCTATAATTTAGTTTGTTGTCCACCAGATTGCCAAGGGAATCTGGATCACATAAAACCATGTTACCATCCAATTGTTGATGGTTGAGCAATTGTCAAATTGCAAAATATTATCAAGAATGCATCTGAAAAGCTGACAAGACGGCATGCCCCTGCCGATTTCAGAAGGAATAACAAGAAATCAAAGAAAGCGTACCTCTTGAATTTATAAGGAGAATTCCTTAAGAGATGAGCGCTAGTCTTAACTAGCGATTAGCAATTGAATTTAGTTTTAAGCAGCGGTTGGCATTAAGGGATGTGTCCCTTAAAAGCAGCGGCCAGATATGAAGTGGTGCATCTCCCTCCCAAGGGGGATATAAAACAAAGAATCCAAAGTCATTTGAAGGCATCAATCAGCAAGAGAAATACATCCATCGATAAAGCAGAAATAGCAGAAATAAATAAAGACATATAAAAGACCTACAGCAGAAATAGAATATATGCAGCAGAAAACTATTAATTGCAGCCATTGGAATAATTAGCCAATACATCAAGACGTACTCTAATCAGCAATAATCTAGCAAACCTCTTAAGCAATCAATTTTGAATTTAAGGAAGTTATTTGCAAATAGGAAGGATGACCCCCCTTCTGGTTCACGAGGGATGAGATGATGGCCCCCCTCTCTGCTCTTATCAAGTTCGCCCAGAGTTGGAGGATGGCCCACCTACCATGCTCTAAAGCTTGATCAAGGAGGATGGCCCCCCTCCAAAGTGGATTGGGAGATGTAAGGATGGTCCCCCTTATATGCTCTCAACAATATTGAGGATGGCCCACCTAAATATTGCTATTTGCAAGTATTTCTAAGAAATTCACTATGTGATTGGCTTTGAAGGTTGTGCTATGATGTGTTGACTGAATATTGTTTACGCTATGATGTATTGATCTGAATATTAATGCTGCTATGATGTATTGATCTGAATACTGACCATGTTGTGATCTGAATAGTCATAATTTCTTGATCTTTAATATATCTAATGTCATTTCTAGTGAATTCTATTGTTTGGAGGTCAAGAAATCAGGTATATCCAAAAAAGGGAAATTACAAGTGGTATCAGAGCTTTGATCCTGCCAGCCTGTGGATCAAAGATAGTGTATGCAATTAAGCCAAAGAGCTCAACGGGCCTTAGATAGGGAAAGGAGAAAACTAGAAGCAAGTAGCAGCCAAATTAAAAGTAGTAGAATGGGTGATCATGAGGTTTAACCTAGGAAATGAATCGAGGGCCTTTATGGAGCAACAAGGGAAAACATCACAATTGCTTCTCCAAACACTTGAAAACATGAACAATACAATCAATGCTCTTAGGCCTAACCAAACCAATGGAAGAGATTTTAATTCCAACCATTCCGAAAATAACAATAGAACTCCATTAAGATCATCACCTAGATTAACAAGGGCTATATTCTTACCTAGAGAAGAGCAGCCAAGAAAAGAAGAACCCAACGTGGCAGCAAATGACATTGATGAATGTGTGGAAGCATATTCAAGAATTGATCCTGACCTTAGGAGAGATATTCCATTTAGAGAATATTGTAATGCAAGAACAAGAAATACCTCAGGAAAAGAAAGAAGGCAGCCCAACAAAGAGTTACGACATAGAGTAAGACGACTCTTCCCAATTTTAATGGTTCGGGGAAGGTCATTGCACGAGCATGGATCCAAAAACTAGGTACATATTTTACCCTTAGCCCCATGACAGAAGATGATGCTATCAATTTCACCATTCTACACTTAGAAGGGATTGCACACGATTGGTGGCACCATGGAATTGCCACACAAGGGCATCAACACGTGAAGACGTATGATGAATTTACACAAACTCACAGATAGATTTGATCACAAGCATCCCGAAATACACTTCAAGGAATTGTCACAATTACAACAATAAGGTTCAGTAGAGGACTATGTGGCAGAATTTCAAAGAATTTCAGTTATGGTGTCGGGTATTACTGAGGAAAGACTTAGCTACCTATTTATTGATGGATTGACGAATTCAATCCGTGGCTTGGTAGGCGCTCTTGATCTTACATCTCTACAAGATGCAACAAAAAAGACATTAAGGTTAGAAGTTACAACAACTAGGAATAAGTCATATTCTAAGAGTGCACCAACCGAGCAACATAAGGAACCATTCCCCCAAACTGAGCCATTACCTCCTCAATCAAACATAACAGAAGAAACCAGGAGAGAGCTTATAAAGAAAGGGTTGTGTTTTGCTTTTAAGGAAAAATGGCAGTCGGGTCATCGATGTTCAAAAAAGGGACGAATACACAACGTAGAAGCAATGACGGATGAGGAAGGGGAGGAAGAAGAAAGTGAACCTGAAAGGAAGAAATGGAAACAAGATGAAGAAGGGTTTGCAAGTAGTGCATTAGCAACACTTTCAGGTGCACCCAAGTATCACACTTTTAGGATTCGTAGTGTGTTACAAGGTCAAAGGGTAAATGTATTAGTTGATAGCGGTGCTACACATAACTTCATTGATGAGGGTCTAGTAATAAGGATGAAATTGAAAGCTGAAAACTTTGAATGTTTCAAGGCAGTCATGGCGGACAGATTCACTACCCCTTGCACACAACGAATTCAGCAACTAAGCATTACCTTGGGGAGACACCAAATATGTGAAGATTTCTATGTGGTGAACATAAGCGATTCAGATGTGGTTTTGGGCATTCAATGGTTACATTCTTTAGGTAGATACGATCAAGATTTTCAAAAGATGGAACTATGTTTCCAACACAATGGCAAGGAAATAATCCTACAAGGTATATCAGAGGGATCTCTAAGGTTGTGTCATCAAAAAGGGATGGAAAGAGCATTTAGACATGGACAAGTACAAGGTGGTGGATGAGCTAATTCTATACAAAGACGGAATATATCTTATCCCAGGATCGAAGATCAAGATGTCTTTTGAAGATGAGAGAAAACTTGTCTTAAATTATAGACATTGCAAATTACCAACCTCGGTTTTGTTGTTGAGAGATATTGGGAAATACAAGTACATAAACCAGAAGAATATGGGAGAACAAATTGTCCTCATACTTTAGAGAATGTTATCTACCTTATGATCTTAAAGGACTATGTTGGCGGTTGGATTAAGACAAGTATACTAACAAAAATTCTTCAAGGACAATCTATGCCTAGAAATTACAGATTTATAAGGTTGATTTGCGATCCTGGTAACTTCCAAAGCATCTTAGTATGTAATTGCTTGAGGACAAGCAATCTTGGGAAGGGCCGATTGTCATGCCCCCGCTAATGTCAGAACGAATAAAAAGAAATCAAAGAAAGCCAACCTCTTCAATTTATAAGGAGAATAGCTTGAGAGATGAGCGCTAGTCTTAACTAGCGATTAGCAATTAAATTTAGTTTTAAGCAGCGGTGTAGTAAACCTGTTGGTTCTAACCCAAATTTTCTAATTGTTTTAACCTTGGTAATTTTGTCAAATAGTTGTCTTGCAAAGTCTGAACATGCTGATATGAATTTTCTGTTTGTTGTTTGGGTGTTTGGTGATGCCAAAGTTGTATTTTTGAATGCTTCTAATCAATGCAAATTGACTACTAATGATAGGGAGATGAAATGCAAGGTATTTTGTATTTTTTTCTTATGCAAATACATGAGTTTCTAATGAGAAATGCACACCTACAGCGAAGGAGCATTTTCACAAACACTTGGCATGCAATCTAAAGTATATAAATGAGAGCTACAGCCATAAGCATTTTATCAAACATATGAAATGCATCCTTATAACTCCTTTTTATTGATGTCCCAATTATTACAATGCTGATGCAAATATAAATAGCCAAGCCTCTTGGCTTATAATGATTTACCAATGCAGCTATGAATCTGAGACGAATGATTACAAAGCATCTGTAATAACCTGCATCAGTTGTTCTTTTGATTTATCTTTATTTAATGTTATATGTTTTTTTTCTTTTTCTGTGATCTTTCAGAACTAGATAGAAGATGCAAAAAGGGGTTTTCGTTTTCTTGAGATGTGTATGCCGGAATACAAACAAAGATAACGTGCAACTAAAACCCAAAAAATCTATGATAGATATGAACTAAATAATCAAGACCCAGTTCATAGAATGGCACAAAATGAATATTCAACACATACCCATGTTGTAATACGCAACTTCAAATTTCTGTTGTTGACAGACCAACAACATGGTCATGGAGTTTGCATTAAATATATCAGCAAGAAGAGGAAATCGATCTATAACAATATCATTAACCTCTAAGGCTGAAAACAATCCAAAATACAGAGTCAAACAACCCCAACGAACTCCAAGAGGGCTGCCAAGAAATACAGCCAGCATATGAAGAGGTACGGTCAGCACATGAAGAGGTACGGCCAGCATATGATGTACGGCCAGCAAATGAAGGAGCAATCCCAAACCCTCTCAAATTTGCAATACAATCCGTCACTTATACTTTCTCTCAGCTGCAACAAAACTGCAATAAGATATGTCTTGTTATCTCCAACTCCGTCAATAATGGTATCAAACTGAAGCTCAAATACAACCACTGAGTATGGCTGCCCAAGAGTACCCTTGGGTAATCTTTCACACTTGCGGAAGATTGAAACTAATGGTGGTTTCCATCACCAAAAGCCATGGCTGAAGAAATTCTCCAAACCCTCATTTGCAAAGCAAATATCAATAAAATGTAAGAGTCAAGAATGAATAAAATGAACTTCAAATGCCCTTTTATAATTCTCAATTCGCATTTGACTTTCATTTCATTTAATTTACTTTCATTTCCCACCTTTCATTCTTTTAATTTTGGTGCACAACTTTATAAAATAAAGTATACTTTAAAAGTCACTTATATCTCCCTTTTTATAATGACACTTTAACTTATATTCTAAAGTATACTTTAAAATCACTTATATCCCCTTTATTATAAAGTCCCATATTAAATAAACATTAATAATTTACGAACTTTAAAACGGAAGCTCAAAACACATCGGAATCCCGAGATCTATAGACCGTTGGAAAGGTCTCGCCGAAACGCTTCACATCCAACTCTGAGATTCCCGAAACGGACAGAAACCCTAACTTACTAAAAAATAGTATGGCCCAAAAGTCCGAAATCGCCTGGAAAGACATCACCGCAAACCATCTGATATCACTGAGCTCAATGCAACATCTAAGATAGCCAATGGCTGTCTGCTAAGTCACAAAAACAATGCCAGACTGACACTTACTATAGATAGCAGTGTTCTCCGAGGACCAAAGAGAACAAACCCAAGAAAACCCAGAAAGATTGTCACCATGCAAGCACTTACTATAAATAGTAAGTATGGACAAGTTGTCCGAAATCTCTCCAGAAAGTGTCATACAGCTCCACTGGATCACCTGAACACATTGGTGACATCGAAATACTACTCTGATCAGGTTGTCACCAACCCAGAAAGTCAGCTCCAACTGCACTGCAAGAGGACTCGGAAATGGGGACATTACAGTCCGCCCTTCCCAAAGATTGCTTGTCCTCAAGCAAAGCCAATACAACCTCTGATCAACCCACTGATCCAAAATGGAATCAAGAATGATCCCTGGGTCCAAAATCAATCTATGCACATATCCATCATGTTGTCGCTGCGCTACTCTGATAAAAATTGTTAATCCATAGCACCAAGTCTGCGCTCTCTCCTCCAGTAACCCCATAATGTAATCATCATCATCATCCAAACTGAAATATTTGCGAGGGCTAAAATCTATATCATGAAAAGTCTCCTGCCAAGGTGCCATAGTAAGGTCCACATCTGAAATCCCACTGCCTAACTCAATCCCAGTCAACAGAAAAAATAATCTACTCATCCCCAAAGAATAACCCTCAGCATAATCCCTCATAGCATCCCAGAAGTGATGCCAATCAGTCCAAGATCGGAAGTCGATAACAATAGTGCAATCCCTGGAATCATACATCCTAACAATGCCATCCCGATCATAGACTGTTAACCCCTCATCGACACCTAATCTCCAAGTGTCAACATGCCCATATCGAGCATACCAACTCATCCAATCAATTGCAACCATCACTGTAACATTTGTAGATATATCCATCAACATCTCGAATTGATTGCAGTAACCATCACTCATACTGGTGGAAGCTAAAAATAATGGCTCTAACTCTGCAAATTCCTCCCACAAGCTGCTGCCAAGAAGCCTATAAGTACTCAAAGTCCATATGCCTATAAATTGAGGTTGCCATAATCAACGTTGAAATACTAGGGCAGCAGCTGTCATAAAAAATCACCCCATAAAGCATAGCAAATGTGAATGTGGGAATGACCAAAGGAACTCCTCCAATAACCACATTACCTCTACTAATCAACACCATCTAAGAATTATTCCACTGTTGGGCTGGAGGTATAGGCCAATCCATTTGCATACTATCTTTCAATGTCCCATGTAGGCTAATCGGAAAGTGGACAGCGGTACCAACTCTGAAGTTTTGCCCACCACTCCAATTTTGAATCAACATCATGTTGTGACCTAATCACACATCGCCCCATTGCAAATGGGGACCCCCTTTTTTTTTGAGCTCTGATGCTTTGCATTAGTTTCGGATGATGTCTTGGGTTCGTTTCCTCTGCCAATCCAACAATAAGTCTCTCTCCTAGAAGGTTTTGCTTTATAACTGGAGGTCTCATCTGGAACATGAACTTGCAGTAATGAAGAGTCTTGATCAAATTCCATCCAAATAATGAACACTGAGATCAATCCTGATGTATGTTTGAGATCCTGAAAATGACTAAGTCTGGTATCCTGAAATCCTGAAAAATTGACTAAGTCTGAAATCTGGTGGATCCTCCAAATTCTAGATTTTGCATGTTAAATCCGGTGGATTCGAGACCTATCTCAAACATCCTGAAAGGTATATTGAAAAATATTTAAAGTATCTTCCAACTTATACTTAAATATATTTTTCAATATACCTTATTCCGAGGACATTGAAAAAATGGCTAACTACTGAAGAGAGCACAAAAACTTGATCCAGTGCGCCAAGACATAAGAGTGGCGCAAAATCTTGATAAAATGCATCACTTTCAACCAGAGAGCAAAATCCAGAACCAATGCGCCACTCCCATATGAGGTTGGATTTGAGTTTTCAAGAGCCCTTTCACGCGAACAACCAAACATTGAACCAATGCGCCACGATGGAGGAGGTTTGACTTAAGGTTTTTTTGACCGTTTTTCAAGAAGATTCAAAAGTCTCATCCAATGCGCCAAGATGGATGGGTGGGATACAAGTATCAAAACTCAAATTTTGTGAAGTTTTAAGATGAAATCAATTCCATTAACCAACGCGCCAACCTTGGAGAGAGTGTGATTGGAGTTTGATATGGTTTGTCCTAGAGAAATCAAAACCTTCAAGTAATGTGCCACCATTTGGAGTATGATGATTCAAGATTTTAAATGAAATTTAAACCAAAACTCAAAATCCTCAACTAGAGCGCCATGTTTACAAGGGAGAAATGAGGATTTCAATAAGTGTTAAGAAGATCTAAAACCTTCATCCATTGCGCCTTGACTCATGTGCCATCCACAAAGAAACAAAGTTTAGCTTCTGAGAAGAAAATCAAATGTGGATCTGTTGTGCTGCCTTGGTGAGTGTTAAGAAGAGATCAAATCTGCTAACCAATGCGCTTAAGATGGAGGTTGTTCTTTTGATTATTAGAGTGCAACTTTTATGTGATTTAAAGAAGATTTAAGATCCCTATCTGCTGCGCCATCTTTAAGAGAGGTTGTAGACTCAAATTTTGATACATTTTAAGAGGATACAAAATGTCTATTCAATGCGCCCAAAGCAAAAGGATTCAAAATTGTCATCTGCTGCGCCAAGGTTAAGGAGGAGGCATTTTGTTTAAGCTTCCAAAAACTCTCATATCCCAAGCATCAAAAACCAGATCCAATGCAACCACCTTATGAAGACAAGTAAAATGATGATCTTGTAATGAGAAACCAAAATTCAGATCTGCTGCACCTCAACTGCTGCGCCATTTTGGAGAAGGGGAAGAAGGAGATTTGGTTTGGAGATAAGATAACAAGAAGTATTCAAAGCTCCTATCTGCTGTGCCTTGACAAGAAAATAAGCTGATGATGAGTTTCAAGAGGCATACCAACCCAAGTGCTTGAAGAGGAAATTGCAGATTTTATGTGATGTTGATGAGGATTCAAAAGTTTGATCTGATGCGCCTAGATTGGGTGATTTACTTGCCACCTCAAGGAGTCATTTGAAAAAACTCAAAACTTCAACCAACGCGCCACCTCAAGGCAAGGGTTAATATAAGATGAAGTTAGAATTTTAAAGACCTTGCAGCAAGCATTCAACGTGTAGGATCCAAAAGCTCCAACCACAGCGCCAATGATGGTGAAAAGTTAAGTTTGTAAGTGAAAATCCAACTAGGATCCAAATGGTTTAACCACAGCGCCCTTATGATGGAAAATTCAATCGCAGTCCAAAACCTTTAAGCAATGCGCCAAGATATGAAGAAATAGCATCTCAGTTTTTATGAACATATTGAAGAAAGGATCAAAATTTGGATCTAATGTGTTGCCTTGTAGTTAAGTGTTTGAGATTTGAAGAATGGCCGACTTTTAACCGGAGCGTGAAATGTTGATCTGCAGCACCAAATAAAGAGTTAGTTTTGACTGTTAAAAGGCAGATTCAAGAGGGTTTTAACCAAGCATCAAAATTCCAAACCAATGCGCCCAAGGATGAAGTGAGGTATTTCAAGAGGAATCAAAACTTTAAACCAAAGCGCCTCAATTAGAGTGTCACCTATGTGGGAGGTTAAGTTTTGTGAAATAAGAGGATTCAAAATTGTCATCTAATGCGCTGCCCTTTGAAGGAAGCTAGACTTAAGTCTTGTGACATCTTTTAAGATGAGGATCCAAACCTATCAACCAAGGCGCCTAGATGGAGGAGAGATCAAAATGTTTATCTATTGTGACCTAGATGAAGAGATCTATGTTGAGTGAAAAGAAGCAAGATTAAAGAAAGATCAAGAACCTGATCCAATGCACCACTATTAATATGTGGTTTGATTCAAGTTAAATGAAGAAATTTAAGTGAAGGCTGAATTGCTTATCTAATGCGCCATTCTCATATATGATGTTTGGTTTGAATTATATGATTGCTTTCATGTTTTGATCTTCTCTAAAGCTTAAGTAATTGATTCTTATGTGTTATAAAGTCAAAAGATTGATATTGCTTCCTTGTTTGTGTTGCAGGAGCTAAGAAGTCATCCTAGGAGCTAAGTCGTTAAGAGTCATCTTCAAGCGAGGATTGGGCTAAGGAGTCATCAAAAAAAGAAAAAAGCTTGAACCACCTTTATGCTAGGAATGAAGTCAACAAGCTGCTATGTTGGAGAAGACATCCTATCTGCTGTTCCAAGTAATCACTCCAAGTATTAACTAGCTTCCTCATCAATCATAACTTCAAGATCAGCAAGTAGCTGCTCCAAAGGACCCCCTTCAGGATCATCAAATTGGAACCTTTCATCATCCTTGTGTTGGAATTCTTCATCAATGGCATCATGTTAAGATCATCAAGTATTCCAAGGCATCTATAAAGCTTCAAGTACTTCCGGTGCATTCAAGTTTATGAAGATCGTCTACTCTACATCAAGTTCAAGTATACATGCAAGTACACTACTTCATCTTCAATGGCATCATGCCAAGGACACTTCATCCATTCAACTTCAAGATTCTTTGATCTTCAAGTCTAAAGAGAGATCTCCTACTCCGATTCATGAATGAAGCATCGTCATCTATTCTACTTCATGTCATCATCATCATCTACTCTTACATGAAGAAAGCAGTATCATCATTATCTCCTACTACACTCTTCAAGAAGATGAACAAGGCAAGGTCAACAAAGTATTCCTAAACATTCAAGTTCAAAGCAATCACATTGACGACATCACAAGATGATACAATTTGGGAATATGCTAAGGTGGCACCTACGTGGCAGACACTCTTCATCAAACCAATCACAAGTCGCCACATCATTTGACAAGCAAGAAGACAGAGAGGACGTCCATGTGGAAGATGCTCCAAAGATTCCATCTTATCCTTATCTTCTTGGAAAGCGTGCCTTCATTGCCTCTCTCATATACTAAAAATAGCAAGTTGTTGTAACTACCTACTGAGGTGGCATGATCTGAGCCCTTGGCTATCTGGATTGATCCTAGCCTTTCATTGTAATCTGGACCTCTATATAAAGGCCTTGTTGCCTCATTTGTAAATTAGTAGTTCAGTTGGTAGATTAGTAGGAGTAGAATAGAAGAGACTCTCGAAATTCTCTGAGAGTGCTTGAAGTTGTAAATATTTCTCAAGATTAATGCAAAAACATTGGAATTCATTTGGTGTTCAAGTGTTGTCTTGTGAAGTGGCATGGTTTCTTGTATCTTGATGAAGTGGAGAGACGTTTCAAAATTAGATTAGAAGTAGATTACAAGCTCTTTGTTGTAATGTATGTTTGTGTCGAATATTTGATCAACTCCTAGCTCATGCTTTTAACATTCATCGCCGGTGAAGTGTTGTGTAAAGCTAGTCTGAGCCTCATCATTTGCTTAAGTTCGATTGTAGATGTTTGTTTGAGCTACGCCGTTTAATGGGTGTTCATATGAGCCTTCGTGATTTGAAAACCATTCATTTACCTTAGGAGATTGCACCAACTTCATGTAGTTGTAGGCATCATTGGCGAAGCGGAGTTAGGTTAATTCAGGAGTTTGTCTATTCACACATCATCATTACTTCATTGACCTTAGATTAGTTTTTTCTCAAACCTTTACCTTTTTACTTTTCTTTATTATTGAAACCTTGTACATACGTCATCCACACAAAAGGAGAGATAAGCTAAATGAAAGAAAAAGAATTCAATGTAAGTCCCTTTGTGATTATCAGCAAGATCACATGTAATCACTGAGTTAACCCATCATGAATCATAAGTTATAAAAAAGGAACCTTGAAGTTACTTCACTGGATCACATAGTTCAACCTTTGAAGAGCTTTATTCAAGAGAGAGTGGGATACTCTAGTGTTTTACTCTATTGTTGACTTGTCTAAAAACAATCATCAACACATCACACCCCAGGTAACTGTACCTGGATCCCAAATCACCCTGTCATCACATCTGACAAACATGAAGAGTTGGAAGCATCCCAAAATGCTAATGACACAAAACCAATCTCCAACTCCTGTAGATCTCCCATGGAGGTGAAGAATACCCAACATAGGTGCAAGAAAGTGTATAACAACTTCTTCCAAGTTGCTAATATAGAGCAGAACAGAAACCTTATGACTGAAAATCAGACCTATGTGGATGCACCTAACACAGCCAAGGCCATAGGATGATAGAGTATCAACCCTATGCCACTCTCCAAAGGTGAGGAGATGATGCAAATCTCCTCCAAACTCCCGAACAACCGCTGTCCTCCCAAAGTTATGTAAGAAAACCATGTTCCAAAAAGTAGAACAGCCATCTCCTATCAATGTAGGGAGTAGATTCTCACGAACTAAGGCTGGAACACCAATGCAAACATGTTCACCTCTATGCCCAACACCATAGTCCAGCCACAAAGCAAACATTAGTGCTTCAAAACCACAAATCATAGTAATATCTCCATACCTCGGCTCAAAAGCCAGCTGCCATCTAAAATTATGCCCATCAAATGCAAGTGTTTCCATGCTATGCATCACAAAACTCTGAACTAGAGGAACTACATACCCTACTAAAGAGTCATCAACAAAATGAGACTCATCACAAGCAAACTCCTCAAGTGCTCCACGAATGATCAAAGGCCTAACCAAATCTGCACCACCCATATCTCCATCTACATATGTAGTCATAACACTAGTGGCTAATCCACAAAGTGTATGCTCCAAAATGCCATCCAAGTGTATGATACGACTATTCAAATGGTTCTCCAAAAGAAGTGACACCAACTGCCGATGTGAACAAACAAAGAATTTTGAATCATACTTCAAACCTAATTGCTCCACATCCAAATCACAAGTGCCAATCTTGGAAGATTCTTCTTCTTCATTCTCTTCATGTGAAGTGGCTGTTATAAATGAAGGAATAGAACTATTGTCATGAATCAGAAAATCTAACCTGCTGTCACATCTTATCATGCCATCCTCTAGCTCCTCAATCGCATCCTCTTCCTTGGCTCCATGTTCTCCTACAAATGCAAATCCAAAAGGTGGTTCTAACTGAAAATTACCTGCCTCCAATTTGAATCGGACCTCTATCCCTTTGGCTGCCATGTCCTGGTATTGTGAAGGTAGGGGACTGCTGTTACACAGAAAATCAGTCCTTACCTCCATGTCTCCACTCTTTGTCAACCTCCAACCAAACTTATCCCCATGCTCTTCCAATTCTTGAAGAGCCCTTTGAGTGCTCAAAGAATCCGCTGTATCCTTAAGCTCAAGGGTGAGCTTGTCTACCTCTTCTTCTTCTCTTTTCAAAGCATCTAAGTATATCTCACCAAGTGTGAGGAGATGATCTCTATCAGCAAGTAAGTGTAGGTAGTTTGACTTCACTCCCACCAAAGCCTTCTTGAGTTCATGCAAGTCATCAAGAGATATACAACCTTCAGAACCTTCACGTTCCCTTAATGCCTTCCAACACAAATCTGCCATCAACTTATGAATATCATCAAAGTGTCTAATGGCTGCAATAACCTGGTCTTCATTTACCTTCAGTTGTCCTGTTAAATGATAGGACTCCTGAGACCTATCAACCTCATCCAAATTTTCTGATTTGAAATCAGCATCATGCAATTCAAAATCAGATTTGTTATCAGCGTTCAAAACCATACCGCTAATGCCACCAATGCCATCAATGCCATCCTTCATGCATAACTGTGGAGATGAGGTTAGATTAGCACTATAGTCAAAAGGAAATTCATCCCAAACCGGATCCTCGTCATACTTAGGTGCCATCACACCCGGATCCCAAATGCTAAAAGGTTGATTGCTCTGTTCTGAAAAAATGTGCTCACTGTACTCCTCATGATTGGTTGCCTCTGTGAATAAATCACTCTCCAACTCCCTAGTACTGGCATCATGACTGTCACTCCCCTGCATAGGCTTAGTTTGGTTTTCAAACCAAACACCAATTGTGTCAACATCTCTAAAATTGACTGTTGAGCCGTCGTCATCAACTGATTTGAAGGTGTCAAAATAACTGCTCACAATATGCCCATCATTAGGTCCTGATCCATGAGGTGTATCACACTGCAATCCAATCTCATCACCTGCTGCAACATCCGTCCCATGATTGAAAATTGCACTCTCAAATGACAATTCCTCCTCGAATGTAGATGCGATAGATGACTGATTTTTATCTTCCCCACGATCACTTGTAGGCTGCGAGTCACAAACCAAAACTTCTTCTTCCTGCTCTAACGCTTCTTCAAGGGTAACTTCTGAATTTCTATTTTGACCATTCAAGTTCTCATGCTCTACTGGTGTGTAAACTGGAAAGGCTACCAAACAATCTTTTGATTTTTGAACATTCTTCTCTTCAACAAAAGAATCAATACTCTCATTAACCTTTACAGCATCTTCTCTCAAACTTGATTCCCTTTGTTTACATCTTGCAACCATCTGTAAATATGTCTCTTTCATGTCTGGTTCCCTCATCAGATTATATAGTTCTTGCATCAACTCATATATAGACTTGTCTGTAGACATCTTTTAACTCTGCTCCTAACAACTACAATTTCTGATTGTAACTGAAGAAACTGTGGCAAATGATAGAACTTCAACAGGCTGGCAGGAAAACCAGCTCTAATACCACTGTAATAACCTACACCGGTTGTTCTTTTGATTTATCTTTATTTAATGTTATTTTTTTTTTACTTTTTCTGTGATCTTTCAGAACTAGATAGAAGATGCAGAAGGGGGTTTTCGTTTTCTTGAGATGTGTATGCCAGAATACAAAGAAAGATAACATGCAACTGAAACCCAGAAAATCTATGATAGATATGAACTAAATAATCAAGACCCAGTTCATAGAATGGCATAAAATGAATATTCAACACATACCCATGTTGTAATACGCAACTTCAAATTTCTGTTGTTGACGGACCAGCAACATGATCATGGAGTTTGCATTAAATATATCAGCAAGAAGAGGAAATCGATCTACAACAATATCATTAACCTCGAAGGCTGGAAACAATCCAAAATACAGAGTCAAACAACCCCAACGAACTCCAAGAGGGCTGCCAAAAAATACGGCCAGCATATGAAGAGGTACGGCCAGCACATGAAGAGGTACGGCCAACATATGATGTACGGCCAGCAAATGAAGAAGGAGCAGTCCCAACCCCTCTCAAATCTGCAATACAATCCGTCAAAAATACTTTCTCTCAACTGCAACAAAACTGCAATAAGATATGTCTTGTTATCTCCAACTCCGTCAATAATGGTATCAAACTGAAGCTCAAATACAGCCACTGAGTATGGCTGCCCAAGAGTCCCCTTGGGTGATCTTTCATACTTGCGAAAGACTGAAACTAATGGTGGTTTCCGTCACCAAAAGCCATGGCTGAAGAAATTCTCCAAACCCTCATTTGCAGAGCAAATATCAATAAAATGTAATAGTCAAGAATGAATAAAATGAACTTCAAATGCCCTTTTCTAATTCTCAATTTGCATTTGACTTTCATTTTATTTAATTTACTTTTATTTCCCACCTTTTATTCTTTTAATTTTGGTGCACAACTTTATAAAATAAAGTATATTTTAAAAGTCACTTATATCTCCCTTTTTAAAATGACACTTTAACTTATATTCTAAAGTATACTTTAAAATCACTTATATCCCCTTTATAATAAAGTCCCATATTAAATAAACATTAATAATTTACGGACTTTAAAACGGAGGCTCAAAACACATCGGAATCCCGAGATCTATAGACCGTTGGAAAGGTCTCGCCGAAACGCTTCACATCCAACTTTGAGATTCCCGAAACGGACAGAAACCCTAACTTACTAAAAATAGTAAGTATGGCCCAAAAGTCTAAAATCGCCTGGAAAGACGTCACCGCAAACCATTTGATATCACTGAGCTCAATGCAACATTTGAGATAGCCAATGGCTGTCTGCCAAGTCACCAAAACAATGCCAAACTGACACTTACTATAAATAGCAGTTTTCTCCGAGGACCAAAGAGAACAAACCCAGGAAAACCCAGAAAGATTGTCGCCATGCAAGCACTTACCATAAATAGTAAGTACGGACAAGTTGTCCGAAATCTTTTCGGAAAGTGTCATACAGCTCCACTGAATCACCTGAACACATTGGTGACATCGAAATACTCCTCTGATTAGGTTGTCACCAACCCAGAAAGTCAGCTCCAACTGCGCTGCAAGAGGACACGGAAATGGAAACATTACAATTTTGTATTTTTTTTCTTATGCAAATACATGAGTTTCTAATGAGAAATGCACACCTACAGCCAAGGAGCATTTTCACAAACACTTGGCATGCAATCTAAAGTATATAAATGAGAGCTACAGCCATAAGCATTTTATCAAACATATGAAATGCATCCTTATAACTCCTTTTTATTGATGTCCCAATTATTACAATGCTGATGCAAATATAAATAGCCAAGACTCTTGGCTTATAATGATTTACCAATGCAGCTACGAATCTGAGATGAATGATTACAAAGCATCTTCAACAGCTTACATACCCGAAAGATGAGAAGATTAGAATATTGAATTCCTAATGATGCTGGCAGCCATTAATGAGCTGATGAAGAAGACAATCTACAACGTATATATAGTGTATTCCACCTTGAAACTCACGCCCTACACCTGGTTTGCAATTATCAACAGCTATGGTGATGAACCAAGCTTCAAACTCTAGGCGATCTCTCCTTAACTTAACACGCCTAGCTCTGGAATGGTGCGGCTAGGGCAGAGATGGCTGAGTAAGGCCTGTAGAAGGATGATCAGCAATCATTAAACACGGCCATTATGGTATTTAGTCTTCAAGAAGAAATCTGATCTCAAACCCTTATCAAATCTTCTCTTTAATGCACAGATTGAACCCCTGAATGAAGTCCACGATCAAGCAATGATTCAGCTGGTCTTTCACAGCCTCAAGATTGCACAAACAATGAAGAGTTTTCGTTCTCCAATGCTGATATGAAGACAATCTGCTGAAACCCTTGGTCTCAAGCACAGACTTCAAGAAATTCTCCAAAGCAAAGTCAAATGATCATCAATAATGAGTTTGATTTGCTTTTTGAGTCCTTTTATAACCTCAATCTCCTTAATAGCATTTAAATCCACTTTTAGGTTTTTAATAAAAACTTTATATTCTGTCTTCAAACTTGGGCTCTCATATTCAATAAATATAAATGTACTTTAAGTTGTTTTTAATTGAGGGTCATGGCCCCCATTGATTATAAAGTACACTTTACTTTATAATTTAACTTTATAATATTAAATATCATTTAGGCCACTTTAAAAATTAATAACTCCTTAAATACTTATGATTTTCCAATTTCGTCTGAACAACGAGGTTCACCATGATACCCTCTGTGTATCCAACCGCCTTACTAAAAATAGCAGGGGTCCCTCTCTATCGACCACAGTCTCACTATAAATAGTGTGTCAAATTGAGTCCAACGAAGGCCAACCCCAAACCAAACTGAGCTCTGAGAGAAATCACACACTGATCTCTACCAAAAGGGACCCTCTAACCATCTCCCTTAGCCTACAAGGGTCTAGAAATAGGCTAATCCCTCCGAAACTGATGCTCGCATAAAATGGGGACATTACAAGTGGTTGGCATTAAGGGATGTGTCCCTTAAAAGCAGCGGCCAGGTATGAAGAGGTGTGTCTCCCTCCCAAGGGGGATATAAAACAAAGAATCTGATTTTGAAGGCATCAATCAGCAAGAGAAATACATCCATCAATAAAGCAGAAATAGCAGAAATAAATAGACATATAAAAGACCTATAGTAAAAATAGAATATATGCAGTAGAAAACTATTTATTGCAGCCATTGGAATAATTAGCCAATACATCAAGAGGTACTCTAATCAGCAATAATCTAGCAAACCTCTTAAGCAGAGTTATCGGATATGGCACCCCTCTTGGTCTGGGCACGCATACCAGCGTACCTAGTACGAATTCGGGTATGGTACGGCCTGGAGACAGCCTGGGTACCATGCCCATCCGTGCCCTAAAAAATCCATTCTTCCATCCGCGCCGGATACTTTTGGATTCGAGAGTTTAGGAAAATACCCCGTATCCAAGAAAAAGCAGGGAAAAATGAGTGTATCTCTCTACAGATGTCGACATCGGCTAAAAAGCAAGGAAAAACCAGTGTATCTCTCCATAGACGTCGGCGTCGGCTAAAAAGCAAGGAAAAACCAGTGTATCTCTCCACAGACGTCGGCGTCGGCTAAAACCATGGTGTCTTTCATCAAAGGGTTTGTATAAATAATCGTCAACAACGTCATTCATCCATCAAATTCAACGATTTCATTTCGTTTGTATTGTTGGTCAGTAGCGATTTCAACCAGTGGCGACACGTTTTCTTGAAGAGACGTGTTTTCTTCTGAGTGGCTGCGTTCAGAGCTGCGTTCGAGGGCTTCGTCCAGAGCTACGTTCGAGCGCTGTGTTTGAGGTAAGTTTAATAAATTAATTAATATCTAAACTATGTCTCATTCTATATTTTAATTTATGCTCATTCTATATTTAATTTATGCTTTATTAAATGGAAAATGTATTTATATTTTGTATTTTTATATTAAAGTTTTTATAATTGTATTTATATTTTGTTTATATATTTATATTTTATTAAATTTAAAATTAAAACATATAGAAATGTTTAATTATTTAAATATAATTTTTTTATTAATTTAAAATTTCATTATATACATATGTAATTATTTAATTATTTAAAAAATTAAATGTGAAAGTGAATTAATTTAATTGTAGGTTTTTGGTTTGGACAACATTTTATTAAAAAAAATTTATTGTTGTATAGGATTTTGTCATGGCATCATCATCGTCTGATGTTGGAGAAAGCAATAACAAGTGGATCAAACCGGACCCTAGATCTCCATTGTGGAAATATGTCACCATTATTGACAAAATTCAAGGTGGTGAAGGTTACAAATGGATATGTTAGGAGTGTCTAAAAGAGTATAGAGGTTCCTATACTAGGGTTCGTGGGCATCTTTGCCATATAACAGGGACAGGGTGTGCTATATGTCCTAGTCCAAATGTTGATGGTCGACCGGGGAAGGGGTTGTCACCTGCCAAAATTGCAAAATATCAAAAAGAACAAGATGATGCTGATAATCTTGCTCAAACATCCAAACAAAAGGCAACTTTAAAGAGACCCCCGTTGCATCCACAGTTAGCTCCAGGAACATCTACAAGTACCAAGAGGAGCAATTTAGGACCTCTTGAAAAATCATTTAATTTGCAGAGTCGAGAAGATACAGATCAAAATATTGCTCGTTGCTTGTATGCAAATGGGATTGCATTTAATGTGGTGCACTCTCCATATTGGCAAGAAATGGATAGGTCAATTAATGAGGCACCAAAAGGATACAAAAGCCCAGGCTATGAGAAGGTCCGTACCACTCTTTTGGCTAAAGAAAAAGATAATATTGATCGACAATTACAGGTGATTCGAGCTTCATGGAAAATCTCGTGAGTTTCTATCATTTGTGATGGATGGAAGGATGCTAAAAATAGGCCACTGATCAATGTGATTGCAATGTCCCCAAAAGGGGCAATGTTCTTGAAAGCAGTTGAATGCAAGACCGATGAAAAAGATACAGAATTTATTGCCAATATTCTAATTGAAGCAATTGAATCGGTGGGGCCAGAAAATGTTGTTCAAGTGATCACAAATAATGTGAAGGTATGTAGAGCAGCAGGGTTGGTCGTGGAGGCAAGATTTCCAAACATTTGGTGGACTCCATGTGTAGTTCATTCTTTGAATTTAATGCTACAAAAAATTGCCAAAATCGAATGGATACAAAAGATTTAAGGAAGCCAAAGAAATTCAGATGTTTATTTGTAATCACCACATGTCACAAACCATTTATAGACAATTTGCTAAATTGGAGCTACTGAATGTAAGTTTTCTATACTCTAAACTATATTTTATATTTTGAAAATTGAAATATATCATTTTGTATTTTGAAATTTGAAATATATTCTAAACTATATTTTGTATTTTATTTGAAGGTGGTAGAGACCCGCTTTGCCACACACTACATTGTTCTTAAAAGGCTTGTGGATGTGAAGCAAGCCTTTAAAAGCATGGTGATTAGTGATATTTGGGTAGTTTGGAGACAATCTCAAACAGATAGAGTGAATAATATTAGAACAATCATTCTTGATGATGAATGGTGGGCTAAAGTAGACTACTTGCTCTCTTTCACTGAGTCTATATATGCCCTCATTCGTCGTTGTGACACAGATAAGCCAATATTGGGTGATATCTATGATTGCATAGATACAATGGTGGAGCAAATTAGAGACATAGTCATAGCAAAAGAGCAAGACCCGTCCGAATTTTTTTATAACCAAATATATGAGATAATCAAAAAGAGGTGGGATAAAATGACAAGTCCTTTGCAACTTTTGGCATACGCTTTGAACCCCAAGTACTACCATGCTGACATGTTGGCAATGCCAAATAGAACAGCACCAAATATGGATCTTGAAGTAGTTGATGGATATAAAAAAGTTTTCAAGAAGATGTTTACAGATCCTAGCGTTGCAGCAGAGATTCGAGATGAGTTTGGGAGCTTTGCATCCTCTGATGGAACTTATGCGGATGTTGATGCAATGGCAGATAAGAAAACAATGGACCCTGTGAAGTAGTGGAACTTCCATGGTGCCACGACTAAACATTTGCAAAAACTGGCTATCAAACTTCTATCACAGGTTTAACATTATACAAATTATATTCTATTTCAAATTATTTCATTTTACAGGTTTCGACTTGATTGTATTACTCTTTTTAACTTGTAATATCAATTTCATTTTACAGGTTTCGAGTTCTTCAGCATCTGAGAAGAATTGAAGCACATATGGCTTCATCCATTCTGTGAAACGAAATAGGCTGGCAGCTAGTAAAGCAGAGGACCTTGTATATGTCCATTCCAATCTTGGTCTCTTGTCACATTCCTCCACAGACTACATGAAGGGACCTAGTAGATTTTGGGATGTGCAGCCCGAGAGAAGTGACATTGATGTATCCATAAATTCATTGACACACCTCAGTCCCATTGTTGAGAATTCTGACACAGCAGGAGGATCCTCTAGTGCATCTTCATTTGGTTCTGAGAATGTAGTTGATGATCTAGAACTCCAACATCAAGAGAATAGTGATGACATTTTTGATAATATGTGATTCTATCAAGGATTCAAGATTCAATATATTTATATATTTCTTTGATGATGAAACTATATCTAAATATGTAGCAATTATGTGTCTCTATTGCTTCTAAGAATCTAAAGTAATGAAAATCTCCTCTAATAACTTATAAAATTGTGTTATATATATGTGTATATGCGTTTTTTATGAATGGCGTATCCAACCGTATCCATATTAGGGGCCTTGAAAAATGGCCGTATCCGTATCCGATACCGTATCTGTATCCATGCAACTTTGCTCTTAAGCAATCAATTTTGAATTTAAGGAAGTTATTTGCAAATGGGAAGGATGCCCCCCCTTCCGGTTCACGAGAGATGAGAGGATGCCCCCCCTCTCTGCTCTTATCAAGTTGGCCCAAAGTTGGAGGATGGCCCACCTGCCATGCTCTGGAGCTTGATCAAGAAGGATGGCCCCCCTCCAAGCTGGATTGGGAGATGTAAGGATGGACCCCTTACATGCTCTCGGCAATATTGGGGATGGCCCACCTTAATATTGCTATTTGCAAGTATTTCTAAGAAATTCACTATGTAATTGGCTTTGAAGGTTGTGCTATGATGTATTGGTTAATTTGATTTGAATATTAATGCTGCTATGATGTATTGATCTGAATACTGACCATGTTGTGATCTGAATATTGTCATAATTCCTTGATATTTTATATATCTAATGTCATTTCTAGTGAATTCTATTGTTTGCAAGTCAAGAAATCAGGTATATCCCAAAAAGGGAATTACACAAGAAAAACAACATAGAGAACCATTGGGAGAAATGCCCCGCTTCCTTCAAGATTTTTCAGTCTAACTCTCTTTGCTTAAGCCATTTTCCTAAAGATATCATCAGACTTTGCATTTGCTCCTTCTTTGTGTTCCACAATGATGCTCCCCACTTAGGTAAAACTTGAGCTTTGTTGGAGGTTCTTTTTGACAAGAGACATTCCTCTCACATGATTGCCTTTATTATATAACTTTTCTACATGCTGACTTGTCTCAGGTGTAACCCCCCACCAAAGTCCCAACCCACTTGTTTGGTTTTAATGATTTCTGGTCATAATTTTAAATATTTCATTTTTAGTCATCCAAGTTTCTTTTGCACTCAAGATTAGTTGTTGTGCCTTGTTGCATTTTTTGAGTCCCACCTATTCTGGTCATTTGTGGGCATTAATATAGTTTATTTCTTCATTCTGAGAATGTTCTTGCCATGGATAAATCAAAAATATGTCTCTTTGAATATTTGAGTGATTAGCACGGTAATCAAGTTTGGAATCATGTCAACAGTCTTGACTCTTAACTATACACAGGTTCATGCATTAAAAGAACAGGAGTGGTTCATCTGCTAGTACTCAAAGTTCTGTTGTTTTTTCTCATATATTTGATGCTGGTAAACATGTCGCCTACGTAACTAATAAACTGAAGACTGAAACTCATGCCCCTTTTGTACATTCAAATATTCATCTTTCTAGGCATGTACCATACTCTCTAGGGCCTTCTCATTCTCAGCAGGCTGATTTCCCTAACGTGGCTTTTAAATCATCCTTCACTATATTGATTAGGCCTATCATTGTATAAGTTGGAAGGTTCGGTTTTAATATCCTTGACGACAGTTCATATCAGCTTTATACCCTCCTAAATTTCTTGGAGACATGTTGGTATTTAAATACAATCTCTCTAAAAAAGCTTCATCATCAGTATTCAAACAATAGTTCTTTGCTAATTATAACACATACATCAAAGGTTAAATGGGATGAGCTCAAGAGGTATATAATCGGGGTTTTCATAATGGAGACTCGTTCAAATCCCCAACAGACATATTACATGCTAATATGTACAAATGTTGAGTGTTGAAATCAGGTACGCTACCACAATTAATTCCAAGTGTGGTGTACCCCAATGGACGAGGCCAAATTAAAAAATTGAGTGAATTGACAGAACAGCTACCCCTTGGTCATGGCATCCCAGAAGGGTAATTTACCAATCAAAAAATACTTAAATTGAAGAAATATCTTAAAAATTATTACTAGATTTTCTGTGGACACTTCTTAATCAGGTAAAATCATAAAGGCTTTTATCCTGATATGCAACTTTGAGATACTCACAATTACCTGCCTTAATTTCACTAAAATGGAAAGAAGGAAATGACAAAACCTAAGAACAAAGGATTAGTTTGTCCTACTAAACTTGTTGGTTTTGAAAGTAAGATGCGTTTGCTACATTCTCATGGTTAGGGTAAGCAAATAGGAACTTTAACCACACTTAAACAACCAACACTCATCAATGCATGGAAAATGGCATGCCATAAAAAGAATATAACATGCAGATCATGGTAGGGAACACAAGAAAAGGCTAGGTATCACTTGTATAGCATGCCTTCTAAATAAGCAGTTGAACTAGACATGAGATCTTAAGCTATTAGCTATAAAAGTCAATAGTTAATCCGTGTGTTCCACAAGGACGCGTCCCTAGCCCTCAAACCCTCGTCCCCATCCCCAATGGCATTTCAGGTACACTCGGACATCAAGGGATGTCCCCTAGCTATCCCCAAAAATCTTCAAATCTACAAAATGTTTCGGAAATGCATTGTAGTAACAGGAAACATTGCTAAGACATTGGGTTATCCCCAAGGCGATCAAGGACGTCTAAGACATCCCTTGACCATTCCGAGGATGGCCAGACATCTCAAACGGCAAGGCTAGTTTTTATAATGTTTTTTTTTAAATCATTCATGACATTAAAAGAAATTATTTTATAAGGGGCATGGGGTCCCACAAACCCTCCCACGCCTCTTATTCAACCCTAAAATCACAAAACAAGCTTCCAAAATTCATTTGATCATTTCAAATGTTGTCATGTCCTCTTTTTAGAATTAAAAAAATAATAATATTGGGCCCGACCACTTTATATTCTTATAGGTCCTATGTAATGTTTTTAAAAGTATTTTTAACACTTTATTCAAATGTAATTTAAAAAAAAAGACCTATTAATTGTAATTCAAAAAGTATTTTTAAATACTTGGAGGGAAAATAAAATAAAAATAAAAATAAAATAAAGAGAGCCCAAAAAAGGTAACTATAAAAAGGACAAAGGCATCAAGTAGATCATCCAATTTAAAATGAGTAACCGTGAGTCCAATTGCTGGGCGAATAACTCGTCGACGAGTTACTGGTAAACTCGCGGTGAGTAATGATGGAAAAATCGCACGTTTTGTGGAATAACTCACCACATCTGAAAACCTCGCGCTGGCATAAAAAACATGCCAATTTCAGGCTATAAAAGCATCATTTAAACACACAAAACACACCATTTCAACAGGAAAAAGAAGACGCACGCTTGCAAGAGAGAAAACACAATTTTAGTAAGAGATTTCAGGCTTTTTTGTTGTTGGGTTGGATCAAACGAAGCAGATTTGGCTTTTTTTTGCTGGGTTGAAACCCTACGCCCTCAAAAACCTTCATATGCCCAAAGACGAACAGCATACAACTGATAAAGGTAGTTTTTTTTTTGAATTTATCAATCTATTTTATTTTGTTTAAAATATATTTATTTTGTTTCTTGATTTTTTATTCCTGAATTTATCAATAGTTTTATTTTGTATAAATATTAAAATCTATATTTAGTTTTACGGTTTACCCTAAGGATGTTTATGTGTTTTCAAATTTTCAAATACATTCTGATTCATTATTTCAAATTAGTATTTTAAATTTATGTATTTAAAAATTAAAATGTTGTTTTGTTTAATTTTTAACAAAAATATTATTTTTAATCGATGTAGGGTTTAACCGTTTATGTATTTCAAATGCGTTTTTTTCTAAATTTTCAACATTCTATGAGGAGAAAATGGTTATTCGTGAGTTATATCATATTATCATTCATTAAAATTTAATAATATTACGAAAAAAAATCTTGCCTTGACATCATTTTTTTTTTAAATTGTTAATTTGTTATTTATCATTTTTAATTTGCAGTGATCTAGCCGAAATTCATATTTACATCATTTTTTAAAATACCAATAGCATTAATTTTTTTGTTGTCTCTCTTTTGACAAGTTTCACCTTCATTTTTCTAAATAAAATATGTCTTTTGCAAGTGGAAGTAAAAGAACTGGTGGCAAACCTAAGGACCCTTGCTGGAAACATGGGACACCAGGTCCAAATCGAGGAGAGGTTGTTTGTAACCATTCCACTAAACTTATGACTGGAGGCATAAATCGACTTAAATACCACCTTACACGGATCCCTTGCCGAGATGTTACAGGATGCACAGTAGCTACTCAGGAAGTTGAGAGGGAGGCAAAAGCCCTCCTTATGGCATATGAGCAAACAAAAGTAGCTAAAAAGAGAACAGCAGAGGCAATGGCAGCCCCAAACCCAGTTATTAGTTCTACAGGGTCAGATGGAGGTCTAGAGGGCTCTTCTTCGCCTTCCATTGGGCCACGGATATGAAGATCAGGCAAAGGGATTTCTAGCTTTTTTGTTCCTCAGAACACTCCTGGTGCGCAACCTTCATTGGAAGGTACTGCATGGAATAGAGAGGTGCATCATGAGGCGAAGTTGGCATGTGCACGGTTTTGGTACTACACCAATATTCCCTTTAATGTTGCTCGAGTCCTTATTGGGAGCACTTGGTCACTGCATTGACTGTGGCAGGTAAGAGGTTCAAGGCCCCAAGTCGTCATGAGTTGAGTGACCCATTATTGCAGAAGGAGGTCCAACACACACATCTACTAGTAGAGGATAAAGGAAAATTTGGAAAAAAAAAGGCTGCACTATTTTATATGACAGATGGACAGATGCCAAGAACAGGACTCTCATCAATTTTTTAGTGGCTTCAACGGGGCAGCTAGTCTTTTTAAAGTCAGTTGATGTCTCCAATGAAATAAAAAATGCAGAAACCTTGTGCAACATGTTGGATGAGGTGGTGATGGAGGTGGGAATGGAAAATGTCATCCAAATAGTGACTGATAATGCAGCTTCATATGTGGCAGCCGGTAGACTTCTAGAGGCGAGGCATCCAACATTGTTTTGGAGCCCTTGTGTTGCCCACAGTATTGACCTTCTTGAAGACATTGGAAAACTAAGCTGGGTGAAGAATGTGGTTGAAGAGGCAAGAATTATGACAAAATACATCTACAACCACATATGGGTCCTAAATCTTATGAGAGAACAAACTGATGGCAAGGAGCTTGTGAGATCAGGAGTCACATGCTTTGCCACTAGTTTCCTTGCCACTAATTTCCTTGCCTTGCAGAGCATAGTAGCAGCATTTCCCAACCTTAAGCGCATGTTTGTGAGCGAAAGGTGGATGGAGAGTCCTTATTGTAGGAAGCCAGAAGCAGAGAGGGTCGTGAAGACAATTTTTGATGATGGCATTGCCAAAGCCATGGAGGAAATCATCAAGGTAAGATTTCAAACACTAATTTTTATTTATTTTTTTATTTGCTAATGTTAAAATTTGTTGATTTTGTAAAAATTTTATATTTTTATTTGTTGAATTTCAATTAGTATAATTCTCTAATTTTATTTTCATCCACTATTGATTTAGGTGTCAGAACCGTTGGTTAGGGTTCTACAATTGGTGGATGGGGATCAAAAGCCCATGGGGTATCTATATGAGGCCATGGATAAGGTCAAAGAGGCAGTTCAGCATTTGTATGGGTCGAATAAAACAAACTATAAACCCGTATGGCACATTATTGATCGGAGATTGAACTGACAACTCCACCAACATATTCATGTTGCTGGTTACTATTTGAGCCCCAAGGTTTTCTTCTCCTCTTCAATCAAAGCAGATGCAGAGATTAAGCTTGGCCTAAACACGTGTATTGAGAGGTTGGTCGTTGATGATAACCTTCGAGACGTCGTACTCGATGAGTTACAGAGCTATAAGAGGGTGGAGGGGCCTTTATTTTCTTCAAGAGATTGCATTCGCAAGAGATTCACTCTGCAACCAAGTAAAAGACATGTTTACTTTTAATTTACTATTTATTTTAATTTTTAAGTTTACTAAAATCCTTACAAAGTTATAAATGTTATCCTTGCAGATTTATGGTGGGAAGATTATGGTGCCACAACGCCTAATCTTCAAAAGCTAGCCATCTGGATTTTATCCCAGCCTTGTAGTGCATCCGGTTGTGAGCGCAACTGGAGTGTTTTTTTAGGCCGTTCACACAAAGAAGCGCAACAGGTTGACTCAAAAGCGCTTGAATGACCTTTTCTATGTGCGGTACAACTTTCGGTTACATGAGAAGAAGGTACAAGGGCAAGAATCACATCATGCGTTGGACCTTGACGACATTGATCCATATTCAGATTGGATTGCTGAGGATGTTGACATTGATCCATTGTGTACTGATGATGATATAGCTGCTTTGGAGAGGGATACAGCTAAATGGCAAGCAAATGTGGCAGCATATGAGGATTCAAAGACAGAATAAGATGATGATGTGCCATCAGGGGCGGGTTCCTCGCATGTACTGCATGATCCTATAGATGAGGCTCCTGTTGAGGATACCACAGCTATACCATCCACTTCCACACCACCCACACAGAGAAAGAAAACTCTTTTGAGCTTTAGTCGTAGAAGAAATTTATGATTTATATTTTCTAGTGATAATGAAACTGGAATTTCATATGTATTCGAAGGTTGAACTCGTTTTTTCGTCTATGATATGTATTAAACTCTTAATTTTGATTTATATATGAAGGAAATTAGTAATGCATTCTACAATTTCAAAAATGTGTGTTTTTTAAGAATATTTCAAAAATGTGTGTTTTTCCCCAAGTTTTTGCCGAGTCCCAAATTTTTAAAAATTTTGGATCTGCTAAGTAATTGTTGAGTCCGAGTTTTTCAACTCTGATTTCGATTATTCCTTCCAATTTGGAGTTTTCAGCAATCAAGGACGAAAACCCTTGGTGCAGGTGATCGAAGGACGAAAACCCTTTAGTTTCCATAGCAAGGTTGAGGAAGAAAACCCTCTCGCTCATTGGAGGTGGTTCCACTCAAGAATCGCACTTGTGTTGTAATGATTTGGATTTGCAAGCAAATTTTCATATCAATGGTTTGTTGAAGGTTGCAAATTTTCAGTTAGGGTTTGGTGGTTTCATGTTTATGAGTTCACCGATTTCAGTATTGTAACCCAGTTGATATATTTATTTATTATATTGGTGTTGCTAGTTTGGATCTCACTTGTGGTGCATTTTATATTATTGTATGGCAATATATTTCCAGATGCTATAGTATAATGGTGTTTTCAGAGATCTGATCATGTTTATTCTGAGGAATATTCACTTATATATTAGCGCTTTAATACCTTGAGCAGCCGCACCATATATATTGAAGGTTGAATAAAGTTATAAGTTTGTTGCATATTATTCTAAAGCTCCGTACAAACCCAGGGTGCCGTACCTTTCTGAGGAGAAATCGCTGCACATTTTACTTACTGTTCATTTTATCTTTTGATTGTCTGGCGGGCCATACTGATGTGCCATACAGCAGGCTAGATAGTGGTACTATTTCAATAAATAGTTCTGAAATTTGAAGGGAATAACACTGCGCTGCTATATTGTCAATCTAAATATATTTCGCTGTCACAGAGACCCTGCAGCCACAAGGGAATGACTAGCAAATAACCGCAGCAATCAAGGATTGCCTGCTTCATCCAGAGGGACAAACCCTGACATGTCCTTAGATTCCAGCCAATGAATCTTTTAAAAAAAAGTATGCAGTAACACATAAAGATAAAGGTTGCGAACCTATTTAGATGAAAGAAGAAATCATGGAAAGTATTGTGGGACCCCTGTCACTGCCGTACCTCTGAGGAGACAGACTCTGACAGCTGCCTACCATACTGTCTAGCTGGGTAATATTATATTGCTGGAAACTAAGAAATCAACCTACATGTCTATGTAAGTCCAAAAAGAAACATAAATTTTAAATATAAGGTGCTGTTACCAATTCCTGTATCATGCAGCCAGTAAAAATATAATATAAAAAGGGTAATTTTCTGATGCTCGGTAGCTGTTATTATTATACCAGCATTGTATAAGTCCAAAATATCGGTAATTGCATATTCATACAAAGTGGCATATGTCCAGATTGGTGCTAGGGTTTGATAAATTTCAGCAGTAGCAGCACATTGAATAAGTGCAGCATTAATCTTATTGGGTTTGCATCCACTTTCAGTATTTGCCCATTATTTCAGCGTGCACATGCATCTATTTCCTAAGGACACCTAGTTGGGGACATTACACATGTTATTAGCAAGTTGAAAATCGATGTTGTTGCATAACTGCCACCAGTTTCAGACAGGTGTTACCACTCCTAGAGAGCTGCATTTGCCATTTTTTGATCTTCAGCCATTTAGGTATTTGACTAGTTTTTTTTAATACATAACAGTGTAATCTCCCTTTTTGGGATATTCCTGATTTCTTGGCCTGCATAAAAATAATAATCACTAGAAATGATATTAGATATATTAAAGATCAAGAAATTATGATAATATTTAGATCAATACATCCTAGCATTATTAATATTCAGATCAATACATCTTAGCATCATTAATATTTAGATTAATATATCATAGCATCATTAGTATTCAGATCAATTCGTCGTAGCATCGTTAATACTCAGATCAATACATCATAGCATAATTCTCACAGCCAATCACATTGTGAATTTCTTGGAATTACTTGCAAATGGCAATATCAAGGCCGGTCATCCTTGACTTGCCGAGAGCAGGGAAGGTGGGCCATCCTTCCCACTCTCAGTCCACCTTGGAGGCTGGCCGTCCTCCTCAATCAAGCCCAAGAGCATGGAAGGCTTGCCATCCTTCCAATTCTTGGCAGACCCAGAGCATGAAAGGCTGCCAGTCCTTCCAACTTTGGTCCATACTTGATAAGAGCATGAGAGAGGGGCCATCCTTTCATCTCTCGTGAACTGGAAGGGGGGCCATCCTTCCTATTTGCAAAATACTTCCTTAAATTCAAAACTAATTGCTTGATGAATTTGCTAGATGATTGCTGATTGAGTACCTCTTGATGGTTTGACAAGTTTATTCTTCAATGGCTACAATAAATAATTCTCTGCTGTATATATTTGTTATCTGCTGTAGATCTTTTTTATATATCTTATTTTATTTATTTCTATTGCTGGATGATTTCTGCTTCATGATCCCTTTTCCATTCTTTCCTTGGCCAATTTATATCTTCTCTTGGAAAGGAAGAGTCACAATCTTTCATATGGTTGCTGCTCTTTGAAGGAGTCACAACTCCTCATATCCGCTGACCCTTATAATTATAATTTTAATTTAACAAATCTTAATTCCACACCCTTTTCCTTAAATATTTGTCTCCACTGTTTGGCATAATATTAGCACCACCTCTATTATGATCTACCGTCTTTTTTTGGAAGCAGCTTCAATTCCTTACTTATGTGATTATTCATCTCTTACAACTCATGCAAAGTTGGCTTGTTTTGGCGGGGCATGACAATTTTCTCTTCAATGCTTGTCAAGTTCGTTTGTTCTATAAGTAAACTCTTTGGACGCTGTCTCACCAACCTATCACCATTATGGACCCACTGCATCCAAGGGACACGTAATATTCCCAATATCTAAGATATGCCTGAAAGAAGCTAATTGACCTAGTAGTACACATATTCCGTGATGCCCTACTTCTCAAAGTAATGGCTTCCCAAATGAAAAGGGCAAAATAGCTTTGCCCACAATAATCAAAGAAGATGGATAGCTAACTTCCTGAATCCTTATGCAAACAAGAGTACCTCCAATGGATCTCATTGAAGATGGAACTGCTGAAAATAAAGATCTTCTCATTTTCCACCTCTTAGTGAGAACAAAGATGACAAATACTTTCATCACAAGGAGTCTGCCTAGTTGAGTTCTTCCTGGAAATGTATTCAATCAATAGGTGACTAAACCCATTTCTTCACTTGATCACCAAAGGCTTCAAAACATGTGTCGGCTTTATTTTGAAAACGGGACATTACAAACAACTAGGGAGTGAGCATGTAATTTTTTTTTTTTCTTTTTGAATTTGCTCTCACACAAAAACTTCAAAACCACAGTTCTACAACACTACAAACCTCTAAAACAACTTTGACATTAAAAATGAGCACTAGCAGCAGTGATGACAATGAGATGGGTAATGAAGAAGTAAACAAAAGTTAAGTTGAATGGATTGTTGGAGGTTCTCATTCTTCTGAAAATTCAAGCACAAGTTCTATTGGAACACCACAGAACTGTTTTACGTGCCATTCATCCTCTCTTCAGCACTTTGCAAAAGTGCCCTTTCAACTCCAAAAAGCCCTTGCTACAATTTGTCACCAATTTAAGCACTAATAAGGATAGAATACAGGGACAGCAAGCATTGGTCATATCATGTTTGCAAAACTGATTTTTATCGGAGCTAGGGTAGGGTTTGACACCATTTATTGGATGAGAGAGGACATGGGGTTAGAGTTTGTGGGGGTATATCATTGGAAGAGCAGGTTGAAACAGCAAAGTTGATTGGGGAGAGTGACAAAAAAACCACTAGAACTACCAAGAAACATCCACCCACACCATTGCCATTTATTAACAAATATTCCAATATATCAGATGGAGAGGGTTATGATAGAGGGAAGAGGAAGACCACTTCTACTGCAAGTGAGAAAATACAATGGTAGGGTTGTTGAATTTGCAAAAACATGAGCATGCTAATGATTCAATGGTCAAATTTTTGTATGCCCATGCCATCCCATTTCATTTGGAAGGTCTCCTTATTTCAAAGGGATGTTGAGAGATGCAATGGCAATTGGACCCTCATATGTTCCCCCTAGAGAACACAAATTGCATACCTCCCTCCTCAACAAACAATATTCAAAGGTGAACATATTGATGGAGGAGATGAGACAGGCATGGAATAGGAGTGGTTGTTTCATTGTCATGGATGGGTGGACTCATAGTTTGAAGACTTGTCGAGTACTCAGCGGACTTGCCAAGACTAGCGAGTCTCTTTGCTTGCTCGTCGTGCCGAGTCGGCACAACTCGCGAGCTAAGTCTTGCCAAGTACTCAACGAGTTTTTCTTGAGACTTGGCCGAGTTTTTACGGTGACTCGCGAGTTTCGAGCATGGAATCACCTAGCATCAAAATACAAAAAAAACCCTGCAATTTTCATTTTTTCAATTCATTTTTTGACATTTTATGATCTTATTTCACCCAGTAGAAGACGTCTTTGGCATCCATGTGACAAAATCCACTAAGAGAAGGCATTGGAAGAATGAAGATTTGGTTGGAAATAGTGAGTACTTTGTGTTGGAGAAAAGTTGAAAATATAGTGATAAAACTATGAAAGATGATGTGCGCCATGAAGATCTATGTGGTCTTGAATGCCTTAATTTGGTCTTTGTGGTGGGGGCTCTGCCCCTCAACCCCACCCTGTACCACGACAGGGAACCCACCAAGGGCACTACCCACGGACCCTGCAAGGGGCACTGCCCCTCAACCCCAATGGGGACTCCACTCCCAAACCCCCACCTACCACTGTCCCCTTGTTATCCCCAAATCCAAGCCCTTGGCCCTCCTAATCTAAGACTCCATGGAACTATGGCATTTATTGATTTGATGGGTCATATGACATATATAATCTTTGGATTATGACAAATTGATGATCGGAATAGACTTATGTGTTCTCTAAATGCATTAGTTTCTATTTTTTGTAGTGTAATTATGTTTTCTTTTCTTTGCCGAGTTTTCGCCAAGTCTTTTGCTAAGTCCCGAGTCCGAGCCAATTTTGGGGTCGCCAAGTCCGAGTTTTCGAGCTATGGGTGGACTGATATTTGACATCAACCACTCATTAATATTGTTGTTACATGTCTTGTCGGTTCATACTTTCTTAGAGTTGTTGATTGCTCTAGAAAAACATAAGGATGTTGATTACTAGTTTGGCCTTCTGAAGGAGGCCATAGAGGAGGTTGGACCTTCTAATGTTGTACAAGTTGTGACAGATATAGCTCGTGTTTGCAATTTGTGACAAGGATCCTAGATTACAATTCTATGAGGAGCATATCAAGCCTATTTGTCACAAAGAGGTGGAACACAATGAACACCTCTCTTCATATGGCTGCCTATGTTATTAATTCCAAGTGGTAAGCACTTAGACTTGGCCGAGTTTTTCCATCTAAGGATGATGATGGTAATGGAGGGGTTTGAGAATGCAACCATACTTTGGGAGCAATGGCTTCAGTTTTTTGATCTTGAGGGTCCTACATTCAACAAACCAGCAGCTATAATGGATAGGGCCACTATTGCACAAATGGTGGAAATTTCATGAGAATGACACACCGGGGTTAAAGCAACTTGCCATTCGGCTACTCTCACAGATTGCTAGTTTCTCTAATGTAGAGAGGAATTGGTCCACCTATGGCTTCATCCACTCGTTTAAGAGGAACGGGCTTAGCTACTCGCAGTTCATAGTGCCTTGAGACTTCAGGATGAGCAGACTACTGAATATCTACAAACTCCAGCAACACGTTGGGATGTTGATCCTAAAGCAGATTGACGAGAAGGAGGTGCAGCTAGGATTGGTCGGGCTTCATTGGATGACCCACATCTTCAACCAAAGAGTGAGACAAATAGTTTTTTGATATTGATAGCCTAGATGAGGCATAGTTGTACTTAGTATTAGTAGTAGAACTATATTTTTTTATGCTGTTGTCGATCGAAAATTTTGAAGTTTGAGACTTTGAGTTTGAAGTTTGAACAATGAAATCAGAAATTGAAATTATTGCTGTTAGTGTTAACTCTTATATAACTTATATGATTAGCTATGAATCTAAATCATGATATATTTATTGCTGTTATGCTACTGTTACTGCTGTCACTGCTGTCATGATTGATTTTATTGCTGTTATACTGCTGTCATTATATATTTATTGCTTATATACTGCTGTCACTGTCTTAATTTTGATGTCATGTAGTATGTTACTCATTATATATATATTACCATCACTCCGCCGTCCCCATCACCGAAACACCGTGGAACATACATTAACCCTTGATCTAGGAAGCAGCACAGCAAGAAAAACAGACTTGTTCTACCGATGTCAAGGCACTGCTATACAGGAAAGTTTGTAGTAGGAAAAAGCTTGTTATCTATACATTGATTACCTCTATACAACTTGTAAAATATCTAATAAATGTAAAAAACAAAAACACAACCATATATCTTATCGTATTTACAATCGAGCATTTACATTTGACATGGAAGAATTTTGTAATGATTCAATGGCAATATGTTACATCCCCAAATTACAAACTAGACTTAATCAATAACTTGACATGATACTCAGGATTATTAGTCTTAGTTAATTGATTTGATATTGTGGAAATATCTGATTTAACTTTTGATTATGAAGTAAAAACAAATGTTAAATAGTTTTAAATGATTCTCAGTTATAAGATTTGATAATGATGCACTGATTGTAATCTTGTGGTCCTGAGTGTGACAGGAGAAACGAACGTCCTTCGAAGAAGGAAGGAGAGTATCATCCTGGAGGAAGGGGTTAGACATTGTGAAAATATAAGTTGACTAGCCATCTGAGTAATCGACTCCTATGTCCTTAACCATTCGTAAGTTGACACGTGTCATGTCTCTTGTCTTTGGATTTCTATGTTCTTGGTTTATTCTGTGGTCGATGTAGTTGTCTCGACATGTAGTGATGACCAGACAATGTTTTTGGAACATCATTTCTAGCCGAGAGATAATTATATTTCCTGTCAAAGAGATCTCTCTTATTCATTGTTCTCGGGGTCATTATGTTTTTCTTAGTCTTTCGACTAAATGGGAATAGTCAATTCCGGGGGAGTATCACTCGACCCCGATAATCGACGTAAATATTGTGAATTCCTTTATGTATTCTAAATCTTGTGATAATCCTTATTAAGGATGAAACCTCTTAATTGATTATTACCCATAATAATAATATTGCTATTATCTTATTTTGATAAGTAGTCGGTGGAATATTCTTTGTGGTAGTCGATCATGATAATGGATGGGAGCTTCGAGCTCAACCATCCCATATCGTGCTAGGATCGGGCCACCTTTTTAGGGGCACTACCGAGTGTAAGGTAGTTGCTAGCCTTTATCGGCATGGGGAGAAATCAGTTATCGGATTCTTTGTTTTGAATCTAGTCTCTCATTATCAAGGAGAGAGAGAGAGAAAAGAAAAGAGACGGCGAGGACAAGAAGAAAACGAAAGTTGGTTTTCTGGGAAGTATCGGGTGATATAACTGTTCGAGGAAGAACATTGTTAGCACAAAATCGGGAAGCAGTGGAAGGAATCGCAAAACTGGGTCTACATTCGACCTTTTGCTCATCTCAGGTATCTTAGATTCATGAAGTCTTTGATATTCAATGGAATAATGAGGCACGCATACTACAAGCGATGCCATGCATGATAATTATTATTCTCTGAGTCGTGGCACAAGGCAGTCGGTTGAGCCATTCCTGTGTTTCGTTTGAATATGTCTTATGCAGTGGTTTGGGGTGCCGTTTGGCCGAACCCACTTAATACAATCTTTGAGTTGCATTCATACTCTAAGCCTCTTAGGCTGAGTTTGTAAAACATAATAACTGTGAAACTATGCTCAAGGCGTGGAGCCAAGCTGAGACCATACTTAAACTCTTTGAAAACTTATTCACGGCCGAGAGCCGAGCTAGGAAACCAAACATATATATATTCTTGATATGTGCTCAATCGAGCATTGAAAAGATTGACTCTTTCTTGGTGAGCCTTGAGTCTCTCGACTCGGCCGCACTGTATTGCATATTACCATATGAAAACTGGAGCTCAAAGCCACAGTGGCTGAGCATTTATTGTTTTTATTTGTATTTAATCCATGTCGTATGATGACAATGGTCAAGCCTTTGAGCGTTCGAAGAGAGTTATATTTATTACTCCCTATGTTTTTGATAATGTATACAGTCATACGACTGTATTAATGGCCGTAAAGGCCTCATTTCTTTGTGTTCAGTCTTGCGACTGTATTGGTGACCGCTAGGGTCTTATTTATATGCATACAATCTTAGGACTGTTATGATGGCCACATAGGCCTCAATTCCTTGTAGACAGTCTTGCAACTGTGTTGATGACTGCATTGGCATCATTTCATAGCATACAGTCTTACGACTGTAATGATAGCCATTTAGGCATCATTGTATGGCATGCAGTCCCACAACTGTGATAATCACTGTGGAAACTTTTGACATCTTAAAACATAGTCCATCGACTGTAAGGATTGCCTAGAAGGCAAATATATTTATATATCGGTGAATAGTTGTCACCCAGATAAAAACCAGTCGGGCTTACTTGGGCAGCCGACAATAAATTGCATGTAAAACTACTGTTACCTTTGTGTATGTTGAATGAACCTTCGAATATGAAGGCATTTGGTTATAGTCTCTATATGAGACAGTTGAAAATAAGTTTATAACAGGTTATAAACTAAATCTATTTGGGACTGAATTATGACTTAACAAATAACGTTAAGTGGTATATTCTTTTACTTAATACAACTATAGGGTTGGAGAATAACCCATGAGCTCATTTGTTAATAAAAGAGCCATTGATCCATAAGGAACTAACATACTTTTACCATGGCAAGGAATGCCTTAAGTATCGTGAGATCAACTTCATCATATGTGATGAATGTTATTGATATAAACACGTGAGACCAAGACGGTCATGAAACTGAAATTGAAATGAATTGAACGGAATGAGGTGACGTGGAGTCACTAATTCCGTATCTCTAATGTAACCTATTTTGTTATAAATAACCTTGGTTGGGAGTCGAATGTCCAAGTTTGGACTGTGATTCGAATTAATCCCATTCTCATACTAGACCTAAAGGGCAAGGTCGATAAGAACTGACTATAGGACATGACAGCTTATAAGTCGAGTTAGTGTGGTGGACATACAACAACGTTCATTGCGTAACGTCTTGTATGAAAACTTTGGCCAATGTAATGCATCTGTCTCTGCATGCATTGTCAGTCCACAGTGATCCAGATGGCCTAGTGTCTCCAGTAGTGTCATACTAGTTACAGTGGATCTATAGTGTGTAACCGTGAGACATTAGGAAGGACACAACACCAGTTACTCAGATGGCTAACCAATTGGTTCCAATGTCTAACCTTTCCGTGAAGGGTAGGGCCTCTTCCAGTTAGGAAGATGAGCGGGGGACCGCAGGTCGTAGTTGGAGGAAAAGCACCAGGATGATGCTCTCCTTCCCAAGCATGAGACAAGCCAAGGCTTATGAAGACAGATGTCATTGGTTCCAGATACAGTGTTTGCATTTTGACCAGTTGGTCTATTGTAATGTAAAGATTTGATTAAGATGCCAAGAGCATATAATGTATTTGATTAGTGATGGACTTCACTAAAGATTGTATTGATTTACTAGATTGTAAGTTATGTTATATCTTGATTTGATAAACATGCTTAAATGATGGAAAAGAATATGTTTCTTTATGTTCAAACTTTGATTATTGTAATGCATTCTTAATTATGACTTGATTAAGTTATATACTTAAGTTAAATCTTGAGTTTTATGGAAAGTTATGTTACACAATAAGCTATTTCTTTATTTATCATCATATTTTTTTTACAAACGATATATTCAACAAAACTAAATAAGTATGGTGGCAAGCAAAGCAGAGTTAAGGCAGCTCTCAAAACAACAAACATGAGGAAAATTCACATTTACAGAGCTTCTTTAGCATACAACTTTCCATCTCTTTATTTCCTATACAGCGCTTCTCTAGCAAACATATATCCCTTACCATATTGCCTACAGTTGGATTCAATTCAAATGCATTTTTGACAGATTTTAGCAAAGTTTGTAGTAGGAAAAAGCTTGTTATCTGTACGTTGATTACCTCTATACAACTTGTAAAATATCTAATAAATGTAAAAAACAAAAACACAACCATATATCTTATCGTATTTACAATCCAGCATTTACATTTGATATGGAAGAATTTTGTAATTATTCAATGGCAATAAGCTATTTCTTTATTCATCATCATATTTTTTTAACAAACGATATATTCAACAAAACTAAATAAGTATGGTGGCAAGCAAAGCAGAGTTAAGGCAGCTCTCAAAACAACAAACATGAGGAAAATTCACATTTACAGAGCTTCTTTAGCATATAACTTTCCATCTCTTTTATTTCCTATACAGAGCTTCTCTAGCAAACATATATCCCTTACCATATTGCCTACAGTTGGATTCAATTTAAATGCATTTTTGAAAGATTTTAGCATAGTCCCATTTTCCTACAATTGGAATTTATTTCAAATGCACACATCAGTTTTGAAAGATTTTAGAAGCACTTAATTTAAGTGGGGGGGAAATTTTGATCATTAATTATGCATCTTTGGTCTATACTGCAGTGATAATGAATGAAATATATTTCACAAAACATGAAAATGCTATCAGCTATTTCAAATGATATTGAAATTCTAGGTTTTCAAATAAATGAATCTTGGATTAATAATCTAAATCATCAATATGCACAAGACAGCAATATAAATTACCTGAAGTTGAATGTAAAGATAAGTGAGCAAATCTGCTCCTCTAGGAAACTCCTGAAATGCCTTGTTAACCAAATCATTTTCAACTGGTACTGCTTCTGAAACACTTCTACACTCCGGCAACATACAAATAGCTCCAAGTGCTTGAATGTGAGTTTGCAATTCTCCGGTATGCAAATACAGCTCCAGAAGAGTGATTTCCTGAGAAACTACACTTGAGAGACAACCTGCTTCTGTTGAAGAGATTGATGTAAGTTGAGGTTTGCCGTCATGTTTCTTTGAACGTCGGAGAGCAACAGATGCAGGCAATGTGTTTAATGCAGCAAGATATCCTTGCAGAATGCATCTGAGAGCAATTGCAAAGGCTTGATTAACAAGGCTAAATGGAGGAGATAATGCCAAATCTGCCTCAGGGACAATCTCCTCCTCTGGCATACAGTACTTGCTTTTATTACCTTTAGACTTTCTATGTTTTCTGTTCCTCTTGCCTTTGACTTCATTTCCTTTATTATTTGTAAAAATTTCGACAGTCTCATCAATATTTGACTTTTTTCCTGAAAAATAGGCCACAAATTTTCCAAGCTGGCAACAGATCTGACCAACATGAGCTATAATATGAAGCAGTTTTCCCAAAGCATTTGTACTAGATGTCCTGCACCATAAACTCGAAATGCTATGAGAACTCCTGTCAGCAGGTTGAGAACAAAATGTCTTTGAAATGATCTCCAAATTTTTAACAGCTGACTCAACACCTTGTAATGCATAGAGAGCATTTCTAACTAATACAGACTCCTGCAGAGAAGAGATATGTCACTGAACAAGCATTTCACAATTCTCAAGCAGCAAAGGCATACAATCAACAATGTTTAGCAGCAGCACATAAGCGGCATAATCAATTTTTTAAAAAATCCAACACAATGAACACATGACCTACACATATTAATATACATTACTTGTGTCATTTGTCACTTGTAAATATAAATCCACTCCAAATGAACAAAACAAGGTCTCCAGTGAGGCACTTGCATTCATGTGACTGTAGCCTCTCTCATGCAGAGGTTTAACATGAATTGTCATAGAATGCACAAATCCAAAGGATCTGAAATCAAGCCAATCTATTTGTAAATGAAAAAAATTAAATTACCTCATTTTACTTGAGAGGCACTTACATTCAATTGACTTTGCAGCCCCTCTCAAGCAGAAATTTTAAATGAAGTAATGGTCAACTTTCACATAGAACTTAAAATTTTCAGGAAACTGTGAGTCTCATTTTACTTAATAGGTACTTACACTCATTTCGCTTTGTAGCCGCTCTCAAGCAGAAAGTTTAAACAAAGCAAAGGGCCAAATTTTACATAGAGTTCAAAATATTTTCAGGAAACCATGCAACTGCATATTGAGTCATCTCACAAAATATTACTTCAAGTTGCCTTTTCTACTAGCAGAAACACAAATCAAATAATATAAGAAGTATGAATAACAAAGCATCCTGCCAAAAAACATATGTTCCACCAAGTCCCCTTTTGGGAGGGGCACGGAAACACCAAAACACAAATAGGTAACACCTAGAAGTCCTCTTTTCATATTTGAATATGAATATAGCACAGAGACGAGGATGGGAGGATGGGAATGGTAAAGGGAACCAAGAGATGGGAACACTTCCCTGTGGAACATAGCTTGAAACTATAAAGAAATCATCATTTACAGTTCAGAATCATTCAAAATGTTTTCTGAGGAAATTATGACTGCAACAATGCCACAAAAGAATTTCTTACCATACAATGAAAAACTCTCTATAACTGGCACAAAAACATGAGCCAAAGGGCCTATGTTCACCAATACTTGCTGAAACTTTGCTAACCACTGGCTGAGAATATGAGCAAAAATGTAGTATGTTCAACATCCAATGCAATGATCATATGACAGATGCATGTTAACATCCATTACAAACAAAAAAAGGGCCAGTTTTTACAGAGTTATGACAAATTTCAGGAACTGTCCACAATATGAGTAATGCTTCAAAACATTACTGCAATCTGCCTTAAGTACAAGCAGAACCACATCTCAAATAATATAAATAATAACCCACAGAAACCGTAAGGCAGCCATCATTTATAATGCTCAATGCTTTCCTCAATGTCATTTGAAGTTTTCCAACTAGATTCTAACTTCAGCAGTAATGCACAAAAAAAAAAAATCCAACATACAACACAAAACTTGGCAATCACTAACCTAAAGTATGAGCTAAATGTGTATATTCACCAACACTGTAAGGCCCACTTATTTCTGTGACCCTTGTCGCACTAATTGTATCCATTTATACACTTTGATACTATTTTAATTTACATGATTCACATATGACTGTTAGTTGATTATTGATTTCATATATGATGTTTATTGATTAATTATACTATGGTTTCATGTTTGCCCTAACTAGTCATTATAAATTCTTATACAGTTAGTTTAATTGATTTTAGATCGTTTTGATTTTATGTTGATGCTAACCCTCATTTATGTGCTGATCATTGATATGAGAAATTTTTATCATGTCTAGAATAATGGAGATAAATGAACTAGGCATGGTAAATGTGATATTAATATAGATGCTGGTATGAGATTGAATTAGGATATTTAAAATGTTAACTTTGGGTTAAATATGAATAGTAGATTTATACAAGATTTAATGTTAATGTTATGAGTTCATTTTATGACCATGCTTGTGATATGTGATTATCAATATGGTGCTGTCATACGTATTGATATTCGAGATTTTGGTATATGTGAATTAGCTTATGAGTATCAATGTATGAATAGTGTGGCCTAGTATTATTGTGCTTGAGCTATGAATTGTATGATGAGATTTAAGATGCACAATAAGTGTGCAGGACATTACAGGATTGGCCAAAAAGAGGCACCAAAGGGTTATCAAGCACTCCCCACTGTCTGGCTCCACACCATGGAGCAATGAGACCTTAATTGTGTTCTTCCAGTTATGCCAAACCGTCTTGGCCAAGTGTGACCAAGACCTCCTTGTTAGCTATGTGATGTTTTATAGTTATGTCCCCCTTGTATTTATTGCTTTTGTTTTATTGTATTTGACAAGGTAAATGATTTTATATGACTTAATTTTGCTGTAAATTCTGAAACTCAGAATGTCATGTCCCCGCCTTCCCGTCTTTAAATTAAATATTAATATTAATTAAAATAGTGTTTTTAAACACTATATATATATAATTTAAATTCAAATTTGCAAGGGTGGTGCCCAATTTGGGTCCATGCAACCTATCTCATGAACAGGTATAAACTAAGTGCAATCCACCAGTGAAGGGATCCGATTTTTGGCATTTGATCATTTTGTTTACTCTCAGTTTGAGTTCAGTAACAAGGACAAAATCCCTTGCTTGTGCCCTGAGGCTAGGACGCAACCCCTAATCCTCAGTATCAGTAAATTTTTGTTTGAGGTGCAGGCTGGTTTGGCAGGGAGTAGGAGATTCACAAAGGGCATTAGCGAAGCTAATACACATCACTCATTGTTGGACCAGTAGAAACAAGCGCACAACGTCACCTGGGATCTAAGGAGGAAATCGTCCAAGGACTGCAACTCTCCTAGCCGTGTGGGATATAAGTATTTCAGTGTGCCAGAAGCATGGGGAGACAACAGTAGCCATCAAGCCGAGATCTCCAAGATTCGCTACTCGCTCAACCGTAAAGAACATAGACATCAAACCTGGATCGCGTGAGGCATCAGGAGATTCTGCGAGTCTTCTTTACCTACAGGTTCACGCAGACCCATCAACCCCAGCATCAATTCAAATAAGAGAGCGAATTATTGTGTCACTAAGACCAGGCAGGCCTCACAGACCTTGATCTAAGTTCACTCCCACAGGTGTATACATCTAAGCACCTGGGCGAGTTGAAAATTCAGGTATATCATTACTCAGGAGCAAAATCTAATAACCCAGGCGCACCACTTACAACCAGCAGGGGTCATCAGTCAGCATTCAAGTAATAGCAAACAGTCATAACTCAGTTGTAACCATCTCATTTCATACTATTGGTCAGTATGTATAAGCTTTGAATTAAATTTGTATTGAAGGCTGATTTGAAACCAGCTTTACTGGCGTTAGACTCACACAAGTGGCAATATAACAGATTTGTTTAATCTATTATGGTTTCCTGATTAGTATGTTGTTCTCATTCTCTGATTACAAATTGTGGAGTTATAATTGTTGTTGAAATAAAAATAAAGCATAGGAAAAATATATTTAATCTTTAGGGATATTTCAGTGGTATCAGAGCAGGCAGTCCTGCCAGCCTACGGGTTTGATTTAGTTTATGTAGTTGAGTCAAAGAGATCAGAGAGTATTGGAGAGAGAAAGAAGAAGATTAGAGGCATCTCAAGAGGTTAGCATTGGAATTGGAGGCAGAGGTAAGAAGATGGCAGATTGGGAGGATGAGTGGAAGGCTTACATGCAGAGACAAGAACAAATGATACAAATGCTCATCCAAATGATGCAGAACATGAATAATACGATCAACTCCATCAAAGCTACACAAAATAATATGGGAGAAGGGAGTAATTTGAATCAAAACGGGCCTGGAAATCACATGAATAACAGCAAGACTCCAATTGGATCAGCACCTAAACCCTTCTAGCCTACATTTTTACCTAGAGTTGAGTCACCACAGGAAGAACAAGTTCTACCCTAAGAGTACACCATCAGAACATCATAAGAGACCATTCCACAAGAGTTTTCCTCAACCTAAGACATTACCCCCTAAACCAAGCAAGATGGAAGAAACTAAGAATGAGCTTTGGAGGAAGAAGTTGTGTTTTACTTGTAGAGAGCCATGGGAGCCAGGACATAGATGCTTGGAGAAGGGACAGGTACACTACATAGAGGTAATCTCCGATGGGGATTCAGAGGCAGAAGAATACGAACCCAAGGTTGTTTTGGATGAGCATGAAGATCGAGGAGAAGAGCCTTTGGGATGTACACTTGCCACTCTTTCAGGAGCACCTAGGTATCATCCTTTTCGGGTGTGAGGAGTGTTACAAGGACATAGAGTGACTATTGATTGATAGCAGGGCTACACATAATTGCATTGATGAGGATTTGATGACTAGGATGAAACTAAAAACAGATAACTTTGAGGGGTTTGATGTGATTGTGGCCGACGGATTTACTATTCCATGTATACGAAGGATCCAACAGCTTGACATCACCTTGGAGAGGTATAGAGTATGTGATGACTTCTATGTGGTTGGCATAGGTGAGACAGATGTAGTTTTGGGTGTGCAGTGGTTGCATTCACATAGTGACTTTACACAGAATTATAAGACCATGGAGCTAAAATTCAAATCTGACGGTAAGGAGGTGGTTCTTCAAGGCTTGTCTAATGGAGCTCTGAGGGTTGTTTCAACCAAAAGGATGGAGAGAGCCTTTCGTAGAGGACAGGTAGATTGGGCGGCACATTGCTTGGTTACCGATGGATTTACACCCACGAGTGAAAAGACTACTCATATAGATATTCAGCCTATTATGGACAAGCATAGCATGGTATTTAGTGATTCCTCCATGGTTACCTCTAGATAGGGGATTTCGGTATGTCATTGAGTAGGAGGGATCAAAGCCGGTCATCACTACACCTTATCGTCATCCGAGGAGGTACAAGGAAGAGATCGACAAGACGATTAAGGAGTTGTTAGATATGGGACATATACAACCAAGCTCTAGCCCTATTGCTTCCTCTGTGGCGTTCGTTGAGAAGGATGTGTTGGAACTAGACAACTGAGAGGGGGGGGTGAATCAGTTGTCCCTTAAAACTTTTTATGCCTTTAGTCTTCTTTATTATCTTATTATCAGATTAATAATGCAAGCATTTAAGCATGAATCAACAACATAAGAGAAGAAGTATAATCAACACATTTGACACCAAGATTTTGACGTGGAAACCCGGTTAAGGGAAAAACCACGGTGGGGGTTAACCCACAAAATGCGTACCCTATTAAAAGTACTTAGAAAATTAGAAGGCACATGCCTTCGGGCGCACTACCCAGAGCTCACTGCCTACAGAATTAATTAGAAAGAATTAATTGAGAATTAGCATCTATTTCATGCCTGATTCAATTTCAATGAATGCTCAAGAACTTTCACTTTGCCTCAAACTCTTCTTCATACTCTGCACTGCTCTTGCTCTTTTCCTTCTCTGCTCTACTCCAGATCCTTCCTTTGGATTTTATCTGTTTTTGCACAAGGATAATTTTGGTACTTCTCCAACAAGTATTTATATACTTCATCAACCTTGGAATGATCAACAAGGTCGGCTAAACTTGACACGGATCATCACACTGTCGGCCAAACACAACTGAGACTTGAATCTGCTTCTACAACCACTCCACTCTTCATAAAAAGTATTTAAGGTATCCGCAACAAGTTAGGAACATCTGGTCGGCCAAGACTGGGAAGAACATTACCCTCAAGAAGAAAACTTCAATCAACAAGCTCAAACTTCAATGCGGACCTCCAACATAGTAGCTACACAATCCAGAGACCTCCACAAGCACATTGGAATCACCAATAACATTCACTCAAAACCATATTATCAGAAACATTTGAATCTTCCTTCGGATCCGCAAGAACACACTCTGCCATGACTGTCAGACTGGAAGGATAGCTTGCAGACCTCCAAACCACAAACCACTGGAGTTGATGATACACATTGACTTCCCAAACATGCCTTCAGATCCACAGATCATAATCTTATATTATCGGAGCAATCCAGACCTCTTTCCTGTCACTCTGTCTTTCCTGATTATTGCAGGAACTGATTCTATTCAGATGGCCATAACTCCTTCAAATCTTCATGTGAACTTCTCAAATCTTGATTGGAGCAACCTCTGACAATCCTCTACATGTCCACATGATCTGCATGCATTATTTGTTATTAATTTTCTCAATATCCTCAACAATCCGGTCTTCTACACAAACAGCAAAATAGGATACAGTTGACATTAAGGGCAACAAGAATATGTTGACATCAATGACAACACCACTTAGGCACATATTTGCAACAATCTCCCTCTTTGTCATTGATGGCAACATGTGATGTGAAAAAATGAATTTAACCATCAAGACAAAAACTTCTCCCCCTTTCTCTTCTCACTTCTGCAATTACTTTCTTTAGTGCTCCCCCTCATATCAGCAACTAGTTTTTCACATGACTTCTCTCCTCCTTTGACATCAATGGCAAAGGGCACATATTTGCTATCTTTTCTCCCTTTTTGCTTCAGATTAATCCCAAAATTTGCATATTGACTACTCCCCCTTTGAGTAGTACCTCTTTAACATCAATTCGGATCACAAGATATGGATGTGAATCCCATCGGACTGATGCACCTTAATGCATCTTAGTTCTATTCAGGAGGGGTAATAACCCCTAACTTCTCTCTGAGATACTCAAAAGTATCCTTGGGAAGGGGCTTGGTGAAGATGTCTGCCATCTGATCTTTGGAAGGCACAAACTCCAACTTGACTTAATTATCATTTACTTTCTCTCTCAAGAAATGAAACTTGATAGATATATGCTTTGTCTTTGAATGCAATACCGGATTCTTTGAGATGCTTATTGCACTAGAATTATCATAGAAAATTGTGATTGGCTCTTCAAACACAATTCTGATGTCCTTCAACATTTGTTTCATCCACAAAACCTGAGTGCAATTATTTGTTGTTGCTATGTATTCTGCTTCTGTAGTAGACAGAGATATTGCCTCTTGCTTTTTGCTTATCCAAGAGACCAATCTTCTCCCCAAGAAGAATGCACCACCACTAGTAATTTTTCTGTCATCCACATCTCATGCCCAATCAACATCTGTATATGCATGAAGAGTGAAGTTATTGTCTTTGGATACCACAGTCCATAATCAATTGTCCCCTTGAGATATCTGAAGATTCTTTTAACTGCCATAACATGCGATTCTTTTGAATCAGCTTGAAATCTGGCAACAAGTCCAACTGCATTCATGATATCAGGTCTGGTCTGAGTTAGATAAAGTAATCCTCCAATCATTGATCTATATCTTTCTGATTTGCTTTGGGAGAGTCATCATCTTTGCTTAGCTTGCATCCGGTTATCATAGGTGTACCTGCTGGCTTTGAGTCTTCCATTCCAAATTTCTTTAGCAATTCTTTTACATACTTGGACTGAGATATGAAGATACCTTTATCCGATTGAGCAATTTGCAGACCTAGGAAGAAATTCATCTCACCAAACATTGACATCTCAAACTCACTTTTCATCCGATCAGCATATGCTTTACACATGCACTCATTTCCACCAAAAATGATATCATCAACAAAAACTTCAACAATTAGAATGTTTTCATGATCAATTTTGAAGTAGAGATTACTATCAGCAGTCCCTTTGCTAAATCCTAGCTTAAACAAATGCTTATCCAATCTGGCATACCAAGCTCTTGGAGCTTGCTTGAGTCCATACAAGGCTTTTCTCAGTCTACAAACCATATCTCCTTGATCAGACAACTGAAATCCTTCTGGTTGCTCAATGTAGACTTCTTCCTCCGAATCTCCATTCAGAAATGTTGATTTCACGTCCATTTGATATACTTTAAAATCTTTGAAGGCAGCAAATGCAAGAAATAATCTAACTGGCTCTATCCTTGCCACCGGAGCAAACATTTCTTCAAAATCAATTCCTTCCACTTGAGAGTAGCCTTTACATACCAATCTTGCCTTATTCCTTACTACCTCACCATCTTCATTTAGTTTGTTCCGGAAGACCCATTTGGTTCCAATCATATTTTTGTCCTCGGGTCTAGGAACTAGATCCCATGTGTGATTCTTTTCAATTTGCATCAATTCCTCTTCCATTGCTTTAACCCAGTTTTCATCATTGTAAGCTTCACTTACTGATTTAGGTTCAATTCTTGAAATCAGACAAATCTCTTCTTGATCTTCAGACATTTTTCTCCTAGTTCGAACACCTTTACTCTTATCTCCTATGATCTAGTCTTCAGGATGATTTAACCTTACATACCTGGAAGTTTTGGAAATTGTTGGAGCTTCTGTTTCTTGAACTTGTTCCTCATCATCTGTGTTAACCTCTAGAGTCACCGGTTCAAACTGAATCTGGGTCTGAACTTGAACTTGCCTTCCTTGATTTTGACTTTCATCATCTGAGTCATATCCGGAGTATCTAGAGTGTCCTTCTTTACTCTCATCAACTTTAACATTCGCACTTTCAACAATCTTCTTCAATCTCTTATTGAAGCACCGATAGGCCTTGCTTTGAGTTGAGTATCCCAAAAATATTCCTTCATCACTTCTTGCCTCAAACTTACCTAAGTTCTCATCTCTTTTGATATAACATTTACTACCAAAGACTCTGAAGTACCTCATAGTTGGAGAATGACCAAACCAAAGTTCATAAGGAGTCTTACCAGAATTTCCTTTGATCTGCACCCGGTTAAGAGTGTAGACAACAGTATTTACAGCCTCTCTCTAGTAAACTTGAGGAACATTTGTTTTCATCATCATGGTTCTGGCAGCTTATTGAATCGTCCGATTCTTTCTTTCCACAACTCCGTTTTGCTGAGGAGTCCTAGGAGCAGATAACTGTCTTTTTATTCCATGCTTTTCACAGAAAGCATCAAACTCACCGGTAAATTCTCCACCTCTGTCAGATCTCAGACATTTTAATTTCCCACCAATCTCATTTTCAACCATCATCTTGAACACCTTAAACTTGTCAAGGGTTTCTGATTTTTCTCTCAGAAAGGTTACTCGCATCATCCGAGAGTAGTCATCAATTAGCAACATGAAATATATGTCTCCTTGCACAGTCCTAACTCTAACAGGACCACAAAGATCAGTATGTACCAATTCCAATCTTTCACTTGAACCTTGTTCCTTACTTTTAAAAGAAATTTTGTTCTGCTTGCCCAATTGACATTCTCTACATATGTTATTAGGTTTCACAAGTCTTGGAAGATCTCTAAAAGCATGAGTGGAACTTATTTTGACAATGTTGTCAAAATTCACATGACACATCCTCCTATGCCATAGCCAACTTTGATCTATTTAAGCAATCAAACAACTTTTTCTAGAACTACTTAAGTGAAAGATGTTACCTCTGGTTTGAGTACCTGATACAATTTCAGTTCCGGAGCTTTCCAAGATTCTACATTTTCCATCCTTGAACCGAAGATCATAACCCTTGTCAACCAACTATCCAACACTGAAAAGATTATGTTTCAGTACTTCCACATACAGAACATCATTGGTGTTGTTCTTGCCATCAAAAGAGATGGATCCTCTGCCACGGATTCTACCAGCTGAGGTGTCTCCAAATTTTACAAGGCCTCCTTCATAGTTTTCAAAGTTCACAAACTTACTCTTGTCACCAGTCATGTGATGAGAGCATCCACTATCAATCACTCATTCATCCCTTTCAATAACTTGAGCAGCCAAGGCAGTTTCTACATTTTCACAGCTAGCAGATTCAGTAGACACCGGATCTTCTTCTTTGATAGCAATAAACACCCAATCATTTTCAGAGGAGCCTCCATGATCAGATTCATCATCTGTTACCCCTTCTTCTCCCTTTTCTTGGACATAGTAACATTTCTTTTGACCTTTAAACCTGTTAGGGTTTAGTTTTGAAAACCTTTCCGGACATCTTGAGGCAAAACGACCAATCTTGTTACAAGCAAAGCATTTGAGTGGTAATTTTTCTTCATACTTACTGGATCCTCTTGGCATTCTTCTGGCAATAAGAGCTTCAAGGTCTGTTGTTTCTATCTCAACATCTTCAAGATCTTTTCTTGTCTTTGCAAGTCTGTTTGATCTTGCAGAAAAGCTTTCACCCGAATCATATCTTTGTTTTCCATACACACTGGCTTTAAATGCAAATTCTGACTTGGGAAGAGAATCACCAAACTCACTTAACTCGAAGGCTGAAATTTTGCCAACCAGATGATCTCTTGTGACTTCTGAGACTGTCCTGATTTCTTCTATAGCTACAACCCTATGTTTGTAAGAATCTGGTAAAGATCTGAGTACTTTTGATACAATTTCTAATTCTTCCAAAACTCCACCAGCACACATGATGCCACACACAAGTTCATTTATCTTTTGCATGTAGATTGTGATGTTTTCATCTTCGCTCATCCTCATAGTTTCCAATTTTCCTCTCAGACTTTGCAGTTTTGCACATTTGACATATTTGTCACCTTCATATAGATACTCCAACTTTTTCCAGATTTGATAAGCAGTTTTAAGACCAAAGACATTTGTCATTTCTGAATCAATCAGGACACTCAACAAGGCTTCTTTAGCTCAAAGATTATTTTCAGCATCTTTGACTTGATCAGGAGTTGGACCTTTCTCCGGAAGTTTATACTCAACACTGGTTATTGCCCAATAAGCATCGCCCATGCATTGCAAATGGCACTCCATGCGATCTTTCCAAACAGAATAATTTGTTCCATCAAATCTTGGACTATCCTTCTTGTAAGTCGACATCCTGGATCTCCTCAAGCGGTTAGGCTTTTATGTGAGGATCTGGCTCTGATACCAATTGTTGGAACTAGACAACTGAGAGGAGGGGTGAATCAGTTGTCCCTTAAAACTTTTTTCTGCCTTTAGTCTTCTTTATTATCTTATTATCAGATTAGTAATGCAAGCATTTAAGCATGAATCAACAACATAAGAGCAAAAGTATAATCGACACATTTGACACCAAGATTTTGACGTGGAAACCCGGTTAAGGGAAAAACCACAGTGGGGGTTAACCCACAAAATGCGTACCCTATGAAAAGTATTTAAAAAATTAGAAGGCACATGCCTTCGGGCGCACTGCCCAGAGTTCACTGCTCAAAAGGAGAGGCTCACTGCCTACAGAATTTAATTAGAAAGAATTAACTGAGAATTAGCATCTATTTCATGCTTGATTCAGTTTCAATGAATGCTCAAGAACTTTCGCTTTGCCTCAAACTCTTCTTCATGCTCTGCACTGCTCTTGCTCCTTTCCTTCTCTGCTCTACTCCTGATCCTTCCTTTGGATTTTATCTGTTTTTGCACAAGGATAATTTCGGTACTTCTCCAACAAGTATTTATATACTTCATCAACCTTGGAATGATCAACAAGGCCGGCTAAACTTGACGCGGATCATCACACTATCGGCCAAACACAACTGAGACTTGAATCTGCTTCTACAACCACTCCACTCTTTATAAAAAGTATTTAAGGTATCCGCAACAGGTTAGGAACATCCGGTCGGCCAAGACTGGGAAGAACATTACCCTCAAGAAAAAATCTTCAATCAACAAGCTCAAACTTCAATGCGGACCTCCAACATAGTAGCTACACGATCCAGAGGCCTCCACAAGCACATTGGAATCACCAATAACATTCACTCTAAACCATATTATCAGAAACATTTGGATCTTCCTTCGGAACTGCAAGAACACACTCTGCCATGACTGTCAAACTGGAAGGATAGCTTGCGGACCTCCAAACCACAAACCACTAGAGTTGATGATACACACTAACTTCCCAAACATGCCTTCAGATCCGCAGATCATAATCTTATATTACCGGAGCAATCCAGACCTCTTTCCTGTCACTCTGTCTTTCCTGATTATTGCAGGAACCGGTTCTATTCAGATGGCTATAACTCCTTCAAATCTTCATGTGAACTTCTCAAATCTTGACTGGAGCAACCTCTGACAATCCTCTACATGTCCACATGATCCGCATGCATTATTTGTTATTAATTTTCTCAATATCCTCAACAATCCGGTCTTCTACACAGACAGCAAAATAGGATACAGTTGACACTAAGGGCAACAAGAATATGTTGACATCAATGACAACACCACTTAGGCACATATTTGCAACAGGATGGTACCATGAAGATGTGCATCGACTACAGGGCACTCGATAAGAAGACAATCAAGAATCGCTACCCAATTCCCAAGATCGATGAGTTGATAGATGAGCTTCATGGCGCAGTATATTTCTCCAAGATTGATTTGCAATGCAGATACCATCAGATAAGGATGAGAAAGGAGGATATTCACAAGACAGCTTGTAGGTGTCACTTTGGGCATTATGAGTTTCTAGTCATGCCATTTGCATTGACAAATGCTCCGATCACGTTTCAGTCTTGCATGAACCAGGTATTTGTTAAGCAATTGAGGAAATTTGTATTGGTTTTCTTTGATGACATATTGATCTATAGCAAGACTTGGGAGAATCATTTGAGGCACATAGATTGTTAGTGATTGTAGCTACGGGAGGCATGTTATAAAAGAAAAGTAATGCAAAGACCGGTCGGCCCTAGCAGCAAGTTCGCCAGTTTGGTATATATAGGAGATAGAATCTCCTTATTTGTGCATATATTCAATGCATTTTCAATGAAGACTTATTTCTATAGCAGCAGGTTCGCAGCAGATCTAAAGGAGAAGCATAATTATTATTGTAACCAAGGAAATCGCGCTATCTTCAATTGCAGAATTATTTTATGTGATTCTGTCTTTCTAGGGCCTAATTGTGAGCGTCATTTCTGCACTTACATTTCTTATTTATAAGAGAATATCTTTTTGGGTTTTTCTCCCTCGAGTAGGAGGGTTTTCCCAGGGTAAAATGCTGTGTTCATTGTTCTATGTGTTGTATTTTCTGCTTATGCATTTCTGTTCTATAAAAACTAACATGGTATCAGAGCGGGTTTAGAAAAGATCTGATCAGATTTGGCTAAGCAGTATATCTTAGATCAGACTTGGAGAAGATTTCATTTGGAGACTTTGTGCATCACCTGATTGGAGCGCCACAATCTAGGAGGAAGGTGATTTGTGTTGGAGGGTGAAATTGACACTTTGGAAGGATTTTTTTGGATGACATTTCACTTCATCAGCTGATCAGACCTGCTCGCCATGATTGGACCAGCATTTGAAGGGTTTGGAGACTACATTACATTGAGGAGTCTTTTGGTGAAGGCTTTGACACTCTTGGAGCAGCAAAACCTTATCTGTATGATGCAGATCTGAGCGCCACAAATTGGAGCAGCAAATTGATATTTTTGTGTTCAATTTCACTAGGGTTTCAAGCCCTAATTCTGTGCCATCATATTGGAATCATATTTGTCATTGGATTGTTATGTTGAAGCCTATATCCATATTTGATTTGTAACAGCAGTGGTATTGGAATGAATTCTGTCATGTATGAGCCTACAAACTTGATTATAAGAGACAATCCTACAGACAAAAGTTGGAATAGAAGGCAGCAGTAAAACAAAGATAGTGGATAAGGATGATTGGAGGATGTTCATGAAAGCAAATCACTGACATGGGTCTTGGATGCATAGCTGTTGGATGCAGAAAGTTGCAGACTCTGAATCTTAAGTGGTGTGTAGAGGTCATAGACCTTGGAGTTGAGCTCGTTGCTGTCAAATGCAAGGAGCTGCGGAATCTTGATCTTTCTTACTTACAGGTATGAAACTGACTTAAGCCTTAGGTATGATCTGTTTTTTTCTACATTTATGGTTAGGTCTTGTTCATTCTAATTGTGTGGTCCAATGTCTGTGGCATCCTTGAGTGGTTTTTGGTATTATGTGATTTTCATTGACGACCATTCTAGAAAGACTTGGATTTATTTTTTGAAGTCTAAAGAGTCTGAAGAAGTACTTGATAGATTCAAAGAATTTAAGGCTCTAGTTGAAAATTTGTCCGGGAAAAGGATCAAGGTTCTGAGATCTGATAATGGAGGAGAATACACTCCTGGAGGTTTCCGTAATTTCTGCATTAAGGCAAGGATTAAGAGGGAGTTTTGTGCATGGACATTGATCATACTCCTAAGATTCAGAGGGAGTCTACTGAACCAGAAGAGGCTAGTGATCCAGTTGATCCCTTAGAACCTTTTGATGGTCTAATGGATATTTCTATAGACCTCTATAGGCTAAACAAACTATGCAAGATGCAGAGGCACATTCAGAGAAAGCAAAAGACCACAGAAGTTTCCAGGGTATGTAGCATTGATGAGTCATTGAGTCTGAGCCTTCTAGTGTTGAGGAAGCATCAAGTCAGCAGGTACGGAGAGATGCTATGGCCGAAGAATATCAGTCTATTATCAAGAATGATGTTTGGGATGTTGTACCAAGACCTGAAAGGAAATCAATTGTATGAGAGGATTGATCGATACTTGATGAGCTTGGGATTCTCCAAGAATGATGCAGATTCAAATATTTACTTCAAGGTCCAAGGAAAACATACCATAGATATCTTGAAGAAATTTGGATGATGGATTGCAAATCTATGTCTACACCGATGGAAACAAATTTGAAGAAATTGAGTGATTCTGCAGCTAGTTCAGATCTGGTAGATCTCACCATGTACAGGCAGTTGATTGGATCGTTGATATATCCAGTCAATACTAGACCAGACATTTGCTATGCAGTGAGTGTTCTCAATCAGTTCATGTGTGAACCAAGGCAAATTCATCTAGTTGCAGCAAAGCATATCTTGAGATACTTGTGTGGCACAATTGGATATCGCTTGAGATATTCTTCCAGTGTAGATCTAAAGTTACAAGACAATTCTGATTCTCTTTGGGCCGGAAGTGTAGCTGACAGGAAGAACACCTCTGGATGTTGCTTTAGCTTGGGGTCTGCCATGATTTCCTGGTGTAGCAGGAAGCAGTCTTCAGTGGCACTAAGCACTGCAGAGGCCTAATATATTGCAGCATGTGTAGCAGCTCGAGAAGCAGTATGGCTTCAGAAGCTCCTTGCAGGATTGTTTGGACAATCATTGGAGCCGGCTGTTATTCATTGTGACAATCAAAGCTGTGTGAAGCTATCCAGTGTTCCATGACAGAACAAAACATGTAGAGATCAAATACCATTACATCAGAGATATGGTACTGAGGAAAGCTATTCAATTGAGGTATAATTGCACTGATGATTAGACGACTGATATTCTCACCAAGCCCCTCTCCAGAGTGAAGTTTGTGCACTTTCGAGACAAGCTTGGAGTTGTAGAGAATGAAGCCCTTGCTGAGAGGGAGGCTTCGCATCAGTGATCTGCTATCATGTATATTTTTTTGAGACGGAGAAATATGAGGTGAAAGCCCTTGTAGTGTATATTTCTCTGAGACGGAGAAATATGAGGTGAAAGCCCTTGTAATGTATATTTCTCTGAGACGGAGAAATATGAGGTGAAAGCCCTTGTAGTGTATATTTCTCTGAGATGGAGAAATATGAGGTGAAAGCCCTTGTAATGTATATTTCTCTGAGACGGAGAAATATGAGGTGAAAGCCCTTGTAGCGTATGTTTCTCTAAGACGGAGAAACATGAGGTGAAAGCCCATGTCCATCTCTGAGACGGAGATGTGGTTCTTTCCACCCTCTGGGAATAGCCATGGTGGATGTCATGTTGAGAGACTCCATGACGACATCACGTTGAGTGACTCCATGATGGGCACTTGTGCACATGTTCCTTTCCACACATGGGAGTAGCCATGGTGGACGTCATGTTAAGTGACTCCATGACGATATCACATTGAGTGATTCCGTGATGAACATTTTTTTTACAAATGGGTGTAGCCATTAAGGGTGTCATGTTGAGAGACTCCATGACATGGATATCTGGAAAAATACCTCCCTAGCTAAGAGGGAGTGTTAGTGATTGTAGTTGCGGGAGGCATGTTATAAAAGAAAAGTAATGCAAAGACCAATCGGCCCTAGTAGCAGGTTCGCCAATTTGGTATATGTAGGAGATAGAATCTCCTTATTTGTGCATATATTCAATGCATTTTCAATGAAGACTTATTTCTATAGCAACAGGTTCGCAGCAGATCTAAAGGAGAAGCATAATTATTATTGTAACCAAGGAAATCGCACTATCTTCAAGTGCAGAATTATTGTATGTGATTCTGCCCTTCTAGGGCCTGATTGTGAGTGCCATTTCTGCACTTATATTTCTTATTTATAAGAGAATATCTTGCTGGGTTTTTCTCCCTCGAGTAGGAGGGTTTTCCCAGGGTAAAATACTGTGTTCATTGTTCTATGTGTTGTATTTTCTGCTTATGCATTTCTGTTCTATAAAAACTAACATAGATGAGGTATTGGGTATACTTGAGCAGCAATCACTTTTTGCCAAGGCATCCAAATGTGAGTTTAGGATGACTGAGATATTGTATTTAGGGCATAAGATTAGTGCCTAAGGCGTCAGTGTAGATGAGGAGAAGATCAAGGCAATAATGGATTGGCCTCAACTCAGGACTTTATCACACTTGAGAGGGTTTGTGGGACTTTGCAACTATTACATGAGGTCCGTCAAAGGGTTTTCACAGTTGGCTGCCCTGTTGACGGATTTGACAAGGGAGCTTTCTCTTGGAGTGAGTTGGCACATAGAGCTTTTGATAAGCTCAAGGAGGTAATGAGTTCATGTCCTGTTTTAGCTATTCCAGATTTTTCGCTTTCATTTGTTTTGGAGTGTGATGCCGCATCAATATCGCTCCAATTTCCTCTCTTGAGGCATCACACTCCAAAACAAACACCCTATAGCATTTGAAAGTCGGAAGGTCAAAGAATCAGAGAGGAGTTTCTCTATTTACAAGAAGGAGATGCTAGCCATCATGCATGCATTGGCTAAGTTCAAGCAATATTTGGTTTATTGGAGATTTGTGGTGAAGACGAATCATAATAGTTTGAAGTTCTTCCTCAATCAGAAAGATTTGAATGATAAACAACAAAAGTGGGTAAGTAAATTGCAGGCATATGATTTTGATATTGAGTATGTTAAGGGAAAGAATAATGCGATGGGTGATGTTTATCTAGGAAACCTTATTTATGTTCCATGACTGACATATCTACTGATTGGAGAGCTTCTATACTAGCTGAGTATGCCAAGGATACACTTGCTATTGACATTTTGGATGGCAAGCTGCAAGTTAACAGGTATAAGGTGGTTGATGAGCTCATTTTCTATAAGGACTGGGTGTACCTTGTCCCAGGATCGAAGGTGAAGGAGAAGATTTTGAGAGCACGTCATGACACACCATTCGCTGGTTAGGGGTACTACAAAACATATAGACAGGTGAGAGTGATTTTCTTGGAAAGGCCTCAAGGGGGTTGTTTTGAAGCATGTTAGTCAACAAAACAAGGTGGAACAGACATTTCTAGTTGGATTGTTGCAGCCCCTACCCATTCCAAATCAGAAATGGGAGAGCATTCCTATGGATTTCATCACCGGCCTTCCACGAGTGCCGAGTAAGGATTGTATCTTTGTGGTGGTGGATAGACTTACTAAGTATGCTCATTTTTATGTTATATCTTTCGAATATAGAGCTCCACAAGTGGCTGATTTGTTTTTTAGAGAGGTATTTAGATTACATGGGTTGCCTAGAAACATTGTGAGTGACAAGGATAGCAGGTTCATTAGTTTGTTTTGGCAAGAACTTTTTCAGCTGGCAGGTATAGAGTTGACTCCAAGCACTAGCTATCACCCTCAAACAAATGGACAAACAGAGATTGTGAATAAATGGCTTTAAGGGTATTTGAGAAATTATGCTACAAGGCAGCAAACTGCATAGATTAAGTGGCTACATCTTGGGGAGTATTGCTACAATTCCACTCATCGTATGTCGATAGGTATGACTCCTTTCAAAGCACTGTATGGATATGATGCCTTATCTTTTGTGGATTTGATTCTTTAGAACAGCAGAGTTCTTGGAGCTAAGGATTTGGTACAACAAAGTATGGATATTTTGAATGCATTCGAAGAGAACTTACAGCAGGCTCAAAATCAGCAAAAGATGTATGTTGATCGCTATCATTTGGAGAGGACTTTTGAGGTTGGAGATTTGGTTTTTCTAAGGTTGCAGCCTTATAGGCAATCTTCCCTCAAAGGGAATGGTGCGGAGAAGCTTAAGCCACAATTTTATGGGCCTTACAAGATCACACGGAAGGTAGGATAGATGGCATATGAGCTGGAGCTACCAGAAAACAGCAAAATTCACAATGTTTTTCATGTTTCTCGCCTTATGAAGGAGCTAGGATAGCATGTTACCCCTTGCTTGGAGCTGTCCCCACTTGATGACGAAGGTAAATTGATTTTAGAGCCCGAAGCGATCATCAACATGAGAGAAAAGAGGTTAAGAAACAAGGTCATTCCGGAATACTTGGTGAAATGGAAGAACTTACCACTCGAAGATGCCACATGGGAAGGAGCAGAGATTTTTTATCATTCGAATATGAAATTGCTTGAGGCCAAGCAATTTGGGGAAGGGAGGACTGTCATGTCCCCACCTTCCCATCTTTAAATTAAATATTAATATTAATTAAAATACAAGGGTACACAGGGACGCGTCCCCACCTCCTCCAGCCCCGTCCCCATCCCCTGTGGCATTTCCGGGACGGGGGGACAGCTGGGGACGTCCCCTTGACGTCCCCCAAAAAATGAAAAAATAGGAAACGTCCTTGGGACGTGCAAAAAAAATCGGGGAAGGCAGAAAGTGAATTGGGCGTCCCCCCTCTATAAACTTAAAAAAAATGCATATTAACTGATAACTAACTTATATATGTTTTAAGCCTTTATTTAATATTGAAAATGTTGCAATGTCTATTACCTTCTGTATCATGAAACTATTATTAGCACCCATAAGAAACTCAGTTTTCATCCCTCTTTTAGTCAGTCTGTTATCAGTTAATCCTTGAGTTTGCAGAGTCTTAGTCAATTGTCAACCTCCCAGTCAGTTTGCAAAGGTTATCTTGTCTTTGTCCTTTCAACTGACAATTTTGCAGGGAAAACATGATCACATCAGAGCAGCAAATGATAAAAACAATGGAGCAGAACAAGGACAAAGTCAGGGAAGATTCGAGGGTTTTTCTGTCATGCAAGCAGAGGCAGTCATGGAATGAAAGTTGGAATGAGATAGCAAGGGCATAAGGCACATTTATTCATGGTAAAAGCCATTAGATTGTAGCATCTAAAAGTCAGAAAAGAGCTTATGAAAACTCACCAAGGTATCATCAAAGAAATTAAGTCAGAACAAACTGCACATTTTGGTGGCTTGGCCACTAGAAATCTCCACCTAGGGGCATATAATGCAGAAATCACCTAAGGAAAGTGCACTCAAGCTAAGTAAGAATCCAAGGTGACAAAGTGGCACACTTTGTCTTGGCAAAGCCAAGCTAAATCTCTACCAAGTTTGATGTAAAGTGGCAACAGCATTATGAAAGCCGCCCATGGAAGAAGAGGAAATGATCAAAGAGTTCAAGTGTTGTTTTCAAGTGGGAAGGCTAGTAAAAAATTTAGTTTATAGTTTATACTGCTGTTAGTATGTTACACTACTGCTGTCATGATTTATTCACATATTGATATTGTTGTTAAGTTATTAACATATATGATATCTCTATTTCATATTGATATTTTGAAAAATTCTTATTTATATATATATATTTGAAAAATTCATATATCGCCGTCCCCTGCCGTCCCCAAAAATTGGCCCTCGGACTGCTGTCCCCGAAACACGTCCCCTGCCGTCCCCGTCCCCCCGTCCACAAAACGCTGTGAAACATAGTTAAAATAGTGTTTTTGAACACTAATTATATATATAATAAAATTTAAAATTTAAATTCAAATTTTGCAAGGGTGGCACCCAATTTGGGTCCGTGCAACCTATCTCATGAACAAGTATAAACTAAGTGCAATCCACCAGCGAAGAGATCCATTTTTTGGCATTTGATCATTTTGTTTACTCTCAGTTTGAGTTCAGTAACAAGGACAAAATCCCTTGCTTGCACCCTAAGGTTAGGACGCAACCCCTAATCCTCAAAATCAATGCAATTCGACTCATGGATTGCCTTTGAGTTAATCAAATGACATTTTTGTTTTCGGTGCGGGCTGGTTTGGCGGCGAGTAGGAGATTCATAAAGGGCATTAGTGAAGCTAATACACATCGCTCATCGCTGGACTAGTAGAAACAAGCACACAGCGTCACCTGGGATCTAAGGAGGAAATCGTCCAAGGACCGCGACTCTCCTAGTCACGTGGGATATAAGTATTTCAATGTGCCAAGAGCGTGGGGAGACAGCAGTAGCCATCAAGTCGAGATCTCTAGGGATTTGCCGCTCACTCAATCGTAAAGAACATAGACATTAGACCTGGATCGCATGCAGCATCAAGAGATTCCGCAAGTCTTCTTTACCTACAAGTGTGCGCAGACCCATCAACCCCAGCATCAATTGAAATAAGAGGGCGGATTATTGTGTCACTTACACTAGGCAGACCTCACAGACCTATAGCTAAGTTCAATCCTGCAAGCGTATACATCTTAACACCTGGGCAAGTTGAATATTCAAGTATATCATTACTCGAGAGCGGAATCTAATAACCCAGTCGCACCACTTACAACCAGCAAGGGTCGTAAGTCAGCATTGAAGTAATAGCAAACAGTCATAACTCAGTTGTAACCATCTCATTTCAGACTATTGGTCAGTATATGTAAGCTTTGAATTAAATTTGTATTGAAGGCTGATTTGAAACCAGCTTGATTGGCATTGGACTCATACAAGTGGCAATATAACAGATTTGTTTAATCTATTATGGTTTCCTGATTAGTATGCTGTTGTATACTGTTGTTCTCATTCTTTGATTACAAATTGTGGAGTTATAACTCTTGTTGAAATAAAAATAAAGCATAGGACAAATATATTTAATCTTCAGGGATATTTCACAGAATTGGGATTTTGGATATTTTTAAATACATGTAAAAACTTGTTTTTTGTACTTTATGTCAATATCAAGTGCCTAAGCCAAGTACCTTTGGGTGGTGTACTTGTGGAAGCATGCTCGAGTGTTTTAGAAGGGTTTGAGTATCCTTGGAAACTCTTTGAGAAGAGCAAGCATTTATTTTGTTACGGGAAGCTTGAGTGAGAGTACTCAAGTCAACCCATTGTCTTCCAAATGAGTTGACAAGTACAGTACACTCCACTCTACCATGCTTTGGGTATGGGGAGCCCATGTGAGCTCACATGGAGTGGCATGGTGCATTAATTGTTGCTTGGGGTTGTGGGGTTGCGATGTCGCTCCAACCCACTATGGAGGAGAGTGACACGGCACTCCTTTTATACCCTTCCCCTTGGCTTGGGAAAGGGTTATGCATTTTATTTTTACATTTCGAACTTGTGAATTTGGAGAGAGAGTTGGCGCTTCATGATTATTGTTAAGGCACTTGAGATTTTTTAAGGCTTGGAAGAGAAAGAAGGGAGCTTCATATAATGTTACATTGAATATTGTATTTAATGCATTATATGAATGTCTAAAGTTGAATTTTGATGTCATGTATTGATAAATTTGTAAAAATTTGAGTTTCCATATATATCCCAAAAAAAAGCCCCCCCCACCCCTACCCCCTGACTACCATTCCCAAAATGCATCCCACTGTCCCCTGCCATTCATGTTCCCAAAATGCCATGGAACATAGGTATTGTGTTGCAAAGACGGTTGCCGTTGCACCAAAAGATCGACCTCTTAATGCCCGATACAACCGCCAGAGTTAATGAATCCACAGGAGGCGGTTAAGCCTTGTCATGAACCCAAGCGCTGAGCTGCACAACATAAGGAGACCAAAGGCGCACACCTTGCAACAATCCCCCCACAGCGCAAGTGAGGGGTTCAAACCCGTGACCCAGGCTCTGATACCAATTATTGGAAAGACGGTTGCCATTGCACCAAAAGATTGACCTATTAATGCCCGATACAACCGCCAGAGTTAATGAATCCACAGGAGGCGGTTAAGCCTTGTCACGAACCCAAGCGCTGCACTGCACAGCACAAGGCGACCAAGGGCACACACCTTGCAACATATTGAACAATGTTGCCAAATAATGTCCCATTATATGATGGAAGACATTGCAATGCAAATAAATGAGTTAAAGGACTTTATCCACTAACACTTAAGGGAGAACTAATTTTGATGTCAACATGTGGATCATTTTACTCAAAAACGTAAACCCATGCCAAAAGACTAAACTGGGATCTTTTGTAAGGAACTTGCTTTCATTCGATTTTATTGGAGCCACCCTTGTCTTGTTTAAGCTTGACTTATATAGCTTGCTTGGACAGACAAAGCCACTGAGGGAGATGAATGAGAATCATTTTACTTATAAACGTATGTTTATGTCAAATGATCAAACCACAGCCTTCCGCAAGGCATTTCTATTTTGATTTTATTGTAGTCTCTCTCAAATGAAAGTTTTAGCTTGCCACTGCAGAACACACCAATATAGGTTTTGGAACCTGGATCATTTTACTTGTAAAAATTCCACATCAAAAGATCAATCCGTGTCTTCAATGCACTTATTTTCATTTTACTTTCCATAATCTAACGCAAGGAGAGGTTTAAGCATGCTCTGACAACATCTCAAAAGACTTGACCATAAGACCTCCCACTGGCTCTACTATTGAGGTACTGACCCCTCACATATTCTATTTCTTTCAGAATATAGATTGACCTCTCACATATTCTATATAGAACAAATAGAGAAAGCAAAATGTGTGCATATCCAAGTTACTTTGTTCAAAAATACTATTAAATTACGGGTTTTATCTTAACAGGAGGCTTTAAGCTTACGTGAAGGAATTCAGAAATTATTTTTAAAAAATTCTCTCAGTATATGAAACAGATTATGAATAATTATTAATGCAAAACCATAAATGCAAGTGCATATCAGAGCTCCTTTCCTCCAAACTAGCAGTAAATTTCTACATTTTGATTGTTTTTTTCTAGAAAAATGTGTTCTTCAATTTTAATCCGATGAATCCAATGAGCGTCCTCGTTCATCGGGAGGGAAGCTAATTTTTGCACTCTTGATTTGACGTCTCCACTTAGCTACCTCACCCATCATCAGGGAAATTGATTTCCATGTTCTTATTATATTTAATCTTTTGTTTCCAGTGAGTTACTTTACTCATCGTCAGCGAAACTAATTTGCACATTCTTGCTTTTAATCCAATGGAAACCAATTTTGGTGGTTACTTCAAGATTCCATTGTTTATAGACTTTCGATAAATTGAATTTCCCTGTTTACACACTTTAATAGGTTTTATTTTACACAATCTTTTAAAGTCGTAGACATCATGATACGCATGTAAATTTCTACCTTTTTTTTCTTGAGATTCTATTTCAAACCAAAATAATTGACATGGACAAGATTCTTACAGAAATTTTGCTCACATCGCTGTCACGCTCCAAATTAAGCCGCTCTACAGAGCCGCCTGGCTCCCGCAGCTCTGCAAAATCCCGCATTTTATCCGAAGACATAAAATCACTTTCAGAAGCGGCAAATTTTCCCATATTTGAAAGATTTCGCGAAATTCGATACTCCGACTGATGGCAAATTTCCCAGGGTTTGACATGGGACAAAGCTGCTGGCATCTTTGCGGCCTCCAGCCACATGCGTAAGCATTTTAATTCCGTTGTTAATGGATTGTAAGCCGCTTCTTCTTCTGCAGTGCACTCTTCTCGCAAAAAACCTGTGAGCCCCATGGTTTGTTCCTATGTAGCTCAAACCCTAAACCAGGGTTTGAAGCTCATGTTTTGTAGAATTGAAAGGATTTATTTGAAATCGCTTGCATCCGGAGAAACCGGGAAGCGTATGGGATTCGAACTCCCGATCTCGGCTTATAAAGTTCAGTTGCATTACAGTGCGCAGTCAAAAGGGACAAGGTTCGAAAGGTTTTGAGCGCCACTTTTTTTTCCGATGATCTTAATGTTGTTGAAGGGCAAATACGCATAATTACAAATAGGAATCGAATAGAATAACTTTGAAGGAGGCTAAAAATAGTTCATGGGACAACCTATCCCTATTCTACATTTTAAGTCTTTCCCTGTTCAAGGTGACGATGAGCTCCCCCATTTTCTCAATTGCCTCCTAAGTGGATAGACTATACCAAAAAATAGATGTCAAGATATTAGCATATTTGACCCTGATGTCCCTAGAGGCATCACACTCCATAATAAAGTGTTTTTCTAATTTTATTGTTCTAGTAGCGCAAAAAATACACACCCTTTCTTCCCATGCCGCTTTTTGTCTTTTCCACCAACCCATTTCACCACAGAGTTGATGAGAGTTAGTTATTAATTGAGCAATAAGAATCTTTGCTCTCTAAGGAATACTAGCTCCTATGTAGATTATTTTTTATGATCACGTGAGGGGTTGAATTCCTCCAGATAATATTTCTTCTTCCTCCCTAGCACTTTACCCCACATAGGCTTGTGGAACTTATCAATGACAAATGCCTTTATTTCTTTGTTATTTGTGGGACATGCATTCAAGTAGATATTTTATTTGCTCATCCATTTGTTGTCTTGCTTCATCCATGTCTTCTTTCTTTCATTCATGATGTTATTGAAAACAACCTTAGGCCATCGACCTAATTCCATTTGCTCAATTCTTTTGAGATATCTTATGAGACACACCATAGCGATTGCTTCAATAGGAATTGCCCCTATTTCACCTAGCATAATCTCATAGGGAACCAAACCTTTTTATTTTGAATTTGCTTATGATCAAACGCTTTTGAATTCTATCAATGTATTTCCACTTAGAATCTAAGGTGCTTCTAGCCTAAAGCTCACACCAATAAAGCACCACTGGAAGCACTAAAAGCCCGAAAAGAATATGAGTAGTTCTTCAGTCCCATAACTCTACCTCTCTACATCTATTTTGAAGAGCATACAATTCTTTCCACCCTCCCAAAGTTCTTTGCTTTCTGCAAGCCTCCTAATTAAGCTTGTTGTTGAAGTCAACCCCCAGGTATTTGCACTCAATTACTTGTTCAAGAGTATTACCCTCAAAGTAGAACTTATGCTGGCTTTGCTTCCTTTTGTTGGAGAAAATCATGATTTTGGTCTTGCTAGTATTGACTTGCATACCCACTACTCTACAAAAATGTTCAAGGGCATATAAGTGCTCTTATAACCCATGAGTCGATTTAGTGCAATCAAAATAAGGTCGTCTACGTATAAAAGAAGCCTTATCACATACTCTTCCAAGTGGACACCATCCCCTCGCAAATTCAACCATTCTTCAAATTTGTCAATATATAATCCAAAAAGAGTAGGGGATATAGGGCACCCTTGCTTAACTCTAATGTCACTCCTAAAACTTTCTGAAATGCATGTCAGAGTTTTGATTTTGACTCTAACCTCTTTGTAGAGCCTATGGATTAACGCTCTAAGATGTATAGGAATACCAAGTTCCTCCATTCTACACCATAGCTTGTCCCTAGGGACCATGTCAAAAGCCTTCTTGAAGTCAACAAAACAACAATAAGCTTCTTCCTTTTCTCCCCACTTTTTCAATGACATGCCTCAAAGTGATTCCATGATCTAATGTAGAATGCTTAGGTCTAAACCTATTTGCCCTTTTGCTTGCTTTTATTTTTCTTCTACCCACTTACTGATTCTATTTTTTACCATGCTACCAAATAATTTTGCAAATAATGGATTGATCATGACAATCCTATAATTGAAAGGATTATTAACGTCACCACTCATAAAAAGAGGTATGACTAGGTTGGTTGTCTAGTCACTTGGGAACCCTTGTTGAATGATATTGAATATTCTCATAATGTGTGGTGCGAGAGTTCTCACCCCCCATTTTAGATACTTTTCTTGAAGCTCGACCAAGTCCTTTGCTTTTCCTACACTAAATTTCTTAATACCAATCTTAACCTCTTGTAGGGTGAAAAGCTTTGTTGCCATGTTAACCAGGGGAGCTCAACCTCTAATTCCTACTCATAAAGTTGTCTTGCATAATCAAACCATTGAGTGGTTGTGATGTTATTTTTTGCTTGTTTCTTTTTTATTTGAAGTTCCTTCTAAAATAACTTTGGGTTATTCTTTCCTAAGTAGATTACCTCTTCTCACCTTGTGTTCATGAACTCAATTTTTTTTCTCTTTTATGATCTGCTTGTACAACTTTATGTTCATCTTCTTCTTGCTTGGCTCTTTCAAGTTCTCCTTGCAATTTTGCATTCCTCATTAAACCAAACATTTAGCAGAAAGCAATTTGTTTCTGACTTTTTTATTTTTTGCTCTTTTCCACTTCTCAAGTGCTCCTTGAATTATATTTGTTAACTCATAACTGTTGAGGCCTTGAAAGTGAGTTTTCTCCTTCTTAATTAATTTATCTTACATTTCCTCAAAGATATTACAATTTTCTTGTGTTAAAAGAATTCTTCCCTTTGAAAGTAGTTACCGATGACACTGAGTTTTCCTCATATGTTGCCTCTTTTCTAGCAAAGATAACCTTAAGTAAATTGGGTTATGGTATGGTTTTAAATCCCAAATATGATCATTGGTCACAACTTCCTCTATCCTTTCGATCAAGCTTTGCAAGAAAATTGTATAATCAACGACACTTGCTCCATTGTAGGTATTGCATGTAAAATTTCTTGACTTCTTCCATCTACCCAAACCGTTACACCCCAATTTTGATGGACCAATTTACTTTGAACTTTTATGTTAATTATTATTTTGATGCAAGATGATGTCATTATGATATTTAAATGTTTTGATGAAATATTATGCAATGAGTTGCTTTTGCATTTGAATGAATACTTGATATTTAATCTACAACATGTATGTTGTGATTTTAATGGCTAACTACATGAATGTTTCTCTAAGTGAAATGAAGGAAAATTCTTTCCCTCCAAAGAGTGAGAGAGAGTATCGCCCAGGAGAGGGGAATAGAATTTAGAAAACGGGTTATGCCATCTAAGTTTCCACACACTCATGTAGGTCTTTTTGAAACCACGTCGAGTCAATTGAGTAGTTTCATATTTGATAGATGAATTCCAATTAAGTCGAGTCAAGTTGTGTCTTGCCGTCTTCTCCTTTATTGAAAATTAAAACTATAGAGTGACATGTTGACTATGTTATCAATTATGAGAAAACTAATATATATATGAAAGTAATATATATGTATGTATGTATGTATGTATGTATGTATAGAGTGACATGTTGACTATGTTATCGATTATGAGAAAACTAATATATATATGAAAGTAATATACATACATACATACATACATACATACATACATACATACAGATATATATATATATATATATATATATATATATATATATATATATATATATATATATATATATATATGTATGTATGTATGTATGTATGTATAGAGTGACATGTTGACTATGTTATCGATTATGAGAAAACTAATATATATATGAAAGTAATATACATACATACATACATACATACATACATACATACATACATATATATATATATATATATATATATATATATATATATATATATATATATATATATATATATCTATGTGCACCTTGTGGGCATGTTAAGCACCACCGAAAAACTAAGTATGGAGCTTGTGGAGGGAGTAGCAACGCCACCTTCCCCTTTATGTGGTGGCGGTTCTAACAGCACCTTACTAATTTTAAGCCTATGAGGAAGGCATCGTGGAGTGGCATCCAAGTCTGAATGGGTGACGATAAACTTGTGTTATGGGCCATGGCCCTAAGGAGTATAAAAGCCACAAAGTGGCAATGAAAGAAGATTCTTTTTCATTCGACATCCTTGCTAATTAACTATCTGTGAGACATCAACAAAGTAGAGTTTGATATTGCTCTATAGTTTAGAGTAAAAACAACCTCTATTTTTTCAAAGGGAGGCTCATCTCGGTAAGCAAGTTGTGAGCTTTGCCACATTGTTGAAAAAAAAAAAAACATGCAAGTCTTATAATCGACTTTTGTGCACATATATATATATAGTTTGGTTTATCTTTGATATTAATTCTCTATTAAGAGACTTTTAATATTTCTCTCTTTGCCAATTTAAAGTGGTGTTATAAGTTTATTTTTTCACCAGTATTATACATTGATGTGGCCGATAGGCAAAGATATTTCTGCTATCTAGTATTATACATTGTTGTGGCCGATAGGCCAAGATATTTTTGCTATCTAGTATTATGCACTGTTGTAGGATAATAGGCCAAATATATTTGCCATGTCGTAGTATACATTGATAATGGGTCGATAGGCCATGATTTATTTACATACATATAACCAAGAGTTAACTATATGATGGTGGCAGTGGAATTATTATGTATATCATTTTTAGACGAGCTGTGTCCTTCAAAAATTTACCACAAGAACCATGGCAAGACCAAAACATGATGATAGCTTATGAGTCGAATGTAAAAACAAAAGTGTAAACAAATATTGATTTTCAACACTCGGCAAACTATATGTATTATTCTTGATAATTTTATTTATGTCTCGGAAAAACAAGATTCTCATGGATTATATATGTAAGATTTAATGTATTATCAAGTTAGTGATAGACACATCTATTTTGAGTAGTTCAGGAATGGACACTGTAGTAAACAAAAATTAATAGTGAATAATCAGAACAAGAAATATATGTTCTTGGTGAAGATTCGAATAGAGGTATACTTGCAAACTACCCAATAATAAAATGGTGTTCTTTCTGAATCGAACCATGTGTTGTATGCCAAGAACCTGAAATTACAAAGAGGTGGTTATTATTAAAATGTGCAGTATCGTGGAACTTACTGGACATAATGTCAATGTAATATTATTTGAGATCCAGGAGGTCAAGTCAATGACAGTTTGTCATCATTCTAAACTAAGTACTTATAACATAAGTGTATATTCTCTATTGGTTATTAGAAAGGACTGGAACAAGTGGCAATAGCTAAGACCCAATAAGTTACTAGAAAGTACATGGGTGTTTATAGTAAAAAATACTAACCAAATAAGATTATTATGAAAGTTAAACCTTTCTAGTCAAACAAAGTTTAAATTAACCATTGGTCAGTAAAGGTTTCCAAGTGGAGTTAAAGGTGGGTGAACATACGATTCCACTTTTAAGTGGTAGATATTATTCAAAATCTTTGGCCAAAGTAAGTGCAAAAGTCTCTACTTGCACTTGTCAGTTCACCGTGCTCCAAATTGAACAACCATCTAGTAACTTGTCATACTCAATTAGAAGGAGTCTATAGTTGTATGACTGTGTTGGTTATGTAGGACACAACACTAGAAAATTAGATGGCATTACTAGAGGGTCCTAGTCTATACTCTTCATTGAAGGGTAGGGCCACTTCCAGGAAGGAAGGTGTGCGGGGGACCATCGATCTATGGATGGACATAAAGCACTTGGGTGATGCTCTCCCTCTTGCATATGACATGCCAAGGCTTGTGAAATAGAAGACTAATCCAAATAAGGAAGTCTTGATCTTGTACTTAATTATAAATTGTAAATCTATTATTTGATTATGAATCAGATATGAAATTTGTAATCGAAAAGATGTACTTTTATAAATTGACATGAAATGTAATATCATTGTGAAATGATTTATATTGCTAATTATGCAAATGATGATGATGAAAAAGATATTTTTTATTTGTCCCTACTTTTAAGGAATTGCATTATTTACCTTATTTGAAAACCAAGGGATTTACTATGCTATATGGGTAGATTTGTTACACAAACCATTGCAAATAATTAAGTCAAAAGTGCCACAAAGAGTAATCAATTCTTTGCCAAAAGGGTTATTGTCCCTATTATTTTTTGAACATCTTGACCACTGGTGATTTCTTTCTTCAGTAAGTCAAATACTAGACTGTGATCCTCTTTGCTACATAAAATGCTAACTTGTTCATTTGTTGTACTGGCATTGAAATCTCCCAATAAGAGAACTTCTCCCTACTAAGAATATGTTGCAATATATTTTTTAAGGGCTACATATAGGTCCTTTCTATCTAGCCCATTTTTTGTAATTTTTTGAAATCTATGGGGCAAGATAACATGTTGTGATTCTTATGTGACTCTCATTTTATGATATTTTGAACCAAATATATTGCTTATTTGTATCTTCTCTTTCTAGTTGAATGATACACCCTTCTGTTTCTTTCACTAAAATTATTATTCCACTGCACCCTTTGTCATTTCTCATTGCCTTGTTCTAAGCCACAAACTTCATGTAACCTTCAAATATAGGAGTCTTGCAACCTTCATGTTAATGAGTTTTTGTGAGACAAATTATGTCTCTTCCTTTGGCAATAGGCCCTAAACCAAGTGTTGAAATACATTGGACAACTGAGAGGGGGGGGTGAATCAGTTGTCACAAAAACTTATCTTCACATGCATATCAAACCATCAACAACTTAATTATTCATAATAATATTTAACCATGAAAGCATGAAACTATTAACTTAATCACAATCACACATTCAACACAGTAGACACCAATTTTTTACGTGGAAAACCCTAAAAGGGAAAAACCATAGTGGGTATTAGCCCATAGAAATATATATGTTATATCAATACCAAAAAATAGAGGCTCACTTCCCAAATTGCTCACTGCAAAGAAAGGCTCACTGCCTATGTGTGGCTCATTGCCAAAGGGAGGCTCACTGCCAAAAGGTTGAACTGAGATAACAACATCTACTCCATGCCAAGGTTCAGTTCCATTGAAGCACAAACACCTCTACTCTGCTCTGCTACCTTCACTTTTATCTTTGCATCTTCGCACTTGGATACATTTTCACGACTCAATTACAAGTATTTATACATCTCATCAACCTTGGAATGATCATCAAGGTAGGCATTACAATCATCAACCATTGGAACAAACTCCAAGGTTGGCAAACATACGTTACATCATAATAGGTCTAGACCTAAATAGATTTTACAAAGAAAAGAATTGAATGTGGATCACGTCGTGCCTTAGCAGGGACTCAAACACAATATTCCACGCTACAACACACTATCACAATCTTCAATGCATCTTCGCAGATGATGAATCCAACCAGGTCGGTCAAGACTGATGCTAACACAAGTATTCTCAAGACCACACTTCATGCACGATCTAAATTACACCTTGCAGATCAATCTAAATGTAGGAGCATGATCAGGAGACATCCACAAGCACATTGTAATCACCAGGAACAATTGCACGATCTCTAATCACTCTATCAATAAGATTCTTCAAACCAGAGTACAGGAACAACACTGTCAGCCACTGTCATGAGTAAAAGATAGCTTGCAGACCACCAAATCATGAACCATTGCATTTGAAGGCACTTAACATCATCACTGACTTAATTCCAGAACCGCAAACCAAAATACTTCAATGCGGAGCAAAACACTTTCTCCTTGTCACCATCAAACATATAGAAAAAGTTATTTTTACTCTGGTGAACATAACTAACTCAATTCTTCATACTGGAGGCTCAAACTCAGAATATAACATCTTCAAACAGGCTTCTAAATAACTTCCAATCCGCAGGCAAAGATATTTATTCTACAGGAAATGCGAAGCATTCTTCTGGATTGTTCTTCTGCATGTAATGCACTGTTTCTACTGTAACACATTGTTATCACTGGATGGGCTAATTTTCTCAATATCCTCAACAAAGTAAGAGCATAGTTGACACCAATGACAGTACAAATATGTTGACATCAATGACAACACCGATTAGACACATACTTGCAACAATCTCCCCCTTTGTCATTGATGGCAACATATGATGTGAAAAACTGAAAAGACCATCAAGACAAAATTCTCCCCCTTTCTCTTTACACATCTCTATTCTTTCTCCCCCTGAGTATGTGAAAAACTGAAAAGACCATCAAGACAAAATTCTCCCCCTTTCTCTTTACACATCTCTATTCTTTCTCCCCCTGTGTTGCTAGTCTGATCCACTTACTTTATTAGAAACATTTACTCCCCCTGAGAGGTAGCCTTCAAAACATCAATCCAGATCAAAGAATGACACTTTGAGCTCCATTGCATTGATGCATTCCTATGCATCTTAGTTCAGGATAGGAGGGGTAATGACCCCTAACTTTTCTCTGAGATACTCAAAGGTATCTTTAGGCAGACGCTTAGTGAAAATGCCTGCAATATGATCCTTTGTGGACACATATTCCAACTTTACTTCACTCTATGTCTCCTTCTCTCTCAAAAAGTGATACCTTATTGATATGTGCCTTGTTCTTGAGTGCATCACTGGATTCTTTGAAATGTTTATGGCACTTGTATTGTCACAAAATATTACAATTGGATCTTCATACACAACTCTTATATCCTTCAAAGTCTACTTCATCCACAATACTTGAGTGCAACAACATGCTGCTGCAATACACTCTGCTTCTGCAGTTGACAAAGATATTGAATCTTGTTTCTTACTCATCCATGAGACTAATCCATTACCCAAGAAGAAGACACCTCTGCTTGTACTCTTTCTTTCATCAACATCTCTGGCCCAATCTGCATCTATATAAGCACTAAGAGTGAAATCATTGTCCTTTGGATACCATAAGCCATAATCTTGAGTACCTTTCAAATACCTCAGGATTCTCTTAACTGTCATCACATATGATTCTCTTGGATCAACTTAAAACCTTGCAACAAGACAAGCTCCATGCATAATATCAGGTCTGGTTTGAGTTAGATAAAGCCATCCTCCAATCATGGATCTATATTTTTTCTGATTAGCCTTAGGTGATTCATCAGTTTTACTCAACTTGCAACTAGTCACCATGGGAGTACATACCGGTTTAGAGTCTTCCGTCCCAAACTTCTTCAACAACTCTTTCACATACTTAGGCTGAGATATGAAGATTCCTTTATCTAATTGATTAATTTGCAGACCCAAAAAGAAATTCATTTCACCAAACATGGACATTTCAAATTCACTCTTCATCTCACCGGTAAACCTTATACACATACCTTCATTTCCTCTAAAGATAATGCCATCAATAAAGACCTCAACAATCAAGATCTGATCATCATTGATTTTGAAATACAGATTTCTATTTGCAATACCTTTACTAAATCCCAATTGCAATAAATACCTAGCTAACCTTGCATACTAGGCTCTAGGAGCTTGTTTGAGTCCATACAATGCTTTCTTTAACCTAATACCATATCACCTTGATTTGACAATTGGAATCCCTTTGGTTGCTCAATGTATACTTCCTCTTCTAACTCACCATTCAGGAAGGTAGATTTCACATCCATCTGATATACCTTAAAATCTTTGTGAGCTGCAAATGCCAGAAACATTCTAATTGCTTCAATCCGATCTATTGGGGCAAAAGTTTCTTCAAAATCTATCCCTTCAATTTGGGAATATCCTTTGCATACAAGTCTTGCTTTATTCCTTACAACTCCATTTTCATTCAGCTTGTTCTTGAAGACCGATTTAGTTCCAATAACATTTTTGTCAGCAGGTCTAGGAACTAATTCCCAAGTTTCATTCTTCTCTATTTGCAATAGTTCTTCCTCCATTTCCTTTACCCAATTTTCATCATTACATGCTTCATTCACATTTTTTGGTTCAATCTTTGAAAGCAAACAGTAATTGACTTGTTCCTCTACAGGTCTTCTTCTTGTTAGCACACCTTTGTTCTTGTCACCTATAATCTGATCTTCAAAATGATTGATCCTTACATACTGTTGGCGTTTCAATTCGCACCTCTAGTATGCGATTTGGAAACGGACAGCTATGCACAGATAAACTGCTCTCCTATTGGAAGGGGGAGTTCCCTTTCTTGCTGATGTTCGCTGAAAAGATAACTAGAATGAAACTTTGCCTATCTTCTTTTTGATTCTCAGCTGCAGAGCACAAGGTTATAAAACTCTAAACGCTACAGAAGAGGTTTTTTCCTTTTTAAAACTTCTACTACAACTAGCATAGACTAATGATGGTTTCAACCTCCTGAGTAAATTCAGAGCAAAGGAAGTTGAAAGTGAACGGGGAATGATTGTTAACACAAAAACTCAAGTAGTTTTCCTCCAGATTTACACCACAAGACTAAGAGTACTTTAATGATGAAAGCTGAAAATGAAAGCCACAGAAGCTACACATCTGACGATGAAAACTTGATGAATCGATATAGAATATCAGAACAAAGTAGGCATGAGATTTCTATTCAATATCAGAAAGTTTAATACAACTCCAGGACAACAATACTGCAACAAAAGGTAGGCATACAGTAAGCGATCAAACACCGGAGAACACTGAACACAAAGTGAACAAACACCTAGAATAACAATGTTTGCAGGCTAGAATAGGCACAACAAATTTGCTATCACAACTACCATTACCAACAATGGGCAAGGATGCCCTTATTTATACTAAAATCAAAGGAGTAGGGAACCCTAAAATCTCCTTGATTAACCCTAACTTGCCAACTCGCAAGCTTTATTACTATTCTAAGACAAAGATACAATAAACAAATGCTTTAAAGCAATCTGCTTTAAAGCAAAAAGATTCCAACTATCACAAGGTGCTTTCTTTCTAAATATAGAATGGATGAGCTTAGGATGAAAGCACATGCTTTAAAACAAAAAGCATATGTTTTTAAAGCTGCTTTATTTTGGAATGCATCCTCATCAACATTCTAGCTTTTTGGTGATGTCATCCGTCGATATTCTGAGAAATAATATCTTCTACAAAGCGAGTGACCGCATCTCTGCCAGGAACACTGATACTCTCTAGAACAATATTCTGATTCTCTAACATTTCTTCACCATTGGCAACCATCTGAAGAAATTCGTGAACTTCACCCGCAGCCTTGTCAAATTTCACTGACATTGCGGCAAGACGACTCATCTTGCCGGCATTGATATCATCATTAAAGTTGTTGCGGACGAGAGTCTGGAACTCTGCTTGCACTTCCCCGAGGTCATACAGGGTACCATCTTCTTTCTCATATGAACACGGGATCTGAGAGACAAAGGATCTGACAAACTTGAGCATGCCGATTACCTTTTCTTTCCATTCTGTCAGCTCTAAAATCATATTGTCATAAGTTTTTACTGTGAAAGGATATTGTGTTTTCCAAGTAGAAACTGTCTTCTTATCTTCAGCTGAATCAACAGTATCAAGTGCAATCTTCAAGTCAGAGATAATGATCTCAAACACCGGTCTATTTTCTGCCATGATCTGCTGCGACCCCTGTATGCCTTGGCATAAATCATGAGCGTTGTACTTCAACTGATAAAGCTCTGCAAGTACAACTCTCCCTTTGGTCACAAATTCTTCTACCCAACTGTCCATGTGCCTCCCATAGAGGACCAACTTATTGAAATGCCGCTGATCGGCTGGTGATCCAAGACTCAGTGGAAGAAGCAAATCAACCTGTGAAGTGCCATGGAAAAGGTTGGAAATATATTGCCGCAACTGTCGAACTTCAGCTTTGAGAGCTGCCTTGTCTTCTCCATCTCTCAACACCCTTTCCTTCAAGCTATCCACTGCAACCTCAAAGAGATTGACATCTGTATGGCGAGTACTTCTGCCAAGGTTAGCTTTGACAACTGTGAAGTCATCAACCTTGACATCATTAGCACTTCTATTTTCTAGAGGTGTTGCAGTCTCAAGAATGATTTCTCCATCCGCATTCTTCTCAATGCGAATCTACTTCTTCAGTTGCTTGTCTAGTGTGTCTTGATAGACGCGTTTTAGCTCTGTTAAGTCCAGCTGATATGAGGGCTTTCTTCTCTTCCTTCCTAGAATGTTTTCAAGCCAGGATGAGCCATCCTCTCTTGGAAACTCGGTTCTCGCCTCATCAGCTCCTGATGAATCAATGCTTGCATGAAAGTTGCAAACCAATGAATCTAGCTCTGAATCTATGTGAATAGGAGAAGGGATCGATGAAGAAGGTGGAGATACATGATCTGAAGGTAACACTTCAACATGCAGCGTTGTTTCAACAAGAGCTTCTGGTTCAACTGGTGGATGTTCCTGTTGGACATGAGCTGGAGACTCGTCTCTCTTCCTCTTTAACTTTGCCATTTTTGTTCCCTCTAGGAGAACACTCATAGCCTTTACTCCTTGTTTTGGCTTGGAAGTGGAAGGTTCTGATGGTTGCACAACTGGTGGCTCTTCTACTGGAATATCATCCTTCCGCCTAGTCTTCAAGAATATCAAACTATTTTTAACCACTCGACTTGTTCTCTCCTCAATGGAAGTACTCTCTTTTACTGACCAATTAACTGGCGGCAACGGTTGTTGCTCAATTTGGTCCCTGAAATACGTGGGAAGTAGAACTTCACCACTCTCTGTCAAACACTCTATGTCTTCTGATAAGATATTAGACATTTGCTGAAGAGTGAACCTGCTGTAACTGCATCTTCGCACTTCATACTCATCAGCACAATTGGCCCAGAAGTCTTCAACTGCAAACTTGTGTGTACAATTCTGACCAAGATGTGATGCATAAACACCACGGGGATCATATGAAGATCTCCTGTCGAAAAACTTAAGACCATATCTGGATGATTCATTACCAATTGCCTTGGCATCTACTCCAAATCTACATCTGTAAATACTCATCCCAAGTGGAAAATTGAAGGCAGTCTTGCGTCTGCTACGCAAAAATGTATGCACTTGATAAGCTTGCCTCAAAAATTCCATAAATGTTATTTCATCTATAGGATATCGCGGCAACATGGCTGGCTCTCCTGAGAAGCCATATACTCTGATGTAGGAAAAAGTAGGAAATTGGATAAACCAATCAGCCCATTCTGCCATTGATATTCTAGCCTCTACAGAAAACCGTATATGCAACTCCTTGTCCATGTCTCGCACTGCATGCATCAAGAATGCATCATTCACCCGCCTGTAATGTCATTCAGCTTGAGAGATCTCTAACTACGGGAAATGATGATACACATGTTGAGTACCCAGAGTTCCAACAACATTCAAACCTCTGAATTGACACTAAAAAGCCATCAAATACACAAGGTATGATATCATATGGAATTCATGAGCCCTTTGAAAATCAATTATTTGTTGGTGGAGACAATCACTGATTAGTGCCGACCAATCATAGAATTCGGTTCCGTCAACAATCTGGGACATGATGTAAAACATCCAAGGCTGAAATTTGTTTGCATCTGCTTGACCCGTGATACGACTTAGCAGAGTAATCATTATTGCATGCTCCTTCTTGAATTCTCCACGTCTAATGTTCTTTGGTATAATATTCTGCTTTTCTTTCAACCACCTCTGACCAATCTTTTTTCTGTATTTTTCCTTATCATTATTCCAAACCCTCTTGCATTCTTCAAGTGAGACAGTTAAGTTCTCTCTCCAAATAGGTATTGTAAAGCACTTTTCAATGTCGTTTGGCCTCAAGCTGCAGAGCACACATCCATCACCCGACTGAATTTCTCTTGTGACCGAGTTGTAATGCGTCACACAAGCAATCACAAACTCGATACTTTGCACGGTGATAGGAAAGGATGCCGCTGCAAGCAAACTGGAGTGTCCAAGATTCCTGATGGCATTATTTCTTACATCCTCCAAGGAGTGTAAATTAATTACTGAAAGTACTTTATGCAAGTCTGTTTCACAAGTTTTCAGGTAATCATGAATCAATGTTGTTTTGTGCCTGAATTGTGTTGGAGAGTACTGCATATTGGAAGATTTGAAAATCAACTGTGAACACGCCTATGTTGGAAAAAGTATTGAACAGATGGCTGAAAATTGTTTGCTGATTTTTAGAAAAAGCAGAGTGTGAGCTAAAAAAGCTGGGACATGGGTTTTGTAGATAATTCTGTTTCTAAGCAACCTAGATTGTCAGATTTTGAAAAAGCGGAGATTTTCTCGAAAAAGCAGGAAAAAAGCAGTTTCCTGAAAAAAAAAAGCACAACTCCTAATCTTCAAGAGAATGATAACCTGGATGGACCCATCTCGACAAAAACTGAAAAAGCTCTGGTTAGATTTCTGAAAAATGATCTCCTTGAAACAAGGACCCTGAAAAAGCAAGCCTCTCTTCTTCCTCAACCCGAATCTATGAAGAAAACTGAAAAAGCACCTAGTTTGAGTCTTTGAATCTTCGTTGAAAGAAAAATAGAATCTTTCCTCTAGATGCAACCTGCAAAAGATAATGAAATAAAGAAGCCCAAAGCTTGTCTTTATAAATTTTTGGTCGAAAAAGCAGCTTTACTTGTGTGAGAAGAAAATTTCATCCTCATCAAAAAAGAAAGCATCTTTTAAAACATAAATCCAAGTGGATGTCTTCGAATAGGAAGAATCCCTATTTTGTAGGAGCCTATGGCTTCATGTGCAAGATGACAAAAAATATCTTCTTTGATGATGTCATTGAATGCGCGAGTTGGAAGAAGTGTTAACAAATTTTTTTCATTTTCGACACTTCAACACTCGTTTTTACTCAAATATGGCCTGTCTCCGACTTTGAAAAGGTGGAAAAATGTCATCATGAACTGAAAAAGCTAACTAATCCTGACATTTTGGAGATTGATCAGCTGAGATTCCATCCCTTGTCTCCGTTCGACGATCTAACATCGTTTGACCAAGTTTGACCTCCCGGAAACTGCCAACGGGCGAAGATTGGTAACAAGGCATGTCAGAAAACACTGAAAACACAAAAATATTCTAACACTGCTCAAGATGGGTGCCCCAAGCCTCCTGGGGCACCCAGTTTCCCAACACTTAGCCATTTTTTTAGTTTTTTCAACTTTTTCAATTTCTTGGTTTGCGTGCGCGTTCCGGAGGCACAGAACCCCTGTTTGGCTGTCGATTTCTAACAACTAGGATGAAAATGAGTCTGATGATCTGGTGAATATACAAGCCTGATGAAAATTGAGCTGATTGTACCTTTTGTTTGCCTCGAAAAATGTGCCAAACTGATCAACACTGAACTGGAGCGGGCTGACGGAAGAAGATTTGCGTTTTTCAAGAAAAACATGAAAAATAAACTAACACTAGTGAGGATGGGCGCCCCAAGCCTCCAGGGGTGCCCAGTTTGTCAACACTTAGCCATTTTTTCAAAAATTGTCAATTTTGTACTTTTTCTCGATTTCCATGTCGATTACTCATGTTTGATCTTCGATTTCGGTCGTTCTGACGACTATCGAGGTAGGACAAAGGGTGATCTAAGTAGTATGAACATATCTGTGATGAAATCCTAGCTTTGACTAACTTTTGACCAAGTTTGACCAAGTTTGACCAACCGGAAAGGAGCTGACGGAAGTATTTTCGACGTTTCTCGAAAAATGTGAAAACAAAACTAACACAGGAGAGGATGGGTGCCCCAAGCCTCCTAGGGTGCCCAGTTTCACCAGACTTAGCCATTTTTGTGATTTTTCAACTTTTCTATTCACCTTGAATCCATCTTGCATCGTTTTGCGTGCATCGTCGAGTCGACGGCCGTTTGTCAGTTTTGTGTCGTTGAAATAGCGTTGGAAACTCGTCGAAGAGATTTGGCAGGTGAACTTTTTTGTGTTGATGACTTTCAAGCTCATGCTTCACCTTGTGAAAAAGCAAAAATGACCCAGTAGAGAAAAATTGGTCGTTTGAAGATTCTGTCTAAACCGTGCCGATCGTGAAGGAAAATCGACCAATGAGAATCGAGCGCAACACCTGATTTGGAGATTCTATTTTTAGAAACTTTCTATTTTTAGAAAGTTTTGACAACATCCATATCTCAAGAAACCCAGAAAACCTTACTCGACGTCTATTTTTAGAAATTTTGCTTTTTTGACTTTTTGATGAAAAATTTTCTAGACTTGTTTCAAAATGCCTTGATGAAACAAAAGATTTGGTTGGGTACAACACATACTTAGGAGTCTTGACAACACTTTCCGGAGCCTCTTCTTCATCCTGACTATCTTCTTGCTTATCTTTCTCTTCACTTACTATAGTCACAGGTTCATCTGGTTCATAACAACTCAGGTCTGATATTCTTTCCTTGCCTTCATCTACCTTCACATTTGCACTCTCAACAATCTTTTTGAGCCTTTTGTTGTAGCACCGGTAAGCCTTACTCTTGGTAGAGTATCCAAGGAAGACTCCATCACATCTTGCATCAAACTTTCCTAGATCTTCATCTCTTTTGATAGAGCATTTGCTTCCAAAGACTTTGAAATATTTTACTGTAGGAATTTTTCCATACCATAATTCATAAGGAGTTTGTGTACCATTACCTTTCACTTGAACTTTGTTTTGGATGTAAACATCAGTATGAATAGTCTCTTTCCAAAATACTTCGGGCAAATCTGCTTCCTTCATCATAGTCCTAGCAGCCTCTTGAACTGTTCTATTTTTCCTTTCCACAACTCCATTCTACTGAGGAGTTCTAGGTGCAGACAACTGTCTCTTTATCCCATGCTCTTCACAGAAAATGTTGAATTCATTTGATGTGAACTCACCTCCTCTATCAAAGCTCAAGCATTTGATCTTCAAATCTATTTCATTCTCAACCAGTGCCTTGAAAGATTTGAATTTCTCTAGGGCTTCTGATTTGTCTCTTAGAAAAGTAACCCAAGTCATTCTAGAATAATAATCAATAAGCAACATGAAGTACATGTCACCTTGTAGACTTCTCACCCTTGTAGGACCACAGAGATCTGTATGCACTAGATCTAGCAAGCTGGCAGAAAATTATTCTTTGCTCTTGAAACTTGTCCTTGTCTACTTTCCCAACTGACATTCCTTACAAATTGTGTTGGAGGGTTTCACAAGTTTTGGTAAATCTCTCACAGTCTGACCTAAACTTATCTTTACCAGATTATCAAAGTTTATATGACACATCCTTCTATGCCACAACCAACTTTCATCTGTCTGGGCCAGTAAGCAGTAATCATTAGTTCCTCTTAATTGATAGATGTTACCTTTTGTCTTCTTACCAGTAGCAATCACAGTTCTAAAGCTTTCCATGATTTTGCACCCATTATCTTTGAATCTCAGATCATATCCTTTGTCACACATCTGACCAACACTCAAAAGATTATGCTTCAAGCCCTTCACATATAGAACATTGTCAGTATTATGCTTTCCATCAAATGAAATAGATCCTTTTCCACAAATCTTACCAGCTGCATTATCTCCAAACCTAACCAGTCCTCCATCATACTTTTCCAAACTTACAAACTTACTTCTGTCACCGGTCATGTGATGTGAGCATCCACTATCAAGAATGCATTCATCCTTATCTTTCTCAACCTGAACAGCCAGAGCACTTTCTTCCACTAATTTTTCATCCTTCACACAGCTAGCAGAATTAGTAGACATAGGATCTTCTTTAATAGCAATAAATAGGCATTCATTTGCACTAGTACTAGCATCATCAGATTCATTATCAGTCACCCCTTCATCATCAAAATCTCTAACATAGTAGCATTTCTTTGGAACTCTAGGCCTGCTCTCATGTTTCTTCTTATTACTTTCAATTCTTTCAGGACATCTGGAAGCATAATGACCTACTCTACCACAAGAGAAACATTTGAAAGGTAATTTGCCTTTGAACTTATCAGAGCCTCTTTGTAGTCTGTCAATAAAGTTAGCTTCAATTTCATCAAAGTCACCATCCACCTTGTATTTCTCAGCTCTAGAGATCTCTGCTGAAGTATTGGCTTTCAAAGCTGATTCAACTTTAGGCAGGGCATCACCAAATTCTCTCATCTCAAAGGCTGTAAACTTTCCAAGTAACTGATCTCTGTCAATAGTTTTTACAATCATGAATTCTTCAATTGCAGCTACCTTGTGACTATATGACTTTGGTAGTGATCTGAGAATTTTCATCACAACTTCCTTATCACCGAGAGTTCCTCCCATACCCTTTATTCTAGTGACAAGTTCATTAACTCTTTGCATAAAAGTTGTTATGTTTTCATCTTCATTCATCTTCAAACCCTCATATTTCACTTTCAAGCTTTGTAGCTTGGCTTCTTTTACAAAATCATCTCCTTTGTATAGATTTTTTAGCTTCTCCCATACCTCATTTGCAAATTCAAGGTCCACAACTTTTGTCAACACTAAGTCACTTAAGGAACTTGGCAGAGCATCCTTTGCTTTGACATCCAACTCATATTCTTTGATTTCATCTTCAATCGTTAAACCATTTGGAGGCATGGTATATTTTGTTTCTACAGCCTTCCATACTTTATAACCAAGACAAAGAAGATGTATTTTCATTCATACCTTCCAAAGAGCATAATTTGTCCCATCAAAATGTAGAGCTTCCTTCTTATAAGACATCCTGGATCTTCCTCAAGCTGTTAGGCTTTCTTTAGAGGAATCGGCTCTGATACCAATTGTTGAAATACACCAGACAATTGAGAGGGGGGGTGAATCATTTGTCACAAAAACTTATCTTCACATGCATATCAAACCATCAACAACTTAATTATTCATAATCATATTTAACCATGAAAGCATGAAACTATTAACTTAATCACAATCTCACATTCAACACAATAGACACCAAAATTTTACGTGGAAAACCCTAAAAGGGAAAAACCACAGTGGGTGTTAGCCCACAGAAATATATATGTTATATCAATACTGAAAAAAGAGGCTCACTACCTATAGGGCTCACTACCCAAATTGCTCACTGCAAAGAAAGGCTCACTGCCAAAGGGAGACTCACTGCCAAAGGGAGGCTCACTGCCAAAAGGAGGCTCATTGCCAAAAGGTTGAACTGAGATAACAACATCTACTCCATGCCAAGGTTCAATTCCATTGAAGCACAAACACCTCTGCTCTGCTCTTCTACCTCACTTCACTTTTATCTTTGCATCTTCACACGTGGATGCATTTTCACGACTCAATTACAAGTATTTATACACCTCATCAACCTTGAAATGATCATCAAGGTCAGCATTACAATCATCAACCGTTGGAACAAATTCCAAGGTCAGTAAGCATACATTACATCATAATAGGTCTAGACCTAAATAGATTTTACAAAGAAAAGAATTGAATACGAATCACATCGCACCTTAGTAGGGACTCAAACACAATATTCCATACTACAACACGCTATCACAATCTTCAATGCATCTCCGCAGATGATGAATTCAACCAAGTCAGTCAAGACTGATGCTAACACAAGTATTCTCAAGAACACACTTCATGCACAATCTGAATTACACCTTGTGGATCAATCTAAATGTAGGAACATGATCAGGAGACATCCACAAGCACATTGTAATCACCAGGAACAACCGCACGATCTCTAATCACTCTATCAATGAGATTCTTCAAATCGGAGTACAGGAACAACACTGTTAGCCATTGTCATGAGTAAAAGATAGCTTGTGGACCACCAAATCACGAACCATTGCATTTGAAGGCACTTAACATCATCACTGACTTAATTCCAGAACCACAGACCAAAATACTTCAATGCAGAGGAATGCGGAGCAAAACACTTTCTCCCTGTCACCATCAAACATACAAAAAAAGCTATTTTTACTCTGGTGAACATAACTCACTCAATTCTTCATACCGAAGGCTCAAACTCAGAATATAACATCTTCAGAAAGGCTTCTAAATAACTTCCAATCCGCAGGCAAAGATATTTATTCCATAGTAAATGCGAAGCATTCTTCTGGACTGTTCTTTTGCATGTAATGCACTATTTCTACTGCAACACATTGTTATCACCGGAGGGGCTAATTTTCTCAATATCCACAACAAAGTAAGAGCACAGTTGACACCAATGACAACACAAATATGTTGACATCAATGACAACACCGATTAGGCACATACTTGCAACACCAAGTCGCCTCCTCTAAGGGTAACCTCTGCAATTCCAACATACTAAACTTAGATAAACCTAGGGAGATCCTGGTTGCTATTTATTTTGGCACACAAGACCCAAAGCTGGGTCCTCGCACCTTTTTACCCATATTGGCCTTGTTGCTTTCCTTCTTGCCATAAAATCATCTATTTTTATTTGTTGCTATCTTGTTGCACTACCTTACCGTGAGGCCCTCAATTGGTGATTATAGCTTTCCCATTGTACAACTATCCCATTTTTCCTTCATCTATTGTTGCCCTTATTTTTGCCACTTCTTCCTTTCCCTCCTCTTGTTGCCTTACAATAAAATCATCATCTAGGAAGAAACATGAACCCCTCAAGAGTCTCTTTTTTGCTTAAAAGATGGTGATTGTTATGCATGCTTGCCATGAGGACTTTTATAGGCCTAATCATCTCTTCACATATCTTTCCCACCCTCCTTGCTTGGTAGATTTTCCCTTTCAATTGCAACTCATCTTTAAAAAATTCACTTGCAAGATTGAAAGTGCTTTAATTTTTCCCATAATCTCTTACTCCTCTAATAATTACATTTGTATCTCTATCTTGCCTTTCTTTGAATTATCTTTCTCGCGTTATATCATCACTTGCACTTGCTTCTTCCTCTATACCTGTTGAACTGTTAACAACTTGAGCCTATGTTTTTACTTCTTTGAATATTCCTTCTCTGTTACTTTCTTTTATCTTCACTCTCCAAAAGTTTGTTTGTTGAAGTGTTTGCACCTCAATTTTTGTTTTGAGTTTGCTAATCCCCTATTTTCTACCATTGATTTTTTCATGGTTTGCTAAGATAAATTCATGTTTTGCCAATCATGCTTCCCTCTTGCTAGAGACTCTTGAATCATTGCCACTTGATCCTTTAAAACTCTATTCTCTTCCACCAGAGACTGATTTGCTACTGTGATCTCATGGAGCTCGTGGTCCCTTTCATGCTTCTTGACTTTCAAAACCTCTAACCTCATCTTAGTATTTAACAATTCTTTCAAATAGAGATGTGATGACCAAGTAAGAGAGGTGGAAGTTGTTGATACATGGACCAGCTAGGACTCGAACCTAGGACCTTCCATACGCTGCTGGAGTGCTCTACCACTGAGCTATTGGCCCCTCTTGGACCAGTCCATCGTCGGTCCGGGTGTGGCTTATTTCCAACACCAACACCCCCCCTTAAGCCACACGTCTCGTGTGCTTGGGGCTCCTAGCCTAGGCCTGGCTCTGATACCATGTTGAGACATGGACCAACTAGGACTCGAACCTAGGACCTTCCATACGCTGCTGGAGTGCTCTACCACTGAGCTACTGGCCCCTCTTGGACCAGTCCATCGTCGGTCTGGGTGTGGCTTATTTCCAACACCAACAGAAGTGAGGTTCTATATGACTCAAAATATATGATTAAACCCTCTAAAAATGCTTCACAAAAACTTCTGGAAAATACCCACTATCGTACAACAATTTTTAACCAAGATATGCATCAAACTTTGGAAATTTCAGCTACAAAACACCTGGAAACTTCCCAAACATATTATAACTAATAAACCAAACTTAGACATAGAAAACTTGCTAAGAAAGATCAGGAACAACAACCTTGAATGTTATTGCAAAACTAGTCATGAAAACCCTTACAGAATCAACACAAATTGGCAATTTCTGCACCAATAGAGAGATAACCCCAATATTTTGTACTGATGCTCTAGAAATCTGAAACATGAATTAATAGGTTGTGGTAACAACAAATACAACATCTACAACAAATTTGATAACAATCCCACACAAACTACTTCAAATAGGATGCTTCTAATGCCCTAGATTTAATAATTTTGGCACCAAATTACATACTAATGAACCACAAACTGAAAGAGGCACAATGGCAACCCTCATGTATATAAAAGTACTATTGTATAGCACTTATTATAGAAAACAATACAGCAACAAAATTCAGAAATCAATTCATCACAAAACACCCGAAAAACTGCAAGCAAACATACCAAAATCTGAAAACTATTCCAATAAGCTCTAGTACAACCTCTAGATGAGATTTCCCTCTTGTAGACAAAGGGTTTTCATCCTCTAACTACTAAAACCAATGGGTTTTCATCCACTTATTTTCACACCCAAGGGTTTTCATCCTTGGATGAAAATATGAACACAAGTGCTCACAATTTTGACTGAGTTCTTGTACAAATGAGTAATTCCCAGCAATATATATCCTACAAGCCCAAAATTCCAAATGCCCCAAATGGAGTGAAATAAAATAAAATAAAATATTCCCAAATCACCTCCATAATTGCTGGCTAAAATTAACCAATAACTCCAGTATGACAACTTGTCATAAAATCAATCATACCTATCATAGAATCTATCACATCTATCGTAGAATCTTTCTAATTTTGATTTAGGGAGTTATTAAAGCCTCTTGAGAAACCCAACGCCTCATTTAGAGGAGCCTCTAAATATAATAAAATATTTAATATTTAATTGGCCCATTAAATAGTCCTTGAAAATAAAAACATAACATAACCAAAATTAAATATTAAATAAATTACTTTCCTTATTCCTCACCATAGCCCACAGAAAGTGCTGGAATGAGCATTTTCTCCACAAAATTAATTTAATTAAAAATTAGACATGACATGTCTATTAGAATCTAAAAAGATGAAGCCTCCCAAACCCACAACAAAGCTCGCAAATGAAGGAACTTGCTCTTAGTGAAGAGTTTAGTGAAGATATCAACAACCTGCTCGGAAGTCAAAAGTAGTGAAGGTCAATGACATGGCCATGGATAGCTCCTGAATGTAGTGCATGTGGAGCTCAATGTGTTTAGTTCGCTGATGATGGACTAGATTCCATGAGATCTTAATGGCACTCTAGTTGTCATAAAATATGACGAATGGCCGTATAATCTGGATACCAAACTTAGTGAGAAGATTCTGAAGCCAAATGGCCTCAGTGGCAGCATTCACAGCCCCTCAATACTCAACCTCAATAGAAGATAGAGCAATAGCAGACTGCTTCTTACTCGACCGACAAACAAGACCTAAACCAAGTAAGAAGTTGTAACCTGAAGTAGACTTGCGATCTTGAGAATCACCCGCCTAATTTGAATCTATGTAGCCCACCAAGTTAACATCAATGCCCACTGTGTAGTTAATCCTAAAATTGTGAGTACCCTAAATGTAGTGAAGTATCTACCTAACTGCTTTCCAGTGCAACTCATGGGGCTCCTACATGAATCAAGAAACCATGTCTACAACATATGAAATGACGGGTCTCATATGAGTTAGATAAATGAGACTCCCAACAAGTTGTCGGTATAAAGTGCCATCAACAAAGGATGAATAACACTGAGCCTCAAATTGGACTCCAGAAAGAAAGGGAGTCAGAGCAGGCTTACAATTAGTGATATGAAACCGTGAGAGCAAATCTAAAGCATACTTGGACTATGTGATGGTGATCCCGGAAGTAGATTGGTAGATCTCAATCCTGAGAAAGTAATGCAAAAAGCCCAAGTCAGTCATCAAAAACCTATCATGAAGGGCAGTTTTGACTACCCCAATAGCAGATGAAGAACTCCCTATGATCAACAAGTCATCAACATACATAACCAAAAATACGAGTGGAATCATCCTACTATAAAATGTAGACATTGGGATTAGAATAGCATCTAGTGAACCCAACTATCAGAAGGAAGGAGTCCATCTTGGCATACCAGGCCCGAGGAGCCTGTTTGAGGCCATAGAGAGGCTTTCGAAGGTGGTACACAAGTAAAGAATCTTGAACGAATCCCTGTGGCTTCTCCATGTAGATCTCCTCCTGAAGGTCACCATGAAGAAAAACACTCTTCACATCCATTCGGTGTACTTCCCAACAATTGGTTGTAGTAATGGCAAGAACAAGTTAGATGGAGTTCATTCTGGCAACTAGCGCAAAAGTCTTAGAGTAGTCAATCCCAGGAACCTGGGAGAATCCTTTTGCAACCAAACAAGCCTTATGCTTATCAACTGACCCATCTGCTACAAACTTTGTCTGATAGATCCACTTACATAGAACAAGTTTTCTTCCCTTAGGAAGAGGGACAAGATCCCAAGTGTGGTTCCTCATCAAGGAACTATACTCCTCATGCATAGCTATATCCCACTCAGGAATACTGGAAGCCTCTCGAAAGGATTGTGGATCAGAGGCAGTAGCAATGAAGACATGTGGAGCATCCTAGAATTGTGAATGAGTCTGCCTGGTGTCTGATGGATCCCTAACCCAATCGCTTGCAGACTGCAAGGTCTATCTAGCCCAAATTGGAAAAGAAGTCAGAGAACATGGAAGAGAATCATCACTCTCTAAATGATGACTAGGAGAGGAAGGAGGTGAATCCTCTGAATCACTCTCAACATTAAAAGTGGAGGTAGAAGACTCCTCATCATCAAGAATCTGCTTAGGTGAATCTAACTCAACATAAGATTTGTCATGTAGCCCAAGTGACTCCAATGTCAAAGTAGAAGGAGGTGGAGAAGTGATATGAATGGAGCTTGAAGAGCCCTCCTCAAACTAAACACTCCTCTCAATAAACAACTCATGTGTAGTAGGGTGGAGAAACTGATAACCCTTCACACCATCATGATAGCTTACAAATATGTAAGGTCTACTCTACATATCTAAGGCCTTGCATTTCTCTGTAGGAATGTGGGCCCATGTAGGAGAACCAAAAACTTGAAAGTTTTTAACTAATGGTTTCCTACTGCTCCAAGATTCAAAAGGAGTGACTCCCTTCAAGGCTCAAGGAGGAACACAGTTTTGGATATAACAAGCATAGTTAATGGCCTCTGCCCAATACTATGGTGCAAGAGATCTGGAGCAAATCATGCAGTTTGCCATTACCTTCATGGACATATTCTTCCGTTTTGCAACACCATTGTATTGAGGAGTGTATGGAACAGAATATTACAAATCAATCCCCTCTGAAGTGTAAAATTGCTCAAAATGATGGTTGACATATTCACCACCATTGTCAGTACACAAAACTTTGATGGCTTTCTCAGATTGCTTCTCTACAATAGTATTGAAGTCCTGAAAGTGATTAAATACCTCAGACTTTTGTTTGAGAAAGTACACCCAAGTATATTGAGAAAAGTCATCAATGAAAGTTAGAACAAATCTCGCATTGTTGAAGGATGGACGAGGAAATGAACCAACCAAATCACTATGAATTAACTCCAATATTTGTGATGCTCTCCATGCCTTACCTTTTTTAACTTTTTCTTTAGGATGCTTACCAAGAATGTAACCTTGGAAAACACCACCTAAAAACTAAACTGAAGGCAACCCATTTGTTGGTTGAGCTGCTGCAAGTAGTGGAAGTTAAGATGACCAAACTGCTCATGCCATAATCTACTCACATCATCTGAATGAGTGATCAAAATAGATTAAGGAGGATCAAGAACAAAGTGAGAAAATAAATATAGCCGAGACTAATGATCTGTTCTCCCAATTGCAACTATAGAACCGCTGTGCAACTCACGAATCTCCACCAAATCAGGAGTAAACTTAACCTGCTTGCCTGAACCCGTGTGATTGATCTGATATATTGACAAGAGATTAGTTGATAATGAGGGTACACAAAGAACATCATGGAATGTGTCATCCCCCACATCAACAGAACCTGTCCCACACACCTCAACAGGAGTGTCAGATGCACCCATGGAAATAGAAGGCATAGTACCTGGCTCCAAAGATACAAGTTCTTTCTTAGATGAAGCCATGTGGTGCAAAGCAACTAAATCAAGAACCTAAGTGGATTATTGTGAAGCAAATGCAACAAGGACCTTGTCCTTTCCTTTCCCCTTGTTGTTTTCTTTTGCCTTGTTAGACCCCTCATTTGAATTATGTTTGATAGATTCAAGAACACTAATATTATTCTTCTTAAGAATGTGTGTCAAGTGATCAATTTGTTTCTTCAAACACTTATGTTCATCATGACTAGGTCTTTTACAATAGGCACATTTAAACTTCTCTTTCTTAGGCTTGTCGCCTTTAGAAGATTGGGTCTCATTAGTTGCTTTTGAAGCAACTAGTATCTAATCCTTCTTCTCCTTGCTATTCTTTTGTTTCTTATCCGTATTATTACTACTTTGTCCTTTATGTTCTTTCATGCCTTGGTTTGCAGTCAAGGCATGTGACTTAGAGGATTTTAGAGTGCCCATATGGATTAGCTTATCTTGCTCCCATGTGAGAGAGATAGCAAAATCATCCAAAGATGGCATGGTGAATTGGGTACCAAGAGCACCCTTAGTAGCATAGAAGGTAGAAACAAATACAAAATATTATGAACTTAGCTTAGATAGAATACTAAGAATCAGTTGTTTATCTTTCTTTTCAATTCCACACTATTTTAATTGTAGTCTTAGTGATTTCAATTTTGTGAAAAAATCTAGAATTGTGTTGAAGTTGCCTGGACTTAAACTAATTAGTTCATTTTCCAACATATGACCCCTCATTGAATCTTGTGTGCCAAATAATGTTTCTAGCTTTGTCCAGATTTCATTTGGTGAATTCAAAGACTCAATGTGAAAGAGCAAATCAGGAGAAACAAACAAACACAATGTTCCATAGGTCTCATCACATTTGTTAAACCACTTAGGCTTATCCTCATATTTAGTAGGTTCAATTTCTAGTCTCATTGTTATCCTATGCAGCCCAACTTTTTTTTAAGTAGATTGTCATGCGTGATTTCCACTCAAAGTAGTTGTAAGGAGTTAATATGGGTACTGTTGTTTGATCCATGATGAACAAATGCAGAAATGAAGTGTTGAAAAGAAGAGAACACACTTAGGACAACCCCCCTTTTCATTTTAGTCAAAGAACCCCACCAAGCAAATATGATCTGACACTTTATAATTTAATGCGTTTACAATTTCCACTAGCAAGAATTACTTAGTGGTCTTGATCTCAATGCTTACAAAATCCTCAACAATAGGTGTACGTTGAAAGTATAATATCAGAATGAAACCAAGTGAAACTAACAACACCTCTACAATCTACTAAAAAAATCATCCACTTTCAAAAAAAGAAGTACCTCAATCTGAGGTCGTATGTGAAAGTTATGAGTCTCTGAAGTTCCAAAAATGGGAATTGTGTAGTGTCACGTGTGATAATCTACAATTTTTGGAAACTCCAGACACCAAAACCAAAAAAGTTTGCACCATTGCAAAGCCTACAAAATTCTACCCCAAATTTTAAAAAATTGTTCCAAAAAAGGAGCATGGATGACTGAGATAGAGGCCTGCAAAGATAGATTGCCAAAATCAAAATGCCAACAGAGAGGGAGCCTGTAGAAATTTTTTGATTAAGTTTGTGCATGATATGTTTTCTGCATGCAAAAAATAATAGATACTCAGATAGTTTGTCGCAACGGAAAAAACCAGAAAGCGTTTTCATTTTGACATGCATAAGATGTGGATCTAATGCAAAAGAAAATGCCTCCAACAACAAAAAATGACATGTAATATATTAAAATTTATCTACGAGGCCTCTTGGATGCAATGGCAAGGTCCTTTTGGCCAAAAAATGCTTTGAACAGAAGTTGTCTTCCAGATCTGAGCTTAAAACCCCCGTTCTGCAGCTCTGTCAAACATCTCCAAATCAGATGAAATCAAAGCTAATCTTGACTTTCTCGAGCCTCCTGGATGCGTTGTAACAACTAGAAATGTTGCCAGTATAACCAGAAATGTTGCAATCACCCAGATCTCAAAAAACACATGCAAAACCTTAGAGGTTAAAATATTTCCATCAAAATTTTCTGATTCTCCAGATCATCTGAAGATGCAATAGAAGAGCATAATAGGTTTTTAGGAAACTTGCAAGTAAAGCTTATTAGCCCCCCTGAATCTCTCAAAAAGGTAACTAAAATCTATTCTGCACTAGAATAGCTCTAATACCATGTTAGTGTTGAATGTCAGGAACACTGAGAGGGGGGGTGAATCCGTGTTCTAAAAACCTTTTGATGCTCTTTAACTTTCAACCATTTTCCAAAATTAATTAAATAAAGGCACAACATGCATATGAACAACAACCATAAAAACATGACACATGGAAACCAAGATTTTTACGTGGAAAACCCAAAATAGAAAAAACCACGGAGAGGATTAGCTCTAAGATATATATTGCAATCTTTACAAATAATGATGTTCAAGCTTGGTCACTCCACGGGCCTGGAACATACTGTCTCACTGCCATAAAGTACAACTAGGTCTAGCAAGCTCACTGCCTCAACCCTAAACCTAGCAAGATTACAATAAGGGTTTTTAAACCCTGAGGGCTGTTAAACCCTGAGGGCTGTTAAATGCTGAGGGTTGTTAAACCCTAAGGGCTATTAAACCCTAATGGAGGCTCACTGCCTTGATGAAGAAAGCTCACTATCAAGTACAAAGAAAATTGCACATGAAAACTAAATACTGCATAAGCATCTGTCACTATGCCAGGGTGCAGTCATTTAGCAACTGAATTCTGAATCCCAAGTCTTCATTATCACTAATCTATGTCACTACTCTGCTGTTCGTATATTTTGCATCTAACCACACACACCCACACTACATCTCAACTGAAATTCATCGCTCTTATATATCCGCATCATGATTTGATCCGTAAATAGGTCGGCAACCAAGAAGTGAAATGTGTACATAAAAAAGATGTAGCTTGTCGGCTCAGTCAAAAGCACTATATGTTACGCGGACCCAAATCTTTGCTCAAACGTGTTCAGATAGGTTAACTCTAATCATTGAATCACTTAAATAGATCCTTCACACACTATCTCTTCTTCGCACAATGATTTATCATACTAGTCGATATGTTCCTTAAGAGCATGCTTATCAGGTTCATCTGTCGACTTACATCTTTTATTGCGGATCACAAAACATTTCCAAAATCATATCAAGGATTCTTCACACATTCCCAAACTTACCCGTAGAACCGCAAGGCATGATATCATCTTGCGAAGAATTGTGGACCATCGGAGCTCAGACTCTGTCTCAGTCAACTCTGTCAAACACTGTGCCGATACTCAGTAACTTGCAACTATCTTTCAGGTGGATTTTAGATCTCACAACTCTGGAATTAGACACTTCATACAAGTGTTTACAACACCTTAAAACCGCATAACAAAATACTCACCTGCGGAGGAATGCTGACCATTACAATGTGCCCTGTTCACTGTCTCTACTATACCTCTATTCCCCTAAACTTAGATAATTCTTCTAAATGACTTCCGGAGGAAGTCAGGACTTAATCTCTGGAGCATAGCACCATCAAACAATTACTGACATCATTCCTGAACCACATTACCAGATCATTATCTATAGAAGCACACTGACCTACTGACTGTCCTTCACTCTGTATATACCCATACTTAGCCATGTTCTGTCAACCGAACTTAAAATCCAATATGTCCTTCCAGAGAAATGTCTTCTTTTCATGATGATGAAACTTCTAAGCCTTGTTGCCATCAATGAAAACATACAGATCTAAACCTGAGCAGTGTCTCTTGCCAACAGTTAGAATCTAAAAAGGTGAATAACCCAGAAAACTAATGCAAATGAATAGAAATTAAACTATGAATTCAAATGATACAAAATCAAAATAGCAGCATAGAGTTAGTCTCCACGAGAGTAATGCAAATGGTCTAGAAGCAAAATAACATTAAGAGGATGCAAAAGCAAAAGATACAAAATACAAGCCATGTAGCATGTTTATATAGAAAATGGAGAGGGTGGAGGTTGCAACACCAACCAATAGGAAGCAACCATCTATCTGTCTAAAGATAGCAAAGTATCTTCCCAAGATAGCTAATGGGTGCTCCCTTGTAGGATAGTGACACCTCATAACCCACTCACTTAATTAAACATGCTTTATGAACCTAAGCAAGATTAATAAAAGGTGTAGGAAAAACCCAGGAATATAGGAAAATAAATATCCCAACTAGGAAATAAAATCCTACACTAATTGTTACATCCCTAATTTTGGCTTTGATTTTACTACTTACTTTTACATGAATAGAAGTGAATTTATGGAAAAATGATTTGACATTATGTTATAATGCTAGAGTAAGTCATTGATTAAATTAGATATTAGTACATGTGATTAAGTATAATGCATGTGATTAAATGATTCATTAATTTACGTTATGAGAATTTGATTTGTTATTCATAAGATTTATGAATGGACTAACGATACACTGATCATGATATGGTATTTACAAGTTGTATGCAGAAAAAAAGGTTTTGATTACTCTTGGAGAAAGAGAGAATCTTCTGAGGAGAGGAGAATAGACCTTTGGTTTTGAATCGTTCATTTGTTGTCTGAGCATTGCGAACCTTCAGTTAGTAAACCCTTGTCGATTGAGGTAAGTCGTGTTTATTCAAGTGGTTTAAGTTTGTTGGTCGACTCGACAAGTTATTGACGTCGTTTAGAATCCTTTTAAAGTTTTGTCTTGTCATCCTTGTCGTTTTGTGAAATCCACATTGTAGATGTTGAGCGATAGTCATTTTGTGACTAGTGCAACTTTCTATTGAACACGCCAATCTTTACGTTGTAAACAAGATCACGTTTGCATTTTCATTGGCATGGTTGGAAGAAATGTTAGCGTGTTTTATGTTATCGTTATAACATCAAATACTTCATTTGTTGTCAAAACAAAATTGACGAGTTTTGCTTTTAGTTCATGAAGGGGAGATGAACTCAACCCATTCACATTTGTGTATAAGTTTACATAAAAACATTATTATTATTATTCCTATTGATATTAATATCTATGTTCTTAGACTATTATATGTAGAACTTTCAGTGGTTAGAACGAGTTTGATTGTGGGTTATTTGTTAATGACCTCCATTATAATGAAGCATTCATTAATAACCATCTTTGATAACATTGAATGTTTTTGAAAGAGAGTTGTTGTTGTGCGAGGAGTGATAATTATTAACCATGTACTCCTCTAACTTTGCATGCCCATCTAAGAGCCTTCACAAGCTAATTTAGTGGAGATACCCGCAGCTTTTAGAAGTTGATTAACTATTTTAAGAGTGGAGTCTTTATGTTAGGGAGTCGTGGGTGGTTACGACAGAGAACGACTCATTAGTAGAGTCGAGAAGAGAGGTAGGAGGAGGTTGTTGTTTTTGGTCATAGTAGAGATTTGATGAGCTCAATTTTGGGGTAGAGTTCATGAGAGCGTCAAGAGAGTCAAGAGAAGAAAATCACATAATAGTGAAGGTTAGATATCTCAGTTGATAAACAATATAAGTTAACGTGGGAGTCTGGTCTGTCGACGAAGATTAGAATCAATATAAAGATAAAGAGAGAAGAGTTAGTGGTCACGGAAGGAAGATATAGTGAGTAGTTGAATAAGAGAAAGCTTGGCGAGGGCGATCATTGGCTGTCAGAGAATTCTCAACAAGTTCTTTCATTATTCGAAGCCATTTTATTTGTCATATACATAGTCTTTTCATCTTTATTTTGAATGGCTTATGAGTCAAATATTCAGTGATATTCGAGTAGAAAACTCTGACAGATAACTCTTTTCATGGTCATATGATAACGAAGATAATGACTTAGAGAATGTTAGTTTAGTTACTTAAACTTGTTCTCATATAAAATGCTTTGTGTATGCCATTGACTATAACGAAAAGCTTATGCTTTCATACTCCAGTATGTCATGGTTTTACAGTAAGAAATAGTCTTAAGTTTCTGTGTAAACCATGTCTCGTCGTGCTTATATGCCTCCTCTATACCGTATGATATAGTATTAAGCAGTGCATATATGTTGAGGTAAGGCAGATGCAACTTGCAGTGAGTAACTAAGATATTAGTATTCCTATCATTATAAAGAACAGTTGGGTTCTAGATAGTAAGTATTTATCTCTTATAGCACAATTTGTTTTTAAATGTACATCGAGTATGATGATTTCTCTATATCTAGTTTAGACGAGAACAATTGTATGTCTAGTTTCATCTTAGATCACTTATGCCAAAAGAGAGAAACTTGTCGAGAGATTTAAATGGATATCAAAAGAATTGAGTCCATCAACTTTTGGAGTTAATCTAAACTTAGATGAAGTTTAGATTTATATTCGAACCTTTATCTTATCGTAACTAAGATATACTTGTGTATAGTCTCGATTTGAAAGATTTATACGACCACGTATTTGGAAGAATACTAGGGGTCGATCTTTCTTTTCCAATATTATTTTATTCTTTTCTAGTAACCATGTCTATGTGTAATTCCACTATCGTGGAATAGGGAAAACAAATCCCTAGATTTACCCAGTATGGTTAAGATTATTTGAAGTACCTTTATAGCTATAACTAGTTAGCTATTTATATATGGATCGGTAATGAATGGTCAAGTACCCTTAATATTAATGTTTATATTTACTTGTCGAAAGGGGATATTTCCTAAACAGTAATGTTTATCCTTGGTTTAAAAACCCTTTTGTTTGATTACAAGTCGACTTAAATTATAAGTGTTGATAATCCTTGGACCTTAGATTTTGTAAGAATACAAAGAGTTACCTAAGAGTAGATAGTCATTCCATAAGGTTTATGGTACAATGACCGTGTATTGAGAATCTATTTAAGTCACGAAGACTAGATTTGAGTTGGATAAAATGCTATATTTAAACCTAGTTGACCAAGTCAAACTGCAGGATGTGATAGTATCCAAGTCAAGTCAGAGGGTGGGTGGACATTACGACTACGTTCATTGCGAACGTCTATTTATATTGAATCTTTGGCCAAAGTAATGCATACATCTCTGCGTGCATTGTCGGTTCACCGTACCTGGATTGCATAACCTATCGAAATGATCATACTTAGCTAGAGGTTATCTAGGACTGTATGATCATTAGCATTATGTAGGATACAACACCAGTACTTGGATGGAAAATAACCGTTGGTTACTTTATGTCTATACTCTTCGTGAAGGGTAGGGCCACTTTCAATTGGAAGGTGTGTGGGGGACCACCGGTCTATAGTTGGAGGTAAAGCACTCAGAAGATGCTCTCTCTCTCTCCAGCAGAAGACATGCTGAGGCTTGTGATAAAGATGTCAAAATTCCATATGCAACATACCCATTGGATATGTGACTTGTGTTTCTTAAGCTATGCAAAACTTTATCTATTGCATATTATTGTAATTGAAAAGTCAGAATGTCGCCTTTGTAAATTATAACATGTATATTTTTTAGAAAAGAAATTTTAAATTATTTGATGTATCTTGATTCTTTGATATTATTTCAAATAAGAAAAAAAGAAGTTCTATCTTTTTCACCTTATGTGTTTTTATCTCATGGTAAATATTTGTTTTTAGTCTTCTTGAGGAAATGGTATGTTACACTAACAATGGCCCCTTTCCTGCTCCTTGACTTCAAAAACCTCTAACCTTATCTTGGCATTTAGCAGTTCTTGTACATAGAGATGTGATGACTAGCTAAGAGGGGTAGACGTGGGGTTCTATATGACTGGCTCTTCACTACTTCTGCCACCCTTAGTTCTTTTAAATCCATAGTCTTGTGGTATCTCCTTGTTTGACTATGTTTTAAACTTATTAGTGAGAACAACATTTTTTCTCTTGGAGACTGTTTTCTTCTTATTTGTTCCCATTTTAAGTGGGAAAGCCTGCATTTTAAGATACCCCATTATTGTTATACATTTACCCAAACCCACTTCCCATTTTTACCTGATGATGCAATCTTTACCTGGCCTAAGTGGTTTGTTTCCACAAAACTAGAAGTTTCCTTTCCATTTTTTGGTAATTGGTTTGCCAATGCCAATAAAAACAAGCGTAGGAGGAGAAAATAACAAAGCTACAAAAAACGTAGGGCTTACCTGCCTACCTATGAGCAACAACCTTTCACTATCGAAACTACAATGCCCTGCTCGTAGTAGACAATAGTTGCTATCCCCAATAGGTAACCATGCCCTAATAGCTGCTATGGTGTCGCACACTTAGACCCTAGTTAAATATATGAAAAGAATAGTAATTGAGAAATAATATACTAGTAAAAATTTAATAAAGAACTAATACATGTGCACATATACATGTGTAACAATACACTTCACATGTCACATCAAAGAAACTACCAATCACATGGTGACACATAAGGTGATTGGCAATAGGTGCCTTGGCGCACATATTTTAGTCTAACCTTTTTTGGGGTGTTTTTGGACAATGAGGCGAAGATGTAGTTGATTAGGCTACATCATTGATACCCAGAACCCTAAATAATAGCTTTAAGCTCTTAACTTAGATATGGAGATACGCAAAATTTTCATGAAAGACCAATGTACCGTTTAGGAGCTTGACGTGCGTGAAGTCAGGGTGTGTGAGTATTGGGTCCTCTCCCCTAGTTACTACAAGTCCTATGTAGCCGAGTTCAAATTTTTACGAAATTTTAAGTGCTCTATGAATTTTTTTAACTATTTATCTTAAATAATTGTTAAATTGTAAATCATAATTTTTTAAAATGAGGGAAGGAAAAATGTGCAGTTATATATAGACTCTAAAATACATGTTTTGCTAATTAAAAAATATAAATAAAAATGTGTCAATTAAAAATGTTTGTAATTGGAATTGGAATTGGATTTTTTTTAAAATGGGATTTGAGTTGAGAGTGTTTTAGTTATTTAGGATGAGAGTAAGTATGTGAATTAATGATTTTTTTATTTTTAGTGTTTTTTTTGTGGAGTTAGGGTAAGGTCCCATGGAGGCTCAAAATTTTTAAGGAGTCATTTGGGGAGCTAATGGTCATGTGAATTTTTTCTTTTTAAGTGGTCATCTTAAATTGTTTTTTTTTTATTGTATATTTTTTAAAAATAAATTTTCATAAATTATTTCTCTTTTAATTGTCTGAATATGGACACAAAAATTGGAGGGAAATGTTAAAAAGGAGGGAAAGAAATGTATGAAGCCATCTATAATTTTTTCATTATGCAGTTGTTACATAATTTCAACCCCCTCTTTTTTCATGGCATATTTTCAATCACTAAGATGTAGCTCCTCCACTATAATAGGGAAAGATTCTAAATTATCCTTTATACATAATTTAAAATTGGTAGTGTGATGGGACCATAGCATTAATGATCCCATGACTTAAAAAAATTGCTTATTTTAATGAGTGTAAATTTTTTATGATATAACATTTTTTAAAAACAAATTATTCATAAATTTTGGAGACAAAAATTTGGAGGGAAATGTAAAAAGGAGGGAAGGAAATATGTACAATCATGTGGCATATTTTTCATTATGCAGTGGTTGCATAATTTTAGCCTCCTATTTTTCATAGGTTATTTTCAATCCCTAAATTGTAGCAACACCACCATTATAGGAAAATATTCTAAATTATCCTTTATGTTTAATTTACAATTTACATGGGGCCACCTCTCCTACTGAAATTTAAGCAACAAACCTAAATATGCACACCCTATAATGATAACTTTTAAAAAATACCCCTATTTAATTTTATAAAATCCTGGCAAATCCTCGCTAAGTGCATTAATTTTCCTAGCAAATCTTTTCTTAAAAAAAAAAGTTATAGAATTTAAGAATCCTAGCAAATATTGGCTAAAGAAATTAATTACAATGGTAAATCCTTCCTTTAAAATTTTGCATAGTTTTTTTTTTAACCCAGAAGTATCCCCTAGCCCTGCCCCCCGAGAGAGACATGAGCATTGCGACTCCGCCCAGCATTGCCCACTGCGCCTTGCCTCAGGCTTACATTTGTGTCGAGTTGGGGCTAATAACGGTGGGGCGAGTGGAGGCGAGACTAATCCTTAGGGGACTGCCAAGGGGGCCCGCACACTCTGAACAACCATTGGATATTTTTTTGCATAGTTGGTCAGCGCAATCCCCCCATGTATTGTTTTATTTTTTACAATGTTGAAGTGGGGACCCAGGGGTGGTAGCCTCTAGCGGGGTCAAGGGGTAGTGCCCCTTGTGAAGGTCAGGGGGTAGCGCCCCCTTGTGGGGGTTGAGGAGACAATGCCCCCTTGTGGGCTCTAGGGGTAGTGGTCTTAACACATGAAGGCATTGGAGCACACACAAATTAAACATTTAAAAAAATTTGCACTTTAAAAATAAGACTAAAATAAGCTGATTGAATTCTGTAGCACTATAAGCATGTGCCTTTTAAAAGGTTTGCATGAACTATAATTTATTTTGAGTCACATGATTAGATTATGATCAAGCATGTGCCTTTTAAAAGGTTTGCTCAACCCATACTTTGTTTTGGGTCTCGTGATTAGATTATGATCAACCGTTGCACAATCCAAAATAAATTATCGGCTAAGCAAACCTTTTGAAAGGCACATGCTTATAGTGCCATGTAATTAATTAGAGCCATCAGATTATAACAAAAATCAATAGTGGAAAATGAAAGCCCTATTCCTTCACACACGATTGATCATAATCTAATCGCGCAACCCAAAAGAAATTATGGGCTAAGCAAACCTTTTAAAGGGAACATGCTTATAGTGCCATGTAATTCAACTAGAGCCATCAGATTATAATGGAAACAATAGTGGCAAATCAAAGCCCTATTCATTGACACATTTAAACTACAAAAATGCCTTACTTTCTATCCAAATCTCACTATCAATGATCCATGATACCTACAGGCCCACAAGGATTTGTCACTAGAATCTAGTTTGCATTTGTTGTAAAAGTTTTAGATGCTCCTACTTACTATTTGCACATAACAAAAGCATAAATGTTAAGATCATAGTTGTCTTAGGTGGACTTTACCAAATAGAAGAGTCATTACAAGCATTATGTAAAGTGAATGTCTATCACAAATTGTAAACACAAATTTAATTACTTATCCATGCAAATTTTAAAAAATAATATTAGTGCATGAACTTTGTATACTACTTGTATTCTTTGTATTCATCAGATTTGAGGCTCTAGGTTTTAGAGGCCATGATAATAAAAGAGACAGATGCTTGAAAACCTAATTATATACAATTTATAAGTGGCCAATCCTACCAAATGTTAATTTTAAAGTGAAAATAGCCCTAAAAGTAAGCACAAGTTTATTAGTAATAGCGATATGGCCCCAAAAGTAATGGCAAGAATGTAATATTAATGGAAAATATGATTAAGATTTGTAATTTTATATTATAAACTAATTGTGATTAGGCTCCAATCATGCATCATTTATTGTGGCAAAACAATTCATTTAATTTTTTTATAAAATAATGCTTAGGCAATTTAACCAACACTAAACTAAATTTTTATTAAAAATGGGTGATTTGGTCACCTTTATAGCTTGTACTATTTGTAAAAAATGAAGGCTCTAATTTTAACTATTCACCAATTGGCAAAGATTCACCACTAAAAAAATAAGTGGGTAGTATGCAAGATGTCAGTGATCAATGGTATAAAGGTGTATGGTGCAGTGCCAATGATAGGATCTTTTACACCCTTGTTGGAGGTGGTGCATATGTCAGGCTATGAGATTTATATGCATGTTGTTAAGTGATGGAAGACAACACCTCTAGATAGTTGTGGTGAATAGATTCTTCTTATTATGTGTTAGGCAGGGTATTTTTTGTTACTGTTGTTTGTATAGGCCCCGAGATATAAAAGTTTGGTATAGACCTTAGAATATGTTTTGGTTTCAGTATATGGTGTATTGTAGGTGGAAGGTAGTGTGTGTTGGGTTTGTAGGGTGATAGTTTAATGGTGATATTTTTGTAATGATGTTAAGGTGGTGATATTGTTATCTTATATGTGTGGTATTATAGTTGTAGTTGGGTTAGGGCCCCTCAAAAGAACCCCAATAATATAATTATAAAAAAATGTGTAAAGGATAAAAGTGTACACCTTGCACTTTTATTCCTATAATTTATACCTACTTTTGGTTACATCATACTGTATAATTTATCTTGTTTTGTACATAAACTAACCCTAGCCTTGAATCTATCAGCTAGCTAGCCACTCCTAATTCATAATGATTTGGGCTAATCATTCTATGCACATTTCCCTTACCCTAAACTAGAATGCATGTGTGAATTTGTCTCATGAACTCAATTGTATCACAACCTTAACCCCTTATTTCAAACTCTAAAACTTCCCACTCCTCGGATTGACCCTTTCAAAATTTTACCATAACGGGCATTATATTACACACCAAAACACCTTGAGTTAAGCATCTAGGATCTTGTATTTATTGACAATCCCAGGGCATTAGTACTTATAGTGAGGAAGAGGAATCACAAAGCATTGTCATAGAATAATTGCATTAGTATTACTTCATTACACATATCATCATAGTGACATGATAATCACTCACATTGCTTGCTTCTTTGATCTTGGTATATCCACAAGGGGTTTGATAGGTTATCAAGGAAATCATAAACCTTCCCTTTTCACATCACAAACCCCCATAGTACTTTTCACAAACACCCCATTTTCAAATGCACATATAGTCATAAGTGAGTGAAATTCTACAAGTCACAAGTGAGGGAAAAAACCACAACAAGGACATATTCATGCAAAGCCAAAGCCAAAGAATGCAGAGACTAAACTATAAGTACTGCCTCGTCCCAATGTAATTCAAAGTTACAATGTAGCTCTTTCACAATCTAAGTAGTGTAGATCCAATTTCATAATTCAAATTCCTATCATCGATCACAACGTACATCAAAATATTCATCATTGACTTCAACAAATCAACAAATAGAGATAAGCTCTTCTGACCTCTTGTTAATTCATTCATTTATTATCTCAGTTTTTAAATAATTAAAGTATGATTGTACTTAATTTAGAATTTTATCAACTAGATTAAATCCCCTAAATTAATTATAGGGTGTGCTTTATTTCCCTAAATTTTGGTGGAATTGGGAGATCTACCACCACCTAGGGGTTTGCTTTAGGTTATGCTTCTTCTAATAATCCATGGTTCTTTAATTGTTATTATTTCATTCCTTATGGGTTGCCATCAATCTTGTTTGTATCCTACATTTATTCTTATATCAAGGATTTTAATGCATTTTTTTAATTTGTTACATTGGATCCATTAGTCCTTGATGATATCATGTCCTTTTACCAAAAGGATGGTGATGCATGTTCCATGGATAAATTGTTCCAATATGTTCTAACCATTCGTCTTTCATATAACTTATCATAATTTTTCCTTCTATTTTAGATGTTTTGCTTCACTTATTCACAAGATTCATGATGGTTATACTCCTTCTTAGGCTAGTGATATTGATTTACCCTTGATTACCTCTCCTTTTCATGATATATGTATGAGGAAGTCCAAGATGCTTACCTAATTGATTCATCTTTCCCCTTACATGATGTTACCATAACCAATGATGATGGCATTTCCCATGCAACTTGTGATAGCCCTGTTGGGAATTAAGGTATCTCAACCTTGCAATTCCTAGCATTGATTATTATATATTTATTTATTTTGCTCAATTTTGTATTTACTTGCACATTTAATATGCTTTGAATGGTCAAGTCAAACACATGTGGATTTGGGTGTCCCATTTGAGGTGGCAATAATATGCCATGTGTCGGCATCTTGGATTATGATGGAGGAGTTATCTTGTATGACAGAATCTATGATGCGTAAGAGCCAAGTATAGAGATTCCTATGACAAGTGAGGACAAGTGTCGCAAAGTATCTTTGCATGAGAGAAAGGCATCTTTGGGTGCCCAAGTTGGGTTATGACATGTTGTAAGAGGAATATGTTATTTTTAGTCATGTATGACAGCTTCTCTTACAAACTTAAGTGTTGTCATGTTGCAGTTTTTTTTATGACAGCTGTAAGATGCATAAGAGCATCTGTCATTGCCTATTTTTAGCCTTGGAACGCTCTACCTTGGGAAGTCAAATCTACCATGTTATGACATATTTAAGAAAGGTGGAAACATGTTGGACAAGTGTCCTTTGACTACGTAAATGGCCACGTGGCCAAGATGGACGCCCATCTCTAGAGGCTTCTCAATATTGCCTTGTAACTCTATATAATGCATTGTTTTGGAGTAGTAGTTGCATAGTGTTGATAGAAGTACTGTTATGCTACCAGAATCACTCCAGAAATGATATTTACAGACTCCTAAAAGAACTTGCATTGCAAGTGTATTGTAATCCTTTACAGATTTGTTAATACATTGTGCAGGTTTTGGAGTGTGGGGTTTTTTACCTGAAAAGGTTTTCCCCACAATATATCTTGTGTCAATCTCTTTCTATGTGTTGTGTTGCTGTTGTAATCTTTATGTTATGTGTTTAACATTGCTTCAATTGTAAGGATTTAAACAAATTTGCATATTATTCCCCTCATTAGGTTGGTGTAGGAAGTGTGTTCCACGTACCTTGCTTCCTTTCAGTTGGTATCAGAGCTTGATCACCTTTGATCCTAGTTGTTGGGTAGGGTTTTTTTTGAGCTAATCTTCGATTGAGTGGGAGTTTGTGCAAAGTATTCTATAATCTTGTTGCAGGAAGAAGATGGCAGACACATCCAGAAGGATAGATTTGGAAAAGTTTAATGGCAACAATTTCGAGTTGTGGAAACTTAAGATGGAAGACATGCTTGTTGACAGAGATCTATGGGAAACAATTTCTCGAACAAAACCAACAGCAATGGCACGGGTAGATTGGGATCTGAAAGATCGTAAAGCTAAGGGTCTTGTGAGACTCTGTTTAGCTGATTATGTCCTATTAAATCTTCATGAAGAGAAGACCGTGAAAGAGCTATGGAAGAAACTTGGTGATGTTTATCAGGCCAAATCCTTGGTAAACAAGTTATTCCTAAGGAAGAAGTTGTATTCTCTGAGGATAGAAGATGGAGGATCGGTTACAGATCACGTGAATGCCTTCAACATGTTAGTTGCACAATTGACTTCTGTTGGTGTGAAGATGAAGGAGGAGGATTGTTGCATGACCTTGCTTTGTTCTTTACCAGACCCATGGGACCACCTTGTCATGGCCATTGAGAGCACTACTACCACCTTCAAGATGGATGAAGTGGTATCTTCGCTGTTGTCTGAAGAGATGCAGAGAAAGTCTTTCGAATTGGCAAAGGAGGCTCTTTGCGGTTCGTGGTAGGCCCAAAGAGAAAGGGAAAAAGAAAGAGAAGAAAGCTGAAAAGGACAAATCCAAATCCCATGGGAGATCCAAATCTCCTGGAAAGTCCAAGGTAGTGTGTTGGAACTATGGAAAAACTGGGCACTTCTGAAAGGAGTGCAAAGAGGAAAAAAAGAAAAAGAACACCTCCGATTCAGATTCTGACAAGTCACAAGATGATGGTAATGCTTTTGTCGCAACCTTGGCAACCCATGCATCGGAAGATGTGTGGTTGATTGACTCTGGTGCTTCCTTCCACATGACCTCTCATCGAGATTGATTTACAGAGTATGAAGAATACGATGGTGGGAAGGTGTACCTGGGTGATGATTCTCACCTAAAGATAGTTGGCTATGGAAGAGTCTTGATCCGATTCCCTGATGGATGAGTGAAGGGGATCAATGGAGTCATGCACATTTCTGGTTTAGCACGAAACCTTCTTTCTGTAAGTAAATTGAATGATGCAGGTGTGCAGGTTATCTTCTCAAGTGGAGGATGCAAGATGACAAGAGGAGCTATGGTGCTTGCTAAGGGTACTCAGAGAGGTACTCTGTTTTAGCTGGATGCATGCACTACTCTACTCAGTGCAATAGTTCTTTTGTTTCAAAGAAAAGAGCTTCATATTCCTCATCCTCACCATTGGAACCAGCAGTAAAGAAATGTGTTGCTTCAACTTCTGATGGTGGTGCTTTCTGGGTACCTAAGGGTGCTCATGCTTTGGAAATGAAACTTCATGCTGAGAAGACAATGTTGTGGCATGAGAGACTTGGCCACATTGTTGAGAAGGGTCTTAGATCCCTAAAAATTAAAAACCTCGTTGAGGGGTTAAATGATTGTAATCTTGAGTTTGACTTTTGCAAACATTGTGTATATGGAAAACAAAATTGTGTTCAGTTTTACTCGAGTTCTCATAAGTCTTCTGGTGTGTTGGATCTAATTCATTCTGATGTGTTTGGTCCTATGAATGTTCCTTCAATTTCTAAATCATTATATTTTGTATCATTCATTGATGATTACAGTAGGAGGACATGGATTTATTTTCTCAGAAGCAAATTTGAAGTCTTTAATCGATTAAAAGAGTTTAAAGCTTTTGTTGAGAATCAAACTGATAAAAAGATTAAGTGTTTGAGAATTGATAACAGTGGTGAGTTTTTTTTCACAGAGTTTGATAAGTTCTGTAAAGAAAATGGGATTGAAAGACATAAGACAACTCCATACACCGTGCAACAAAATGGATTTGCAGATTGGATGAACATAACATTGATGGAGAGGGCTAGGAGTATGCTTAGTGGAGCTAGCCTCGAACAAAAGTTTTGGGCTGAAGCTGTTGCCACTGCTTGCTACCTGGTTAATAGGTCTCCTACTTCAGTGCTTGTTGATAAGACACCCATGGAGGTGTGGTCTGGTAAGAAGCCCTCGTTGAGACATCTTCATGTTTTTGGTTGTGAGGCATATGCATATGTGCCTAAGGAGAAGAGGTCAAAATTGGAGAAGGAAGTTAAGTGTATCTTCATTGGCTATGGTGTCGGTGTGAAAGGGTACAAGCTTTGGGAATCTATGGCTGAGAAAGTGTTGTATAGCAGAAGTGTTATTTTTCATAGAGGTATCTCATTCTCCTGTTGTTTTACAACCAGAAGAAAAAGAAAAGAAAGAGGATGTGGTTCAGTTTCCCACTACCCCTGAGAAGACTATACTGAAAGACCCTATTGGACCTGATGATGAGGAGAGCTCTAGCAGCTCTGAAAGTTTAGAAGAGGAAGAACAACCTCCACCTCAGCCTTTGAGGAGGTCTACACGAAATAGGAAGCAACCTAACAGGTTTGGTTATTCATTGCTTGATTCTAGTTGTGCTTTTGCCTTGATTTCTAACATTGATGAGCCTAGAACTGTGACTTGGGACTTGGTGCCTTTGCCTAAAGGACAAAAACCTGTTGGATGTAAATGGGTGTTCAAGAAGAAATTTGGTGCAGATGGCAGTGTTGAGAAGTATAAGGCCAGATTGGTTGCGAAGGGGTATTCACAAGTGGAGGGAATTGATTATGGTGAGATTTTCTCTCCTGTTGCAAAGCTGACATCTATTCAGTTCCTGTTATCTCTTGTAGCAGCTTATGATTTAGAAGTGGAACAATTGGATGTGAAGACAACTTTTTTTCATGGTGATTTGGAGGAAGAAATCTACATGTCACAGCCAGAGCACTACATGGTCAAAGGTAAATAAAATCTAGTTTGCAAGTTCAAGAAGTCTTTGTATGGTTTGAAACAGTCTCCTAGGATGTGGTACTTGAAGTTTGATGCCTTTGTGTTATTTATTAGATTTTTGAGATCGAAATCAGATATTGTGTGTATTACAAGTTTGACAATGAACGTATTCTCATTATTGCATTGTATGTTGATGATATGTTACTGATTTGGAATGGTAAGAATATGATTTCTAATTTGAAGTCTCAGTTGTCAGCACAATTTGAAATGAGAAACTTAGGGGTATACAGGTACATTCTAGGAATGGAGATCAGAAGAGACAAAGCAAACGTAAAACTTTGGTTAGGCCAGAGTAAGTATGTTAACACTGTGTTGGAGAGATTCAGTATGGTGGATTGCATACCATTGATTGTTGCTATAGTTATGGGGACAAAGTTATCTGTTGATGATTGTCTAAAGTCTCCTTCTGAGATGGAGGATGTGAGCAGAGTACCTTATGCTAGTGCAGTTGGCATCTTGATGTATGTTATGGTCTGTACAAGACCAGACATTGGCCCAAGTAGTGGGAGTCCTTAGTCAGTTTATGGCTAATCCTGGATGGGTACATTGGGATGCAATGAAGAGAGTGTTCAAATATTTGAGGGGTACCTCTGAGTATTCCTTATGCTATCATGGTTATCCTATAGGACCTCAACATTCTGTTAGTATTCGTGGATTTGTGGATTCTGATTGGGCAGCTGACATTGACAGTAGGAGATCCACTAGTGCCTATGTGTTCACTATGTTTGGTGGAGCTATTAGTTGGATGAGTAAGTGATAACCTGTGGTTGCTTTGTCCATTACAGAAGCAGAGTACATGGTAGAAACTCATGTTTGTAAGGAAGCCATTTGGCTTAAGAGGTTGTGTCTAGATATTGGTTTTGATGCAGGACAAATTACTATATGTTGTGACAGTTAGAGTGCGATTTGCTTAGCAAAGAATCCTACTTTCCATGCCATAACAAAGCACATTGATGTTCAGTATCATTTTGTTTGTGATATGGTAGAAGATGGGAAGGTGATGTTGGAGAAGGTTGACACTTTGAAGAATGTTGCAGATGCATTGACGAAACCTGTTGGCACAGATAAGTTCAAATGGTGTTCGAAGTCTATGGGCCTCTTGGCCCCTAGCAGTTAAATCTTGTCTTTCTATTGGCTCTTGCAAGGTGTTCAACAAGTGGGAGAATGTTGGGAATTAAAGTGTCTCAACCTTGCAATTCCTAACATTGATTATTATTTATTTATTTTGCTCAATTTGTATTTACTTGCACATTCAGTTTTGGCATTTAGTTTGAGGTGGCATTGTGACATGTCATCTTACTTGGAATATGCTTTGGATGATCAAGTCAAACACATGTGGATTTGGGTGTCCCATTTGAGGTGGCAATAATATGCCATGTGTCAGCATTTTGGATTATGACGGAGGAGTTATCTTGTATGACAGAATCTATGACGCGTAAGAGCCAAGTATAGAGGTTCCTATGACAAGTGAAGACAAGTGTCATAAAGTATCTTTGCATGAGAGAAAGGCATATTTGGGTGCCCAAGTTGGGTTATGACATGTTATAAGAGGAATATGCTATTTTTAGTCATGTATGACAGATTCTCTTACAACATTAAGTGTTGTCATGTTGCAGTTTTTTTATGATAGCTGTAAGATGCGTAAGAGCATCTGTCATTGCCTATTTTTAGCCTTAGAGTGCTCTACCTTGGGAAGTCAAATATGCCATGTTATGACAGATGTAAGAAAGGTGGAAACATGTTGGACAAGTGTCCTTTGACTACGTAAATGGCCATGTGGCCAAGATGGATGCCCATCTTTAGAGGCTTCTTAATATTGCCTTGTAACTCTATATAATGCATTATTTTGGAGTAGTAGTTGCATAGTGTTGATACAGGTACTGTTATGCTGCCAGAATCACTCCATAAATGACATTTGTAGACTCCTGGAAGAAATTGCATTAGAAGTGTATTGTAATCCTTTACAGATTTGTTAATACATTATGCAGGTTTTGGAGTGTGGGGTTTTTTACCTGAAAGGGTTTTCCCCACAATATATCTTGTGTCAATCTTTTTCTATGTGTGTGTTGCTGCTATAATCTTTATGTTATGTGTTTAACATTGCTACAATTGTAAGGATTTAAAAAATTTTGCATACTATTCCCCTCATTAGGTTGGTGTAGGAAGCGTGTTCCGTGTAGCTTGCTTCCTTTCAAGCCTCGTGTATGTTATTGATGGCCCATTATTTCATGATAGACTAGTTCATATTGTTCTTAATGCACATATTTTTTTAAATTTTTTTTAGACTGTAGGAATCGACAAAGCCCCCTATAACCTGCAGGGCGCTGGGTAAACTTTTTAATGTGACTGGTGGTGCTGGCACGACACGCCCTCCGGTACTATGTGGGCGGGCGGATTGGACCTCATGGCTTCTTTCCTGCAATAGGATGCTTTAGCCAATCAAGCCAGGGCCCCCACCCAGTTCTTAATGCACATATTATTAGAGAACCAGTGACAAATTATTTAGTGGAAATGAAAATGCCATTTATGTGTTAGATCTTTTTTATCTTCATATTATGAGAACATGTACATGATAATGTTTTCCTAATGAATTCATTTAGAGATACTTTAATTGATAACGCTTTATGATTTGGTTTGATATGTTTCATTTTTATCATAGTTCTTTCCATTTTTTATCACGTGCTTTCATATATTACTTTACTTATTTCCGTAGAGTGTGTTTTGATAACAATTCTAATATTTCAACCTCTTGTGGCCATCTATTAAGATGTCTTATGAACTTGGTCATGCTCTTTATGATATACAAATTTTAGATTGCATAATAATTCTTATAATTCCTCTCATAATGACCATTTCACCCAAGTACTACCACATTACATGCATGTGCATCTAAAAGCGTTACTTCAATTTTAAGATAATATACAATCTAAATAATTTGAGTGATAATTATCTTAAAAGTAGGTATATATATATATATATATATATATATATATATATATATATATATATATCTGCCACCAAGGGGGTAGCTTTGTTTATATTAGATTTCAAAATGTCCCTCAAAGAGGGATACAAAGGAGTTTACAAAATTAAGGCGATTGGAGGAAAAGCAACCCCTGCTTCAATTCCTCCAACCTCTCAAGCTAATTACCTGTGAGAAAATTTGGGTGTTCCACAATGAAATTATAAAATGGGGCAAACTTTTGAACGACAATGCCTTTGATGAATAGCTCAAGGCACCTGCACAACTCCCATTAGTCTTTAGAGTCTCCTGGTTGAAGATGCCACCACAAGCTCATGATGTATGTTTATGGTCATAGTTTGATATTATCGCTTGGCCTTTTTTCACCTAGGGCTATTTTAAAAACTAGTTGGTCGTGATCTTGCCGAATATTTTCCTGCCTATGAGATCTATGTAGAGGCCTAGAAAATCTCCCACCAAGACATGATCATGGATATGTCCACCAACGAGCGTTTGCACCTTGAGCACTTCCATAATCTCTATCTCCATCACCAAGTTTTTGATGGAGAAGAGCCATTTTAGCTACGCCAAAACCTCCTCCTCTCTACAAGCACACTCAATGCCTTCGACCACCACCCAATCATCCATCTTGTAAATAAGGTGTCACAACAAGGCAATGTATATCTTTTTTTTCATCTTGTAAGAGAAAGGATGTGGGATGAAGCAATTTTTGCAAATTGAAGTGACTAACTTCCACCACGACCATCGTTGGAAGGAGCTTGTGCCACATAAACTCACCTAATTTGACATGATAATCTCCTCAGACTGATCGCACCCTTTATTTTCTAGCAAATCGGTCACCTTGTTCGCTTCCCTATAAATATGTCATATAGAGAAATCTTTTAATTGATTCAGAATGGAGATAATCTTTTCAAAATTTTTACGTAGTTTCTAGTTGATTGTGCGTCGTGCCTAAACCACCTTGATGCAAAGCATTGAGTCACCTTCGATGTCTATATGGTCTATTTATTTCTCTCTATATAGCTTAATCCCTTAGTACAAGGCTTCAAATTTGGCCTCATTGTTAGTACTAGTTGGCAGTCATTTGTAAACTACCTGAATGAGGACTTCCACTTGGTCCCTTATGATACAACCACTTCCAGTGATCTTAGGATTGCCTTGAGAGGCCCCGTCGAAATTCAATTTCATCCTACCACACTATACCCCTCAAACATGACTCAAGCACAAACATAGACGAGTCAGCTTCGATACAACACATGAATCTTCTCCTTGCTAATGGTGACCTCCAAGTCACTCTTGCTCTCGTGGCAAAAGCTAGTCGAGTGGAGGCATAACCCAATGGTAGTTCTATTCAAATGGAAGAAAAATGTCATGAAGAATAGTTGGCCAGTCATGGGGCCTGGTCTATGCTAATATTTATCCTATAATGGATATAACCCTATGACCTAAAGGGTCACTAGTTGTCTATCTCTTGTTTGGATTCCAAAGGTTCAAATGCCTAGATGGATATCGATTTTGTTCATTGATGAGTATTGAACATTGTAACCTTTCTTCGTTAACTTGTATGATTTGTTGTATGATGTTTGCTTGTTGTATAACCCTAAGGGTGTGTTCTTGTTCTTCTAGCATTTGTTGAGTGTGTTGTGGTCTTGGATGTATCGACTCTATTTCCTCAAGGATAGCTCTAACCTACTCACCTCTAATTCTTGGGCACATTTGTATGCTTGGATAAGAGAGAGTTGACTAAATTTGAGCAAGGGTTGGCCTTTTGTTTAACTTAAACTTTGTGATGTGACCAAAGTTTTTCTATGACTCGACTTTGTGATGATATCAAGGAGTTTTCGACTATGTTTTGAAATTGACCTCATGATAAAATCGAGGGTTTTGATTTTCTCTTTTTCTAATGTTTTTGTGTTTTGATGTATGCAAACTAAATTAATGCAAAACAATTTTTTTGTCCTTTTCCCAATGAATGATAAGATGATTTAATTAACTAGGAATTGAAATATGAATGCAATTCAACATGGATTTTCCCAAATGCAATCTAAGCTATGTTTTCATGTTTTTCAAGACGATTTTGAATCTAAACTAGGAATTTAAAATACTTGAATGAAATTTAATCTATGAATTGCAATGAAACTAACTTAAACAATGGTAATCTAATCAAATTGAAATAAATCCTATCAAGGAAGTTGCAACACAATGATTACTTTCTCCAAGAGCAAAACGTGATTTAATTAGCTACGAAAACATGAAAAGAACCTAGATCCTTTGGTGCATGAGCTTCACACTATCCTTAGAAATCCTTGTATTTGGAAGCCTCTTTCTCCTCTACAGCATCAGAGCCTTCCTCTTGGCGAAAGGGATGAAGGGAAAAATATTTGATTCAAAATGGCTCAAGCTTTGAGAGCTGAAATTGAAAATGAATGAGCTCAGGGAGAGCTAAGAGTTTTATGAAAAGACTATTTGAGCATAATGGCTATGGATTGGGAGAAATTTGAGAGCATATTAATGCTATGGAAGCTTTAGAAAGCTTGGCAAACTATCCTAAGCATAAAAGAAAAGGCACATGCATCTTGCAATGAGCATCAAGATGTTAGTGGAGAGAAGCAAAGATTATCAAATGACTGCAACAATGGATTTGCCTCCCATAATGCATATAGGAGGGGGTATTTATAGTTTTGAAGAGCTCATAACAAGTGGGATTGATTGAGAAGTTAACTCCTTTGAGTGAAGAGTTGACATGCTTGATTGATTAGAGAATTGGGTTGATTGGACAATGAACTAAGATTGATAACTTATCACTCATGGAGGAAGGAGAGTTAGAATGGGAATAAGGTGAGATAAAAATTGATCAATGAGAGATAATTATGGATTATTGGGAGTGAAGAATGGACTAAGAAAAGACTAGGCTTAGTTAGGGTTGAATTTGCATGCAAACTGGAGTCAAAACAAAGCTAATTTGGGTCGAAACTGAAGAGGAATTCATATTCAAAATATAACTGGGTCACCCCTTTTGACAGGGTTGGTCACCCCTAGAGGGACCATGGGTTGCCTAGGGGGATCAAGAAGTGACAAGGGGCATGGTGCAGGGGCACCCCTTCAACACCCTTCAACAGAACAAATATGCACAAGAGGGAGAAGAATAAGGTTTTAATATATATTTGGACACTTAATGTTACATGTAGCATTTGTATGTCATTAATTAATGTAACATTTTTGGAGGACATGTTATGTTTTAACATCTCTCAAATCCCGAGGTCAGTATTTGACATCATGGACAACAGTAGGCATTTGGGTTATGTGCAAGATTACATCACATATGTCATATTATCTGATGTTTTGTTGTCTTAAGAAATACAGATGCCATGTGATTAATTAGGGTCTCTGCTGTTAATCTTGAAGAAATCAAAATCTCGCAAATAGAGGAGAGGGGTTAACAAAAACAGGAAGAGATGGTCGAACGGAGGAGTTCTTCTTCCATTTTCAGGAAAATCTCTGTAATTAGTCTGTGTTTGAAAAGGTTGAAATGAGGAAATAGAAATTCTGAAAATTGTGTTTTGAAAAGTCTGAATCCTGTGTGAAACCTTCGTATATCAAATTGTTCTATATATTATCTGTAGAGAACCGTTTCATATTTAGCTTAGTTTCCCTATTGCCGTGATGCAGGTTTAAATCCATTCCATTGGTGGATTTCTGTGAAATCAGTGGAATGGATTTGTAAAATAATTTTCCATTTTTGTTCCATTCTTTTGTTTGTTATACATGGCAGTATAGAAATGGCAGAATCCGTTTCAGAGAGGGTTATCGGTGGGAAAATTTGAATATACATTTCCTATATATATCGCAAATGAATGTAGGTATTTGCTTTGTTTATATCACTGTTGCGTCTAAGTATCCATTAGAGTGTATATCGCCAGTGTACATTCTGTGTTAAACCTTGTGCATGTCGAGATTGTCTGAGGAAATACATTTCCTGTGTATATGTCCATGGTATGTCATAGACAGTGTATGTGTATATTGTTATTGTATAAGATTGTCAATTTGTGTGTATACTACAATTGCATTTTGCTATTGCATGTTGAAGATACAACGAAGACATATAATGTATTTGATACAAATGGTGACCGGCCGAAATGGTAGCTAGTTTGTATGTTGGAAGGGTATTTGGTCCGTAGATACAAAGGATGATCGGTGATAGCAGGGAGGAGAACCAACTCATCAAGTCAATACATGTATAGTCGAAGATGAAGAATATCGGCGTAAGGAGTGTCGTCGGAAGCAAATTTGGAAGTCACAGCCAACAACAGGGTCATGCCGATAGAAGGCATATCTGTGTGAGAAGCATGATCGAAAGAGAAGAGTGAAGTCTGACTGAAGGTGAAAGTCTTGCCGATGAAGAGTATATCTGCATGAGATATGCCATCGGTGGAGAAATTAAAGGTGTCGCTGATAGTCATAGTCTGGCCGACGAAGGAGTTGGCGTAAAGGGTTTCGGTGTGACCTTAGTCATCGGAGTAAGTCAGTGTGGAGAGCCCGATAGGCACAAAAAATGAAATACTCATCGGTGTGAGTTTTGGTTTTGGTGAGCAAGGAGAAAGCTAGGCCGATAACGAGTGTTTGGCCGATGAACATAACAGTTTCAGCGAGAGAGACCGTCGGGAAGAAAGAACGGGGGAAGGCCGATAAGGATAAAGAAGCACAGTTTGGTAAGACGTTGAAATTCTCTTGCCGATTTTGACAAAAACAAACATTTTGCACGTTTTTGCTGAAGACCTCTGCATCAAATTGGTATCAGAGTAAAGGAGCATTCTTTGGGAAGAAGAAGAAGACAAGATGTCAGAAGGAGAAGGATTAGAAATGTACCCAACAAAGATGACCAACGTTGAGTTGACGACCTTAGTAAGAAAGCACATGGTAGAGAGCAGAGCAGATAGAGCTCAGAATCAGGCATTGAAAGAAGAACTAGAGAAGTTGAGGGACAGAGTGGAGAAAGGGGAAGAAAACTCTGGTGAACGAGAAGATGGGGATGAAGAGGAGACCCCAAAGCAGGAAGAGATAGTGGTTCTTGCAGACCAGAGACCCTTACTCAATGCCCTCAAGTCCATGGAAAGAAGGACCATGGATATGAAAATAGACTTGCCAGTGTTTGCAGGAAAAATGGAACCTGATTCGGTGATGGAGTGGATAGACTCCTTGAATAATTTCTTTGAGACCGAGGAAATACCAGACCACCAAAGAGTGAAGATGGCTTAGTCCAAAATGAAAGGACCTGCACTGACTTGGTGGAATTTCATCCAAGATGACAAGGTGAAAGAGGGAAAGAACAGAGTTGCAACATGGAAGAGAATGATGGCTTTAGTGAAGGAAGCCTATGTTCCATTGGATTATAATATCCAATTACATAAGAGGAAACGAAATTTGAAGCAGAAGGAGCTAGATGTCAGCTCATACATAGAAGAATTCATGAAACTGTGTAAAAACAAAGGTAAAGGAAGGTGAGGAAGAAAAGGTAGCAAGATACCTCAATGGATTGAGGTTTAATATCCAAGAAGACATAAGTATGCATAACCCAGAGACAATTCAAAAGTGCTATCAGTTAGCACTCAAAGTGGAAGACAAATTAAAAAGAAGGCATGAGCAGAACAATAGAGGTAGAGGGAGACAACAGAGAGGAGGAAGAAGTCCTTTTAGAGGCAGAGGATTTGGATACCAAAGTGAATCCAACCAAGAGAACAGCAGAGGAGATAGCAGTCAATATCAAGGGGGAAATTACAATCAAAGAGGAAATTTTAGGGGCAGAAGACCACCATTTAGAGGGAAATCTCAGGGCAGAGGACCTATCAGATGTTACAATTGCAATCAAGAAGGCCATATAGCTAGCAGATGTCCAGCAAAGACAACAAGTTCAATAGGAGAAAAGAGGATCATTCTAATCCAAGAATCTGATTGTCAAAGTGTAGCAAGCTCAAGCACTAATCAAAGTGTGAATGCTCCCGACAGTTATGGGTATCCTGAGAATGGAGAATCTTTGATGATTAGGAGAGCAATGACCACCATGAAGGTGCCTGGAAAAGAACCTCCACAAAGGAAGTCTCTCTTCAGAACTACTTGCAAGGCAGGAGGAAAGGTATGTAAAGTTCTGATTGACTCTGGATCTACTGAGAATTTCGTGTCCATTGAGATGGTAGAAAAGCTTAAGCTTAGGAGACTGCCACATCCTTGCCCATATAAAATTTCATGGCTCACCCAAGGTCAGCAAACAGTTGTAGAAGAACAGGCTTGGGTAGAATTTCAGATTGGCCCATACAAGGATAGGTTATTGTTTGACATTGCCAAGATGGATGCTTGCCATCTCCTATTTGGAAGACCATGGCAGTATGACTTGAGAGCATAGCATGATGGAGTTAGAAACACCTATTCAATTACCAAGAATGGTAAGGTGATAGAATTGCTTCCATTAATGGAGAAGGAGGTGGAGTCAAAAGGAAAAGAAGTCAAAGTGATGATGGTAGAAGGCAAACAATTCATGAAAGGGATAGGAGAAGGAGCAGTTACATATGCTCTAATCCCTTGCCTAAAGGTAAACAAAGAACTGCAACAAAAATTCAAGGGAGAGAAGAGACAAAAATTCATAGACCTAGCTATCCAAGAGCTATTGGACAAGTACAAAGGCATTATCTCTGATGGAATGCCAAATTCCCTACCACCTATTAGGGACATTAGCCATTGTATAGATCTGATCCCATGATCTACACTTCCAAACAAAGCAGCATATAAGCTCACTCTAGATCAGAATACAGAGGTAGCAAAGCAAATTGAAGAATTGTTGGAGACATGCCTAATTGGCAAAAGTCTAAGCCTATGTGCAGCACCAGCTATACTAGCACCAAAGAAGGAAGGCACTTGGAGACTTTGCACTGATTTAAGGGTGATCAACAAGATAACTATCAGGTATAGGTTTCGAATCCCTAGGATAGAAGATTTACTTGATTGTTTAGGAGGTGCTAAATATTTCTCAAAAATAGATTTGAAGAGTGGCTATCATCAAATTAGGATTAGACCTGGTGATGAGTGGAAAACTGCATTTAAGACTAATGAGGGGTTATATGAGTGGAAGGTCATGCCTTTTGGTTTGTCCAACACCCCTAGTACCTTTATGAGGCTGATGAATGAGGTCTTGAGGGAATTCATAGGAAAATTTGTCATAGTATATCTAGATGACATCTTGATTTTCAGTAATATGAGGGAAGAGCACCTCATCCATATAGACTTGGTTCTCAAAAGGTTATATGAAGAGAAACTAATGATCAATTTAGCAAAGTGTCTATTTATATAGGAAGAGATCATCTACTGGGGATTTGTTATCTCACATAACAAACTGAAAATGGATCAAGAGAAGGTAAGTGCCATATTGTCTTGGCCAACTCCCAAAACCTTGAATGATTTTAGAAGTTTCCATGGGTTAGCAACCTTTTATAGGAACTTTATAAAGGGATTTAGTCATATCTGTGCACCCATGCTCGACACTATAAAGGGAGGACAGAAGTGCAAGTTTACATGGACAAAGGAGGCAGATAATTCCTTTGAAACATTGAAGAAGAAGGTGGCAGAGCAGCCAGTTCTTGCATTTACTGACTTCAACAAAAATTTTCAAGTAGAATGTGATGCGAGTCATGTTGCAATTGGAGCGGTACTCAGCCAAGAAGGTAGGCCTATTGCATTCTTCAGTGAGAAATTAAATGATGCCAAGAAGAGATACTCATCCTATGATTTGGAGATGTATGCTCTAGTCCAGTCACTTAAGAAATGGAGGCATTACTTGATGCCAAAAGAATTCATAGTGTTCATAGATAATCAGGCCCTCAGTTTCATAAACAGTCAAGAAAAGCTGAACCATAGGCATATGAAGTGGGTGGAAACTTTGCAAACTTTCACTTTCACGCTCAAGCACAAGAAAGGGATTAATAATAAAGTGGCAGATGCTTTAAGCAGGAGAGTTCTGACCATCAATCAGATCCAATTGGAGAGTGTTGGGATTGATTCTTTAAAGACAATGTATGATGATGATGAAGACTTTGGCGAGATCTACAAGGTATGTACCTCTTTTGGAGACAAATATCATGTTGAGTTCTCTGAATTTCTGATTCAAGAAGGATTACTTTTCAAAGGTGGACACTTATGTATTCCAAGATGTTCTATGAGATTGAATATTATTCAGGAGAAACATTGTGGGGCCATGGCAGGACATTTTGGTCTGGATAAGACTCTTGATCTTGTGAAGAGGCATTACTATTGGCCTAAGCTATAGTCAGATGTGAGAAGATTTGTGGAAGCATGTGTGATATGTCAGAAAGCAAAAGGGAGATCCACAAATGCAGGTTTGTATCAGCCATTACCCATTCCTTCTAGGCCATGGGAGAGCATAAGCATGGATTTTGTACTAGGTTTGCCTAGGACAAGGAAAGGATATGATAGTGTTTTTGTGGTAGTAGACAGATTTAGTAAAATGGCACATTTCTTGCCATGCAAAACCACTTGTGATGCTTCGTATGTTGCAGACCTGTTTTTCAAGGAAATAGTGAGGATCCATGGATTGCCATTGAGCATAGTCTCAGACAAAGATGTAAAATTTATTGGCCATTTTTGGAGGACTCTTTGGAAGAAGCTTGGAACCAATTTGTCCTTCTCATCAGCCTACCATCCTCAAACCGATGGGCAGACTGAAGTTGTTAATCATTCATTGGGAAATCTGTTAAGGTGTTTAACAAGGCAGCATGGAGAGAAGTGGGATAATATCCTACCCCAAGTAGAATTCTCCTATAATGACACCATCAATAGGAGTACAGGAAAGTCACCTTTTTAGATAGTGTATGGAATTCATCCAAGGGGTATCCTAGAACTAAGAGATCTACCTACAGGAGAGCCTATTAGTGCAGATGCAGAAGATTTTGCTTCAGCCATCAAAGCAGTACATGATCAAGTGAAGAACCAGCTCCAACAAACTACATTGCAGTACAAAACTTATGCTGACAAAAAGAAAAGAGATTTACAATTTGCGGTTGGAGATTTGGTGTGGGTGAATCTGAAGAAGGAGAGACTCCCCAAAGGTAAGTATACCAAGCTCATGTAGAGGAAGATTGGAACATGCTAGATTTTAAAGAAGTGTGGGCAGAATGCTTATGAGATCCAACTTCCTCATCTTGGATTGTCACCCATTTTCAATGTATGTGATTTGACTCCATACAAGCCAAATGCAGATATATAACAGGAACCATTGCAGGATGCAGTAGATGATGATATTCCTAAGCATGTTCCACCAAAATTGAAGAAGATATTAGAATCGAGAGTGACAAAGAAGACAAGGGACAAAGAGTACATGGAGTACTTGGTAGCTTGGCACAGACAACCTATTTCAGAGGCAATCTGGATGACTGAAGATCAGATTACAAAATTTGGTGCCAATTTTCAAACTCTGATCTCAAAAGGGCCTTGAGATCTCTTCTCCGGGGAGTATGGTGCAGGGGCACCCCTTCAACACCCTTCAACAGAACAAATATGCACAAGAGGGAGAAGAATAAGGTTTTAATATATATTTGGACACTTAATGTTACCATGTAGCATTTGTATGTCATTAATTAATGTAACATTTTTGGAGGACATGTTATGTTTTAACATCTCTCAAATCCCGAGGTCAGTATTTGACATCATGGACAACAGCAGGCATTTGGGTTATGTGCAGGATTACATCAAATATGTTGTATTATTTGATGTTTTGTTGTCTTAAGAAATACAAATGCTGTGTGATTAATTAGGGTCTCTGCTATTAATCTTGAAGAAATCAAAATCCCGCAAACAGAGGAGAGGGTTAACAAAAACAGGAAGAGATGGTCGAACGGAGGAGTTCTTCTTCCATCTCCAGGAAAATCTCTGTAATTAGTCTGTGTTTGAAAAGGTTGAAATGAGGAAATAGAAATTCTAAAAATTGCATTTTGAAAAGTCTGAATCCTGTGTGAAACCTTCGTATATCGAATTGTTCTATATATTATCTGTAGAGAACCATTTCATATTTAGCTTAGTTTCCCTGTTGCCATGATGTAGGTTTAAATCCATTCCACTGGTGGATTTCTGTGAAATCAGTGGATTGGATTTGTAAAATAATTTTCCATTTTTGTTCCATTCTTTTGTTTGTTATACATGGCAGTATAGAAATGGCAGAATCCGTTTCAGAGAGGGTTATCAGCGGGAAAATTTGAATATACATTTCCTGTATATATCGCAAATGAATGTAGGTATTTGCTTTGTTTATATCATTGTTGCGTCTAAGTATCCATTAGAGTGTATATCGCCAGTGTACATTCTGTGTTAAACCTTGTGCATGTTGAGATTGTCTGAGGAAATACATTTCCTGTGTATATGTCCATGGTATGTCATAGACAGTGTATGTGTATATCGTTATTGTATAAGATTGTCAATTTGTGTGTAGACTACAATTGCATTTTGATGTTGCATGTTGAAGATACAACGGAGACATACAATGTATTTGATACAAATGGTGACCGGCCAAAATGGTAGCTAGTTTGTATGTTGGAAGGGTATTTGGCCCGTAGATGCAAAGGATGACCGGTGATAGCAGGGAGGAGAACCAACTCATCAAGTCAATAAATGTATAGTCAAAGATGAAGAATATCGGCGTAAGGAGTGTCATCGGAAGCAAATTTGGAAGTCACAGCGAACAACAGGGTCATGCCAATAGAAGGCATATCTGTGTGAGAAGCATGATCAGAAGAGAAGAGTGAAGTTCGACCGAAGGTGAAAGTCTTGCCAACGAAGAGTATATCGGCATGAGATATACCATCGGTGGAGAAGTTAAAGGTGTCGCCAATAGTCATAGTCTAGCTGACGAAAGAGTTGGCATAAAGGGTTTCGGTGTGACCTCAGTCATCAGAGTAAGTCAGTGTGGAGAGCCCGATAGGCACAAAAAATGAAATACTCATCGGTGTGAGTTTTGGTTTTGGCGAGCAAGGAGAAAGCTAGGCCGATAACGAGTGTTTGGCCGATGAACATAACAGTTTCGGCGAGAGAGAGATCATCAGGAAGAAAGAACAGGGGAAGGCTAACAAGGCAAGTCAGGCCGATAAGGATAAAGAAGCACAGTTCGGTAAGACGTTGAAAGTCTCTTGCTGATATTAACAAAAATAAACATTTTGCACGTTTCTACTGAAGACCTCTGCATCAGGGTGACTCACTAGGACAAGGTCCTATAGGTGGTTTCGAGCCCTAGAAATGGTCACAAGGGGCTGAGGAAGACATGTAAATCCAGAGATTGACTAGAAGATAGAGGGAAAGAGGGTCACCCCTTGTAGTAGGGTAAGTTGCCCCAGAGGAGCAGGGGTTTCCCCCTGCGGGGCCATGGATTGCCTGGGGGGATCAGGAAATAATAGGGGGTGACTTAGAAAGGAAACAATGGGTGTTAAAAATGATGAAGGGGGATGATCTAGGAGTCAATTAGAGGCCTATGAGATGTTGAATTGGATGAAAGGAGCTCAGGGAAAGTGTATTCCCATCTTGCAACACTAGGGGCCTAAATCAATAAGGTTGGAAAGCGACAAAATTAGAATATCGACAAGAAGTGAAGGGTGAAGACACAGGGCCTAGGAGGGTTAGCTAGGGAACTGGGGAAACAAAAACAAAATGGGGAAATTCGATCCATATGTCACCAAGACAAATGCTATTGAGATGGCATAATTACATGCTTACATGTATGTGTTTAGGATTATAGCTCATCATCAGATCATTATGTAGGCTCATGCGCATTCTTAGTGCTTACATATTCCCCCCCTCAGGGATGGTAGGCTAAATGAAGAGTAGGCACCATTATTGAATTAGGCCTTACTTATTTTTGTTATCTTGTAATTGCACCTGCAATAATAGGCATTATCTCAACATCTAAAAATGTTTAAAATGAGTACTAAAATTGAAATGAGTAAATGTACTGTTGATTTGTGAGTTGTAGGTATACCTGAGTCACCTCGCTTCTCCATGGGGACTTGCAAGAATGAAAGCACACAAAATGAGGGCACAAGAGCACTACAAATGCAAAATTACTCCTAAATACATCAAAAAGAGGAGGAGAGAGGAGAAATTGGTAGAAATAAAGTCAAGCGGTGACGAAATTGTACATGGAAGTAGTCAATGGAGAGATTTTGGCGAGGGGATCACAAAGATGGCATCTAATCTTCCTTCTACTAAGTATCAAGTACATAAAATGCGAAAAACTACTCATGTAACCCTAGATTTGCTTTCGTGAATTTTGGCCAAATCAATCCGTCATTTTGTAAATTTATTGTTGTATTGTGTTAGTTTTACTTTTTCAGTTGTTTTGCAACTTGTTATTTGTCAAAATTTAATTGTTTTTGGCAGTTTCTGGGGTGATTTTACCCTCCCAAGGTATGGGGTAGGGTCCCCCTTGTGACAGAACTAGTCACCACTAAGGATCAGGGCATGGGTCACCTAGGGGGATTTCCCTAGTGAAAGGGGCGGCCCACCCATAGTGCTTTTGGATGGTGTCTTCTATGATTTGATGTTTCTAACGCTCGATTTTGTCTATTTTTCTCTACTAACCTCTTCTGTTTATTGTAATTTTCTAACGATATATGCTTTTTTTGTGAAAATTTGTCATGTTTTGTGCTTTGTTTTTGTGAGATTTTCTATTTTTGGGGATCTAACTTATCATTCCTTGTATGTGATAGGATGGACACATTTGATGGAATGTGACACGTGACCAAGCTTGGTTTGCCAAAGCTTATGGGGCTTTGTCTTCTAGGGATCATTCTATTGTTAGAAGGACAAGTTTGGATCTTATTGCTCAGATTTCGATGGTTCATCCTCCTTCACGGATTTGTTGTGACATTCTTACATGTTGGGATGCAGACAAGAACACCTTTTGATTTTTTTAGGTATCAGGAGAGTGGACCATCACTCTTTATGATATATATAACATACTAGGTGTTCTTGTGAGAGGAAAGCACCTTCATCTCCCCAAGATTGAGTCTAAGCGAGAGCGACAATCTTATGGTTCTATTATGGGGTTTACCCATCCAAATGACAAATTAGGAGTTCAACTCATTTCAGTTCTTGACCTTGACATTTGTCCTTTGCGAAAGGTTGTTATTGGATTGATTTTTTCTAGGCTATCAGGGGATAAGGGATCAACGAGACTTAGATGGTGTTGGGCACTAATCATTCAGAGGCTTGAGTAGGGTACACTTTTAGCATGGGGGATTGATATCCTTGCCATGGTCTATTGAAACTTGTATCGTATTTTAAGGTGAGGGGCTCTTGCCTTTAGTCATCCTTCTCTGATTATGTCATGGATTTATGAGCATATTATACTGTATCAGAGAGATGTACCACTCCCAAACCCTAGACTACCAAGAGTTATGCATTGGGGTCATATGGGTACCTTTGATACTTCTACTTGTGTTGTAGCTACCTTGATTGATGCATATTTCATTTGTGATCCTTATACTAATATGGAGGGTCGATGGCTAGATGATAGCTAGATTTGAGATTATTGTTGAGGTGTACTTCACTTGCGAAATAGAAATGGGTTGGTTGAGTCTCATTACATCACTCAAGTTCTTTATTAGTTCAATGAGGACTTTCTAGAGGACTTGCCCCTAGTTTAGACATGCTATAGATATGCTTAGGAGATGGTGGATGTATAGCACAAGGCATCCTTCTGGACTACCTTGACTTCTGGTGTTCTGATTACGAGGCCTGGTCGTGGACTAGGATAGAGATGTGTGAGGCCTTCCTCTACTTAGGGGTTGGTGGTCATTGAGGAGGAGTTTGAGGACTCCTCAAATGAGGATTATGATCCTGAGAGAGAAGAGTTTGATGAGGTTAGTATTACAAGAGTCAAAAAGATTCCTTCTGATGAGGAGGGAGCTCTTTCGTGATTCTTCTTTGGATGTTCTACTCCCTGCCATGGGTCATCCACCAGAGTCTCTTCTTGTTGATGTTCATCTTCCGTATCGAGTTGGTCATCATAGTGATATTCTTATTCCTTCGTATTATGTGGGTTAGGAGATCGTTTCCCTGCGAGCTAGGATTTTTGCACTTGATGCTAAGAATGTTGCTCTTTGAGAGATGGCTAACCTCAGAGTTCGTAAGTAGGCTTCACAAACTGATACGACTGGTCCTTCACATGCTCCTAACAAGGTTCCTTCTCATTCCCATAGGACCCATAGAGGTTTTGATGCCACTAGTAGTCATAAGAGGCCTAGGAGCCAGAGCCCTGAAGGCTCGGTTGGTCAAAATCATCCTTGAGGTTCTAGAGAGTCTTGGATTTCTATTTTTCCTCCTTGCATGTGGAGACTTGCACACTTGAGTGCACTTTTGTTCCTGAATTCAGACTTATGTGATTCGGCTAAAGTTTAGTGTCACATGCCTCCATCTTCTATCTTTTGTGCATGCTTGGAATGCTTAAGATTTTGGTTATTAACAACACAATGATAATGGAATGTTTTTGGTCTTTTTTTGAATATATGATGTATGATATGCATGGATGCAAGGACATATGCAATTATGAATGTAACATATTTCTATTTTATGTGATACCATGAGTTATGAAATGAAATGATTGCTTTTGATTTTCAATTTTTGCTATGCATGAATGTGGAACAAACAATGTGGCTGCTCTTAAGTAAGATTTTTGACCTAGGGGATTGCAAGTTAACTTGGCATAAGGAGACCTATTGATCTTTGGGATAGAATTTGGGGACTCAAGTGGGAATGAGGAGATGGAATGTTTTTTATTTTAGCTTTACAAAAGGCTAAACATTGATCCTTATCTAGACAAAACAATTTGGCAAGCTTTCAACTTAGACAAGTAACAAATTTTATTAGTACCTTATAGACTTAGATCAAAGATGGCCAACAAGGTAGACCTGGGGTAAAGGAAAGGCTCTAGAGCAGAAGATGGCCCTAAAGACAACTAGACTCTTAGGTTTGATCAACTAGTAAGTGTGTGTGCTTTGTACCTTCCTTTTTTATTTTCTCTGATAGACGTCACTCGCGTAGCTTTGAACTTAGATTTATCTCCACTCGAGAGTACGGACATCAACAATCTTCTCTTTTTTCACTCTTTTTTGTATCTCTTTTTTTTTGTATTTTTTTGTATTTTGCAATGCCTCACTTGAATCTCTTGCTTTTGCTTGGAATTTTTGGTGCTTTTTGACTTCTGATGCTTCGGTATTCTACTGTTCTAATAATTCTTTCCAATGATTTCTCACACTCTTATTTTTTTGATCTCTTATTTTTTTATTCACTCATATTTTTTGATTGTTTCTTGTAGAGTTATGACCCCCTTGACATTTTTGGCCAAGAAAGATAAGGGGTTGAGTGCCACCAAAAGTTTTCACTATCCAGTCAGACTTTCCTTCTACTAAGGAGGAATGAAGAAGGTCTACTTGCAAGCTTTTATTGAGTATGGTAGGTTTGCAGATTAAATTTTCTTAGACTTAACGTCATGAGTTGTTAAGACTAGGATCAGTGCAAAGCTAAGAGCTAGGCTTTATTTAGAACTATTGGGAAATGTAAATAGGGGCGTAGTGATAAGTAGTAAACATGATTATAAGGGATCTCAAAGGCTCGAAGGGGAAAATTATACCTAAGAAACCTTAGACTCCTTACTAAGATAAAAATCAAACAAGAGCATGTCACTCACAAAATGCATGGTGGAACAGAATGAAGAAAACAAAATTTTTGAATTTTCATGATTTTATAAATTTTTTTGACTTTTTTGGATTTTTTTTTTGGAGTTTTCTATTTCTATGATTTTTACATGATTTTTTTAGACATAATATTTTATGAGGTGGAAGGCGTTAACCATCTCACAAAATTCTTCACCTTCCATAGTGCACAAAAGATAAACACCATTTCTGACACTTTCTTTGACCATGTATGGGCCTATCCAATTTGACTTGAATTTACATCCTTCTCCAGCTCTTTTGTTAATTAGGTTGTTAATTCTAAGTACCAAATCCCCAACTTGGAAATGCCTAGGAACAACTTTCTTATTGCATTGCTTCTTGATTCATGAAAGATAGGAGTCATGTCTCTACACAACTCTTAATCTTCTTTCATACATCATTTCTAGTTCTGCTAGTCTAATTGCATGGTATTCTTCGTTATCTAACAATCCTTGTAAAGATATCCTTAAAATTAATAATTCAACCTATAAGGGAAAGACTACTTTTGACCCAAAAGTGAGGGCATATGGCATTGTCCCAATAGGTGTACATATGCTAGTCCTATAAACCCAAAGAGTGGGGTATAGTTGCAAGTGCCAATCTCTTTTAGAATCTTTCATGATTTTTACCAGAATTGCTTTTAGTGTCTTATCGGTTTCTTATGCTTGTCCATTCCCTTGAGGATAGTACAAAGACGCCGAGTTATGATTGATGTGGAATCTTTCACGTAACTCTCAAACTTGTTGATTCTTAAATGATGAGGTATTATCTATCACTATCACTTGAGGGATTCCAAACCTACATATGATCTGATTCAAAATGAATTTAGTGATTACTACTCCTGATACCGTAGTTAAGGGCATTGCTTCCACCCATTTGGTGAAGTATTATGTTCCTATGATGATAAATATATGTCCATCAATCAAAGGTGGGGATATTTTTCTGACTAAATTGAGTCCCCATCTGGAAAAAGGCCAAGGAGTGACTATTGATTGTAAGTCCCTTGTTGGTGTATGATGAACAAGTGCATAGATATGACAGTTTGGGCATCTTTTGATGAATTTAACCGCATCTCCTTCCAGCAAGGCCAAAAGTAACCTAGTTGATATATTTTCCTTTCGATAGCATGACCACCAAAGTGTCCTCCATACATTCCACTATGACATTCTTCTAAAATTTTATGTGCTTCTTCTTTGTTTACACAAAAAAGTAGGATTCCGTCTAATTCCATTCAGTATAAAACATCGCCAATCAAGACATACCTCACAACAAGGACACGTAAATGTCTCTTTCCTAGAGAGGTTAGGTTTTCAGTATAAACCTTGTTTGCCAAGTAATTGATAATATCTTTGTACCAATATGAAGAAGCATATTTTTTGAGGTCAATGGCACATATTTCCTCATCTAGGAAGTCTTCATTTATTGGTTCCTCTTGGGGAAATGGATTATTTGCCAACCAATCAACGATTATTTGTCCTTTGATAGATTTTTGGTTAACACAAGTTAACTCGAATTCACTCAACAATGTTAGGAACCGCTTGCTCTTCTACACAACATAGGTTGATTTAAGAAGGTCCTTAGTTGTTTTGACCATATGATGACTCTCGTTTCTTGATTCAACATGTAGTAGCAGAGTCTCCTCATAGCAAACACTATAGCCAAACATTATTTTTTAGCTTGAGTGTAGTTTTTCTCATATTCTAATAATGTTTGATTGATAAAATATATCACCCTCTCTCTTCCATTATCATCTTCTCGAGCTAGCATACAAGCTATTGAGATTTTTATAGCTCTAAACTAGAGGATAAAAGGTTTATCGTGTCTAGGAGGCATAAGCATTGGTGGAGTTAAGATGAACTTTTTCACTTTTTTTAAAGGCATTCTGACAATCCATCATCCATGTTATCTTGTCTTGTTTTTAATATTTGATTGATGGGATGAATTTTGAAATCCACGTCTGGTAAAAAATGTCATATCACACCCAATTGTCCCAAGAAATTTCTCACTATGGTTTTACTTTTTGGTGTAGTGACATCTAATACTGCTTTTACTTTGGCAGGGTCTACATCAATTCCTCTTCAATAAATAATGAAACCCAACAATTTTCTTGCTATCACCCCAAAAATGCACTTTTTCAGATTTAGCCTTACCTTGCACTCACATAATTGGGTGAAAATCTTGGGAAGGTCTTCGATGTGTGTTCATCGTTGTTTAGATTTGGCTAGAAAATAATCTACATAAGTTTCTACTATTTTATGGATGAGATCATGGAAAATGTGAATCATGGCTCTTTGATAAGTGGCCCTAGCATTTTTTAGACCAAATGACATTAGTATGTAACAGAAGATTCCCCAAGGGGCAGTAAAGATTGGTTTGTTTTGGTTGACCTCTGCAATCTTTATCTAGTTATAACCTAAGAATCCATCTATAAGGGAAAGCATTTCATATCCTATAATGGAGTCTACAATTTGATCTATGGATGGCAAGGGGAAGTCATCTTTAGAGCAGGCTTGATTAATGTCTCTAAAATTGAGACATATTCAAATATTCCCATTTTTCTTCAAGACTGGGACAATGTTTAATGAATATTCCACTGGTTTAATGAATCTCACATTTAATAACTTCTTCGACTCACCTTTTACCATTTCTGCAACTTGGGGTTTTATGTGTCTCATCTTTTGTTTGATTGGTTTTGCGTCTAGTTTCGTTACTAGGTTGTGCACTATGATTTTTGAATCTAAGTCAGGCATGTCTGTGTATGTCCAAGAGAAAACATCAGAGAACTCAATGAGGAATTATGTGTGTTCTTCCAATTCTTCATCATTCAAATCTGGCCCCAGTTTCAACATCCTTGGTTTTTCAAGGGTTCCTATGTTAAGATCAATGGTATTTCTAGTTAGCGAAGGGTGTCCTTCAAAATTTTGAGGAGCTGGTGGTAATTCTAAATTTTTATCTACTTGCAAGATTTATAACCCACCTCTAAAATAATCATCCAGATGAGGAAGGAGTGTGTATCCCTTTTTGTGATAGACTCTTAGGAGACCATCATATGCATGTAGGTATTCTAAAATGGCTGTCATTTTTAGCATAAGCTTTCATTGGAATTTCCATCTTGTCTTCTACATAGCTTAGAATGTTTGGTAAGTCATCAATTTCTAAGAATGGGCCTCCATGTACTAATATGATGAATTCCAAATTTTGTAATTAAGCATGAGGTGTGAACATAGTAGTTGAGATAGCCATTGAATATGCTATCTGATTTTCTTCCCTCGGTATAGCCTTCATTGAGAAATAATCGAAGAATTAGATTAATTTTTGGATGGTGTCTTTATATGGTTGTAGTCGTTCTGATTTTGTTTCATAATTCTCTAAAACTTGGTTGATTATCAGTTGGGAGTCTCCAAAGATTGCAATGTTTTTAATTCCTAGCTTGATGGCTAGCATGATTCCCAAGGATAAAGCTTCATACTCTGTGATGTTATTGGTGCAAAAGAAGTCTAGCCTAAAAGCAAAAGGCAATACTTTTCCTATTGGTGAGGTGAGAACTATTTCAGCTCCTTCTCCAGTTTTGCAACTTACTCTGTTGAAATGAAGATTCCACAGGTTTCCTATGTTTGAGGACGTAGAAGTTTCTCCTTGTTCATAAATTGATTTTGGTTCTTCTGATTCTTCCTCGACGATCTCAATTGTGTGAATTTGAAGACTTTTAGGGTCTCTAATTGTATTGATACTGAAGTCTTGGTCGCAAGGAATAGATACCACACTAAAAGGGGCATATGACTTTGTCGATCGTGGGTCAAAAGGGAATTGTTTTTTCATACATGATTTATTGAATGATGTTTTGATAATGTTTGCAATTTATTGGGATGTCTCTCCTTTGTTGATAATTTCTTCTTTGGTTTTAGTCTCTTTCCCCTTTTTCTCTTGTTCCATTCTATAGACACTGAAGGGGTTTGGATCTCATTTGATAATGTACTCATGTCCCTCATGACCAAAGTGTATTTCTTGAAATAAGGTTGAGGTGATTGCCCTCATCCCATGAACCTAGGGTCTTCTAAAGATCATATTATATGTAGTTTTAGCATCAACCACATGGAACTTTGTTGAAAGTGTCTCTGGACCTAGAGTGATTGGTAAACTAATTTCACTAGTGGTTTGGATGTTCTAATTATCGTACACTCTGAGGGTAAAGGTTTCTAGTGTAATATGTGTTTCATCATAGCCCATTCTTTGGAGGAGAGAAAGTGGTAGAAGATTAACTCCAGCTCCTTCATCTACAATGACGGGTTTAATAGTAATCTCTTAGAATTGAATTCATAGGTAAAGGGTAGAACCTCCCTTTTGGGATGAAACATCATCCAATAATTTTGCAAGATTGAAAGCCAAGATGCCTTGTTCTTCTTGAACATGACGTCCTACTTCCAAGACTTCTAGAAAGTCTTTTCAATGGGTAGGTGATTTTTTGAGTAGGTTTATCATTTGTTTGAAAGTGGTCTAGGTGACAACTTGATCTATCTGGTTTGATCTTTGGATGACGTACACCTCTTGAGGTTGGTCTATCTCCATATGAATTAAGGTATTTTGGTCAGGGGTGTTTTGAGGTTTGTGTGTTGGTTTATCTTTCTTTTGAGATTGGAGAAAGGTCATAAACTTTTGACGTTGCTCATTGGAGAAATTCAAAATGGCTTTATTGAAAGAATGACAAGTCTTTGTTTCATGTCCATTGGTATTGTGAAATAAGTAATAGGTGTTGGGTTCATAGGGAGTACGATCCACCTCCAGACATTTTGTTTACGATCTTTGGTAAGGTCTGTGGTTTCTGATAGTGTTGATGTTTTTGTTTGGATATTGACTGTCTATTGCCTCCCTAGAAAGGGTACCTTCCTAGTTGTTGTTCTTTTGAGTTGTCAAGCTTCCATTTTGACCATAAGTTTTTCATTTTCTATCAATGGTGTTTTGGTCAATTCGCAACACACTCTCTATTGCTTCCTCATAAGACTTGTAAGGTAGTTTTTGGACTTCCTCTCAGGTGTCCTTGTTAAGGGCATGCAAGAAGAGGTCACATAGTTCTCTGTGGTCCATATTTGGGGCACTTGTCGGTGAATAAAGAACTTATCTCCATCATGTGATGAAATGTACCACTGGCTCGTTCACGTCTTGTTTTATTGTTAAGAATTTATGTATTCCAATCTTAATCAGTTTGTTCATGTCAAAAGCCATGACAAACTCGCTTATGAGTTGGCGGAAGGAGTGGATTGAAGCTTCAGGCAAGTGATAGTATTAATCTAAGGCAATCCCTTCGAGTGTCTTTGGGAAGATTCTCATCACAAATCCATCCCATGGGAGGAGTTCTCTTATAGCTGTGGTATACACCTTGATGTGTGAATTGGGATCTCCTTCGCCTTTGAACTTTGGCAGGTTTGGGAGAGGTCTTGGTAGTATCATGTTACGAATTGTATGGTCTAGAGGTTCTTTTAAGTATTTTAAGTAAGTCCCTAAGAACACATTCTAAGATTGTAGGGTTGAGAGTATCAACCCTGTTGGTAGAGTTTGTTAGATTTGTGCTTGATATCCTGGTATAGTGGAGTAAGTGGCCTGATAGTTTTGTGTTGGATGGGTACCACTTGGAAATGTATCATTGCTTCCATTCCATGAATAGAAGCTTAGATAAGGGGGGTTTTGAGATGCCACTTAGTTTTATTCAGTTCTCATGTGTGAATTTTTATTCAACTTGATTCTCTTATCTTGTGGAGGTTGCTCTACCTCTAGGGTCCTGATTCGTTGGACCAATGTCGCTATGAGATATGAAAGAGTAGCTATCCATGTTCTTTGTGCTTCACTACTTTGTGGAGTTCTAAGATTTGTTCCAACCACTTGTTCTCTTGAAGTATTTTCTCTTTGTTCTTCTTGGCAAATGACATGTAAGGCCTCTCGATCCTCCTTAGCCTCTTACAAGTGCTTTTATAAGTGTGCTACCTCATTATCTAGGTGTGTTGTTCTGTCACTTGTTGAGGGTTGATCTACTTGGTGGATTTATGATTGCACAAGCATTCTAGGTGCTCTAGAGTGAGCTGGTTGGATGACGATTCCTTGTTCCCATGCAAGATTGTTCAATGTGAGAGAACGATGAGGTTGTCTCCTATTATTTTTGTAGTCAACATCTTCATGCTTGAAGTAGTTTGTTATAGGTGCCAAAGACTTAGATGGCACACATGTATCAAAAGATAGCCTTTCTGGTTCCTTTGAAGGAACAATTCCTTGATTTTCACCCGATTTCATCATATTTGTGGGTGCCATAGACACCACAATATAAATGGAATGAATAATGGAGACGTCGAGGATTAGGATGAAGATGAAAACTAAAATGGTGGAAGGTAGGATTGATGGAAAAGTGAGAAAGCTCAACCAAAAAGGCTTTTTCTCTTCACGTCGGGTTCACCAAAATATGTACTCAAAATGTGACTCAAGCACAAACGCAAATGATCTAGCTTTGATACAGCACATAAACCCTCTACTTGTTGATGGTGACCTCTAAGTCACTCTTGCTCTTGTGGGAAAATCCAGTCGAGTGGAAGCATAACCGTAAGCACAAAAATCACACACAGCCTCCACGAGGACTCCTATGATGATTTTAATCCTTGTCACATACATGTAAGCATGAAATAATGTCCTCTAAGCAACAAACCTCTTGATGACGTGTCTTCTTTCTTGTCTTGTGTTGATTCCTCTTTGTCGATTTCTCTCTCTCCCCTTTTGCAACACTTTTTGACACTTTTTGCGACACTTGTCAATTTGTGTTTTCTAAGCTTTCGACCTTGCTCCTAAGCCTTGTAAGCATCTTGTAGGTGAGTTTTCACCTTTCCCCTATGTTTTTCATCCTCTACACCCCCTAGAATCCTTCTAGAGGTCCCCCTATCTATCTCCCACTTTGAGTTTTCAGTTCCGCTCAACCAATCCAAATCTCCCCCTATTATTTCTAGATCTCCCCTGGGAGATCATGCAGATGCAAGTGCAGATTTGGATTCTTGCACATGATTGACCTGTTTCTAGAGGTAGAACCCCTCCTTTTCCTCTCTTTTGTCATTTCCCACCTTACAGTTCTCCAGAAAACCCTATCCAGCTCGGATCTCCCCCAGTCGCCCTCGGGTGACCCAGGGTCACCTAGGGGTGACCCTACTGGCATAAGGGGCGACCTTGTCATGTTTTCAGCTTCGAAAAAACTCAAGTTTCTCACTCGTTTTAGCTCTGTTTTTGCCCGTTTTTCTTCCAGTTTGCATGATTTTTGATGCCTAATATGGAGTTGACTATTTCATGCACCCACACATGCATAATTAGCTCCATTTGATCTAAAATTAACAACTCAATCAATCTCATGCATCCTCTCAACTCCAATTCCTCTTCAGTGATAAGTTATTATTGATTTATCACTCCATAGTTAGCTGAGTTCACTGGGTAATCAACCTTGTTAACTCCCCAATCAATCCTTGTTAACTCATCAATCAAATGAGTTAACTTCTCAATCAATCCCATTCCTCAAACCTATAAATACCCCCTCCCTCAAACACAAAGGGAGGCAAATTCATTGTGCACACAACTCTTGCTAGTTTTTATTCTCTGAATTAGCATTCAAATACTCTCACAGGACGAAGGTCCCTTTTGCTTTATTCATTGTTCAACCAAGCATCGTTGCGCTACTTCATTTCAACGCCATTGTGCTCAACCAAAGCTCTCATTGTGCTCTTTCAAGCTTCAACAAGCTTCTTTTTGCTTCTTTGTGTAATTTTATTGTCAAGAGGTCTTCCCGCTACTTCAAAAGGACTCGAGGTTGCCAACATCAAGGATTTCTAAGGGTAGTGGAGTCACACAAATCTTCATTTCTTTTAGGTTCCTTCATTTCTTTATTCAATTCATAGTAATTAGAAAACCAAATTTACTCTTGGGAACAGTAAATCTTTGCATTTTCCTTGATAGTTAGATCTTCCATGTTAGAATAATTGTTTTCATATTCCTAGATCTAGATTATTTGAAGAAGCAATTTCCCTTTTTTACATTAGATTACTTCAAAGCAATCGAAAACCCAAAAACATAGATTAAACTTGCAATAGGAAAAGTCATATTAGCTTGCATTCATATTTCCCTTTCATAGATTAAAGAGCACTTTTCATTTCCAAAATACTAAAAAAGCACAAAAACACGTTTGCATATCATTTAGCTTTACATTCATATAGAAACCCTATAAAAGACAAACTTGCAAACCCTCGATACCATCACGAGGTAAACCACACTTAAATGATTCAATCAAACCCTTGATCACATCACAAGGTAAAAACAAGTCAAAACATAGCCAAACCCTAGGTCAACTAAACCCTAGGTCAAAACCCTAAAGGTTGACTAGATTGAGGAAATCAATCCACAACAACAACAAGAGACCTTTATTCTACCACAACAAGACCCATTTGTCCTCTTATTTATAGAAGAACAAAGACGACTCCAAATACAACGAGAACTCATTCAACGCATAGAAAGACAAGGGAACATAAATGAAAGAAACTTCTTACCACACAAAGGTGGAATAGAAGAAACGCCAACAGGAGAAGAGAAACTAGTGTCCCTTCGGGTCATAGGGTTATCTCAACAACAACTAAAATTGAATGAAACATTCAACTTAGCACACAACAACAAAGGCCACAGAACTTGCTGACCCCTCTCCATGAAGTCTAACTCTCCAGCGAGCTAGAACCCCGCCGTGTCTTGCCTCCTCTCGACTGGCTACTTTCATAAGAGTGAGAGTGACGTGGCGGATTGCCTCGTGGCAAGGAGGGAAAGGTTTGTGTGCGTGCCAAAATTTGACCTGACAACCCCAAGCAATTGAAGTCATGATTTTGAGTGTATAATAACTCAAGCGTGGTTCTGTTTGCGTGGAAGCAAAATGTCATGGAGAGTGGTTGGCTAGTCTTGACGCATGGTTTGTGTCAATTTTTATTTTGTAATGGAGATAACCCTATGACCTGAAGAGTCACTAGTTGTCAATCTCTTGTTTGGATTCCTAAGGTTCCTGATGAGACAAATCTGTGGCTATGTTAATTTCTGCATATATCTTTCCAAAAACCCTAATACTGTGCTATGACATATATATAACATTATTATGATTATAATTATCTTTTTAATGAATGGATATGCATGCTTAGTCCTTATTTCTTTTAGATAAAATCTTTTGACAATTACTGTGAATTCTGCTTTCAAATTCATGCTATATTGAGTTCTTGTCCAAGTTGTATGTTGATTGCATAAGGATTATAGCAAGGAGCTTTCTATAAGCCTCTGGACCCCTCCAGAGCCACCTTACTAATGAAGAACCCAAACTCCATATGGCTCCGGATTCCTACAACATTGCAAAGGAATCGTCCTCCTCCTTTGAGTCGATGATTATTGAAGCAAAACTAACACTAACATTGAAATCCACTAATGAAGACTCACGAACAATTCTAGTTGTTTATTCTAGTGCCATAACTCCTTAACAAATCTAGAACTCCAATTCAAAGTCATTTTGGTTTACAATAACTAAAAGTGGCTCCCCAGTTCACGCCCGCACCATCCAAAGCCTGTCTGACTACCGTCAATCGTGCTTGATTTGGAATCTAATATGAAGTTTCAAAATTAAAGGAACTTTCAAAGAATTGAATAAAGCAATTGGTTAAGTCCAAGTTTCACTGTAGCTAAGACTAGTGTAGTTATTTCATCGAATAAATGCTCGATTGTATAAGTAGGAGCTTAGTAGATTCTTAGAGTTAGTCTCAGTTTTCAAAAGTTAAAAATTACTATTTTCTTAGGAGGTAATTTTCCCGCTTTCATCGTGTAGCTACGCCCATCTAGGTTGAGATTCAATGAAAATAAAGAGAATTTATGTTGAAGTTGATTTAGCACAGGAGGATCCTTCCTACTTGGAAAGTAGGGCCTGCTTCCACAACAGAAGAGATCTTTCGATACACCTTTTTATTTGTCCTTCTTGTTATCATTTCCTATGTGTTAGGATTAGTTGATGCATTTTTTGTGTGCAAATGTTCTAAGTGTCTAATACCTGTAGGTTGTTCTTTAATTCAGAAAAATACCAAGAAGAAGTTCTGTCATTTAAATATTTTACTTTGCGAAACAACATTGGTTTATTCCATTGAATTAGTATTGTGGAAACAAAGGTTAACTCATTGATCTGCAGTTATTTACTCATTAGTTCATTTATGTTATGTGATAAGATAGTTTCCAATGTTTTGATGGTTAATGTAGTTTCCTTCCTACAAAATAGCTTAGATATTTTTGATTCCAGCATGTGTGTTTCTTTCAAGCAATTAGATTAGTTTGAATTTCAACATGTGTGTTTCTTTTAAGCAAATAGATTAGTTTGAATTTTAGCACGTGTGTTTCTTTTCGTAATTAGAATAGTTTGATTTCCTAGTAATTTTCCTTTCAGTCCATTGGGATTCAGATCCACACTCCAACCCCCACAACCCTTACCGCAGAACGCTCCAGACACCTCTGGATTGATAAAATTGAATGATGATGAATTGAAAGAACTATGACAACCTCATCAGTTCCAATGTCTAGATGGATGTCGATTTTGTTTGTTTATGAGTATAGAACATTGTAACCTTTCTTCGTTAACTTGTATGATTTTTTGTAGGATGTTCACTTGTTGTATGACCCTAAGGGTGTGTTCTTGTTCTTCTAGCATAGAGTTGAGTGTGTTTTGGTCTTGGATGTATCAACTCTATTTCCTCAAGGATAGCTCTAACCCACTCACCTCTAATTCCTAGGCACATTCACATGCTTGGATAAGAGAGAGTTGACTAAAGTTGAGCAAGGGTTGACCTTTTGTTTAACTTTGACTTTGTGATGTGACTAAAGTTTTTCTATGAGTCGACCTTGTGATGATATTAAGGAGTTTTCGACTATGTTTTGAAATTGACCTCATGATAAAATTGAGGGTTTTGATTTTGCCTTTTCCTAATGTTTTTGTGTTTTGATGTATGCAAACTAAATGAATGCAAAACAATTTTTTTGTCCTTTTTCTTAATGAATTATAAGATGATTTTATTAATCAGGAATTGAAATACAAATGCAATTTAACATGAACTTTTCCAAATGCAATCTAAGCTATGTTTTTTGTGTTTTCAAGATGATTTTGAATCTAAGCTAGGAATTGAAAATACTTGAATGAAATCTAATCTATGAATTGCAATGAAACTAACTTAAACAATGATAATCTAATCAACTTGAAATAAATCTTATCAAGGAAATTGCAACACAATGGTTACTTTCTCCAAGAGCAAAATGTGATTTAATTAGCTACAAAAAACATGAAAAGAACCTGGATCCTTTGGCGGATGAGCTTTGAACCATCCTTAGAAATCCTTGTATTCGGAAACCTCTTTCTCCTCTATAGCAGCAGGGCCTTCCTCTTGGCGATAGGGATGAATGGAGCAATTGATTAAAAATGGCTCGAGCTTTGGGAGTTGAAATTGAAAATGAATGAGCTCGAGGAGAGCTAAGCGTGCTATCAAAACACTATTTGAGCACAATGGCTATGTCTTGGAAGCAATTAGCATATCAATGCTATGGAAGCTTTAGAAATCTTGGAAAACTATCCTAAACATAAAAGAAAAGGCACATACATCATGCAATGAGCATCAAGATGCTAGTGGGGAGAAACAAAGCTTATCAAATGGATGCAACCATGGATTTTCCTGCCATAATTCATATAGGAGGGGGGTATTTATAGTGTTGAAGAGCTCACAAGAGGTGGAACTGATTAAGAAGTTAACTCCTTTGATTGAAGAGTTAACAAGCTCGATTGATCAGAGAACTGGGTTGATTGGACAGTGAACTAAGATTGATAGCTTATCACTCATGGAAGGAGAGTGAGCATGGAAAGAAGGTGAGATAAGAATAGATCAGTGGGAGCTAATTATGGATGATTGGGAGTGAAGAATGGGCTAAGAATAGACTAGGCTTAGTTAGGGTCAAATTTGCAGGCAAATTGGAGTCAAAACATAGCTAATTTGGGCCAAAACTGAAGAGGAATTCATGTTCAAAATGTGACTAGGTCACCCCTTTTGACAACCTTGCTGGTCACCTTTTGGGACTAGGGGTTACCCCTTGGAGGACCATGGGTCATACAGGGGGATTAGGAAGTGACAAGGGGTGACCCATTAGGACAGGGTCCTATAGGTGGTTCCAAGGGCTATAAATGTTTAGAAGGGGCTCAGGAAGACATATGAATCCGGAGATTGACTGAAAGATAGAGGGAAATAGAGTCACCCCTTATAGAAAGGCAGGTTACCCTTGGGGACTAGGGGTCACCCGGGGGGATCAAGAAATAATAGGGGGTGACCTAGAAAGGAAGAAATGGATGTTAAAAATGATGAAGGGAGATTATCTGGGAGGTTAATTAGAGGCCTTTGAAATGTTGAAATGGAGGAAAGGAGCTTAGGGAAAGTGTATTTCCCATCTTGTGACATTAGGGGCGTAAATTGACAAGGTTGGAAAGTGACAAAAGTGGAATGTCTATAAGAAGTGGAGGGTGAAGACACAAGGCCTAGGAGGGTTAGCTAGGGGATTGGGGAAATATAAACAAGATGGGATCTTCGTTCTACGTGTCACCAAGAGAAATGCTACCGAGAGGGCATATTTACATGCTTACATGTATATGTTTAGGATTATATCTCATCATCAGATCATCATGTAGGCTCATGCACGTTTTTAGTGCTTACACACATGGAGGGGCCATTCAACACACATTTGTCCATAACACAACATTCTTCCCAGAGTACCCGATAGGGACCTTGAACATCTTCCACTTTCCAGAAATATTATCATCCTAGGAGTTGAATTTATTTGGAGCTGAGGAGATCATTCTTGTATTCAAAAATTCAAAAAATTATCAATCTCAAACCTAATTTTAACCTCTTGTACTGCTAGGGATTTATCATCAAAAAGCCTACGGTTCGTCTCCTTCCATAAATGCCAAATCACCATCGATGGGCTTACTGACCAAATCCTTACCCAAGTAGATCTCTTGTAGAGACATAGCTGGCTGATGAAGAGATTTTGTAATTTGTAGGGAAAAGGACCACTCCATCCAAGCATGTCAATAAGACAAGTCTAACATTCATGGATAGAAGGGCAAGCAAGGAGAAGGTGATCCACTGATTCCACGCTAGAAAAACAAAGGGCGCACCTAGAAGGCCCAAAAATGCCTTTTGAGTTAAGCCTATCTTCCATGAGGATATGCTTATGAAGTGTCATCTAGGCAAAGGCACCCACCTTCGAAAGGACCTTTCCCCCTAACATAGGTCTGCAGGACAAAATGAATCTTCCTCCAGCTATTGTTAAATATTATAACCAAATTTGACTGAGTATCTCCTAGATTTAGCCACTGTCCAAATGATTTTGTCTTCATCACCTTGCAAGGAAGTAGACATATCATTAAGTATCTCTTGGAGTTTGTCTTTATCCATTTGAGGAATGGGAGCTCTTTAAAAATCCTTCCAATGCTAATCTGAATCTCCTTCACTTGACTCAATGTAATCTACCACCTTATCGCTCCAAATGTATTCCATGATTTTGCAACATCCATGCAATTTAGGAATAGAGTCTAGATGAGTCTCCTCATTCTATGAGTCCATCCAAAATAAAATTGAGTTCACATTGTAGATGTTCTAAGAGAGGATTTCATGATATGTGATTTGGAAGAAAGCATGAAGTGCTATATATGTGAACCACTAGGCGGGTTGGTAATAGTGAGAATATGGCTAGGATTCCTGCACTCCAAATATTTCTTCTATAACACTTGGATCCAGAGTGCGGAGAGGTTCTAAAACATTCTCCAGACTAATTTGTCCCCCAAAAATTTGTTCTACCTCATTATGCACTAGATTTTTGCCCCCAATGGTCATAACCCCTATTTTTCAATAATTACATATGAATTTAAATATTATTATTTAATCCTTTGTCGACTAATTTTGACTTGTGTGTGTGCAACAGGGACACTCTCTCACTCTCTTGATGAAGAGAGAGTATCATCGAGGTAGAGGGCATTTAGCCGATTGAAGGTGAAGTGATGTGAAGGGGCCTGAGCACACACCACATAGTTTCATGTAGACTTAAATTGCATAAACATATATGATTGAATTGATATTTCTTTTAATTGCAAGTAAAAAATGAGGATAGACTAAATTAATTATCTAGTCGCAATAAATATTATTTGCTTTATTTGAATATTTTTGAAAAAAATTCCTTTAATGCTTGAATGTTATTTTGGCCATATGGATGAAATGGCAATGAGGGAATCTTGAAAATATTTATTTCTTTAAAGATTATGGGGACTAATTTTAGTAAAGGGAAGAGATATTGGGAAAGAAAAGATATGTGAATTGAATTCATTTATTGCCCCTTCCTGAGTGTGCATTTGGAGGGGATGCTTCCAATAACCTTTAAACAAGAGTTTTTGTTCATAGAGTGGGGGGATCTCTATTCACTCCCTCCTCATTCACTCCCTCATAGAAATTGTCTTCTCTTTTCCTCTTCTCTCTTTTCAAGAAGCTTTTACAGATACCATATATCATAGTTTCCATCAACAAGAATAAGGAAGAAGGGGATTATATTTCACAGGAGCTCGGATCCGGGATAGAAAACTTTTGTCTTGAGGCATAAAATATATTATGAATTCATTACTATGGGAGAGCTATTACTGAGGTATGTAACGAATCTTATATTTATGTAATTACCTTGCAATTATTTGCAAAGTCTTTCCATTTGTTCAAACCCTGTAGTCACTGTTTGAGAATCCTCTTGAGGCAGTAAGGAGAATAGTTCATGATCCAATGTGGTCCTACAATATTTTCAAGGTATTCTGTCTCATACTTGTGTATTCCATTTACTGGCTAGGTCGTGGATTTGGGTTTTCATCTGCCTTTTACATTTGCTTGAAAATATTTAACAAAACTTTATTTTCTGCATATCCTACTAACATTGTGATTCATGACATCTCTGTGACATCTAGTGACTTGTTCAGGTGCTTGTTTTGCTTCCATAATTTTTGTCTGTATGATTATCTAAGTGCATGCAATTGCTGTGTTGACCTCAAGCACCCATGGGTAGCTTGATCTTGATCATTACGATAATTTACAAACATAAGCCATGCCAGATAAAACTTATAGTGCACAATGGCTTTGTAAACCACACATGGCTTTGTGCACCATGCACTACAGTCTTCATAAATCACTCCATTCACCACCGGAAACTACTTCTCTACGGCTACCTCCAACAGTTACCTTCACTATTAGTTGTCCCTGTACACTATTACCCACTCCAATCACGGTTGCCACAACCATTAGCATAAGGCCTAACATCTTAAGCTCACATTGCTAGCGTGCTCTGATCTTGTGTGAAAATGGGTGCTTTGGATTAGGGTATGATATCTCTTTGAGGCATTTTGTCAAATAGTTCGCATGCCTTGTCTATGCTTTTACATTTTGCATGCATGTCTACCAGAGAATTTCTAGCTATAATACGCTGGCAAAGGAAGTAGAGTCTAATTTTATACTGCCGAATGCATTTACCTAAAAGTTTCTAAAGTCTGATCAACAAATATGTGTTCCATGAGATGACATCTCTTGAGGCATTCTTTCAAACAAATCACTTGCCTTTTCTATGCTTTTACATTTTACATGCATGTCTTCTGGTGCATTTCTGCGTTTCTTGATGGCTAAAATGTTCTTTGTCACGTAGTATCTGAGCTCTCTTTTCTGCCAAATCTTTTAGCATTATGTAGAGAGGGCTAGATGAAGGAGGCGCTGACATTCTGCTTGACTCACAATCCCTCCACTCTTTCATCACACTTGGGCATTTTGTAACTGCTTCACACAAGTACCAGAGGGTTACAATAGCATCTAAATGATAAAGTTTAGTGTGACCTCAAAATAACCAGCACTGTCGTGAAGGACAATCATGCACATATAAAGATCAAACCTGGCACCGTTTAATACTTGCAAGATTTTTGACCGTATCTTTCTCTATTTTAGAGTCTCTCTTTGGTGTTATCTAGACCTCCTTTTTTGTCTTCTAAATGTTTTTAAAACTGATATATTGGAGCATATCTTTTCTTTCTTTAACTTGAAATCTAGAAAAATAGCAATAGAGATAGTCTTCTTATTTGGATTAAGAATTATAAATGGAAAGATTCTAATTCTATTTGTGTAGATAAATATTTAGAATTGTTTATAGATGACAATTGAAAATGTATTCTTCTAAATTATAATTAAGAAATAATTTTGTTAGCTATCATTGACTTGTTTTGGGCTATTGATATTTATATATTTTGAAAAATTCTTTAAATATGAAAAGAAAATTGCTAAGATTTGAAAGGATTCGTAGGAGTTTAAAACCAAATTAGAATACTTTTAAATTAACTTAATTGAGCATGAGAAGAATGTTAAATAAGGTGTTTATTTTGAAAGCATCGATAATGGTTTACTTAATATTTATTAATTGATAATTGTGTACTTTATTGATAACCTTGTGAGATTGAATTGATTTGGTTATGAGTTCTATGAATAGGAAGATGTCTAGATTTTGGGTATTTGCCTCTTAGAAGTAAGTCCATTAGACTTTTATTATAGATTGAAGACAATTTTATTGTTTGTACAAGACTTGTCTTCCAAAATAATGTATTTACTATGTATAATCATTGTTAAGTTGTATTTTTCTTACCATCATGGTACTGCATTATATTTTGTATTGTGTTTACATAGACATGGATATAGCGTCCTCTTTAGATGAGTTATGTCACTATTTTATGCATGTAGATAATGAAAAAGTAATTTAGAATCATTCGAGTGGTTTAGATCAATGTCCGTTGTTTAGCCACCTGTTCACTTTTTGCATGGATAGGGGAATTTATTAAGTATTATCTTGTGGCTTCTTACAATCTTTGGAAGGTAATTCAAATGGAGACAATAGCTAGCATCTTAGTCAAAACATTGAATTGAATAAGGCATAGTGAAATTAGATGATTAGAAAGTAAAAAACTTAAGATGTTTTTAAATTAAGTAATCTAATTCACACTTGGTTGGTTATTTAGACTTACGTAAATTCAATGTTTTATCATAGACTGGGTTTTTGCAAAGTGGCAAATAAGGTTCCTTAGGTTTGATGACTATCATGATGTCTGCCTATGACTTGATGCTTTACTATAAATAATCTAAGATAATAGGCTTATGGGAGATAGATCTTCCCTTGATTTTGTTGTGGACCTTGTGAATCTTATTAGACATACTTTAAAAACTATTACTTCTTTTGAACTATATGTTAAATTTAGCAATCCATCCCTATTTCACCTGAGTGGGTGGTAGCCGACGAGGAAACTGTCTGGGGAACAAGACCTTAGAAAGGGTTGCATACCCACTTAAACAAATTTAGGGAAACTATCAATCTAAGAGGACTTTTAGAACATCATATTCTCATGTATGCAATTCAGATGTTGAACCATTGTATGGTTATAACCGCATGATGTTGTTTAACAAATGTTTGAATACTTCCTTGAGAAGATGTATAATATTGTATAAGTATTTACCTTTCTTGTGGACTTGTACACATTGATGTATGTCATGAGTGTATTCTTGCATTTTTGTTTGATGAGTTAGTGAAAGAGCATGGACGAGTGCCAAATATGGGAAAATAGAGAAGGGTAGGTGTTGCAAGTATGTGCAGTCAGTGTTGTCATTGATGTCAACAAGCTTGTGTTGTCATTGGTGTCAACTGTTGAGCCGAGGTGAGGTTGTTGCAATGGTATGAGGTATTTGGTTGAGTTGCTTTGCTAAAGATGATTTGGTTGCTTTGAAGAAGTGCTGAAGATGTTAAGAATGTGTTTCTGTTGTTTGGTTTCCAAGTGCTTTTGAGAAAATTTGATTAATAAAGGAAACAATGTGTTGAAGTGGCATTTTGGTTTACAAAGTAGTGTTCTGGTTTTGCTCCGCATTTCCTCTATGATGAAGATCTGTCTTTGTGGCTTGGATATGTTGTTCAGAGATGTTAAGAGATTTTATATTCTAAGTTTGGTGTTCTGGTTCATTGTGCAGAGGAAGTTGTGTTCACTACTGTGTAGATTGTGTTTCTGAAGGCTTGCAAAGGTGTCTGGGAGAAATATCTTTGCTCCACATTTCTCTGCAAAGTTTTTTTGTTGGAGTAAATGGTTTTTACCATTTTCATATGCTTAAGTTTAACTTAGGCAACCAACATTTAATGCATCATAATGCATAGTTAGGTGCATTTTAGTTGTGTCGGTTATTTCTTTTACTGACTCATATTTTTGCCTTTAAATAGGCACTTGTGTATTATATTTTATCATCTCAATATATTTTTCATCTCTGGTGAAGTATTTCTTGCATATGTGAAGGTTTTATTTGCAGTTGGTGATCTTGGGTTCGGTGGCATACGCCAACATGGTATCAGAGCCTTCCTTCTGCTCTCCTTCTGTGATTGAGAGTTTTCATCTGAGTGTTTGAGATCATTATTTTCTGAATACATTCAGAAGAATGCTCATCTTTATCAATTTCATTGCTAGACCACATTGAGGTTGCTATTATGTTTGGGCGCAATTCAAAATTTGAGGTCGAAATTCTTATTCCAATGTTGTGATTTTTTGCATAGGAGAGATGTATTAAGGGCAACACAGGCCCAATGTCTCACCAGAGGCGTTTATTTTGGAAGAGGTTGCTTGAGTACATTCCAAATAGGCTTGTGGCCACGGATTCCATAACATTGGCTGTACAGTGATGGTGGCACGAGTTATCAATGGAATGATTGAAGAGTGCAGGCATGAAGACATTCCCAACATTTTAATTGTCCCACTCCAAGTAAGAGTGTGCAAACATTTTAGAGGCTTGGAGTCCCTGGTTGTTACCCACGCAGGATTAGAGGTTGCAAGGTGGTGCGGAAGGCGCAGATTTTTTCCAAACGTGCAAGGGGCAGATTCTAATTCAGAGAGCTCATAGATCCATTGCTAGAGGTGCCTTCCTTTAGCCCAGCACGTGACAACATTCTAGTTGATTCTTCATGCCAACATTCTTTTATCTGGAGCTGGCTTTACAAATCTATAAAGTAAGTGCCAAATATTTTCTTAGGGTTTGTGTGTTGGAGGTGGGCCCGCAATCCATGCAGTGGTTTTTTGGTATCTCTTAGGCAGTGGTCTAAGTCTTTTATCCCACATTGATCCCATAGTTGGCTTGTTTGCACTTTTTATATGTCAACATGTGCTTTGTTCATATGAAGTTCTTGTGAAGTAGTTACGAGGCTTATGGATTCGTGCCTCGTATAAAGCTTTCTTAGAATTGGTGTGTAATTAGTGGCTCAGTTTGGTGATTTATCGACATAATTGGCATCATCTATTTTGGAGGTTTCTACATATGGAAGGTACTATTTTTCTAATTTTTGAAGAATCATAGCTATAATGGGTTTTTCTTTGGAGAAAGGGAACTATAGGTAGTGGAGTGAATACATTCTCACTCATCTTAGTGAACACAATCTATTGCCATATTTGTATAATGAAGTTCGTATTCCAGACACACCTTGTGGGGATATGATTTGGAAAGGGTTTAGGGCTAGAGTCTTTGGAGTTATTTTTGAGCATATAAATGACGAGGACCTTTTGGAATCTCTTATTCATTTTGAGTCTTTGGACTTACATTCGAGAATCATCTGGAGATCATGATCCTCCGCCATCTCTCGATGACCTTCTTTCCAATACCAATGTGCCTTGTTATTCTTCAGAGAAGATAAACCATGCTTGTGATCCTTTGGAGGTTTTTGAGACTTTAGATGAGGTTGCAGTTGCTTCAGAAGTTCCTGATTCTTTGTCAGAGATAGTTGATCCACCTTCCATCATTCCTGAGCAATAGGATTATCATTGTCTTCCTGATTGGGATTCATATTTGCCAGACATTGGTTCATTGTTCATGGAATCTCACATTTCAGACTTTGAAGACACATTTGAGGGATTAATTTTCCTATTTGATGATAGTTGTGGTACAACTGTTGTCACTCCGTCTTTGTCTTTGGAGAATGTTCAAAATCAGTTTCCAGTGGTACCTTGTTTGTCACCTGCTATTGTGATTGGGCATGTTCCTGATTGGTTCGTGGCATAATCTTCCAAGGTCTTGGCGACACATGAGAATATTTTGCGACACATGAGAATATTTTAGAGACATTTTCATCCTACATTTGGATTTCACTTGCTAATTCTTATCCAGAACGGGAAGCATACCTGCATTTGTACCTGGTTTTGTTTCTTCCAAAAGGGAGAAAGTTGTTTGTCGATATTGGATCATGTTTTGTCTTCAAGCACTTACCAGTTTTGCATGCGATTACACATTGTGGGGGGGCTACATAGTCTCTCTCTTTCCCTCTTATGGGGGGTCATTGATTGTATATACATGATGTATGTAGTCCTTGGGGGTGTGATTGAGTCCTCCATCCATGCATCTTGTTTTTCTTTTCTCTCTTTTGGAGAGGGGTTTTTTCCCACATGGTTCTTCTCCTTTTCTCCATTTGTGAGAGATTACTTTTTGCATTGTAAATGGGTACCTAACATGGTTGTGTAGCCGGGACCCATATTCATATTGCATAATAATCTCCCTAAGTTGCACTTAAGGGGGGGTGTTGGAGTAAATGGTGTTTACTATTTTCACATGCTTAAGTTTAACTTAGGCAACCAACAAATAATGCATCATAATGCATAGTTAGGTGCATTTTAGTTGTGTCAGTTATTTCATTTACCGACTCATATTTTTGCCTTTAAATAGGCACTTGTGTATTATATTTTATCATTTCAATATATTTTTCATCTTTGGTGAAGTATTTCTTGCATATGTGAAGGTTTTATCTGAAGTTGGTGATCTTGAGTTCGGTGGCATACACCAACAATTTTAGGTCTTGTGGTTATGGAAATATGCTTACAAGGTTCATATCTTTCTTTTGTTGAATATTTTCATCGTTTGGTGCTATGGAAGTTGATTTCTAGAGATATAGTGCATGACAGAGATAGTTAAGCATACTAGATAAACAAGATGAGGGTATGCGACAAGTGAAAGTTGTTGTAGATGAATTTGTGGGATTTCAAGATGTTTCAGGATGTTCATGGAGTACTCTAGATTATGTTTGTCACCTAAATTTCACTACAGCTCATTCAGGTAGAGCTTTAATTCAAAGTTTAAAAGGTACATTTTATCTGATCCTTAGTACATTACATTCAAGTGCATAAATGAAATAATTTAAAAGATTATGATTATCAAATTACTGCAGTTATCCAAGTGCATGTAACATAAGAAAGATTTATACAAATTCTTTCTAAAGAAAATAAATAATCTTTATTGGATGTAAAATGTACATTATCTCACACAAGCCGTGAGATTAACTTTCTTATTCAATGAAATTGAAAAATAATTTATACATGAATAAGTAAAGGAAAGTAAAAGTGCATGTAAGGATAGAGGCCAGTCATTGCCTGAGAATGACTGGTTCTGGTTCTGGTGTGTTGTCCTATTGCCCCGAGTTGTCCTTGTCCTTCCTAGTTCATGTCGTCTCTAGATCCTGCATCTGGCAAAAGAGTGATGTTAGAGTAATACTCTAAGCAATGAATGGTCCCTAACCTGACAAGGACAAGAACCTATGCATGTATAAAATGATCCTCAAATGCATTTATTTTCTAACAAGTTTGCTTCATGTGCAGATACAGGTGAAATTGTGTTTCTAAGTGATTCGTCAGTTCATTTTATGAGTGGGAAAAAAGTGGCTCCCACAAGGGTTGAGCCCAGCTCATAAGTGTTACAGAAACATTTCATATGTATTCATCAGATGCAGAGTACAGACTGTGTGAATAGAGAGAACAATCATCAAGTATGGATCAGTCAAGGTTCACTGTATAGAAGTCACTATCAAAATGCTCAGAAGATAATGTATAGTCAGTAGGGCAGTTTCAAAAGATCTGCCACAGTTATGAATAGAAATGATGAATTCAGAGGCTCACAAAATGACAAAGGGAACAGTCAAACATGTCTTTGTTTTGTCACTTATTTTGAAGAGACAGGGAACATTCATCAGTGAAAAGCAAGTGTAAAAGACCGCAGTTAATAAAGAAAATCACAACAAAAGGCATAAGGAACAGTCTTCAAAGACATAAAGGACAATTTTGAGAGCAGTTCAAGTCGACATGATGAAATTGTTATAAGTACTCAAGTCCTAAAAGACTGAGAGAACAATCCTAAATGACAAAGGAAACAATAATAGAAAAGCCTTGTTGAACAGTACCCAAGGAAGTATTATAGAATCTAAGATAAAGGCAGGAGCAGTGCTACTATAACATTAGCAAACTACATAAAGGGACAACAATAACTGTGAATAAAGAACAACCACAAATGCATGATAAGATAACATGAGATGGTGAGTAGGGTTTGAACCTTTGAGTCTTTGTTTTATCACTTAGTCTTGTGAAGTTTGTCATGAAGGAGGTCTGCATAGAGTAAAACCTTGTGTGTCTATATAAACTCAAGATAATGAGGAGAGGTTTATATGAGTCTAAGGCTTTCAAGGTCAAAGTATACAAGGTCTGCTCACTGCATGGTATGAGGTCATCAATGAAGACAATCTAAACGAATCCTTCACATTGTTTATAAGTCTGCAGACCAAATTAAGAAAGCATTCAAAGGAGGCCAAAAGATTATCATAATAGAGAGACATTACACAGTGATATGAGGACAATAAGACAACTGTGAAAATACAATCATAAGGTAGTAGCAACAACAGATATCTCAGAGAATTATAAGGAAATTGTAGATTTGAAAGAGACAGGGATACAGTGTCAAATAGTGTATCTGACTGCTTAACAGTGAGTACAGTCAAAGATAGTGGTATGAGATTTAGAGAATAAAGATTGAGACTAATCATATGAGTCTAGCTTCTGGAAGTTGAGAGATCTACACTATCTTGGGAGGAAGGAGATATGTTGTATTGAGCATGCAAAGATGAAATATCTAAGATACATGTACTGTGCAGAGATTCATCTCAGTATTTGTCTTCTAGTAGAAGGCATATAGATGTTTTGTCTAGTTTGAGCATGAAAAGGTAAAGACTGTCAACATGGACAGAGAAACACTAGAGAAGCAATAGACTGTGAGACATTGTCAACAAGTCAATAGGTGCAGCAACAAAATGATTGTTAAAGTAGCAGCTTGTGACTACGATTATAGGGCATGGGCTCAAACCTCAGAGATCTATGTTTGAAGAGTCTTTTAGACATCTCAGTAAGAGTGAACAGTTAGAATTTGCAGATTACTTTAAGAGATACTAGATCAAAAGTCTTGGATAATTTTGTGTCTAGGGTTGTCAGATTCAAAAAAAGACAGACCATTGGACAATATTAAAGCTTGCAGGAGAAATGAGCGAGTACAAGAGCTTCAAATGGTATGTGATAGTATGCAACAGCTAGCTATGGCAGATCCAAGGAACAATTAATAGAGGAGCCTACAGTTGTTAACTTCAAACAAACTCACAGAGTCATCACTTAATAGACATCAGTCAATAGAAGAATGAAATGTCTTTTATAGTACTTATTTATAAAAGATAGTGGTAGAGGTGTGAGGTCGTCATTCAATCCTCATACATTAATGGTAAATGGTTTGAAGATCTATCAAAGCTCCACCACAAAAATGAGAAAGAAATAGTTAAGCATAGATGCGACAGTCACATTATAAAATAGTTGTCACAATGCACTAGAGAACATCAGAGTAGTTCTAATGATCTGCCCAGCTGTCCAAGTAACATCATGTAAGTAACAGAGTATAGAAGCCACTGCCAGAAATGCAGAGTCAAAGTACAAATCATGAAAAATGCCACAGAAGTTCATCCTAGAAGATACAACAGAATATGCTCAAAATGAGTAAAATATGTGTGATGCATCTACAGAAATGAGAGAGGAAAGAACACAGAGCATTTTATTTGTTGAACCCTAGCTCAGAAAGGTAACCCTTGTTTTTTCATTTTAAAATGCCCTTTTGCTGTCAACCAAAAAACTGAGAGTCATGTACTGTAAGTGAAGTATCCAGACTAAAATGCAAGATGAGGGTTTTGAAACCCTAAGTCAAAATTCAGAAAAGAAAATGAACTTCATTTCTTTATTACCACATACAGAGAATGTTAAGAATCATGCTCAAAAGGTTGAAAATGAGGCAGAACATAATATTTCAAACATAAAATCATATATCTGCTATTTTCTCTAGCATTATACTTGAGTAACAGTTATATATGCAAGGAAAAATAGTTCTCCATTCATAGCCATATACAAGAAAATGAAGACAGAGTGTTGGTTGAACAAAAATGACACATTCTTTGCTACTTTTTATAGCATCATAGCTGAACAGAACAATCATTTATGTATGAAATGAAAAATCATCCATCTCAGCCTTGAAAAATACAAAGAGATCCATCAAATACAGTGAGTTAAAAGCTACAGAAAACTATGAAATTCACATTTTGTTTCCATAAAATAGGTGTGTCATGCTTACCTTAAGCTATTGAAGTAGAAATGGTGGAAAAAACATAGTAGAATGCCATGAGATCATCTATAGAGGCCCCGGTATGAAACCCTTGTCGGTGAAGTATAAGCAGAGCAAGTTTACAAAGTTGCAAAGTGCAAAAATGAGGGCACAAACTTGTTTTTGTGTTTCTTAGGGTTTCCAAAACCCTAAAGATCCGGTGGGTCTTTATTTTTGTCTTTTCTTTTGCATAAAGTTTTTAAAATGGCCTGTGGTGAAGGCTTCATGATATGTGATGCCTAGGTGAATGCTACAAGGTGGCCATAATATATTAGGCTTCTTTTTGTTAAGTCTTTTGTTTCTTATGTTAGGGTAAGCACTTCGGTGCTAGTGTTTACTTTTGTATTCATTTTCTTTGCATGAGATCTATAATGTAAAACAATAAACTTTAAGTGATGACCCTATAAATCATTTAAGAGTTATTGTTAATTTTATTGCAAAGGTGAATAATAGAGAGTAACTATGAGACTTTATTAGGCTTTAGAAGCATATAGTTGGAGTAAGGAAGCAGTTGGCGGACACATGCCAAGAACATAGATTTTGTTTTGCCTTTGAAAGGAGGAAGATTGACTGAGTCTTGAGGGCAGTCATGGATTGACTTGGCTATTAGAGAGTATCTAGGGGAGTTTTATTACTCTTAGAGTCCTTTTTAGACTTGCTTTCATGAGCCATTATGTTTGGCTAAGTCCTAATGGACTTTTTCTTGCAGTTTGGGCATTTTTGGAGAGGATATAAACCCTAGATTTTAGGCTTTTTTCTGGGCATCCGACCCAAATCAGTTTGACATTCCTTCTTTTGTGGAACCACTTGGAAAGTGGTGGTTATAGTCACTTTTGTGACTCTATTGTACTCAGTTCTGATTATGCTACTTGGAGAGACTTGTGATTTTGTGGTCCTTGCTCTAGATTTTTGGCAAATTTGTAACTCATTTTACCAGTTTACTTGATATGATATACAGTGGGAACCTTGGAGATCATTGATTGAAGATTGTGCCTATTTGTCTTATGCATTTTTGTGCTCATTATCTGATTTGATAGAGTTATCTGTGATGTAAGTTTATTTCCTTTTAATTTTTGTCTTGGAAAAGAGCCTTTTTTGCAGAAAATACTTATGTAGGTTACAAGTTGTGTCTAGATACGCATTAATATTAAGTGTGAAATTACTTTTCCTCTTAAGAATTCTACAACTACAAACCTGCTTGTGAAATATTTATGCAGAGGTATAACTGATAAGTTGTGTAAGAACTATTTCAATCATTTTTAACAAGTGTTTGGGCTGATATTTTCATGTTCCTCATTTAAGATAGGTGTATCACCCTTAGGGTTAAATTTTAGTTGTAGAACAGATCTTTCGTACCCTTTTCTTGTCATAGCCATAGAATAGTAAAGTCTTAGGTGATATAAAGTCAGGAAGCCGGCCTTCTCCAGAGGTTGACCTTTGCTTTAAAGTGACCCACAACTTTAGAGATCTTCCCATGTTTCATCAAATAGACTAATTTTTGCAAATTAGTCAGGGTGCATATTTAGGTGATAACAGTTTTTGGCACGCTCGGTGGGACTATTTGAATCTAAAGAGTGCTTATGTTTCACGAATATTGCTAGTTTTGATATGCTGCCAGTATTTTTGGGCCTTTAAGAGGCATTTTTCTGCATATCTGGCAACTCATACTGAAGAAAAGACAAGTAGGTCAGTGCTGTCACACTTTTATGAAAAGAATACAAACTTGGAGTTCAAGTTCCTTTGATTAGTTACAGCTGTTTCCGTCTAGAAGACAGAGTAGAACTATGAGAAGAACTCCAGTTTTAAAAAGAATTCAGTCAACCCCACCAAGTTTCAGACTAGTAGTACCTACAGCTCCTGTACTGGTTCAAGCAAACCCACCTACATGTTCCAATGACAAGGAATCAGCCGTTCGTGGCCTTTGATGGGGGCAACCCATTAAACTTAACACTGCATGACAATATACCCATGGCAGCCTTGAAGAGCCTACCTTATTTCACAGAGGAGGATCAAACTACCCCAATCGAACACATTAGAGATGTGGCTTCTCTATGTGGTGTTCATCATGTAACTTAGGAAAATGTAGCCATCAGGCTGCTAGTTGCCTCATTTAAAGGAAAAGCATTACAGTGGTTCAGGAGTCTAGTAGTACAAACCATTGGAACTTGGGACGACTTAGGCGACAAGATGAACAAGCAATTTCAAGATAAGTCTGATAACTTATCGTTGGTTGAATAGTTGACTACAATAAAGAGAGCTCCCCAGGAGCAAATGATGGACTTCAACTTCCAGTTTCAGAAGACATTGAATAGAATTCCTGCCACGGTAAGGCCTTCATCAGAATATGCGTTTCTGTACTATTTAAAAGCTTTAAATAGTGATATTTTAGTAATGATACAATCAATGGGAGGTACAAGTTTACCCGATGCATATGAAATAGCTATTAGGGTAGAAAACAACTTGATTCAGGCTGGGAAAATAGCACCTAGACCACCAGTGCCTATTTTTCCTGAAATTCAACCTTCAATGCCTTTGCCAATCCCATCTTTCGCCCCCTTACCTATTGCAGCAGCATTACCAAGTGCTGTCAATCCTGAGCCTGGTACTTCCAGCTCATCACAAGAGCTACAAGAGATAAAAAACAACCAACAAAAGATAGAGAACATTCTACAAAATTTTGGAAATGAGCTGATAAGTATTAAAAGCAACAGTCCTAGAACATACAGCCTTATCAGCAAATAAACCAAGGGCAAAATCAGCCTTATCAACGACAAAACCAGCCATACCAAGCTAATAGGCCACCTTATCAAGGCAATTACCAGGGTGCTAGGTAGAACGTAAACCAAAGGCCTTTCCAACCTTATAATCTAGCACCCATTAATGCAATTAGAGACCTTGTCCCTATTCAAAACAACCTTGCAGCTGAGTATGAATGGTGTTTTCCTTGCAATCAGCCACACAGTCAGGCAACCTGTTCAAATGGAGTGATAAATTAGGCCCTAAAGGTAAAAAATGTTGCAGTTTCACAGCCAAATGCACCTAATGATGGGGCTGTACATTAGCAAGAATAACCTCAAAATGATACTACCTTTCTAAACTGGCAGGGAGATGAGTTTTGTGGTGTAAACAGAGATGATACTTCAGTTGCAACAAATACAAGAGCTAAAAAGAGAGGTTATGAGATAGATCAAGAAGTAAACAAAGGAAAAGGACCCGCTGATCCTTGTACATCCCAGATCCCTCATATTTTGCAAAGGAACACTCAAGCAACTGCCAAAGAACAACCTCATATTCAGGCTGATATTGCTACTGCAAAGTCACATCAAAAGGTAAATGTCACTTCACCTTTTAATATCATTGAAAATATGAAGAAAAAGAATGTGACAATATCTATGTGGGATTCCTTAGCTATCCCGGGTCAAAAGGACATGTTACAATCTGCCTTATCTGATTTAAGAGTGTCAAATGATGCAACAGTTGACCCAGCTAGGGTTGTCCTTACAAATTCATCCCAGGACAGTAGTAAACAACCAAGTAAGAGTGTTAAAGCACTTCCATTTTATGTGTCATTGATAATAGGAGACAGATTAGTACATAGCTGCATGGTGGATAGTGGTGCAAGTAGTTCTGTAATGCCAAAATAGATTGCAGACAAATTAGGACTGAAATACCAGCCCCTTGAGAAGGGTGTACTCCAGTTAGATGGTACATCTGTTAACACTGTAGGTGTGATAAACAACTTAGGTCTTACATTGCATGCCTGTCCAAATGTTTCCATTTCCCAAGAGCTGTTCATTATCGATTTACCTCCTTATTTTGCCATGCTTTTGTCAAGAGAGTTCACAGCCAAGATAGGAGGATATTTGTCCTCAGATTGGTCCTACATGTTTTTTAGGACCTGATATGGTACAAAAGTGACTATAAAATCTGAATTGCTTGCCAATGATCACATAGAACTTATGTGCCAAGTGCTGTTAATGGAAATTAAATTATTTCTGATGATAGTGAGCTTGCTGCTGCACAAGAGCTGCAAGCTGAAGGTATACCAGAAGTGCTGCTAAAGGAGTGGGCAGTAGAAAATATTGTGGATAATCTTGATGGACACATTCAAGAAATAGGTATGGGGGTTTATATGCTGCATGAACCTGAAACAACAATACCAAACTTGGTAAAGAGTGTAGGACATCAAGATGAGGTATGTAAAATGTACTTTGATGGCTCTAGGAGTACAAATGGGTCTGGTGGGGGTGCAATGGTTGTGTCACCACAAGCTGACATATATTATTCTGCATTCCGTTTTGCTTTTTCATGTACAAATAACACTGCTGAATATGAAGGATTAATTCAAGGTTTGCAGTGGGCAAGGAAAAGGAAAATTGGCTGCTTGCAGGTATATGGTGACAACGAGCTTATTGTGAATCAGGTAAGAGGGCTGCATGTTACAAAAAATGCTGTTTTGAAGTTGTTGGTAAACAGATTTATCACCGCAAAATAACCTTTGAAAATGACTCGTTACCCTTAGAGTGGTGACTAAATTATCCCAATAGTTGGAGAAGCTGTTATTGAATTATCAACTTTCCTCTGCCTTTAAGAGGGGTAGCTCCCTCGTATGATATGGGTATTTGTGGTTTATGTGTACTTTTATCTTGAAAGTACAAAAAGGAAGAAAAGCAAAATAACAAGAGAAATGGGCATGTAGAAACCCTCGTGGTGGACGTATGAAAACCAATAGGAGTTTCACAATCTTATTGAAAAGTACGAGGGGGTTTCACCACAAAGCTAGAAACCACTTTCCTAAACTCCATGATGAATTTCATGTCATATGTGCAACAATGATGAAGAAAGATGGCAAATCTCAACATACGAAGAGATAATTTATTTTGACACTTTCAAATCAGGATACCGAGACATGATTGTGCTTCATCACCCCAATTGCATGCTTCAATGGATAACTTTGATTTACACAAATACATAAAAAGATCACCAATTTGACATACGAGAAACTAGTAATCATAGCTCAGAAATACATCAAGAACATACGAAGTGAAATGCATTCTTCATTATCTTTTCGAAATTATACAATTCCAAAGTAAACTATACAATGTGTAAGACCAAAAATATTCCAAGAAGTTTCTTCATAAGTTCCCCCTTAAAAGTTGTCTCTAAAGAGTCCCCCCCATTACATTTCAAATAGCCTCATATTTGTAGGATTTTTCCATAACCACCTAGTAACCAACTTGTAACTAACTTGTAACTACTTCATAACCAGTTCAAGTAACTACCTTTTTCGAAAGGAGACCTAATTTTGAGATTTTAATTATAATAAGTGAAACAAGTCACTTTTCAAAATGGTAGTTTTCAAAGATACAACTTTCTTGTTGTGAATTTGACTAAGTTACTTTCTATCTCTGTTCTGCTTCTTTTCGGTAGTCATCTCTTCAATTGTTTCTTGACATCTCTTTCCAAGTGCTTGAAATATGGTAGATGAATCGGTCCATTAACTCTACATAATAATTGCCATGAAGAATCATATATGTATTGATGGGGATTCAACAAAGTGGTAGCTTTGTATCCACTAGAATACTCATATCCCACTCAACATGATTACTACTCCCAATACTTGAATTTATGGAGAGATAAATCTGACGATCATTTGAAGCAACAACAACCATATGTATCCATTGAAGACAGTTGAAAGTGAGACAAAAAGATGTCTTAGGCAAGCTAGGGGCTGCCCTACTTCCCATCAGTTGATCACCTACATGATGAATATCCCCAAGACTACTCAAATCTCTTTTTCCCATAATTTGTTTAAGAAGACCATCTCCTTCTTCCCAATCATGAATCACCCTCTCACTAATAAATTAGCCTCTATCTCATTGACATTCTCATCATCTTCTAGTAGCCTTCCAACTACCTCTATAAATTCCTAACCATCAGCTGCTTCTTCCATTTCTTTAAGGCTACCTCAACATATCCATTTGACGATTGATACTCACTTTCATGGTTTAAAATATTAGGACTAGATATGGTTCCATTATCTCATCTTACTCCCATGCTAGAAAATAACTCCATAGGATTAAGATTTTGAAGAATTTAGTATTATAGCCACCACATCGTATCACCAAATCACCAAGCACACATTTTTCGTTCACTTCACTAAGCATCATCAACAATCTCCATAAGAACAATGCATTTGATTGAAATGATGAAACTGGTTTACCTCTCTCACAACAATTACTCTTGCAACAATCTTTTAAATAAACTTAGTTGTAATTTGGTATTCAATACACACTCAAATTTCTTTGACAAGTCTAAGATGTTCCAAACCAAATGTAATTTCTAACTTTTCATAATGGTGACAAAATAATTATTTTTCCTTCCCTTAGACATCATTAAGTAAATGTCTTGAATTTTGAAGATACCCAACCTTCATCTTCCAAGTCAAATTTTCTTTTATGTCCATCAATCTGATTATATCTAGGGCTCAGTAGGTAGACAGAAACTCTTTATTGAATGCCCATTTAACAATAGCACAGGATAATTCTTCGTTGGACAATCAGATCCGTTGCTCTTTGAAGTACATTTCCATTGTTTGCAGCTGAATGGAAACCCATCACCTGCTGTTATCTCATGCAATACATGGCATGGATAGTTATATTGCTTAATGGTTCAATAATCATCTGACAAAACTCCTCGAGGTCTTTGTAAAAAATACGTTCTGATTAGGCTTTGCACCAATAATGATACAAACTTGCCTTTCCAATTTCCTCCCAAGGTGATCAAACTTCGTAATAGCCCAATTGCGGATACTTTAAGATCACCCTCCAACTCAACCAGGGCTGCATTAAAATAGGCTGCTCTATAATTCTAGTGGTTCCAAGTAATTTGATGAAGGTTTGCATGTAGTGTTGTTGATTCTTTCCATCCAAAGCAGCCGAATAAGAATGGGTGCATTGTCTTCTTGCCTTCCTTCGGGATGTAAAGTTCACAACTTGTGTAAGAGTAACAAAAACGTGTATGTCTGAATTGGTATTGGCTCTCGCCATACCATGGTTTCATACATAGGGTGATTCACGTAGTCTTAGGTAGAACAATATTCATAATTCCTCTCACCATACCTGTCACCCTAATGATGGCCAAAGGTAGCCAAGGATAGATGCTTGCCATTACAACCACAAGTAGCACTATCAAAGCCTGATATGTCCAACTTGGATTGTGAACCCTAACGCTTCATTCCTTATCACCATTTGGAAATAGCTCAGACATGTATATGCACAACCAGTTACTTGTAGAGTGTAGATTTACTCGTATGATTGCATTCTCTTAATTTTATTTTTTAAAAAAAACTGTTTTCAAGAAATCCATTTTGTGCATATCATATAGTCATTGTATTCCATGAGACTGAATTTATTGAGGCATTATGTCAAACTGTTCAAGTGCGTTTGCATACCAATCTGTTAGAGCATTTCCACTGGTAAAATTTAATAAAATCCCCATTTAGTTATTGATTTCATTGCTCCAATTTTAGTATCTAACAATTTGGATTTTCACCAGCCAATTGCATTTGATTGAAACTTTCTAAAGTCTTTTCAACACATCTGTTTGCTGTGTATCTGACATTCTTTGTATTTGAAATAACCACATTTCTTTGACGCATTTTGTCAAACTGTTTACGTGCATTCTGTATGCTTCCACATTTTACATATATGTCGACCGGGGCACTTGCAAGTACTACATTTGACAAAGTCTACTTTTAACTATGCTTTGCTATTTGAAAACTCCCATTTTGGCATCATCCACGAGAACGCTGGCAAAGGATGTGGGATTTAGTTTCGTAATCGCCATTAGAAAGTTTCTCAGGACTTTTCAACAAATCCATTTAGTGTATCTATCCCGCAGTCATTGTATTCAATGAGACCACATTTATTTGAGGCCGAATATCAAAAGGTTGTTTGTGCTGCGACAATTTGCATACTTACCGGTGCATTTCCAACTATACTAGCACTTGCACCCATAGGAGATTCAAGGAATATGCTGATAGGAACAACCAATGGGTTTAGAAAGTCTTTCTGGTGGCGTGAGAATCTTCCAAGCACGATAATGCTCACATATAAAGCATGTCAACTAAATATCTTTGCAGCATCCTGTCAAACCGTTTGTGTTCTTTTTCCATGCTTCAACATTTCATATGCATGTCTTAACAGAATGTTTCCAACTATAGCAATCTGGTGAAAACCTCTCCTTCATTATGTTTTAATGATTACCCATACACTGATTCTAATTTCTTGATTTGGTGTGCGCTGGGATGATACAGGAAAATGATTGTTGAATTTGTCTTTATAATTGCCAATGCATATCCTACAATCTTTGCATTACATTTTATTACATTTCTTTGAGGCAACTGTTAAAACATTTAGATGCCACGTCACATCTGACAGAGCTCCCATTCTGTTATGCTTTTGGTGGATGCCGTACCCTGATACATATCTCCCATTTAGGAAACTATAATATTTGATCAAAATTGTTGTTTCATTTTGCCTTGAAGGATGTCCATAACTAGCCATTTCAAAGTTCCTATTTTGGCACAGAGTGAGAAGATTTTGGCATATGAAAAGATCTGAGGTACTCTACCAAACAGTCGCTCTGTGTTGGCTTTGCTTCCACAGTTTACATATATGTCGACCGGGGCATTGCGTAACTATAACATCTGATGAAATACCTTTGTTCTTTATGTTTTAATGGCATGAACAAGTGAGGATGCTGGCAGAGATTGAAGAGTATGACATTACATTGAAAAGAAAACCTTGGAACTTGTTGCAAGAAAACTCACGATACAAATAGTTATAATAACTATTTCTCCTTTAGTTTTCACCTTATCACTTGTTGAAGACACTTTCGAAAGTGATTATATTCTGCGATACTAAAAGTCCTCTTTGTTGGTGTTTCGAGCATGCTTTAAAATCTCTTCGGCAACTTATACAAATTCTAAAACCTTTTAACTTTCCCGAACACAAGTTTCAAAACCTTTTAAAGTGTTCGACGTGCAAATACAACGATTACTTGTTTTAGTTTTCTTTGGTAGTTAGGGTAACTACTTTTCATTTTGATCACCGACTTTGGAGATGTGCTTCAACTTATTAAAAACCACAACTTGTACTTTGAAAAAGTGTAACTTTGGAGGAGTTATTAATAACTAAAACCCACACCTTCGTTTTAGTTATCCAAAAGTGCAAGTTGACGCGAACTTTGCCGAATGTGAAAGTGGACATCAATTTAGTCAAAAGTGCGAGCGAACTTAGCTGAACTCATAAGTTAACGTGAACTTAGCGAAAGACAAAAAATGATGCAAGGTTTACGGGAAATGAAAGCCAACGCATGGTTTGCGGTAAAATCGATGTGAACTTTGCAAAAAAAAAAGTTGATGCGAGTTTAGTATGAAATGAAAGTGGAAGCAAAGAATAATATTACTAAGCCGATGCAACGTAAATTTCAACTTGGGATAATATTGAATGAACAAGACAAAATATGACGTCTTGATAATGAGTTACCGACATGATTGACACGCACGACATCGAGAAGTTGTAACTGAAAAAAATGACTTGGCACAGGGATTCGATATGCAAAAAGTTTAAAATTTGGATAGTTGAAAATGAGGCCAACAGCTGGCTCTAACTGGGGACAAGGACCTTGTGGACACCAGATGAACCTAGAATCTCTGGAAATGACCAGTGCCTTATCCATTGGGTGATAGAGTCAGGAGATAATATGATGTACAAGGGGAAACAATGGGACAAAGACACAAGAGACGAGGCAAACAACAAAAACAATAGAAACCGAAACAAGATAGACACAACCAAAACACCTAGGTAACCTATGTACATGGTAGGTGACTCCTACCTCAAACTACCTGGGAAAGATCAAGTGAACCCATTGACAGGCTGAGAAAAATATGCACCTGTATGGAAAAGAGATGAGCACGGATGAGGTGTCTGTGAACTCAGTAACCATTCCAAAGTGACGAGAAAAATAAGTTGCATGAAAAATGAGGACTCCTTGAATAGCAAACCAAACAAACATTTCTCATTATAAGCATCTGAATCCTTCCAAATCGCATTGGTATTGCCTTGTGTAGCTTCAAATATGTCTTTCGACATCATGTCGAGCACATGAATATCCTCTATCTGAAAATTCTTCTGATAGTTTGAATCAAAGAAAACTGAATCACAAATCAGACATCTTTCATGTGAACCAATTAGCGAAGAAAACTCAATACTATGTGATTGATCCTTCTCATGAATAATGTCTTCCTTTATCATTGAATCATCACATGCAAAAGAAAATTCCCCCTTCTTTATCATTACCAACTCAGGATATGCTTTATCAGAGGATTGCATATGAGGATGAGAAAGCAATGAATTTGCATTATGCACCTTTCCACCTTGAAAAGTCCCTTCTACAGTTGATGAAGAGGAAATAACACGTAGCTTTTCATCAATCTTTTGAACACTTCCAATTTCATCCATGTTCCAACAAACATTAGAAATCTGATGTCCTTTATCACTATCATAACCATTACTCACACAAGTATAGGAAGCCTTTGGATTTTCATTTACACTTCTCTGTTCTTCATGCACTGAACTGAGTATACTGATATTCTCTATCTGAATATATCTTAAATTATCTGGATCAAAAGAAACCAAGTCATGAATTGGACATCCCTTGTACAAATTATGAGGTGAGGAGACCTTTTCAAGTGTAAATGATGAATTTAATTTTTGAATATCAACTCCTACTTGCATATGACTATTTCTCATTATAAGGTCCCTCTCTTCCTTTGCAGCAAGAAACTCAAGCAATGTCTTATCAAAAGATGATGAAAGGAGCAAAGAAGACGACCAATTTGTATCTTGTGACTGACCCATAGAAGTGATTTTATCTACACCATAGTCACCTGATCTAGCTTGTACATCTCCCTTATGAGTAACATCCTCTTTTATTATGGAATAATCTCTTGTAAAAGAAAATTCCTCCTCTTTTATCACAACTAACCTAGAATGCCCATTATCCAAAGATGGTACACGAGGAAGAAGTAATGGATCTGCATCATACATTTTATCATCCTGAAAATCCTCTTCTACAATTGATGAGGAATAAATAATATTTTCATCCTTTAGATGTAGTAAAGGAGAACAAGTCAGAACATGTAGTTCCTCATCAATACTTTGCATATTTGCAATCTTGTGCATGCTTTCAAAAACATTTCTCACACTAGCTTCTTCAATGCTCTCATCAGCATCCAAAGGACAAAGGTATTGACAATAGGATATACCAGAACCATTCAAACAAGGAGATTTAAGCACAAACTTGTTTCTAACTTCTCTTTGCACAGATTCATACCCAGTATCCTCATGATCTTGTTGCACATTTGGAGTGGGAGTACTCAATGTTTCATCTTGAGTAGTACCTTCAGTTTCAATAATTGAGTATTCTTCTTCAAGAGATGATAAAGAAGAAAGGACGATGTCTTCTTCACAAAGAGAATCATCAACAGTAGTGTTGAGATGCCAATCTTGAATGGAAACCTCATAAGAGACTTATTGCAATATTCTTTCATCATCACTTTCCTCTTGCTCAGGTTGCATGCATGTCAGGAAAATATTTTGTGACTCATCTTCATGTTCTTTCATACTTTGGCTCAAAATTTCTTCTTCATTTCCTGGAACAGCCACCATGTGATGGAAATCTCTCTTGGAGGTTGTAGTTGTGGAACCAGAGCAAGTTGTCACAAGAGGAGTGACATTCTTCGAAGAAACTGAGAACATGTCATTGTCTGGATAGATTTCTTCTTCATCATTGCTTGCTTCCATACAATCTTGTTTTTCTGTCTCCATCACTACTTCTTCTTGGTCTTCCTTAAGTGGACATACGTGTTCTGATGAGTCTCTTTTAGATACTTCCTTCCATACAAGTTCATTTGTAGGAAAAACTTTAGCCTCTTCATTGCTGTCCTCATCATGTGGATGATATGTCTTAGCATAATTTCTTTTATCTTCTAGTGCATGAATCTCCTCTGATAGGGAATTGTGATCACGAGAAAGAAAATGAGTCTCCTTCCCATATTTTTCCTCAATCTTCTGCAATGTTTGAAGCAAAGAAGGATGAACTTGATTAGTTGCAAGTTGCATGTCACCATAGAAACTCTTCAAAAACTCTACTTGCTTAGGATCGTCAAGAACTTGATTTTGCTGAGCAGAGGATGCAGAAAAAGGATAATCTTCATCTTCACTGTCACTGTCTGATTCAAGAGACTGCAAGTTATGCATCTGGGTTCTTCGATACCAAAACATCTTCCAGGATTCTTCTTTCAGATAGAGTCACCAATTTCATTTATGGAAAAATTCAACAAATTTAAAGGCACCAAAACTTCAGCTCGTCGTCCCCAGCAGAGTCACCAAAAATCTGTTGGTAAACAGATTTGTCACCGCGAAATAACCTTTGAAAATGACTTGTTGCCCTTAGAGCGGTGACTAAATTGTCCCAATAGTTGGAGAAGCTGTTATTGAATTATCCGCTTTCCTTTTCGTTTGAGAGGGGCAGCTCCCTTGTATGATAGGGGTATTTATGGTTTTTGTGTACTTTTATCTCGAAAGTACAAAAAGGAAGAAAAGCAAAATAACAGGAGAAATGGGCATGTAGAAACCCTCGTGGTAGATGTACGAAAACCAATAGGAGTTTCACAATCTTATTGAAAAGTATGAGGGGGTTTCACCACAAAGCTAGAAACCACTTTCCTAAACTTGATGATGAATTTCATGTCATATGTGCAACAATGATGAAGAAAGATGGCAAATCTCAAAATACAAAGAGATAATTTATTTTGACACTTTCAAATCAGGATACCGAGACATGATTGTGCTTCATCACCCCGATTGCATGCTTCAATGGATAATTTTGATTTACACAAATACATAGAAAGATCACCAATTTGACATACGAGAAACTAGTAATCATAGCTCAGAAATACATCAAGAACATACGAATTGAAATGCATTCTTCATTATCTTTTCAAAATTATACAATTCCAAAGTAAACTATACAATGTGTAAGACCAAAAATATTCCAAGAAGTTTCTTCATAAGTTCCCCCTTAAAAGTTGTCTCTAAAGAGTCCCCCCCATTACATTTCAAATAGCCTCATATTTATAGGCTTTTTCCATAACCACCTAGTAACCAACTTGTAACTACTTCCTAACCAGTTCAAGTAACTACCTTTTTCGAAAGGAAACCTAATTTTGAACTTTTAAATAAAATAAGTGAAACAAGTCACTTTTCAAAATGGTAGTTTTCAAAGATACAACTTTCGAGTTGTGAATTTGACTAAGTTACTTTCTATCTCTGTTTTGCTCCTTTTCGGTAGTCATCTCTTCAATTGTTTCTTGACATCTCTTTCCAAGTGCTTGAAATATGGTAGATGAAATCGGTCCACTAACTCTGCATAATAATTGCCATGAAGAATCATATATGTATTGATGGGGATTCAACAAAGTGGTAGCTTTGTATCCACTAGAATACTCATATCCCACTCAACATGATTACTACTCCCAATACTTGAATTTATGGAGAGATAAATCTGATGATCATTTGAAGCAACAACAACCATATGTATCCATTGAAGACACAGTTGAAAGTGAGACAAAAAGATGTCTTAGGCAAGCTGGGGCTGCCCTACTTCCCATCAGTTGATCACCTGCATGACGAATATCCCCAAGACTACTCAAATCTCTTTTTCCCATAATTTGTTTAAGAAGACCATCTCCTTCTTCCCAATCATGAATCACCCTCTCACTAATAAATTAGCCTCTATCTCATTGACATTCTCATCATCTTCTAGTAGCCTTCCAACTACCTCTATAAATTCCTGACCATCAGCGGTATCTTCCATTTCTTTAAGGCTACCTCAACATATCCATTTGACGATTGATACTCACTTTCATGGTTTAAAATATTAGGACTAGATATGGTTCCATTATCTCATCTTACTCCCATGCTAGAAAATAACTCCATAGCACTAAGATTTTGAAGAATTTAGTATTATAGCCACCACATCGTATCACCAAATCACCAAGCACACATTTTTCGTTCACTTCACTAAGCATCATCAACAATCTCCATAAGAACAATGCATTTGATTGAAATGATGAAACTAGTTTACCTCTCTCACAACAATTACTCTTGCAACAATCTTTTAAATAAACTTAGTTGTAATTTGGTATTCAATACACACTCAAATTTCTTTGACAAGTCTAAGATGTTCCAAACCAAAGGTAATTTCTAACTTTTCATAATGGTGACAAAATAATTATTTTTCCTTCCCTTAGACATCATCAAGTAAATGTCTTGAATTTTGAAGATACCCAACCTTCATCTTCCAAGTCAAATTTTCTTTTATGTCCATCAATCTAACTATATCTAGGGCTCAGTAGGTAGATAGAAACTCTCTGTTGAATGCCCATTTAACAATAGCACAGGATAATTCTTCATTGGACGATCAGATCCGTTGCTCTTTGAAGTACATTTCCATTGTTTGCAGCTGAATGGAAACCCATCACCTGCTATTATCTCATGCAATACATGGCATGGATAGTTATGTTGCTTAATGGTTCGATAATCATTTGACAAAACTCCTCGAGGTCTTTGTAAAAAAATATGTTCTGATTAGGCTTTACACCAATAATGATACAAACTTGCCTTTCCAATTTCCTCCCAAGGTGATCAAACTTCGTAATAGCCCAATTGCGGATACTTTAAGATCACCCTCCAACTCAACCAGGTCTGCATTAAAATAGGCTACTCTATAATTCTAGTGGTTCCAAGTAATTTGATGAAGGTTTGCATGCAGTGTTGTTGATTCTTTCCATCCAAAGTAGCCCAATAAGAATGGGTGCATTGTCTTCTTGTCTTCCTTCGGGATGTAAAGTTCACAACTTGTGTAAGAGTAACAAAAACGTGTATGTTTGAATTGGCATCGGCTCCCGCCGTACCATGGTTTCATACATAGGGTGATTCATAGTCTTAGGTAGAACAATATTCATAATTCCTCTCACCATACCTGCCACCCTAATGATGGCCAAAGGCAACCAAAGATAGATGCTTGCCATTACAACCACAAGTAGCACTATCAGAGCCCATTATGTCCAGCTTGGATTGTGAACCCTAACGCTTCATTCCTTATCACCATTTGGAAATAGCTCAGATGTGTATATGCACAACTAGTTACTTGTAGAGTGTAGATTTACTCGTATGATTGCATTCTCTTAAAAGTTTTTTTTTTTAAACTGTTTTCAAGAAATCCATTTTGTGCATATCATATAGTCATTGTATTCCATGAGACTGAATTTATTGAGGCATTATGTCAAACTGTTCAAGTGCATTTGCATACCAATCTATCAGAGCATTTCCACTGGTAAAATTTAACAAAATCCCCATTTAGTTACTGATTTCATTGCTCCAATTTTAGTATCTAACAATTTGGATTTTCACCAGCCAATTGCATTTGCTTGAAACTTTCTAAAGTCTTTTCAACACATCTATTTGCTGTGTATCTGACATTCTTTGTATTTGAAATAACCACATTTCTTTGACGCATTCTGTCAAACTGTTTACGTGTATTCTGTATGCTTCCACATTTTACATATATGTCGATCGGGGCACTTGCAACTACTACATTTGACAAAGTCCACTTTTAACTATGCTTTGCTGTTTGAAAACTCCCATTTTGGCATCAGCCATGAGAATGCTGGCAAAGGATGTGGAATTTAGTTTCTTAATCGCCATTAGAAAGTTTCTTGGGACTTTTCAACAAATCCATTTAGTGGATCTATCCCGCAGTCATTGTATTCAATGAGACCACATTTCTTTGAGGCCGAATATCAAAAGGTTGTTTGTACTGTGACAATTTGCATACTTACCAGTGCATTTCCAACTATACTAGCACTTGCACCCATAGGAGATTCAAGGAATACACTGATAGGAACAACCAATGGGTTTAGAAAGTCTTTCTGGTGGCGTGAGACAATCTTCCAAGCACGATAATGCTCACATATAAAGCATGTCAACTAAATATTTTTGCAGCATCCTGTCAAACCATTTGTGTTCTTTTTCCATGCTTCAACATTTCATATGCATGTCTTTACATAATGTTTCCAACTATAGCAATTTGGTGAAAACCTCTCCTTCATTATGTTTTAATGATTACCCATACACTTATTCTAATTTCTTGATTTGGTGTGCGCTGGGATGATACAGGAAAACGACTGTTGAATTTGTCTTTATAATTGCCAATGCATATCTGGCAATCTTTCCATTACATTTTATTGCATTTCTTTGAGGCAACTGTTAAAACATTTAGACGCCACGTCACATCTGATAGAGCTCCCATTCCGTTATGCTTTTGGTGGATGCTGTACCCTGATACATATCTCCCATTCAGGAAACTATAATATTTGATCAAAATTGTTGTTTCATTTTGCTTTGAAGGATGTCCATAACCGGCCGTTTCAAAGTTCCTATTTTGGCGCAGAGCGAGAAGATTTTGGCATATGAAAAGATCTTTGAGGTACTCTGCCAAACAGTCATTCTGTGTTGGCTTTGCTTCCACATTTTACATATATGTCGACCGGGGCACTGCATAACTATAACATCTGATGAAATACCTTTGTTCTTTATGTTTTAATGGCATGAACGAGTGAGGATGCTGGCAGAGATTGAAGAGTATGGCATTACATTGAAAAGAAAACCTTGAAACTTGTTGTAAGAAAACCCACGATACAGGTATTTATAATAACTATTTCTCCTTCACTTTTCACCTTATCACTTGTTGAAGACACTTTCGAAAGTGATTATATTCTGCGATACTAAAAGTCCTCTTCGTTGGTGTTTCGAGCATGCTTTAAAATCTCTTCGGTAACTTATAATACAAATTCTAAAACCTTTTAACTTTCCTGAACACAAGTTTCCAAACCTTTTAAAGTGTTCGACGTGCAAATACAATGATTACTTGTTTTAGTTTTCTTTGGTAGTTAGGGTAACTACTTTTCATTTTGATCACCGACTTTGGAGATGTGCTTCAACTTATTAAAAACCACAACTTGTACTTTGAAAAAGTGTAACTTTGGAGGAGTTATTAAAAACTAAAACCCACACCTTCATTTTAGTTATCCAAAAGTGCAAGTTGACGCAAACTTTGCCGAATGTGAAAGTGGACATCAATTTAGTCAAAAGTGCGAGCGAACTTAGTTGAACTCATAAGTTAACGCGAACTTAGCGAAAGACAAAAATTGATGCAAGGTTTGCGGGGAATGAAAGCCAACACATGGTTTGCGAAAAAACAGATGTGAACTTTGTGAAAAACAAAAGTTGATGCGAGTTTAGTATGAAATGAAAGTGGAGGCAAAGAATAATATTACTAAGCTGACGCAACATAAATTTTGACTTGGGATAATATTGAATGAACAAGACAAAATATGACGTCTTGATAACGAGTTACCGACATGATTGACACGCAAGACATCGACAAATTGTAACCAAAAAAATGAATTGGCACAGTGATTTGATATGCAAAAAGTTTAAAATTTGGATAGTTGAAAATGAGGTCAATAGAAGTCTTACAAACATAGGGTGTGGGACATGATTGAAGAGTTTGATGCTTTCAATCTAATCTCTATTCCAAGAAATTAGAATAATCATGCAGATAGGTTAGCTGCAATTGGGGTTCAGTTTGATATTCCTAGTGATATTCAGAGAGAAAAGGTACGTCATATGAAGATTGTTGCTAGACCGTCTATCCCTGACAATAACGTTCATTGGCAAGTGTTTGGGAGTGATGAGCAGGTCTTGCATTTCCTGTTAGAAGAGGATGAGTTTTCTGTAGTGAATCAAAAGAAGATTAAACAACAATATGGTGATGATCAAATCATTCAATTAAGGACTAATAAGTTGCCTAGGGGATTGGTAACCTTGGAATCCATTTTTGGCACTGATGATCAGATAAAAAAGAACAAAACCAACATGCAGGTCAAGGAAGAACATTATGAGGAGCTAGAAATTTTCAAAGATAAACTCCTTAAAATTGGTAAGATCTGTTCACCTGAAGATAGGAAAGCTTTTATTGCTCTTTGTTAAGAATTTGAGGCTGTATTTGCTTGGGAATATTCAGACTTAGGGGGATTTGATCCCCAAATTTCCCAACATACTATAGAATTAGAGCCAAGTGCAAAACTTGTAAGGCAGAAACAAAGACCTTTAAATCCGAAACTTGAGCCTCTGATGATTAAGGAATTAACCAAGCTAATTGAGGGAAATATCATTTTCCCGATCAAGCATACATCCTGGGTCTCTAATCTTGTTCCTGTAAGGAAGAAGAATGGAGAAATTAGACTCTGTGTTGATTTTATAGACCTTAATAGAGCTTCCTTGAAGGACCACTACCTATTGCCCTCAATGGAGTAGATTCTACAAGTAGTGGCTGGTTCAGAATGATTCTCCTTACTGGATGGATATTCAGGTTATAATCAAGTTTTAGTCAAGGAGGAGGATCAATTTAAAATTGCTTTTACCACAAAATGGGGCACCATGGCCTACAAAAGGATGCCTTTTGGTCTGTCAAATGCTGGTTCTACTTTTCAGAGAGCCATGGATATGGCTTTTAAAGGTTTACTTTACAAATTGGTACTTGTATACCTTGATGACATCACAGTTTTTTCTAAGGATGCAGCTGAACATTTATCCCATCTGAAACAAGTATTTGAGAGATGTAGAGAGTTTGGGATATCTCTCAATCCTAAGAAATGCATCTTTGCTATGCATGAAGGCAAGCTTCTAGGACACATTGTGTCAAAATAGGGAGTCACTATTTGTACAGAAAGAGTAAGGGCTATTCTGGAGCTGCCTTTACCCAGCCACAAGAAAGGGCTGCAAAGTTTTATTGGAAGAATTAATTTTCTGTGAAGATTTATACCTGACATTGCAAATTTATTGAAGCCACTGACCTCTATGTTGAAGAAAAATGCATCTTTCAGCTGGACAAAAGAGGGCAAACTCAGTTTTGAGTCCATAAAAGAGGCCTTATCAGTTGTACCAACTTTGGTAAATCTTGATTTCTCAAAAGATTTTATTTTGTATGCTTATGACAACATAGATACAATTTTTGCAATTCTAGTACAACAACAAAATGAAGGTTTTGAACAGCCAATTGCTTTTTTTAGTCAAGGACTAGAGGAGTATGAGTAGAGGTATAGTTTTATTGAAAAACATGTCCTTGCAGTTTTTAAGAGTTTAAAGAAGTTTAGGCATCTTATTTCTAACAACAAGATACACTTGATGGTTGCTTACCCTAGTGTGAAAGAGTTTCTCTTAGGTAAGGATGTCAATGAGAAAAGGCTGGTTGGATTACCAAAGTCATGGAGTATGATGTAGATATTAAGATAACCAAGCTTATCAGGGGTAGAGGACTTAGTGAGCAACTTGCTACTAGGTCTGAAAATGAAACAAAAAATGAAGAGGAAGTGCTTCTGATCGTTGAAGATGTACCTCAGAGTGATACAACAACAGTTGGAATAGGTTGGGTTAGAGACATGGCTCATTTTCTACAAACTGGTGAGTGCCCAATCGGTTTAGATAGAGCTAAAAGGAGATACTTTAGACTGCAGTCTATTCCTTATGTCTTAATCAATGATATTCTTTTCAGAAAGGATTTTAATGGCATGTTGTTAAGATGCATTGATAATGATCAGACTGACAAAGTGCTGCATGAGTTCCATGAGAGAACAACGGGGGGTCATTTTGCCCCAAGGACTACTACCTGGAAGATAATGAGAGCTGGCTATTATTGGCCCAGCTTATTCAAAGATGCCCATGCATGGGCCAGAAAATGTGTAAAATGTGCCATTTTTGTAGGCAAAGAGAGGCTACCAGCTTTGCCTCTGCAGCCAATTCAAGTAGAATAGCCCTTTATGAGATGGGGCATTGATTTTATAGGTCCTATTAACTCACCATCAAGTGCAGGTCACAGGTGGGTACTTATAGCAATAGATTATTTCACAAGGTGGACTGAAGTAGTGGCTTTGAAAGAAGCCAATGAAAATGCTGTTTTAAACTTTTATTATGATTTAGTATCCAGATTTGGAGTACCTGAATTAATCATTTTAGACAATGCTTTAGCCTGCGTTGGATTGAGGGTAATTGACTGGGCTATGAAAAATGGAATCTATTTGAATACTTCATCAAATTATTACCCACAGGGTAATGGTTTGGCAGAATCCACAAATAAGAATCTCATAAGGATTATCAAAAGAACAATGGAGGATAACTAGAGGACCTGGCACACTAATCTAAAATCTGCTCTATGGGCATATAGAATAACTCCCAAGAGGTCTATTGGAAATTCTCCATATATGTTAGTTTATGGAAAAGAGGCAAGGCTGCCCTTATCTGTTGAGCTGCCAACTCTTGATATCATGAATCGGCTAGAAATGTTTGAAGAAGAAGATCCTATGGCTGTTAGATATGCTCAACTTATGGAGCTTGAAGAGATAAGAGATAAAGCTATGAAGGTTATGGAGTATCATTAGCTTAAAAAAAAAAGAATCTTTGATAAGAAAGCCACTCCCAGAATTTTTAGGGAGGGTGATATGGTACTCAAATGGGATGAGTTGAAAAGCAGGCCAGGGAAGCACTCCAAGTTTGACAGCATGTGGAGTGGCCTGTTTATCATTACTGAATGCAAAGAGCATAATGCATTTCAATTATCAAACATGGATGGAGAAAATTTGCCTATCCCAGTCAATGGGATACACTTGAAAAGGTGTTTTGAGGTATGAGCTGCCTTGTGAATAGTATGTTAGGTTTCTTGCTTTCAATAAGTGCTGCTACACAATAGTATAGATGCCTTTTGTTTTCCCTAAGTGCTGTCCAGCACAGTTAGGTAGTTTGCTTTCAACATTTTTTCTTTTAGTTTGGGTTTCCAAGTGTTCTTCACTGCTGTCATGATTGAGTTACAGAAGTTAAAATTATTTGTCAAAAATGTTTTTGAAGTCTCTGAGTGACCCTGTGTGCAATAGATAAGGTCTAGGAAGCTGGTCTGATGTTTAGCAGGAAAACATATAGCAGATGTCACCAAAAATGTTACCTAAATTTCACTACAACTCATTCAGGTAGAGCTTTGATTCAAAGTTTAAAAGGTACATTTTATCTGATCCTTATTACATTACATTCAAGTGCATAAATGAAATAATTTAAAAGATTATGATTATTAAATTACTACATTTATCCAAGTGCATGTAACATAAGAAAGATTTATACAAATTCTTTCTGAAGCAAATAAATAATCTTTATTGGATGTAAAATGTACATTATCTCACACAAGCTGTGAGATTAACTTTCTTATTCAATGAAATTGAAAAACAATTTATACATGAATAAGTAAAGGAAAGTAAAAGTGCATGTAAGGATAGAGGCCAGTCATTGCCTGAGAATGACTGGTTCTGGTTCTGGTGTGTTGTCCTGTTGCCCTGAGTTGTCTTTGTTCTTCTTGGTTTAGGTCGTCTCTAGTTCCTGCATCTGGCAAAAGAGTGATGTTAGAGTAATACTCTAAGCAATGAATGGTCCCTAACCTAATAGGAACAAGTACCTATGCATGTATAAACTGATCCTCAAATGCATTTATTTTCTAACAAGTTTGCTTCATGTGCACATACCGGTGAAATTGTGTTTCTGAGTGATTCATCAGTTCATTTTATGAGTGGGAAAAATGTGGCTCCCACAAGGGTTGAGCCCAGCTCATAAGTGTTACAGAAATATTTCATATGTATTCATCAGATGCAGAGTACAGACTATGTGAATAGAGAGAACAATCATCAAGTATGGATTAGTCAAGGTTCATTGTATAGAAGTCACTATCAAAAAGTTTAGAAGATAATGTATAGTCAGCAGGGCAGTTTCAAAAGATCTGCCACAGTTATGAATAGAAATGATGAATTCAGAGGCTTACAAAATGACAAAGGGAACAGTCAAACATGTCTTTGTTTTGTCACTTATCTTGAAGAGATAGGGAACATTCATCAGTGAAAAATAAGTGTAAAAGACTGCAGTTAATAAAGAAAATCACAACAAAAGGCGTAAGGAACAGTCTTCAAAGACATAAAGGATAGTTTTGAGAGGTAGCAACAGTTCAAGTCTACATGATGAAATTGTTATAAGTACTCAAGTCCTAAAAGACTGAGAGAACAATCCTAAATGACAAAGGAAATAGTAATAGAAAAGCCTTGTTGAATAATACCCAAGGAAGTATTATAGAATCTAAGATAAAGGCAGGAGCAGTGCTACTATAACAGCAACAAACTACATAAATGGACAACAGTAACTGTGAATAAAGAACAACCACAAATGCATGATAAGATAACATGAGATGGTGAGTAGGGTTTGAACCTTTGAGTCTTTGTTTTATCACTTAGTCTTGTGAAGTTTGTCATGAAGGAGGTCTGCATAGAGTAAAACCTTGTGTGTCTATATAATCTCAAGACAATGAGGAGAGGTTTATATGAGTCTAAGGCTTTCAAGGTCAAAGTATACAAGGTTTGCTCATTACATGGTATCAGGTCATCAATGAAGACAATCTGAACGAATCCTTCACATTGTTTATAAGTCTGCAAACCAAATTAAGAAAGCATTCAAAGGAGGCAAAAAGACAGTCATAAATAGAGAGACATTACATAGTGATATGAGGACAGTAAGACAACTGTGAAAATACAATCATAAGGTAGCAGTGACAACATATATTGTATACGCCTAAAAATGACACGAATCATCCTAAATAAATATTCTAAATATTTATTCCATTCTTCTATTAATTAAATAAATATTCTAAATTTATTTAATCGATTCACTGTTCCATAATTAAATAAATTCTATTTATTTAATTAAAATTCTTCTAAATGTCCTACACAATTAACTAATCATAAATTATTTAATTAATCTAAATTCCTCTATCCTAAGTTCTAAATTCAAAAATCCACCTCACCTTTACACCTCACCTTTTCCACCTCACCTTGTCCACATCATCAAGTTGCACATGTAATTAAATATATTTAATATTTAATTACCTATTTTTCTCTCACCCACATGGCCTATTTCTTCTCAAATCAGAAGTTAGTTAACTAATCAATCAAATCTGTTAACTAATTGGTCATTTGAGTTCACTGGTCAATCTATTCTGTTGACTCCTCAATCAATCCAGTTCACTGGTCAATCAATTCAGTCAATCCCATAATCCACTCTTCTAACTGATCAATCAAGTCTGTTAACTGTTCAGTCAATGAAGTTAACTCTCCAATCAATTTTGTCACATCCCCTCTTTCATGATGGAGCTGGGACACTTGTCACATTTCTATTGGTTGCACATTCCTCAACCATCCTTAGCCGTTGATCTTCATATCTCCTCTCAACCGTTGATTCTCATTCTTCCAAGTCTATAAATGAAGCTTCATCCCTCCATTCTATTCATCCAGGCTTTTGACATCGTTACTCTGCAGAAATATCACCAGCGCGCCTTTGGCACCCTTTTGTCATCCACAAGCTTGAGATCACATACTTGCATTGGAGCTCATCTTCATTGCATATCACCATAGCCGTTCACCGTCGACTTCCTACAAACAGCTAAAAAGATTGCACTCTCCGAGGGCTCATCTCATCTGCAAAAGGACGATCTGTGATAGGCGAACAACAGAAGTTTCGAAACGGGAGAGGTTTGCACTATGTTTGTTCATTGCTTCGTTTATTGAATCCTTCTTGTTTCACTATTCTGTTGATGTTTGGGTCATGTTTATTTTATTTGATTGATCACCATTTTACCCTTACATTTTTGGCGCCCACCGTTCAATTTTATGTTTTTTACAAATTTTTGTAGTAAAAATTTGTGTTTCTCTAAACCCCATTGTTGAGTTTTGCAAGAATCTATCAAAAGGTGACCTCCTAGGCTGAAACTGACATCACCAACGTGCTCAGAAGGGTCGAAAACCTTAGAATCGCCTGTTAATTCACAAAAATCAGAGACTGTGATTTTTTTTGAGGGTGCATCCTTTTATCCAGTGGTCCAAAGGGTGCTTCCGCAGGGTGCATCGCTTTATCCAGCGGTCGGAAGGGTGCTTCCGCATCCTTTTATCCAATTGTCGGAAGAGTTTTTTTTTGCAGGGTGCATCCTTTTATCCAGCGGTCCAAAGGGTGCTTCCACAGGGTGCATCGCTTTATCCAGCGGTCCGAAGGGTGCTTCCGCATCCTTTTATCCAATTGTCCGAAGAGCTTTTTTTGCAGGGTGCATCCTTTTATCCAGTGGTCCAAAGGGTGCTTCCACAGGGTGCATCGCTTTATCCAGCGGTCCAAAGGGTGCTTCCGCAGGGTGCATCACTTTATCCAGCGGTCCGAAGGGTGCTTCCGTGTCCTTTTATCCAACTGTCCGAAGAGGTTTTTGCAGGGTGCATCCTTTTATCCAGCGGTCCGAAGAGTGCTTCTGCAGGGTGCATCCTTTTATCCAGCGGTCCAAAGGGTGCTTCCGTAGGGTGCATCGCTTTATCCAGTGGTCCAAAGGGTGCTCCCGCATCCTTTTATCGAACTGTCCTAATAGCTTTTTCGCAGGGTACATCCTTTTATCTAGCGGTCCGAAGGGTGCTCCCACAAGGTGCATCGTTTTATCCAGTGGTCCGAAGGGTGCTTCTTCATCCTTTTATCCAATGGTCCAAAGGGTGCTTCTGTAGGGATAGGGAACATTCATCAGTGAAAAATAAGTGTAAAAGACTGCAGTTAATAAAGAAAATCACAACAAAAGGCGTAAGGAACAGTCTTCAAAGACATAAAGGATAGTTTTGAGAGGTAGCAACAGTTCAAGTCTACATGATGAAATTGTTATAAGTACTCAAGTCCTAAAAGACTGAGAGAACAATCCTAAATGACAAAGGAAATAGTAATAGAAAAGCCTTGTTGAATAATACCCAAGGAAGTATTATAGAATCTAAGATAAAGGCAGGAGCAGTGCTACTATAACAGCAGCAAACTACATAAATGGACAACAGTAACTGTGAATAAAGAACAACCACAAATGCATGATAAGATAACATGAGATGGTGAGTAGGGTTTGAACCTTTGAGTCTTTGTTTTATCACTTAGTCTTGTGAAGTTTGTCATGAAGGAGGTCTGCATAGAGTAAAACCTTGTGTGTCTATATAATCTCAAGACAATGAGGAGAGGTTTATATGAGTCTAAGGCTTTCAAGGTCAAAGTATACAAGGTTTGCTCATTACATGGTATCAGGTCATCAATGAAGACAATCTGAACGAACCCTTCACATTGTTTAAAAGTCTGCAAACCAAATTAAGAAAGCATTCAAAGGAGGCAAAAAGACAGTCATAAATAGAGAGACATTACATAGTGATATGAGGACAGTAAGACAACTGTGAAAATACAATCATAAGGTAGCAGTGACAACATATATTGTATACGCCTAAAAATGACACGAATCATCCTAAATAAATATTCTAAATATTTATTCCATTCTTCTATTAATTAAATAAATATTCTAAATTTATTTAATCGATTCACTGTTCCATAATTAAATAAATTCTATTTATTTAATTAAAATTCTTCTAAATGTCCTACACAATTAAATAATCATAAATTATTTAATTAATCTAAATTCCTCTATCCTAAGTTCTAAATTCAAAAATCCACCTCACCTTTACACCTCACCTTTTCCACCTCACCTTGTCCACATCATCAAGTTGCACATGTAATTAAATATATTTAATATTTAATTACCTATTTTTCTCTCACCCACATGGCCTATTTCTTCTCAAATCAGAAGTTAGTTAACTAATCAATCAAATCTGTTAACTAATTGGTCATTTGAGTTCACTGGTCAATCTATTCTGTTGACTCCTCAATCAATCCAGTTCACTGGTCAATCAATTCAGTCAATCCCATAATCCACTCTTCTAACTGATCAATCAAGTCTGTTAACTGTTCAGTCAATGGAGTTAACTCTCCAATCAATTTTGTCACATCCCCTCTTTCATGATGGAGCTGGGACACTTGTCACATTTCTATTGGTTGCACATTCCTCAACCATCCTTAGCCGTTGATCTTCATATCTCCTCTCAACCGTTGATTCTCATTCTTCCAAGTCTATAAATGAAGCTTCATCCCTCCATTCTATTCATCCAGGCTTTTGACATCGTTACTCTGCAGAAATATCACCAGCGCGCCTTTGGCACCCTTTTGTCATCCACAAGCTTGAGATCACATACTTGCATTGGAGCTCATCTTCATTGCATATCACCATAGCCGTTCACCGTCGACTTCCTACAAACAGCTAAAAAGATTGCACTCTCCGAGGGCTCATCTCATCTGCAAAAGGACGATCTGTGATAGGCGAACAACAGAAGTTTCGAAACGGGAGAGGTTTGCACTATGTTTGTTCATTGCTTCGTTTATTGAATCCTTCTTGTTTCACTATTCTGTTGATGTTTGGGTCATGTTTATTTTATTTGATTGATCACCATTTTACCCTTACATTTTTGGCGCCCACCGTTCAATTTTATGTTTTTTACAAATTTTTGTAGTAAAAATTTGTGTTTCTCTAAACCCCATTGTTGAGTTTTGCAAGAATCTATCAAAAGGTGACCTCCTAGGCTGAAACTGACATCACCAACGTGCTCAGAAGGGTCGAAAACCTTAGAATCGCCTGTTAATTCACAAAAATCAGAGACTGTGATTTTTTTTGAGGGTGCATCCTTTTTTCCAGTGGTCCAAAGGGTGCTTCCGCAGGGTGCATCGCTTTATCCAGCGGTCGGAAGGGTGCTTCCGCATCCTTTTATCCAATTGTCGGAAGAGTTTTTTTTTGCAGGGTGCATCCTTTTATCCAGCGTTCCAAAGGGTGCTTCCACAGGGTGCATCGCTTTATCCAGCGGTCCGAAGGGTGCTTCCGTAGGGTGCATCGCTTTATCCAGCGGTTCAAAGGGTGCTTCCGCATCCTTTTATCCAATTGTCCGAAGAGCTTTTTTTGCAGGGTGCATCCTTTTATCCAGTGGTCCAAAGGGTGCTTCCACAGGGTGCATCGCTTTATCCAGCGGTCCAAAGGGTGCTTCCGCAGGGTGCATCACTTTATCCAGCGGTCCGAAGGGTGCTTCCGTGTCCTTTTATCCAACTGTCCGAAGAGGTTTTTGCAGGGTGCATCCTTTTATCCAGCGGTCCGAAGAGTGCTTCTGCAAGGTGCATCCTTTTATCCAGCGGTCCAAAGGGTGCTTCCGTAGGGTGCATCGCTTTATCCAGCAGTCCAAAGGGTGCTCCCGCATCCTTTTATCCAACTGTCCTAATAGCTTTTTCGCAGGGTACATCCTTTTATCCAGCGGTCCGAAGGGTGCTCCCACAAGGTGCATCGTTTTATCCAGTGGTCTGAAGGGTGCTTCTTCATCCTTTTATCCAATGGTCCAAAGGGTGCTTCTGTAGGGTGCATCGTTTTATCCAGCAATCCTCTATCCTGCCTTCTTCTACATGTCATAAGGCTGGTATCTTTTTCTTTTTGCCATAACAGGAGCATACGAACTCGTAATCTCGCAAATAAACACTCGTTGGAAAGGTAATTCTGTGAACTTCACAATGGAGCAGGTTTGATCAAGTGATTTTATCATTTTGTCAGCTATTTTTATAGTCAAAGTTTAGCTATCTTTCCAAGATTAAATCTAACATTTCTTCTTGAAAACTAATGATTTATCTGTGCAGCTTGACTTAAACACTTGTCAAAGAAAGGAGAAAAGAAACTTCTGATATATCTTCTACAGGGTTGAGAGCTGGATAGTTTTATTTTCCTTAACACACACATCATAGTTTAACTAGGGGGAAAGTAAAACAACTTGCATACAATTTTCATCTAGTACTAATTAGGAAGGAGTAACCCATTGTTCATGCAACTTGCATACAATTTTCATCTAGTTCTAATTAGGAAGGAGTAACCCATTGTTCATGCAACTTGCATTCAAATCCTCACCTAGTTCTAATTAGGGAGGAAGTAACTGGATTATTTCTTGCTTGCATTGCAAACACCTTCCAAGTTATTGCTATCTAAAGATTAAAATTGAACTCATCAATGATCTTGAAGTTAAAATGAACCATTGCTATATCGTGAGACCTGAATTTCAAAGTTAACAATCTCGTGCTACGCGGTTTAAAAATTAAACTCACTACTGCTTTCTGAAGTTAAAATGAACCATTGCTATATCGTGAGACCTAAATTTCAAAGTTAACAATCTCGTGCTACGCGGTTTAAAAATTGAACTCACTACTACTTTCTGAAGTTAAAATGAACCATTGCTATATCATGAGACCTGAATTTCAAAGTTAACAATCTCGTGCTACGTGGTTTAAAAATTGAACTCACCACTGCTTTCTGGGATTTAAAACTGAACCACTGCTATATTGCTAAATCACTTCAAAGTTCTGTTTGAGTAGATTAGCCCATTTAGTTTTTCACTTTTAGCTAGGGTGGATTAATCAGTGTATTCTGTGCTTGCAAATGACAATAGGCTTATGCTCTCCCCTCTTCTGGGTGATCAGAGTGCCAGACTTGTCATTCTATCTGTTTAACCTTTAGGAGGGGCCTGCCCTTGGATGCACGCTTGTCCAAGTGGGAACGACCCTGAGTGGTAACAGGCTAACGCCAAGCCCTACCAAGCCACTTAAAATAAATTGTGCTTGAAGTGAAAACTTCCTGCAACAAGTGCTGTTATGTTACACCGACGGCCAACCTCCCCCAAAACCCTCTCAGGCACAACCCTGTGAGGCTGGGAGACTCCATAACGGAGAGTAGCGCCACCGCATGTGTAACCACTTGAACGGTTGCCTGAATTAAATACCTCTTGTTTTAGTGGCCCAAATCCCTTATAATCCATTTCTCGCCTAGGATTTTGTGCTTGCTTTTGTCCAAAATAGAGTCAAAAAAATTACAAAAACAATGAAAAACTACAAAATATTCTTTGTGCTTGCTGTGTTTTCTTGCTATTGAATTCATAATATTAGATTAGGAAGACCTTTTCTAGCCAAAAAATACCAAAAACAGAAGAAAAACTAAAAATTTTGCAAAAACTTCAGAGCTGCGCATTTACACATTTCTGCTGCGCATTTACAGAGACTTGCTGCGCTTTTATAACGACTTGTTGCGCATATACTCTTTTTGCTGCGCATATATGCACTGTTGCTGCGCATATATAATTCACCAGATCGGCGCATTTACTGCGACTTACGGCGCATTTGTCCATTTCTGCTGCGCATATGCGACAGTGAGCACTTGCCCTATTTTTGAGGAGAAATTTTCACCTAATCAGAGCACCCATTTCAGCCTAGTTTCACTTTCCGCGATCAGAGTCAACCTTGCAGTCAATCTCCATCCATTTCACCCAACTCTTTCTCTTTCATCCATTGTCGCACTCACCTTCTGTCCAAATCACTCTTGTCCCAAAGTCAGCCTATCCCATATCGATTCAGCATAAGTCCTTTTTCGTTTCATTAGTGAATTTACGTAAGCCTAGTAGGTCACAGTACCTTTGCTAGTAGTCTTGTTGAACGACTAAGCCCTACATAGTAAGACTAGTATCGACTACCCTTGCTAGTGGCTAGAGTCTTGTGTCAACCGTCTTACTTGAAGTCATTGAGTGAGAGAATCCTTTGTCCAAGCCTTATCCTAGGTATCCCATTCATAATAGTCTCAGTCGGCACCTTGCCAGAATTTCTAGTCCTCACCCCCTCCATCCCGCGTCACCTTGCATGGTTCTTACTCGATCCCAGTACAACAAGCAAATCGAAATGGCCGACTCATCTGATCACACTCTCCCACCACGTGATGGTGAAGAAGAGATTTCTCATGAAGAATTAGTGGCACACATGCAAGATAGAAAATTCCAACGCATCGTAGAGAAGATGATCCTTGAAGACCCCCATAAGTATTTCCATCATCTTGCTAGTCTCGGAATCAAACTCCCCGCAGACTTTGACATTAGCTCCATCATGGAAAATGCAAACAATGATCATGAGAGGGGCACAAATGACACAGTCCCACATGTGCATGAGAGAGGTACAAATGACACGGTTCCCCATTCAAATGAGAGAGGAAAGCAACCCGTAGATCCAATTGCTCCTATGGCAGACGTGAGACAACAAATCGAAAGTCTAAAGCTCGAGATATCCAACCTTAAGACCGGTACAAGTTCTAAGAACTACTCTTTGGAAGATATAGCACCATACCCCTTTGACAGAAATTTGATCATGAAACCATTCCCCTATCAGTTCGGAGTTCTGAAATTTGACAAATATAAAGGGAAGGGGGACCCTAGAGATCATATCAGGGAATTCACTGCAGCATGTTTAGAAGTAGCTCACAATGAGACCTACTTAATGAGACTATTCCCGCGATCTTTAGGTGGTCAAGCTATGGAGTGGTTCTCGCGTCTCCCACCAGGAATCAAAACTTTTGATGAACTTGTCAATAAATTTATAACGCACTTCTCTTACAACATAGAACACGAGGTGTCTATGCTAGATCTATGCAACACCAAACAGAAGGGTGGTGAGTCATTCGCCGCCTTCCTACAACGATGGAGACAGATAGCTAGTAAGTGTTCTTACGACATGCCTGAGAAGCAGCTATTGGAAATGTTTGTCCACAATCTAAACACTGATCTTAGCTATTAGATTCAGATACAATGCCCTACCTCATTCGCCAAAGTCATTGAAATGGGCCTCTTCATTGAAAAAGCTATGATCACTAAATTAACTCTCAAGCTCTACAAGGACACACCTCCTTCCAATTACACAACAGATAAATCAAAGTTTTGGACCAAGAACAAGAATGTGGTCAACGATGGCATAGTGGACGCCAAGGCGGCAGCCCCTAAGCAACAACCCATATTCACTCTTAAGGGAGAAGCAAATACCGGTGCACTCAACAAACCACCCCCTCGGGAACCTAGACCTTGGTTCAATTCAAATCCAAGGAGAAAATTCACGCCGTTGGGGGAATCTCAAGAGTCCGCCCTCAGGAAGTTGTTGGCTAACAATGAAATTTCTCTACCGCCAACAAGTGACTATGAGCCTATCGTCAAACCTCCCTATTGGAAGGACACATACTATTGTGAGTATCATCGAGGAAGGGGGCACACGACTAACAATTGTATCCGCCTCAAGAATGTCATACAAGATATACTGGATCAGAATCAGGGAAGGACACAACAGCATACCTCCAATGAATCTCATGTGGCCTACCGGGATCCTCTTCTAAACCACAACCGGCCGTATAACAATAATCGCAACAATGGCCATAACAACAACGATGGTCACAACGGCAACAACTCCAATGGCCATAACAATAATGACAACAATCGCAACAGGCCAAACCAGAACAGTGGGTCGAGTAATGCTAACTATGCAAGCGTTCCCTTTGAGTACACCATTAACTGCATTTCTGAGCATGTTCCGCAAGTCAACGTCATATCCCCAACCAACAACCAGGACCTAACAGAACTGGTTGTAGTATAATTACCCGCAGTGGTAGAGTCACGATCAACACCACTCCTCCAAGGTCATCACCTTCTCCATCCAACTCCCACCCATATAATGTCATCGACCAATTGCAAAAAACTCTGCCTCACATTTCTATATTGGAGCTCTTGCGTCTATCTCCTTCTCATAAGGAGATTCTTGAGAAAGCCTTAGTGGAAACTACTGTCCCCACTAACCTAGCCCAAGAAAAGTTTCAAACCATGGTGGGTAATTTGACATCCTCCACTTCCATCTCGTTCACAGAGCAAGATGACCTTTCCATATCTCAACCCCACAACACTCCTCTACACATTGTCGCATTCGTGCACAAGCACCGCATCAAGAGGGTTCTCATTGATGGGGGCGCCGGTCTAAATATTTGCACGTTGAAGCTAGTCCTTGCACTGGGGTTCTTCGAATAGGCAGTAGATCCAAGATGGAAAATTACTATCAAAGCCTATGACGAGGAGGAACGAACCACAAAGGGCACGGTTGTCCTACCCATTCAAGTGGGACCGGTAATTAAAGATGTGGTGTGCCAAGTCCTCGATCGGGAGCTTGCTTACAATATTCTACTAGGGAGACCGTGGATCCACGCCATGAAGGCTGTCCCCTCCACCTACCATCAATGCATTAAGTTCCCACACGATGGCAAGCAGGTCACCATACAAGGCGACCCCGACCCCTACCAACATTGCAATTCATTCCAAGCAAAATCTGAATGCGTCATTCCCAATAATCGAGCCTACATTTCCCTTACTCCGCAACAAGACCATACCGCCGAGGCTTCCTCCTCGAGGCCCAAACCGCTGAAACTTACCATAAAAGAAAATGGCGTGGGGGAGTACTCCATTGAGCACAGCCTCAACCTTGCCACCATGCCTTTGTCTCCTCGCTCCTTTGGCAAACCCAAGCATCAACCTAGGCATTTTCCAAAGCCATCTGCTCCTCCTACAACTCCCGCAAATCCCTTTGTAAAATGGGGGACCTTATCTGATGAGACAGAGGAGCGAGATCTCCTGCAATGGCTTTACGCTGAAGAGGAAAACACATCCCAAGAGCTGCCTAGACTCCCTACAGAACTCTATGGACGGGGTGAAACTATCTTGCACAGGATGGGATACGAAGGACAAGGCCCCATAGGCCTCAGAAAAGAAGGAATTGTTGAACCTATCTAACCTTCTTCATCCTCTTCGGCTAGAAACACAACTGGCCTAGGGTACAAAGGTAAAGGTAAAGCCAAAGAAAATGCCTGCCTAGTGGAGACAATTCAAACACTCCAAGTGGATGGGGACATGGATTCAGATAATTCAAACGAGTATGAGTGGGACGAGCTAACAGAGCACTCCTACGATGACAAGGAGATTGACACCATCCAAACTCTCAGCCCCTACCATGAGGGATAGACGCAACGGGACAGACCACTGGAGTCTGATTTGCCCCTCCCTGAGGTTATGGCTTTCAAGGAAAGTTTTGATTCCATTGCAATAAACAACCTAGAGGAGAGTACCACCCAGAACACTATCCCCACCAGTGCCCATAATATTTCCATTCACAATATTAACGAATCAGATCTCTCATCCGACTCCCTTCCCCTCTTACACCCTGAGCTTATCGACTGGGATCTGCAAGGAACCCCTCAATTAGATATGTTCCAGAATGATGATGCTTATATTGACTATATGGAACTTAGGGATCACTTACCAAGAGGAGATCATAAAGCTGGTTTCGCTATCGAACTCAATACTGTGGCTTACTTTGGGGAGGGTGCCAAGCCTTCTAGTCGCAAAAATATTAAAATAAAAAATGGATCTGACAGTGAAAACCGCCGTGCAGCAGTGTCAGATCATAAAACAGTAAAAAGAAAGGACGTATCCGAAGGTGAAAACCCAACTGTGGCACCTGACGATGGAATGCTTGACACCCTCCCTAGTGATATGTACCAAGAACGGTCACAGATTGTGGTGGAGCCAATAGAGCCAGTGAATATTGGCACCGAAGAGCAGCCCAAGATTATCCACTTCGCAAAATCTCTCACACCACCTGAGAAAACCAGGTTTGTACCATTCTTTAAGAAGAAGAGAGGCAGCTTTGCTTGGTCATATGCTGACATGCCAGGTCTAGAACCTAACTTGATTCTGCATCATCTGCCATTGGATCCAGGGGTGAAGCCCGTAAAGCAGAAACTGAGAAAGATGCATCCCCATATAGCCCTTTTGGTCAAGGAAGAACTCAAGAAATTGCTAGATGTGGGATTCATCAGAGCCATAGATTACCCTGAATGGATATCAAACATTGTGCCAGTGTCTAAACCAGATGGCAGGGTTCGACTATGCAACGATTTTAGAGACTTAAACAAAGCATGCCGCAAGGATGACTTTCCATTGCCTAACATCGATATCATAGTCGACCTCACGGCAGGACATAAAATGCTGTCCCTCATGGATGGATTCTCCGGGTATAACCAAATCAAAATAGCACCAGAGGACCAACACAAAATAGCTTTCACTTGTCCATGGGGTACCTTTTGCTGGAATGTCATGCCTTTTGGGCTAAAAAATGCAGGCACTACATATCAGCGGGCCATGACAACCATATTCCATGACATGATGCATGTGACCATGGAGGATTATGTTGACGATATCTTAGCAAAATCTCTCACGAGGGACTCACACCTGGATATTCTAGAGAAAGTCTTCCAACGGCTGGACCAATTCCAAGTAAAATTGAACCCGAAGAAATGTGTGTTTGGGGTAACATCGGGCAAGCTGCTAGGCTTCATCGTGTCAGCAAATGGCATAAAGGTAGACCCGGCCAAGGTCAAAGCAATAATGGACATGCCACCGCCCAAGACTCTAACACAGTTGAGATCCTTACAGGGCAAGCTGCAAGCCATCCGCAGGTTCATCTCACAGTTGGCAGACAAGTGCCAACCTTTCAGCCACCTCCTACATAAGAATATTCCATTTAAATGGGACGAGCGGTGCGAAGAGGCATTCAACAAGCTAAAGGAGTACCTTATGAACCCTCCTATACTCATGCCTCCGATCCAAGGAAAACCTTTGATTCTCTACATATCTGCTACACCTACTGCTCTTGGGGCTCTCCTAGCGCAGCAAGACTATGAGAACAAAGAAAGAGCTGTATACTACATCAGTCGAACCTTAGTGGGCTACGAGTTACAATACTCACAGGTAGAACGATCATGCCTTGCGGTGGTTTTTGCTTCACAAAAACTCTGACACTACATGTTGGCACATCCTGTCAAACTCATTGCCAAAATCGACCCACTAAAGTATCTTCTCAGCAAAGCAGCTCTCACAGGTCGATTAGCAAAGTGGGTTATGCTTCTTAGTGAATATGATATAGAATATGTGGACAGAAAAGCCATCAAAGGGCAAATCATAGCTGACCAACTGGCCGAGGCACCATTACAGGACACTTCACCAATGTAGTTTGAGTTTCCCGATGAGTCTTTATTCACCCTGTCGACATCTCCTTGGAAACTCTACTTCGACAGGTCTTACACCAACCATGGGTCGGGGGCAGGTATCCTATTTATCACTGCCCAAGGCGACACAATTCCAAAGTCCTACAGGTTGTTATTTCCATGCACTAACAATATAGCGGAATATGAAGCCTTGGTAATTGGTCTCAAGATGGCCACTGAGTGGAAAATCCAAGCACTATGTGTCTATGGTGATTCTCAGCTTATCATAAATCAGGTTAACGATGAATATCAAACCAAAGATGAGAAGCTCATCCCATACAAACGGATGGTCGACGACCTCAAAGGACACTTTGGGACCATCTCCTTTGAACAAATACCCAGGATCGAGAACAAAGCAGCAGATGCAATGGCTACCATAGCCTCTCTTCTTGAAATACCTAAATACGAGTCACGGTATGAGTTCTTAGTAGAAACCATTCGGCAACCGGCTTATGATCTCCTCGAAACCCATTCCATTTGCCTCCTAGTAGGATCTGATTCACCTTGGTACGGTAAGACCTACACTTACCTCAAGGACAATATTCTTCCACCAGACCTCTCTTCCAACCAAAAGCGAACTTTCATCCGACAAGCCTCCCGTTACACCATCATAGCTAATACCCTTTACCGACGTGGTCTAGATGGTACTTTACTCCGTTGTCTAGAACAAGAAGAATCCGTAACTGCCTTGCGAGACATACATGAAGGGATCTACGGAACACACTCCAGCGGTCCTTCCTTAGCTAAGAAACTCATGCATTTGGGTTATTACTGGCCCAATATGGAAATGGATTCATATCAGTTCGTCAAAAAGTGTAAATAGTGCCAAATACACGGGAACTTGATTCATGCACCTGCTCAGGAGTTGAGACCTCTAACGACACCCTGGCCCTTTTGCCAATGGGGACTTGACCTTGTGGGAAAGATCCATCCACCTTCTTCCAACGGCCATAAATTTATCATAACCGCCACTGAATACTTCACCAAGTGGATTGAAGCCGTTCCCCTAACCACCGTCACAGGAAAACAAATTTCCTTGTTCATTCTGAATTACATTATCTGCCGATACGGCATCCCTTCATCCATCATAACGGATAATGGGAGACCATTCAAAAATCAGGATGTCCAGGAACTTTGTGAGCGTTTCAAAATCCAACATCGTTTCTCCACTCCATACTACCCCCAAGGTAACAGCCAAGCTGAGGCATCGAATAAAACCATTCTGAAAATCCTAACAAAGACTGTCAATGAAGCTGGTCGCGATTGGCACGTCCAACTCAATCCCGCTCTGTGGGCCTACAGAACCAGTATACGCACTCCCACAGGTGCTACACCCTACGCCCTAGTCTATGGTTCCGAAGCCATCCTTCCCATTGAGGTCGAACTCCCATCCCTCAGGGTGTCGTTGAAAGGTCTCATATCAGATGAAGAATACAGAGTCTCCAGGCTACAAGAACTAGAGCTGTTAGAGGAAAGGCGCCAGAAAGCTTTTGACCATCTCAAAGCCTATCAACAGATGATGTCCAGAAGCTACAACCACAAGGTTAGACCAAGATGCTTCGAGGTTGGGGACCTAGTTCTAAAAGAGAACCCTCGCAATCAACAGGACAGAGAAAAGAAAGGTAAGTTCGAGCCTAACTGGCTTGGGCCCTATGTGATTGTAGCTGCTTACGGATCGGGGGCATATCAGTTGGCCACATCAGAGGGTGAGTTATTTGATGATCCAATCAACAGCATGCATCTTCGCCGGTTCTATACCTAGGAGAACCCCAATGCAAGGGGGCACAATAAAATCAAAAAAGAAAAAAAACCAAAAAAAAAGTGGAAAGGAGAAAATACAAAAAAATTAAAAAAAAAAGTAGAAAGCATGCAAAAAAAATCGTCCTTTGGTGAAAACCTGGCAAACAGGCGCCTTGGATAGGTATCGTGATGAAAACCTGGCAAACAGGCGTCATGTTACTCTCTAGCTCCTCGTGCAAATAAAAACAAGTGATGAAAACCTGGTAAACAGGCGTTACTTGTGATAAACCGCCTTCTCCATCTTTGAGAATCCAATCACCTTGAGTCCATCCTTCCTTTGCTCATTTTCCATTCGACCCATATCTACCCCACAATAAACACTCGACAGTTACCTATCATGGCTTGATACTCTCCTTGTGGCCTTGTCAACCAGGGTTTTGTCCCATACCGTCTCCTTCGTGTGAGCCTAGTGTAGTGTCCCTCGTCGGTGTCCATGGTCCAAGTCCGTGAACTACGTTGCCTCTGCGTCGTCACGTAGGCAAGGCCATTATTCTAATGCGCCCCCGAGGCTTCCATTTCTTCCCTTTGTCCCATTCGTCCCCTTTCTTGTCTTCATTCTTGTCGTCTTTCTTCTAGTCCATCCATGGTCCATTAGGGTTTACCCCGAACTACGTTGCCTCTGCGTCGTCACGTAGGCAAGGCCATTTAGCAATGAGCCCCCGAGGCACTAGGTCAGTCCCTTAGGGTCCGTCTCCCCAATAAGGATTGAGCAATCTTCTCACCAAGCAAGCAAATGCAAGCAGAACCCGCGCCTCAAGCAGAAATCTTGACTATGAGCATCTTAACCTATCCAACGCAAAGCAAATACCCAAGGTCTTCTAAACGATTTTATGTAAATTAAGGCAAGAGCTAAACACATATCAACGCAAATATGCTTTGTAGATCAGAAACATGGTTAACAATTCGAGTCCTGATTTTTGCTATCATACCCTCCTATGCTACTCAAGGATGCCAAAAGCTAGAGATGCTATGATGGGGGCATGATTATTTTCTTTGTTTGCTATTTGGGGATTAAACTTTAGTAATGTGAAGCCTTGTCTTAGGACGTGATCGGTATAAGATCATCGAGGACATCAAAGGTCTAACATGAACGGGGGCAATCCTTACTTGTTGAAACGCAAGAGGTACTCAGGTCATCTAGATTCAATTTTGACTAGATGCTTGTATTAACTTGCTAAATCACAATCCATGTAAGCGATACTCAGGTCATCTCGGTTCAATTATACCTAGATGCTTGTATTTACTTACAACATTTCAGAAAAGTACCACAAAAAAAAAAAAATGCCCAATGATGAAAGAAAGCACTCCAATAGCAAAGCATCCATCCTATATCCATTTATACATCCATACCATACCCCATGCAATAAAGATCCAACAATGCAGAGTATCAATACAAATAAAAGCTTGTGAATCTTTCTATCGAGTCTTTCTTCTATCAATCAGATTTCTATCTATCATCATATCTTTCATCCTTGTCCAGTCAATCTGAGCAATGATCCAAATGCAAGGTCCATCCTTAGTCCATACCAATCAAGTCAAGTCAATCTTGCACAAATGATCCACTCACAATCAATGGTCTTGATCCTTGTCTGGTCGTAAACCAACTCGATCAGTTAATCAATCAATTGTCTTATACAGGATGTTGCATTGTCGAAATCAGACCAATACATGCGTCTTACACGACATGCTTCATTTCCTGAAACCAGACACTATCCTTCATGTTGCTCTAGGGATCTATCATTCCCCGCCATGACAACACGCCTGTCGTGTTGGTCTAGGGATATATTGTTCCCCGCCATGACAACACTGTCGTATATCATTATTAGTATATCATTGGTTTACCGCTTGACAGGGGCAATACCTTGTTTGTTCTTGTGTCATTTGTGTATACTTGCTTGCTTGCTTGTGTGTGTCATCATTCCATCTTGCATCGCGTATCATTTGACACTTTCTTCACCCATTTTCTTCAAACTCAACCTTCTTCATCGTGAGATTGTCCGTCTCACGCCTTCTGCCTTCTTCTCGTCCAATCTCCCGAGGGGGCATCCTGTCGTTAAACTTGTACCAGGGGCAAACTGGGGCATATATCACTGTCAGGCTATTTATTCTTTGAAGCAACGCTGTAAACTGCATTGCATCAAAGAGGGGCAAAATGTATACGCCTAAAAATGACACGAATCATCCTAAATAAATATTCTAAATATTTATTCCATTCTTCTATTAATTAAATAAATATTCTAAATTTATTTAATCGATTCACTGTTCCATAATTAAATAAATTCTATTTATTTAATTAAAATTCTTCTAAATGTGCTACACAATTAAATAATCATAAATTATTTAATTAATCTAAATTCCTCTATCCTAAGTTCTAAATTCAAAAATCCACCTCACCTTTACACCTCACCTTTTCCACCTCACCTTGTCCACATCATCAAGTTGCACATGTAATTAAATATATTTAATATTTAATTACCTATTTTTCTCTCACCCACATGGCCTATTTCTTCTCAAATCAAAAGTTAGTTAACTAATCAATCAAATCTGTTAACTAATTGGTCATTTGAGTTCACTGGTCAATCTATTCTGTTGACTCCTCAATCAATTCAGTTCACTGGTCAATCAATTCAGTCAATCCCATAATCCACTCTTCTAACTGATCAATCAAGTCTGTTAACTGTTCAGTCAATGGAGTTAACTCTCCAATCAATTTTGTCACATCCCCTCTTTCATGATGGAGCTGGGACACTTGTCACATTTCTACTGGTTGCACATTCCTCAACCATCCTCAGCCGTTGATCTTCATATCTCCTCTCAACCGTTGATTCTCATTCTTCCAAGTCTATAAATGAAGCTTCATCCCTCCATTCTATTCATCCAGGCTTTTGACATCGTTACTCTACAGAAATATCACCAGCGCGCCTTTGGCACCCTTTTGTCATCCACAAGCTTGAGATCACATACTTGCATTGGAGCTCATCTTCATTGCATATCACCATAGCCGTTCACCGTCGACTTCCTACAAACAGCTAAAAAGATTGCACTCTCTGAGGGCTCATCTCATCTGCAAAAGGACGATTTGTGATAGGCGAACAACAGAAGTTTCGAAATGGGAGAGGTTTGCACTATGTTTGTTCATTGCTTCGTTTATTGAATCCTTCTTGTTTCACTATTCTGTTGATGTTTGGGTCATGTTTATTTTATTTGATTGATCACCATTTTACCCTTATAGATATCTCAGAGAATCCTGAGGAAATTGTAGATTTGAAAGAGACAGGGATACAATGTCAAATAGTGTATCTGATTGCTTGATAGTGAGTACAGTCAAAGATAGTGGCATGAGATTTAGAGAATAAAGACTAAGAATAATCATGAGTCTAGCTTCTGGAAGGTGAGAGATCTACACTGTCTTGGGAGGAAGGAGATATGTTGTATTGAGCATGCAAAGATGAAATATCTAAGATACATGTACTGTGCAGAGATTCATCTTAGTATTTGTCTTCCAATAGAAGGCATATAGATGTTTTGTCTAGTTTGAGCATGAAAAGGTAAAGACTTTCAACATGGATAGAGAAACACTAGAGAAGCAATAGACTGTGAGACATTGTCAACAATTCAATAGGTGCATCAACAAAATGATTGTTAAAGTAGCAGCTTGTGACTACGATTATAGGGCATGGGCTCAAACCTCAGAGATCTATGTTTGAAGAGTCTTTTAGACATCTCAATAAGAGTGAACAGTTAGAATTTGTAGATTACTTTAAGAGATACTAAATCAAAAGTCTTGGATAATTTTGTGTCTAGGGCTGTCAGATTAAAAAAAAGACAAAGACCATTGGACAGTGTTAAAGCTTGCAGGAGAAATGAGTGAGTACAAGAGATTCAAAGGGTATGTGATAGTATGCAACAACTAGCTATGGCAGATCCAAGGAACAGTTAATAGAGGAGCCTACACTCACAAAGTCATCACTTAATAGACATCAGTCAATAGAAGAATGACATGTCTTTTATAGGACTTATTGATAAAAGACAGTGGTGGAGGTGTGAGGTCGTCATTCAATCCTCATACATTGATGGTAAATGGTTTGAAGATCTATCAAAGCTCCACCATAAAAATGAGAAAGAAACAGTTAAGCATAGATGCGACAGTCACATATAAAAATAGTTGTCACAATGCATTAGAGAACATCAGAGTAGTTCTAATGATCTGCCCAGCTGTCCAAGTAACATCATGTAAGTAACAGAGTATAGAAGCCACTGCCAGAAATGCAGAGTAAAAGTACAAATCATGAAAAATGCCATAGAAGTTCATCCTAGAAGATACAACAAAATATGCTCAAAATGAGTAAAATATGTGTGAAGCATCTATAGAAATGAGAGAGGAAAGAACACAGATTATCTTATTCATTGAACCCTAGCTCAGAAAGGTAACCCTTGTTTTTTAATTTTAAAATGCCATTTTGTTGTCAACCAAAAAACTGAGAGTCATGTACTGTAAGTGAAGTATCCAGACTAAAATGCAAGATGAGGGTTTTGAAACCCTAAGTCAAAATTTAGAAAAGAGAACTTCATTTCTTTATTAACGCAGACAGAGAATGTTAAGAATCATGCTTGGAAGGTTGAAAATGAGACAGAACAAAATATTTCAAACAAAAAATCATATATCTGATATTTTCTGTAGCATTATACCTGAGTAACAGTTATATATGCAAGGAAAAATAGTTCTCCATTCACAGCCATATACAAGAAAATGAAGACAGAGTGTTGGTTGAATAGAAATGACACATTCTTTGCTACTTTTTATAGCATCATAGCTGAACAAAACAGTCATTTATGTATGAAATGAAAAATCATCCATCTCAGCCTTGAAAAATACAAGGAGATCCATCAAATACAGTGAGTGAAAAGCTACAAACACTATGAAATTCACATTTTGTTTCTAGAAAATAGGTGTGTCATGCTTACCTTAAGCTATTGAAGCAGATGTGGTGGAAAAAACATAGTAGAATGCCATGAGATCATCTATAGAGGCCCCGGTATGAAACCCTTGTTGGCAGAGTATAAGCAGAGCAAGTTTACAAAGTTGCAAAGTGCAAAAATGAGGGCACAAACTTGTTTTTGTGTTTCTTAGGGTTTCCAAAACCCTAAAGATCCGGTGGGTCTTTTTTTTTGTCTTTTCTTTTGCATAAAGTTTTTAAAATGGCCCGTGGTGAAGGCTTCATGATATGTGATGCCTAGGTGAATGCTACAAGGTGGCCGTAATATATTAAGGCTTCTTTTTGTTAAGTCTTTTGTTTCTTATGTTAGGGTAATCACTTCGGTGCTAGTGTTTACTTTTTGTATTCATTTTCTTTGCATGAGATCCATAATGTAAAACAATAAACTTTAAGTGATGACCCTATAAATCATTTAAGAGTTATTGTTAATTTTATTGCAAAGGTGAGTAATAGAGAGTAACTATGAGACTTTATTAGGATTTAGAAGCATATAGTTAGAGTAAGGAAGCAGTTGGCGGACACATGCCAAGAATATAGCTTTTGTTTTGCCTTTGAAAGGAGGGAGATTGACTGAGTCTTGAGGGCAGTTACGGATTGACTTGGCTATTAGAGAGTATCTAGGGGAGTTTGATTACTCTTAGAGTCCTTTTTAGGCTTGTTTTCATGAGCCATTATGTTTTGCTAAGTCCTAATGGACTTTTTCTTGCAGTTTGGGCATTTTTGGAGAGGATATAGGCCCTAGATTTTAGACTTTTTCTGGGCATCCGATCCAAATCAGTTTGACATTCCTTCTTTTGTGGAACCACTTGGAAAGTGGTGGTTATAGTTACTTTTGTGACTCTATTGTACTCAGTTCTGATTATGCTACTAGGAGAGACTTGTGATTTTGTGGTCCTTGCTCCAGATTTTTGGCAAATTTGTAACTCATTTTACCAGTTTACTTGATATGATATACAATGGGAACCTTGGAGATCGTTGATTGGAGATTGTGCCTATTTGTCTTATGCATTTCTATGCTCATTATCTGATTTGATAGAGTTATCTATGAAGTAAGTTTATTTCCTTTTAATTTTTGTCTTGGAAAAGAGCCTTTTTTGCAGAAAATACTTATGCAGGTTACAAGTTGTGTCTAGATACGCATTAATATTAAGTGTGAAATTACTTTTCCTCTTAAGAATTTTGCAACTACAGGGCTGCTTGTGAAATATTTATGCAGAGGTATAACTGATAAGTTGTGCAAGAACTATTTCAATAATTTTTAACAAGTGTTTGGGCTGATATTTTCATGTTCCTCATTTAAGATAGGTGTATCACCCTTAGAGTTAAATTTGAGTCATAGAACAGATCTTTCGTACCCTTTTCTTGTCATAGCCATAGAATAGTAAAGTCTTAGGTGATATAAAGTCAGGAATCCGGCCTTCTCTGGAGGTTGACCTCTACTTTTAAAGTGACCCACAACTTTAGAGGTCTTCCCATGTTTCATCAAATAGGCTAATTTCTGCAAATTAGTCAGGGTGCATATTTAGGTGATAACAATGTTAAAGCTTGATTTGTGATCCGCAAAGTTGTATTTTGTCTTGAGGAAGCGTGTACTTAAAAGATCATTGTGTTAACAAATGTTTGGCTGACCTTGGGTGTTTACATTAATTGCAGAGTTGCTTTGGTGGTTGTGAAAGCGTAAAGTGGCATGCTTGGACAAATTTACGTCCAAACTAAGATGTGTTGTGGTCCACCTTCATTCCTTTCCATTGTAGGAATGTTTAGGTCCAGACCTAATTTGAATTTTCTAGGTTAAGGCGACTTGCCGACCTTGGAGAATGCTCTCAAGGTTGAAGATAGTATAAATGAGTGTCAAGGGATTGTGATTGGGTGTGCACGTGATGGATGTGATGTGAGTAACAGTGTGGTGTAGTATAGGCTTTCATGTGTTAGATTACTGGATGTAGTGAGCAGAAGGTGTCTACAATTCTTTAGTGTGACTGTGAAGGTGTTGATGGTGTTGTTGTGGAATTCCCTATTGCATTGAGATAGTTTTCTCCTAGTAAAAATCTTCTCTATCTTCTTCTCTATTCTGGCAGTGAGCCTCTCTTTTGGGCAGTGAGCCTTTTGTAATTCGGTATTGATACTACTTTATATTACGAGCTAATCCTCACCGGGGTTTTTCCCTTCTTGGGTTTTCCACGTAAATCTGGTGTTCTCTTGTGTTTAATGTTGGTATGATTCAGTTTCTGTTATTTGCTTTCATGCTTAATCATCATAACAGTCTAAGAGTTAATTGAATCTATGTAGATGTAAATATGTGTGAGGGTTTTAAAATTTTAAGCTAAAACTGATTCATCCCCCTCTTAGTTGTCTTGTGAATTCAACAATTGGTATTAGAGCAAGGTTCCTTGGAAGAAAGCTTAACTGCTTAAGGTAGATCTGGGATGGCACACAAGAAGGATGTTCCCCAGTTTGATGGAACAGATTATGCATTCTGGAAAATAAGGATGGAAGGTTATTTGATTTCTCTTGGATATGAGATCTGGAAGGTTATTCAATCTGGAAAATGGTCCAAGTACTACAAATGAGATTAAGGCCTTTGAAACCAATGGTAAAGCAAGGTATGCTCTTTTAAGTGGTCTTACTAATTCTGAATTGGTGAAAGTCATGGATTTGTAAACTGCTAATGAAAGCTGGAAAAGGTTTGAATTTATTCATGAAGGAGATGATAAGGTCAAGCAAGCTAAAATGTAGAATTTAAAGTTCATGTTTGAAACCATGCGGATGTATGAAGATGAAAACATTACAAGCTACTTACAAAAGGTGGATGAAGTTGTCAATGGCATCAAAGGACTTGTAGAAATATGGATAAAAAATAAGTGGTATTGAAGGTACTTAGAACTCTTCCTAAGGCTTACAATCATAAAGTTTATACTATTGAAGAATTACAAGATCTGAATCAGTTTACCAAAGATTAGTTGCTTGGCACCTTAGCACCTTAACTACTTTTGAAATGAGTGAATTTGGTACAAGCTGTGCAAAGGCTGAGACTGCCTTCAAGGCTAGAAAATCTAAGAAGACTGTGGAATCAGATCAGGAGGATTCTAAGGATGTGGAAGCTATCTTTGTGAGAAAAATGAAATTGGGGACTGGTAAGTACAGTGGTAAGTTGCCTTTCAAGTGTTTCAGATGTGGAAAGATAGGTCATTATGCTTCAAGATGTCTGGAAAGAATTTTGAGAAGTAAGAATAGGGAGAACAAAAGTAGTGTTAGACTTAGGGCAGGCAACTGAGAGGGGGGGTGAATCAGTTATACAAAACTTTCTTCCAATTAAACACTTATCTCCACTTTGAAATTCAACAGCATAATAATAAATCAATCATGGAAACATAATGCAATGAATCAAGAGCATAAACACATCAACACATGAGACACCAAGATTTTGACGTGGAAATCTCGGTTAAGGGAAAAAACCACTGGGTGATTAACCCAAGATTGTATTCTCTGTTAGAAGAATAATAAGAATAAATGACATATGCCAATTAGGGCTCACTGCTCGAGCACACTACTCACAAGAGGCCCACTGCCTACAGGAGACACACTATCTACAAAGAAATAAGTATCACCTACTTGAACTGGAAAATATCATCTTCACCATGCTTGAATCAGTTCCATTGAAGCCCAATACTTCTACTCTATCTTTCGCTCTCCTCCTCGCTACCACACAGTCATCTCTACAAGGACACCTTTGAAATGACTTCGTAACCCCTCATTTATACAAGACATCAACTTAGGAATAATCATCTAAGTTGGCAAACATCTACAAGATCATCCGCAAGATGTGTAACTCATCTGGTCGGCCAGTCTCAAGAAGAACATCATCATCCAGAAGTTATTCTTCAATTGCGAGCTCCAAATCCAATCCAGACCACAAACATGAGCTAGACACAATCCAAAGACCTCCACAGGCTTGCCTGAACCACCAAGAACATCCACACTTCATCTGCTTACTGAAATCCTTCTCTCCTTCATCCGGAAACTCAAGAACATAGTCTGTCATCACTGTTACAAAGGAATAGATGCTTGTGGACCTTCAAACCATGAACCAATCAAGTTGACACTTCAAAAAGACTTCCTTAACACTCCCTCAAATCCGTAGAATAGGATAATGCATTCCCGGATCTCACCGGACCTATCTGTATCACTCTGTCACCACTGAACACCTGTCAGAACTAGTTTTACTTGAACGACAACAACTTCTTCAGATCTTCATGTGGACCTCTAAAATCTCTACTGGACCACCTTAAGACACATATCTACAAACCCTTTAATCCGCATTCTCTGATACTCATCCTATCTTGGACTTTTACCTTACTGTCATCACTGTTCTTCACTGTTCCTGATTGAGACTAATTTTCTCAATAGCCTCAGCACACAACTCATCCAATCCTTATCATTAATGCAACAAGAGTATGTTGACATCAATGACAGCACCAGTTAGGCCCATTTGCAACAATCTCCCCCTTTGTTATTGATGGCAACATATGATGTGAAAAACTATTTTGATAATCAAGACAAGAACTTCTCCTTACTGTCACAACTCCCCCTATCAGCAACAACCATTCACATGTCTTCTCTCCCTTTAATGCTCCCCGTTTGATCAGCAACCACTTGTTTTTCACATGTCTTCTCTCCCCCTTTGACATCAATGGAAAACGACACATACTTGCAATTTCACCACTTCAGAATCATACCTGCTGCTCCCCCTGAGTAGCAGCTCCCCATCATCAATTCGGAGCACAAGATATGACTGTGATATCCACCAGACTGATGCACATCAGTGCACCTTAGTTCATCACCAGAGGGGCAATAACCCCTAACTTCTCCCTGAGATACTCAAAAGAATCCTTAGGTAGAGGTTTAGTAAAGATATCTGCAATCTGATCCTTGGAAGGCACAAACTCCAATCTGACTTCATTCTTGTTCACTTGCTCTCTCAAAAAGTGAAACTTGATGGATATATGTTTAGTCTTTGAATGCAACACCGGATTCTTAGATATATTTATTGCACTTGAATTATCACAGAAAATTATGATAGGCTCCTCATACTCCACTCCTATGTCTCTTAGCATTTGTTTCATCCACAAAACTTGAGTGCAACTACCTATTGCTGTAATATATTCTGCCTCTGTAGTGGATAGAGATATTGCCTCTTGTTTGTTGCTCAGCCAAGAGACCAATCTCTTCCCCAAAAAGAATGCTCCACCACTGGTACTCTTCCGGTCATCCACATCTCCTGCCCAATCTGCATCAGTATATGCATGAAGAGAGAAATCATGATCTCTAGGATACCACATACCATACTCAACTGTCCCTTTTAGATATCTAAAGATCCTCTTGATTGCCATGACATGAGATTCTCTAGGATCAGCCTGGAATCTAGCAACAAGACCAACAACCTGCATAATGTATGGTCTAGTTTGAGTAAGATACAACAGTCCTCCAATCATTAACCTATACTTTTTCTGATCAGCCTTAGGAGAGTCATCATCTTTGCTCAATTTACATCCAGTTGCCATGGGAGTATTCATTGGTTTTGAATCTTCCATCCCAAATTTCTTCAACAATTCTTTCACATATTTGGTCTGAGAAATGAAGATTCCTTTCTTTGTTTGAGTGATTTGTAGACCCAAGAAGAAATTCATTTCCCCAAGCATGGAAATCTGAAATTTATTTTTCATTTGATTTGCAAAGGTTTTACACATACTATCTCTTCCTCCAAAGATGATATCATCAACAAACACTTCAACAATCAAGATGTTCTCATGATCAATTTTGAAATACAAATTACTGTCAGTAGTACCTTTGTTGAAACCAATTTTCAAAAAATGCTTATCCAATCTTTCATACCAGGCTCTTGGGACTTGCTTCAGTCCATACAGTGCCTTCTTCAACTTGCAGACCATTTTACCATGATCAGACAATTGAAATCCATCCGGTTGTTCAATGTACACTTCTTCTTTGAAGTCACCATTCAGGAAGGCATACTTGACATCCATCTGATATACCTTGAAATCCTTAAAAGCAACAAAAGCAAGAAATAATCTGACTGCTTCAATTCTTGCCACTGGAGCAAAAGTTTCTTCAAAATCAACTCCTTCTATTTGAGAATAGCCCTTGCAGACCAATCTGGCTTTATTTCTAATTACTTCACCAACTTCATTCAGTTTGTTCCGGAAGACCCATTTGGTTCCAATCACATTCTTGTTTCTAGGTCTGGGTACAGGATCCCAAGTGTGATTTTTCTCAATTTGCATCAGCTCTTCCTCCATTGCTTTAGTCCAGTTTTCATCATTGCAGGCTTCATCTACAGTTTTAGGTTCAATCTTTGAAATCAGACAAAACTCATATGAATTTTGAGCAATTCTCCTTCTAGTTTGCACACCTTTGCTTTTGTCACCTATGATCTAATCTTCAGAGTGGTTCAATCATACATACCTTGGAACTTTGGGAGTTTCTTGCACTTCTGATTCTTGATCAGGCTCATTAAAACTCATCTCTTCTTCCCGATTTACCGGATCAGTTTGAATCTATCTTTCAGAAGAGGCTTGGGCTCCTTGAATTGGAACACCATTCTGATCATCTTCATCAAATTCATAAAACCTTGAGGGTTTTTCAATTCCTTCATCCACCTTCACATTTGTACTTTCTATCATCTTTCTCAGTCTCTTGTTATAACACCAGTAAGCTTTGCTTTGAGTAGAGTAACCCAAGAATATTCCTTCATCACTTCTAGCATCAAACTTTCCTAGATCTTCATCTCTTTTGATGGAACATTTGCTACCAAAGACTCTGAAATACCTTACAGTAGGAGTAATGCCAAACCAGAGTTCATAAGGAGTCTTACCGGTATTGCTTCTGATTTAAACTCGATTGAGAGTATATACTGCAGTGGTGACAGCTTCTCTCCAATAGATGTAAGGAATATTTGCTTCCATCATCATGGTTCTAGATGCTTCCTGGATGGTCCGGTTCTTTCTTTCCACTACTCCATTTTGCTGTAGAGTCCTAGGAGCAGACAACTGTCTCTTTATTCCATACTTCTCACATAATTCTATGAACTCACCGGATGTGAATTCTCCACCTCTATCAGACCTCAGACATTTCAATTTTAATCCGGTTTCATTTTCTACCATAGCCTCGAATATTTTGAATTTCTCAAGAGATTCTGGTTTCTCTTTTAGAAAGTTTACCCACATCATCCGGGAATAGTCATCAATTAGTAACATGAAGTATCTATCACCTTGCACACTCCTGATTCTTGTCGGACCACAAAGATCAGTATGAACTAAGTCCAATAACCCATTAGAGGACAGTTCCTTATGTTGCAAGTATGCATTTAACTAGTGTTGTCATTGATGTCAACATACTCATGTTGCATTAATGAGAAGGATTGGATGAGCTGTGTGCTGAGGATATTGAGAAAATTAGTCTCAATCAGGAACAATGAAGAACAGTGATGACAACAAGCTAAAAGTCCAAGATAGGTTGAGGATCAGAGGATGCAGTTTAAAGGGTTTGTAGATATAAGTCTTGAGATGCTCCAGTCAAGTTTTCAGAGGTCCATATGAAGATCTGAAGAAGTTATGGTCATTCAAGTAGAATCGGCTCTGGTAGGTGTCCAGAGGTGATAGAGTGACACAGATAGGTTCGGTGAGGTCCGATAATGCATTATCCCATTCTACGGATTTGAGAAAGTGTTGAGTATGTTCTTATGAAGTGTCAACTAGATTGGTTCATGGTTTGAAGGTCCGGAAGAGCCTATTCATTTGTGACAGTGATGACAGACTGTGTTCTTGAAGCTTCGGATGAAGGAGAGAAGAATTCTGGTAGGATGATGAAGTGCAGATGCTCTTGGTGATTCAGGGAAGGTTATGATGATCATTGGATCATGTCCAGTTCATGTTGGTGGTCCACATTGAAGTTAGAGTTTGCATTTGAAGAATAACCACGGATATTGGTGTTCTCCTTGAGACTGGCTGACCGGATGTATTACACGTCTTGCAGATGTTCTTGTAGGTGTTTGCCAACTTAGATGATTGTTCCTAAGTCGATGCCTTGTATAAATAAGGGATTGTGAAGTCATTTTGAAGTGTGTTTTGCAGTGATGAGTGTGTGGTAGCGAAGAGAAGTGCGAAAGGCAGACCAGAAGTATTGGGCTTAAATGGAACTGATTCAAGCATGATGAAGATGCTATTCTCCAGTTCATAAAGGTGATATTTATTCCTTTGTAGACAGTGTGTCTCTTGTAGGCAGTAAGCCTCTTGTGAGCAGTGTGCTCGGGCAATGAGCCCTAATTGGCATGTGCCATTTTGTTCTTTTTATTCTTCTAACAAAGAATACATTCTTGGGTTAATCACCCCATGGTTTTTCCCTTAACCGAGTTTTCCACGTCAAAATCTTGGTGTCATATGTGTTGATATGTTTCTGCTTTTGATTTGAATGTATTATGGTTCATGATTAATATTATGCTAATCACTAAAGAAGATTCAAGTGTTTAAAAAGAGAAATTTTTCGTACAACTGATTCACCCCCCCTTCTCAGTTGTATGCCCTAAGTCTAACACCTTACTCTTGAATGTGATTCTGCTCAGCTTACCCAACTGATATTCTTTGCACAGGCTATTAGTAGGCTTCACCAATTTTGGAAGATCTCTTACAACCTGAGTGTTGCTTATCTTGATGATGTTATCAAAATTCACATGACAATCCTCCTATGCCATAACCAACTCTGATCAACTTGAACAAATAAGCAACTTTTACCAGTACCAACCAAATGAAAGATATTACCTTTTGTTTGAGTACCGGATGCAATCTCTATTCCAGAACTTTCAAAGATCTTACATTTTCCATTCTTGAATTGGAGATCATAGCCTTTGTCCACCAACTGTCCAACACTGAGAAGATTGTGCTTCAAACCTTCAACATACAGTACATTACCAGTTTTGTTCCTTCCATCAAAACAAATAGTTCCTTTACCTCTGATTCTACCAACAGAATTATCACCAAACTTTACCACTCCTCCTTCATACCTCTCCAAATCTATGAACTTATTTTTGTCACCTGTCATATGGTGAGAGCATCCACTGTCAATGACCCAATCATCCTTCTCTTCAACTTGGGCAGCCAGAGCTCTTTCCACAGTCTTATGATTGATAGATACAGAGGAAATTAGATCTTCTTCCTTGATGGCAATGAACACCCATTCATTTCCAGATTTGTTCCCTATCTCTAATTCATCATTTGTTACTCCATTATCATCATCTTCATGTACATAGTAACAGTTCTTTTGGAACCTTGGCTTGTTAGGATTTTGTCTTGAAAACCTTTCCGAACACCTTGAGGCAAAATGACCAATCTTATTGCAGTTAAAACACTTAAAAGGCAATTTTCCTTCATACTTACCGGATCCTCTTGGCCGTCTTTTTGCAATAAGGGCTTCAAGATGAGTAGTTTCAGCTTCTTCTTCTTCTAGGTCTTTTCTTGCTTTTTCATACCATGATAGTTTCCTTGAAGAGTTCTCTCTTGGATTAAACCTTTTTTTTCTTTTACAGAGGCACTGGCTTTGAATGCAGATTCAGTCTTAGGAGGGGCATCTCCAAACTCGGTCATTTCAAATGCAGCCAATTTACCAGCCAATTGATCTCTTGTGACAGTTGTATGAGCTCTGAATTCTTCAATGGCAGCAACCTTGATTTTATAAGAAGCAGGAAGGGATCTGAGAATTTTGCCAACAATCTCATTTTCATCCAAGACTCCACCAGCATTTCTAATTCCACAAACCAGCTCATTTACTCTTGGCATAAAAGTAGTAATATTTTCATCATCTCTCATCTTTAGTTTTTCAAATTTCCCTTTTAGACTCTGTAACCTTGCACATTTAACATACTGGTCTCCTTCATGCAAAAGTTCCAGTTTATTCCAAATCTCAAAAGTAGTTGGTAGGTCAATAACATTTGAGAGATCTGAGTCAAATAATGCGCATAGAAGAGCCTCTTTGGTCCGCAGATTATTTTTAGCATATGTGATTTCATTTAGGGTTGTCAGACCACCCTGTGGACGTACATATGCTTTTGTAACCATGGACCAGTACGCCATTCCCATACACTGCAAGTGACATTTCATGCGACCTTTCCAAAGAGCAAAGTTGGTTCCATCAAACTTCGGACTATCCTTCTTGTAAGATGACATCCTGGATCTCCTCAAGCGGTTAAGCTCCTTTTAGAGGAACTTGGCTCTGATACCAATTGTTAGACTTAGGGCACAAAACTGAGAGGGGGGGTGAATCAGTTGTACAAAACTTTCTCCAATTTACACACTTAAATCCTCTTAGTGATTAGCAGTATATTAAACATGAAACATAATGCATTCAAATCAAAAGCAGAAACTCATCAACACATGAGACACCAAGATTTTGATGTGGAAAACCTGGTTAAGGGAAAAACCACGGGGTGATTAACCCAAGAATGTATTCTCTGTTAGAAGAATAGAAAGAACAAAATGGCACATGCCAATTAGGGCTCACTGCCTGAGCACACTGCTCACAAGAGGCTCACTGCCTACAAGAGACACACTGTCTACAAAGAAATAAGTATCACATACATGAACTGGAGAATAGCATCTTCACCATGCTTGAATCAGTTCCATTAAGCTCAATACTTCTGCTCTATCTTTCGCTCTCTTTTTCGCTACCACTCGCTCATCTCCATAAGACACTCTTCAAAATGACTTCGTAATCCCTTATTTATACAAGGCATCAACTTAGGAACAATCATCTAAGTCAGAAAACACCTACAAGAACATCTGCAAGACATGTAATACATCCGGTCGGCCAGTCTCAAGAAGAACATCAATATTCGGTGGTTATTCTTCAAATACAAACTCTAACTTCAATGTGGACCACCAATATGAACTAGACATGATCCAACGATCATCATAACCTTCCCTGAATCACCAAGAACATCCGCACTTCATCAGCCTACTGGAATTCTTCTCTCCTTCATCCGAAGCTTCAAGAACATAGTCTATCATCACTGTCACAAAGGAATAGGCTCTTCCGGACCTTCAAACCATGAACCAATCTAGTTGATACTTCACAGGGACATCCTCAACACTCCCTCAAATCCGTAGAACGGGATAATGAATTTCTGGATCTCACTGGACCTATCTGTGACACTCTATCACCTTTGAACACCTACCGGAACTGGTTCTACTTGAGTGACCATAACTTCTTCAGAACTTCATGTGGACCTCTGAAAACTTGACTGGAGCATCTCAAGACTTATATCTACAAACCCTTTAAACTGCATCCTCTGATCCTCAACCTATCTTGGACTTTTACCTTGTTGTCATCACTGTTCTTCACTATTCCTGATTGAGACTAATTTTCTCAATATCCTCAGCACACAACTCATCCAATTCTTCTTATTAATGCAACATGAGTATGTTGACATCAATGACAACACCAGTTAGACCCATACTTGTAACAGAAGCCATCTTGACAATAGCACCGGCAATAGAAACATGGAAAATATACTTTGATGGATCATACACACACAAAGGCTTGGGGGCAGGCGTCCTATTTATTACCCCTCAAGGTGATCACAATCCCCAAGTCATTTAAAATCACATTCCCATGTACCAATAATGTGGTAGAGTATGAGGCCCTTATCACAGGTCTCCGAATGACAATCAAATGGAGAATTGAGAAGTTGACAGTGTATGGAGACTCTCAACTGGTCATCCGGCAGGTAAACAATGAGTACAAGACCAAGGATTATAAAATCCTACCTTATAAAAAGATGGTCGATGACTTTAAAGATGACTTTGATGACATCCACTTCACGAAAATCCCAAGGCTAAACAATAAAGTTGCAAACGCCATGGCCACCATCGGATCCCTAGTTAACATGAAGAAAGACAGCAAGAAGTGCGAGTTCCTGATAGAAGAACTCCCTATTCCAGCATATGATGTTCTCCAATCGGAGCTAGTGTGCGAAGTCATTGGTCCCCTATCCCCGTGGTATCAAGAAACCTATCTATATCTCCATGACAATATCATCTCTCCTAATCTATCCACCTCACAATGAAAATCTTTCATCTGCCGAGCCTCCCGCTTCACCCTTGTAGGAGATACCCTATACAAAAGGAGTCTTGATGGTACACTTTTACGATGTTTAGACTCTAGGGAAGCTGAAGTGGCCTTACAAGAGGTACAGGCAGGCATCTGCAGGGCACATTCAAGTGGACCCACTCTTGCTAAAAAGATCCTGAGGACTGGATACTATTGGCCAACCATGGAACGAGATGCCTACCGATTTATTAAAAAATGTCTACCATGTCAACAGCATGGAGATCTCATTCACGCACCAGCATAGGAATTACAACCCATCACGACGTCATGGCCTTTTTCACAATGGGGACTCGACCTCGTAGGCAAAATACATCCACCATCATCCAATGGCCATAAGTTCATCATCACAGCTACCGAGTACTTCACTAAGTGGGTGGAAGCAATACCACTCACCTTCACCACTAGAACCTAGATATCCAAGTTTATCCTCTATTATATCATATGTCATTATGGTATCCCACATTCCATCATCACCAACAATGGAAAACCATTCAAGAACCAGGAAGTGTGTACTTTGTGCAAAAAATTCTAAATCCAACACCACTTCTCCACTCCATATTACCCTTAAGGAAACGGTCAAGCCGAAGCTTCAAATAAAACCATCCTTTGCATTCTAAAGAAGACGGTTAATGAAGCTGGTCGTGACTGGCACCTCTAGCTCAATCCCACCCTCTGGGCCTATCGCACAAGCATCCACACCCCCATCGAAGCCACTCCATATTCCCTTGTATTTGGGTCCGAAGCCATTTTACCTATTGAGGTCGAGCTCCCATCCCTAAGAGTATCTCTGTAAAATATAATCAATGATGAGGAATACCGAGTTGCAAGGTTGTAGCAGCTAGAATTACTGGATGAGAAATGTCTGGATGCGTTGAATCATCTACAGGCCTATCAAAACAACCTCAGAAGAAGCTACAACAAGAGAATCAGAAACCAAAAATTTGAAGTAGGTGACCTTGTCCTTATGGAAAACCAGAAAAACTTGCAGGAACATCCTAAGAAAGGAAAATTTGAGCCCAATTGGCTAGGGCCTTTTGTCATCACAACCACCTATGGATCAGGAGCATACCAACTTACAACACCTGAGAGGCAGCCTCTGGAGGAGCCTATGAACATTCTACACCTAAAGAAATTCTATGCATAACCCATCAAGCACCCCAATAAAAAAAAATAAAAAAATAAAAATAAAGAAAAAACCTGAGTGCAATAAAGACTTCCAATGGTGAAAATCACTTTGGTGATGCCTTGGATTAGTACCATGGTGAAAACCTGTTTCAGGCGCCATGTGTAGTGGCCGGTTCTACCATCTAATAAGTCCTCTTTCCATCACAACACTCCCTATCGTACACATCCCATGGCTTGGAATTCTGAAACATCAAATCCTATCACCCACCCCGCAATATCCCACCAAAGGCTAATCCATGGAATGGGGATCCTTGTAAGCTTCCTTTTGTACAGTTGTAAAATTGAAAAAATAAAAAAAAAAACAATAGAAAACCGCAAAAATCCAAAAATAATAGAAAATCACAAAATCCAAAAAACAATAGAAAATCAACAAAATCCAAAAAATCCTTCCTAACAATTCACTGCAAATCACCCCCATACATCAATCTCGCTGCAACTCGCGACCATCAACATCCATCAATCCTCACCATCACACCCATCCCAAACCATTCCCACATCATCAAGTCTTGCCAGAACTACATATTTATCTCGCCCGCATCTTGAAAGTACCTTGATCCCGTGGACACAGGGTATGTAGGTAGTCTGGAATACGAAGGATGTATCCAGTACTCAGGTACCTAAGATGCACCAATCCACCCCATTTGGATGGTCCCCATACACTGAGCTTGCTGGACCCAATAAATGATACACACGCTAAGTGCGCTTGGAGCATGTCCCCTAACACAAAAATCATCAATCAACATACCAACTATAATCTCACACATGGCCTGACTATTCTTTTGCCCACCTTTCAAAAATTATCCAACAAAATCCAACTGATTCGCGTCCTAGGATATATCATTCCTACAATGGACAAGAATCTGTCATTCTATCAACATGCATCTTGGAAAGAGCACACAAAGGCTATTTATATCTTTTTGTTGGTCTTTTTGATTATTGATTTTTATCTTTTTATCTCACTCTAGGTCATTTCCAAAGCTACCTTGATCTCATTATATCATGGTAAGTGGCAGACAACACCTAGAGTAGACATGGTCATTGTTTTTGTATGCTGTGCTTGTGGGTTGGTTTCATTACTCCAAGAATAATATTCATATCTTGAAGCCTGGGTCGGTTCTAGCATAATGTGCCTCATTTGCATATACAGGCATCAAAACCTTATATGTACTATTAGCACTCATCGCTATGAGTCCCTTCCTAGGCTAGGCGAGGTTATACAACCTTAGGCACGCATGAAATCAACCTATTGTTTGCGGTTCTAGTCCATGCAATCGTGGGATATATATCATCACCTAGGTCATTTCATACCTTTGTGAACTATATCCTACATTGCTATAATAAACTAAGAAATGCTCTCAATTAATGTTATGCAACTACTGTTACTAGCTCAAATCATCCTGCTAATCATTTGTTCAAACTATACCATCTGGGCCTAGATTTTGTAATCACCTAGCCTACAAAAATCCCCGTACTAATTCTATCCCTCCAACTTATTCTCACTCAATACATCCTGAGCCAAAATAAATCCCCCCTCAATGACGTGGTGTCTTATGACCTAACAATTCTCCTATCACACAGCCCCACCACCCAGGGTCCAACAAAGAACATCATTTGTATCAAGACTTAACCATCTCACATATCATCTAGTTTGCATCTTACATATCATTTAGTTTCCATATCATATATCATTTAATTTGCATAATCATTAGGTGCATTTTTAGAATCCTTTAGTTTGCATATCATATATCATTTAATTTGCATAATCATTAGGTGCATTTTTAGAATCCTTTAGTTTGCATATCATCTCATTTAAATTGCATAATCATTAGGTTCATTTTATAATCCTTTCATTGCATATAATAATCATTTAGTTTACAATCATTTAGGTGCATTTTAAAATCATTTAGTAAAATTTCATAATCATTACATTCCATTCCATAATCATTGCATAATTACATTCCATTCCATAATCATTGCATAATCGTTTAGTTACATTTCATTACATTGCATAATCATAATCAATAAAGATTTAGCTGCATATCCATATTTCCATACATAACGTGTGTTTATTAAGATAAACATACATTTCCATTACATTTTGCATCCATAATAAATGTTTATTAATCTAAACATTTATTTGCATTTTACATTATCATCCATAAATCACACACATGCATATATCAAAATAAGTAAACCATCATTACATCCATCATGTTACATCAATAGGTACATCCATAACATCAACATAATAAATTGCATAAACACAGCACATCCATAGTATATAATCCATAAAGCATACTGCATCCATCAACATAAGTATCATCATAAACATATAAAAGCATCATAAATAAACAAATAGGCCATCAAACATCATCATATCATATATCATCATCACAAAAATATACATCGCTCATCAATATACATCAAAAAATATAATAACATGTCCTGATACAATGCCTCCAAGGGCCAAAATGATACAACTGTCACATAGAGGACCCTCTCTTTGACGCACTGGGGGATCCTGGCCTTGGTGGTGGCTGTGGTCCTATCTATGGCTGTGGCTGCGACCGAACTTGAACCTGTGGAACCTGCTGGGGCACATGTGATGGGGGACCCATCGCCTGCTGAACAGATTGAATTGATCCAGATCTGTGTGACCTAGATGACCTCGACCCACTGACCTGACTATAGCTTGGTGCACGCTGCTCTGCCGGCACTACTGCATGATAGAGGCCCTGATAATAATCCGTCCGTCCTCTGGCCTCTAACAACTGCCTCTGTACCTGAGACAACTGTCCCTGTACCTGATACAACTGTGTCTATGCCTGAGACAACTGTGTTTGCATCAATGTCAAAACTGGGGCCATATCAGCACCTGAAGCCTGCAAACTACCCACCATAGCCTTTGCCCGCTGTGCCCTTGCAAGTGCGGCGTCCTGCTCTCCTATCAAAACCACTATATCACCCTGAGCCGAGGCTAACTGTGCCTGCAATGTAGCCACCTGTCCATCTGTGCCATCTAATAAGGCCACTGTCCCCCACAACTGAACCAACTCTACCTCACGATTCTCTAAAGCCTCATGCAGGCTGGCTACATGTACCCACAGAGTCTCAACCTCCTCCTCCTCTCCACTCTGAGGCCACTGACGGGATGTGGGCCCTCGAATCTCAGCCTCTGCACCTGCCCTTGAAGGTCTTGCCTCTGCCTGCTACCCTGCTGCAATAGCCTGCTGCTGCTGCAAAACCTGTGGTGGGAGCATAGCACCCCAGTCCACCCTCAGCTGTCCCCCACGCCATCGAGGTCCTCCCTACTGTCGCACCACTCCAATCTGAACCTGCTCAACAGGCACCTACTGTATAGGTACCTGTTGTCTCACCTACTGCTGGGGCACCTATCCAACTGCCGCTACTGCTAGCACATCCATCGGCTGCCCATCCCTCCCAATCTCCCTCTCCTCTCCATCCCTTCCAACCTCCATGAGGTAGTCTGCAATGATCTCCTCACCCTCCTCTAGGAAATAATCCCCATCAGAATCATCATCCCCATCATCCTCAGACTCCTCATCCCCTGACCCCACTGCCTCCTCCGCAGGGACTACCTCCTCTGCCGGATCAATGAACTGAGTCAGTCGCCACATCTACCACCATGTCTCATATGTAGGAGTATAGCCTGCATCCCTGACCGTACTCTGCCAATCCCACCGCAACGGCTGCAACGCTGCAAAATCCTCCATAGCAACCTGAGGCTGTATGGTTGCAAGCCAATAACGGACATCCCAACGAGTCCGTGCAAAAATCACCATCTGTTGTGGGGCATCCTGCCGTAACCCAAACTATCGTATAACTCATGATGGTAGATACATGTCAATGATGTGGTCTCCTCGACCCATCAAGTAGCACTGCTGAAAAGTAAAAGGCATATGCACATCATCATCTGGCCATGGCTCCACTTCGATGTAAGGTCGCCAGGTCACCCGAATAACGTCATCCAACACCCATCTCCAATACCGAACTTGACCAGTGTATGTATACTCAGGATCCTGATACAGGAACACAAAGGCCTCAAATAGACGACGATAGTACCCACATCTCGGTCGAATAACTGTAATATGCTCCCAGATCCACACATGCAGCAAAGTAACCCCAGCTAATAAAGCTGCATCATAATGATAGACAACTGTATGCATCTCATGATAGAGCTGTGCCAACATCGCTGGTCCCCAGGCATACACGGTCTCATGTCTGACCATCCCCTCAATCACCTCTCCCCATCCAACCGAAAATCCCCTGCCCCTCCTATCGGGCATCACTACAGTACCAATCAATGCACATAGGAATAAAGCAAAGGGATCTGCACCCGCCACTAGTGACCCCTCATAACTCATCTCCTACTCGTCTGCTGACAAAGCCATGTGATCATGGCCAAACACTTTGATCAAGGCCCTCTGTCCCCTCCTCGTGTCGTATGTCACCTGACGGCCACGAATAGGTAGCTTGAGGATGCGTTAAACATCCTCAAGAGTGATAGTAATCTCGCCAGTAGGAAGCAAAAATGTACAAGTCTCTGGCCAATACCACTCTACAACCATGGTAATTAGAGCTCTATGAGCTCGCAGCACTGGCATTGACGCAGCTGTCAAGAGCCCTAACCTCGCCAGTCGGGCCCAGGTGGCATCATCAAACTGATCAAATAGCACCATCACAGAAGGCATGCATTGCTCCCGCGAGGACACTATAAATGAACTAGTATCCTTCATCCACAATTTTCTGGTAAAAAATCTACCTATCTTCTTCCAAACCCCTCCTTTTCTTCTAATGTTGAAAGACAAAAACACTTTGGCGCCACAACAGACCATGTTTCACGTCATTTTTAAAGATGGCGCTACCACATCTCCCCAAGGCGCTAATACAAATAATAGTGCCATTGCGCAGCCTCTTTGAAAATGGTGCCACCCTACCATTTGGCGCCAATATAAATAATGGCACCGTTTCTCCCGATAGTGCATATTTCACATATGGTGTTGCTCCTCTACTTTGCGCTAAACCTAAATATAGCGCCACTATCTAAAATAGCGCTAGTCTAGAACATAGTGCTACCCTAATACCCATTTGGCACCAAAATGCCAGAATTGAAAACACTGCGCAGATTGCGCTACTACATAATATAGCACCAAAATGTTAAACACATGGCGACAATCTGTCTCTTTTCTACCCTAGCGGATAGCACCAATCCAGAGGATTGCGCTAATCCACTTATTTTTGGCACTGCGCAATCTTGCGATAACGCCACCATGCCAATACCCAATTCCTGAACCCAAAAAATGTGACAAAATCAAAAAATCACAAAGATAGGGTTAGGCCCTACCTGGGGTCCAGCCTTCGGTGCCCGGCCATATGATCAGAAATGCTCAGAAATGTGTCTGAGTCGCGGGAATCTGGGGTTGTGCTCTGCCATCTCTCCTTTGCTCCTTCTCAAGAGTTCAATGTGTGCAAATGTGGCACTCTTAGGGCCCACTTGTCTTAATATAGCAAGCCATGTCATCCTTTCGCCCACTCTTTTTCCCCTCCAGAGTGCAGATCACAACCTTTTTCCTCTGTTTTTCTTCCCGTCATCTTCTTTTCCCATCCTCTATCCAACCTTTGCTCCCGTCACGTCCTTTCGAGAGCTCACCTGAATTTTTATTTATTTTTTGGCGACCTCTCGAGGGGGCACCCCTCACCCATCTTATTCCTTCCCAACAGCTAGGGTATATTCTTTCTTTGACCTGACGCCACATCAAAGAGGGGCAAATGTAGACACCTAAAAATGTCTTCATTGTCAAACCGACTCCCAACATCCCTAAACATACCAATTCCCCTTCAAATCAATTAATTAAATTTTTATTTAATTAATTATCCCTTCATCACCTAATTTTTCTTTATTTTATCCCCAACAATTGGATTAATTCTATTAATTCAATAGTTCAAACCTTAGCCAATTGATTAAATAAATATGCAATATTTATTTGGTTAATTTCCCCCTTTTCACTAAATCTAATTAATTAGGTAAATCATGTTTAACTAATTAATTCAGCCTGTTAATTAACCTATCCCTAGCCTAGTTGATTAAATAGCAATTATTTAATTAGCTACCCTAGCCTACCTATTCCCTAGACCTAAATTAATTAGGCTAATCACCCTAATTAAAGTGGTCAAACCTAGCTTAACACCCTTCCCCACATCCTCCAAATAAAAAATTGAGATATATCCCACATAAGTCAATTTTTTATATAAATATGTCCAACATCACATTTAATTCCTCTTATACCCCTTACCCATGCCATACCTCATTTATCTCCACTCATCCCCAAATGAATTTTTAATTCATTTTACCCTTCCCCATGTGAATTTTTAATTCACAAATATTCCATCTCACCGAATCTCATTTACTCCACCCCTTTCCCAAGGTGAATTTAAAATTCATCTTTATTCCTAGCCCTCCATTCTTCCAAGATGAAATCTAGGCCCTCCACATCATCTTCATCCTCCACCATTGATCTCCCAAATAAATCTCAACCCTTGGATCAAAATCTCTCCAAAAATGTCTATAAATACAACATCCTCCAACCCATTTTGGGATCCAATTTTCAAGTAATGTTACCATGTCCAAAAATCTCTTGAGCTAGCTTGTGAGTTGCATTAGAAGAGAGCATTTCACATTGTTTTCCTTATCTAGGGTATATCTTAGGAACTTTTGGGTGCAATCTCCTTCCCCTTTGATGAGATTGGGTCTTCATTGTGAAAGGTATAATGCTTGTTTATGCACTTGTTTTTATGTTTTCTCCTTTCATTTTGATTTCCTAATCTACAATTGTATTTTAGCGTATTGTTGCATATTTTATCATTATAGATCAACTCCAACATATTTGTGAAGTCACTCTTTGTTTATGCAAAAAATATGAATTTGTGTAGCAAATTTGGTACATGAAATTTCAACATTTGTTCATTATATGTTGAGATATTTCAGATATGATATTATTTGTAAAATATTTTAGTTGGAGACATTACAACATAGAACATAAATGTAATGCTACAAGATAATCAAAGGGTTGGGATTGTTTATTTTCAACTATATCAATCATGAAGAAAAATATTAGATCACATTATTAATGGGAAATTCAAAACACGTCGCCAACAATGGTTAAGACATTAACACTAAGTGGATGTATATTGCATAAAATTATTTGATCAAATCATTCTCAAGGCACTCGAATAAGCATTACTCTTTTGTTCATGATAATAAGCATAATTAAATCTAGAGATTTGAGCATGACCAAATATAATAGGAGGTTCAAATGTAGGAAAAAATGGGATAAAAAGATTGAATACAATTGAATTTAGGTAAAGAGTTTACTTGGAAACTTGATGAGATTTCACATCATTAAATTTAACTTTTAGAGTCATTTTCAAAATGTGCTTGTATTTGTTATGTGTCTACTCTATAAGAAGGGCAATCTAATTGGGATCAACTATGAAGAAACATCTACTTTAGTTTATCTTAATGATGATGCATCCTCATTTCTATTTTGATAGATTTAACTCTTCTGCCCAAAAATTGGATCTTAACTATTAATATTTATTTTACTAAGAGAAAATTAAATACCATAAAGAGGGTAATACCTATTAAATTATCAAGTTCACAACATTGGCCCTATAAGAGTACATTCATGAGATACAACATAAAATAGTGTTTGTGACATGTAGAGTTTTGAATGAAAGATTGGGGCAAAATAATTTCAAGAGGTAATCTTGCTACTTCAAACATTGCACTAAAGAGCATCAATCTAAATAGAACACTTTCCATTTAGTAATGTAGAGGGTAAACCTAGCATAAAAAAGAAAGCTAATTCATCCTCTTAATAGAACACTTTTCATTAAGAAGATAGATGAACTTTGAGCAATGAACATGATTTAAATGTTAGCTAATTCTTGATTCATTAATGACGAATAGTATGTTAAAGGTATAAAATTGAAATTATCATGATGCTTATACCTATTCTAGAGTTGTTTATAGCTTTCTTATTGAACAAAACTTTTGAACTATTTATGCATGATGTTAATTGTTTTTGGGGTTGGTAAAAATGGTATTAGGATATATTGAAGTATGAGTACTATAAGTCATTTTAAACTAATTTAAAAGTCTGTAGGCACCATGCATTCATGTTATTCCATTTCTAAGAGCAAGTAGAATAGATTATGTGCAATAGTTAACGATTTATGTTTTCAATTGTATTAGGACTTCTTTATGACATTATGGAATTATGTAGTAACAACTTAATCAAGATGGAATTACTTGTTCAGTAGAACCTATGGTGAAGAATACCCTACTAGACAAATGGTTTGGAAGTAGGCACACTAACATGTGATTTGTTTAGAAGTACATTTCTTGGATAATGGAGTAGTAGACATCAAGGCTAGTAGTTACTAAATAAACTATAAACTCACTTATCGATAATTGATTATAGATTATCTATATACACATCATTGTACTAAACTATTAGAAGGGTCAAGGAAGGCCAAATCTAATTACCTTGGTATCATTGCATGAATTACAACTATATAAGAGAGTAAGAATAGTAAGTATAGGATTATACCTTAAAGGCTTGAACAATGACAACAAGTTCATATTAAGTATCTATCATGCCCAAAATTAACAAAATAAAACTCAATCCAGGTTCAACATTTTTTTGACAAGGTTTTCCATGAAGATAAGTGAAATTGATGCACATGTAGGACATCTCCATGAATGGAACAACAAGAAAATCACTGGTGTGAAGGATACATGGCAACAACACATGTTGAGTAATAGGAGTAGAGAAAATACATAATCAACCACACAATAAAAAAAACTAGGTAATACAAGGATAATAAGTTAAATCCACAAATAAAAATTCATAAAATAAAATAAGGATCAAAGGTAACAACCATTGCAACATCCCAAATTCAAACCAAAAATACAATTAAACAAGTCCTTTCACGAAAAGAGACCATTGCAAATTCAAATGACTAAGCAGCCCAAACAAATAAAATTTAGCACTACCAACTTCATATTTTAAAAACATCACCAATAAATAATAAACCAACATTCTCACAAGAGTTTGAACATCAAAAACACCACAAGTATTTCACTAAATCCACCTAAGGGGAGGAGGAGAATGTTGGTCTCAAACCACATGAAAGTCATAAAATATAATATCATCGTGGTCTCAAATCAAATGAAGATCATAGAATACAATATCATTTCAAATAAACATGTGCCACACAACCCAAGACATGCTTTGTAATAAATACCATGTGCAAAGTGTTTGAAGTATCACATATGTAAGGTTATCTATAATTTCCCAAGATTAGAATAATATACCCCTATGTATAATACCAACAAGAGTGCCAACACTACTACTATTTCATTATACACATCTTATCACACTATCCATGCTATCAAGATGCCAAAACACTCAACATGCCATACTAAATCAAGTCAACTATCTTGATAAAACACCATGTGTCAATTTTATACGTCACCAACCCAAATTGATTACAATTAATCTCAAACTATCATAACCATGGCCATAACAATGTCTGCATCCAAAAGTAGTGATAAGGATCTATGGTTGATAGCATTCTTTAATAGAAGTAACCTATGATGAAATCAAGTACCCAAAATCTACTAACAATCTATATTGCTCATACCAACAAGAATACCAAATGTATGTAACTAGAAGTGAGAATAGGCTCCATCTTTAATAACACATTAGGGTCCATCCTTAACCCATGAGACACAAATTTCAAGGAGTAGGTTTGCACTGCAAACCAACTAATATGGTTCTAATGTGTGGGGAAGTCAATTAGGGACAAACATCCATGGAGAATTACAACCTTCCAATGGAGGTCCCTTCTCTCTCAAACCTTAGCTACACTAGCATGCTCTCATCTAGTGGGAGGGTTAATTATAGGGGAGACATCAACATAAAAAGAATACATATGAGCATGGATAGTGACACAAATTTTCGTTCAAAAAAGACACACACTAATGCAAAATTCTTAACATTTCTATGCTCAACTGGACAACAACATAGTTATTTACACACATAATTATCACAAAGGGTGCACATATGTGGATCGCACATGACTTCCACAATACCCTTCTCTCCAAGTTGGATGTACCCTGTATCACATACTTAAAGTACAATCATAAAATTTACTGATATCCACATATCATGTCACTTTTTAAATTTCCAAATACTTTAGCATATTGTGCCACACAATAAGGCACATACAAATCTCACTTACCCTTACCATGTTCACACTTTAAATTGGTTGAATAAATCTAATGCTTTCTATATTCAACCTCACATTGCAATGATAACTTATTTTAAATCACACAAAAATGTAGTTTGACCACTAGTTATCTTACAACTATAGTTTACCATTGCACATTGCACTACATTTCCAACTTTCCCTTGTTTCACTAGGTTTTACTCATTTAATTCTACATTAATGCTATTTCATCAAACAACATATAAGGTGATTTCTTGTTTTCTACATCTTATCCTAGTTTTCCTATCTTTTCCCAACATAACTAAGTTTGTTATGCTTTTGAGTTTTAGTTATGTCCTCATGTAATTTCACTAAGGGATTACATTTCTTTCCTTTCCACATTCCTCCAAATCTAATACTAATTTAGATTCACGAAGGAAAGAAAGAAACACAATAAGCAAATAATAGCCATACAATGATATACATAAAATGAATCAAATTGAATGCTTATTATGATTAATCACATTCCTTGAATTTGCTTAAGGCCTTCAGGCAAGATGGCAGGAATATTATAACTATAACTTACTTCATATAATAAAAATAAAAACTGTAAACCAATTATTTATTTTCAAGCAACAAGGAAAATAAACTATCACACAATTACACACATGCGATAAACACATACAACAACTAAGACCCAAACAACCCCTAGATTTCCTCGTGTTGCAAACCTAGTTCTAATAACAAATGTCATGCCCAAAATTAACAAAAAGAACTCAATCTAGGTTCAATATTTTTTTGACAAGGTTTTCCATGATGATAAGTGCAGATGATGCACATGTAAGACATCTCCATGAATGGAACAATAAGAAAACCATTAGTGTGAAGGATACATGTGTAATGTCCCCTTCCTGAATGTGCCCTAGAATTATGATCGCGACAACTTAGGGTTAGGGTTACCATTTTCCAATATAAATATTGCTTTGAATAATGTAGTTCCGAATTGGAATCTTGCAATCAAACACAATAATAATATACAAAATACATACATTCATCTATAATCATTAGGGTTAGTTGCATCTTGATCATAATCAATAATAATGAACAAGAATATAATGTTATTTGTGCGTACATATATTCAAATGTATTTCCATATACTTTAACATACTTATACTTTAACATGTCTTATGCCTCATGATATACTTTGAGAATGGCAAACGTTGATCCCGGTCCTTAATCTAACCTAATCATCAACCCTAGCGGAGGGGAAAACATTACATTAAGGCACTGGATAACTATTCTCCACTGCCATAGGCCCAAGGGTTTCATGAACGCCCATCAATACCACCACTTGGCCCAAAGGTGTCATGAACGCCCGTCAATACCACCATTGGGGAGTCACCTACCGTGTGAGACATTTAATAACAAAACTGCCCTTCCCTAACAACCCAAATGTCTTCATAGGGGCAATAGACAAAGATTAAAGATGCGGCAAGACACGCTCATCCCTTGTATATCATGAGTAAGACTAAGTATAACTATTTAAAGTATAGATAACATATAGGTTAGGAATATCATACCAATGAGTGATCCTTTCTCCTTAGTTGATTTGGAGATACACAAGTGATCCTTTGGATCACCAAGATAATGATTACCTTGATTTCTCAAAAGGTTGCTATAAGATTCAGAATTCCTTTTATGCAAGGTTGTTCCTATAATAGGAACTAAGTTTATTTGATGATATATCCACCAACTATGGATGGATATCCAGTTATGAGATCGCTGCACTTTTCTTGCTTAGACTGCCGAATTAGAATTCAATTCGTATTTCTTCTTTGCCCTTATGCTGTCCATCGATCCATATTTATATCCAGGGATAACTTTAAGAACCCCCCTTAGAGAAGGTGTAAAAACCTAGTGAATCGTGTATACTTCCTGAGAAAATATTAATTTTATTGGCAGATTTTTTCATTTTTCGGGGAAAAAAATAATCTCAATTGGTGAATCTTTTGTAATCGCTAGAAGTTTGTGGAAAATCTTGGTGAATTGTAATTTTTTAAAAACCAATAAAATATTTTCATTGGTGATTAAAACCTATTTTCAAACCAACAAAATATTTTCATTGGTGAATTAAAACCTATTTTCAAACCAGTAAAATATTTCCATTGGCGAATTAAACATGTTTTCAAACCAATAAAATATTTCTATGGGCGAATTAACGCTGTTTTCTAAATAAAAAAATATTTTTGTTGGCGATTAAAACCTATTTTCAAACCCAAAAGAATATTTTCATTGGTGAATTAAACCTATTTTTAAACCAATAAAAAAAATCATTGGCAAATTAAATATTGTTTCAAACCAATAAAAAATTAATTGGCAATATAAACTATTATGCCAATAAAAAATCATACGATGGGTGGTGAAAATATCAATGCTACATATTGTTCTATTTTGGGACAAAGTTTCCACACATCCAAATTCCTTCATAAAGTGTCTGGAATGGGGACAAGTGTCAACATATTTATTATGTTTGAAGCAAGATGTCAGAGCCAATTAATATAACCGACGACTATTTGATGAATTTTTGATGGACGGCTGTAGTTGCATTTCAGAAGAAAATGTCTGAAACACTAGACCTACGACTTCAAACCTTTAGAATAACACTAGAACTATTAGATTTCAAAATATGAATGGTTGACATTTCATATGAGAAACCTAGCTTTTAATCCTCTGCGTAATCTTATGTTGACTTGCTACCTCCGGTTGCTGGTTGTCTAAGTTGAAACCTGATCCAACAAAACCGTGTTGTTTACTGGCCCCTTATACCTAGTCTTGTCGATCACTGCTTGGTGGGGAACATTATGCGTTAATCATTAAAAGGGGGTCAAAATATTTCATCTATTGTCTAAGTCTCGAGCCCCATATTTTATGTCCCCATGTCCCATTAACCTTCATGACAGATGATTCATTTGTCCAGACCATAAAGGATTTTGATAAGGATAAGGATGTTGTAACATTATTAATGGATACATGGATTCCTAGAGCCTAGGCATTAAGAGACATGGCAATTGCAACCAAGCATGTCAAGGATGCACCTCTTAACATTGTCCCAACTCTCAGGCTTGTAAATTCAATTAAGGATTTTTAGGGGGTGGTAGGTCCTTTGGAAATAAATATCAGGGAGGTTGTCAAAAAGTTTGATGAATGGAATTTCAATTTGCTTCTTGTTATTTTGAGTGAAAATGGTGGGGTTAAATCTCTACAATTGTGGAAGGACCAGGTAAAATAAATAATATCTACTCAAGTTAAGCTCATTTGTGACAATGTTGATTTAGATATGTTGAGAAGCAACATGGATAAAATGATTCACATCGGCATTTTCTTAGAGGAATTTGACAAGGAAGCTAATCAAGTGGTTATCAAGTACACACCGTATAGGACAAAAGTAGACGAACTTGTCAATTTCATTTGGCCAATAGAGGAGGAGTATCAGCTATGGAGGTCCACATATGTTGACACTTTAGATTTCTAAATTGCTGAAGTTATACAAGGAGATATAATACATGGTTGAGTATAATGCAAATCTGGCCTTTGATATTACAATTTACAAATATTGTGCTCCTTTTAATTCAAAATTGGTGACATGGATTGCATACATAGAACATAGTTTGGAATTTTCAATGTCTATGACTCTATTAAGTATTATCTATATACTTAAGTCAAATCATTTTTTTCCTTTAAGAAATTAAGTATAAATATTTGCATGCAGATTAAATTCACTTGAATAGATATATCATATCACTTAAATATTGACACGCTTGGAAAGATATCCCAAAGCTTGGAAACCAAGCCCCTCGAGCGCCATTAATGAAGTTGAGTTGGATGCGGAGGAAATGGCTCTATTTAATGGAGCCCAACAAGGCTTTCTCATACCAAAGATTGAAGTTGGCCTACAAGGAAAATGGATACGCCAATTTGCCTTCGAGCACTGTGAAGGAAAATGGCTTTCTTGGGATTCATCATAGACTCGAGGCTTAAGGTGATAACGAAGCCTCACAGAATTACTCGTTTGCACTTTCTAGAGCAGGAGGCAGTGAAAATGGTGCTTGGAAGGGATTTCTTAACAGATAGGAATAGATATAGAGTCAATTCAGACATAAATTCTTGGTTCTTGGTGTCATTGCTGGATCTTTGATGCAGGAGCATCCTTGGTTCAAGAGCAATCTTGCATCAACCAAAAACATTTGCATTTCATTTTGTTTGCAGTTCAGTTTGTTCTTTTCATTTTCCAATTCAGTTCAAGAAGTTTAGTTAGAAGCCATTTCTGTATTTTGGTCCAGTAGCATTTTTAGACCTTGTGGAGCTAGATTTAGCATCTACATTCATTCATCTACATCATATCCAGAATTTAGAGATCCGTACTTCAATACCAGAAAGATATCGCTATCAGAAGATTGACTGTTTCTCAGAACGGAGCATCTGGATAATCACTGACAATCATCTGAAGGAGAAACTTATGGAAGCATTTCCTGATTTGTGGAGCCTAATGATACATCATTCAATGATCTTTGGTTCATGGCCGACCTTCCTCTAAGATCCGCACATCATTCCACTCATTTTCTGGAAGTGTTCTATGCATTTAGGTCCGACCTATCTATGTATACACGTTACATCTCTTCTTTAGAATTTGTGATCTTCCTTGGCCGACGTGAAGGAATCTATTGATCCAGACTTGATATATATTGATGTAATAGATCCTTAGGAAAGCAGTTCATATAGTTTTCATTAGAAGATTGATAGTTTGGATTTTTGTGCAAAGGAGCTTCAAAGCTTTATCTTGCGCATGTATGTAATCAGGCCTGTGAGCCCCAATTGTAAGCCCGCATGTTGCCAGTTGATCTCTATTTGAATTCTATGATATACAGAATGATTGAATCTGCATTTGTTCTATTTCTTTGAGTTGTTTCCATTGTGTTTACTCTTGTTGCACGGTCCGGACAGTTCATTCTGTGAACCCTCCTACCGTGACTACACCAATCTTGGAGGTGTGAAGGTGGATATTCTCCTTCTATTGTGAGAAATTTTCAAGCCAAAGTTTCTGGGTAATGATTTGGAGGTGGTTCTTGGGGTAGAGATGGGTGTGGGGATTCCGCGGTATTTTGACTATCATTGTTGATTCTCCCAGATGTTATGGTTCTGCGGCTTCTGTTTCTTCTCAACATGACAGATGGGGCTCTCGCCCACCACCATCATGGGCCACCATCGGTCAAAATTTTCTTAGGTGCTCTCAAGCTCTCGATATGGAGCTAAATCTAGAATGGGTGCTGCGCTTCACAAAGCTGGTGGAAACAGGCAATTTCTATGGTTTCCCTTAGCTAGTGTTTTGATTTTTACTATGTAATTTTGATGTAATATTATCGTATCGGGAAGAAACTCTTGGGAAAGAATATGTAATACATGGGAATTTTTTGTAACAGAATGATATGCCAGGGGCGTAGCTATCCCCCAACTATAAGAATTTTTTGAATTAATATCAATTGAATACTCGCTTTGCGGTTTGTCGACCAAAAAAAAATTTGCATGCAAATTTAAAACATAAATCAATACAAATGAAGAAAGAAAGTTGCCATCAAATTGACAAATTACATTATAAACACTAAAAGTTATCACTAAAAGTAGATCTATATAAACAAACTATATGTTTATTGTTTATATCATAAATTACTCGACCATTCAATGAACATTTGATGGATGGTTGTAGTTGCATTCCATAATGAAATGCATAGAGCGCTAGGCTTGCGAACTTAAATCTCTGAAATCACCCTATAACCATTAGATTTACAAAGATCAACAGTTTAGAAATTGTTGTGAGCTGTCAATGCAGGACAATTGTTATCCATGTACTAATTGTGTACTCTGGAAGCAACACGTTGACTTGACGTTTCACTCACTTTAATGTTCGTAAAAAAAGCAAACTTTCTACTGCTAAGTGATTTTATTTTTAAGTGAGAGGGTCAGCACACGGGGAGATTTTAGATTGCTCATTGTAGTGCACCAGGGAGATTTTGGGTGCCACTTCAAACAAAGCCAGTCCACACATGTCGGTATTAATCTTTTCAAGAATAAAAAATCTGGGTAAGTCAAAGACAATTCCTAGGCTACGTTTCATCGTTTCTTAAAATCTTATTTTGTCAAACTTTTTTCTTAAAATCTTATTTTGTCAAACTTTGGGTTTAGGGTTGAGAGACTTAATAAAAATTAAGGACTTAAGAGGGAATTCACAATTTCACACTATATAAGCATGTCTACCACCACTAGCAAACCAGAGAAAGTTTTTGGTAAAGGCAGAGCATGTTCAGATAGAAAAATAGATTATTTTGGATTGCTTAAAACCTCATTTTGACTGATGAATACCATGATATTTATGATCCTAAAATCTATGGTAAACTTACCTCAGAACTTAGATTTTCATGTGAGAATAAGGCTACAAACCAAATACAAGTTAATAGTATCACTGCACCGTCGGTAACTGGATTAGGGCACATGATGTTACATGACGTATTCCCTTGCCCAGAATTTATCATGGTCTGTGCCCACAATTATGATGATAACAAAAGAGCAATTGTAAATAATGATACCAAAGAAGAAATTTTATCCATTAATGCAGAAGAATTTGGAAAAGTGTTGGGGTTTACAACCAAAGAATTTGGAGACGTCCACATTGACCTAGAAAAGCTTGCTAGTGATTATGAAGCAGCAGATGAAAGGGACAAAAATGTTTTCCTTAATAAGATAGTTCAAGAAAGAAACAAGTTGAAAGGTAACCATAAGCCTCCTTATCATTTAGAAATTTTTAGATCATGGGCTCAGGATACTATTTCCATGCTAGCATTTTGCCTCGAACTGGATAGCAATTGGGAAGTGGATGCAAGACTCCTTGAAATGGTATATAATATCCATTATGGTGTACATGTCAAATATAACTTTATTTAGCACATTGTAGAATCCATGCATAAATAATTTTTAATGATTAAAGGAGGTTCCACCAAGACATTTAGGTTCACAACCTACTTGTGCTATTTTTTTCTATTCAAATTTAGTGGAATATTTCAGACCAACAAGCTTCAGATTCAGCCCTATAGTAATGCTGAGGAAAATAAAATAGCTCCAGTATATGATTGGACCACTAAGATAAGGATGCATGATTCTTGAAGGAAATACAATCATTTTGTAGACTACTTTTTGGCTCCATTGCATCAATTACAAATAGTCCAATGCCTATATTGCCTATATCATGTAGAGATTGCATTCAACTAGGAAAAGAAATACAATTGGTTGATTGGTACTTATTGGAAGAATATATTGTGCTAAGATTTTATAGATTAGGTGTAGAGCCATACAAACTTCCAATACATGTGACAGAAAGGGTTTTTGCATTGGAATATGTAAGGCAGATGTAGAGTATTGATGAACTACACTTTGCTGGTTAGCAAAAGAAGACCTTATTTCCTTCTTTACCTATTTCATGTGGAGGGTTCACATTGGAGAGAAAAGCATTTAAGGTGGTACATGATCTTTTAATTTTTTTAATTTTGATGTTGTCTGTCACTGGAAGTGTGATCCATGTGACTCCATTAAAACAATGATTGTGGCCAATAGGAATGCTGCAAGTAGAATTCAACATCAAAGTAAACCCTTGATTGAAAAATTGAGAAACAAGGATTCTTGGGATGAGGTCAAAATAGCAATGGAGAAAGTTGCTGCTGAGCAAGGTATTTCTTGTGAACAATTGTCAGCATAAATTATGGCATTGCACCAAAATACAGGAGCACTAGCAGAGAATCAAATCAGGAGGTACAACAATTTTTATGCAAAAAGTGATAAATCATCTATTAGAGTAAAAATGCCAAATTGTCTAAATAAGTCTGTTAGAAGCTAAAGTTGGCCACGATAAAAAAATTACTGCTTTTTGGTCTATCAGGAAGGAGCTAGGTGAACCAAGAACTGTTGCAGAGTATGGAGAAATCGATGAAGATGATGAGTTTAGCAAATTGTAGAATATAGAGCATCCCAATGAACATGAAGATAAAGAAACTGATGATGAACCTAATGATGATAGGGATGAACAAAGCAATTTCAAACCTAGTTTATGTCAGGCCACAAAAGAAGCATATACTTCAGGAGCAACGATAGCTAAAAATATAGGTTATCAAGGTGGTGGTTTGGGGTCCCAAGGACAAGGCATTTGGAACCCAATAGACGTAGTCACCAGAAACCCAGTTGATAAACGGGGCCTTGGAGCTGATAAAATAGACCAAGGGCATACAAGTATAGCTAAAAGAATTCATTTTGTTACAGCTTCAAATCCTAATCCTCATGGTTAGATGCAATCACAACTTGGATATGCCCATGGTGGAGAGCTTAGTGCGACTGGCACTACCACTGGTGGAGAACTTAGTCAACATGTGCTACAACAACAGGTCCAGCAAAAAATTACACATTTAAGAGGACACCAATACAAGATACCACACAAACACTCAGTGATCAAGGGATATAGAAGAGACAAAGGATTATGACAGATCCAAGTCCAACTACCAGTTCCAACACAAAGGAGTTATTTCCAGGTACTCCCCCAGTTAGTGTGGTTGTAATAGAAATTGCAAGTACTCCTATTCCTTCACCATTCAAGCATTCCATTATTCATGCGTCCCAAGTTTTGATTACATTCAAGAGTTTAAAAAAGAAATCAGAATTGTATAAAAAAGAAAAGAAGCAACTGATGGAGAGTGTGTCTGTTGTAACTTCAGAGTTTGCAACAACCATGATATTACCCACATTTGACACAAATTTAGAAATCATGGAGTACACAATTGTTGTTCCCATAGTTCAAAATAAACCAAAAAATTAGATGGATCGATCTGAATTTCAGGTGAGCAGTTTGTAATTTGATTTTTTTGGATTAAAAAATACTGACAAAATTAATATATCAAAGAAGAACAATGAATTGGTGTACACATCATTGCTAAAGCATGATAGAGAGAAAAAAAAAAGGTTACAGAATCAAATAGAAAAATTACAGGCAGACTTAGCAAATGAGAAAGCAAAGAGGAAAGCAACAGATAACAAGAGCAATGAATTAGAAAAAAGAATAAAAAAATTTGCCTCTACATCAACAAGCAAAGAGGATAAACAAACAGAGGTGGAATTGAATGGACTGAAGCAAAGGTTAGATGAGAGAAAAAATAAATATGATGAGGAAAAATCCACTTCAAAAAAATTAAGACAAAGCATTGGGAAAGCAAATGAACAGTGGGAACAAAAATTGGAGAAAGAGAGAAAAAAAATAAAGCATTGGCTGCAGAGCTTATGGAAGCAAAACATGAAATAAAATCTTGTCAAAATAAGTTAACTAAATTTTGTAGACAAACAATAAGGCATATGAAACAAAAGATCTAGGAGGAAATAATGCAGAGGATTGATCATTTGTGTGAATTATTTCAATTGATTGATGCCATGAGACTACATCATAATAAGCTGAGAAAATATTTAATGGACAACAAAAATGTGCAACTACAGGAAGAAGAGAAATCTGCAAATCAAGTTCTAGAAACAGTCTACAAAGCTAGTGACAATGAATTGACTTCAAAAGGCATTACTAATCGGATTGAAGCCTCAATGAAGGTGACATCTATCATTCAAAAGTGTTAAAGAATGCGTGAAACAACAAAATTTGTGATTGAGGCTGCAACAAAGATTAAGGAGGATGAAAAGGTAAGGAACTTGACAAAGCTTGGTTTGCCACAGGCTTTGGATACAAATGAGTGATTCATTGGAAAGGATAATTTCAAAAAGGAGATGGAGGATACAAGGAAGATTGATTTGGACCAGTTTCCTCAGCACCCAGATGAGGCAAACTTTTTGGACTCCATCAAACCACTAATAACCTTGAATGTATCATTGGCTGAAACATTCAAGTCAGGACCCAAATTGAAATTCGATCATACATTGTTAACAAAAATTTAAGTCAGACAACATTAGCTAGAAGAAATGACAATTCCACCACCTAAACAATGGAATTTGCTAAAAAAGTTGTTAGAATGATTTGATATTGATAATATGAGTTTCGAAGTTCCAACTCAGCTCTGTGCAGAGTTGTCTTTGAGAAAGATTTTACATTCCCTCTATATATTCCTTCATTTGAAAATCAATAGAAAACTCAAATTTAGTAATGTGTTGATGTTTAATTATTTGTATTATTTATTTTATCAATTGAAGAAAAACTCTGGTTTCAACTACTAGATACACATTCAACGATTGTTGATGTTCATTGTCGTATATCCTACTATTGTTAATATGTTTATAAGCATTGTCATTGAGTTGAGAGATGAATCACTGTAGTGGTACCTGCTTAAGTTTAGGGTTTTGAGCTTGTTCTTCATGTATTTTTCCCCATTTTCCCTTAAACCCTAAGTCCCATGGTCCCCTTTGCTTTATGTTATAATTTGTCATTGACTGTTTATCTTAAGTTCCTGATCACCTAAGTTACAACTTAATGCCTTCAACATCGTGTAATGACTGGCCCTGAGTCCTAGCCCCTACCTTTTATAGCCCATGAATGTCATATCTTTTATAAAATTTAAGTCCTAAGTCTTGTAGGGCCCAGGAATGCCACATGGCAAGTTATCACAAGCTCGCACTGCATCAAAGGTGATGTCATCTTCCTTCCGTGGGGCTGCGATATGGAGACAACTATCGAAGAAGTCGGGCTTATAGCTACTAGATCGATGATTCAGAATCAATGGAGGAAACACTACCAAGTGTCGGGTTGAGAGATGATCTATAGAGGAAGCATAATCTAACGGTAGCGCAAGCACACATAAGGATCTTTTCAGAGGTGAAGATTCACTGCATGGCTGTGAAATAGCGACATGTGGCCATCTTTCAAAGGGAAAGTAAAAGGTATGTATGAAGAGGCTTACGTGGAAGCTTTGGCGTGCTCGTGCAAAGAAAAAAGGTGGTGGCCTATTTCTCACTACACAACTGCGAAATGGCGCCACGTGTCCACATAAGACAAAAGGTGGAGGAGTCAGCAAGGAAAGTGCATCCAACATGGCATAATACCATTCGTTGATGACCTTTTTGATGAATTAGCTCAGATTTTCAAATCTGGTGGGCAATCTGTGACCGTAGATTTCACAAGAAGAAGATTGAATTGACAGCCTAAGTTTAAACTTCTTGTGGTGACGTTGAAAGCGCCCAGTGAGGTGATGCGCATTAATGCTTTAGAACTCGAGATTGCAAGCTTTTTAAAGGGGTAAAAATAGGGTTTTTGCATCATTTTCACGAATGAGAAAAGAGCTTCTGCGTATGACAAACATTCAGGGGAACAAGAGGAAGAATTTCAAGCTTCTGAAGATTAAAACCAATAAGTTAATTCTGTGCCGGCTGTATCCATTTGAATTCTGCATTGTTGCTTGTTTGAGAGGCTAAAACACCGTCAAAAGAAGAAGCCCTAGTTTTGTGAGAACCGTCTAAAACAATGAGTCAATCAAGTCACCCTTCCACATCAAAATGAAGCCTGGATGAGGACCTTATGTCCCAACTCCCTGGGTCATCAAGACGGCCCGTGAATGTTCATGGCCCCGGTGGGCCAAATGATAAAATCTTAGACGTCTGTTACAATTGCCGAGATGCTAAATTGCCCATGCTTGCATGGATTCTTTTCAAGCATTGGTATGATAGAAGAGATTTTAAGACTCCAGTCTGCAATGCTTGGAGATTAGACCTAGCCAAGTTGATATGCCCCAATGTGTTCCCAAATCTAGATTTTGTGAGGGTAGTTGCACAGAGATATGAACCTGGGTTGAGGTCAGTTTTGGCAGGGAATAATACTGTGATAATAAAAACCACAAAGGACTACATTTCAAGTGTGTTTGACTTAAATCCAACCGCCAACAAGAAAATTGACCTTAATGCTTGGAAGGAGGGATACAAGACTATTAGGCGTGGGTACAGAGCCTTTAACTTGCCAAAGCACAGATCGAGGGGAGTAGATGGAAAATTAGTGAAGATATCAGATAGAGAGGATAAGCCATTTGACTACTCATAATTTATGCATTATTTTGTAAAAACATATCACAGTTTGTGTCAGGTGCTTGGAAGGGATGCCTTAGACAAAATGCCAATTTCTTTAATGATGCTAGCTATAAATATTCAGGATCCTTCAACAATAGAGCCCTATGATTATGCCACATATATAGTAGAGAAAATGCACAAGTAGTTAACTGACATTAGGAATAAATTGTACACTGTAGATGCCAAAGTGGAATTCACATGGTACTCAATGATGTGCCATATGTTTTTATTTACTACATTAAGCCTATGGCAAAAGGATTTGCATGTTAGGCAGATAGATAAGGAGGGTAATATGTTGCCTATTCAGATGTGGACTTGCATGTTGGATATGCATTGTACTGATGCAGACTATGTTATTTTTGAGGAACATTTTGTCACAAGAGTAATTGGATTTCTAGAGCTAGAGGGAGAGAGGATACACACAGATGTATTGGATTTTTTGAGGCCTCTAGACAGAACCCCTTAATTGGGGATAGATCATAATTGGGGTGATTGGTTTCTGCACACCCACACTACATGCATCAGGGTATATGGGAGCAAAGTTGCCCCATATATTTTACCAAAATATGTGCCTAAAAGAATAGCATTTGTGGAGATAATTAGATAGTTGAATGAGTCTGAAAAGGAACATTTGAGGACTCGCAAGAAAGGTTCTTTCTTTCCTACTTCCATTAAGTTCAATGATTTCTTGGTTGCTAACAAAGATGGCTTGGATCAAGTTGATTCAATTCTGAAAGTTTACATAATGGATGTGGAAAATCCCAGGGTATTTGACCCTAAGGGGTTCATAGACAGGGTGAGATTGGGTGTAAAAAGGACACATTATGTCCACCAAGTCTTTTATGATGAAGACACAATCATAAATTGCTTCACTATGGATGAGGTTCATTTTTTGAGGAGTAAATGGGAAGCAGTCATGGAAGGAGAAATAGTAAGAAAGAATTTGAATTCTGCTTATCAAGGGGCATATGCAGAAATAAAGGTTCCAAAAGAGTTTTGATGATGCAAATGATTTGATCGAAAGTAATCCAGCAAGGGAAGAGAGGCCTACATATCAGCCAAGCAGTTCAAGAGGAGCATATGTAAGAAAGAGAGAATCACTTGATGCACCTCCAACCAAAAAGATGAAAATATTTGATTTAGAACATGAAGAAGAAATTGAAGTGGTAGATTTGGAGGAGGAAGCAGATGAGAAAGAACAACAAGTCTCCCATCAGGTGAATTCACCTGTAAGAATAAGACCCTATGCCTCTCTTGATAACAGGTTGGCAAGATCAATAATGGGTCAACCAATAGACATGCAGAGGACATCAGAGTATTGACATGCTCACAATTTTTGGAAGATGATTCCTTTGTGAACACTCTTGAATTTAGGATTTATGTGTTGAAGATTAGAAGTGAAGAATTTCAGAAGAGAATAGAAGAAGCTAAAAGTGGAGTTGACCCAACACAATATGAAGTAATAACTCATAAAATGCTAAATGAAGTGAACCGGGATATAAGTGGGATGACCACTGAAGAAGGGAGGGCCTTGGTTGCCAAGAGTCATGTGCTATTACTCCCACATTGGACATTAGCTGATGCTATTGCATTTGATACAATAACAAGAGATGACTTAGATGTCACTGATGACCAAGTAGAGAAAGCACTTTTTGGTGTAGCATTCAATCCCAGGTTTGAGACTCTAGCAGTATGGGCATTAGCCCCTAATAATAATAAGCCAAGGATTGGATTGGGTGAGCTAACTGGGGATGTTATAATAAAGAGAGTGTCAGATACTCCAGCCCCCCAAGCTACTAGTTTGAATGTATAGACAGCTTAATTTGCAGAGGCTGTGACAAATAGGCTGCAGAAAGATTATGATGATCTTTTGATGAAGTATGGTAAAGCTACTACAGAATTGCATAGATATAAGGAGCAGCTATTATTAGGGCCCATCACTTTAGCTCAAAGTATTCCAGCTCTGGTTCAAAATGCAAGTGCAGAATCATTTCCAATTGACAAAGAGCCATTGTTATAAGAGATAAGAGAGTTGAAGGAAGAGGTAGGAAATTTGAAAAATGAAAAGAAAGATGTTGTCACGGAATTGATTACAATTCTAATAAATCATAGATTGTCTAAGATCATAGCCAAGGCTGAGGATACATGGAAATCATAATCAAGCATAAGAGCAGCCCAAGATTAGCAAGAGAAAGACAAGGAGAGCTTAGATAAGATAATCAAAGTTTGGCAGCCAAGGACAGGGGAAATGAAGAGTTTGTATAAGTGTTCAAGGTTTGCCTGGGATTGACCACCTGAAATAAAAATGACACTAGATATGTTACTAATTTTGGAAGAGGTGGTGGCATTCCAATCAAAATTGGAAAAGGTTTTGAAAGAGAAAAGACAAATGATTGAGGAGATGGACAAAAAGATAGTGCCAAGAATTGTGAGAAATGATGGACAAATAAAGGGTATAGACAGTTGGAGAAAGGATATTGAAGATCCAGCTGGCCAGTTGGTGTCCTCAAGTTGTGTAGAAGGAAATTCTAATCTAAGTATTTTGAATTCTACGTTGGACAAGCTCTATGCCTTGGAATTGAGTCTAGATACATTTTCTAGAGAGTCAATTCTACTGGATGCAATATATAAAGGACATAATGACAAGATAGCAACATTAATTTCTTTCCAGTGGCCCACAGAGCGGATGTATATAGCTTGGATGGAGAAATATGTTCTAGATGAATGAGGATCCAATCATTTAATGTATTTCCAGTTGTTTGTATCTCCATGAATAAAATGTACTTGGAAATTTTGAACAGTGGAATGCAATACAATTTTGATAGGTTGCCCTAATATATGGTGTTGTAAGTTTCAGTTTTACATGTTGAATGTGTTTTCCATGAGCAATTTATCAGTTTTAGATTGAATTATATGAATAATGCCACGAGAATGTGTTTCTATTGACTATCTCCAATGTTATCTGCATTTCTCTTTTGAACGAAGTTGCTAATGGTTTCTGAGTTCTTGGATGCACACTTGTTGTATTGCATTTTTGATTTCTTGCTTATGTTTAAGAAATAGACTAAATGCTCTAGGTCAACTATGGAGAGATGTGTTTGATAAAAGGGATATCTATAAGAAGAGTTAATAGAAATAAATCCTAACCCTAAACCTAAAACTCTAACCAGCAGATCAAATGGTTTGTTGTAGGAGTATATTTCATTTTCTGACCCAGTTGTGGATAAGGCACTGATCAAAATAATTCATAAACTGTGAAAAATGATGCAGAATCACATATCAAATCAAAAACCAAAATTCTACTTTGCTGCAAATTTTATGTTTTATGCACAAATCAATAGCATGGAAATATTAAGCATTGAGTTGAATGATGAATCACTGAGTACATGTAAAACTTATTAGTATGACAAAATTAAAATATGAAATAATTAATAATATGTTAATGTATTCAATCTAATTCACAATTTCAAGGAATACAATATAAAATATCATCAACTACAGTTTTGGAATATGATTCATGAAATGCAGTATATATACCTAAAAACTGGTAATTCACTTCCATTTGCCAAGTTGAGTCAGGGTCCTCAAACTGACATTCAAATAAAGTAAAAGAGTCGTCTTGATTCTGAGTCTGGTCTTCATTTTCTTTGTCTTGATTCTGAGTCTCAAATTCATCAGTCATTGTGTCACTATCATTTGTCCCACCACCACCAGCGTTTGAAGTGTTGCACAACCCTCTTCTTTCGCATATGGACTTCCAAATTGTGAGTGCCCTTTCATAAGGAAATTTTTTGACATTATACACACTTCCTAACACCCTCAAGCAATTTTCCAAATTCTTGTCTAGTTTGTTTCTTATCTTTGATTTCAAAAACCCCAATGCACTAAAAACACTCTCATCTTCCACCGAACCCAATATCATTGTTTGACATAAATCAGCAAGTTTGAAATATTCTGATATTGATCACACAATATTTCACTCTGACCTAAGTTTTTCCAAGCCTTTGTTATTGATCCCGCTTTGAATGGATTCTCCATGGCTTTAAACTGGTCTATCATACTTCTTGCAAACCGACTACATTGTCCTCTAAGCTTATTTCCATCTATAATTCCTTCTATTGTCTGTCCATTGCATTCTGAACTTTTCAAAAAGTATGTGGTCAAGGTAGTTACTTTTTGATTAAAAAAGCTTGGGTTATCTCGGTGGCCTTGAACCCAAAATTGAGGATACAAAATAGACATGGCTTCAAGTATTTCTTCTCAAGGGAATCAATTATAAATCTCTATTGAAAGATAGCTTGCAATTTCCTTCAAATTATTACTAACAGATTCAACAATGCTGTCAAAATCTTCGTTTCTAATAGGTACTTCTCTGATAGAGTGCCTGAGCATCTTACAATGGTGCATTGGTATCTCAAATCCACGTACAAAGGCACATAACTCCCCCCTTGCATTAAACTGTAAATAATTTTTAGGATGATTCAAATCTGTAATTATCTGTCACCTATAAAAAATTGGGCTTTGAGAAGTTAGATCTAGATATAGATTATCGAGGACCATGCATGTCATTCTATGTAGTTTGGTATACTCATAGATATACATAGTTCTGTCTTGGGATTTCTTCACAAGATTGTTCATTTCATCCAGCATGGGGAGAAGACTAGCTAAAGTTAAGAGTGTCTCTATATCACTTAACCTATGTAAGAGGTCAAGAGCTTTGTCTACTATGTTGCGATGCTCATAGATTATTCCAATCAAGGATGGATATTTTGAAAGAACTCGTTGTGCTGGTCCATGCAAGGAGATCCATCTGGTATCAACATCCTTAAGAAGTTTGTTTCTTATTGTTATTCCCTCAACAAAATTTTGAAATTCCACAAAACGTTTGTGACTTCGGCAGAAGTATGTGTGGATCTCATGGACTAGATTTTTAACTTTTGATACTGTAGGAAACTTGCTTACAATTTTAAATGCTAAATTCATTCTGTGGGCCATGCAGTGAATGCCAAGCATGTATGGTGTATAAGTAGTTTGTAATTTATACAAAGACTGGTCCTATGACCTTGCATTACTGTAGCTCCATCAGCTCCTACATGCACCAACTTTTTGGCAATTGTCAAGTCATCCATACCTTCAATTTCATTCAGACTTCTTAACTAGTTCAAATAGATTTTGCGATGTTGAACTGTCCTTCATTTTATGAACACAGAGTAGATGAGCTCAGCGGACATGTTCTTTTATAGTATACACATGCATACAGACCCAAGAAGTATTATCTACCGCAGTAACTTCATCTAAAGATAATGCAATGAAGTTTGACTCTTTTACATTCTCCTTTAAATCTTGCTTTTCCATCACAGCGAGACAGTTTGCCCATTCCCATCCAGTGTTTATTGACCCATGTGTGCTAGGATAGTGAGGAACACTCAAAAAGATAATAAATTACTATATTCTGGGTATTCTGTCATAGGACACCTTCTGGACAAAATATGAAAAACAACACTCTTCTTAACAGTTTTTGCTAGTTGTGCTCCTTCCATTACTTTTCCAAACTGAGCCTTGATTGTACCTCCACTTGCAACAAGCTTCGTCATTCTTTTCTTATGCTCATCATATTCCGTGGCATACTTAACATGAAGACATTCTTCCTTTGATTTCCATCTTACTACTGATGTTTCCTTTCCGTCTATGATTTGTTTTTCATAAACTTTACCGATATGCTTTTCTATAGTGTCAAGCTTTAGCTACAATTTCTTGTCTCTTTTACATTTCCAACTACAAATCTCACACTTGCATTTTGTTGGTTGTTCATCTTTGTTTGCTTTCTCCATTGGTTCAATGAATGGGTACTTTGACACCCAATCAAGCTAAAAATTCCTTGACATTTCCCACTCACGCCCCATTTTTGATATTCCTTTTCTTTTCTTCCTACCAACATCATCTACAATGCCAACATTTTCATCCAAGTCAATTATCTCATTCTAGCTAACTAGGGTATCCCTTGGAACATCTTCTGCAGTATTGCCATCCTCATTCTAGCTAACTAGGGTATCCCTTGGAATATATTCTGCGGTATTTCCATCCTCATTCTGGCTAACCAAGGTATCCCTTGGAACATCTTCTGCGGTATTGCCATTCTCATTTGACTCAATGGCAATCCCACCTTTTGGTGGTGGTGAGGTATTGTGAATGGCTTCTTTGTTAATATTTGGTGCAAGAGTTGATGATGTAGCTCCATCTTGATTTGATGGATCAAAAACATTGCCAATTCCAAAGTAAGATTGTATACTAACTCCATGTTTTCAGCATTTTGATGGCCTCCCAGTCCCTTCACCACCCTAAGGAGTCTTACCCTTGACGCACTTGCGGCTTGACATCTTGATCTCTCACTTCGAATAAAAGATGGAAAAAAATGTCTTCTTGTTTAAGAAGGACATACTCATAGAATATAGATCTCATTCCCTACTAAATATCTTCTTTAAGATTGAAGCAAGAATGGAAAAGAGATAAAGAAATCTTATAACACTAATACTATGAAGAAATGATTACTCACCTTTAAGTTTAGGTTTTCACTGACTTGCTATTCGTTAATGTAGGAATGCCTATGTTGTAAGTTTGTAACTTTGCCTACGATCAACTTCAAGGTTCCAACTCCAACTTCTGAAATCTGAATCGAGAGCTCACAAGTTCAGAAATGAACAAAATGTGAAAGAATAAATCAGAGTTTCGATTGTATTTATATCAATCCATATTTGGCGAATTCCACGGGAATTTTAAATGGTATGTTAAAAAATTTAGCGAATCCCGCGTGATTATATAAGGAATATGTTTAAGTGTCGGTGAATCAAACCTCGACGGAGTACATACTTTGTAATTTCCAAGGCGAATATGGCCCTACGATTAGCATGGAGGTGTCATGGCAATTGGCAAAATGGGCACTCATAATCAACTACTTATAAATTTTAATTGGTGAAATGGGTCCTCACGCGTAGTCACCATTTAATGGTGTTGGCGAAACGTGTCCCGATACACAATGTTGTTTTAATAGTATTGGCAAATATATAGGTGATTTAGTACTTGCTTTGGAGATTCTAGGCAAAAATATTAGTCGGCCCATTTGAAACGCGTAGTTTGTTATGGCCAAAATATTACTTCATTCATTCTCATAAAATAAATCGATGGCAAATGGATATGCATTCGACCGATAATATGTAAAATCCAGGCGATTTGACCACCCTGTTGGATGTGATTTATTTGCCAATTCCAACTTGGGCGATCTACAATATTCGCCAATTGGAAAATATTTGCCACTAAAAAAATCTTTGTTTATATCTTTGAAAAGATGTTTCCTTTGCTCATTGGTCGCCATCCTTCCAAGAGACGCCACTTCTTATGAGGATCGCTATTTTGGTATCATCCTTCATATGCCAACATTTTAATATTAATGAGAATCATTTATAATATATTCGCTATTATTAAAGGTAATCGCTGCAAATATGAATCACATCCCTTCATTACTTATTCATCGTTGCATATGTCTTTAAATAAGAATCATTGCCTTAGTATAAGTTTTGCATTATTATATTAATAATTATATTTATAATAATATTTAATTTAATATTTATTTTATATAATAGTATATTCAATTATATAAATGTATTATATATTAGAATATTTAGTTTATAATATTTAATTTATAATATTGAATTAGAATATATATATGATTTATATAATATTTAATTTATTATTTAAATATATTTAATCTATATTATTTAATGTAAGTATATTCGATTTATAATATTTAATATGGACTTTAATATCATTCATATCTTTAATTTGAATGAATAATACATAATCGATTCAATTATAAATTAGCAATATAGGGACATGACAACCCTCCCCACTCAAGATTGCTTGTCCTCAAGTAATCATAAACATTTTTTCTTCATCTTGTTTCTTTTTCTTTTCTTTAGGTTCAAATTTTTTTCCTCCAATTCCTCATCTGTCATGGTTTTTAGGTTGTGTACTTGTTATCTTGTAGTTTACCTTTGATATGTTATTGAACTCAAAGCTGAGAAGAGACATGTTCTTGAGGAGTAATTGATTATGTGATGACATGGAGAGAAAATTTGTGATTAAAGAAGATTTGGTAAGCCTTTATTTGATTTTGAATCAATGTGATTGAGGTAATGCAAGTGTCAGAGATGAAGATGTAGTTTTAGTCAATGAAAAACATTTTCAATGCTAAAGAAGATTTTGAGAGTATTGATATTCCAAGATTGCACAAGATGAAGCAATAGTGATGAAGAAAATATGAATCTAATGATGTTGTAGAGAAGGTAAATTTGGATCTCAAGTGAGACCTTGATTATTGTAGATGTGTAGAATAATCACTGAACGATGATAAGATAACATGGAGAATGATCCTGGGATTTGTGGGTTATGGGCCCACAATATAACTTAGCATAAGCTTATGTAACTACTTGTCGATTTTATCTAAGTTACTCTAATCACTAATCTAATATAGGAATGAATTTGGTTCATAAATTTACTAGATCAATTTTGTAGTTACAAGGTTGATCTGTGTATCGTCATTGTTTCTATGAGTGTGGGAATAGATCATATGTGTATATTTTCATTTGAGAATTGGAAGTCAACTATCATTCACATGATGGTAGGAATACCTGCTTTAGTACCACTTGTAATGTCCCCTTCTCGAATGTGCCCTAGAATTATGATCGCGACAACTTAGGGTTAGGGTTATCACTTTCCAATATAAATATTTCTTTGAATAATGTAGTTCTGAATTGGAATCTTGCAATCAAACATAGTAACAACATATTCAAAATACATATATTCATATATAATCATTAGGGTTAGTTGCATCATGATCATAATCAATAATAATGAACAAGAATATAATGTTATTTGTGCGTACATATATTCAAATGTATTTCCACATACTTTAACATACTTATACTTTAACATGTCTTATGCCTCATGATATACTTTGGGAATGGTGAACATTGAGCCCAGTCCTTAATCTAACCTAATCATCAACCCTAGAGGAGGAGGGTAAAACATTATGTTAAGGCGCTAGATAACTATTCTCCACTGCCATAGGCCCAAGGGTTTCATCACCCGTCAATACCACCATTTGGCCCAAAGGTATCATGAACGCCCGTCAATACCACCATTTGGGAGTCACCTACCATGTGAGACATTTAATAACAAAACTACCCTTTCCTAACAACCCAAACATCCTCATAGGGGCAATAGGCAAAGATTAAAGACATGGCAAGACACGCTCATCCCTCGTATATCATGAGTAAGACTAAGTATAACTATTTAAAGTATAGATAACATATAGGTTAGGAATATCATACCAATGAGTGATCCTTTCTCCTTAGTTGATTTGGAGATACAAGTGATCCTTTGGATCACCAAGATAATGACTACCTTGATTTCTCACAAGGCTGCTATAAGATTCAGAATTCCTTTTATGTAAGGCTATTCCTATAATAGGAACTAAGTTTATTTGATGATATATCCACCAACTATGGTTGGATATGTAGATATGAGATCACTGCATGTTTCTTGCTTAGACTGTTGAATTAGAATTCAATTTGTATTTCTTCTATGCCCTTATGTTGTCCATTGATCCATATTTATATCTTTGAAAAGATGTTTCCTTTTCTCATTGGTCGTCATCCTTCCAAGAGATGCCACTTCTTATGAGGATCGTTATTTTGGTATCATCCTTCATATGCCAACGTTTTAATATTAATGAGAATCATTTATAATATATGCACTATTGTTAAAGGTAATTGCTGCCAATATGAATCGCAGCCCTTGATTACTTATTCATCATTGCATATGTCTTTAAATAAGATTCACTGCCTTAGTATAAGTTTTGCATTATTATATTAATAATATATTTAATTTAATATTTATTTTATATAATAGTATATTTAATTATATAAATATATTATATATTAGAATATTTGGTTTATAATATATATATATATATATATATATATATGATTTATATAATATTTAATCTATATTATTTAATGTAAGTATATTCGATTTATAATATTTAATATGGATTTTAATATCATTCATATCTTTAATTTGAATGAATAATACATAATCGATTTAATTATAACTTAGCAATATAGGGACATGACAACATGACACCAAAACATGATGAGTAATAGGAATAGAGCAGTTGCATAATCAACCACACTGTAAAAAACAACTAGGTAATACAAGGCCAATAAGTTCGATTGACGAAGATTAGAAGAAGTGAGGGTTCGAAGGGTTCTGATAGTGATAATATGCCAAGCGAACTTGTTCGGTAAAGGGAAGCCTTCAAGTTTCTTGACTAAGGTTTGATTATTATTCTCTTGCAACTTGACCCTTAAGACCTATTTAATGACTATTTGTTACATTTCACCAAGTTTATTCCATATTATCATTTTGGAGTGATTAAATGTGACAACTGATGCTAACACAATTTTTATGGGTAGCATCCACAAACCTACAAGGCAAAAATATTTACTAGAGTAATAGAAATAATATATTTAAATATTTGTATTTTCACTTGTATATATATAATTAGAGATTTAATCACTAGATATTCTATAAAGAAGATAACAAATTAAATACATCAAGGGATATCAAGACATATAAAAAAACTATAGAAATAACATTAAGTTACTTTATATCATCCACAACTTTATAATATTCGTTCATAGTGTAATAATATTTACTAGAGTAATAGAAATAATATATTAGAGAGAGAGAGAGAGAGAGAAAGAAACCATTCTATCTTTTTCTTCTCAGCCAGTGGTTCCTCCAACTTCCTAGTTGTCTCCTTGAATCTTCTATCAAAGTCCTTTATTGACTCCTTATCCATCTGCATCAAATCTCTCATCTTACTTACCCCTTCTATCAGAACATCCGAAACTCCAAAATTCTCCAAAAATAGTTTCTTGATCTCATCCCAATCCTTGTCACTATTTGGGTATGTCTTCCTATACCACTTCAATGCTTCATTCCGCAAGGTGCCTATGAAGTCAAATAGCTTAATTTTGTAACATCACATTCCATAATGCTAAAAAAAATTAACATAATTATTCATCTTAGTCAAGAATTAGATTAAATCATTATTATCCAAATCAGAGTAAACAAAAATGAGTCATTATCATTTTGGCAATTAAGCATGTTATCCTAAATCAGAATATAACAAAACTTACAATTTTCATTACCCAATTACACATCATTAGTGAATAAATTTCACTATACATGTACAAAGCTATGCTCAAGGCATAAAAAATCAAATTATACATAATAAGTGACTATCAAGTCATAAAATGAAAGCACTGTATCTGGAACATATGACATCCATCTTCACAAGCCTCAGCTTGTTCATCATCCAGGTGCTTTTCCTCCAACCATAGACCGGTGGTCCCCTGCATAACTTCCTACCTGGAAGTGGCCGTACCCTTCATAGAAGGGATAGATATAAGGAACCGTTAGATTAGCCATCTGAGTATCTAGTGTTGTGTCCTTCATAATGCCTCACGATCACACAACTATAGATCCACCCTAACTATGTATGACACTACTGGAGACATTATGCCATCTGGAGCACTGTGGACCGACAATGCATGCAGAGAAGGATGCATTACTTTGGCCAAATATTTACATACATAAATGTTACGCAATGAACATTGTCGTATGTCAACCACCTTGACTCAACTCATAAGTTGTCATGTCCTACAATAAACATAGTTTCGACCCTTCTTGGTCTAGAATAATTACGTTTCAATACATCTTAGTCCATTCCTTGGACATTCGATTCTTGTCTCAAAAACCCATTCTTAAGGTCCTTGATTTCTTAGACATTTGGGAACTAGTGACTCCACGTCACACTATCCCGTATTTCTTAAAGAAACAAGTACATTCTTGGTTTCAACACTTAACCCTACTCGGTCGGTGTTTACTTTGTTTACCATTTTCAAGGTTTATGCTCAAATCATAACATCTATGAAATGCTCATAAAGACTCATAGAGTCGATCTCTTTTATAAGTTCTTCCTTAAGAGACTTTCCTAATGCCATATATAAAAATAATTTCCATTCGTAAAGTTGGCATTTATCTTCTTTAATACCACTAGTTTATAAAATAGCTAGGGTAAGTTCTTGTAATCAAAGAACCTATCAAGTAATTACTTCACATAGGGAATATGACATAAAGTCATGGCTTCCAAGAAAGCCACAATATATATGTATATATATATTAACCTTCTCATCTCCATGAAGAGTCGTAATAACCATGATATACACAATATACACAAATAGTCGAGGCTCGACATCATTTACTATCGGGTTGTCAAGATAAAGAATCAAGTGTACATGGCACCAACTTAGTTGTACCACTGAGTTTAAAGTGTTTACATCTATCATGGTTATGGCCATTATTATTATCGTATGCAACAATTTTGTGGTATCAATTCCATAGGCCGATACCCTCGACTTGCCTTTAACAAATGATTATTGCCCTATCGGGCTCAGTAATAAACACCAGGTTTTCAAGTCTTATCAACTGATAAGTAATTAAAAGAAAACATTATTAAAAGATACATGGCTCAATAGGGATAACTGGTATTTCACAGGTGCACTTGCATGGATAACCACTGAAGGTATTATGGCCTCAAGATGGCCGAGTGCCACTAAGACACAGTAGCTTCAAAGAATCATCACAAAAAGAATACAATGAGGCTTCAAGAGCCTTCAACAATAAGAGATAATCATCAAGATATACATATAATTATGTTCATGACTCAACATGTCATATGCATACATGATTAGTTCCCTCAAGTCGACATCCTCCAAAAACAAAGGCTTAAAACTGTATTGGAAACCATTATATGTATGAGCCATGAGCTCTAAAGTCATCATACCTGTGATATGGCACAGCAATAATTCTCTTGAACGCTGGGCTCGAGTCTCCTCACCCTTTCTCCCGGCTATGACAGCCTTGTAGCCCACTACTAAATGATATCTCTCCATTATTTACCACCTCTCTCTTCTTTTCTTCCAGACACAGAATAATGATAGATAAGAACGAAGTCTCTCTTTTGATATCCTTCGATAACTATCGAAACATGGTTCTTTACATGCATTCCTGCACGCCACCTCGCGGGATCTTTTGATCCATGCAATCCACTCTTGGCTGGTCCATGAGGAAAGCTCTAACAAGCCACTACTCGGCCTAAAATCTCTCTCCCCACTCCTTGTGGGTGATGGATATCGGGGTGGCAAGAACATGGATAAGATAATATAGCTATAAGCATAGTCAAGATACTATTGACATTGACCTCTAAAGAGGTCCACACATATATATAATCACCCTTAACTAAATAATAAGGGTTAAATAACTTCTATAATATCAAAGATCATCATCATAATGAAAACAAAGGATGACATACTAATAGCTTAGGGTTTTCGAGGTCGAGTAATACTCCCCTTCAATCGACTATTGACCTTTGTCGAATAACAAGGAATAAAGAAATAATATCCCAAATTAGAAATAAGGAAAACAAGAGAATTCTTTATCTCTTCACAAGACTAACTCTCGACTTCCAACGATGTTCAAAGAACATCATTTAGTCGTCATAACCATTGTTGAGATAGCTCCATCGACAAGACGACCCAAAAAGGAGATCGATTTCCTATAAAGAAAACATGACTCAAGACAACTTACAAAGGGTTCATAAGGACATAGAATCCAATACTCAGATGGCTATTTGGCCCATTTCCTGACATCTATCTCTTCCTCCAGGATGATACTCTCCTTCCATCTTTGAAGGATGATTTCTTTCCTGATCAAACTCACCACCAAAAATTCATGATTAGTGTATCATCATATGATCGATAAATCATAATAATTAAATAATCATTTCAATCTTGAAATCTCATATCTAACTAGCATAAGTTAGTTTCCTCATAAACAATGATTAATCTAATGTTTTCCACAACATCTAATCATTCAACTCTTAACTAATTATCCTGATTACCATACAAAAGTAAGATTAAACTAAATCACAAGTTGGGGATGTAGCAGATTTCATCTCTTGTTACTCCCTTCTAGTTCCAAATAGACTCCAAAACAAAAATATGCTTTGTTACTTCAGTAGTATCCTCAAAGATTGGTAACTTGACAGGAATATCCATGATTGGTTTTCTCAATGTCTCCGATACTCCGTGGTAGTTTTCCTCCAGTCTGCTCCTCCAGTTAGGTTGTCTTCTATCAACTCACTTTCCTTCTCTTCCCTTATCTCTTTGTAGTCGGATATCAAAGTACTCCTCTCCTAAAACCTTTGCTCCCAAATTCTCCAAAAAGAGTTTATCTTTAGCTAGGCATTACAATTTATTTGTTGTGGGCCACACATTTATTTTTGAGTTGAACAAAACTCCCTTGATGAGTGGTTACCATGGGACCCACTCCTACCTATTCATGACCTTGTTATCTCTTGATTTGTCTTTTGTGTCTAGGCACATTATTAAGAAATATATTGTAGATCCCATGGGGCCCGCCACAACTTTCTATGGTATATTTTAAAAAAACTCTTGTTGGGTGCTCCTTCTTATTAGGACCCATAATTTCATTTTTAAGAATTTTTAAATCTCTATTGGGCATGAGGGAGATGGATGTCGAATGAGCTACGCATACAATAAAAGAAATTTGCAATATATCTATTTTTGTCTTGTGGCATCCAATTCCTTGTAAAGACCAACTTGTGGTCTTCACCTTAGTCAAAATTAGTGAACTAATATTAGAAAAGGTGATTGCAAGGGCGATTGACTATTGTAATGCCTTTTATTACAATTGGCTAGGTTAAAATAGTAAATTCTTATTTAGGGAGGTTACTTAATGAATGGTATGGAGACCTAGTCACTTGGGCGATGCCTTTCATATAGAAGGATTCTTTGGAGTGAAAGGTAGTAAGAGTGTTTGGAATAAGTTTAAGTTTGAATACGTGTTGAGACTATTGAAAATCTACTTGTCCAATTAGGATTATATTTTTCATGTCTGAATAAAATTATCATTAAAATGGATTTTAGTGCATATAGGTTGTATGATAGGTGGTTGAGGCTATTTATCCTATGACATTTTTGTAATAATTCGAATATTTATAATTTGTTATAGATTTATGTTATACAATATTATTATTTAATGAAATTAACTACCTAAATTGGCTATCTGTTGAAGGTACCTAATTCAAGTCACCATCACAAAAGGTAGTCCTATACTATCGAATAGGAGTTCTAGGTCACAACCATGCTCCATGCAAACATATAACCAACTCTAAGATCTTCCACCTTGAGCATCCAATGCCTAATGTTGGTTCCATTGAACCTCTTTTCCATTCTACCATTGCTTTCCATACTGTTTCCTAAAAAATAAACTAGATCCACTATAAAATCCCACTCAAACAAGGATCACTAATCAATTGATTCCTTCCTACAGATTCCCATAATCTTTCTAGGCACAAAAAATCAAAATGGGGAACCCATGACTAAAATAATATGGGTTCATCACATGCAACCCACATGCAAACCATGGAACCACAAGTCATCTTTGATGCCCAATGTTAGGTAAAATGCCTACAAACTTGTTAGTAATTAAACATAGAACAAATCTTAAATACTAAACATGTTGGTATTTCCACATTAACCCTTCTAAGAGAATATTATAGTAATTGATCTATTTAAATTTTAGTAATCTTTTAGAAATAAACAACACTTAGAAAAGGAATGAGAAAGATAGGAGAAGACAAAAGAAACAAATATACCCTAGGAAAACCCTTTCGAGAAAAACCTAGCCTCCAAGGCACCATAAAATGCAATGTATTACCAAATGAACATGATTGCAATACATTCACAAAGCTTCTCCATACAATACTTCAATGATATCAACACTCTTTTTCCTCTTGAAGAAAGTCAACAAAATAACCCTATTTCATGTGAAGTTGGGTCACCCATGGCTCCACTCCATGAAGGCGGTCCCCTCTATGGTTCATAAGTGCTTAAAGTTTCCATTTGAGGGACGTGTGCATGTTGTACATCACAGTCAGTACCAACTCGTTGCTTGACATGGACACTTTACACTTGACTACTTTTGGCCAAAACCAATTGGAGTTGCTTGAGCTAGAGAAGATTTATTCTTTTTGTCATATAAAAAATTTAAAGCACAAAAAATTGTAGAGTTGTCTCTTAGTAACATACCTCTTTGTGATGTCCCTAGACCTCCTCGATCTTCTGAGGCTACGACAGTAGTTGCCCCTATCCCATAGGTGGTGAATGAAGTTAAGCCTGAATTGAAGGTTCTTCCCTGCCCCGAGTGTCTAGTAGATATGGTGATGTTTCCCCTCCACCATCCCTTCAAGGACAACGAGGCAACCGTCAAGCACAAAACAAATCTCCCCACAATCACAATATTACTTTTGTCCCACCTGCCTCTGCAAAGACTAGTGGAAATCAATCAGTTGCGCATGTATTATTTACTGAGGTTTCTCAAAGTTACTTGTGGATGCTCAAGTACTTCCACCTATTTCACAAGTTGATAAGGAAGAGCGGCCCGCATTAAGGAACCCCTCCCCCCATGGTCTCTCAACCTTTGGTGGTTCCTCTTGTTTCTTCTAATGTTTCTGAAGCAAAGGAAGAAAAGGAACCCACATTGGAAGATACTATGATTCCATTAACAAACATCACAAATAAAGCTAAGAGAAAGAAAGAAGCGTCATCGTGCTATGGCTCACCTTGTCATAGGAGAGGAGAATCTCCATCCTCACAAGTGTTTGTCACTAACATATGCAAACTAGTGTTTTGTCTCCTATAGAAAAGGATAAAGTTGCACAACCCGCTATGGAACCTATCGTGCTATATTCTGATAGAAAATCTAAAGATAATAATGATACAGGTATGACTCTTGTTCCTTACACCACACTTGCTATAGTTCCTCTTGCATCTTGTCCACCTTCCCAAATTGGTGATGAGCAAGATTGGGAGGATGATTTGCTTTAGGTCGACTTGCAAGTGTGGCTCCTCATTTCTATTATGTCATGAGGGCATGTGATTGTTTTCCCCCATAATGTGTTGCTTGATGCTTTATTTATGTTATTCTTTTTGTTAATCTCTCTTTGGATGACCCTTGACACCCTTGTAGGCACAAGGATACAAAGGGATTGAAATTTTTTGTGACATTCTCTCTATTTGTATAATCATTCTTCTATATGTCATAATTTGCTTTGTTGTTGTTTCCTTTGGGGACGAAACAAGGTATAGATTGACTTGGCATTCTTCCTTGTTGACCCAAGGTTTTTATTTGATTTCATGTGATATTTCTTCCTTTGTCTTAGTAGTTCTACCAACTGGCAAATGATGACAGTTCCAAAAATATATAGTCTCAATATATCTCCTATTATACAACCATTCATATACTGACACCAGTTAGGTAGATCCCTTTGTGTTGCTACTTCATAATCTAACTTGTTATTTCTTGCATGATTTGATTTATGTGGCACCTTGTTGTTATTCTTGGCATCATACCATTACTACACATGATGTTGTGTATCATGCTCGCAGCATCACCTCGGTTTGCCTTTTGTGGGGTCAACACCTTGTTTGAATGTAGTTTTTGGGAACACCTATCTTATGGGCATGTGCTTCTGGAAAGCTCTTGTTCCTGTCTTATAGTTTGTTCTACCTTAAAGAAATTGCTCCCTGATAGGAGTTAGCAATTACTTTAAGGTGGGGGCATACATCGCTCTATGCTCTTGTGGTTACATACTTGTTTATTATGGTTGACATGGAACTCACCTAGTGATTTTGTGGTCCTCACTAGCCCATGATGTTTCCATTTGGTCCATGAGCCACCTAGTACAACAATATTTGCTATCCTATGTGCTTCATGTGACTTGTTGTGGTCACCTAGTAATTTAGCGGTCCTTACTAGTGTGTGATCCATGAAGGCACTTCTCTTCACATTACCCCTAGCGATAGAGCAAGCTAGCGGCAAAGTCATGTGTCTTGTGTGTTTGTTTCTATGTTTGTTTGTTTGATGCATTGTTTTAGCTTGTATTTCTTAATGATTCCATGTGTCTTATGTGTCTTCATCATGTTTTCCATACATTTTCTATGTATACTTTATGTCTTATGTGTATGCTTCGTGTCAAGCGTGTATGCATTATGTGTGGCGTGTATTACCTTTGTGTATTGCATGTCTCTTGTGTGTATTCCTATGTATGCTTTTAGTACTCCCATTATGTTGCAAATGTCTTGTGTGTTTGAAAATCTCTTTGCTTATGTGTTTGCAACCTTAGAATCCTAAGCTTGGGGGCTACTAATAGCCCACAACTTGGAGGAATTCTTTGGCTTTGATGTTTTCGTGTTTGAAATCTGTCTTCTCCTTACTTTAGTGTGAGTTTGAATAAAAGTTCGTACCCACGCTAAGGTGGGGGCTAAATGTTATGCAAAAAAGTGTGTACACTTGTTAATCAGGACCTATTTTACCACCCTTTTGAACATTAAACGATTAAATTTCGATCCCAATGAATAAACCTGACAAAATAAAGTTAGGGCTGGTCTAAGCCCACTTAAATGGACACTCTCTAGAGTTTGTGGGGGCTAAAGGACTAGGGCACCTAGCACCCTGGTCCCGAATGTTAGCCTCAGTCCTATTTTTGTGGTGTCAGCTTAGAACACCTTCTTAGCTTTTACATGTCAGTCCCATTTGGTTTTATTTTTCGTTGGTGAGTAGAAATGCATATATAAAGGAGTCTTGTTATTCATTTTATACACTAGATGACAAGAGAAGAATTATAATTGCTTACATATTTGATCTCCTATGCTCAAGTGCTCTTTATGCTTTGAATTGCTACATGCTTGGAATTTCTACATGCTTGTGGATGTTATGATGTTCATTTGTAGGTTTTGAAGGAAATTTAAGCTATCTTTATCTATCTCCTTGTTGGTGCATGATCTTGAGTTATCTACTCCAACTAGGGCTTCACATATTGTGGTATCTTTATCATTTTCATTGATACTTTCATCATATATTGATGATCTTGCCTCTTCCCTCCTAGAGCACACACTCTTGGATCACTAATCATCATTGTAGTGGAGGTGGAAACACCAACACGGGGTTTGACTAAGGAAAGCCCCTGAACACAACAAAATCTTTTCCCTCTTTGCTTGTGTGCAAGTTGAAGATATAGGTTTCAGAAGACAAGATCCGAGAAGAAGGAAGGTTTTGCAAGTACAAGTCTGGTGAAGCTCAAAGATTATACAAAACCCTAATTAGGTTCTAGGGCACCCAATGTCCTAATCTTTCTATGTTCTCGTACCCAAATCCAGGTTCTTCTCTATCTCCTGATCTCTGTTGTGCATTTTGATTTTCTGTATCTATTTTTGATAGTCATATATTTGCAGATTTTGGTCAACTAGGGTTTCTTCTTTTACCCTAGTTTGGTTGGTTAGTTTTGGTTGACACTCCTCAATACAACAAAGGGACAAAACCCCTGTAGTTTGGCTCTCCTTCATGGCTAGAATCCAAGCTCGGTTTGTGTCTCAATGTTGAGTGGAAGAGGGTTTGACCTAGTTTAACCTTTTAGGCTAGATCTCGCATTTCCACTTAACAATTCTCAACATGAGATGAAAGGTCCATGAAAAAAGTGTAGCTATCCAAATAAAGACTATCTTGAATGGAAGGTAATAGGCTTTTAACAAAGTTGCTTTACAGTTCATCATTAGGGAGGAGTTGTTTCATTTTAGCACAAAGTGATTGAAATTGTATGGCATATTCATTGATTTGCTCATTAGATCATGAGCACACTCAAATAAATCAAAAACTATGGTTTTGAGGTCTACGTTCACATGAAAATGGACTAGGAAAGTTGTAGCTGGTTGTTCAAACAATAGATAGAACCAAGAGGTAATAAGTGGAACCATTGTATAGCATACTAGTGAAGAGTGTGAGAGAACTACTTAGCTAATATCTTATCATCATAAGTACAATCTAGACATGCCAAATTAAAGTCTTGCAAGTAAGTGTTTGGGTCACATTTACCATGGTATAATTCAAAGTGAGGTGTCACAAAACCAAAACGTGCTAACTAAGTCACAATTTTAAATGTAAGGGGTGTGTGAAGCATCAAAGTATATGTAATCGAATTTTGATTAATAGGCATGGAATCAACGTTTCTTCTACATTTACTTAGCTTCAACAATAGTGCATGAAGAGTGGAGGTAGGGATATTATTGGTAGGATTAACACAAGAAACAAGGGGAAGAGTATAAAGAGGATGGGGGATAAGAGGTAAAGACATAATACTAGGAGGAGAGGCCACACTTTAAGCCAAAGGAGTAACACTAATAACAGTGGATGAAGGAATAACACTAGTAGTAGAGCATGCAAGTATGGTACTCATAGCAATATAATCAGTATCAAATAAAAAACTAGAAATAAAAATTAGAAGATAAAGAAAAGAAATTCATCAAACTGAAAAGAAATAAAATTACCTGGTTTTCATAAAATTCCTATGGTAAAATAATTAAGCAATAATAAACAAATACCCTGGGATAAATGAGTCAGGACAAGTAAATATTTGAAATAAATGCATGGAAATTAAATGAATAAAACAATGATACTTAGATGGATTCTGATGCAAAAAATTTCTATAATAGATGTTAGAAAGTGATTTATCTTAGTGCAAAATAATAAATGAAGCTCATACAAATGCTTTGGAATCATTGAAGTCTTTTTTTATCACTATGGGTCACTTTCATAGCTGCAGGATCAATCATGAACCTTTGAATATGACCTATGTAGGTACTTACATATCTTATCTAGATGTGTAGATCTAATCTTTGTAAATCTCTAAATGTTCAAGATTTGACCTCATTCTATGTTATTATTTGAATTTGTTTCCACATAAAATTATGGTTGTGTGGTTAGGAATTTGCCAATGGTCAGGAATATGTCTCCCTTTCATCAAACCCCTAAGGATGTTAAGTCAACAACTTTTTGAAATGATTAAAAATAATAGGCAAACATGTAGTAGATGCCCTAGATTTTGATGTAATTAGGTTTAATGCAATAATGAATGCTTTGATTTAATGCTCTTAATTATAGCTATGAGATTCTTTTCTAAATTGTAGTTATCCAATATAGGTCTTATAAAAATAAACTAGGGTTAGTCCTTAAATACAACTCCAAAGGGTGGAAGTAAAATGATTCACACTTCAAGTGGACACAACAATCAATTGGAAGGGTTAGGTCAATCCTAAATTTGAATTTGAAAAACTAGAATTTTATGGATAATTTTTGCAAATCACGCATCTGATCCAAATAATCTTTGTAATTGTGAATCTAACCCTCAGTGAGGAATACATAAAACCGAGGATCAAGCCTAGTCCCTGTTAGCAAGAAATGTGGAGGAGATACTAGTCCGTAGATCCGGTCCTCAGTCAAGTCTTTGTAGTCAGTTTATACCCTGGTCAAGTAGCTAGAGATTGACAACAAACCATAAAGAATACCAAAATAGAGCATCACATACACATCAAAATTAGACAACACAAAATTACCCTGTATTGATAGATCTCCATATATATATCAACAACCATCAAGTATGTACATCAAATATCCATCCTCTGGCAGGTCTAAGTCTCTGCCTCATCAGTTACATTCATGACTTTTACATCATTCTTACATTAGAATATATCATATATAATACTCCTATCCTCCTATGTGATATCCTCATATCCTATATCTATATATACTATATCTATTACATATAGGGATGTGTTTCCTGTTGGCTCCGGCCTCCGCATAGTGTCTTAGCTTCCAGTCAACTCTTCTTTATGCTCTCCACCCTGCTAACATCATCCCCCCTCAAAATTATGTCTTGTCCTTAAGACATGCAAAATCAGCTGCTATGAAAGACAATCTTATAGATTTTCTTGAACTGTGTTAGACTGTTGTCTGTCACAACCCCTATTTTCAATAATTAATTTTAAATTTAAATATTATTATTTTAATGATCGTCGACTAATTTTGAGATGGCGACTTGTGGTGAAGAGAATCTGCACACACCGCATAGTTTCATGTAGATTAAATTGCATCAATATATGTGTGTGTGTGTGTAAAAAATAATTTCATAATTAATTTGGCTTATTAGACTAAAATATTTAGTCGCATTAATAATTGCATTGCATTAGAATAATCATTTGACTAATAGTCGTATAGATTAATGGCAATAATTTTGGAATAATTATTTAGATAATTTGATATGTTTTAGAATAGATAACGATGCATTGTCATCTATATTTTCCTATCTTAAAAGTTAATTAAAAATAACAAATATATATATATATATATATATTCTAGTTAAAATAATTATCCATTTTGAAATTTAATTTCTTAATGGATAATGCCAAATTTGAAAGAATAGAAAGAAGGGAAACAAGAAAAGAAAAGAAATAAAATTAGAATGAAAGCAAAATGAAGAAAAAGAAAAATAAAAGGATTAAATAAAGATAAATTAATAGAAAGATGAACGAAAATAGAATAAAACAAAAAAAGAAAAAGAGCAAAAATCTAAGAAATAGAAAAATATAAAAACAAAATGATCATAAAAGAAGAGGGTGAGATAGTAAGTTTTGGGGGATGAGAGAAGAAGATTTTTCTTTTCAATGGGGGGAAAGGGAGATCACCATTTTTCTTCTTTCATTTTGGAGATATATTAATCCGACAGGCTTTGATCGAGAGGATCCATCTACCAATCTCTGTAAGTTGGGGTAACGTGAAGACACCACAACTGCAGGTATACAAATCAACCACTATATTAAGATCACCAGTGGTAGAATATCGTAGTCCCTATTGCATGTATTTAAATCCTAAAACGAGAAAGATGTATCCGCTGATGCGAGGCATTTTATTTAACATTTTTTAAAAAAACAAAAAGGTTAAATGATTTTGAATTATGTCATTTTTATGGATATGGAGTGTGCTACGTTGTTTTCAGTTAAAAATCACATATATTTTATTGAGGGAACGGGGAGTAGTTAGTCCTTTGAATTGTCTCTGCTTCCCCTTTACGCATGCATACCCCTGCTCCAAATCTCCCTTTCAGCACAGGCAGAGAAGGGTGCTGGCAAAGACGTTGGTCTGGCTTTTTATACCAGCCTTTTTCCATTGCATTTGCTGAAAGTTTCTAAATCCTTTTCAAAAATCCATTTTATGGATATCCTGCGAACATTGCATTCGCTAAAATTTTCTAAAGCCTTTTTAACAAATCCAACTTGTGTGTATCCACAATCTTTGCACCTTCATGGGAAAATAATTTATCCTTATGCTCGATGAATATCCACACCCATTCTTAAGCTCTTATTTTGGTGTATTAGAGTTGTCAAGCTAGGATTTACACCTGTCGATCATAATTGCTGGTAAGTTTCTAATGCCTTGAGGTTGCAGAATCTATCTCCACACCTACCAATCGCATTTGCCTTTGCAATTAAAGTGTTTACCCTTTTTCCAAGCATCCCTTTTGGCGCAGGCAAGGGAGGATGTAGGCAAGGGTGCAGTTGGATTTATACTCGTTGTTTTCAAACGCTGGAAGCATTAATCCTTTTTAACAAATCCATTTTGTGCATATCCTAAAATCATGGCATGTTTTTACTGAAACTGTAGTCATTATGCGTAAGTTTTATAGCATGATCGTTATAAACCTGCCATAGATGGCGTTGATGTTTGAAAACTCTGCCATAAAAGGGCATCGAGTTAATTTCTTTTCATAATCCTTGTGAATTTTTATCTCCTTTCATATTGTTAAGAATGTAATTTATCTATGAGATGAAAGTTCTAATATTTGTTTGTGCTTTCTTTTGAGCCATCTTTATCCTCTTTGAAGTCTTAAATCTTTCTTAACATATCGATACTTCTTCTTGTGGCCGCATATGGTTTATTTCCAAGTGACTAGGCACTCTTCATTTTTTTTATGGTTTAGACAATAGTTTAGCGCCATTATTGTGCTTTAAAAGATATGAATTGGAAGTTAAGAAATTGTTTTTAGTTTAGCACCATTTCTTTTTCTAAAATGGCAAGTTTCTCTCAAATCATTTCAACTGTAGAGTAAAATCTTCTTATACAGTTAGTGTCTCATTCAGTCATATGTTTATGTCGTGTGTGTCTATTGGTATTGTTCCCTTGTCACTGTGCAAGTCCGTAGCTTTTTTTTCTTAATTTTTCCATGTTCATCCAAATTTGCTCCTTTGGCATTGAATATGAATCTCATGCCATGCTTCCATGCTTGTTGCCTCTCGTGGTGATATGAATGCCTTCATGTTGTAGACTTAGCCTACTTTTCCATTTGTTACACCTTGTTAGATGTTCCTTTAGCCTTTGACTAGATGGAAGGTTTGAACTCCTCCGCAATCACCCAAGGATCCTCATGCTCTAGAACTAATTTTCGTTTCTTATTCCAAAGCTCTCTGAAATTTATTTCTTCACATCAAAAAGAATAGATCTTAACGGCCACATGTTATCCTTGAATTATAACTAAACCACTATTTTCCCTTGGCACATAAATTGAAATGCAACAGATATTTTTGCACAATAGTTGCTTTGGTTTTGGTATCACAATTTTAGTATTAAGTATAATTAGTTTATAACATTAATGCCACTAGGGTGTTTGTATCTCCCATCTTATCAAGTATCTTGAAAACTTAATGGCAGTATGTTAAGTTCCTTAAACTCTATCACCTTTAAACCTACAATCAAGGGTTTTCTTAAAATGTTTCCTTAAAATCCTTTATCCTTATATTGAATGACTGCTAAGCCTTTTTATTTCTAAGTATGTGAGTAATCCCCATAGTAGTACCCTCATATGGTGGATTTAAAGTTTGAATATTGAATAAAGTTTTTAGTGTTGTTTTGGTGTTGTATCTAGATGCTCAACTACACTAGAATGATATTCTTTTCTCTAGGTGATCCATATGTGTATGAGGGATAGGTAAATTGAGAAACGTTATCTCGATGAGATTTGATAGATTAATTAGTTCTGATGGATAGGGGATTATAGAATGAGCATAACCTTTTCAATATAGAGAACCAAGTCATTACTATTAGAACTTTGTGGTGAAGACCTTGTCTTAACATCTATTAATGTCAAGAAATCTTTCCCATCTGATGTTATTTCCTTCTCGAGTTAGAAGAGGGATCCTTGTTCTAATAAAGACTTGATCAAGAATTAGTTGCTGTCATTTTTTTGAACAAATGTACTAAATCAACCTTGTGATTGCAAGATAAGTTACCCCGAACTACGAAGCCTCTGCGCTGCGTGTACATAGGCAAGGCCATCTAGAACGAACCCCCGAGGCATTAGGTCGGCCCCTTAGGGCCTGTAAGTTCATCATCTTGTGCATTGATATCTAATATGTTGTTTATTGATTTTGCGGCACTAATGTTTATATCTAGTTGTGTAGATTCATGTCGAAAGACTTGTGCAGGTTACTGTCATGAAGACAAGCATTATATGAATGGTGTAGGTAATTGAACAATCTGAAGGTGATTATTTGTTATTCTATAAATTATACTTCTCATTATGTATTATTGATGTATTGGGAACAATTATAAAAGATGTAATATGACTTCCTTCTTGTTCTTGTAAATGATCTTTGCTTATGATGGAAACTCACTAAATGTTAAACATTTATGGATATCCCATTAATGAATTGATTCACTTTCCAATATTGGGTTGAATTGCTTTTCATTGGTTAATTTTAGTTTGTATTATTTTTAGACTTTACAGTGTCCCATTGCTTCTTGGCTTTGGCCAACATAGTTATTTGTCCTACTTTTATGTATGTCTCCTTTGCTTCTTCTATACTTGCTAGTATTTTTATGGTCTGTGTAGTTTGTTTGGCTTCCGAAAAACTGCCGGTTAAGTTAGCCAACCTTAGGTTGACCACTTCCCTCAACTATTTTATTTGGCCCTTTATTTGAACCCTTTGATCCTGGAGTTGTTGGTGTTGGTTATGCAGTGTCTCTACCTATGCTCTTATTACTCCATCCTTATTCGCTAGAGGGTCATACTAGGCTACCACATTTGTGATTTACAGTTCTAGAGCATCCATTTGATCTTTTAGTGCTTTTGTGGATTGTGGCCATTTTAAACAAAACTGGTAGAGGATATTGGCCTCTACAATGCTTTGTTGTATATTATTAATGTTTGTTTCTAGCTGAGTGTGTGCCTTGGCACACCTGTTCATCATCTCCGCCAGTCTTTTCTTATTCAATTGCTCAGTTATATTCTTCTCCAGCTGGCTAGAGTACTCCATGAATCCTTGTGTTAACTGTTTCAATTGCTCCGATAGGGGTAGGGTAGTATCTCTAGGTGTCTTCAACATCTCCTTGGCCAATGTATTCATCGCATCCTGTAATAGTTCACTCCCTTCCACATGTTGCTTCAAAATTTCTACTCTAGCAGAGGAATGGATCACATCTCCCAGTTGCAGATTCTGTAATGGGGATATTTTGGCAAGGTTTACCTGACCTTCTACTATTGGTAATTTTAGTAGATATGGGGTCAAAATAGGTGTTATTTGCTTTTGTTTCTCCAAACATTCCTTGATGGACTCAATTGATGATGAAGAGGCCTCTGGAATATCAGTTTGTTCTGATCCCCTTTGTTCCTTTGTGTTCTCCTCTCTTTCTTCTTCTTTATCTTCTGAATTCTTTGTTTGTTGTTCTGTGTTCCTCTCATCTATCCTTGTGTTCTCCTGAGGAGGTACCCCTTGTGTGGGAGCTTCTGACAGACTTTTCTCTTGACTTGCCTATGTTCTGTCTCGTCGACCCTCTGCCAGTATCTTAGTGTTGTGTGGAGGTGATGGTGTCAGATGTTGTTGTTCTTTCTCTTTGATAGATTGATATATCTTTTTCGTCACTTCTTCTCTTTTTGTATTTTCTCTTCTTCCTTCTTATTTCCACTCATGAGGGTGTCTACCCTTTATTTTCTCCTCATCTCCATGGCTTGCAGTTGTATCAATTTATTCTTCTCTTTCAGTGACAATGTGTCACTGAGCTTATTGGTTTATTTCTTGAAAGTAACTTAGCTAAATCCACAACTTGAGATTTGCAAGTTCTAGTTACATTTTTGTGAAAGTGACTTAAGTCACTCTTTGTAATGTAAAGTTAGAGTGGGTAAAATAGGAAAACCACCGGCCACCGCATTTGGTACAAAGTCAGATGGAGGTGTACCAGGCACAATCTTCTGCTATTGTGAGGGTGAAGGTGGGGAAGACCTACCATCATGAGAAATAGGTGGAGGAGTCTGTGTGAAAGAAGGGGGAACTATGCTCTGATGAGGGGGAGAAGAAGCCACCCTATCTCCTTGATCCTATTGCACTTGTTCATGTCTTGACAAACTTTCAGCATAAGGATTCAAAGGCCTTTTGATTTCCAATTTATGATTACATGCAAGGGAGATACATCTTTTCATCAAAGGGAGATACATCTTAGAAAATGTGATTACAAGTTGGGAAGCTTTAAGTTCGGCTAATGTGACTAAACAGAATGTAGGTATGCTCCTACTAGACTTTGAAAAGGCATATGATAGGGTGGAATGGTCATTTGTGTTAATGACACTAGAATCTTTTGGTTTTCCTCAGATTTGGTGTGATATGATCAAGGTACTTTTCAAAGATGTAGTCACCCAGATTAATATGAATGGATTCCTTTTTGAACCTTTCATCCTACAGAGGTCTATTAGGTAAGGGTACCCTTTGACCCCTGCCCTATTTGTAATTGCATCTAACACCCCGCATTACCTCCTTAGATCTTCCATCAATGGAGATAGAGTTAGAGGTCTAGTACTTCCAAATAAGGAGGAATTGATTAATATACCGTTTGTTGATGATACAACAATCTTTGTGGACATTGATGAAAATAATTTTGATAGTTTGATCGGCAAACTTGATGTATTTTGTAATGCCTCATGTGCAAAAATCTCTATGTAATTTGCATTTTCTAAGGTGGCATGATACTTCTCCTCCATGATTCAGTAAATATGATATTTAATGGGGTTGTCCTAACAAGCAGATCAGTTATCTGGGTATACCCTTCTCAGTTAACCCCTCCATATAGAATATGTGGGATTGGGTTCATGGTAAGATTGAAAGGAAGTTGATGAAGTGGAACACTCAATATCTGTCACTTGCTGGAAGGTTGCAGGTTTGTCAAAAGATCTTATCCACTTATACTATATACTATTCCTCTATTTGGCTTTTTAATTTCACCCACTTTAATGAAATCCAGAAGAATATAAGAAAGTTCCTGTGGTCTGATGGGAAAGGAAATAGAAAGAGGGTTGTTGTGAAATGGGACTGGTGTTGTTTGAGTAAAGAATTAGGTGGGATGGGTCTGAAAGACTTAGGAATCCAGGGGATATCACTTGCTATCAAATGGATTGTCAAGTCATTGGAAGGTGAGGAACCTTGGAAGGTTCTAATAAAAATAACATCTTTCAAGTAGTCCCTAAAAAGGCTAAACATTGGACTGGTCTCCACTTGCATGATATTCTTTTTGTCAAATTCTTTGTCTCCCCTGGTGGGTCTAATGTCTTCAAAAGTCTTTGAAAGTCTTGGGAGGTGGCCAGAGGTTTCGTGAGAGAGTGTCCTGCTTGGGACCATTCTAGTAAGAAGGTTTGGGGACACAGGTCTATTTGGTGGAACCTGATGTGGAATGGTAAACCCCTTGCTCTTATCCAGGGCTACTATGCTAAGAGTTGGTACCACAAAGGGGTGAAAAACTTTAATGATGTAGTTAATGAGGATGGGTTGATGGACTGGTAGATCCTCAGTAGATCCCTTGAGTTGCCTTAATCACAGAAAAGATCTTATTCTATGATAGAAAAAGCATGCTCCATGTTGTCATTCCCTATTGCATTTAGACAAGAATCTAAATTGTTTAATAGTCTTATGTGGGTTGATGGTACTGGCCTTTTCAATATTGCCTCCAAGAAGATTTATAACCTCCTATCCTGCTCTCGGGATATCACCAACCATGTTAATAAGAGCTGGAACCTTAACTTGGATTAAAAATAGTGGTCAAAGATTTTCACTATTTGTTGGTCTAGTTTTTTAGATCCTAATAAGGCCTGCTTTAGACAGTTGATTTGCTTAAAAAAGATTGATGTTGGCTCTAAATATTTCTTTGAAGACCCTGTCAAGAAACTTTGTAGTTTTTGTAAGGACCCTGAGACTGTTGAACATTTATTTTTTGAATGTAATTTTGCTAAAGATGTGTGGCTTCTCTTTTTTTCTAGTCTTAAGGGTTGGGATAGAAGAAGTGCTATTTCTTGGCAAAAAAATCTTTTTGGATATGTTGATGGTTTGAATACTTGTTTTAACCGTTTTTGGTTAACTTGGACCACTGAAATTTTATGGATTTTTTGTAAGTTTAGAAATGAGGACATCTTTCAAGGCAAAAGGAGACATATTACAAAGTCTTTGAGAAGACTCACCCTCCATTTGGTTGCTATGCAAGTTAAGATGACCCTTAAGGTCTCAAAAGAGAAGTTTTTGTTGTCACTTGGATTTGCACCCTGTGTTGGAGCAGTTTAGTGCTACAACAATCTAGTGAAACATTGGAGTGATTTATAGGTGTGGGACCATACAAGAAAATTAAACCTCCAGAGAAGGATGGTTCCTTTTCTGAATATAGGATTCAGAGTGTTCTAAGACTAAACCTAATCTATCACTGTTGAGGAAAAGGAGGAGGAGAAACTGGAAATGGAAAAGTGATACACCAGGTTTGAATATCCAGCCCTCAAATCAACCATGTATGCATAGAATAACAACAAACAACATACAAGCATACACAAATCATAAATGAATTATAGAGGTAAAAGAAACTAATTGAGATCTAGAAGGAAAGAATAATTCACAAACGGCTACTCAAACAAAAGTATTACACAGATTAAAAGATATCATGAAAAGGTAAAATCTCTTGTTTATTCTCAAAGAGGCACAATTATAACTGATACAAGATGTGGTTTTTTAGACCAACAACGAACAATAATACATTTCATTTCATGCTTTTATAGCATTTTACAATGAGGCACCATCACCTATTGCAATAAATTCACCATGTAGGATTGTCAGAAGATATTTTACAAAAGGAATGTTTGAAAATATCTATTTGTTTGTGACATAAATGTAGAAAATATCTTCTCTGAAGTAGCTGAACAAATATCTGCATTGAAAATGTGCTCTTGAATCTCCACTTGCAACAATAAATGCCTAACAACAAATTCCAATTGGAGCTGGATGTTTGACTTTTAATCTGGCCTATATTCTGCCTTATCAGTAAGATTTAATCAAGATTAACCTTGGCGGATCCTTGATTTCGCTTCTTTCCCTTTGTCTCTGAAGATCACGGAAGTTGTTGGAGATCAGGCCTCAGGCCTTCAATGTTTCACCTTCCAAGAGAGAAGGAGAAAGGAGAAAACCCTGTCCCCTGAGCTCCGCTATACAAAGGAAGATTCCAATATCGACGGACTTCAGGCCTCAGGCCTTTCGTCTTCCCAGAGAAGGAGGAAGAAGGAAAGTCCGAGCCCCAAAGGTCTAAGGACTTAGCCATTTTTTGAAAGTTCCGGCGGAGTTCGGGCCTCGGGCCTTCCATCTTCTACGTTCCATGAGAAGGAAGGTCTAGTCCCTGAAGTTTGAAACACTTAGCATTATTTCCACAAGTTCTCGACGGAAGTCAGCCTTCGAGTCTTCCACTATTCTCCTTCTTTGGTAAAAGTTGATCCAAATGACGTCACCTACCACGTGTCAGCTTTTTGCGGTTCTGCAAGCCTGTTGTGGGGTCCACCCAAAAGGCTCAGCGGAATGGCTAAATGCCTTAGAAAAATAACACCCATCAGAGATCGGGCCTCGAGCCTTCCACCTTACGCCTTCCAAAAGGAAAGGAAGAGGGAAGAAGGAAAGTCCGAAGTCCGATCCCTTGAAACACTCTGAACATTTAGAGGATTTTTGCAAAGGACAAGGCAGAGTTCAGAACCGATTAGGATGGAAGGATGAAGGGGAGAACTCCGAACTCCAAAAATAATAAAAACACAAGGAAAACTCAAGATTGTTTGGACAGTCAATTTTGGGATATTTTTCCTTGCATTTCTAAAAGGGAAAACACTTAGAGATATCATGAATTCAGGCTATTTGGCTAAGAAGCAAAATACGACAATATTTTTGGTGATTTCTCAGGGGTGTTTGCCAGGTAAACAAAAGGGAACCAATGGCTTTAAGCATTGATTGGGCATAGAGTCAAGAGGGTTGAAGTATGTTGGAACAACTGAAACTTGCCTCAAAACAACACCACAAAAGGAAAACAAGGCATGCATTCTCTTAGTGAGAGTGCAACTTGTGCAAGAGCACTTAGGGAAAAGGAAAACCTAAAACAAAATAAACTAAAAATATGTACAAAATCTCAGACCAACCATAGAAGTAAGGTTTGAGATGGATCCCATTGACTAAGATCAATAGAATTTCACCATCCAGCTTTGAAAGATTGAAAGCATTGGCTTGCTTGTAGTTGGTGATGATCTATGGGCCACTCTAGATTGCATCAAATTTAGTATGGCCTCCAGGTTTGGCTCTGTCAGCATCCCATTTCACAACAAGATCACCCTCTTTGAAAATCTGGTCCTTGGCCTTCTTGTCAAAGTATCTCTTGGTTTTCTTTTGGTGCTCTTCTAAGGTAGCCATGGTTGACTACCTCAGTTCATCTAATTCAATTAATTCATCCATCCTCACAGACCTAGCATCTTCACCTTCTAATTCCAATTGTTGAGCCAATTCTAATGAAGGAAACTCTAAAGCTAAGGGCAATCTAGCCTCTCTTCCATACACAAGAACAAAAGGAGAATTACCAATGGCTCTTTTATAGGTGATCCTACCAGCCCAGAGAGCCAATCTGATCTTATTATGCCACTACCTCTGGTTTGTTTCCATGGTCCTCTTCAGAGTTTTGATCAGGTTCTTATTGGTGGATTCAGCTAAACCATTACCTTGAGGGAAATAATTAGATGAAGTCTTCAAGAACACATTATACTTCAAAGCCCAATCAACTATCCTAAAATCAGTAAAAGCTTTGGCATTATCAGAGATGATAGTGTGGGGAGCTCCAAACCTTGTCATAATTTCTTCCAAGAAATCCATGATTGCTGACTCAGTAGCCTCTTTGAGAGGGATTGCTTTAACCCACCTGGTGAAGTAGTTCGTTGCAATTAAAACCCATTTGTGGCCAACACTGGATGTAGGGTTGATCATGCCAATGAAATCCAGACCCCACAATGAGAAAGGTTGATCTGCTTGAAGATGATGAAGTGGGAGGGCTGCCAATCTTTTCTTCCTAGCAAAGAGAGCACACTCTTTGCACTTTCTTACCCATACATGGGCATCATTGAATAATGTGGGCCAAAAGTAACTTGCCCTCATTATTTTCATTGTTGTAGATCTTGCAGAGAAGTGGCCTCCACCAAGACCAACATGGAATTCACTAAGCAACCTGTCAATCTAATCTTCTTCTATGCATCTCAGCAAGACTCCATCTAGATTTCTCTTAAAGAGAACACCATCCACCAAGGCATAAGCAATGGACTGCAACCTAAAATGCCTCCTCTTGGCTCTATCCAATCCATAAGGGTACTCACCAGTGGATAGGAACCTGGCCATATCTGTTGTCCAAGAACCTTCAGCTACTGGGTCAGCTATAAGTTCTACCTCATTCAAGTGGTAGGATGAGTCCACCTCAGCCACAATAGCTTGAGCCAACTGTTCACATAATCCTCTACCTCTAATCAATTTAGTGGCTTTGATAGTCACATCATATTCCAAGATCTTAGTGACCCATCTTGCTCTCTTTTCAGTTATTTCATTTCTCATTATATAGTCTCTTATACTAGGATGAGAAACTAACACTTTGATATGGTATTTGCTAGCATATATCTAAACTTTTTCAATGCTCTTACAATGGAAAATACCTATTTATCCATGGGACTATACCTAACCTCCGAGTCCTTTAATGTTTGATTGAAAAAGGCTAGGGGTTGTTCCATACCTTGGTTATTTTGCTGCATCAAGACAGCTGCAATGCTGCTCTGTCCTTCATGGGCATAAAGGACAAAGTCCTTCTCATAATTTGGATTCATGAGAGTAGGAACCTGAGCAATCTCTTCTTTTATCTTCTCAAATCCATCTTTCCCCTCCTTGGTTCACCTAAAAACATCCTTTTTAAGCATAAGGATCAGTGATTTGACCAAACCAACACAATTAGGAATGAGTTTCCTAACAAAATTGATCTGTCCCAGGAATGACTACAGAGCTTTCTTATGGGCAAGCAAAGGAAGAAAAAGAAGAGATGAAGTTCTTTATGGATCTATGGAGATCCCATCTTTTGACACCAAATGGCCCAGAAGCTTGCCCTGAACAACAACAAAAATACATTTTTTAGGGTTCAAAGACACCCCAAACTCTCTACATCTTTCAAAAACTTTCTCTAGATGCTCCATGTGATTTTCTCCTCTCTTGGAGAAGACTGTGATATCATCCAGATAAATTAGGATGAACTCATTGATAAAGCCCTTGAAAGCAATGTTCATTGCCCTTTGCAAAGTGGCACCAGCATTGGAGAGCCCAAATGACATTTTTGCATATTCCATGGTTCCCCCACTTAGTTGTGAATGTTGTCTTGAATTTGTTATCCTCTTTCAAAAATATCTAGTTATAACCAGAAAAACCATTCATTAATGAAAATATCTCTGCCCTAAAACAGTTCACAAAATTTGTTCCATGGATGGCAAAGGATAGTGGTCTTTCAAAGAGGCACGATTCAGATCCTGAAAATCCACACACAACCTTATCTCGCCATTTTTCTTCCTCACTAGTACTAAATTAGCTACCCAGGTGCAATACTTGATGGGGGAGATAATTCTGGCCTGAATGAGCTTTGCAAGCTCCTTCCTCATCATAGGTTATTATTTTCGACGAATAGGCTTGGCGTTTGGATCAAGATCTATGGCTTGTTGGGCAACATTAGGGTCGAAACCCTGTAGGTCCTCATAATTCCAAGCAAAAACATCACTATATTTCTAAGAAAGTTGAATAAAGGTTTGTTGTTCAGCATCACAACATACCTTTCCCAGCAATAAATCTTTGTCTTGGGCAATAGTAACCTTTTGATAGTCCTCCTTTTTGAATGTGATGTTCTTCCTCTCACCCTTGAATTCATCATCATGGCTGAAAATAGCTTCCAGCGTGACCAAACCCTTGGGCAACTTGTTTGTTTTCAATTGAATAATTTGATCACCATACCCTTCTTGTAGCCTGGACTGCATAGTTGATGAGAACTCAACTTCCTTCTGGATGAAGATCACAATTTGTTCATTGCAGTCAAAAATCTGCCAGTTCACATCATTATCAGGAATTGAGGGCTTGACCACAATTTTGACATGTTGATCAGGGCCTTGAAAGAGGTTTGTAAGAGGAGAAAACTAAGCATCAATAGTTGCCAATTGGTCTGCCTCAGCATTCAATTTCCTTGGGATCGCCTATAGGTTGAGAGCATCAAAACTCTCAAACATGCCCCAAACACTATGCCTATAAGCTCTAAGAAGTAGATTTTTCATTGCACATCTTTCCCTGACCTGATTGACCACCAGTTCAATATCTCCAATGATTTCCAGATGTCTGATTTTCTTCTTTTCAGCAATCAACAAGCCACAGACCAATGCCTCATACTCTACAACATTGTTTGTGCATGAAAAATGCAGTCTATGAGCAAAATGCAATTTCTTACCAGTCAGAAAGATTAGTAAGACTCCTGCACCACTTCATTTCTGCTCTTTGCACCATCAAAGAACATTTTCCATGGGCCATCAGAATCATCATCTGGTTTAAGTATAGAGGTGACAGAAGAGTTCCCCTCATGAATCATGTAGGTGCCTAACCCAATTGCCTCAGTGGTGTCATAAGGATCAAAATCAAAGTGCTCCTTTGTCCACTCATCAAGGAAAAGATATGGGATTGGAAGGGGTGAAAACACTGCCTCAAGAGACCCTGAATCATGCACTTCCTCACCCTGGATCATGTAATGAGGGTTCACCAGGCTATGATCATAATTCTCTACATGATAATTTGAAATTGGTTTAGCCTTAATGGTGAACCGTGTGCCATATCTTGTCTTGATCAGCAACATATGAGACTGGTCCAAAGAAAGGTAGCCACCTACCTTAGCTATGAAGTCTCTTGACAAACATATAGCAAAGAAAGGAGGAAGATCAATAATTGAAATGTCTTGACTAATAGTCAACTTTGGACAAGCATGTAAGGTCAGATCTAATCCTTTGATCACTCCAACAGTGTTGACAAAAGTACCATCTAGCTACAATACACCTGATGAAATAGGGGTATATTTGATGCCCAATGCATCTGTTATCTTCTTTAGCATAACTAAAACACTGGCCCCTGAATCAATCATGCAATTGTGCACTAGGAATTTCCCAATGATTAGAGACAAGTAAAATGGGGATGGCTTCTTTATTGGACCCCCTTGCTCTTCACTTGGTTGCACAAGATTAACTGAGCTCTTTTCTTTCTGCACTGTTGATTCAGTTGTTGGGAATTGCCTTAAGGCATCTTGCAACAAATCTCTTTGAGAGGGGGATTGACATCACCTCCCACATTGACACATTTATGTTTGTCTTTTCATTTGTTCCACAATGTTCAAGGGAGAAGTTATTGTTTTATGCATTGAGGGAATCCATGTTCCCTTCTTTGACTGCTCTGTGGCATGTTCAGGCACTTTTGGGCCTGATGGAACCTCTTTTGCAGCAGTAGGTCTGCTACTTTGAGTTGAATTCGTAGCACTAGCCCCTTTTGCTTTTGACATAGGTTCCTTTTGTAATTCAATAGACATGGGGTTATCCTCTAATTACCCTTCTTGGACGTTGTGTTGTCTGCAATACTACTTACAGGCATGATCACACTGTCTGTGGGTTGGTTAATAGCACATAAATCCACAAGAGTCCATAGCATCAAATTGAAATTCGAAGCAGCCTCATTGTGTACCTCAGGGTTACTATTGGATGCTTCCACCAATGATGCTTGCTGAGTGTGAAAATTTTACACCATTAAGGCTCACTCTTGTGATCCAAAATCACAAGTGGACTAATTATGAGGTTGGTTGCACGAGTAACACCAATCTGCCTCTTGGGCCAGATTGTTTTGAGTAGGGACCAAGGCCCTAACTAGATTAACAGCCGGTATTTGTTGGATAGGTTTGATTGTTTGCAAAGGCAGGGTAGGGTTATTATTTGGGTACCTATTTGGCTGGTAACCTTGGTTCCAATTCTAATTTCTATTGGAATTATAACCCTGATTCTAATTTTGATTTGAAGACTGCCCCTGGTTATAATTTTAATGGGGTTTTGGGGCAGTTTGAATAGCTATGCTATTAACTTTGTTAGTCAGATTGGCCATGAGGGTTTTGAGGTCATTCTCGTCTTGGGAAAGAGAAGATGTGGAGGCTTTAGACTTTGGGATGGGGGCAATAACAGGTTGTTGAACCTATAAATCCAATTTTGGGAAAATGGGTACAGGGGGTCTAGGAGCAATTTTCCTAGCTTGTATTAAATAATTTTCAGCCTTTAAGGCTACCTCATATGCGTCTGGTAAGGTATCAACACCCATAGATTGCATCATAACAACAATATTAGAATTTTAAAGCTCTTAAAAAATATAAGAAAGCACCTTGTAGAGATGGTTTGAGAAGAGCTTGTTAGTGTCATGCCCACATTTCCCATGTGGTCAAGACATGCAACACACGTGTCATGTCCACATTTTTTATGTGGTCATGACACGAAATATCAAAAACTTTTTCACATGTCCCTAGAAACCCCCTCGCACGTGTCAGCGTGCTTGGTGGCAATACGCATAAGGCGTAAACATGTCACTCAATAATAGGGGAAGCACGCCTACCTACGCAAACCCCTGTGTGGTGATAGTCGACTAGGGGGTTATGCGGTGCGATGTGTGTCGCTTCTAGGGTTAGAACCATTTTAATTCAAACCCTAAGCTTCCTAGGCGAAAGAGGTGATTTCGACCGAATAAAGAACAAACCCTAACTCTAATGCATAAATGAAATTGAATATAATAATGCATCCAATGGCATGATGGTCGCAAGAAGAATGGAGTGATTAAAAGATGTCGCAAAAAAGTTAAAAAAAGAAACCCCAAAATCTGGGAAAAATTCGACAGCATAACGCGTTTTCAATAATTGAAATAAAAATTGTAAAAAGAGAAACTCCAAGAAGAAATTAATGCAAAAATTAAATAATTAATCATAAGGAAAATTAAATAAATTTCCAAGGTCAACTAAATTTGACCACTCAACAAAATTATAAAATTTGAATAAAATAAACGACCAAAGAAAATAACTCAATACTTGAGTCCATTAATAATATAACCTCGACAATTACATTTATTAATTAACTCAAGTTAAAATAAATAAGGTAAATAAAAGGGGGATAGATACAAATATCCCCTCTAGGATAAAATCTATTAGAATAAAATTAAATTCAATAAAAGGTTTACCACCACATTAAATTTAAAACGCACAAGAAATTAAAATAAAAGCCCCAAAATAAATAATTTACTAAGGGATAAAGCATCCCATCACAAATGAAAATAATCCTTTCCCACAATTAAAATTTTCACATGGAATAAAATCCAACCCCAAAATATTTATAAAAGTCCTAATGAATAATAATAAAAGGGGAGGCATAACAAGTTCAAAAAAGGCAAAGTAAAGTAATTGAGAGGGAAACTTAAATTCCCGTGCAAATGAAAGGAATAAAAGAGAAATAAAAAAAAATTAAACTTCTAATATTCCTCTCACTACAACAAAACCCTACTCTCATTATTCTATTGATTTCCTTAAGGAAAGGCCTAATTTTTTTTAATCTTATTATTTCCATAGCCACAAACCCTAGCTCATTCCTTTCTTTTTCTCCTCTTGGTTTTTTTGTTTTCTCTCCTTCTCTATTGTATTTGTTTTGCCTACATTGTTGCAAGTTGCAGGGTTGCTGAGAAGGCCGCCATGGGTATACCTCTCCGAGGTATATTTAGTATTTATATAACATAGGAGTTTCTTTTCCTTATAATATATATATATATATATATACACACACACATATGTTTAACTCTGTTCAGATTGTTCAGATCTGAGTACTCATTTTTTTTGTTCTCTAAAATATAGATATCATGCAAGAAATATATATATATATATATATATATATATATATATATATATATATATATATATATATATATATATATATATATATATATAAGTATTTTTAGGGCATTTAGCAAATAGAACTTGCAGACCAAAAATTGCAAGGAAGATAGGGTCGAAGAGGATGCCGCCGCTGCCTCAAGGGAGTCATTTTCTTTTGTTTTGGTTTAAGGGAGTATGGGGGATGGGGGGCGGTTCTCCCATCCACCCCCCACCATATGGTGGGAGGCGGGTGGAGAAACCGTTCCCCACCGTTTCTTAGATAACAGCGCGGGTTGGGGCGGCGGCCATGCCGCCGTCCCAACCATGTTTATATTATTTTTTCTGTTAAAAATAAAATAGTAACCCTAATGGAAACTAGGTTCGGCCCATGTAATTTTTATTCAGTTTCATTTTTTTTCATTTTAACCTCTGTAAAAATTATAATTAGTAATATATGTTGTTCGATCTATTTCAGATTTAAAATAGTTTGCCTTATTAATATTACAATATATATATACTGTTATAAATATATACTTTATTACTTTATTTCACAGTAGTGACAGCATAAACAAATATATTTTCACGTAGAATATATATGTATATTATATAGATATGTATATATACACACACACACACACCCAGTCACTTGACTACAAGATAAAACCAGATTTGTAGAACTTAAAAGAACAAGTAGAATGTACATTTTTTTTTTGAACAACAAATTAGGACAGAGTGCTGTCTTTTTTTTCTACAGTAAAATAAATTGGACAAATTTCTAATTTTCAAATAGCAACATAGTTTTAAACAATTTTCTAAAATATACATCTCTTGAAACAGACTTGCCACATGAGATATCTAATTATTTTCTTCATTCATAAAACCCATTTCAATAGGACAATCTATTCTCTTTTTTACTACAAAAAAAAAACAGCAACTTTTTTTTTTTTTTGAATGAGAAAGCAGCAAACTATATTTTTGTTTTGGCAACTATACAAACTCATAACACAATAGTGGCAAAAAAAATAACCATATTATAACATCACAATGAGAGGCATTTTCCAATAATTTCTTTGGAACCACTAGAACAATGGGAAGTAATATATTTTACAGCGAAACAAAAAGGGTAATTTTCATTAAAATTTATTCAACAACAAACCCAAGGAGAGTAATAAGTTTGACAAAAATTACAATAAGGCCTCTAAGGCCATGGCTCACAATAGCCAACCAAAATAATGCAAATAAGGTAAAAAAATGGCCTTCTCCAAAACTTTATTTCTTGCATAAAACCTGCAATAATACAACACGAAAAATGGGAGACCAAGCCACGAAGGAATGCCCTCCTCCCTACCATAGACCTTCTAGTGGATCACCCCTGAGCTAGGGAGGTAGGATTCACACGGTTGTAGAAACACACCACAACAAAGAAATCTCCAAACACACCAAAAATTTACTCCCATGGATTTGCACATACAAAACTCAATAAATGAGTTTGGAGGGGGTAGGGGAGTGGACCCCTCAACTCAAGAGGTCACCCCAAGAACTCCAAAAATCACAAAATCTCAAGGCCTCAAGCCAAACGAATTTTCCACCATCCTCAAGAATCACTATGGCACTCATGCCAAAATAAAAAAACAAGCTCTCAAACTCCATATGATGCCCTCAAGGCTATAATAAGTGCAACACTAAGGAGATGACCTCGAGGAGGTTCACTCTCCCCTACCCCAAACTAGTTGAGCTTTTCCTCCAAATGGAGGTGCTCTCACCACACCCATCCCACACAAAAATAAAATAACAACACACATAACTATTCAACCACATACACCAAAAAGAAATAACATATGCAAAAAAAGGGAAATGGCCATTGCCATGGAGCTTACCTTCAAAAGCCCTAAAATGGAAGCATGTTTGAAGAAGAGCTCCAAGCTTCTCCAAGAATTTTCCAACACTCCCAAAATCTCCAAGAATAGAGAGAAATTTCAAAGAAAGAAGAACCCCACACTCCTCTCCAAGAGGAGATAATATAGGCCTTCCAATTTGGCCTTGAGGAATGAAAAGGTGACACTTGTCACCTTCTCCTTCCTCATCCCATGACACTTGCAAGGGAGAAGGAGTGTGAGGGTGACAAGTGCCACCCTCCAATCCATTCAAACCCTCACCTTATCCACTTGTGCTCTCCCACATGTGTGAGAGACTAAGTGGAGAGGTGGCAACTCCCTCCAAGCCTCCATGAGGATAAGGGATGCCACATAGCATCCTCTTATCCTCCAAGAGAGCCATCTCCCTCCAAGATGCTCTCACATGTGTGTGAGAGTCTTAGAGGGAGATCCCACACACTTGGGAGTCTTGAAGACCTCCCAAGTCTTCTTGGTGAAGGGATCCCCAAACTTTGGGAAGGGAGATGGGTCTTTCCCAAAGCATGACTCATCTCCCATCCTTAGCCATTTCAAAATTCGTCACTTTCACTAAACCCCAATTTAGAGTGACCAAAAGTGAGTTACCCTAGGGTTTAGTTAGTCAAAATTGACCCTAGACCCGAGGTAAGTTTGGGACACTAGTACACACCTAGGGAGGTATAAAATCACTTTTAAATGGCCCTTAAATAAAAATAATACCAAATGGTGTAAATCAAAAATATAAATATACAACACATGATATAAATCAATTAAGAAGGGGTAACTAGGCCAATAAAAAAAATTGAACATGTACTAAAACATCATCCGATCAAACGTGATCCTCATCTCTCTTGGGAATGGATCAGCTTAACAGGGAATAACATATGTGTGAACACGACCTTTGATTTCCCGTGGCCTGGGAATATAACCTGCACAACTAGATCAAGCGTCAATCACATCATGGATAATCATAGCTGAAGCAACAGAATTTAAAGCCATGTCAATGCATACAACATTAATCATTCACATCATAATTAAGATTAAAACTGTATTTTCTATCTAATGTCTCATAATCATCATCAACTAATAAATCCACATAATAAACTTGTAATCACATCAATAATCATCATCAAATATATATCTTACATGTCTAACATCATCATAACATCGAAATATGATCTAATCAAATCACCACATGTCTAATCCATGCCAAACCAAAAATCAAGAGATATAATCTAAATCTGCATAATGGAAACAATAGTCTCTAAATGTCTAATAATGTCACCAACTATAATGCAAAACAATCAAAAATAGGGAAGTGAAAGTAATCGGCCTCACATCCTCCCCCCTAAGACTAAACTTTCTCCTAAAAGTCGTCAAAAAGGTGAGGATGGAGAGCCCTCAAACTAGTTGCATCCTCCCAAGTCACTGTGACCTCATCATAATGATCCCACTAGACCCTAACTTGGTCTAGTTCTCGACCTAGAAGGCCCAGCGTCCGATGAGCCAATATGTGAATTGTCTCCAAAGCCAACTACATGTCTGCCTCTACCTGTAGAGCACTCCAATCCAATACATGAGATAAATCAGATATATATCGCCTCAATACAAGCACATGAAAAATATTGTGGATACGCGACAGGCTAGGTGGCAACGCTAGACGGTAGGCTACAGGTCCTATCTGCTCCAAGATCTTAAAAGGTCCTACAAACCATGGTGTGAGCTTATAGCCCTTTCCATAACGTATTGGACTCTTGTGTGGCCTCACTCTAAGGAATACTCTGTCACCAACGGAGAAGCTCCGATCTAGTCTCTTAGCGTCGGCATACTTCTTCTGTCTATCCTGTGCCTCCTGAAGTCTCTGCCTAATCAGTGTGACCTGCTGCTCCATATCTTGAACCAACTCTGGACCAATGGCAACCCTGTCCTCTATCCGATCCCAACTCAATGGTGTCCTGCATGGTCTGCCATATAAAGCCTGAAAAGGAGGCATACCCAACAAGTTGTGATGCCCATTATTGTAGGCAAACTCAACCAGATACAGATACTCCTATCTAGACTAATGCTCCATAACATACATACGGAGCATGTCCTCCAACATCTGATTCACCCGCTCTGTCTGTCCATCTGTCTCAGGGTGATAAGCGGAGCTAAAGTTGAGCTGTGTGCCCAACACCTGCTGCAAGGCCCTCCAAAAGGCTAAAGTGAACATTGAATCCCTGTCAGAAATGATGCGATGATGTACTCCATATAATCTCACAATGTCATCTAAGAATACTCTTGCCACTATTGGTGCATTGTATATCCTGCGTACAGGTGAGAAATGTGCCACCTTGGTCAACTTGTCGACTGTCACCATGATGGCATCATGGCGGCGCGAAGACATAGGAAGACCAATAATGAAATCCATGGAAATGGTGTCCCATTTCCACTCAGGTATCTCGTGAGGGTATAAAAGACCCGCTGGATGCTGATGCTAGGCCTTGACCCTCTGGCACTCAAGGCATTGAGCAACAAACTCTGCAATATCCCGTCTCATACCCGCCCAATGGTACAGTTGTCGTAGATTGGCATGCATCTTCTTCACCCCCGGATGTGCTACATATGGCACTCTGTGAGCCTTTGGTAACACTACAGTACATAGGTCACCTGCGTGGGGTACATAGATGCATTGTTGATGACAAAGTAACCCATCTGCCTCTAGTGAGTATCCCACAAACTTGCCCACAAGGGCCCTTTGTGACTAGATCTCCTGCTGCACCTCAAGAAACCACTCATCCTCATGCAGATGTTGAATAATGTATCCTCTCAAATCCACACTCAGAGTCAAGGTCAGGATCTCGTGGCACCTCCGACTCAATGCGTCAGCAACCACATTCTCCTTCCCTTTGATGTAGTGGACATCAAAGCCGTACTCGCAGAAAAACTCCATCCAACGCCACTGACGGACATTCAGATTCGGCTATGTGAATATGTACTGAAGGCTATGATGATCTGAATGAAGCTCAAAGTGACGACCCAATAAGAAATGTCTCCAACGAACTAGAGCATGAACCACTGATGCGAGCTCCAAATCGTGAGTGGGGTAGTTTAGCTCATAGGTCTTGATCTTTTGCGACTCATACGCGATCGCTCTACCATCCTCCATAAGTACGACTCCCAAACCCTCAAGTGATGCATCTGTGCAAACCATAAAATCTACTGCTGGATCAGGAACCATTAAAATAGGAGCGCTAGTAAGACATTCCTTGAGGACCCCAAAGGCCCTCTCACACTGCTCAATCCATAGAAAACTCTTCCCTTTCCACTGAAGGGAAGTGATGGGGTGCGCTTTCCGAGAGAAACCCTCAACCAATCTATGGTAATAACCAGCTAATCCCATGAAACTTCTGATCTCTGTCACACTAGTGGGTGCTAGCCAATCTCTGATAGCCCTGATCTTTGATGGATCTACGGAGATTCCATCGCCTGATAGGATGTGCCCCAAGTATTGTACCTCTGTCTTGAAAAATGCACACTTCACCAGGTTCCCATAAAGATTCCGCTCCCTCAAACACTGCAAAACCTGACGTAGGTGCTCCTAATGCTCCTCCTTGGTCTGCAAATAGATCAATATGTCATCTAGAAAAATAATCACAAATCGATCCAAGTAGGTACGGAACACCCCGTTCATGAGACTCATGAACACTGCAGGGGTGTTCGTCAAACCAAAGGGGACCACAGTGAACTCATAGTGGCTATATCGAGTCCGGAAGGCGGTCTTATGGATGTCTACCTCTGTGATACACAACTGATGGTAGCTGGACTTCAGGCCAATCTTAGAGAACACCCTGGCTCCCTGCATCTGATCGAAGAGATCGTCAATCTTGGGCAGAGGATAACGGTTCTTCACCGTCACCTTATTCAACTGCCTATATCCATGCGTAATCGAAGAGACCCATCCTTCTTCTTCACGAAGATGACAGGAGCGCCCCAAGGTGAAACGCTCAGCCAGATGTGCCCCTTCTCTAGTAAGTCCTCAAGCTGCAACTTGAGCTCATGAGTGGTCATCCTATAGGGTGCATGAGACACTAGCTCGGCACCCAGTACTAAATCAATATGAAAGTCTACCTCATGATGAGGTGGCATCCCCAGTAACTCTGTTGGAAACACGTCGGTAAACTCTCTCAGGATGGGATGGTCATTTAATGATGCCTCAGGCTCGTCCTCTGATCTGTCACTCACTGTAATAGCGAACATCTGGCATCCCTTCCGCATGCATCGCTTATGATGTTGAGTGGATATCATACGGACTGTTGTGGGCTTCTGAATGCCCACTATCTCAACTGATGTACCATGATCATCTAAGCAGCTAATCACCTTTCGGCGACAATCTAGCTTGGCTCTATGAGCCACAAGCCAGTCCATACCCAAAACCACACCGTAGGATCCTGATGTCATAACTTTAAGGTCACATACTATGGTAAAGGGTCCCAAAAATATCTCACAATCGTGGACTAAGGCATCTACTGTCATCTTGGCCCCTGAGGCCAACTCAACCTGCCACCTATCGCCTTGCCTAGAGGCCACCAGCCTGCAACGCTCCACTAACGATGGAGATATGAAATAGTCAGTAGCACCAGAGTCAAAAGGAATAGAAATGGGGACACCCCCTATCATATCTGATGTCTCACTCACTGATGCCTAAAAATTAGCCTGGCGGTTATCAATCGCTGTGAATGGGACCTACCCACATCTCCAACCGTCTGCTCTGATCCTCTTGTACGAGCCTGTCCCCTGCTGTAAAGCCCTGTGGGCACTCTCTGGCTAGATGTCCCACTCCACCACACACATAACATGGGCCCCGAGCCTATACATGTCCAGTCTGAGTCCTACCTGACTGTTGTTGTCCAAATCTACCTGTGGACCCCTGTGAACCCCTGTATGACTGCTGTGACCTCACGGGTCCCACAGGTGGTTCCTGCTGCCTCTGATCTCTACGCAGGCCCTGCTGCTGCCAACCTCGATTATGCCCCCCATATGCCCACTATTGTGGCCTAGATCTTTGTTGCTGCTGCAGCTGCTGCTATGGGGGCCTAGGAGGTAAGGATGCGGAACTAAATCCTCCTCTCTGAGGTGGCAATGGTGATTTGCAGTAACCTTGCTGATGTTGTTGCTGCCCACGATCCTGAAACTGAGGGTGTGAACTCTGCCCTCGTCCCTATATCTCCTCCGCTATGTATGCCTTCTCGGTAGCATCACTCAATGTCTAGGGGTCTGCCATGCGTACAGGCTCTGCTATGCTATGGTTCAACCCTCTGATAAACTTATGAACATGAGTTTCTCATCGTGGAGATACTCTGCATATCGAGATAACTCAGTGAATCTAGCCTCATACTGAGAAACAGTAAGCCCTCTCTGATGAAGGTCGTGAAACTCGTCTATGCGACGTTGCCTGTAGTGATCTGATAAATATCACACATTGAAGCGCTCAATGAAAGTCTCCCATGTGATTGTGTCTAATGATAGATGGTGCTTGCACTCCTTAGTGTGCCACCAAGTAGCTGTTGCATCTCGCAATAGGTGGACTGCCACACATGCCTTTGTGTTGCCCTCGTAAGGGTGCAATGCGAAGCATCTATCTAGACTGATGAGCCAAGCCTCAACTTTAGCTCCCTTTGTAGTCTCGACGAATGTAGGAGGATTCAGCCTCAACAAATCCCAAATGGGGTCTCCTCGGTCTCTGTGCCCTCTGATAGGTTCATCTGCTAATAATCATAAGGCCTGTGAACAATCTGCTCCACTTGCACTGCCTCCTCACACCTAGCATGATGTGGAGGGCTCCTACTACGGGCCCTGTGGGCCAATCCAACCTCCTCCACCGTCGTATCTAGTATCTCAACATATGGCTCCACACGTGGTGCCTCTTGCGGCTCGACGCGGGGATCCACACGTGACTCTGCTCGTGGTTCCATGCGTGGCTCCTCTCGCAGATCTACGCAGGGCTCAGTACGTGGCTCTATGCGCGGCGCAACTACGACCGGTGGTAGCCTATCTAACACTGCCTGTAGTGCCTATAATATTTGTGGCCCAATATCTAGTATAGGTAGGGCCTATGGTCTGGTGGTGCCTGTGGGATCGGCAGTGCCTGACCCTCAGCTGAAGAATCATTATGCACCTCGGCAGACGTAGTGTGGCGTGAACGCGCTCGCCGAACTCGTCGGGGAGGCATCCTACAAAAAATGAGGTATTACAAATTAATCAAGGTTGCGGAATAATAATGTGCCCAAACAAGCCCAGTGTTTAAATTTGGGCTCTGATACCAAATGTCATGCCCACATTTCCCATGCGGTCATGACACACAACACATGTGTCATGTGGTCATGACACGAAATATCAAAAACTTTTTTGCATGTCCCTAAAAACCCCCTCTCATGCACCAGCGTGCTCGGTGGCAATACGCATAAGGCATAAACATGTCATTCGATAATCGGGGAAGCACGCCTACCTATGCAAACCCCTATGTGGTGATAGCTGACTAGGGGGTTATGCGGCACGATGTGTGCTGCTTCTAGGGTTAGAACCGTTTTAATTCAAACCCTAAGCTTCTTAGGCGAAAGAGGTGATTTCGACCAAATCAAAAATAAACCCCAACTCTAATGCATAAATGATATTGAATATAATAATGCATCCAATGGCATGATGGTCACAAGAAGAATGGAGTGATTAAAAGATGTTGCAAAAAAGCCAAAAAAAGAAACCCTAAAATTTGGAAAAAGTTTGATAGCATAACGCGTTTTCAATAATTGAAATAAAAATTTTAAAAAGAGAAACTCCAAGAAGAAATTAATGTAAAAATTAAAATAATTAATCATAAGGAAAATTAAATAAATTTCCAAGGTCAACTAAATTTGACCACTCAACAAAATTATAAAATTCGAATAAAATAAACAACCAAAGAAAACAACTCAATACTTGAGTTCATTAATAATATAACCTCGACAATTACATTTATTAATTAACTCAAGTTAAAATAAATAAGGTAAATAAGAGGAGGATAGATACAAATATCCCCTCTAGGATAAAATTGATTAGAATAAAATTAAATTCAATAAAAGGTTTCCCACCACATTAAATTTATAACACACAAGAAATTAAAATAAAAGCCCCAAAATAAATAATTTACTAAAGGATAAAGCATCCCATCACAAATGAAAACAATCCTTTCCCACAATTAAAATTTCCACATGGAATAAAATCCAGCCCCAAAATATTTATAGAAGTCCTAATAAATAAGAATACAAGGGGAGGCATAACAAGTTCAAAAAAGGCAAAGTAAAGTAATTGAGAGGGAAACTTAAATTCCCGTGCAAATGAAAGGAATAAAAGAGAAATAAAAAAAAATTAAACTTCTAATATTCCTCTCACTACAACAAAACCCTACTCTCATTATTCTATTGATTTCCTTAAGGAAAGGCCTAATTTTTTTTAATCTTATTATTTCCATAGCCACAAACCCTAGCTCATTCCTTTCTTTTTCTCCTCTTGGTTTTTTTGTTTTCTCTCCTTCTCTATTGTATTTGTTTTGCCTACATTGTTGCAGGTTGCAGGGTTGCTAAGGAGGCCGTCATGGGTATACCTCTCTGAGGTATATTTAGTGTTTATATAACATAGGGGTTTCTTTTCATTATAATATATATGCATATGTTTAACTCTATTCAGATTGTTCAGATCTGAGAGTACTCTTTTTTTGGTTCTATAAAATACAGATATCATGCAAGAAATATATATATATATAAGTATTTTTAGGGCATTTAACAAATAGAACTTGCAAACCAAAAATTGCAAGACAAGGTCGAAGAGGACGCCGCCGTTTCCTCAAGGGAGTCGTTTTCTTTTGTTTTGATTTAAGGGAGTATGGGGGATGGGGGGCGGTTCTCCCATCCACCCCCCACCATATGGTGGGAGGTGGGTGGGGAAACCGTCCCCCACCGTTTCTTAGATAGAAGCGCGGGTTGGAACGGCGGCCATGTCGCCGTCCCAACCATGTTTATATATTTTTTTCTATTAAAAATAACAGTAACCCTAATGGAAACTGGGTTCGGCCCATGTAATTTTTATTCAATTTCATTTTTTTTCATTTTAACCTCTGTAAAAATTATGATTAGTATTATATGTTGTTCGATCTATTTAAGATTTAAAACAGTTTGCCTTATTAATATTACAATATATATATATATATATGTACATATACACATATGTATATGTATATATATAATAACATATACACACAGTCACTTGACTACAAGATAAAACCAGATTTGTAGAACTTAAAAGAACAAGTAGAATGTACTTCTTTTTTTTTTTGAAAAATAAATTAGGACAGATTGCTGTCTTTTTTTTTTTACAGTAAAATAAATTGGACAGATTTCTAATTTTCAAATAGCAACATAGTTTTAAATAATTTTCTAAAATATACATCTCTTGAAACATACTTGCCACATGAGATATCTAATTATTTTCTTCATTCATAAAACCCATTTCAATAGGACAATCTATTCTCTTTTTGACTTAAAAAAAAAATAGCAACTATATATTTTCTTTGAATGAGAAAACAACAAACTATATTTTTCTTTTGGCAACTATAGAAACTCATAACACAACAGTGGCAAAAAAATAACCATATTTATAACATCACAATGAGAGGCATTTTACAATAATTTATTTGCAACCACCAGAACAATGGGAAGTAGTAATATATTTTACAGTCAAACAAAAAGGGTAATTCTCATTAAAATTTCTTCAACAGCAAACCCAAGGAGAGTAATAAGTTTGAGAAAAATTACAATAAGGCCTCTAAGGCCATGGCTCACAACAACCAACCAAAATAATGCAAATAAGGTAAAAATGGCCTTCTCCAAAACTTCATTTCTTCCATAAAACTTGCAATAATACAACACCAAAAATGGGGGACCAAGCCACGAAGGAATGCCCTCCTCCCTACCATAGACCCGCTAGTGGGTCACCCCCGAGCTAAGGAGGTAGGATTCACACGGTTGCACAAACACACCACAACAAAGAAATCTCCAAACACACCAAAAATTTAATCCCATGGATTTGCACATACAAAACTCAATAGATGAGTTTGGAGGGGGTAGGGGAGTGGACCCCTCAACTCAAGAGGTCACCCCAAGAACTCCAAAAATCACAAAATCTCGAGGCCTCAAGCCAAACGAATTTTCCACCATCCTCAAGAATCACTATGGCACTCATGCCAAAATTAAAAAAAAGCTCCCAAACTCCATATGATGCCCTCAAGGCTATAAAAAGTGCAACACTAAGGAGATGACCTCAAGGAGGTTCACTCTCCCCTACCCCAAACTAGTTGAGCTTTTCCTCCAAATGGAGGTGCTCTCACCACACCCATCCCACACAAAAATAAAATAACAACACACATAACTATTCAACCACATACACAAAAAAGAAATAACATATGCAAAAAAAGGGAAATGGCCATTGTCATGGAGCTTACCTTCAAAAGCCCTAAAATGGAAGCACGTTTGAAGAAGAGCTCCAAGCTTCTCCAAGAATTTTCCAACACTCCCAAAATCTCCAAGAATAGAAAAAATTTTAAAAGAAAGAAGAACCCCACACTCCTCTCCAAGAGGAGATAATATAGGCCTTCCAATTTGGCCTTGAGAATGAGAAGGTGACACTTGTCACCTTCTCCTTCCCCATCCCATGCCACTTGCAAGGGAGAAGGAGTGTGAGGGTGACAAGTGTCACCCTCCAATCCATTCAAACCCTCACCTTATCTACTTGTACTCTCACACATGTGTGAGAGACTAAGTGGAGAGGTGGCAAATCCCTCCAAGCCTCCATGAGGATAAGGGATGCCACATGGCATCCTCTTATTCTCCAAGAGAGCCATCTCCCTCCAAGATGCTCTCACACGTGTGTGAGAGTCTTGGAGGGAGATCCCACACACTTGGGAGTCTTGAAGACCTCCCAAGTCTTCTTGGTGAAGGGATCCCCAAACTTTGGGAAGGGAGATGGGTCTTTCCCAAAGCATGACTCATCTCCCATCCTTAGACATTTCAAAATTCGTCACTTTCACTAAACCTCAGTTTAGAGTGACCAAAAGTGAGCTACCCTAGGGTTTATTTAGTCAAAATTGACCCTAGACCCTAGGGTTACCACCTAGGGTAAGTTTGGGACACTAGTACACACCTAGGGAGGTATAAAATCACTTTTAAATAGCCCATAAATAAAAATAATACCAAATGGTGTAAATCAAAAATATAAATATACAACACATGATATAAATCAATTAAGAAGGGGTAACTAGGCCAAATAAAAAAAATCAAACATGTACTAAAACATCATCTAATCAAACGTGATCCTCATCCCTCTTGGGAATGGATCAGCTTAACAAGGAATAACATATGTGTGAACACTACCTCTGATTTCCCGTGGCCTGGGAATATAACCTGCACAACTAGATCAAGTGTCAATCACATCATGGATAATCATAGCTGAAGCAACATAATTTAAAGCCATGTCAATGCATACAACATTAATCATTCACATCATAATTAAGATTAAAACTACATTTTCTATCTAATGTCTCATAATCATCATCAACAAATAAATCCACATAATGAACTTGTAATCACATCAATAATCATCATCAAATATATATCACTTGTCTAACATCATCATAACATCGAAATATGATCTAATCAAATCACCACATGTCTAATCCATGCCGAACCAAAAATCAGGAGATATAATCTAAATCTGCATAATGGAAACAATAGTCTCTAAATGTCTGATAATGTCAGCAACTATAATGCAAAACGATCAAAAATAGGGAAGTGAAAGTAATCGGCCTCATAGTTAGGAATAGCATACAGAAGATATCAATTAGATGCAGATAAAGATTAAACAGAGGAATGAAAACCACACAGAAATAAAAATAGCGAGAGACAATTTTAACGTGGCTCACCCAAAATCGGGCTACATCCACCAACAGAGAGAGTCCAATATTATTATCTAGCAAATAGAACAGATTACAACTAGCAATCTCTTGCAACCCAAACCCACTGCAATGTGCTAGAGATACAATATCAACAGAAACCCTAACCCTTAGTTATTTTTATCAAGACTTATGTCAGTTACAAAAATAGGGTTTTTTATGGCGGTCAATAGAAAAATAATTGTCGACCCCTTTATAAAATAATAGGCAATTTTTTCTTCGAGGGCACTGCCCCGAAGCCCCCGGCTACCCCCAGTCCCCCACCGGCTCCGCCCCCCTTCCGATTCTCCCGTTAATTAATTTGGGGGGAAAACGTGCTGACAAAAGTGGGGAAAATTTGACCTTCGAGTCTAATTAGGCTCCATTTAACAACAGAGCTGGGATTCTCTCCCACATCCTCTGAAATTTGAAATTGAAGTCCGTCATCATCTCACTAGGAGCCCTCTTCATTGTGGTTAGTTGTTCCACCAGAGAAACATTGTCTGCTCTTTCTCCAAATTGCTTGTAGAGTGCTTCTCCTAGCTCGTCCCAATTATGTATTGAAGCAAGGGTTAAACTCCTAAACCATTGAAGAGCTCTCCCCTTAAAGGATGAAACCATGAGCCTGACAACACATCTTCATATTGAATATGACGAACTGAACACACATTGGATATATCTTTGATATGTTCAGCAGGTGTAGTAGAACCATCACCCAAAAAGAATGAAATACTCTTTAGGGTTGATGTGGGGATATCATTGTGTGCAGCCAAGTCTAAAGGGTTACCTCCAATGAAGGTCACAAAAGGTAGGTTTCTTGGCAGATCCATATTTAGGGCATTCAAATTTATTTTGGGTATGTGCAAGCCCCTTGTGTACTGAAACCTAACAGGAGGAGGTGTAGATTGAGTTCTTGGGTGAGGAGTAGCATTGTTACCTCTTCTTGGAGGAGACCTAGATAACCTAGTTCTTCTTCTTGAAGCAACAACAGGCAATTCAAAAAACTGATAATTACCACCTCTTGAAGATGCTCGAGTCTCCACAGGCATAAAATGTTGAATTGATAAAAAAGCAGGAGCCCATAGAGTCGCTAGGTGCATGAAATTTGTCTGTCGAACTACAGAGTATTGAGAACAACACCAAATTCTCAACCTAATTTTTAATTCAAATTAAAATGGTCCCACTGGGCATGCTAGAAATTGTTGTCACTTGGATTTGCACCCTGTGTTGGAGCTATTTAGTGCTACAACAATCCAATGAAACATTGGAGTGATTTCCAGGTGTGGGACCCTGCAAGGAAATCAAACCTCCAGAGAAGGTTGGTTCCTTTTCTGAATATAAGATTCAGAGTGTGCTAAGACTAAACCTAATCTATCACTGTTGAGGAAAAGGGGAAGGAAGAGAAACTGGAAATGGAAAGGTGATACACTAGGTTTGAATGTTCGGCCCTCAAATCAACCATGTATGCACAGAATAACAACAAACAACAGACAAACATACACAAATCATAAATGACTTGTAGACATAAAAGAAACTAATTGAGATTTAGAAGGAAAGAAGAATTCACAAACGGATACTCAAACAGAAGTATTACACAGAGCAAAAGAACTCATGAAAAGGTAAAATCTCTTGTTTATTATCAAAGAGGCATGGTTACAACTAATACAAGATGTGGTTTTTTAGAACAACCAACAATAATACATTTCATTTCATGTTTTTATATCATTTTATAATGAGGAGTCATCACCTACTACAATAAATTCGTCCTATGGGCCTATCAGAAGATATTTTACAAAAGGAATGTCTAAAAATATATGTTTGTCTTTGACATAAATGTAGAAAATATCTTCTCTGAAGTAGCTAAACAAATATCTGTGTTGAAAACTTGTGCTTGAATCTCCACTTGTAACAATAAATGCCCAACAACAAATTCCAGTTGGAGCTGGACATTTGACTTTCAATTTGGCTTGTATTCTGCCTTATCAGCAAGATTTCATCAAGATTAACCATGGTGGATCCTTGATTCCACTTCTTTTCCTTTGTCTTTGAAAATCGCGGAAGCCGTTGGAGATTTGGCCTCGGGCCTTTAGCGTTTCACCTTCCAAGAGAAGAGAAAGGAGATAACCCTGCCCCCAAGCTCTGCTATACAAAAGAAGATTACAATATCGGTGAACTTCGGGCCTTAGGCCTTCCGTCTTTCGCCTTCCCAGAGAAGGAGGAAGAAGGAAAGTCTGAGCCCCGAAAGTCTAAGGACTTAGCAATTTTTTGAAAGTTTCGGTAGAATTCGGGCTTCAGGCCTTCCGTCTTTTATGTTCCATGAGAAGGAAGAAGGAAGGTCTGATCCCCGAAGTCTGAAACACTTAACATTATTTTCACAAGTTCTCGGTAGAAGTCGGCCTTCGGGCCTTCCACTATTCTCCTTCCTTGGTAAAAGTTGATCCAGATGATGTCACTTGCCATGTGTCAACTTTCTGCGGTTCCGCAAGCCTACTGTGGGGTCCACCCAAAAGGCTCGACGAAATAGTGGAATGCCTTAGAAAAATAACACTCATCGAAGATCGGGCGTCGGGCCTTCCGCCTTACGCCTTCCAAAAGGAAAGGAAAGAAGGAAAGAAGGAAAGTCCGAAGTCCGATCCCCTGAAACACTCTAAACACTTAGAGGATTTTTGCATAGGACAAGGCAGAGTTCAAAGTCGATTAGGATGGAAGGATGAAGGGGAGAACTCCAAACTCCGAAAATGTTAAAAACACAAGTAAAACTCAAGATTTTTTGGACTTAGTCGATTTTGGAATGTTTTTCCTTGCATTTCTAAAAGGGAACACTTACAAATTTCATGGATTTGGGCTATTTGGACCTCAATTCCTTGAACTCATGGACGAAGAACAAACATTCTGAAGAGATATGAGATTATCACTGATAGCTTTTGGCCACATGATGCAAGAAAAATAGACTCATTATTCTTCAAAAACTATATGAAGTTTCAGGAGAAGTACAACAAGAAGATGACACTTGATTAGATGATTGAAGAACAGAGAAGAGAAGAGGAAAAACTATGTGATGTTGTTGCCTTGGAGGTTGTAAGGGACAATGAGGTTATCTCGACATCTCCTCTTCTATAGGGGTATTTGGAGAACTGGATGAATACAGTGAAAGTGGGATTTTTTTATGATACAGTCTTGTTTTGAGTAGTTTCATGATGTAGTCTTGATGATACAGTCTTGTTTTGAGCTGTGTTATGATGCAGTCCTGATGATACAGTCTTGTTTTGAGCAGTTTTATAGAACAATCTTTTTGATATAATCATCTTTTGTACCGACATTGTATATGTTGTAACCAAAATGATATTGTAATATGTCATGTTTTCATGGTGGTGCTAGCAGTCTGATGCAGCCATGGTTGCTGCTTGATTGATACTTTGTCCTATATGCTTTTGGTGCCCTTTTGAGCTTGGAACTTGGTGGGACTTTGAAAAATTTTAGTGGTTCTATGATCACATTTCAAGAATTTGGTTGTCGTTAGGTCCTTTGAAGGTTAGAGTTTCATTTTTCATCTGCTAGGGTTCACTCACAAGGCTTAAACCTTCAAAAACCCCATTCATGCATAAACCCTAGCTCTTCTTTTAATTTGTCATTGGCTTAACTACACTTTTCTTTGTCACTTAAGTTATGACTTAAGTCCTTTGATGTTGTTAATATGTTGGCCCCTTCTTCCTAGTTTAGGCATTTGTTTGTGCATTTTTTTATATAATTTTCGCCCATGTCTTAAGTCTGAGCTTCCAAAGTCTTAATTTTTATGTGGGATCGAAATGTTTTTCATAAAAATGCCTAGGGGGCCCCCTTTTTTAAGTCACGACTTAAGACATGTGCTTGTTGTCCAAAGTTGGCACGACGTGGCCCCCACTTCTTGGTTCCTATTGGTTTCCCGTCGGCCCACGGGATTAAAATATTCAGTGAGAAGATCATGCAAGATGGTGGGCATGCACCATGTGGCGTATCTTTGTGCTTGCCTCGACATGCTTTATGGCGGTGTTCTTGGTGGGCCCTGGATCTAAGCGTCTAAATCATTTTTGAGGATCAGATCTCAGTCGTTCCCACCTGCCCGCAGGCTGTCTAGCTGCATGCACCAGTATCTTGCGGGGCAGCGGGCGGTTTCCACATGGTTTCATCTTGGTTGTCCACCGATCCAACTCACTAGGAGATCGATGGTTCAATTTCAAATTTGACGATGGGCACAGGTTGATGGCGCGTAGGAATTAATGAACTAGTGTATTGGGTGATCTTTTGAGCGTGCGATGGGTCTGTTTTGTCATCATTGCGAAGGAAGTATGTTTGTAGGGGATTGGTGGCATGCAAATTTGATTCTTGGGGATCCATGTCGGGTTTGAAGTGATCTTCCGCTCGCTTCATAGAAGGACTTGAAATGAATTTTGCTGTAAAATTGGAGTGTGTGTTGTGATCGAAGTGCCAGGTCTGATTGTTTCATTGTGGAATTGATGGTTCTATGTTATGAGGGGATCGACATAATGCAGAATGCTACCTCTTTTCCTTCTTTTAGCAATGTGGCAAACTGTTGTGAGCTTTCCATTTATGGTTAATTTGTCGTGGTACTAATTGAACTGGATTGATAGGGAAGATAGGCAAGAAGTAGTTATCATTGGCGTGGGAAATTTCTACAGTTTGGCTATAAGTAGAGGTCTCTGCTACTATTTCAGGCATCATCCTTCTTGTGCAGACATTATGGAGTTTCATTTTTTGAGTGTGCTCTTTCCAGTGCCCCGTTCTTTAGGATTTTCTTCTCTATTCTCATGGCTAACGATATGTCCTTACAAGATTAAGGGATTAGAGTGGTTTTTCTAAGGAATGGGTGGTTCTGGAAAAATTAGAAAAATTTAGCAGCATCCATTTGTTGGTATGTGGCGATTGATCATGCAAGTATTGTAAAACCCGATAAAAGAAAAACGACATTGTAAAACCTTAATTCTAGAAGCTTCCAAAAGGCTTGTTATAAGCGGCTAGAATGTATGTTGCGGGTGGGGATTTCGATATTGTATTGTAGCATTTGCAACGGTATTGAGTTGCAAGGATTGCTAGTTGTAATCGGTTTGATTTACTGGATAATAATATTGGACTCTTTGTTGGTGGATGTAACCCGAGTTTGGGTGAACCACGTTAAAACTTGTCTCGCTATTATTATTTCTGTGTATTTTCATTCCTCTGTTTAATCTTTATTTGCATTTAATTGATGTCTTCTGCATACAATCCCTAACAAGTGGTATCAGAACGGGTTGTGTTCGATTATCATCTGCATGAAGGTCTCATGGTTGAGTGGGAGCAATGGCGAACGAGGGTAAATTGAAGGTAAATAAATTCAATTGGTAGAACTATCAGTTATGAAAGATGCAGATGGAGGATTATCTCTATCAGAAAGATTTATGGAGGCCGTTGGAAGGAATAGCCAAGAAACTGACAGCAATGACTGATGAGGATTAGAATCTTCTGGACAGAAATGCACCAAGAACCATTTGGTTGTGCCTGGCACCATCGGTGCCATTCAATATAATGGAAGCAACGACAAGAAGTGAATTGATGAAAGCTTTGGCTAAATTGTATGAAAAACCCTCAGCCTCAAATAAGGTATTTCTCATGAAGCATTTGTTTAATCTAAAAATGATTGAAGGTGGATCTGTGACAGATCATTTAAATAAGTTTATTACGATTACCAGTCAGTTAACTTCTGTAAAAATGAAATTTGATGAAGAGGTGAGGGCTCTCTTGGTTTTATGTTCTTTGCCAGAAAGCTGGAATAACTTGGTAATGGTTGTAAGTAATTCTATCTCTGGTTTAAACACTTTGAAATTTGATGATGTTGTTGGTGTTATCCTTAGCGAGGAAATGCAACAGAAAAGCTCAGGAAGGTCCACATCAGATAGTGTTTTGAATGCAGAAAGTAGGGGTAGATCAAATGAGAGAAAAAAGTTCTGAAGGTCATGGGAAGTTACAAGGAAAATCAAAGGACAAAAGGTCCCAATTCAAAGGACAGAAGGATTGTTGGTACTGTGGAAAACCAGGCCATCTAAAAAAAGATTGCTGGTCTCGGAAGAATAAAGGAGACAAATGTGGTAAGTAATAAATCTAAAGATGATGTTTTGATTCTTTCCCTAGATAATGCTAATGATTCATGGATTTTAAATTCAGGGGCTTCATTTCATGTTACATCCCATAGAAGTTATTTTCTTGATTATGTCCAAGGGGATTTTGGGCTGGTTTGTTTGGGAAATAACGAACCCTGTCAGATTGTTGGAAAGGGAAGAATCAAGATTAAGTTGCAGAATGGGAATCATTGGCTACTACAAGAGGTAAGGCACATTCCAAGGCTGAGTAGAAATTTAATTTCAGCAGGGTAGCTAGCTGATGAAGGTTGCATTGTTACATTTACTGATAAAAATTGAAAGGTTTCAAGAGGTGCCTTAATAGTAGCAAAAGGTGTGAAAGTAGGTACCTTATATCTTTGTACAAGTCATATTGTTCCTTCTACTTTAGTTGTTGCAGAAAAAAATCAAACAGGTTTAGGAACAGTTGCTGCAGGTTCGCAGGAAGAGACTGAAACAGTTGCTGCAAGTTTTGAGACAACACTGTGGCATAACATACTTGGGCATATGAGTGAAAAAAGTATGAAGGTACTTCATTCTAAGAAAAATTTACCAGGTCTGAAATATATTAATATGGATTTCTGTGAAAGTTGTGTGTATGGCAAACAAAAGAGAGTCAGTTTTCTCAAGGATTAGAGGCAAAAGAAAGATGAAAAGTTGGAGCTTGTGCATACAGATGTATGGGGACCAGCTCAGGTATCTTCTCTCGGTGGCTCTCGATATTATGTTACATTCATAGATGATGCAATTAAGAAGGTTTAGATTTATTTCCTTAGGCAGAAATCTGATGTATTTGAAACATTTAAGAAATGGAGAAGCTTGGTTGAGAATGAGACAGATAAAAGATTAAAATGTTTCAGATCTGATAATGGTGGTGAGTATTGCAGCAAAGAATTTGAGGATTATTGTTCTTTTAATGGAATTCGTAGGTAGAAAACGGTTCCAGGGACTCCACAAGAAAATGGAGTCGCTGAACACATGAATAGAACAATAATGGAGCGTGCAAGGACCATGAGATTGCATGTTGGGCTGCACCGTTGTATATTTAACTAATAGAGGTCCTTCAGTTCCTTTGGGTTGTGGTATGTCAGAGCAAGCATGGACAGATAAAAAGGTAAGTTATTCTTTTCTTAAAACCTTCGGATGTGAAGCATTTGCACATGTAGATTCTGAAAATAGAACCAAACTGGATGCAAAATTAAAAAAGTGTACCTTCGTTAGATATGACATTGATGAATTTGGTTATAGGCTTTGGGATTTTAAAAATAAAAAAATTGTGAGAAGCAGGGATGTTGTATTCAATGAGAAGGTGTTGTACAAAGATCAGTTGCAGCAGCATGAGAAGAAAGAAAATGATTATGTGGTGCCGGATGATACTCCAAATAGTGATGTTCCAATAGTTCTTCATGCTCCGCAACAGCAACAAGAAATACCACAAACTCCAGTGAATGTTAGATGATCAACAAGGCTAAGTAGACCTCCTGAAAGGTTTTCTCCCTCTTTGTATTCTGTTTTGTTAACAGATACTAGTGAATTGGAAGGGTATATGAAGCTATACAGGTGGATACAAAGGTTCAGTGGGAGCTTGCAATGAAAGGAGAAATGGACTCCTTGCTGAAAAATCAGATTTAGGAATTATGTAAGTTGTCTGTAGGTAAAAAGGATTTACCAAACAAATGGGTTTATCAACTAAAAGAGGAAGATGGAGATAAGAAAAGATTTAAAGCCCGGTTAGTTGTAAAAGGATTTGCACAGAAAAAGGGCATTGATTTTGATGAGATATTTTCTCAGGTTGTCAAGATGACTTCTATTTGTACTATTTTAAGTATTGTGGCTGCTGAATATTTACATTTGGAACAGCTAGATGTGAAAATTGTTTTTCTCCATGGTGATTTGGAGGAGATATATATGGAACAACTACAGGGATTTGAGGTCAAAGGTAAGGAGAAATTGGTGTGCAGATTGAAGAAGAGTTTATATGGCTTGAAACAAGCACCTCGGCAATGATATTTGAAATTTGATAGTTTTATGGCTGAGCAAGGCTATAGCCAGTGTAATTCTGACCATTATGTTTATTTTAAGAGGTTGGATAATGACAGCTACATTATTTTATGTTTATATGTTGATGACATCCTTGTAACAGGGTCTAACATGGATCACATAAGAGAATTAAAACAGCAGTTAGCACAACCATTTGCTATAAAGGATTTGGGGGCAGTAAAACAAATCCTTGGTATGAAAATTTGCAGAGATAGGAAGAACATAAAATTGACTATCTCAGGTTGATTATGTTGAAAAGGTGTTGCAGAGATTCTATATGGAGAATGTAAAAGTTGTCAGCACACCTTTGCCTAGTCATTTGAAACTAAGGAGATGTGTCCTAAGACACAAGAGGAGGAAGAAAAAATGCCCAAGGTGCCATATGCTTCAGCTGTAGGAAGTTTAATGTACGTCATGGTATGCACGAGACCAGATATTGCACGTGATGTAGGAGTCGTAAGTAGGTATATGAGACATCCTGGATTGGAGCATTGGAATGCGATAAAATGGATTCTCAGATATCTGAGAGGTACATTCAATAAACACTTATGTTTTGGGGGCTCTAATACTGATTTAGCAGGCTATGTGGACTCAGATTTGGCAGGAGATATTGATACCAGGCGGAGTACTACAGTTTATGTCTTTACTATAAGTGGGACAACGCTGAGTTGGATCTCTAGGTTGCAAAAGGTGGTTGCTTTATCCACCACGGAGGCAGAGTATGTAGCTGCAATAGAGGCAAGCAAGGAGATGATATGGATGCAATCTTTCATGGAAGAATTGGGCAAACAACAAGCGAACAGTTCTTTGTTTACAGACAGTCAGAGTGCCATACATCTTGCAAAGAATTATGCCTTGCATTCAAAGACCAAACACATACAGCTCAGGTATCACTTCATCCGGTCGGTGTTAGATGATGGACAGTTAAGGTTGGAAAAGATACATACAGATGAAAATCTAGTAAATATGTTTACGAAGGTAGTGACAAGGGAGAAGCTAAACTCCTCTTCAGCTTCGATTGGTCTTCAAGACTAAAAACCAAAAATTAGAACAGTAGAGTCTGGGGTGCTTATTTCCAGTGGGAGTTACACGCGCAGCTGTGTCATCCAGGATCAGTCTCCAAGTGGGAGATTGTTTGGTGTGGAGCCTGATTAGTCTTCGAGTGGGAGATTGTTGGTATGTGGTGACTGATCATGCAAGTACTGTAAAACCCGACAAAAGAAAAATGACATTGTAAAACCCTAATTCTAGAAGCTTCCAAAAAGCTTGTTATAAGCGGCTGGGATGTATGTTGTGGGTGGGGATTTTGATATTGTATTGTAGCATTTGCAGCGGTATTGAGTTGCAAGGATTGCTAGTTGTAATCAATTTGATTTACTGAATAATAATACTGGACTCTCTGTTGGTGGATGTAGCCCGAGTTTGGGTGAACCACGTTAAAACTTGTCTCTCGCTGTTATTATTTCTATGTATTTTCATTCATTTGTTTGATCTTTATTTGCATTTAATTGATATCTTTTGCATACAATCCCTAACACCATTGAACCGTTGTAAACCCTTCTTCACCCCTTGCTTTCATCTGGATGAGGGGTTTGTACCCCAGTCTCCACACTCACATTGTCCCATGTTTCTATGTGACTCCAATTTGGGCTCTGAGGTGGAGAGGCGACTTTGCTCTCTCTCCCTTTCCCTTAGCATTGTGGGTCCTAGCATAGCTTGGGTCATAGTGGGTGGTGTGTTGTCTCGCTGGATGAAGCAAGTGGGCATCTTGAAGGGAATTATGACTGCTGGTTTTCCCTTCCTAGCTGGAGGTTTAGCGCAGCCGAGTCCAGCTATGAGAGGCATCCTCTGGTTCTTGATTGGTTGAGGTGGTTGGGAACCTCCTGATCAAGAGTGAGGAGTCGCCTGCTCATGCCTGTGAGTGGTCATAATAGGTGGGACCCGGGTTTCCAGTGCTTCCTTTCTCTGTTGATCTTCGTGGGCGCTCCCTTGTCCGCTTGCGTGGTTGGAGAAGTTTGGCAAAGGGTTCTCACATGGGAAGTAAATGTCCTCATGTGAGGAGGGGCTAAGCTATTAGAGCACCTTGTAATCCCCATTTTTCCTTCAAAAAGATGGCTTGCCTCCCCATCAGCAGCAGGAAAGCATACAAGACATAATCAGTTTTCCAGTCTGCATAAGATGATTGGCTCCAGAGGACGTGCCTTAGTGGAATGAAGAGGGTTATTCTGGCATCATTTCCTTTCTGATTGTCAAATGAAAATATAGCTTGTTTGCTCCCATGTTTCTATAAATGGAAATCCAAGGCCATTGTAAGGGTGGTGGATTTTCGATTGATTTCTTGGTGAAGTGTAGACAAGCATTCAAGGGAATAGAAGTCATGTCTAGTCTTAATGTATAAAGTTTTAACTATTTTTTCTGTAATCTATTGGACAGTCTTAGCATCTGTATGGAATGTATAAGATAAATTTCTGAAAACAATTGTCTCTTAATGTATGGTTTATGCAAGTTATGAACTGAATATATCAAAGATGATTCAGTTTGTCTCCATAAAAAGTTTCTTATGGATGTATTTTTCTGTGAATGGCTTTTCTTCAAAGAATGAGTTAAACGCTTTAACAGAAATATTGATTTGTGTGAATATGTGCGAGGATATTCAAAGTATGACTGATTTTAGAAAATGTTTGATGTGATATTGTAAGGCGATATCATAAAGCTTTGAAATGCTCAAGTTAAGTACCGACTGTAGTTTTCAGTTGCATTTATTTATGACTCTGTACCCTTAGGTTAAGGCACCGATGTTCTTATTCCTTGTGTGTTCTTCCACGCCAAGGTTACGCAGACCCAACACCCAATATTTTAATATCAATCTTCCATGTATTAAGTGTTAGTTTGTCCTTGTTCTATGGTTTTGAGGAACGTTGAAAGTTTGAATGACTTAAAGCCAGGTCTTCATATTTTGCAGTCCTCCAGCATATTAGCATAGAACGTATCTTCTTTTTCAGTATCTGTAATAAATTGGTCTAGAAAATTATTTAATACTGTTAGGGGATCACCCTCCCAGGTTTTGCAGAGCCTAAAGTGTAGAGGGAAAGTTTTTTCTAGACTTTCACCTGTGTGTTGGCTAGCCCCTCATAATAGCTGAACATTGACAGTGGCTAAGTCATAGGTTATTTTGTGAGACAAGGTTGGGAATTAAAAACAACCAACAAAACTCATAGTGTAACCTGCTCTTTATTGGTAATATATATTCAATTCAAAAAAAAAAGATGCACATTTTTAAGTGTACTTAGAGAAAGACATTTTTTAGAAGCTTGTAAGAAAAAAAAAATACCAAAGAAAAGAGAGGAGGCCAAGCAAGCAAGCATATTCATATGCAACCAATCAACCATTAAGGTTTACAATTACAAACAAATTATCCTTGGGTTAGAGTTAGGATTGTTAAGGTTTTTAATTATGGATACAATTAATGTTATATAACTTTTTAAGGTTTCTAGCTAAAATTAAGGATCAAACATTTTAGGTTTACAGTTTCTAACAAACATTAAGTGTATATTTTCTAATTATGATGTATGTTAGGGTTTCTAAATATGATTACGGTTTGCATATCTAACCAAGGTTAATGTTAGTAGTGGTTAAGGTTTTCTAATCACAATTATGGCTGGAATTTTTGAGTAGTGGTTAGTTTTTTTTTTTTTTTTAATTATAAAAAAGGAGTTTAAAAAATGTCATCTTCATCCTTTTGTGGTCATGATCTTAATATGTGCTTTTAGAGTGGTTTACTTTCTCTAGCTACTTCGATCGCTCTTCTACTACTATTTTTTCCTTCCTTCAAGGACTATTTGAGGGTCTCGTCATTGAATCGACTCTCTTCTTCATTACTAGTACCATTATCCCCCTCCCATCAGTTATGTTTATCTTTGTTCCCATCCTACCCAAAAGGCTGTTAAATCCCCAAACCCCCTTTAAAGGATTTGAACTTCTCCATCTTATCTCCCCTAGGTTTTCCTTTCCTAGACATGTTTTCCGGCAAAAAATAAAAAAATACAACATACAAAAAACTTATTAAATCTAATGGCAGCCCCAAAAACAAAATATTACGTCTCCTATAAACTCCGAATGACAACCCTCAAAACTAAAATATGGTTGACCTCATCCACAAACCCTTAATTCTAAAAAATAAATAACCAAAAAAAAAAAGAATATTCGTAGCCCACTAGCCCTCAAATCACACAAAAACAATTTATTTGATGGTCACTAACCCAACATTACCTTTCTCAAATCAAACAAAACCAGACAATAAAATAAAGTAACGAAGGAAAAGAACTTCAATCCGTTCCTAGGGTAACTTTGTTTCACTTCTTATTCAGTGCTTGGGCCAAACTTGCCTGATGTTAGTAAAGTCAGAAAGAAAGACGTCTTGAATTATATACAATTTAGTTGTAAGGAGGCCACTGCATCCAGTTTGTCACAAAGAAATGATACAGCTGTAACTTCTCAAACGAATTTAATGATTCAGCTTGTTATTGCAAAAGTTTTCCACTTGATTTATAGGCTAGGCATTAACCAGAAATTGCCATTCAATCTTTGTCATTGGCCAAAGTTACAGATGCCATATATGTTCTAACTCTTCCTGTCATTCTTGAAAACCTGCTATGGCAGATAGGCAGGCAGTGATATGAGTACATCTCCCCATGGCATGATATGCAATGCAATGCAACTTTCTTATTCTAGAGTGTACATATGTTTCTAAGAAACGAGAAAAATAACATATGAATGGCCATTGCATGTCACCAAAGAAAAAAAAAGCCATGTATTGATGAGTGAAGGTTAAAATGTTGATGAATTCCCCATGCAGAAGAAGTAATACAAACAGTATATGCATTGTTCCATTTGTAGAAAATGATCAATCTTATTTTACAAATTCTATATCTCTGGTTGTTGGCTGTCTCTCCAAATTGTCAAAGCTTGATTTTTTTGAGGTGAAGGCCCGGCATACTGCTTGTGCAATTCTTTCAGTTGTTCTGTGAGATCTTGGAATGTTGGACGGCTACCTGGATCCCTGCACCAGAAAATAGCTAAATTATTAATCTTGCAAGTTACAACATGGTGTTTATAAATGCCTTGTGCACTGGTACTTATCTACAGTGTACAAACACAAAATCAAGTAAATTAAAATCAGCATTATCAATATATTACTCTTTCCAACAGCTTTCAATCATGGCAGCCCACTGAGGATCCACACTGTCTGGGATCTGTAACCGCTGATTCATGAATCCTACAGCTCCAACTACCTGTAAAATATCACAATTCTAATTAGTAGTAATTAAATATAACTACTTATATATAAACCTCATTCAAGATGACTGAATACACTATGGAACATATTTGAGAGGAAAACAGTATCTGAAACTCTTCTGGCGATGAATGCAATAATTAAATGCATGCTGAAGCTGATAAGCATCGTGATCCTTCTAAAGTTCTAAGTTTCTAGCAATTAGTACATTAAGGCAATGATGCTTGATATGATGTTTGCTCAGTAGGGACCACTGTAGGTTTTGTAATTCACAGATCTAAAGACAGTTAATGTCGGAGATGAGTTGTGTCAGGAAGATATGAGAATAAGGCGTATAGTAAATTTTTAGGTCGTCCCCTCACTAGCACACCACAATTGTTGTATAAGATCCCCTTGCAAATATGCACCCATTCTACCAATGTTGTCACGAGATTGGGTGTCAAACTGGGATCAACCAATCATGTCTATCATCATATGGTTCCTCCCACTGTCCATCCACATCACAGTAAGACAAAGTAAATGTAAGTTATGCCCAAAAACTTTTTATCATCAAAACACTTTTCATGTCTTCTAGAAAATTAAAAGATGGCACATTTACATTTATTTTTGAGGCTCTCGTATCTAATTTGTACAATGTTGTTCTCAATATATGTGAATCATGATTTCCAGGTTCCCATAAGATTCAACAATTTTGATTTGCCCTTAAATTTTAAATTTTGTTCTCCATTAGCTACCTGGGGTTTGACTCTTGAATCTTGTCTCTATACATTTAAGGAAAGAACCTAGAGTTTTTCCTATCTACAAAGGTGTTGAGTTTTCTAAGGGTGTTTTTTCTAACCTTATCTCTATGATGTAATAAGGTCACCATAGTTGATAGTTTAGCTGCAAATATATAAATACATTCATAAACTGTATTTGTATGCACATCTTGGAACTGCACAAAGGCATACAAGGATGGCTGAATTTACAGCTGCAAAGCTTCTTCACAGGCTACAAGGGTATATTTAATGGAGGGGCTACTTCTGTATATTCCTTCAAGAGTTTGTATCTGTACACTTGACAGTGAATATCATTTTTTAATTATATTCTGGTTGGAAAGGTGCTGTTTGTCATAAGGAGTTATGAGGTAGCTTGATATACTAAAACTTGGCCTAGGCAACAGGGATCATTCATGTTGAGGTTTCATAATCGGAAGTCCATTGCCAGCGTTGAAATGTTGATCCCAAAGCTCTATCATGAAAAATATATGTTAATAATTTTGAGTTTGGCTTTAGCAACCTTCAGTGATACAGGGCAGTGCTGACTACACTCTGATTTTGGTTCATAACTGCTTTTTGTAACAGAAAGTTTTATTTCTAATTTTCCTTGTCAGTATAGAGACCTGAAATACAGCATGCAAATAAAAGGTGATGGCAGTAAATGGGTGACCAGACACAAGGATAAGTATAAATTGTGCAGAGATCAGTGTTACTTGTTTGAGATACGTGCCTTGGGATAGACCTGGTAGAGGAGCAGTAAATGTGGGTTAGTACTGGATTACAAATGATAACACACGTTAACCCGTCAGTGACATAAAAAAACTGTGATAATATTATCAATCAAAGCAAAGCTTGAAGATATGGAGGCAATGACATACAATTTCCCGTCACATGCTATTTTATGGTAACTAGTTTCTATATATAATGAGAGAAATTGGCATTGGCATCGACATCTGTAAATATCATGGACAATGTGAGAGAACTGCTTGCATTTTATTCTTTAAATGCCAATTTATGTACTTCAAAATAGATCATTAATTGATGTAAAGGCGGTCTATTTCGAAGACATAACCAATGGGATTTTACTGCTGTTACTGCATTTCTCAACAATCAATTTCTTGGGAAAGGTGTCTCAACCTTGCATCCTAATCTTCAAGTGCAATTTCTAGGCTATAGAGGTCGTTTTTTGGCCCCAAAAATTACAAAAACGGACTTTAACCAGCTAAAATCAATTACAATGATGTGGAGCTTTCTGAGATCTTCAATTTTAAAAAAACTGGGGGCAGGTGGGGTGGGGGTGGAGGCTCAATCGGGTTCCTGAATGAAATGTTATGGCATATGGAAGTTAAGCCTCCCACATCATGAATGTAAGAGCATCTATGGCACATAAAAGGGCTGTGAGGAGTTACATGTGTTGACCAAGAACATTCACCAACCTATGACATGTCATTATGACTGTCATAGCATCTTTGGAGGGTTTGAATATGACAACTACGACATGTTATGGTAGATTCTTATAGGACTTCTCTTGGGATTTGGGTGTTGGAATTTGACTCGGAGATTTGAGCGCCACTTTTGAGTGGTATTAGCTTCATGGTTTTGTAATTCCCCTATGGTTGTTTCATGTATTGGTTTCTCTATTAATTGGGTGCTTGGGATGGAATTTGCATAGTGTATTTTGTAAGTATTGTTATGCTGCCGTATTACTCCAGATCTGGGTGTCAGTGTTGTCTCCTGCGAATGCTCCTTGCTTGGAGTGTATTGTAACCGATATTGTTGTTGATAAATACATTGGTTTAGTGTTTGGAGGTTGGGTTTTTTTTCTCAAAAGGGTTTTCCCAAGACATCATTGTGCTACCGTGAATGATTTTATTGTGTTGTTTTTTTCCTGCATATTATTTTAGATCTTTGTTTTAGAGAAGATGGCAGACACATCTAGACTAAAGATAGAAAACTTCAGTGGCACTAACTTTGAGTTGTGGATGCTCAAGATGGAGGATTTGCTCATAGATCAAGATCTATGGGTTGCAGTATCTGATTCCAAACCAACTGCAATGTCATTGGATGATTGGGCAATGTTGGATAGAAAGGCAATAAGCCTTATCGGGGTTTGCTTGGCAGATTCTATGTTATTGAATGTCTGTGAAGAAAAGTTGGGAAACCATACTAGGAAAAATCCCTAGTTAAGTTATTTCTACAGAAGAAGCCAGACACTTTGAGAATGAGTGGTGGTGATTTTGTTGTTGAGCACCTGAATGTGTTAAAACACGATTATATTTCAACTGCAATCTATGGGTGTGAAGATGGAAGAGGAAGATTGATGCAGGACCCTTGTGTGTTTTTTCCAGACTCATGGGACAACCTAATAATGGTTATAGGAAGCATTATCTCAAAATTAGTGCTTGGTGAGATCATGGTTGCTCTTCTTTCAGAGGATATGAGGAGAAAGGATATTGAATCCATCAGGGAGGCCTTGGTTGTTCATGTACGGTCTAAAGACGAAGAACAAGGGCAGATCTAAATCTCATGGGAGATCTAAGTCTCTTGGAAAGTCCAAGGCAAAATGTTGGAATTGCAGCAAGATGGATTACTTCAAAAGAGTCTGCAAGGAGGAGAAAAAGAAAAAAAAGGTCGAATATGATGATGATTTTGATAGATCTTCTCAAGAGGATGTAGGAGATGCCTTTGTTGTGTCCTTCGCAATGCACGCATGTGAGGATGCATGGTTTAAGGAGCTATGGTGCTCACGAAAGGGGTTTGAGTTGGTACTTGTTGATGATTGTTTTTAGACAACACAACAATAGAGTAAAACACTAAGTATCCCACTCTCTTGAGTAAAGTTCCTCGAAGGCTAAGCTATGTGATCCAATGAGGTAACTTCAAGGTTCTTTATTTATGATTTGCAGTGGATGAACTCAGTGACTTGATGTGATCTTGCTGGTAATCACAAAGGGACTTACGCAAACTTCTTCTTGCTTCATTCAACTTATTTCTCCTTTGAGTGTGGATGATATATGTACAATGCTTCAATAATAAAGAAAAGGAAAAAGATAAGGTTTAGAGAAACTAATAGACAAACTCCTTAATCAACCTAACTCCACTTCGCCAAGAATGCCTACAACTACATGAAGTTGGTGCTATCTCCTAAGGATAACGAAAGGTTTTCAAATCATGAAAACTCATATAAGCACCCATTGAACGGCACAGCTCAAATAAGTATCCACAATCGAACTTAAGCAAATTATGATGAAGCTCAAACTAACTTTACACAACACTTCACTAACAATGAATGTCAAAAGCATGAGCTAGGAGTTGATCAAATACTCAATACATACATTCATTACATCAATGAACTTCTACCCTACTTCTAATTTACTTAGAAACATCTCTCCATTTCATCAAGATACAAGAAACCATGTTATTCCACAAGACAACATTTACAACCAAGCGAGCTCCAATGTCATTGCGTTAATCTTGATAAATATTTACAACAATCTTCAAGTACTCTCAGAGAATTTCGAGAGTCTCTTCCTACTCTACTCTACTAACTGCACTAACTATTAACTATTAACTAACTTTACAAATGAGGCAACAAGGCCTTTATATAGAGTCCCAGAATTACAATGAATGGCCTGGATCAATTCAAGTAGCCAAGGGCCAGGATCATGCCATCTCAGCAATTAGTTACAACTTGCTATTTTTAGTACATAAGAGAGGCAATGAAGGCACGCTTTCCAAGAAGATAAGGATAAAATGGAATCTTCAGAGCATCTTCCACATGGACGTCCTCTTTGGCTTCTTGCTTGTTGAACGATGTGACGAACTGTGATTGGTGAATAACATGTATATGCCACGTATGTGCCATCTCAACAATTCTCATGGATTTCAACAGTTAATTCAATTTGCTTTTGGGGATATTCCCAAATTGCATCATCTGTGTGATGTCTTCGAATGTGATTGCTTTGAACTTGAATGCTTGGGAATGTATCCTTGTTGATCTTGCCTTGTTCGTTGTAAGTTGAATGTATATGATACATGTTTCTCATTTGTCTAACTTTATGGTACTTCTTCCCTTGGCAGGATGTAGGTTGATCTTCTTTGTGAATGCATCCTGATGGAGAGTAACGTAGATGATGATGATGCTTCATGGAGTAGGAGATCTCTCAGAGACTTGAAGATGGAAGAGTCTTGAAGTTCAATGGATGAATGTCTTCGAACGTGATGCAAATGATGAAGTGCTCTAGCAAGATGATCTTGAAGTGCTCCTTTGGCATAGTAGCATGATGTTTCCTCTGCAGTGTTAACCTCTTGACTTTATTCCTTGCATGAAGGTGACTCTAGGCGCATGCTCCTTAAATGACTTCCTAGCTCCACCATTCTCCTGCAACACAGAGGAAGTAACAATTAAACCATTGATAAATATCAAATCTCATAGCAAATAGGAATCATTTTGAACACTTTTAGCCCTTTCCAAGCTTAGGCGCAAATTTAGGTATGTAGAAAGGTGAAAGTGCGCCTAACTTGACTTAGCTTGTTTTCATGATCTCAAACTCATACTGATGATTACAATGTTCAACTTTAACAAAATGAGGTCTTTCATCCTTGATTTGTGCCTTCACAAGGCTAGGCGCCAGTTGAGGGTTGCTCAGGTGCAAAAGTGCGCCTAGCTACTCAGGAGCTTTATATTGTCACTTCTATGATTTCAAACAATTAACCATGACTCAACATGCTTCTCTGCCACAAGCGCTTATTCCTGGATGTCAATTCATGTGATTTCTCCCTAAGGTGCTATTTGAGGTTTGCAGAGACAGGGAAATGCGCCTAGGAGACTTAGCCTCATATTTGCCATTTCAATGATTACAAACAAGTGGAAATGACTTAAAATGATTATCCTCCTCAAGGAACCCAATCAAGGTGTCATTGCATGCAATTTTCTCCTAGGCGCTCATTTTGGTTTGCAGAGGAGTGAAAGTGCGCCTTGGCTTCTTGGTGTGATTGAATGGCTTTTAACATTGGAGGATGCTTAAGTGACCTTTCATCCCTAGGCGCCAAAATAAGTTTGTGGATGTATGAAATGGCGCCTAAGGTCTTATAGGCTATTTCTTCACTATTAGGCACTATTTTCGTGTCTTTGAACTCCATGATTGCTAGGCGCAAATTGAGAGTTATACAAGTATAAATTAGCGCCTTGGATTGGATGAGGTTTTCTTCAATGCTAGGCGCATGTCTAAGGTAAAATGGGTTGAAAATTGCTCCTAACTTCTTAGTTTGTTGCTTGACACCTCTTGACTTCAACTTCATGCTCTCCATTAAGGCGCTCACTCAATTGTCAATGAATCATGCCTCTCTAAGTTAGGCGCTAGAACTAGATTGCATAGAGATGGATGTGCACCTAGCTATACTTGACTTAGTTTCTTGGCTTTCTAAGACTTTCAATCACTCAACTAAACTTCCAAGAGATCCTCTCATCATTTATACGTTAGATTTCAAGGTTTCATGCTCTTCACATTCAAGGCGCCAAAATTGGATGACAAAGACAAGAAAGTGCGCCTTGTTCCTGGAAGGGTACTTACTTCATTTCTCATGGATCCAAACCCTTATGGAGTTTCAATAGGTGTGCCTTGATACTTATACTTCCTTCAAATTGGTCGATGAATACCCCTTGAGTGTTAGGCGCTCACACTCATCTCTCCAAACATTCTACTTGGTAGGCGCCAAAATGGACTCTTCAATGGTTGAAATGCGCCTAGACCCCTTTGGCTTGTTATTAGGCGTTTGTGATGATCTCAAGTCAAGGTATTGATGTTTGGAAACATCCTACTCCAAAGTAATGTCAAAACTCAAGATACCTAGCCTCCTACCACTTAGGCGCACCTTGATGACTTTTTGAATGTGAATTGGCGCCTAAATCTAGATGAGTATCTCCTTCACTTTTCATGCATTCAAATCATTGTAGTTGCTCTTAAAGACTTCATCAAAGCCAAACAACCTTCAAAACTTATAGATTCAAGTTGATTTGTCTCTAGGCGCCAATGCAAGATTGTACTGATGGAAACTAGTGCCTTGATTTATGATGTCAAATTTCATGTGTTTGATCCACTTGGGAACTCAAGGTGAATTGCCTCTCTTAAGGCGCTATCCTGTATAATTCAAAACATCCACTCCAAGTTAAGGCACTCAAAGGAGGCTCTGGAGATGAAAATGGCGCCTTAGCTCATTTGAGTGAATTTTGGACTTTAGGCAATTGCAAGGTGTCTTGGGGGTTTAATTCTTCAAGGCGCCACTTCCTTTCTATAACATCCATCATCCTTTCTCAAGGCGCAAATTTGGGTTTCAACAAGTGATAAAATGCGCCTTGATTCCTCTTGGTGCTTTTCAAACGTTTCTAAGTTATAACACTTTATTGTTGATCCTAGGCACAAAAATGGGTCTTTGAATGATGTTTTTCTCTCCAACAATCCCGAGTGCACTTTGATGATGCTTCAAGAGTGATTTTGCGCGGGCGCACTTTGGAGGTCCTACAAGAGTGAATTTGCGCCTTGAGTTCCTTAGCCATTTTCTTGCAAATTTTGAAGGTGAAGGTCCCTGGGTGGAAGTATATTTAAAAAATATATCTTAGTAATATCAATTTCCTATACTTTAAATATTTTTGAAATATACTTCCAGGATGTTTGAGATAGGTCCCGAATCCATAGGATTTAACATGTAGATTCTAGATTTTTGAGGATCCACCAGATTTCAGACTTAGCCAATTTTCAGGATTTTCAGGATATCAGACTTAGTCATTTTCAGGATCTTAGAACATCAGGATATTATGGTTTCTACCACAAAGCTATAGACTCAAACACTACTAACTTCATCACGAAATAAACCTAAGACATCATCCAAGACTAAAGAAAAGCACTGGAGCTCAAAAAAAGGGGGGTCCCCATTTGCAATGGGGCGATGTGTGATTAGGTCACAACAGTACTTCTCTTTTGGCTTTATGCATGCACTTACAGTGCACTAGTTCTTCAGTACATGCAGTGAAAAGATCTGCAGTCTGCACCTCAATCATTGGAACCTGCAATGAAGAGATCTGCAGTCTACACCTCAATCATTAGAACCCACAACGAAGAAATTGGTTGGATCCAATTTTGATGGTCGTGCATTCTAGGTACCTAAGCATTTTCTTACCTCAGAGAGCAAGTTACCTGTCGAGAAGAGAATATTATGGCATCGACACATGGGCCATATTAGTGAGCAAGGTCTGCAAGCCTTGATAAATATAAAAATCTTATAAAGGGACTTATTTATTGTTCTCTTGAGTTTGATTTTGCGAATATTGCATTTATGGAAAGCCAAACCATGTTCAATTTTATTCTAGTTCTTATAACTCTTCTGGGTTGTTGGATCTTATTCATGGGGCATATTTTCTCAAAAGTACATCCGAGGTCTTTAGTCAATTTAGTGAGTTTAATGCTCTCTTGGAAAATCAACTAGTAGAAGATTAAGGTTTTGAGGACCGATAACAATGGTGGGTATTGTTCTACAAAGTTTGACAAATTCTGTAAGGAGAACGACATTTAAAGACATAAAACAACTCCATACACCCCTCAATAGAAATGGGGTTGTAGAACACATAAAATGACGTTGATGGAGAGGGCTAGGAGTTTTGAGCAGAAGCAGTTGCTATTGCATGTTACTTGATATTGTGTCTTCTACATCAGCGCTTGGAGGAAACCCCCATGGAAGTTTGGACAGGCAAAAAGCTCACTTCAACATCTTTGTGTATTTGGTTGAGAGGCATATGCTCATGCGCCTAGGGAGAAGCGGTCAAAGTTGGATAATAAGGTTGTGAAATGTATCTTTATTGTTTATGGTGTCAGTGTGAAAAGATACAAGCTTTGGGATCCTACGGCCGGAAAAGTTTTCTACAGTCGAAATGTGATTTTCAAGGAGGTCAAACCTTCCACTACAGTTGAGTACCCAAAGGAGGATGGGAAGTCAACAGTGCAGCTACAGCCAAAGACCGAGAAGGTTGCACCAGATTTCAGACTAGATAACCAAGAAGGTTGCACCAGATTTCAAATCAGATGACCGAAAAGGTTGCACCAGATTTCAAACCAGATGTTCAGGTTGGACCAGATAAAGAGGGCAGTATGGAGAGCTCAAAGAGTTAGGAAGAACAAGTAGAACCTCCACCTCAGCTTTTGAGGTCCACTCAGTAGAGGAGGCAACCCACAAGGTATAGCCCACTTGATTTTAGATACATATTTGCTTTGTTGACTAACATTGATGAGCCTATTACAATTTAAGAGACAATGGAAATGGATGATTGTAAGTCATAAAAATCGGCCATGGATGAGGAGGTGGCTACACTATAGAAGAATGATACAGGGGACTTGGTTCAATTTCTTGAAGGATGGAAACCCATTGGCTACAAATGGGTGTTCAAAAAAAAACTTGGGCTTTGATGGTAACATTGAGAAGTGCAAAGCATAGTTGGTTGCCAAAAAGTTATTCACAAGTTAAGGGAATAGATTTCGTTGAGATTTCTCCCTTGTTGCAAAGTTGACATCTTTTAGAATGTTATTAGCTTGTGCTACTACTTCTGATTTTGAGGTTGTGCAGATAGATGCGAGGATAGGTTTCTTGCATGGTGATTTAGAAGAGGAGATCTAAATGTCACAGTCAGAGCACTACATTGAGAAGAGTAAAGAATACTTGATTTGTTGGTTGAAGAAATCCCTTTATGTTTTAAAGCAATCTCCTAGAATGTGGTACAAAAAGTTTGATTCATATGTTTTGGGGTTTGGGTTTATCAGGTCTAAGTCAGATCATTATGTTTACGACAAACACAGTGGTGATCATCTTATCATTATTACTTTGTATGTCAATGATATGTTGTTATTTGGTAATGATACAGAAATGATTAGGGACTTGACATTTCAGTTTTCATTGTAGTTTGAAATGGAGAACTTAGAGGCTATTAAGTACATCCTTCCAAATGAAATTAGATGAGATAGGGCTAATAGAAAACTTTGGATTGGTCAAAGGAAGTATGTTGAGTTTGTTTGCAACTTTTCAATATGGTCGACAACAAACCAGTGATTGTTCCTATTTCTGTGGGAACTAAGTTTTCAATTGAACAGTGTCCTAAGACACCTGCAGAGATGGAGGAGATGAGTTTAATGCCCTATGCTAGTGCAGTTGGGAGCTTTATGTATGCTAGGTATGCACCAGACTCAACATTGCTGAAGCAATGGAAGTCTTGAATCATTACATGGCTAGTCCTAAATGGAAACATTGGGTTGCAAAGAAGATGATCTTCAGGTATTTGCGGGGTACTTCTGAGTATTTCATTTGTTATTATGGTGATGTTTCAGAGGACCAGCACTCAGTGGATATACAAGGTTATGTGGATTCAGATTGGGCAAGAGATGTTGATAGAAGGTCTACCAGTGGTTGTGTTTAGCTTATTTGGTGGTGCAGTGAATTGGATGACTAAGTGACAAGCTAGGTTGCTTTATCCACAACAAAGACAAAGTACATGGCAGCTACTCATTCCTATAAGGAGTCCATTTGCCTTCTGAGATTGTGTTCGAATGTTAGGTTGTGTCAAAGAGCAATTAAATTTTTTTGCGATAGTCAAAGTGCCATCAGCTTGGCAAAGAACCCAACTTCTCACACACAGACAAAGCACATTGATATACAATATCATTTTGTTCATGACATGGTGTATTAAGATATTCTTCTAGAATCATCTATTTTTAGTTAATGGTCAATACCGTGTAAGTGTAACGGTCTTGTAATGATTTCTTGGATCGTGTGTCGATCCTTGGTAGTTTCTAAATATAGAAACGTGCCTATTCTTGTACATTCTGTAACCTATTTATTGAGCTTTCACTCATTGTTAATATCATCCAACAATTTACCAATTACCTGTGTAATATGGTATCAGAGCCTTGTTCGCTTTCGAAAATATAATTTCTTTCAAAATTATTAAGTCGTTTTCGAAATTCGAATTTTTTTTTTTTTTTTGGTGGCTCCTGTTTTGGCACAAAATTTCGAAATTCTTGGTGGGCTCCCTACAGGGTCGTGGACTCTTTGTTTTCGAGGCGATTTTCAAGTGTGTTTATCTCCGAAGATCGAGGGTTCTGGTGCTGTTGTTTGTTCGTGAGTGTTTCTCACTTCAAATCGCAACCCTTTCTTTCCTTTTTTTTTCGGAATCGTAGTCTGCAAACTCTTCCTGGGCGACGGGTTTTTTCTGGAGGTCGCGATTCTTCCCAAAATCGCAAACTTCTAAGGCCGCGATTCTGTGTAAAAAGGTTTTCTGCATTTTTGTTCAAGTTTTTCGCGATTTTCTGAGGTTTTAGGGGACGCGATTTGCTTTTGTGTGACGGGTTTTGTTGTTGTTTGTCTTTGTGCGGGCATCACAGTGGAGGTCGCATTTTGTGGACAGTTGGAACGGAATCGTCATTGGATACATGCTTGGAACGGTCCCTCTACCTCCGTCGCGGATCTGCAGTTGTGCTCGACGGCAGTTAGAAGAGGTCGCGTTTTGTGATCCCGGGTATCTGCTCCTTCGTTGGTCTGTGTTTTCATGGCTGCCATGGCCGCCTAGGGCATCTGTTTTTTCGGCTAGGGTTTTGACCCTCCTTTTTCAGTCGAAATTTTTTTTCTGATTACAGATTCCTTCTGGGTTTTTCGAGATCTTTTCTGGGTTGGCTCCAGTTTTTTCAAGTTTTCTCGAAGTCCGTGCCTCATTTTTTGTGCCAGTAGATTTGTCTCGAAATCTGTTCCTGTCCCTGCCTCTGTGCATTGAAATTTGTGCCTCAAGTTTCGTGTTTTTCCGCCTCTTCTCAGTACCTCGTTTTTCGTGCCTCGAAAAGCATGCAAGATGGCGAATCTGAACAACATCATGTTGGAAGGCAGTCAACGATTTAATGGCAAAAATTATAATACCTGGAAGCAGCGAATGATGACAATCTTTGAATATCGCTGCCTCGATCAGATGATTTTGGGTACTGCTACTCGTCCTGCAACGGCTGAAAAAGACCAGTACAAGTTTGATGAGCAGAACTGTGAAGCTATCATGCTTATTAAGCTTTCAGTCACTAATGATCAGCGACCCCAGATTCCGACTGGAAAAACAGCCAAGGAGATTTGGGACCATCTGAAGGGTTTGCATGAAACCTCCGACAAGAGTCGTGCGTTCTTCCTGAAAAATACACTATTTTCTATCATGATGGATGAGAAGACATCTTTGCAGATGCACCTGAACAAGATCCAAGAGATCCGAGATCAGCTAGTGGCTATTGGTCGAAAAATGGAGGAAGAAGACCTGGTTGTGATCACTTTGAAAAGTCTACCTAAGTCCTATGAACACTTCATTGAGACTCTCAACATTACATCAGCTAATGTTGATCTGAAGTTTCCAGAACTCTGTACTATCCTCCTGCAGCAGGATCGCTGGAAACAACAGTTTGGTAGTAGTGATTCTTCGTCCTCCTCAGAGCAGGGCTTTGCAGCCCAGTTTCAGGCTCTGAATAAAGGCAAAAGTCAGCCTTCTCAGCAGAATCAGCAAAGGGGTTCAGCACCATCCTCTGATAATGGCAAGAAGAAAAATGTGCAGTGCAACTATTGCCACAAATTTGGACATCTGAAGAAAGACTGTCGGGCACGTCTGGCTTCTGAGCAGAAGAAGCAGGGAGGGTCTCAACTTAAGGCCAACACAGCGAAGCACACTGAGCAGAGAGAATCTACCTTTTACGCCTTCATGGCTAAAAGACCAGCAGACCATGTCAAATCCTCGGCTTGGTACATAGATTCTGGTGCCTCACGACATTTCACTCACAGACGTGATTGGTTCACCGACCTCTCTCCTTTCCATGATTCTGTCATTTTTGGTGGTGGTGAAGAGTACATAGTTGCCGGCAAGGGCACTGTTAAGATCCAGTCTGGTGGGAGGAATCTCATATTCCTCAATGTGTATTACGTTCCTGGCATGGAACTTAATCTACTCTCAGTCAGCCAGATCATGCGACACTCTCCGCACCTTGATGTGGTCTTCAGCACTCATCAGTGCTCTATCATTGACCGCCTATCCAAATGCATTGTAGCTATTGGCATTGAGGATCATGGTCTGTATAGACTTGTGGATTTAGGTGGTCCTCCAGAATCAGCCCTCACAGCTCGAAACTCCTCCATCACCAGTCTCTGGCATCAGCGGTATGGGCACCTAAACGTGCACTACCTGTCCCAGCTCTCCCGGCAGCACCTTGTAGATGGGCTTCCTGAGATTCAGTCTCAGAACTTTGGTGTCTGCGGATCCTGTCAAGCTGGCAAACAACACCGCACTCCTTTTCCGACTGGTGATTCCTAGCGTGCATCCAAGGTACTTCAACTTGTCCATGCTGATATTTGTGGACCTATGAATACTTCCTCTGTTACTGGATGCAAATATTTTTTACTGTTTGTTGATGATTTCAGTAGGAAAATGTGGGTTTACTTTCTTAGACAGAAATCAGATGTGTTTTCAGTTTTTCAGAAGTTTGAGGCCTTAGTAGAAAAAGAGTCTGGTTGTTCCATTGTAACTCTTAGGTCCGATAATGGGGGGGAATTTTGTTCCAATGAGTTCTCCACCTTCTGTGATACACATGGCATCAAACGCCAATTGACCACACCCTACACTCCTCAATAGAACAGTGTTGTAGAGCGGCGCAACCGCACTATAACTGAGTTAGCACGTTCCATGATGGAGCACAGATGTGTTCCTAAGAAATTTTGGGCAGAAGCAGTTTTCACTGTAGTTTATCTTCTTAACAGGTCTCCGACCTATGCAGTTAAGGATAAAACTCCTGAAGAAGCCTGGACTGGTCGCAAGCCGCGGGTCAGTCATTTGAAGGTTTTTGGCTCTCTTGCTTATGTTTGGATTCCAGATGCCAAGCGCTCCAAACTGGATTCCAAGAGTCAGAAACTCATGTTCACAGGGTACAGCAATAACCACAAAGCCTACAGGCTAATTGACATTGAGACAGACCGTCTCATCTTCAATTGTGATGTGGTTTTTGATGAAGAACGAGGACCTTTCTTCTCTCCCTCTTCTGTGCAGCAGTCCGAGGATCAGCCTTTGAAGGCTTCTGACCTGGGTGTTTGTCTTCCATTAGGTCCACCTGATGGGAGGGATGCTGATTATTCCTCAGACTCAGATTCCGATGAGTCTCAACCTGAAAATCCTGAGGATAATGCAGAACCTCCTCCTGATGCACATGTTCCAGATCCAAAACCTCCTGTTGAACCTGATGTTGGCCCCTCTACCTGTCGACCAAAATGGTGGTCGAAGACGATTGCCGATCTTCATGATGATGAACTTGTTGAGGGTAGATCTTCTCGGAATAAGAGCAAAAAGCAGCCTACAGTCAATTTTGCTCTCATGGCCAACTTGCACAGTGTCTTTGAACCTCAAACTTATTCAAAGGCTAAAGGCATTCCTGAGTGGGATACGGCGATGGACTCAGAATACCAAAGTCTTCAGAAGAATCACACTTGGGTCCTCTCTAATCTTCCTCCAGGGAAGAAACCCATTAGCTGCAAATGGGTGTATAAAGTTAAGTACAAGGCTGACGGAACCCTGGGCAAGTACAAAGCAAGGCTTGTTGCTCGGGGTTTCTCACAGAAAGAAGGCATCGACTACGAGGAGACCTTTGCTCCTACAGCCAAGATGAGCACCATACGGCTTGTCCTTGCCTTAGCAGCCCAGTTTGGATGGCAAGTCCATCAGATGGATGTGAAGAGTGCATTCCTCAATGGTGAGTTGCAGGAAGAAGTCTACATGACGTAGCCTCCTGGTTTCAAGGTTGCTAGTCAAGAACATAAAGTCTGTAGGCTGGTCAAAGCACTTTATGGCCTGAAGCAGGGTCCCAGAGCATGGTACATCAAAATTGACAAGTACCTCACAAAACATGGCTTTAAGAGGAGTCCATCTGACTCAAATCTGTATATCAAAAACACTGGCAGTGATATCCTGTTAGTTGTTGTCTATGTAGATGACTTGCTTATTACTGGCAGCTCGGCTCACCTGATCGATAAGATCAAACAGCACCTGTGCACCACCTTTGATATGACAAATTTGGGACTTTCTCACTATTGTTTAGGTGTTGAGGTTTGGCAAAATCAGAATAGCATTTTCATCTCTCAGTCGAAGTATGCTCGCAGTCTTCTGGATAAGTTCCGAATGCAGGACTGCAAACCTGCCTCCACCCCTATGGAAAAGGGACTTAAGCTGTCAGCTAAGTCCGACTCCCCAATGGTTGATGAGTCTCTGTTCCGACAACTCATAGGCAGTCTTGTCTACTTAACTGCTACTCGACCAGACATCAGTTTTGCAGTCAGCTACATCTCCAGATTCTTGACAGCCCCCAAGGCTAATCATTGGGTAGCGGCTAAGCATGTGCTCCGATATGTGAAGGGTACATCTGACTTTGGTATCGTTTACACAAGGAATTCTGATCCTAGCCTTCGAGGCTTCACAGATTCAGATTGGGCAGGTTCAGTTGATGACAGAAAATCCACTTCTGGGTATGTGTTCAGTTTGGGATCCGGTGCCGTCACATGGACAAGTAAGAAACAACAGGCTGTGGCGCTCTCCTCAACAGAAGCTGAATATCGAGGTGCAGTCAAGGCAGCATGTGAGGCAGTTTGGCTTCGCCGGATGCTTGCAGATATGCAACTATCTCAAGCCGGACCGACTCCCCTGTTCTGCGACAATCAGGGAGTTCTCAAACTTGCCAAGAATCCGGTCTTCCATGAGAGAACCAAGCACGTTGAGACACATTGTCACTTCATCTGATCGCTGGTTGAAGACCACACAGTTCAATTGCTGTATGTTCCCACTGAGGATCAGACAGCAGATATTCTCACCAAGTCCTTGAGTCCTGACAAGTTTGTAAAATTCAGGGGGTCTCTTGGTGTTGTAAATAGCTTGACCATTAAGGGAGGGTATTAAGATATTCTTCTAGAATCATCTATTTTTAGTTAATGGTCAGTACCGTGTAAGTGTAACGGTCTTGTAATGATTTCTTGGATCGTGTGTCGATCCTTGGCAGTTTCTAAATATAGAAACGTGCCTATTCTTGTACATTTTGTAACCTATTTATTGAGCTTTCGCTCATTGTTAATATCATCCAACAATTTACCAATTACCTGTGTAATATGGTGGAAGATGGGAGGGTATTGCTAGAGAAGGTTGATACTTTGGAGAATGTTGCAAATGCTTTGAAAAAACTAGTTAGCACAGAGAAGTTTAGGTGGTGCAATAAATCTATGGGCCTCTCAGCCCCTAGCAGATAGTTGACAATGTTGGCATTCCCTTTGCTCTTGCAGGGTAATCGACGAATGAGAGAATGTTAGGAAAGGTGTCTCAACCTTGCATCCTAATCTTCAAATGTAATTTATGAGCTATAGAAGTTGTTTTTGGCCCCAAAAATTACTGAAATGAACTTTATTAGCTAAAGCAGGTTACGATGATGTGGAATTCTTTGAGATCTTCAATTTTTAAAATATGGGCTCAATCGGGTTCCCAGATCAAAAGTTATAGCCTCCGGAAGTTGGGCCTCCCACATCAAGAACATAAGAACATCTATGACACATAAAAGCTTTATAAGAAAGAGTTACACATGTTGACCAAGAATATTCACCAACCTATGACATGTCATTATGACAGTCATAAGGCATCTTTGGAGGGTTTGAATAAGATAAATCGGAGTGCCCTAGTTGGGAGGATAACTATGACATGTTATGGCAAATTCTTATAGGGCTTCTCTTTGGATTTGGGTGTTGGAATATGACTAGGAGATTTGAGCACCACTTTTGGGTGGATATTAGCTCATGGTTTGTAATTCTCCTTTGGTGGTTTCATGTATTGGTTTCTCTATTTATTGGATGCTTGGGGTGGAGTTTGCATAGTGTGTTTTGTAGGCATTTTTATGCTATTGGTATTACTCTCCAAATCTGAGTGTATTGTAACCAATATTGTTGTTGATTAATACATCGGTTTGGAATTTGGAAGCTGAATTTTTTCTTGAAAGGATTTTCCCAAGATACATCATTGACTTATGGTGAATGATTTTATTATGTTGTTTCTTTCCTACAAATTATCTTAAATCGTATTTTTCTGTTCATCTCTCCTCTTTGATTAGTCTAGGAAGTGTTTCCGCACCTTAGCTTCCTTTCAGAATTAGCTCTAATATAATATAACACATTGAGCCATTTCTTAGACAACATATTCAAGAACGTAAGAATGTTTATTACTTTAAACTACTGAGATTATTGAAGTTTGCTTCTACAGAGGAGGTTTGTGTTATAAATTTATAATTATAAAAGACAGTATCTTGTTCTGGAAATGACTTTTAATTGAAGCATAATCTAGTTCTCAACACAAACATTATTTTCTGCTAGCATAATACTGTTGAGACTACCTGCCAAACAGGACGTACTGAAAGGGTGATAATATTTGAGGGACGATATAGCTTTTGGACTCAAACGAAACAAATGCTTCAAATTTTATGTTTGCTCTCAGTTGCTGGATACTGATTTCTTTCTTATTATTGAAATCAGAAAAAAGTTAAAATGGAATATTATTTGGTGGTGCAATTGTAGCTAGCACCAGTTCATTTCCCTCCTTACCCCCGGGGCAAGTTATGACAGCTGGCACTCAATACAGCGCCTACAATCATGGACATCCTTATTTTAGCAATTAAAAAATCAGAAACACATCTGAATTAGTTGGTTATGGTCCAAATAATTTGAGATATGCTATCGTTAAACTTTGCTGGACAAGTATATGCAAGGAATAATCATATTTTGTTGGCAGCCTTAAAGACCATGCAGGCATAGAATATTTTGTTGCACCATGAAAATTGATTCACAATATACTTTCTCATGGTGTCATAGGCTGGGAAAGATGTTGCCGTTGTTTATTTTCTGATTCTACTCCTGGTCTGTTCTGACTGTATTTTTGGACACAAAAGTTTGAATATGCTGCAGTTTTCACATAGTAGGTTGGATGTATGATGTTTTTGACGGTTTTTCCAATTGGCTTGACCACCCAGCTTTGGGGGATTTTCTTAGCTCAGTTCAAAATAGGAAATGTTACCAATACTTACAAGCATTGGTTGGTGTGTACTTAGTTTAAACTTTATAGACCTTACCGTATTTACTAAGATGCACTTCATTTTATTTTATTTTTATTATTGCACAGTTTTGTGCAATAATGTTTTCTCTAAATACATAATAGTTCAAGAATAGAATCTTTTCTACATATTTCAATTGACTGTATGTGTTGGCATACGTGATAGGAAGATACTAGAAAAATACCTTATCTTGATCCTCATTAAAGCTTTTTTGCTCTTGAGAGTTTTCCTCCATATTTAATAGTTTCTTATTTTTTAAAGATCGGTTTATCCACCCTGCTATCTCTTGCACTTCTTTATAAGGGCATGAATGTTTTGAGTTAGTATCAGAGAAAACACGCAGGTATGTAGAATTAGCTGTATGCCTGAGTTATCAAAAAATACAAAATAGAAGCAGCTTGCAAGTTTTCGATATTTGAATGTGAAAGCAAATGTGAATGCAAGTGAAGTGCTTGAGGTATTACTTGATCATGGGTCCCCCATCTCTCCAGATTTTTTACACATTGCAGGGTCCTGCTGATGAAGACAACTCACAAAACATAGGAAAACAGAGAAGATTTTGCCTGGAAAAGATGTATTTGAGAAGATTTCATCAATACAGATATTATTTGCCATCCAATTCTGCTAATATTTTTCTACCTGCTCGCAAACAACTGCATGTGTTCCCAAAATGGTGCTTATTGTTCATCTTTAAGAGGCATATAGTTGAATAAAGCATGGCAGTTTAAAGGCAGATTGTTACAAATGTTTTTGGCAACTATAAAAGTTATTGAGAAGGTTATACTTATTGTGCAAAGTGTCCTTGTGGGGAACATGAATTTCTATGTTAAGACATGATAACATAATTGACATTTTGTTTTCATTTTTGGGGAATGTTCATTGATGAAGATGTACGAGCCTTGGAAATATTAATATGTCATTGTGCAGCAAATTACTTGAATTCAAGAAATGATCGAGTGCGAAGTCAACAATCTTCCAACATGATACAACAATGGAATATTTCCCCTTGCAGTTATGATTTGATGGTTTCAGCTGATATTTTGGGTACAAATGGCATATGTTGAGTGGCTGACTAAATTGAAAATATTTTGCCTCGTCTCCATCAGAATTATGAAATTCTTTTTTTGCCTACACTTATACTGGAGGTAAAGAGTTAGCTTCTAAGAAATATCACAATAGTGCATACACTCGTACTGCAGCTAAAGAATTAGCTGAAAGAAATGTCAAAAAATTGCATACACTCATTGCAGGTAATGAGTTAGCTCAAAGACACATCACAATATCACCTATACTAGTACTGCAGGTAAAGAGTTAGCTGAAAGAAACATTACAGTATTGCCTTCACTCCTAGCTGAAAGAATTGTCATGACATTGCCTACACTCATACTGCAGGTCAAGAGCTAGCTGAAAGAAACGTCACAACTTTGCCTACACTCATACCAAGGAATTGGTTGGAAGTAACATCAAATATTATTATGCACCACAAGTAGTATAAGACACTCAAAAGCCAAGGCATTCATGTTAAATTTCATGCGATAGAGGAGTCTGCAGGTTATAGAGTTTTCAGATGGGTTCAAATTTATTTTATTGTGTGTCAATGGTCCTATGTCATAAAATAAAGATTAAGATATCTTAAGATGTGGCAATGAGGTTATCACCTAATTTAAGTTTATATACATAAATCTATAATAAAGTATTAGATGGTCATGGAGTTAGTTCCAGTTCCCAATTTTATAAAACTGGTGAGTCTTAAGAAAGAAATTTGATCAATCATTCACAGACACTGTACATCTTTTCAGGATTATATTAATTAAGCGGTAGATGGTTTTGAGTTTTAAAATATCCTTGCAAGGCTTGGGGAGGGACAGTCAGATCCCAGTTTCCATGTGCCTAGCCAGCATGTGGACAAGGAGGAGACCACCAACCCTGTTAGGTTTAGATTTATCTTATTGCAAATTTCTTTCAATTGGTGTGTAAATTCTCTTTGAACATTGAAGTTTTATTTGGAGATGGCATTTTCCTTTAGGAATTTTCATTTCAGTTGGTAGATGACAGTAATTGCTCTTGCAGTCAAATGCAAACAGCAGAGCCTTTGTTGACATTTTTATATACTCCAGATTGGCAACATATGGTGATAATTTTTACCGCACCACTGACATTTCCCTGGTATTGTTTACCACATTGCATGTCCAGATATCCTTTGATCTTTAAAGCATCATCTGGATGCCCATTTTAGACAGAACCCCCACACCCATCATGTCAATTTTACGTGTACATTCCCAAGTTTGGGAGAGCAGCGCCACAGTAGCCATGTTTTTGCATAATAGTGGTAAACCGTAAAACAATTCACGAGCATAGCAATCATATTTTACAACAAAAGGCCACTCTTTAAGCAATAAAAGCATCCTCACAGCCAAAAACAAAATTTTCAGGACCACAACAGTCTTGACATCTTGGCTTCTGGAGTTATGACAAGATATCAGAAATTCCCAGGATTCAAATTTGCTGCCTTTATTTGTACACAAAGTCTCAATACATCTGGACATCTTTTGACTATAGGCTTGTCCTTCAATTTCCAAGTGTGGACAACTCATAGTATCTTATCTAATAATAACTAAAAAAAAAAAATAGCATCATATTTGGTTAAATGATTGTTATTTAATTTATCTTTTCTTCATCAATTCAACAATACAATTATAGCATGTGTTGAGAGCATAGTTTAAAAATTTGGCAAAATTTCTGAACATTAAAAAAACGCATATATTTACAAAATAATCTTAAAAAAAAAAACTCTCTTCAGACAAAAACAAAAGTATTTAACAAAACCTATGTTCCACAGAATCTCGAGACAAGGGGACACGGGGATGGGTCTTGCGGATGGGGGGACCAAGGGCTCTTCCTCTTGCTCTTTCTTTCACTCTTCCTAATGCTCACATTTAACCGATGAAGACTTGGCTAATGCTCTCTTGCTCTTGCTCTCACTTTTCATATCCTAATACTCTCACTCTTTCAGCCTTTCTCACTTTTTTGTGACTGCTTGGGGTGTGGGTGGAGCCCCTAAATCATTAGGGTTAGGGTTACTGGCACAAACATCAAAAAAAATCTGATTTAAAAAAAAATATACACTTTTTGAGCTGCATGATGCAAGGGACTCCTGGGCATTTCTAGTGCATTCAAGAGACGTGACTAAGTCCCGCGAGGATCCCACGGATGTCTCGACATCTCCTTGCAGTCCCCAAAATAGGGGGATGCCTCAAAAACACCCCCTCTTTGAGGGAGACATCCCGAGGACGTCCCTTGACAAGCAATGGTGGTGGTGGGACAGCGGGGGGATGTTTTCCCAGAGTCCCCACCTCTCAGGGACATTCTCGTCCCGAAAACGGCTAGATTTTCGAGGGACACATACCCATGGAACATTGAATAAAACAAAGTAGAATAAGCTTAACACAAGTGTGGTAGTCTCCACAAAGTAGGACATAAGATCCAAATGTTAGTTTACATTAAAAGAAAGCATTAGGTTTTATTACACATGAAACAAGATTAATAGGTTTTACTGCAAATATGAAAGAAAGAATAATGGGTTTTAGAAGATTCAAACTAGACTTCTTTGGGAAGGCTATCATCATCCACAAGAAGCTAGATTTGAGGAGGCACTGATGCCATCAGTAATGATGAGCATAATCTTCTTCATCTCAAAGCGGAACTCAAACATATCGATGAAGTCGTCGTGGTCTTGGCTGAAGCAGTCGAAGACAAAGTTGTAAAGGGTGTTGATTTGGTTGAGGGTCTACTTGACTTCAACGATGAGGTGGGGCTCAAGTAATTGGAAGCTCTCAAAGGCCTTGCTTAGCTCAAAATGAGAGAGGAGGTCATTGTCGTTCACGTCTAGCATTTCGAATTTGTTATCAATGGTCTTGTTGAAGGCCACTTCATTTGCAAGGAACTACCTTACACTCAAATCTGGCTAGAGAGGTTTTCAAGTAGGAATTGTGATTTCTCAATGAGTTTATCACCAAAAAATTGTCGATTTTTTGCAAAAAATCACCCCTGAGTTTTTGGGTGTGACTTGGGAGTGAATTTGTCTAGCAAAAACTCACGAATCGACAAGTTTTTAGATGATTTTTTAAGCTATGGTTTAGAGGCCTCAGAAACTTCAAACTATTATGCTTCAGCATATGATCTATACAAAGTTCAAACTAAAAGCTTTGCAGTGGATTGTCAAGGTTGAGTTTGCCACGCAACACCTTTGTTTGGAGATATCTTAAGGGCCGCTTTTTTTTCTTCAGACTTAGATCTCTAGGTGACTCAACCTTTTGCCTATATAGACCCCTAATTGGCATTCATTTCTTCAAGGAAGGTCATTGCCTTGGTCTCTCATTGGATATTGATGATGTTGGTCTACTACAAATAGTTTGCTCCTGCAATCGGTTAGCATCTCTATTCAAATACTTGTTGAACACTCTTTGCTTTCTTCCCCCAAAGGATGTAGACATTTATTGACTACTATGTCACAAGGTTCATGTTCATATTCGTGTTCGGTGAGGATAAAATTCGAATCAAGTTCAGCAAGGTAAAATTTTCCCAAAAAAAAATCATGATTAGATTCAACTAATACAAATTTATCGATTTTTTTAATATAAGAAATAAATCCACAATATTAAAATATAAATAAATTTGAATATTTTAATTCAAATATTGTAAGTGCTAAATATGCTAAATTTTATATATTAAATATATTAACAATTTAAAATCTAAATTAAATATTTTAAAATATTATATTTAAATATATTAAATTTTAACATACTATTAAATAAATAAATAAAACTAAAACAATGTCCACACATTTTAATGTATTAAATTTTATTTAAGAAAAACAAAAAACAAAATAAAAGCAAAGCATAAATAAAAACAAAACCTAAAGAGAAAAAAACAAAAGACATTTATCCACTATTTCTGCCTCCCGCAGTCGTGTCTTGTAGAGCAAGGGAGAATGGTGGATAATCATCAGGTATGGTTTGACATAAAAGAATTTTACATCAAACTGGCCACATTGATGTTAAACAAGCTCCCTGCTCCTAAATCTCTAAGCGTCCAATGCTTACCTTGCAACAACAATCACAGGGCATTGGAAATCTACGGACAGTGAATCCACCCATCCTATAGCACATTCCAAACCATGGAAAGAAGCCACTCGAACGAAGAATCCTCCGCCGAAGTTGCTTACATCTCCACTAACTCAATCCGCGCAATAGGACAAAGACAGACACCCATAAAATAATAGTGAAGCTTGCAATTTTTTTCCCACGAAAAATTGAAAAAAAACCTAATCGAAAACACATTTTTAAAACATATTTTAACTAAAATAACCCTAAGCTCTTTTCCGTACGAATTTTAGTGTGAACTAAAACGATTTTTTTTATTTTGTTTTAAAGTTCGCTGGGTTTTGAACTTCTTGCTTGAAATTTGGTGAACCTTGTGACATAGATTGACTATATTCATGTCATTGAGGCATCTCCCCCACAACCTCTTGATCCCAAGATGAATTTATAATTTGAGCATTTCCTATAGAGTGTCGATGGCATCATTGTTCATTATCTCTAGCACCACTAATTCTATGTTGTTGAGGATTTGTTGAGCCCACAATGTACATGTAGAGTCAAACCACCATACTCCTCATGGGAATAGGTTTGGCGCCTTCGGTCTCTCCATGAGGTGGAGAATGCAGAACATTTATTTTCAGATGTTCTGCTTACTATGAGATCCAGAGAAGGTACCATTGTTTATATAGAAATTCAAATGGTTCCTTATCTACCTTTTCTGTTATCCTAACCATAGACATTTAACTCTTTTCCTAGTGGAGGTTTTTATTCTAGAAAATTGGATATTACATGGGACTTATTGGGTTACCAAGCTGATTAACTCAATTTTAAGTCTGACCTAGATGTCAACGGTAATAAGTATCCCTTGGATTCAGGTGACGCACAGAGATATGGTAACATATAAGTGAAATAAATTCAACCTTAGTATATTAATACTATATCTTAGTCCTCTTACATAGAAAATATTGTGGATCCATTTCTACTCAATTCAATGAGCACTTTGAATTCTCTTTGTCCCCAACATAGGGCACATTGGCAAGCGCATATCATTTTTTTCCTCTCCGCCTCTAGAGACTCATCAAACTTAGTTATTAGGAGAGGCCCGACAGGAAATGTTCTGCTTTCTCCTAGAATTGTCTGAATAGAGCCCCCTTAACCTAAGGCAATCTCCTATACATGTTATCATATCTTGCATTGGTCTTGTGGTGATGGTGGTGGTTCACCCTCTTCTGCTGTAAGCATTGATGCAAATATGTGATTGTGCCAAATTCTTGCCAGTTATTTTCCCTTGTTTCCCTTCAAGCCTCCTCCCCTTGTTGACTATTTATATTTACACTTGTACTCTATGGCTAGGGTTCCCTCCCTCTTGTTGTGCTTTCAATTGCTAAGCCTTGGTTACTTTTTCAGCTTTCAGGGTTTGATTTAATAATATTGCTTCTCAATAAGTTGTATAATGAAAGGAAAATAGTAATTACAGACATTTCAGACCATTCTTTTAGGCCCTTACCCAAGATGAGTGATTGATGAAGATTACATACACAAGCCCCTTATATGGATTACATCCATATACAACAAGATGTGGGAAAGTAGATACTAGCCTCCAACTGTTACAAAATCACAAGCAAGTTGAACAAATACATTAAATGCATAGTCTGGATTTCTTTATTATAAAATATTTTAGAAAGATACATGAAAATATTAAAATGCATTTATTATTTACCTAATGCATTAAACACTTTACAAGGATATATTAAATATTTAATGCGTTAAATACTTTATAAGGATAGATAAAATACTTAATGCATTTAATATTACCTCCTCTGTGCCTAGGGAATCTTCTAGACTTGTGGATAAGGGTCTCCAAAAGTCACTTATTTCCAAGCCTTCATCTTTGTTTAACTTGTTATTAGAATATCTTTGTCTAAATGCTTTCTTGTATTATATTCATCAATTTTAAGATGCTCCGTTACAATTGTGTATTTGGCCAAAGTGGAGCTTCTAGTGCATTCATAATGGATATATTTAAAGTATTCATGGATCTTTTTAAAATATTCCTCGATATTTTCCATTGTATGGCCAACCAAAAGAACACTAAACATTGTAAACTCCAATGTTGAACGTGGGATCAAGCAGATCCTTGGTTGTTTATAAAGACTTGCCCAATCTTAATCTGACAGAGGAAGATTGGTTGGATGTTGTTTTACTTTAATATTCTTGCTCTAAACCTCTTCACTGTAAGCAGCAACAACCATATCCTATCTCTCACGAGGATTGTTTTCTAAATTGCCAAAGACAACTAACACAAGCAATAACCATGTCTTGTGCAGATGAGGGATATTTTGCATATTCACTGTGACTAAGATATCTGCTTATCCTTTATCCATTCTTCTTTCAAGAGTTTCTTTTCTTGCTCCAAATGTGTTTCATATGTAATCCTGACGTTCTTTTCTACCTTAGTATTTCTTGTACAGGACATGTAACATCAATTCCCATTGGCCTACTTTGGTCAACCATGGATGTTATTATGCTTTCTTTCTTTTTTTCTACTAGGTGTAATTAATGGCCAAGATCAACTGAATATACCAGTTTGAGTTAGTCTTTCATGCCTGAAAAATTACTCATGGAATGCATAATCCCTAGCTTTTTTTGTAAATTTCAAATATTTAATGGATTTCGATATTCTTGAGTCACTATCAAGTCTGATCTTGACTCCTCTTCATCTTGCCATAGCTGAGTTGAGTGGAGTGTGGCTGCTATGCTTGAGACAAGTAAAAGAGCCAAGTAATTGTAAATGTCAATCATGAAGTTATGTAAACGTTGGCCCAAGTCCTTCCTCCATTCAGTGGCAAACACACTTAGTTCAGAGCTTGCTATAATCTACGTGCAGAATATAATAACAAGGTAAAGCTAACACTATTGAAAGAAACAAACAATGAGTTAAATCTAGATTTGAATTTTGCTCATTCAAGATCTTCCTCCATTTGTTTGCCACCAATCATTAGAATTGTCCTAACTGATCCTGTTATGTTCATCTATTGCCATCTACTGAGGGAGCTCTCTGATTTTCCACATGTGGCATTGCCCATGTATCCAAGAGACATCATACATTAGAGATGTTCATAATGAATATAACAGCAGTTCCAAATATAATGTGTCGTGTCTACAATTTTGTCTTATTTATCTGATTGGCCTTTGTGTATTTTAGACATAGTTAGTAATAAGTACTATCTATTGTTCAAACTAGTTCCTTTTTGGCTAGTTCACTAAAAATCATTTTTGGCACCAGTGGTGTCTGAATTTGGGTCCCACGATTGCAGGGGCATGCAATCATAGGTTAGTTTTCTGTAGTATGAAATCATGGGTATGGAAAAAAAATACTGAGAAAAGGAGAACAGATATTAAGGATTGAAACCTGCATCTAAATTGCTTGTAGGACTCTGGTAGATTACCATCAATGACTTTATTTGTCAAGAGGTTTATAGATAATTCAAAATTGTGTGAAGAAACATTGTGGGTCTTGCTAAGAGTACAGAAGGAGTTAGGGGTGATATATTAGCTGGTGCTGACAGAAGAGATCAATCAGGGGCGCATGTTATACAATTCTACCAGAAATGAAGACCGTTGAAGACTTGAAATCACAAAAGAGTAGGTTGGTGCACTTAAACAGAATGAAGAATATAACTGTGACATTAAAACAACAATTCTTTAAATTTGTATTAGAAGTTCCACTGAAGTTAAGAATAGGAAAAGAAGATTGGCCCATAAAAAATCAGGTAATATCAACATATGCACATGTTCTTGTAAGTGCATGTAGAATAGCAATCAAGTAAAGAAGTTCAAACTGGAAGGGATATTGAGACGAATATTTTCAAGATTTTTGGAGGGTTTTTCAAAGACATATTGAGGCTGCTTCAGTCTGGATTTGAGGTCAATTGGAGCAGAATTAAGGGAATTATTGCAGAATTAGGGTTTCCACCAATTTCACTCCCATGGCTGCATTTCAGCGAATTTTTTCCTGCTTTCTAGAAGGTCGAGCGAGGACACATTGATCCACCTACAGTCCCGATTTGAAGGAATTTGGAGTCGTTTTCAATAAGTTATTGAAATTTTAGGGTTTTTCATAAATTTGCTATATAGCCTGCAAATTGTGGAATTTTTCAATTTTTTTACATTTTCAAAAAGCTTGCATAAAATTTAGGGTGGGGGTCCTAGCTCGATTGGCTAAGTAATTCCGTTGCGATAAAAATGGTCACGAGGTCCAATCTCCCCCGTCCCCGTGGTATCGGAGGGCATGCCGTGCCAACGTCACCGGTCATGTGAAAAAAGTTTACCAGGCACTAATTAAAAAAAAAAGAGCTTGCATAAAATAATTAGGGGTCTGCTCTTTGAAATTTCAATTTTGGAGTGAAAGAAATTTTGAAATCATCCAATCAAGTTTTGGTCAAAAAATTTAAAAAATTAGATTTCGCACTATATGGTTGGACCACAAACTAGAGGCAGGGGTAAGAATTCCTACACTCCTAGTAAGACTCCTAATAAAGGTGATTCATCATTAGAAAAGATGGATACCCCATCCAAGGAAGAAGAAACCAACAAGATGAAGGAGGATATTAAACGCTTGCAAGGAAGACTAGATGTCATACAAAGAGTTATATCAAGCATGCATAGCACATTGGCAAATATTAGTGCTTATATCCAGAATCAATCAGGGTCACAACTAGATGTTTCAAGCAACCAAGATGGATCATCTATGTCAGCTAATCTAGATCCAAATGCTAATACTCATATGGGATCTAGGAACTGGGACCCTGATGCCAAAGGTGGATATGTGCAAGTTCGATGGCAAGGATCCACTAACTTGGATAAATCAAATGGAGAATTTTTTTGATGTACATCAAATTCCAAGTGGGCAAAAAGTTAACAATGGCTTTCCTATATCTAGAACCTAAGCAATTCATTTGGTGTCGATGGTTGTGTGCACAAAGGAAGAAAAACGCTCTCACCTTCACATGGTCAGTTTTTACAAAGGAGTTATAGTCACAGTATGGCAAACAACTACTTAATCCAAGCTCTCTCTTATAGCAAACAGGATCAGTCAAGGACTATATTCAACAATTCCAGAACCTCTCCTTGAGAGTAGATACAACTCTAGAAGAGAACTTGAATGATCACATCCAACATGAGGTACACATGTTTAGCACTAACTCTATATTTGAGTCTTTTGTCCTAGCACGGAAGGCAGAAGAGTTTTAATTCCTAGGAAGCGAGGATTGAATGGCATAAGAGAGAAGAGCTTTTTAGCACAACAATTCTCTCAACCCACTAGGTTACAAGTTGAAGAGAAAAAGGCAAAAGGGATATGTTTTAATTGCAGTAGCAAGTACAGTAGAGGACATAAATGTGCAGAAAAGAAATTGTTCTACATTGAAGGGCCAAGTGAGGAAGAAGATGAAGAAGAAGAAATATTAGAGGATGAATCAAGAGATCCCCAACCAACCATTTCTTGTCATGCACTTCTGGAATTAGCACACTGCAAACTCTCTAGGTAGTGGAGTTCTTGAAGAAAGAGAGAATAACAGTGTTGATAGACTCAAGAAGCACTCACAACTTCATCAACAAGAAGTTAGCTACTCGTCTAAATTGTTTTATATATCTTGCTCTAGAATTCCAAGTCCAAATTGCAAATGGGGGTACTATCAGTTGTTTAGGAAAATGTCATAACATTAAATTGACCATGGGAGAATATCAACTTGATTGTCCAATGTTTGTTATTCCCATGGGTGCAGCCAATATCGTGCTGGAAGTAGAGTGGCTCATTACATTGGGGACAATTGAGATGAACTTCCAGCATCTATTCATGAGATTTCACTTAGAGGGAAGGATAGTTGAACTAAGAGGGTTGTGTGCAAAGTCCCCATAAATGGTAAGCTCTCATCAAATGTAAAAGATGTTTAACAAAGGGGCTGATGGATTTGTGGCCCAATTGTTTTCATTAACAACCTATCAGCTAAATGTTTCTATCCATCCAAATCTGTAAGCAATTATAGATCATCACTCAGTGGTTTTTGGAGATATGCCTAAAGGATTTCCTCCTAAAAGAGTTCAAGATCATGCCATTCAGCTAGTATCGGGGAGCCAACCACCCAACATCAAGCCTTACAGGTACCCATATATACAAAAAAGTGAGATAGAGAAGATGGTTCAGGATATGCTAGAGGTAGGTATTATCAGGCATAGCTAGAGTGCCTACTCCTCTCCTATGGTGATGGTGCATAAGAAGGATGACACTTGGCACATGTGTTCAGACTATAGAGATCTCAACAAGTACATCAAAGATAAGTTCCTATTCCAGTCATTGATGATTTACTAGATGAATTGAATGTAGCTATGTTTTTACAAAACTTGATCTTAGATCAGGTTATCACCAAATTCGAATTAAGGAAGAAGATATTCCCAAGACAACATTTAGGACTCATGAGGGTCATTATGAGTTTATAGTGATGCCATTTGGTCTTACTAACGGTCCCTCTACATTTCAAAGTTTAATAAATTCCATCTTTAAGCCATTTTTGGGGAAGCTTGTATTAGTGTTCTTTGATGATATATTGATTTATAGCAAGACATGGGAAGAGCATTTGCATCATGTAGATCAAGCATTACAAGTTCTCAAACATCACCAGCTTTATGCTAAACCTTCCATGTGTGCTTTTGGTCTCAAAGAGGTGGAGTACTTGGGTCACAATGTCTCATGAAGGCGTAAAGGTTGATCCTAACAAAATCAAGGCTATGATAGAGTGGCCTATTCCTAAAACCATTAAGAACTTGAGGGGCTTTCTAGGATTCAATGGATATTATAGAAGATTTGTGAAGAACTATGGCCACATAGTAGCACCCCTTACAACTATGTTGAAGAAGGATGCTTTTCAATGGAATGAGTTAGCTAATACAACATTTGAGAGATTGAAGGAGGCTATGTGTAGTTGTACCACTCCAATTCTCACCACTCTAAACTTCGCCAAGGATTTTATTGTGGAGTGTGATGCTTCAAGAAATGGTATAGGAGCAATTCTCATGCAAGAAGATAGCCCCATTGCTTTTGAAAGTCATCAATTGAAAGGTAAGAATCAACTCAAACCCATTTATGAGAAGGAAATGCTATCTATTCTTCATGCAGCGAAACAAGTAGACACTTCAAAGTTAAGAGTTAAGACAAATCATGATAGCCTATAATATGTTTTAGACCAATAGTTATAATTTGGAGAGCAACAAAAATGGGTGACTAAGATGTTGGGGTATGACTTTGAGATCATCTATAAGAAAGGAAAGGAGAATATAGTGGTCGATGCACTATCTAGAAAGGATGAGGCATTATTGTGTGCCATTTCAATATTACAAGCAGATTGGATTGAAGAAGCCAAAGCATAATGGCAAAATGATATTACTACAAGGAATCTCATTCAATAGTTGCAAACTGATCCTAGCAAATCAAATAAGTTTTGTTGGAAGGGAGACTCTGTGATATAAAGAGAGATTGTACCTATGCAAAAAATCCACCCTCAAACACAAGATTCTCGAAGAGCTCCATGGTTCTCCAATTGGGGTCATTCATGATATTTGAAGACATATCATCGAATCAAGCAGGCTTTCTTTGGGGAAGGGCTTAAAGGTGATGTTCAAAAATTTGTGGCAAAATGTTTGCTATGTCAAAGAAATAAAAGGGAGATAGTTAAGAGACCTGGTCTTTTTCAACCCTTAGTTATCCCTGGCCAGTGGTGGTAAAAGGTCTTCGTGGATTTCATCACAGGCCTTCCAAGATCTAAAGGCAAGAGTGTCATCATGGCAGTGGTGGATTGCCTCACCAAATATGCTCATTTTATTGCATTACCCCATCCTTTTACTGCAAGTATAGTGGAAAAAACATTTATGGAGAATATACAAAAGTTACATGGTACCCCAAGGGTTATTGTCAATGATCGTGATCCTATCTTTACTAGTAATTTTTGAACAGATTTATTCTCTTGTTTGGGTACTCAATTGGCTTGCAACTCTTCATACCATCCTTAATCAGATGGGAAAATTGAGGTCGTCAATAAGTGCTTGGAAGGGTATCTATGTTGTTTCACTTTAGATAAGTAGTCTCAATGGGTGGATTGGCTACCACTAGCAGAATGGCGGTATAACACTTCCTTCCATACTTCAAGAATGTCCCCATTTATGGCATTATATGGATACCATCACCCATCTATCACATCATCATTGAAGGTGACACCAAGAGTTCAAGCTGTAGAGGACCACAAGAATCATCAACAATGTGTACTTTCAAGACTTAAAAAGAATTTGCCCATGGCACAAAATAGAATGAAACAACAGGCTAACCAACATCGTAGTGAAAAGAGTTTTGAAGTTGGTGATTGGGTTTTCTTGAGATTGCAACCTTATAAGCAAATGTAGCTAAAGCAACAAACAAAGAATAACAAATTGTCACCCAAATATTATGGTCCATACCAAACTGTGCAGAAGATTGGCAGTGTACACTACAAGCTTGAATTACCACCTACAACAATGATACATCTAGTTTTCATGTCTCTTGTTTAAAAAAGGTGATTGGTCGACAGATTCCTACACAGACAGTGTTACCATAGCTACATGAAGAAGGAAGAACCATCTTGGATCTAGAGTTAATTCTCCACACACGTACAAAGAAGTTGAGGACTAAGACAATTATCGAGTATCTCATTCAATGGAAGAATTTACCGGTTGAAGATGCCATGTGGGAAGATGAAGATTTTGTGCAGAAGCATCCACAGTTGATCAACATTGAGGACAATACTTCTCTAAAAAGGGGGAACATGCTATACCCTTAATCTTATAGTGTGTATAGGGTTATGAGTAATTGGCTTGTGGCTTCCTTAACTCTTAATTAAGTTACATAATCATTATTATATTCTTATTTAGATATTTAGGTCAGCCTAGTTGTTATATTTTGATATCTAAGTCAGCTTGGGTGATATCCAAGGCATAAGTCGGGTATATATAGGAGGTAGTGAGTGTTATTTGATCATCATATTACGAATTGTGTTCTTGGAGACTTTTGGAGGTTTGCCCCCTTGAAATGGCTTATAATTATCAAGTATTTGCAGCATATTTCCTATTATATTCTTCTATTGTGCAATTTATTTCATTACAGTTTGACCCCCTAATGCCTGAAGAACAAGGACATATTAAAATTAGGTGTTAATTAATGACACAATCAGGCTCAAGAGTTTGAACAACACACCATGCAAGGACATAATAAATATGACCTTAAAATCCTACCAGCAATGGAAGAGATCTCCAAGTTAGACACAAATTTCAGTGCATATAATATGTGAACCAAGTGATTACACATTGAATTCGAGGTATTCCAACCCCTCAGGCATGAGATTCAAGCCACAGAGAATCAATGAAACAGATTCAAAAAAATTCAAGTCCTCATGCATCAGATGCCATCATCTAAGCCATCAAATTGGCTCGCCAACTACCACCCCACCATCTAGGCATGTCAATGACACCACATATCACCCCTTCAGAAATACGTACAAAGATAAAACATTCATAGCTTCTGACCAACTGTGACATTAAACTGGCATCAGCAACCACCAGAGGGTCGTCTAAGCCATCTGGAGAGCAGCCAGAGAAAGTGAATGGTTTCATGTTTTGAGTTGTATGGCATGTATTCCAAGAAAACAAGGGTTTTCATACAAAATCAATTGTGCAGATGGAAGTGACATTAGAAGGCATTACTTGTACAACACTCCCACAGATATTAGACAGCATGCCCTTAACATCACCCCTTGTACAACAGATACAGATTTGGCAATTGTTTCTCAAAAGACCAACTCACCCACCTACAACCTAGCAAGTTACCTAGATAAGAAGTTAGAACTATTTGTGGGGAAGACCTCACCATTCATCAAGGATTCCACCATTTTGACCAATATCCTTAATGGCCAGAAGAAAAAGATTTGTCGATCAGTTTTGATGTAGTTTCACTCTTCACAAAGATCCCAATGCACAAGGGCATTAAGGTAAAGAAGGATATTACAGACAGAAATACTACTAAAATAGTGGAGTTCTACTTAAGATCCACTTCTTTCAATGTCTTCAGAGAGATTTATAAGCAAATGGACGGGGTGGCCATGGGCTCTCCTCTCTACCCAATTACAGCAAATTTATTCACGGAAAAATTTAAAAAGAATACAATTGAAGCCTCCCATCTCAAACCAAAGTGGTGGTATCATTACATTGAAGGCACCATGTGAATTAGGCTTGCGGTTGAGAGATGATTAATAAGTTATCAGCATACCTTTATGCAAAATCAGAGCACATTCAATTGACCATGGAGGTAGAAGAAAACAATTAGCTCCCCTTCTCCTAATCACCTGTAAAGCAGATGGTTCTAGGTCTTGAAAGATTTATATGAAAACAACACTTACAAATGTATACGTTAGAGTCGACTCTCACCACTACCCATCACAGATAGCTGATCTGATGAACACTTCGTTTACCAGGGCTCTTAGAATCTTTTATATTGACAACCTAAGGAATGAAGAAAAACATCTCAAAAAATCCCTAAAAGAAATGGGTGCCATGACTGGTATATAAAGAAAGTCACTGAGAAAGCTAACAAAGGAAAAAGGGTTCTCTGGACCAACATTGACACAGATTATAAGAAGGCTTTATTACTTTACCTTCAAGGTACTATAAAAAAGGTGTCAAGATCTTGAGAAAAAAGGCATAAGTATCTGCTTCAAACCTCAGAAACAGCCTTAAAAGTGCCAAATGCCATTGTGGCCATAAACTCAAAAAAAGGGTTTGGAGATCCCTTGCTCCTATGGCTTTCCCTACATTGGCAAGACAGTTCCTTATTTTCAAACAAGAATGAAGGAACACACTTTGGATATCCAATACAACAGGGTGAAATAATTAACATTAGCCGAATATGAATCATCCAATCCGCACTGAAGATACCAAGATTCTTTCATTGGAGAGTCGTTAGAAGGATGGAAGAATAAGGGAAGCCATAAAGATATAGAAATGGCCTAAAAATCTTTGAACAGATATGGTTTGAAGCTTAGTGAAACCCAGAAGCCTTTGATTTGTAGGGATAGTTCCCTTCAACACTGCAACATGCCATGCAACTTCTTGTGCTTTCAAGTCTCATTGACCTGCTTTGGTCAACATACAAACATTCATATAACTTATCTTCTTTCTTTCTTTCTTTATGGCCAGAGGAGGGAATCTTAATGTGAATCCCGCACTTTCACCTTGAAATTTCTACTTTCCACTATTTGTATAGCTCTTATTTTTTAATGGGAAAAAAACTTGGTATTTTATAGTCAACCCCCCTATGAAGAATCTATATACAAACCAAAAAAGTTATTTAAGGTTAAAAAAATTTGAAATGAATTAGTAACCTAAGATAATCATATAATAGATGCTCAAAGTAATAACTGTTTGAAGGCTTATCCTTCTACTAAAACTGATCTTTTAACCTGGTAGACTGCAACAATCAACCCATTAAAAGTTTACATGCACTTTATATCATTAGAAAATTCTTATCAGAACTTTGATCTACATGCACTACATTCTAGTAAGTAAAAACCACATCTAATAGATATTTAAAATGTAATAAGCAATTCTTCACAAAACATGTTCCAAAAGACTAAGCATATGCCATTGACACTCTCCCATATTTGCTGCTCCAAAGAAAAGCTCAACCAAAGCCACAAAATGCAAGGTGGAGAGGCATATGGAGAGGCATACCTGCATAGGATTAAGATTGCCCCATGGAATCTTCTCAGTAGCCAACTCCCACAATACAACACCAAAGCTGTAAATATCAGACCTGTTCATGCCATGTCTTCACATATTAGCAATGAATAATGATCTTTGCATATACAAATTGTTGAAACAGATGTAATCAATCTATAAGACAACACAATGAATACAAGCTGCAAAAATATTAAAGACTTATGATAATCACATGTCATAAATTTCAAAAGAAAAATTTGCAGTATGACATAGAAGCTTGATCGCATAAAAAATAATTTTATTAAATTTCAATAAAACTCATCAACCTAGCTTAACAGCTGCTATGAAACCTACATAGGCACCCGCATAATGAATAAAATAGCCTGTTATAATGTAGATATAAGCATCGAAAGATCAGGTTATCATTAAAGAAATCATGTAAAATACGAGTTACATTATACGAATATCTTTCCTACTCACTTTTCATTTGAAGGTTCATTCCGAAGGACTTCAGGAGCCATCCACTGAGGCTGTAGAAAACAAATGCTAACATGTTACCACCCTAACCTCAATAATCATCATGGTAACCATGCTCTGAGAAAAGAAAAATTTATTTCATGCACACAAACATTAAAAAACATGATACATGACTACACCTGCGATATCCACTAATATAACTTCCCCCTACCAAATGCAACTCACTCCTGCTGCAAAATTAGAAAGTAATACCTACAAAACTTATGAGTAAAGACAATAGGTGCTGGGTGCAACAGTTACAGGCAGAAACAATATAGAGCTGCATTGAGAGACGATAAACTAATTCAAAACTGAAGTTTTAGGCATTGCCATACTGCTCTCCTACAGAGAAAATCATATGCCAAATTGATTAAAATGTGAAGATCTACTCATAGAATTGACATAGAATTGAGTTTAAGTTAACTCACACTCTGGATTGATTTTAATTTAAATAACGTTGTACTATTGGGGCTTCTGGCCACCTATTTCATCACAATCTCAAAAAAGAAAAAATGTTGAAAGACAAATGGAAAAAATAGCTTCTTTTAAATTTAAAAAGATATACCACATGCAATAATTGATATGAAAATAACAAAGCAAACATATACAGTTCAATATTGTTATCAATTACCGTGCCTTTCCCAGACTTGGCAGTCAAAAATGTTGCATTCTTGAGTCGTGATAAGCCAAAATCTCCAACCTGCATATCAAGAACAACATTTTTATGGGAGGAAACCTTGGGAAAAGTACAGACTCATTTAATTTCAACAGGAAGAAACACCATAAATCATAGGTAGCTAAGAAGAGAGCTTGAGGAAAACTGCTGACAAAACGAGAAAGTAAACAAAGATAGAAACCTTCACAGTCCAGTTTTTGTCAACAAGAAGGTTGGAAGATTTCAAGTCACGGTGTACTATTGGAGGATTTAAATGATGAAGATAGTTCATCCCACGTGCCTGTATAAAAAAAATTGTTCCGTGAATAAGAATAAACAGTATAAATCATTAACATTTATGTATTTGTAGGATAAAATGTAGAAGCTTTAACATATACAGAGATCTTATATCTTTGTGAATAGGCATTCTTGAATAGTAATTTCTCACTCACTATGTCCAATGCCATGCGCATCCTTCGTTTCCAGTCCATCCCAGGAGTATTTCTCTGAAGCAAACGAAACAAACTCCCTCTGCAATTAAGAAGAGTGATTGCCCATGAATATGCCTTCTTGAATGCAAATGACAAATATCAAAAAAGTTTCCCAGACATGAACAGACATTGCCTCAAAGTCCTTACACCACTTTACCATCAACAAAAGTGATTGCCCAAGAGCATCTCTATTTAGAAAGGCATATTACTGACATTAAAATGTTTCTAGAACAAGTAGACATGTTGCTTTGGACTCTTCATGTCATTTTGCAATGCATTAAAACCGATCATGTCACATTGTAGACAATAGTCCAAATCCAAATCTCAGCTTCTCTAGCTTCAAAGAGTGAACTAAGAAAGAGCAAACCTTCCACACTTAGATTGATTGCAAAGTCCAAGCATAATACAAAATCTGGTGCTTCACCATACCTAGCAAAGTAATGAATCTTGAACTAAAAACTGCAGAATCCGACTTCACAAACCAAGTGTGAAAAATAAACTGTAAGTACCTTGGAAGAAATTCCGTGACTATGCAAAGCCGTTCAGAAGATGTAACTGCCCCCATGAAAAGAAGTATATTTGGGTGCCTTAGCTTCTTCATAAGTGCCACCTTTGTGAACACAACAGTAAAGAACACTTTCAAATTCTAAGTGATAACATTAAATATTGACTAAAAAAGGAAAAGAGTTTGATAAAGATAGTGTTTGCTTACTACTACATAGATAATATGCAATACATGAATCATCTACAAAATGCAAAAGAGATGAAATCAATTAAGTGGATGATAAGGCATGAACCTACCTCCTTCCGAAATGCATTGATAAGTTCGTTGGAAAATTCCTGCTCAGTAAAAACCTTTACTGCCACATCCTGTATAATATTAATCTGTGTTATTTTGGCATTTCTAATTTGTGAGCGTCCAACCACACTGCGAGTTATATCTCATTCATTCCACTCTCCAAAAAAGTAAATTGCATACAATTCAAAATATATCAATATGGGTGAAAGACCAAAAAGAATCAGTAACCATACCGAACCATACCAAAGACCGTGATAGACAGTCCCGCAAGAACCTGGCCACATTCATCCACATAAATGAGCTACATGTAAGGAGTTTACTTTTGCACAGAACAACCAGAAAAAATAAACTCAAAACAACCATGACATCAGAAGTTACATGTAATTATTATCAGATGACAATGACCTTGATTAAGCCCCCATTGCACATGTCATGCAAGGCAAATATTGACTTAAATACAAGAAGTCAATAAAAGTAATAGAACTATGCATATTAACATAACACAGCACAATTAGGAAATAACTTAAGAAATCGCTTGACCAATTGCCAAGAAGATTAGTTTTCTGATTTAATTCAAATGTTTCTATCAATTACTAAATAAAGTATATGAGATGAGGACTATTGATTTTCCAGAGAGTTATCATTTACAACTTCTAGCAAAAAGGCACTCAAATGCAGGCATTTGCAAATTTGCTTAAAGACTTGCACCAATATAACAGAGTTCTTGTGTTTTGCAGAGAGGGGATTTGTTTTTCCATGGTCCCTAAAATCTTGCCTTTACAAGAAAAGTATTAAACTTTATATGAAGCACTTGAGTTAATATGAAGTAATACAAGGCCTATCCATTCAATGTTATCTTGGATATGGACAAAGGAGCTTATATTAACACTGAGCAAAGGCTCCCTACCAAAGGTTTGATCTATTTTTTCCCCAACACACTCTTGTCTCTCTGCTTCTCCCTTTCTTGCACTATCCTTGAAATTACAAAATACTGAGATGTATGTAATATGATACCTGTACTGAAGAATGTCATCTTGATATGGATCATGATAGTCACATTCTCTATATACAAAAACTCTCTACTTTTGGTTTGTACCAGTAGTTGGATCACTACCTATTCCATTGGTGCCTGTGCTTTTGAAAATATCACTACAAGAGATATTTATTGGATTGATACTTGGAGTGGGTTTTTACATGTGTTCTGACTTTCCAAGTAACAGTTTATGTTCAAGTAAAAGGATCGTAGTGACTACAGGAATTGCAAAATAATTAAAAAAAGTTATGCAATCAGAGGAGCTCACTGATTATGCATTTGAATTCATCTTTTCTGGTACATTTTGAGTGCGGCCTGATGGTGAAGGCCTGTATACTCTATAAAGGAGGACACATGTTAAAATATAGTGGGGGATAGAGTCATAGAACTCATTGAACAATATATAAGATAAATTGATAAACAATCTCCTTGGGAGCTTACGCACTGGTGGCTTCATACACCAAATAAGTGTCTTGCTTGGTGGTGACCTAAAAAACTACCTTTACCTTAATGTAAACAATGCTGCTGCTTAAAGATGTTTCGATATAGAGGCCAGTGTGGAGGATTTAGAGGTGCCAATAGAGATAGATGCTCTGACAGGGAAAGTTCTCATGCAAATGCAATTGAAAGACATAAAATTTAGCTCCAGGTGAAAGAATTTGGGTACTGTTCACAAACATTTCCCTGATCGTCAGGCACACAAATGTGAGTGAAATGTCCCTTTTTCAGTTAACTGTTCTAAAGAGAAAATACTCCCCATAATGACAGCTGATGACAGGACCAACAAGCTAATCATGAGATCAAGTTGGTTGTTGGCAGTTGATACCATGCCTTTGCTTAACCCAATCTGGTAAGCTATGAACAGTACTATTTATTGGATATATCATGTACTCTTGATGAGTTATTGTTGACAAGGCCACAGAGTGCCGAAGTTTTGGTTTCCTGTTTTGATATGCGAAATGATGTAGATATTGCTTCTTTTAATGTAAAAGTTAAGAATAACCACCAAATGAATAACAGTTCACTAAACAATTGTCAGCATTGAACATTCCATGTCAAAAAAATTGGCATGTACTTCACATGTGATTCTTTAAAGGAAATAGATGAGCATTTAACTCATGAAAGCCATGTAAGAGAAAAGTCGAAACAAATAAATTGGAGTCATAAAATGCTAATTCTATATCTAAATAAATCTCTGAGATGGAAAACAGGAATAAAGTAAATTGCCTTGCCCTATTTGTTCTCCAATTTTTAAATCTTCCCATAGAATTTCATAGTCCAAACCGTCAGCATCCATTTCCAGTTTTTGGACAGCACTGCTACTTGTGCTACTGCTGCTGCTATTGCTGCTTGTACTGTTGATGTTGGTTGACGACCAAGATCCTAGAACCTCACTAGAGTTATTGACATCAGCTGAGTAGCTTTCTCTACGACCTCCGATGTGGTTTCTTCCTTGAAGACCAGCCTCCTTTTCACGATCAGAGTGTATCCACGGCCATAAAAAGCGATTCTTTCCCTCCCCTCCATCACGTTCACCTCCTTTCCAAGGCCATGAAATACCTTTCCTAGACATCCATGCTTCTGCTTTTGATCCTATGGCCTTGATATTGTGAATACTACTTTTCCCCTCACTTTCATCTACAGCCTCAGTTTGAACTTTGCTCCTCAACTTTTCCGAAGGAGACGATGGAGGAGAGATACCAGACTGCACTGGTACAGACCCTGCTCTAGGTGTACTAGCTCCACTGGAAGTTGCCTCAGCATATCCTTTTTCATCTGACATTCTACCAAAATCAGGGTAACCATGATCAGAGCATTGGCTTCCTCCACTCCCACCTTCATGCTCAACAGAATTCTCTCCAATCCGTATACGTGAACGCACCTTAGACGACACCTTAGAGGCCTGTTTCAATGATACAACCAGTAAAAACATACATTACATCAAATATCAATTGCCAGAAAACTTATCATTTATTATCAGACAGCAGCATTTCCTGCCAGGGCCTTCCCATCCCCAAGATAGTTTTATCTGAGAAAGGAAGAATATATCATTTTCAAAAGATTACCAGATTGGATAATTTTGACACAATCGGAATTTGCAACTGTTCGAATTTGGATTTGACTGTATCGTTACTTTTCTGCCACTGATCATAGGTTTCACTGAATGAACCAGCTGGTTCCCGGAAAGGGCGAGCATCTGTTGACACACAAATAACACCCACAAATGTACCATCATCATCATAAAATGGGGTATTGGACGTTACAGCTGAAAATAGCTCTCCGGATTTCTTTTTGAGGGGAAATTGACCCTTCCAACTTTCCCCTACTGTAATTCGATCTACAATATTATTTGCCACGTCAAAATTATTCTCATCCACAAGAAGTTCAATAGCATTCTGACCAACTGCTTCTAATGCCGAATACCCGTAAAGCAGCTCCGCAGAGCGATTCCTGCAAATTCAAATTGACACACATATAGCTTCATCTGTAGCAAGATTTGATAGAGAGAAAAAAGCATTTACACAAATGCAGTGTGTACCAATGATATTTGTATTGTTTCTAAATTGTGCAGTTCAAGAAAACAACTGAAAGTCATTAATTCAAACTTCCACAACAGCATTAGGATTTTTGTGTCTAAATAAAAGATATGATCATAAAATCAGAATCAAGAAAACTCGTTTCTACAATACATGCAACTATTGTTAAGAATAGGACACGAGTTTTTGTTAATACGTCTGTCTTGGCATGTTATTAACATACAAAAATAACTTTCACAGCTACCAAGTCTTCACACTCCAATACACGGAATTTGGAAAGATTCGGAATATTTCAAGCACAACACTAGACAACCAAGATTGAAATATGAAATTATATTTGCTATATTTCTTTAAATTTAGAATGCTAGATAGCTTGTTGAGTCGGATGTGGAAAACAGAGAATTAGAAAAGCTTCCATTTTCTTATATTGTTTCAGGAGAAGTTCGTCTTTTCTTATACTGTTTGTTAGGAGTAGGTTTTGTGATGGTATATTTTACCAAAAGATAAACAAGAGCTAAGTGAATCAAACAAAACATATAACATATAAATACCGGAGCAGCCCCCATGTATCAGAAATACGATTTACAAAACATAAAGTGGGAATCAAAAGCCATTGCACAGTTATATCCAGACATGTTATTATGTTTACCTGTGAAAATCTCAAATCTTTATTTAAGTAGGAACGTTACTATAAATCTGCTCTCTAAGATTATGCCAAACTTGCTGAGAATTGAATCATGCCCCTCAATCTTTTACAAATCAAATCCAAACTAGCATGACGATTCAGTTTGTTTGAACCCTTGTATACTCCAAGGATAGTTGAATAAAAGCAATACTCGACATCAATGAAAGAACTGATAACTCACAAATGGCAATAGCAGAATGTTAAAATCATACCAATATGTTATTTCTCCTGTGGGCTTGAATATGTGAACTGCTTGCCCCAAGGACTGAAGAATGTTGATATAATGTCTATCTGTTAATTCACTTGGAAACGTATTCTCTGGTAATTCCTTCTCTCCAAATTGTGAAGAGCTGCATTCCTGCTGTAAGGGAGATGCATGGTGCCTCTGAGGCAAATTCTCCCCTTTTCTCTGCCGAGCATTGAAACTAGCCCTTCTGGAAGCTGCCATCCGTGATCGCTGCGGAGACACCGAATGTGATCTCTGTGACGAGGGCGGTAACCTCTGCCCCCTTTGCTGCACAGATTCATGGCGAACCCTGTCTGGGGTGCTGGAGCGCCGCAATTTGACAGTGTTGTTGGAGTGCAATGGTGGCCTCGGTTCGGCTGCTGCAGAGGAATCCAACTTATCCAACTTGGATCCTTCTTCTAGCCTAGGGGTATTACAGCCAAGCAATTTGGACATCTCTTCTCTGAGGTGGGCATGACTCGCCTCCAATTCATTAATTCTATGAAGCAACTGCTCAGACAGGGGCGACAGAGATGTCACGGCACAACTCTCTGGCTCCTTACGCTCAGCAATACAACCAAGGGGACGATCCATGACTCTCAATCTGGCCCCTTAATTGCAAAGGGCACTGACCCAAGCCTACAAATCCAGATACTAGCCCATATGCTTGTAAAACTCTGGATTTATGACCCAAGATAACGATGACGAAGACAAAGACAAAGAAGGCAAAGCAACAACAATCAACAGCAGCAGAAACAGCAGCCTCAGCCTCATCCGGGAACTCTTCATCATACTAAAACTTAAGAAGAAGAAAAAGGAGGCATTGAAAAAGCTGCTTAACGAATCTCAACAGTACCTTTTGACTTTCAAATATTGTGCAGCATAGGATTGGACTTGAAGTTCAAGTCGAAGTTTGAGTTTCCATAATGGCGTTTGAAAGACCTTCGTTTACCTTTCCATTATTAGGGTTTGAAAATGACAGCAAAATGGCAGGTACGATACGAAGATTAACATGCCAGCATGGCAGTACAAAAGGAAGAAGAAGAAGACCATAAATGCAAGGAACCCATTTTCTTTCCTGCTCTTCTCCCCATTAATATTATAATAATTATTGTTTCTCTTTCTGTGCAGGGACTCCACCGACCTTGCTTTCCTTTTGCTGGGCCTGCGTCATCCCTTTCCCATTTCCACTCCTTTTCTCCTCCTTTTTTCTACACGATAATAAAACATATACTAATACTGATGTTTTTGGCTCACTGGAAATTGTTTTTGGCTCACTGGAAATGGTTTTGGCTGACGATAAACATCCCTGGGAGTCAATCGGCCAACCGGGTTAAATTTTTGTTCCTGTCAAGTGACGGGACGTCTGAAATGATTGGCTGACCGTTTTGGATTTACGATACACGGCATTTCAATAGACCCAAGAGGTTAAATAAATTATGGTTCGTGGATCAGATTGACGGAATTCGAAGCATCGGGCTAATTTTTTTTCTGTTTTCTGCGCGATTTATTTTCTCCGTGGGTGCTGTTCAAGGAATTTAGAAATCAAATACACAAGCATTCAGAATTTAGTTTATGGATTAAAAATTTGGGGTGTGATATTTATGTGTTGAATTAAATGTTTGTGGATGATTCCTCATGTAGCAGCCAATTTGGTGATGTTCAGACAAATGTTTTGGAAGTAGCAGTCAATTTGGTGATGTTCAGGTAAATGTTTTGGAATTTGTGAAGTCATTATCATTCACCACGTTGTCATAGGTGTAAATTCAATCTATAAAAGTATGGATTTGATCTAGATGCATGAATCAAATCTCGTAAATCTTTAAATGTTCACTTTTAATCCACCATAAACTTTTGTGTTTGTCCTCACATAAAAGCGTGTTTGTGTTGTTGGAAGTTTGCACATAGGAATAATTACTCCCTTGTATAATTACTCCCTTATGTCAAACCCTGTAAAGATACCAAGTCTAACAACTTAGAGAATAATCAAAGACAACAAACAAACATGCAGTGAATGCCCTAGATGATGATGCAAATAGAAATGTCGTAAAATGCTCTCAATTTAATGCTAATAAATGTGGCTTGAATGCTCTTATCATAGTCTTTTCTAGGTGCTAAATATTCACTTTTAATCCACCATAAACTTTTTGTGTTTGTCCTCACATAAAAGCTTGTTTGTGTTGTTGGAAATTTGCACATAACATGGATAATTACTCCCTTGTGCCAAACCGTGTAAAGATACCGAGTCAACAACTTAGAGAATAATTAAAGACAGCAAACAAACATGTAGTGAATGCCCTAGATGATGATGCAAATAGAAATGTAGTAAAATGCTCTCAATTCAATGCTAATAAATGTGGCTTGAATGCTCTTATCAAAGTCTTTTCTAGGTGCCAGGTGATCTCTAAATGAAGTAGGGTTACCCTTTTAAATACAATTCCAAGGGTCACAAATAAAACATTTTGTGTGTCAAGTCAGCATATAATGGTTAAGTGGGAAGGGTTAGGTTGGCACTAAATTTGAACTTGAATTCTAAAGTTTTAGGGGTCATTTCCATAGGTGCATAGCTATACCAAGACATTTATGCAATTGCAAATCTAACCCAAGGTGGGAAATGGATGAAACTAAGGATTAGTATCAGTCCCAGAGAGTAAGTGCAAGTGGAAACAAATAAGGCTCAATTTATGTGTCAATCATCAATGGAAAATATATCATTTGTAACTTTTCTATTACATAAGATATAACCTAGCCAAAATGGGTCCAAAACGAAGGGAAAAAGTGTAAGTTATGTAATTTTCACCATTACATTTTGCCTCCACTTTAACTTGCATGCGAACTACCATGAGAATTCATGTCAAAGTAAAATCAAGTAGCCAGCATGAAAGAATTTTTTCACACTAATAAAAAGGGTGTGGATACGGATAAGGATATGGATGTCACTTCATGGAACATGCTCCCTTGGAAATGAATGTCTTACCTTGGAAATTTATAAAACATAGAGGAAAATAATCTATGAGTAGCAGATCATATAGACATTTAAAATAAGAACATGTTGTTTATAATCAAAAGAAAAGACAAGGAGAAAAGGGTTAAGAGATATTACATTTGTGGTGGAACGAGAATATCACCAAGGGAAACAAACCAATGGATACTACTTTGGGATAGTAAAAGTAATGTGCTACCATATGAAATGGCCTTTGATCACATGATAATCATGTCAGATTCTGTGTATGTAGATAATTCAATGTAGGCAATCTGCATCACGTAACTTCTTGGGATCAAGCCAGCGCAAGTCATGGAGACTCAATGTGGGGTGCAAAAGAGAAACCCAAACCAAGACCCCACAATCTCAAAGGAGAGAATCCCTAAAATATACCTCAAACAAAACCCTATATGGACAAGGAGTGAGTTTGGTGATAAATGAGTTGATCTAGTTATAAGAGGGGTTCACAAGGTGCACTTACATGAGAACATCACATTGTGCGACTAAGAGAAGTGAGTCAAGAAATCTTGACCAAGAGCCACTCACAAAGGTTAAGGTTGAGAGTTAATGTTGTTCATTCAAGTCAATCCTTTAAATGTCCTAAAGAGGCCCTAGCTAAGGTTGAGGCAAAAGATGTAATGGAGATCCCTAAGGACAAGTAATTGGATGGTCAAGGTGATCTTGTGGCACTTGAATGAGGTATCAAGAGGTCAATAGGAGGTACAAGTTCAGTGTGCATATGACTTCAACTAGGCTATAGAGGAACTCTCAAAGCTAATGGAGGAGTGGCAAACCTCAACTACTCTTCAATCATGTCAAGTTGTTTTAGAAGGAGAATGGGAATAATAGGAGTGAGAAGACCCTCTTCTTGTAACTCCTAAGTTATGTTCAATCTACTAGACCACATCAAAGTGCAAGGGATGTGTATTAAGGTTGTTCTATGTTTTGATAGTTTTGAGATGTTTTATTGTTTTTGAGTTGTGTAGTTGTTTTGATTACTAGAATTATGCTAACAATTATGAAAAGTAAATCTAATCTATGAAAGGAAATTGTGTGCGAGAAAGCAATGTTTTTTTTTAATTTTCTAGTGATAAGATGAATACAATTAGAATTGATGCAACTAGGAATTCTACAACTCTTTCTTGTATGACCTTTCCCTATATGGCTTTTCATTAATGCAAGCGACTTAACTTTTATGCTTTGGTTGAGATGAGAGGACATGTTTTTGCGAACAAAGAACAAAAAGAAAAGTTGCAAACAAAGATGCAAAGTTGCAAATTTTTTTATATGTGTAGTATGCAAGTTATGTAACGTGTAAGTAGTAATGTAAATTGATGCAAACAATGAAGTAAAATATTCAAAATATTCTATGACTTGTCTAATTTCATTCCCAATTCAAATTTTAGTGTGAACCTAAGTAATTAGTGCACAATAAAATTCAAATAGAATTTGACATGTTATTTTGAGAATAAAATATACATAAAATCGTATTGTTGCCAAGCAAGATCTCTGGATGTAATACAAAATTGGATTGTTATAAGCATTGATTCAAAGAAATTTGTCCTAATGTTTTCAAAGTTATAATGCGTAAATATAAGTCTAGGACAACAGGTAGCACAATCTCAGGGTGGGTTTTGTAGAGGTTGGCATAGAGTGGAAATTGTGAAGACAAGGATTTGCAGTGATCCAATAACATAAAAATGCTCCAACATGCTTGAAACAAGCTAGAGATAGCCAAGTAAGGTGAGTTATGAGATCAAGGTGTGAAGCAAGGTTACTAACAAAGTAGGACAACAAGTGAGGTGCTAATAACTGTAAAATAGAAAAAGTTTTGCTCTTAACTTCTACATTACATTCATATGAGTTGGGTAGGAAAAGGTTAATTTACAGAAGATTGAAGTACAAAATTGAAAACTGAATTTAGAATTATAAATTGTAGAAATAAAGGAACCTAGCATCAAACAATGGAGTTCTCTATCTAGGATGCCAATGCATCGCACAAACATTTGTGTTAAGCATTGTCATCTGTACGGCCCAGAAACATGAAAGTCTAGTCCAACAGCTCGCCTTATCTACAAAATTAAAAAATGGAACACAACAACAAGCTACCAAATACTAACAAAAATAAAAATAACAAAGATTTAACTAAGCTATTTAAATAGAATAAATAAATAGCAAAGAAAGAGAAAAGGAAGATATCACCAAACCCCCAAGAAGTTGGATATCTTCTCTGAAGCAACCTATAGCTAGAAAGAACAAGAAAAATTGTTGGGGCTATTTAGAGGTTTGCCTTCAAGTCAAACCCCTACTTTGGTATTTCTACCTCTACAATAGCCAAGCTAGATAAATAGAAAATAGTGTGTGTTCTTAATCTAAGTGCGTCTAGAAATAAGAATAGTAACTAAAATGAAAGATTGATAGGATGTGAGTATCCGAAGGTTCTCAGAGGCACAACAATAGAAATGCTTACAATAATAAAGAACAAAAATAATATCACCTTGAAAGGGGCTTGAAGAAGTTAAAGAGAGAAAAAGAGATGAAGGAGAATGCTGGAGAGTTGTAGAGCTTGAGCATGCAAAAGAGTTCCAAGAGAGAGTCTAGAGAGAGTCCAGAGAGAGCCAAGAGAATGCAAGAGTGAAAAAGATAGGTTCAAAAAGAGAAGAGTCGGGAAGAGGAAGAGACTAACAAGCCATTTGGAATCATCCCAAGTCATTACCACTGACTTGTGAAAGTGACAAGTGGCAAAATGCACAAAAACAACCACCAAACAAGAAATTGTCACGGGATGCTAGTGTGAAGTGCTAGCATCCCATGAGAGTTTGGGCTCAAGAACGACAAGACACTAAAATATCACAAGGATAATACAAAAGTGACAACAAAACTTGATAAAAAAAGGTAACACCGGAAACAAGGCCTAAGCACCATGGGAGGGGAAAAGGCTAAGGCAAGAGCTAAAATGATCCTACAAACAAACTAAGGGAATGGATGTTAAAATAAGTGAAAAACGTACCATGAAATTGCAAGGTTATGTAATTTTTGACGTTACAATCATAATCAAGAACAAGGCAACAAATTGTTGTTACAAAGCAAATCAGTGATAAGGGAATACTTGTAGGACTTTAGGAGGTCAAGAATGACTAAAATGGGTATGGAACTAAGAGGCCAATCAAGGTAACGGATTGACAATCAATCAACTTTCTAATATTGAAATTTGTGAGAATTTCCAGGGATGTTATGACTATGTAGCAAATACGAACTAATGCAAACAATTTAGAAGTAGCGAGATGGCTAGAAATGTGCAAATCCAAGCCCAAAAGAGGATGTGCAAGGAAAACCTAGATCTATGAGGTCTACCTTGCATAGAGGACCTTCATTTTAAACTATTAGCTTATAGGTGTTGGATCAAATTAACAATGAACCATTTTGACAAATTTTGAAGTATTAGGGTAATTTTTTATTTTGTACATGATTTATTTTGTCAATGGTTGTTGTTCAAGGAATCTATAAATCAATCACATAAGCATTTATAATCTATCTTAGCCTTCATTTTTTTTAGATTAAAGATTTGGGGCATAATAAATGTCATGAATTAAATGTTTTGAAAAATTAAATATTAAAATAATGGTACTTGGCTCAAAGTTTGATGTAGATATTCTATGGCAAGTGTTTGTCAATGAATCATCAAACTACATGAAATTTGGTGATGCTCAAACAAATGATTTGGCATCTACAAGTCACTTATACAACTATAGTTCATTGATCACACATCTGTGAATTTAACCTATGCAAGTGGGGATCTAATCTCGATGCATAAATCTAATCTCTATAAATCCCTGAATGTTCACTTTCAATCTATCTTGAACTTATGTGTTTGTCCATGCATAAAAACTTGTTTGTGTTGTTAGGAGTTTACACATAATAAGGAAAATTACTCCCTCGTGTCAAACACCATAAGGATACCAAGTCAATGGCTTAGAGAATAATTAAAGATAGTAGGTAAACATGCAATGAATGCCCTAGACGAAAATGCAAGCAAAAATGTTGTAAAGTGCTTTGGACTCAATGCTAATAAACGTGTCTTGAATGTTCTCACCAAACTCTTTTCTAGGTGCTAGATGATCCTTAAATGAACTAGGGATACCCCTTTAAATGCAACTCCAAGGGTCACAAATAAAACATTTTGAGTGTCAAGTTGCCACACAATGGTCAAGTGGGAAGGGTTAGGTCAGCCCTAAATCTGAATTTGAATTCTAAAGTTTTGGGACTCATTTCCAAAAGTGCATATGTGTACCATGTCATTTACACAATTGTGAATATAATTCAAGATGGGAAAGGGATGAAATTGAGGATTAGTACCAATCCCTAGGAATGAGTGCAAGTGGAAACAAATAAGGCTTAGATTATGTGCTAACTATCAATATAAAATGCACCATTTGTACCTTTTCATTACATAAAGAGATAACTTGGACAAAATGGATCCAAAATGAAGGGGAACAATGCAAGGTATACAATTTTCACCATTGCAATTTGCCCCCACTTTGACTTGCATACAAGCTATCATGAGAATGCATGTCAAAGTAAACTCAAGTAGCTAACATGAAAGTACATATTTATTCAAACATTCATAAAAATGATATGGATGCCACTTCATGGAACATGATCCCTCAGAAATGAGTGTCTTGCCTTGGAAACCTACAAAATAGAAAATAGAATTATATGAAAAGAATCATATGGGAATTTAAAACAACAATATGTTGTCTATAATCAAAAGAAAAAGACAAAGACAAATACAAAAGGGTTAAGAGATATTCCACTTGTGGTGGAACAAGGATATTGGCTAAGGTGCAACAAACCAATAGATACTACCTTGGGACAACAAAAGTAATGGGATACGATATGAATTGGTCTTTGATCATGTGATAGTCATGTCATGTTCACCAAAATGAAGGGAGAATAAAATTTCTTTTATATAAATCTACAATAAATAAATAAATAACACAAGTGTTCAAAATCTACCCTAGATTAAAGAGTTGCAAGTGTAATTAGTGTACTAAATTAGCTGCTTCAAAAAATTAATTAATAAAATAATGGTACTTGGCTATAAATCTAACACAAATACATTGTGACAAATATATGTGGATGATTCGTCAAGGTGTAGGAAATCCAATGATGCTCAGACAAATGCTTTGGAATCTATAAAATTATCATCTCACTGTATATCACTTCCACAATTGCAAGATCAATCATGCACATATGAGTCAAACCTACACAAGTGCAAATTTGATCTAGATGCATGGATTTAATCTTTGTAAATCCCTTTAGGATTGTTTGCTTTTGATATATCACAAACTTTTATGTTTGTCCCCATATAAAATCTTATTTTCGTTGTTGGGAGTTTGCACATAACAAGGATAATTACTCCCTTGTGTCAAACCCTATAAGGATATGAAGTCAACAACTTAGAGATCAATCAAAGATAATAGACAAACATGCATCAAATGCCCTAAATGATGATGCAAGCAAAAATGTAGTAAATTGCTTTGAATTCAATGCTAATAAATGTGTCTTGAATGCTCTTGTTAGATTCTTTTCTAAGTACTATATAATCTCTAAATGAACTAGGATCACCCCTTTAAATACAACTCCAAGGGTCACAAATAAAAAAATTATGCATCAAGTTGGCACACAACAATCAAGTGGGAAGGGTTAGACTAGCTCTAAATTTGAATTTTAATTATAAAGTTGTAATGTGCATTTCCATAAGTGCATATCTAAACTAGGTCATCTACACAATTGTGGATCTAACCCAAGGTGGGAAATGGATGAAATTGAGGATCAAGACTAGTCCCTAGGAATGAGTGCAAGTGGAAATAAATAAGTCTCAAGTTATGTGCCAACTATAAATGAAAATCATGTCATTTGTACCTTTTTTATTGCATAAGAGACAACCTAGCCAAAACTAGTCCAAAACAAAGAGAAAATGTGCAATATGTGTGATTTTCATCATTATAGGAGTTGATGTTCTTTCTCACTATTAATTTTATGTAAATGTAGAAAAAATAAAATAAAATTCAATAGAATTGAATTTTTTAAAATCCAATAGTTAAGTGTCTCAAATTTGTTGTCATACAAAAAGATTGTTGTCGAACTTTTTGGGTAGTTTTCTCTAGCCCAAGATGGTGTTGATTTTGAAGCTTTTGTGCCTCTACCTCCGGATGGAGTGTGTTTGTGCCTCTCATGATTTAGGATACTTAAGATAGTTAGATGGCTCTAGATCCTCCCTTGAGTGAACCTATTGCTTGGGTTAATCCTCGTCCCAAGAATAATTGGGCCCATCCTCCTTTTGGTGCAATGATTTGTGCTTAGTGGCCCTATAGTTTTTTACCTTTTTTAATAGTTTGTTGTGAACCCTTGGGCAATGCATACTTATTGGTTGTTGCATTTTATTGTAAACATTTAAATGTTATCTCTTCATTTTTTGATTAATATTATTTGTTAAAATGTTGCCAGTAAATTAAAAAATCTTGCTTGAGGATTTTTTAAATGTATATCGAATGTTTTAATTTGAAATATTAAAGGGTAAGGAACAAAAGAGGACATATAAATTGATCCAAAGTTTTGGGATCAAACTTTGCAAAGATAAATTGTTTCGGACTCAAGAGAATATGTGGCAAAAAAATTAATGGATTGGTGGATGTAAGCTATTGGACACTTCTACTACATACATTTATTCTTTGATCTCTTTCTCTAATGACTAATTCTACAAAGTTAATTCTTTGCGGGGGCTTTCTAATCTAGTGGATGTTTGGTCTAAAAGGTTTAAATGGATGTAGTCTAGTTTCATGAAATCCAAAAAGTCTTTTTTTGTTGGTTGCCAATACATCAAAAGCTTGTTGTTAGTGTTAATTCTTTTCGTATTGAGTCTAAACTATGTTTAGTATGTCGTCAAATGGAGTCATTTTATCATTTGTTTTTTTATTATCCTTTATCTAAACTAATTTGGGTTTGTTTCCTTCCATCCTAGATGTCTTTCTTAAACAAAAGTATCATTGAATGGTGGGATATTGTGTTTGGATTTATCAATTGTGGTGGTTAGCCATCTAAATTTTTCTGCAAGCTTTGGTTAGTTTTCTCTACTGAAATTTGATGGTACAGTTACACTTGGACTGAAAGGAAAAAATATGTGTTTCAAGGACTCATTGGCTTCTCTAAATAAATTATTTTCATTATTTCTTTGCAAGTTAGATTGCAAGTTAAAATAAGTCATGAAGAGGTGAAGAAATTTGTTGAAGAGGGACCCCCTTTTCTAAACATTCACTCCAAAGGAAAAGAACAATGTTGGGGGCATGAATTGTGATCTAGATGGATGGCCTATGCATCAAGTAGGCTCTAAATATACAAGCATGGCTTCCAGATTTACTCCAACAAGCATGGACAAATATTATATTCAAGCTAATAACAAGTAGATTCTTGGTGATGATAGTATTCAATGACGTGGATGGGCTTTAGTAGGTCTTGTGGACAACTCAAACAGTGAGAACATGGATGATGCATCTAATCCTTATCCAGATGTCCCTATTAACACCTATTCAGAATGGTGGAGTAGGGAGTGTATTGATTTAAAAACCAAATCTCTTGAGAATAATGATCATAAATTATATTAAATAAATTGATAACAAGGAAGACTCAAAGGGAAAAAGAAAGGGGGAATAAACTAGTTTTGATATTGTTATTTACCCTTCAATTTTTTGATGGGGGTCTTTTTTCCACTCTATTGGTTTTATGTGATATTGCTATATTTGATGTGGTTTACATTTCTTTTTGATATATCTATGTGAGTTGATCATTCTAGTTTCATTATCCTTGGTTGAACTTATACTCTATTGGAGCCAATTTTGGAACTACTTGTTATTTGTTGCTTTTAAGAGTTATATTTATAAACTTTCATCTAATATGTGTGTGTGTATGTTTGTGTCCTAGAGAGAGAGATTTTGGTAGGAGTGTTGTTTTCTCAATGAATCTAGGAAAGTTTTTAAGAGGAAAGAATTTTATAATTAAGAATTTTTTTCTTACCATCAACTTTTGATAGGTAAACTATGACCATGGGGGTCACACATGTTGGTATTAATATAAAAACATTTCAAAAAACCTTTTCTACCAAAGAAAATGTCTAGCAAAGTAAGAGTTATTCTTTATCTCAAAAAAACACCTACAAACTATTAAGGAAACATATAAGAGAAACTTAAATGCATCTCCAAGAGCCTCTTGTGTATCTAAGGCCTATGAACTACTAGTTTCTATCACTAGAGCTATCTATCGACTCCCTTGCTTACTTTTTTCCCTTCTCCTACTTCATTACTTGCTTGTCATCTTGAATGGATACATTCCAAAGAAAAAAATGGATTGCACAAACAATATTTCTCGTGTACCCTCGAAACTTCCCACCTAGTCCTTTCCCTTTCTCTTTCAACAAGGCATGAAATTCCCCCCAACTCACTTCCAATCAGGCCTTCTCTTACTATGAAAAAATATCATTTGCCTTTGACAAAAAGAAAGCATCATCGATATTAGTTGCCCCTTCATTGAAGTCATATTCCTTAAGGGCCTTCTCTAGCTTGTTCTAAGCAATGTATAGTTTGTTTATGTAATTTTTTTATAAATCCACAACTATTCCCTAATTTCTAAGGAAGTTCATTATGTTGGAGAGAAAGATAGAAGCAATAATGTTATTAAAATGACATTGAGGACATTCCTTCATCAAATCAGGTCCAACAACCTTCTAGATTACACTTTCCATCAATAAGGGTCTAATTATTGAGATCTCCTTAAGTTTTTTCATATCACAATCTTCACTTAACAAGGTTTCCCACTTCCATGGTTGCAAGTATACCTTTAAATTCATAGAGGAGGTCATATTTTGCTTCGAGCACCAAATTTGTGGTTGTGTTGAAGAAGGGAGAAGTGACTTGACTTTAACTAGGCACAAGAAAGCCAAGATTGACACATGAATCCTCCTAATATTAAGATTCCAAACTGATAGTATCACCACATCTTTACCGATTATGAATAGATTCCAACCCATACTTCAAAAAGATCACCATTGTACTCACTTCCAAGCTACAACACCTTACAAGGCTATGGAGGCAATAATAGCAAAGATTTCAACTAAGGCCATTACACCTAGAATCCATCCCATCTCACTGACACAACATCAAGACCTCTATTACCAACTAGGATTCTATTCTTTTATGAATTGTCTTGTGAGACTAGAAGTTTCCTCTATGCCCTAAACTACTTTTCTCTCTGTTGTTTGTCATCTTAGGTTAGGCCTCAATTCCCAGACCCAATGATTGTGCCACAATGCTATTCAAATGAGCTAATGACGAGTCTAACTCAAACCATGTCTTTGATTTTATGTTAATAGTACCCTCTTCTGGATTAGTTATGGGTAAATTATCAAGTAGGTTTATTTCTTGATTACCTTCACGGTAAACTTGTTGTGTTGTGAATTCATCCAAAGAATCTAGAATTGGCCATGCATCCTGAACAACATTTGCTAATCTTTAGTTAGGGGTGTCTCTTTTCCTTGTGGTATTTATGATTATCATTGAATCCCCTTTTGCCTGTATAGATGATAAACTATCAATTTTACATACCTAGATGATGAGCATGAATACTTTAGCCTCTATTTCATTGTTGGTTCTAGATTGAAGCTTTTGGCCCACACAAATCAATTTGCCTTCATTTCAAATTACGCACCCTACCCCTAAAGGGCTAGGATTCACTTTAGAAGAAACATCAAAGTTAATTTGACCCATCCAATTAGAGGCAAAGACCACTGGCAACCAATGTAAAGGTTTCCTTTAGTTGCAATTTTGCTTTCTCCATAGTCTAGAGGAAACCTTAAACCTTTCAGTTTTTAACATTTTCTTATCCCATGAGGTGAAAAAATTATTTGGTAGACTGTATTGGAATCCTTGATTGAACCACTTCTTTGATTGCCACTTCTAAATTTCAAGAAAGGAGAACTTCATCCATTTGACTTCCTTTAAATATCCTTCTATTATATTCCTTCCAAATTTCCCAAATGAGAATTGATGGACTTATAATGGACATAATCATGGTAATACTAAACCTACCTTAATTATTGGCCAAGACCTAAATAATGCTAAGATGTCATTTGGTAGTACCCCATGCAACCTTAGTTTTGTACAAAGTCATTACAAAAACTTAGTCATGAATTCACAACTAACTAGTGGGTGATTAATAGTCTCCTCCCGACAATCACATAAAACACATTTTGAAGGACCAACAAAACTAAGGTGATTGAGTTGATCTGCTTAGATTTTTTGGTAGATCACTACCCAAGCAAAGGAGCCAACTTTAGGCAGGCATGCTTTATTCTAATATAAATTTACAAACCAATCCTTCTTTGGGGAGTAATTATCTACCATCTTATAACCTCGTTTCATTGTATATTGGTTAGTTTAGAGTAGCACTACCTAATTAAGTCTAGGAATTCCTTGATTGAAAACTTTCCTTGTTGCAAAGATCTCCTTCAAACCTAGAATTTGTTCCTCTAGAATGCCCAACCCCCTCGATAATTATATTTCCATTCTAGTTAGCCATTATCCAACCTTTCTTCTAAATAATCATGGACCTTAAAGCCCCACAATGATAGGGTTTCTCTGGCTTCAAATAGCCCTTCTCTATCAGATAGCATTCCATACATGTTCCAAGAATCCTCTCATAAGTTGGTAAAGCATTCATCATGTATCTCCCATGTAATATTATTTATCACCAACAATCTATAAGACAATAAAAAGTTCCACACATGCGAACCTCTTAGAGGGTTGTTAATAGTCAAAATTTTGCTCAGATTAGAATAGTCTAGGTATTTCTTTTGAACAATTTTTGGGCACCTCAAATTTGACTTAGATTATAACCCCTAGATCAATTTGGTGCCAATCACCTTATTCTATAACTCATCGTGTCTTAAACCAACACCCCATCCATCTTTGGAGAGTAGTCTATCTCCCAAGTAATTAATGAAAAATGCTTTCTTTCTTTATTCCCTTGTCATAGAAAAATCCACATGTCTCTTTCTAAAGAGATACAAGATAACTTAGGAATTTTTAAGTTGGACATTAAGTAGATTAGGATATCTAAATTCAAATCTTAGCATGTTATTCTACCAACAAAGGAAATCCAATGACCTTTCCATGATTGCATTCTATTATCGCAAGAGTCCAAAAGAGGATTCCATAATGCTACTTTACTCCTGCCAATAAACAATGGACTACCAAGGTATTAATTCAGGAGCAAACCAATCTTGATACCCAAGATTTTTGAGATCAATTTTTGGATCCTTATAGTTGCAATGACAAAGATTTTTTTATCTATGTTGATAATTTGACCAGAGGCTTTAATGTAGTTATAGATAAGACCTATTTCATTCATTTTGCCCCTTCCTTTGTGGGCTCACCAAAAAGGATTGTGTTGTTTGTAAATTGCTAATGAGCAGTAGGTTTAATGCCTTTTATGACCATGATTCCTCTTGAAACACCATTGAGTGATCCCTCTTAATTAAATGTCGTAAATCTTCTACCATAATGATAAGAAAAAGTGGGATATGGGATCCCCTTGTCTTAATCCTCTTGAAGATTCAAAAAACCTTGCAAGGATCTAGTTGACTAAAATGGAGAAACAAGGACTTGAAATGAACACAAATACCCACTCTAGCCATCATTTACAAAAACCATTTTTTCCTTGATCTTCATGAGAAACCTCTAGTCATCTCTATCATAGGCCTTGCTTGTGTCTAACTTGAATAATATTCTAGTGTTTTTTTAAGACAATGAATGTATAGTTTCATGAGCTATTATTTTTCCATCTAAAACAACTACGTGAAACAAAATTGTTTTGTTCTTCCAAAATGAGAACTAGGACTAGCACTTTCAATCAGTTTTCCATGGCCTTTGAAATAATCTTGTAAATGGTTTTACATAATGAAATCATTGAATGATTTTATTTTCCCTTTTGTAGGGATCATAGCAATAAATGCATTGTTTATCTTTCAACATCTTCCTATGTCTCCTTGGTTATTTCATTGTTGCCAACACATCTTTATGAATTATCTGCCAACATTTACGAAAAATATGTCAAGAAGCCATACAACCCAAGAGCCTTCTCCAAATGGAGTTGGGAAACCATTTACTATTCTATTAGTAGTTAATTTTGTTAATTGGTTACCAATCTTGGAATGTTTTCCAAACGTCCAACCTAATTGATTAAATCTAAACCATCTTGAGTTTTAATAGTTGTTCAAAATATATGATTGCCTCAAACCTTATTTTGGCTGGTTCTTCCAACAACCTCCCATCTTCTACCAAAATGGAGGCAATTTTATTAAGTTTGCACCTAGATTTCACTAAATTATGAAAGAATTTAGTGTTTTTGTCCCCTTCTTTGAGCCATACTTCCCTAGATTTCTACTTCCAAAAGATCTCTTCCCTAGCTAAGGATTTTGAGATCTTGGACATTACTGACTTTTCCTTTTGAAATGTTGCTTGGTCCATTCCTTTGCTAAAAAATTCTTCATTCAAGGTTGTCAGTTTTGTTTCCACTTCTCTTTTTTCATAAAAAAATATTCTTAAAATGGTCCCTATTCCATTGTTTGATGCATTTCTTTCTATATGTTAATTTTTTAAATAAAGAAAACATCTTAGTTCCTTTAATGGAGGGTGCATTCTACCACCAATGCTTCATTATATCCATAAAATTTAGGTTTCTCAAATTTGAAAGGGTCGACAGGAGGGTGACCTTCTTTTACATGTAGCTGAATGAGAAAGTGATTTGAACTAGGAGAGGAAGGATGAGACTCTAATATAGGAAAATTAAATTATGTCAGTTCTTTATGAATAATAATCTATCCAATCTTTCAACAATATTATTGAAATCCATACTTCTTTTTGTCTAGGTATAAGTACCATTTTTTGGGATGCAATACATTGAGTTATTGTTGGATAGAAAGCTTGAAAAGTCCTTTTGGGATTGGGGTTAGAAGATGACTCTGTCTTTCTTGTCATTGCTATCAAAATTTGTATTGAAATCTCTCCCTAGAATAGTGAATTCTATGATAAATGAATTCTAGATATTTTATTCCAGGGCCTCAATTTTAGCATATGCTCTACAAGACCATAGACAGTAAAAATGAAAAAAAACTCATATTTGAATTAAAACTAACTATTTTAGAAATTACCAATTAGCTTCAACTCTTACCATCTTGACATCAACCAATGCTAGAGACCAAATCACTCCCAAGCCATTGGATGTGCCATCTATAAGTACAAACTCTCCTTTCCACATCTTCTATTTGTTTAGTAATTTTCTACCTTCCTCTAATCCCAACTTATTTTATTGTATAAGAATCAAGTCCGTCTTAGAGGAATCAATTTGATTCTTAGTTAAGCATCTTTTATTAGGGGCATTTAAGCCCCTAACATTCCATGAAATGATTCTCATTCCTCTATGGGAAGGGTCTTTCCCTTTCTTGATCTCAAGATTCATTTAAGGTAATTTCATCCGACCAGTCTTCTAAGGACCTTGTTTGGAGGGTGTCCCTTCTTTCTTGATTTTCTACAATTTTCTCTAGATTTCCATGACTAAGATATGCTTATGGTTCTTATGTGGATGCCAATGCCTCTTAAATTTTGTTTTCCTCTACAAGTGCATGTAATTCTTCCCTTACTTCTTCCATGTATATTATATTCTCTTCACTACAACAATCTTCTTCTTCTTCTTCTTGTCTAGTGATACCAAATTCCTTCAATGCTAAGTTAAAGTTTGACAAATGCTTAACTATATTTGAATCAAAATCAAGACTCTTTGCTAGATTTCTTGGATCTGTCATCTCTTCTATAACTTTCTTTATAAAACTTTGATTTCTTTGTTCCTTTGAATTAAATTCTCCCTTGTACATTGTGTGTCATTCATCTTAGTATTGTTCCTGGGGTTTCTTCTTTCTCATAGTCTTTGGCTTGATGACCCAAATTTGAACAGATCTCACAACTCATTGTAGATCCCTTTAATTTCCACCCATTGCAACCAAACACTAGAGGATGATTTCAAGCTAGTAGATACTTTGGTATTGGTTTCAAAAGGTCTACCATTATACAAATCCTAACAAAGCTTCTTGCATTACTTTCTAATGCTTCCTCATCCACTTCTATGAAAGAATTGTTATGTCGTAAAAAGTTTCCCTAGGACTTTTTACCTCTTAGTTTAGCTCCTAGGTCCCCTTAATTTAATCATGCATGTTTAAAACTCAACCTGGATCAATTCCCCCTGAAACCCATGTTAAATGGGGCTTAGGGGTCCACATTTAATGTTAATCGTGACTTAAATCATGCCTTGGGACTTGGGCACCTGCGCACTAGTCTAGGCTGATTTGTCAGGACCTAAATTAAAGTTTGTCAGCATAGGACCTTTAGAAAGGTTTCCCTCTGCCAGCCTTTTAAAATTGAATTACAAATGTTATCTAGAATGCATATATAAACATGTTTAGGGCTTCATTTTACACCTAGATGGATAATGCAAACTTGTGATATTGAGCTAAGGGATTTCAAGGCATTCATTTGTTGCAAGTATGTGCTAACCAGTGTTGTCTTTGATATCAACATATATGTGTTGTCATTGGTGTCAACTGTGCTCTTATTTTGTTACTTTCTTGTGATGAATATTGATTTGCATAAGTCCTGAAGATCATGAGAATATGTTTCTAATATTGAGTTTCCAAGTGCTTTTGAGAAAATTTGCCCTCCTAGTGGAAATAGTGTGTCACAGAGTATCTTGGTTTGCTGATGAACAGTTCACTATTTTGCTCCACATATCCTATAGATTGAATATCTTTGTCTGTAGTTTGGAAGTTATTTAAAGGGAAGTCTTTAGATGCTATATTCCAAATTTGAGACTCTGGTATGAAGATTTGAGAGAGTTCTATTCACCAGAGTAAAAACTATTTTTTTGTGCATTCAATGGTGACAGGGAGAAAGTATTTTGCTCTGCATTCCTTCACATTGAAGTATTATGGTCTGCAGTTCTAAGAGTTAAGTCGGGATGATGTTATGTGCCTTCAAATCAAATGGTTCATGATTTGGTGGTCTGCAAGTGATCTTTTCTTTATGATAGTGGCCGACAGTGTTGTTTAAGTGCTCCAATTTGAAGAATCTTCTTGACAAAGTGGTTAGAGGTGAGGATGTTCTTGGTGATTACAATGTGCTTGTGGATGTCTCCTAATCATGTTCCTACCTTCTGATTGGTTTGTAAAGAGTAATTTGGATCGTTAATGAAGACTATTCCTAAAGACTTAGTGTTAACTTTAAGTCTTGGCCGACTTGGTTGTTTTCACTACTTGCGAAGATGCATTGAAGATTGTGGAAGCATGTTGTAGTGTGGAAGATTGTACTTGAGTCCTAGCTAAGGCATAACGTGTTCTGCATACATCTTTTCTTTAGCTATTTTTGTTTAGGTCCAAACCTATTTCTATGTATGTTTGTAATGCTGACCTTGGAGATTGCTCCAATGGTTGATGAATGTAATGCTGACCTTGATGTACATTCCAAGGTTGATGAATTGTATAAAATCATGTAATGAAGTTGTGAAAAAGATGACCTTGAGCGAAAATGCGAAGATAAGTGAATAAGTGTAAGAAGAACAAAGCAGAGGAGTTATATTATGCTTCAATGGAACTGAACTCAGGCATGGAGTAGATGCTATTAAATCAGTTCACAAACCTTTAGCAGTGAGCCACCCCTTGGCAGTGAGCCCTAACTTTTGCAGTGAGAATTTTGGGTAGTGAGCCCTAAGGTAGTGAGCCTCTAATTTTGGTATTGCTATAACATATTATTTTGTGAGCTAACACTCACCGTGGTTTTTCCCTTATAGGATTTTCCACGTAAAAATTTGGTGTCACATGTGTTGAATGTGCAATTGTGCTTAAGTTTCTAATTTCATGCTTTCATGGTTAAATCATAATAACAGTGATTAATTGATTGATGTGTTGATGTCTATAAGAAGTTAAGTTTTGGTGACAACTGATTCACCCCCCTCTCAGTTGTCTTGTGCATTTCAACATCATTATGTTGCAGAGAAGAATTATGTTGTTATTGTGTTTGTTTGTTGTAGATTTGGATTCATCAATCAACTCCTCATGGCTTGAAGGATCTTCATCTCCGTGAGGGCTTCACCTCTAAGGTGACATGATCCATTGTGCTTCAATCATTTTATTTCATCATTGCTTTGGCCTCTACCCTCCCTTGGGCACACACTCTATCTAACAATGGTGTTGGAAGGCTTGAATGCAATTCCAGGGCTTGACTGAGGCAAGCTCCCTAAACACCACAAACCCCAAACCCCTCTCTTTGTGATTGCAGGTTACAAGTGCAGGATTTGGCAAAGTGGAGTTATAGAGAAGCAAAGCAAAGGATATAGATTCAGGATCTAAGGAAAAGTTGCTATAAATCCCTACTAGACTAGGGCACCTGCCTCGTAGTCCTCCTAATAGGATTCATCCTGAAAGTAGGATCAAGATATCATCTGACACACCTCTCTGTTCCAGATCTATAGAAAAACTGCCCTGTTGGACTAGGGCGCCCGCCCCATTGTCCTTGAAGTCTTCACCTCTAGAAATCCAACTTCTAGTGAGTTTCTATTCCTTCTTGAGTGTCTTCCTGTGCGATGATCTATAGCAGTTTATTCCTCTATACCTGATTTCATTATAATTAGGGTTTGAGGCTTATCGAATCTAAGGTTTGACAAATCTTTCAATCTAATAAATCTTTCCATATCATTCCTGAGTACACCAACCTATAACTGAGTCCTCTCCATCTGTAGTGACTTGGATCGGTTGTTGTCCTTGAGTGTTATTGTGAAATGAGGGTTTGATTTGATAGATCTTGACACTATTCATCATCTTTCCCACTTTTCATATATAACATTTTGGTGAACCCATGTTTTTATTGAACTTGCATCTTTTTGAGTGTTGTAATCAATCATTTCATTCATTCATATCATATTTATCATCTTGCATTAGAAAATTTTTCATACATCTGAAAAAATTGGAAAAAACAAGCATTCTAGGCTTGCATTAAGACATAGTTTTGTATATTTTGCATTGCATATCATAAAAACATTTAATTTTATGATTTTTACATCATATCTGATATTTATTATAGTAATTCATCATTAATTCATATCAAACCTTGCATTTACAAGATTTATTTTCTAGGGTTTTGCTTAAAAAGTTGCATTTTTCACATAACCTAGTCTTAGCAAAAACTAGGGTTTGTAGACAAAATTTCATTTTTAGATTTTGCTACTCCTTTTAAACATTCATTCAAATCTGATTTTGAATTGTAGTGTTGGATCATAGTGCATACTTTTGCATCCTAGCTTTGAAACTTTCACTTTTTGCATTTACACATTATGTATTTCAACAAAAATAACTACCTTCATCCTTTGATTGTGCATTAAGCATTATAGGACTTTGGCATCCTTCTTGCATCAGATCTAAGATATTTTACACAATTATATTCCATTCGTTCATCATTTTGCATAGTCTCATAACATTTATTTTGTGCATTTACATTGAAAAAAACAAAAAAAATCAAGCATTTTAGGCTCATAAACAAGCATAGTTTTGCATTGTTTCATTGCATATGTCATAAATATCTTTCAATTATGATATTACATTAATTTTAAGCATATTTTGATTGTCATTTGAAAAATTTGCATCATTTCATACTCTACTTTGGAAATCTCACATGTTTGTAATTACACAATGTGTATTTCAACATAAGCAATTGAACCTCTCTCTAATATTTCTTTGTAAGAAATCTTAAAAGTGGTCCATACTACCTTGTGTACAGCACTCTTTACATCTTAATCACTCCATTTTTAAGGACACTAGTGTGTTTTTGTTCTTGGTAACAAGTTTCAAAAACCCGATTTCCTCAAACTAGTGTTGTGGTGTACAAAAGTCTCTCATATTAGTTATATTTGATAAATGAAAAGATCTTATTCTGCATTGCTATTCCAAGATATTCTATTATGGCATCTTCATCTCATTTTTCTTTGGTATCTTTACATGCATATATCAAAGACTTTGAAATTTTCTACAAATTCCTTAATATGAATCCTCATGTTCTCACTCATATACACTCCATGTATCATAAGGATATATTTGCATGCTCTTCATTTGAAATCCTTGATTATGTATCTGATTTTGACAATTTCATAGCTCTCATGGATACTTACCCTTCGGTATTAGAAGATCTAACCGAATACATCTCCATGAAAGCTCATGAGAAAGATGAGTGTGAAAGTTTTTCTTCTATTAATGACTTGGAACTAATATCTAAAGTATATGGTGATGATGACGAGCCCATGAGTTACCCTATTCCTCCTTTAATTGAATATTCAAACACCTTGGACATCACTAAGGAAGTGAAGACCTTTGATCTTTCTCCTTTGGATGAATGTTCAAGAACCTTCGATATCTCTAAGGATGTGAAGACCTTGGATAACCCCCCTCTGGTTGCATATTCAAATGCTTTGGACATCACAATCAACAATTCCTTTAACAATACTTTTCCTTACCTATCTTCCAATGCTCGCCCTTTAAAAGATGAAGCATTGGTGGATAAAGAAAGTTTCCTCACATTAAATTCTATAGGGATGAATGTCGAGCTTAATCAAAATCAAAGCAATGTTAATTCAATTACCTTTAATAGGTTTCTTCCACCCACTAAGGGTTTACTAGAAAAGTGTATTAATATTCCTAAGATGATTATGCAAGGGGCACCTAATGCACCTTCTTGCCTAAAACCGGCGATGACGGTTCAAGGTGATCAAAAACCACCTCGACCCAAGATTATAATCTAAATTATGCAATACAAATCACTCAAAGGAATCAAGGTGTTCAAAATGTGTCACAACAACCACATTACAATGTGATTTCTCACACATACAACACCTGTAATAACAAGAAAAGAAAGAAAGCACCACATGTGCCTGTCTCTCTTCCATCTTCTCAACCTGTGCTTCCTCCACAACCTTGTCTTACTCATAAAGGTGGACAAGATTATGATATTGTTGAGCAGCTTTGTGCTAATCCTACTAAGATCTCTCTTTGGGAACTCATACAAACATATCCTACATACCACATAATGCTCCAAGAAGCTTTACAAAAGGTGATTGTACCACCTATTGTTAAGTTGAACGATGTAGCAGATCTATTAGATTGTATGCATGTGACAAAAATAGATATTATGTTTCAACCACATGAATTACCGTCAATTAAGGTTCAAAATGAAAATGATCCACTTATAATATTTGTCACAATAGATAAAAACTTGATAAAGTGAGTTACGATTGACAATGGATCGACTCTTAATGTTTGTGGCATTGACTTACTACGTAGAATCAAGATTGACACTTCTTTAATCAAACTGAATAGGATTAGCATTCGTGGCTTTGATAATGTTGGTAGACAATCCTTGGGTACCATAACTCTACCCATAAAGGTTGGACCTGTGACATTATTTGCCCTTTTTCATGTCATGCCTAGTTCACTTTCATATAATATGATTCTCAGTAGATCGTGGATTGATGCCATGGGGACATTTCCATCTACCCTTCATCAATCAATAAAGTTTATTTATGAAAACAAACTTCACACCATTGAAGCTGATCCTGATCTGAATAATTGTTTACATATTGAAACACGAAAAATAAGTTAACAATCATATGTGTCTAAATAACTTACGAGTTGATTCATCAACACATCTTGCCACAAATAATGTTGTGTAAGACTCTAAACCATTGAATGCACTTTTTGGTGATGATTGGGGTTCATTAGATTTTACTCCTTTTACGGGGTAATATAAACTTAATAACTCTAATCCTGACACATCAAAAGTCACATTGATCTCATCCAAGCAATCTTTGGAAACACCTAAGAAACCCAAAGTCTCCCTGGTAGAAAACAAAGACAATACTCTTACTTATACTACAGATTGTGAGACCTACAAGGCCTCACCATCTTCTAAAGAAATGGACTCTCTCTATGGTCATGGATTTCAAATTTTGTATAAAAATTGTGACTACATAGGCAATCGTTGTGGTGTAAATCAACAAGGAATCAAAGTACCTTTAAAAGTTGCTAGAATTAACTACACGACCGGTATTGGATGTCATTCTTTGAAGGCCACCAAAGCCTACCATCGTCCTAAACTTAATGTTAATACAATATCAAGAAGACCAAAAATTAATGTGATACATCCTGCGCTGATAGACATGGATTGTCCGTGAGGAAATATCCCATTGAATTAGGTAAGTATTTCTCCACCCTTTAGCCACACTCGATGTAGCACCTATTCTATTTTCTCTCAAGGGTGGCCTCCTCCTAGATATATATTTGTTAGCATTATGTTGTGTTATGTGTTGTTTAGGTCTCTTAGGATGACCCTTGATACTCTTGTAAGGTCAAGGATACCGGGAGACCACCTATGTTGTGACCCTTCTTCTATTTGTTTCATCATTCTTCTATTCTTCTATTCTCTATTTTATTGTTGTGTGTCGTGCCTTAGGGGCATAGCATTACGGAGGCCATTTTGGGGGCATCCTCCTACGTGCTGTTCCTAAGGCACTTTGTCTCCTCTCTCATTTTTATTGTTTCCATTCTTTCGTGATTCTACCTAGTTGGCAGATGATGAAAAACAAATAAATATTGATAAGAACTGTGTGTCCCTTCAGCAAGTAAGCAAAAATGGACCCAATCCATATATGAAGATGGGGTTGATATAAATATCCGATGCTTGACTAGTAGAATCACTTTGTGTGATATATCATGTTGTCATATCTCTTTTAACAAACCTTTGCAATACAACTTCTCCGTGCACTTTGGATGGTTTTGTATCTCACCTTGTTGTTTGGTTCGGTTCTAAGATATCTGCAGTATAAGCCCAATGGCTATACTCAGTTCTGAACCTACAAGTGTAGCCTTGGTTCTTTGATGTAATTTGATTTATGCATAGCTTACATGATTTGGTTATTATCTTAGAATAAGATGTTCAAACCTTATCTCTTATTGATTATCTCAACAATTCATATCAATGTGTTTGTGGGAATATTCGGCGATCGTAGCACATGTCACCTCGGGGGCATGGGCTTTGCGAGAGCTCTTGTTCCCTTGCATGTTTTCTCTCTACCTTAATGTGCTTGATACCCACAAATGGTATCAACCACCTTAAGGTGGGGGCATATATAGGTATCTGTCTGATTATTTTGGCACTAACAAAGCGTGTTTGAAAGTCCTCACCGTGAGGCGGGATGGTGTATATCTTGAGCTAGTGCACATCCTTATTTAAATTGCAATAAAAAAGCCCTCTCTGTGAGGCGGGATGATGTATCTCTTGAGCTAGTGCGTATCCTTTTATACAAAGCCCTTACACGGAAGGCAAGATGGTGTATCTCTTGAGCTAGTGCACATCCTTTTATACAAAGTCCTCTATGGAGGTAGGGTTGCATCTTGAGTCATCCTCCCTTAAGCGTGTCTTTGGTGGTTTTGGTAGCATAGCTCAACCGTCAGGTGTGTTTGGCGTGTTTTAGATCATGGGACTTAGCAATAAGCTCCTTCCATCGCTCATGTTTTCTATGTATAAGACATATAGTATGTCTATAGCATGCTATGCAGCGCTCGTGTATTATGTGTTTCTTCCTTGCATGTTTGTTGTGTCTTCTCCCAAGTGTGGTCTAAAGGCATGTGGTGATGAGCCCCCTCCACGTTCGGATCTTTGTTTGGCGTGTCTTCCCCTGACTGTGGTCTAAAGGTGCGTGGAGATGAGCCCTCTCCACATTCGGGTCTTTGTTTTGCGTGTTTTTGGTAGTCTAAAGGCGTGTGGCGATGAGCCCTGTTTGCCCCTTAGTTAGGATTTTATTTCATCTATGAAATTTTATATCAATGTATTCTTTGTGTTTTGTGTGACTGCTCTCATGTCTTCATCGTGTATTATGTGCTTCCACTGTATTCTCTGTGTTTTGCGTGCTTCTTACTATCTTCATTGTGTCTTGTGTGTCTTCAATGTGTCTTCTAGTGATTACCTAAGATTGGGGGCTAGAAATAGTCTTCCAATCTTTGTGTATGCCTTAGCTTCATGTGCCTGGCATGTTTGATGTGTTTTTGACCGTACTTTAATGTATGTATGGGTCATAAGATCATACATAGATTAAAGTGGGGGCTAAATGTTATGTCATAAAAAGTTTCCCTATGACTTTTTACCCCTACTTTAGCTCCTAGGTCCCCTTAATTTAATCATGCATGTTTAAAACTCATCTCAGAGCAATTCCCTCCAAAACCCATGTCAAATGGGGCTTAGGGGTCCACATTTAATGTTAATTGTGACTCAAATCATGCCTTGGGACTTAGGCACCCATGCTCTAGTCCAGGCTGATTTGCCAGGACCTAAATTAAAGGTTGTCGGCATAGGACCTTTAGAAAGGTTTCCCTATGTCGGCCTTTTTGAATTTGAATTATGAATGTTAGTGAGAATGCATAGATAAACATGTTTAGGGCTTCATTTTACACCTAGATGGATAACGTGAACTTGTGATATTGAGCTAAGAGATTTCAAGGCATTCATTGTGTTGCAGAGCAAAATTGTGTTGTTATTGTGTTTTTTTGTTGCAGATTTGGCTTCATCAATCAATCTCCTCATGGCTTCAAGGATCTTCATCTCTATGAGGGCTTCACCTCTAAGGTGACATCCATTTGTGCTTCAATCATTTTATTTCATCATTACTTTGGCATCTTCCCTCCCTTGGGCATGCACTCTAACAATGGTGTTGAAAGGCTTGAATGCCATTCTAGGGCTTGACTAAGGCAAGCTCCTAAACACCACAACCCCCAAACCCCTCTCTTTGTGATTGCAGGTTATAGGTGCGGGATTTGGCGAAGTGGAGTTGTAGAGAAGCAAAGTAGAGGATAGAGATTCGAGATCTAAGGAAAAGTTGCTATAAATCTACCCTACTGGACTATGGCGCTTGCCCTATAGTCCTCCCAACAGGATTCATCTTGAAAGTAGGATCAGGATATCATCCGACACACCTCTCTGTTCTAGATCTATAGAAAAACTGCCCTATTGGACTAAGGCATCCACCCCATTGTCCCTAAATTCTTTGCCTCCAGAAATCCAAATTATGACGAGTTTCTATTCCTTCTTGAGTGTCTTCCTATGCAGTGATCTATAGCAGTTTATTCATCTGTACCCAATTTCATTATAATTAGGGTTTGATGCTTATCGAATCTAGGTTTGACAAATCTTTCAATCTAATCAATCTTTCCATATCATTCCTGAGTATACCAACTTGTAGCTGAGTCCTCTCCATCTGTAGTGACTTGGCTTAGTTGTTGTCCTTGAGTATTATTGTGAAAGGAGGGTTTGATTTGATAGATCTTGACACTATTCATCATCTTTCCCACTTTTCATATATAACAAGAACCCGTGCTTTTACCAATTGAGGATACAAATTTTGATCCTAGTATTTTGTAGGAAGGTTGTACAATATTTTCCATATTGGAGTTTGTTGCTTTGCATCCAAATTACTAATTAATTATGGTGCTTTTTTCTCATTATGATATCTTTATGTTGGCTAAGATGTATGTTACAAGCCTTATTTGTTGTGTTGTTCACCAAAAGCTTTGCACTTGTGTTGCTTTTGTTTGTGGTGTTGTTTGGTGTTATTTATCCTCTCCCACCTCTTCCCTCTATTTGGCAGTGCCTCATTTTGTGTCATAGTGCCTCCTTAAACCTTGTCGTGACCTTTTGTTGCTTGTCCTGCTTGTAAGTTATTATTGCATGGTCCCCTCACATTGCTATTATTATCATAGGGGTTCATACTCTATTTGTTAGTCTTGTTTCTCCCTTTGTAGTAGTTGTTCTCATCTGCAGTAACTGTTTTTGGTTTGTGGTGAGTGCTCTTTATGTTTTGAGAACATTTTATAGATTTGTAATGGATTGTACCCCTCTTGGCAATCACTCCACTTTACAGTTGTCATAGTTGCCTTGGTTTATCTTGCGATAATTCTCATCCTTCCTAGCAGTGTAATCCTTGCCTATAATGGCCCATCTTTAGTCAAAGGTAATTTTGTGGGCACATGGTGGTCGGTGTTACTTATGGTTGCTCATGTTCCTATTACAATATATAAGGTGATTTGTATCTATGCAAGGGATTTTTAGCTTTATTGTAGTAGTGTGGTAATGGTCGCTTCATGATGCCTTAACATTTTTGTTCATCCAAGGTAGTTATTCATCATCCTAGTGTTTTTTTCTTTATACTCCATGCCATTTACCATTTGATGCTCCCTACTCCTAGATCGATGAATGATATTCAAATGAGGTTTTAAATGTTAAGTTACCCCATTGTCCACCATTCATATCACCTACCATGATCTAGTGCTTTAAGTTTGTAGGGCAACCTAGTTGGTGGTTGTTGAATCTCTTCACCATTTAATGGTTTGTCCTTGATCTCTCTTGGGAACCCACATGTTGTTGCCAGGTTTGGATTAGATATTATCTTGATCCATGTGCACAATCGCAGTGGGCTTGTTTATTTCAATTTTTCATCTCATTAGCGTGATGGTGTGTTTAATGTTGATCTGATTAGATATTATCTTGATCCATGTGCACAATCGCAGTGGGCTTGTTTATTTCAATTTTTCATCTCATTAGCGTGATGGTGTGTTTAATGTTGATCTGATTAGTGGGCGATCTCAAAGAAGTTTCATGTGTGGTTTCATGGTTTCTCCTTTGCCTTGGGGCATCCTAGAGATTTGCATTAATGATGTCATGTCCTAAGATCACCTCTAGTATGATCTTATATGATCCCACGTGACATCCTAGCAGGGTATTGTCTATATCCAATAGGCAATGAGGCGACATGAATTTGATTTTCCCTCCAATGTCTAAATCCAAATGCTACTTTGGATCTACGATAGACAACTTAGAGGGGGGGTGAATCAGTCATCACAAAAAACTTTCTTTGCTTTTAACACTTAAATCCTTCTTGTGTTTCAACAACATAAAATAATTTAATCATGGAAGCACAATACAATAATTCAAGAGCAGAAACACATTAGCACATATGACACCAAGATTTTAACATGGAAAACCCGGTTAAGGGAAAAACCACGGGGTGACTAACCCAAGATTGTATTCTCTGTTAAAAGAATAAGAAGAACAAAATGGCACTTGCCAATTAGGGCTCACTGCCCAAGCACACTGCTCACAAGAGGCCCACTGCCTACAAGAGACACACTGTCTATAGAATGATAATATAAATATTACATACTTGAACTGGTAATTAGCATCTTCACCATGCTTGAGACAGTTCCATTTAAGCTCAACACTTCTGCTCTGCTTTTCGTTCTTCCCCTTTCTACCACACTCTTATCTTCCCCAAGGATACTTTGAAATGACTTCACAACTCTTATTTATACAAGACATCAACTTTGGGATAATCATCAAAGTCAGCACAAAACATACAAAGCAAATACACAAATACAACTTGATTTGTTACAAGATCTTCATGCGTATCATCACACTGTCGGCCACACATATCTGGGACTTCAATCTTCTTATAGGGACACACCATACTTCGTAGAATATCTTCAAGATCATCCGCAAGATGTGTAAGACATCCGATCAGCCAAGATTAGGAAGAATATCATCATCCGGTGGTAAATCTTCAATTACGAGCTCAATCTTCAATGAGGACCGCCAACATGAACTGGACACAATCTAGAGACCCCCACAAGCTTGTCTGAATCACCAAGGACATCCACACCACTTCTACTCACTGAAATCATTCGCATCTTCATTCAGAACCTCAAGAACATAGTCTGTCATCACTGTCACATTAGAGTAAAATCTTGTGGACCTCCAGACCATGAACCAATTGAGTTGTCAATTCACATTGGCTTTCTAAACACTCTACCAAATCCGTAAAGCAAGATATTGCATTTTTGGATCTCACCAGATCTATTTGTGTCACTCTGTCACCTCTGAACAGCTGTCAGAACCAGTTTTACTCATATGGCCATAACTTCTTCAAATCTTCATACGAACCTCTAAAATCTTGACTGGATCATCTTTAGACACATATCTACAAACCCTTTGATACACATCCTCTAATCTTCATCTATCTGGGATCTTCACTTCATAGAGCTTCACTATCTTCACTGTTCTTCTTTGTTTCTGATAGGACTAATTTTCTCAACATCCTTAGCACATAGCTCATCCAATCCTTGACATTAATGCAATAGGAGTATGTTGACATCAATGACAACACCGGTTAGGCCCATACTTGCAACAATCTCCCCCTTTGTCATTGATGGCAACATATGATGTGAAAAATTGTTTTAACCATCAAGACAAGAACTTCTCCTCACTGACTGACATAGCTCCCCCTATCAACAACAACCATTCTCATGTCTTCTCTTCCTTTACTACTCCCCCTTTGATCATAAACCACTTTTTTGTTTTTCACATGTCTTCTCTCCCCCTTTGACATCAATGGCAAAGGGCACATACTTGCATCAATCTTCTAAATCATAGAGGCTGCTCCCCCTGAGTAGCAGCTTCCTATCATCAATCCAGACTACAAGATATGACTGTGAGATCCACTAGACTGATGCACATTAGTGCACCTTAATTCAGAATCGGAGGGGTAATAACCCCTAACTTCTCCCTGAGATACTTAAAAGAGTCCTTAGGTAGAGGTTTAGTAAAAATGTTTGCAATCTAATCCTTGAAGGGCACAAACTCCAATCTGACTTCATTCTTGTTCACCTGCTCTCTCAAAAAGTGAAACTTGATGGATATATGTTTTGTTTTTGAAAGCAACACTAGATTTTTTGATATATTTATTGCACTTGAATTATCACAGAAGATTGTGATAGGTTCCTCATACTCCACTTTGATGTCTCTTAGCATTTGCTTCATCCACAATACTTGAGTGCAACTACCTGCTGCTGCAATATATTTTGCTTCTGCAGTGGACAAAGATATTGCCTCTTGTTTCTTGCTCAGCCAAGAAACCAATCTTTTCCCTAAAAAGAATGCACCACCACCGGTACTCTTCCGGTCATCCACTTCTCTTGCCCAATCCGCATATGTATATGCATGAAGAGAGAAATCACGATCCCTAGGATACCATAAACCATACTCAACTGTTCCCTTTATATATCTGAGAATTCTCTTGATTACCATGACATGAGATTCTCTAGGATCAGCTTGGAATCTAGAAACAAGACCAACAACATTCATGATGTCAGGTCTAGTTTGAGTAAGATACAGTAGTCCTCCAATCATTGACCTGTACTTTTTCTGATCAGCCTTAGGAGATTCATCATCTTTGCTCAGTTTACATCCAGTTGCCATGGGAGTATTCATTGGTTTTGAATCTTCCATCCCAAATTTCTTCAACAATTCTTTCACATATTTAGTTTGTGATATGAAGATTCCTTTCTTTGTTTGAGTGATTTGCAGACGCAAGAAGAAATTCATTTCCCCAAACATAGACATCTCAAATTCACTTTTCATTTGATTTGTAAAGGTTTTGCACATACTATCTCTTCCTCCAAAAATGATATCATCAACAAATACTTCAACAATCAAAATATTTTTATTATCAATCTTGAAGTACAAGTTACTATGAGTAGTACCTTTGTTGAAACCAATCTTTAAAAGATGTTTATCCAATCTTTCATACCAGGCCCTTGGGGCTTGTTTGAGTCCATACAATTCTTTCTTCAACTTGCAGACTATATCACCATGATCAGGCAATTGAAATCCATCCGGTTGCTCAATGTATACTTCTTCCAAGTCACCATTGAGGAAGGCAGACTTGACATCCATCTAATATACTTTGAAATCCTTGAAGGCAGCAAAAGTAAGAAATAATCTAACTGCTTCAATTCTTGCCACCGGAGCAAAAGTTTTTTCAAAATCAACTCCTTCTACTTGAGAATAACCCTTGCAGACCAATCTGGCTTTGTTTCTGACTACTTCACCATCTTCATTCAGTTTTTTCCGGAAGACCCATTTGATTCCAATCAGATTTTTATTTCTAGGTCTATGAACAAGATCCTAAGTGTGATTTTTCTCAACCTGCATCAATTCTTCCTCCATTGCTTTGGCCCAGCTTTCATCATTGCATGCTTCATTTACTATTTTTGGTTCAATCTTTGAAATTAGATAATACTTTTCTGAATTTTGAGCAATCTTTCTTCTTGTTTGAACACCTTTGCTTCTATCACCTATGATCTGGTCTTCAGAATGATTCAGTCTTACATACCTAGGAGTTTTGGGAATTTATTGCACTTCTATTTCTTAGATAGGTTCATTCAAGCTTATCTCTTCTTCCTGTATTTCAGGATTCTCCACATTAGTTTGGATCTAAATTTTAGAAGGGGCTTGAACTTCTTGAATAAAAACATCATTCTGATCATCTTCTTCATATTCATAAAACCGTGAGGGTTTTTCAACGCCTTCATCAACTTTCACATATGTACTTTCTATAATCTTTCTCAATCTTTTGTTATAACACCGATATGCTTTGCTTTGAGTAGAATAACCCAAGAATATTCCTTCATCACTTCTAGCATCAAATTTTCTAAGGTCTTCATCTCTTTTAATGTAACATTTGCTACCAAAGACTCTGAAATACTTCACAGTAGGAGTGATGCCAAAACAAAGTTCATAAGGGGTCTTACCAGTATTGCTTCTGATTTGTACTTGATTAAGAGTATAGACAGCGGTGCTTACAACTTATATCTAGTAGATCTTAGGAACATTTGCCTCCATCATCATGGTTCTAGATGCTTCCTGGATGGTCCAGTTCTTTTTTTCCACTACTCCATTCTGTTGTGGAGTCCTTGGAGTAGATAACTGTCTTTTTATCCCATGTTTCTCACAGAATTCTATGAACTCTCCGGATGTGAATTCTCCACCTCTATCAGACCTAAGACATTTTATGTTTAACCCGGTTTCATTCTCTAACATAGCCTTGAATATTTTTAATTTCTCAAGAGCCTCTGATTTTTCTTTCAGGAAAGTTACCCACATCATCCGAGAATAGTCATCAATTAGTAACATGAAATATCTATCACCTTGCAAACTCTTGATTCTTGCCCGTCCACATAGATCAATATGTACTAAGTCCAACAATCTGGTAGAAGATTGTTCCTTACTTTTGAATGTGACTCTACTCTGCTTACCCAATTGACATTCTTTGCACAAACTGTTAGTAGGCTTTACCAATCTTGGAAGATCTCTTACAACCTGAGTATTGCTTATCTTGATGATGTTATCAAAATTTACATGACACATTCTCCTATGCCACAATCAACTCTGATCAATTTGAACAAATAAACAACTTTTTCTAGTACCAACCAAGTGGAATATGTTACCTTTTGTTTGAGTACCGGATGCAATCTCTGTTCCAGAACTTTCAAAGATTTTACATTTTCTATTTTTAAATCAGATATCATATCCTTTGTCCACCAATTTCTCGACACTGAGAAGATTATGCTTGAGGCCTTCAACATACTACATCATTGGTTTTATTCTTTCCATCAAAAGAAATAGTTCCTCTACCTCTGATTCTGCCAACAAAATTATCACCAAATTTTACAACTCCTCCATATCTTTCCAGATCTATGAACTTATTTTTATCACCAATCATATGGTGGGAGCATCCATTGTCAATGACCCATTCATCCTTCTCTTCAATTTGAGCAGCCAGAGCTCTTTCTATTTGTTTATGATTGACAGATTCACTGGGCAATGGATCTTCTTCCTTGATGGCAATAAACACCCAGTCACTTCCAGATTTGTTTCCTGTCTCTGATTTATCATTTGTTACTCCTTCATCATCATCATCTTCATGAACATAGTAACATTTCTTTTGGAATCTTGATTTAATTGGATTTGTCCTTGAAAATCTTTCTAGACACCTTGAAGCAAAATGACCAATCTTGTTGTAGTTGAAACATTTAAAGGCAATTTTCCTTCATACTTACCGGATCCTCTTGGTAGTATTTTTGCAATAAGGGCTTCAAGTTGAGCAGCTTCTGCTTCATCTTCTTCCAGATCTTTTCTTGCTTTTTCATACCATGATAGTTTCTTTGAGGAGTTCTCTCATGGAGCATACCTTTGTTTACCTTTTACAGAGGCACTAGCTTTGAATGCAAATTCAGTCTTGGGGGGTGCATCTCCAAACTCAGCCAATTCAAATGCAACCAATTTTCCAACCAATTGATCTCTTGTGATATTTGATAAAGATCTAAATTCTTCAATAGCAACAGCCTTGTGTTTGTAAGCAAGAGGTAGGGATTTAAGAACTTTAGCAATAATCTCATCTTCATCCAAGGTTCCACCAGCACACCTAATGCCACAAACAAGCTCATTTACTTTTGGCATAAATGTAGTGATATTCTCATCTTCATTCATCTTCAGGTTTTCAAATTTTCCTTTCAAACATTGTAAGTGACATTCCATGCGGCTTTTCCAAAGAGTGTAATTAGTTCCATCAAACCTCGAACTATCCTTCTTGTAGAAAGACATCCTAGATCTCCTCAAGCGATTAAGCTCCTTTTAGAGAACTTGGCTCTGATACCAATTGTTAGATTTACGATAGACAACTGAGAAGGGGGGGTTGAATCAGTTGTCACAAAACTTTCTTTGCTTTTAACACTTAAATCCTTCTTGTGTTTCAACAACATAAAATAGTTTAATCATGGAAGCACAATACAATAATTCGAGAGTAGAAACACATTAGCACATATGACACCAAGATTTTAACGTGGAAAACTCGGTTAAGGGAAAAACCACGGGGTGACTAACCCAAGATTGTATTCTCTGTTAAAAGAATAAGAAGAACAAAATGGCACTTGCCAATTAGGGCTCACTGCCTGAGCACATTGCTCACAAGAGGCCCACTACCTAAAAGAGACACACTATCTACAGAATGATAATATAAATATTACATACTTGAACTGGTAATTAGCATCTTCACCATGCTTGAGACAGTTCCATTTAAGCTCAACACTTCTGCTCTGCTTTTTGTTCTTCTCCTTTCTACCACACTCTCATCTTCCCCAAGGATACTTTGAAATGACTTCACAACTCTTATTTATACAAGACATCGACTTTGGGATAATCATCAAAGTCATCACAAAACATACAAAGCAAATACACAAATACAAATTGATTTGTTATAAGATCTTCATTCGTATCATCACACTGTTGGCCACACATATCTAGGACTTCAATCTTCTTAGAGGGACACGCCATGCTTCACAGAATATCTTCAAGATCATCCGCAAGATGTGTAAGACATCCAGTCGGCCAAGATTAGGAAGAACATCATCATCCAGAGGTAAATCTTCAATTACGAGCTCAATCTTCAATGCAGACCACCAACACGAACTGGACACAATCTAGAGACCCCCACAAGCTTGTTTGAATCAACAAGCACATGCACACCACTTCTGCTCACTGAAATCATTCGCATCTTCATTTGAAACCTCAAGAACACAGTCTGTCATCATTGTCACATTAGAGTAAAATCTTATGGACCTCCAGACCATGAACCAATTGAGTTGTCAATTCACATTGGCTTCCTAAACACTCTACCAAATCTGCAAAGCAAGATATTGAATTTCCAGATCTCACCGGACCTATTTGTGTCGCTTTGTCACCTCTGAACAGTTGTCAAAACTAGTTTTACTCATATTGCCATAACTTCTTCAAATCTTCATGCGGACCTCTCAAATCTTGACTAGATCATCTTTAGACACATATCTACAAACCCTTTGATACACATTCTCTAATCTACATCTATCTGGGATCTTCACTTCATAGAGGATTATGTCTTCATTGTTCTTCTTTGTTTTTGATAGGACTAATTTTCTCAATATCCTCAGCACATAGCTCATCTAATCCTCGACATCAATGCAACAAGAGTATGTTGACATCAATGACAACACCGGTTAGGCCCATACTTGCAATAGCTACATCTTCACTAGTTGTAGTTGGAGATAGCTTAACAAACTATCTTAATCACATTTGTTGATTCGAGTGTTATCTTAGATTAGTTTACCTTCATAGAGGCTATAAAATCCCTTGTAAATGTTTTGATAAGGTATCATTTCAAAGTAATAAAGGAAGTGTATGGATCTATTAATGGATGTGTAAGATATGTTCATGTGATTGTCTTGCAATATCTTCTATTTTCTATTTTTGCATATAGATCCTAGCTTGTGTGTGGGGTTGTTAAGCATTTTCATCCATGTCATTTTCTTTAAGGTGTCATTTTGTGTTTTACTTGTGTAATGTTCTTTGTTGATGAAAATTTGACTATGTTGCCCATATGAATGAAGGCACCCATCTTCTATTTGTTTCAATATGCTACCATCCCACCACACTTATAAAAGACAACAAAAATGAACTTTTAATAGAAGTAAAGTTAGTTAATCCACTACACTACTTGATTTCATTATCCTGCTACCACAAAGTATATGCAAACCTCATGAAGGTCATTCATAGTGAATCTGCACTACTTTTACCATTGCATCCATGTGTGAAGTGAGATAATGTACTATAAATCTTGAGGGATTAAGAAGGATACATCTTGGTCTCCACATGCCTGTCACATTTGCTCATAGAGGTGTTATTATAGAGGAGGAAAAGTTACAATTCAACTAAAGGTATTAGTCAAATGAACTTTTCATTACAACCACATTCAAACTATTTTAGTTTTGTACTGCCTCCTATTGTTATGAATGAACTTTTCATTACAACCACGTCAACAATCCTTAAAGTGTTATGAATGAAGAAAAGAGACTATGCTAACTTATTATGAAGATGAAAGAAGATTGGTAAAATGTTGAATATAGAAAACTGGAAGCTAAATTATATATTTCAATCATAAAACATAAAAGTTGGAAACCAGAAGAACCTATTGTCAAACAGAGAGGTCCACTGCCTGGGATGCCAGCGCGTATCATGGACATCTACGCATAATGTTGTAGTTCTAGGAGTATGAAAATTTAAAATTTCAATCTGATCCACTTTATCCAACTTAACCTACACAATAGAGGACAAGAAAAACAACCAGTGGCTTCCAAGTGACATGAATAAACTGAATAGAGAATATAGCACCACTATTGCATGAAAGAGATAATCTAAATAACAAAAATAGAGAGATAAAGGAAGAAGGTACACAAAATTAGTGTATGGTTGGAATCTTCTCCTCTTTAAACCTAAAACTTGCATGAGAAAATAATGAAGGTCAGGGCTGTTTGGGGGTTTGCCTTAAGGTCAAACCCCTATTTTGGTATTTCTACCTCTACAAATAACCAATATTGAAATAAAATGTTTGTGTTATTATCCTCTAAGTGTATCTAGATAAAATAATAGCAGTGACAAATAGATTAAATGAACAATAAGAAACTAATCTACTCAAGAGCAAACTAGTGAACTAGTGGAAGAAGGAAATGAAATGAGGTAACCCACACAATGCCACAAGCACACAATTGGATTACACTAAATAAGAAAATAAAGAGCGCAATATGGAACTCAATCAGCTTACAAGAGTGAAGATGCAAACGAACTAGCTAGAATCAGAAGCCCAATAAGTAGTGGTTCTAAGAAATCCCATGAAGATATCAAAAATCCATAAGATCACATAAGCTTGAATAGTGAGAACAATATTTTTTGTACGTTGTTTGAGAGCCAATAGAATTGCCAAGAATGCTAATAGATTGTTGGAGATGCCTAAAGTTTCACAAGTTTCACCAAAAGTTGCAAGAGAGAGCAAGAAGATTGTTCAAAATGAAAAGCTTGGAGGGAAAAAGAGAAGGGTTGGTCAAAGAAAGTTATTGTAAGGCCTAGAAGCATTACGTAGAATCTCTTACATCACAGGAGGTGGTAAGTAACACTCAAGAAATAGTCACTTCGTGTCACATAGCCTCTTGAGATGCTAGTGCATCACGTGGATGTACATGCTAAGTGCTAGTGTCCAAGTGACATCAACTCCTAATTTCATAGAACACCTTAGGACAGTGGAAGAATCAAAGCACTAAAATGAGATTTGACAAAAATAAGAAGAAAGGCTAGAGCATAACACAAACTCAACATTTGTGGGTTCGGAAAAGGATAAGGCAAGGCTAAAATGACCCCTAAAACATACTAGGGGAGCATACACTAAAATAAGTGAAAAATGTAGTGTGCAATTGCAAGGGTATGCAATTTTTGACGTTACACTTAGCCCCCACTTTAGTGGGCTTATGACACTGGATGATATGCTATGCTAAAGTACATAAAGGAAATAATATAACAGACGTTACCTAAAACGAATACTATAGAGGCTGCATAAATTTGTTCGAGCAAAGGAATTAAGCCCCCAAGTTGAAAATTTGCAAAACCACAATATTAGGCAACAAAAACTTGCATAAAGGGCAATGTTAGAACCATATATATATATATAACCTACATGAAAGAGGACCATAACAAATATGATTTTTCTAAACATCAATGTTAGTAGATCATATAATCTAATGCACATCTAACACAAACCTACAATGATCACACACAAACCATGCAAGAAAGCAAAAAGAGATGGTGCCAAAGGCATTTCTAGTGTTGTGCTACTAGAAGGATGCCAAGTATGGTTCTAGGGATAGCATACTACAAGAGCTAGGAACCACACTAAACCCCTGTGGATCACCAAAACTAACAACTACTTTGTTAGGCGACTCACAAGAACTACCAAAGAGTAGCAAAAATGTTGGGAATTAAGGTGTTTGAACCTTGCAATTCCTAGCATTGATTATTATTTATTTATTTATTTGCCTATGATGTAATTTATGTTGCACATCCTATTTTGTCATTTAGTGTGAAGTGGCATGGTGACTTGTCACTCAACTTGGAAGGCGACTAGGATGGTCAACTCATCCCATGTGGATATAGGCATCGCATTTGAGGTGGCACTAATATGACATGTGTCGGCATCTTGTGGTCTGACAGAGGAGTTATTGTGTATGATAGAATCTATGACGCATAAGAGCTAAGTATAGAGATTCTCAGGACAAGTGAAGACAAGTGTCGTAAAGTATCTTTGCATGTGGAGAAGGCATCTTTGGGTGCCCAAGTTAGGCTATGACATGTTGTAAGAGGAATATGCTATATTTAGTCTTGTATGAAGGATTCTCTTACAACATTTAAGGTTGTTATGTTGGGTAGATTTTATGACAGTTGTAAGATGCGTAAGAGCATCTGCCATAGCTATTTTTAGCCTAGAGTGCTCCATTCTTGGGAAGTCAAATTTGCCATGTATGACAGATGTAAGAGAGGTAACTGCAGCTTGGACAAGTGTCCTTTGATGCGGGAAAATGTCCATGTGGCCAAGATGGACGCCCATCTCTAGAAGCTTCCTGTTTATGCCTTGCAACTCTATATAATGCATTGTTTTGGAGTAATAGACATATAGTGTTTGTACAGGTACTATTATGCTACTAGAATTAATCCAGAAATGACATTTACAGACTCTTGGAAGAACTTGCATTGCAAGTGTATTGTAATCCTTTCATAGATTTGATAATACATTATGCAGGTTTTGGAGTGTGGGGTTTTTTACCTGAAAAGGTTTTCCCTATGATATATCTTGTGTTACTTTCTTTATGTGTTGTGTTGCTACTGTAATCTCTATGTTATGTGTTTAACATTACTGCAATTGTAAGGATTAAAAAGAATTTGCATACTATTCCCCTCATTAGGTTGGTGTAGGAAGTGTGTTCCGCGTACCTTGCTTCCTTTCAGTTGGTATCAGAGCTTGATCACCTGTGATCCTAGTTGTTGGGTAGGGGGTTTTTGAGCTAATCTTCAATTGAGTGGGAGTCTGTGCAGAGTATTCTGTAATCTTGTTGCAACAAGAAGATGGCAGGCACATCCAGAAGAATAGAGTTGGAAAAGTTTAATGGCAGCAATTTTGAGTTGTGGAAACTCAAAATGCAATACATGCTTGTTGACAGAGATCTACGGGAAGCAATTTCTAGCACAAAACTAATGGCAATGCCTCAAGATGAATGAGATCTCAAAGATCAAAAAGATAAGGGTATTGTGAGACTCTGTTTAGCTGATTTCATCCTGTTGAATGCTCATGAAGAGAAGACCACGAAAGAGCTATGGAAGAAACTTGGTGATGTTTATCAAGATAAATCCCTAATAAAAAAAAGTTATTCTTGAAGAAGAAGCTATATTCTCTGAGGATGGATGATGGAAGATTGGTTGTAGATCACCTGAATGCTTTTAACATGCTAGTTGCACAGTCGACATCTGTTGGTGTAAAGATGGAGGAGAAGGATCATTGCATGACCTTGCTTTGTTCTTTGCCAGACTCGTGGGACCACCTTGTCATGGCAATTGGGAGTACTACAACCACCTTCAAGATGGATGAAGTGGTGTCTTCCCTATTATCTGAAGAGATGCGGAGAAAGTCTTCCAAATTAGCCCCAAAGAGAAAAGGGAAAAGGAAAGACAAGAAAGATGAAACAACAAATCCAAATCCTGTGGGAGATCCAAATCTCATGGAAAGTCCAAGGCAGTGTGTTGGAATTGTGGAAAAAATGGGCACTTCTGAAAGGAGTGCAACGAGGAGATGAAGAAAAAGAAGAACATATTCGATTCTAATTCTAACAAGTCACCAGATGGTGGTGATGCTTTTGTTGCAGCCTTGGCCACCCATGCATCAGAAGATGTGTGGCTGAGTGACTCCAGTGCTTCCCTCCACATGACCTCACATCGAGGTTGGTTTACAAAGTATGAAGAATACGATGGTGGGAAGGTGTACTTGGGTGATGACTCTCACCTAAAGATAGTTGGCTATGGAAGAGTCTTGATCTGATTCCCTGATTGATGAGTGAAGGGGATCAATGGGGTTGTGCACATCCCTAATTTAGCATGAAACTTGCTCTCTGTAAGTAAATTGAATGATGCAGGTGTGCAGGTTGTCTTCTCAGGAGGAGGATGCAAGATGACGAGAGGAGTTATGGTGCTTGCTAAAGGAACTTGGAGAGGTACTCTATTTCAGCTAGATGCATGCACTACTTAGTGCAATAGTTCTTCTATTTCAAAGAAAAGACCTTTAGATTCTTCATCCTCACCATTGGAACCCTCAGTGAAAAATTGTGTTGCTTCTACTTCCGATGGTAGTGCTTTCTGGGTACCTAAGGTGCTCATGCTTTGGAAATGAAACTTCCTGCTGAAAAGACTTGGTCACATTGGTGAGAAGGGTCTTAGAGCCCTAAAAAATAAAAACCTCGTCGAGGGGTTAAATGATTGTAATCTTGAGTTTGACTTTTGTGAACATTGTGTATATGGAAAACAAAACCGTGTTCAGTTTTACTCAAGTTCTCATAAGTCTTCTGATGTGTTGGATCTTATTCATTCTAATTTGTTTGGTCTTGTGAATGTTCCTTTGATTTCCAAATTGTTATATTTTGTATCATTCATTGATGATTACACTAGGAGGACATGGGTTTATTTTCTTAGAAGCAAATATGAAGTCTTTAGTCAGTTCAAAGAGTTTAAAGCTTTTGTAGAGAATCAGATTGGTAAAAAGATTAAGTGTTTGAGAACTAATAATGGTGGTGAGTTTGTTCCCCAGAGTTCGACAAGTTCTGTAAAGTTCATGGGATTAAAAGACATAAGACAACTCCATACACCTCGCAATAAAATGGAGTTGTAGAGAGGATGAACAGAATTTTGATGGAGAGGGCTAGGAGTATGCTTAGTGGTGCTAGCCTCGAACAAAAGTTTTGGGTTGAAGCTGTAGCCACTATTTGCTACCTAGTTAACAGGTCTCCTACTTCAACGCTCGTTGATAAGACACACATTGAGGTGTGGTCTGCTAAGAAGCCTTCATTGAGACATCTTCATATTTTTGGTTGGGAGGCATATGCACATGTGCCTAAGGAGAAGAGGTTAAAATTGGAGAACAAGGCAGTTAAGTGTATCTTCATTGGCTATGGTGTCGGTGTGAAAGGGTACAAGCTTTAGGATCCTGTGGCCGAGAAAGTGTTGTATAGTAGAAGTGTTATTTTCAGAGAGGTATCTCCTTCTCCTATTGCTTTACAGCCAGAAGAAAAGGAAAAGAAAGAGGATGTGGTTCAATTTCCTACTACCCCTGAGAAGATTGAACCAAAAGACCCTGTTAGACCTGATGATGAGGAGAGCTCTAGCAGCTCTAAAAGTTCAAAAGAAGAAGTAGAACCTCCACCTCAGCCTTTGAGGAGGTCCACATGAAATAGGAAGCAACCTGAGAGGTTTGGTTATACATTGCTTGATTCTAGTTGTGCTTTTGCTTTGATTACTAACACTGATGAGCCCAGAACTGTGACAGAGGCTATGGGCATGAAAGATGCAAGTTCTTGGAAGGAGGCCATGGAAGATGATATGGCTTCTTTGGAAAAGAATAAAACTTGGGACTTGGTGCCTTTGCCTGATGGATGGAAACCTATTGGATACAAATGGGTGTTCAAGAAGAAATTTGGTGTAGATGACAGTGTTGATAAGTATAAGGCCAGATTGGTTGTGATGGGGTATTCACAAGTGGAGGGAATTGATTACGATGAAATTTTCTCTCCAGTTGCAAAACTGACATCTATTCAGTTCCTGTTATCTCTTGCAATAACTTATGATTTAGAAGTGGAACAAATGGATGTAAAGACGACTTTCCTTCATGGTGACTTGGAGGAAGAAATCTACATGTCATAGCCAGAGCATTACATAGTGAAACAAAAAGAAAATTTGGTTTGCAAGTTAAAGAAGTCTTTGTTTGGATTGAAACAATCTCCTAGGATGTGGTACTTGAAGTTTGATACCTTTGTGTTGTCTACTGGATTTATGAGATCAAAATCAGATCATTGTGTGTATTACAAGTTTGACAATGACCGTATTCTCATTATTACACTATATGTTGATGGTATGTTGCTGATTGGGAATTGTAAGAATATGATTTCTGATTTGAAGTCTCAATTGTCAGCACAGTTTGAAATGAAAAACTTAGGGGTAGCCAAGTACATTATGGGAATGGAGATCTGAAGAGATAGAGAAAACAAAAAACTTTGGTTAGGCCAGAGTAAATATGTTAACACTATGTTGGAGAGATTCAGTATGGTGGATTGCAGACCATTGACTATTCCTATTATGATGGGGACTAAGTTATTTGTAGATGATTGTCCAAAGTCTCCTTCTAAGACAAAGGATATGAGTAGAGTACCTTATGCTAGTGTAGTTGGCAGCTTGATGTATGCTATGGTCTGTACAAGACCAGACATTGCCCAAGTAGTGGGATTCCTTAGTCAGTTTATGGCTAATCCTGGATGGGTACATTGGGATGTAGTGAAGAGAGTGTTCAGATATTTGAGGGGTACTTTCGAGTATTCCTTATGTTATCATGGTTATCCTACTGGACCTTGGCATTATGTGAGTATTCATGGATTTGTGGATTCTGATTGGGCAGGTGACATTGACAGCAGGAGATCCACCAATGCTTATGTGTTTACCATGTTTGGTTGTGCTATTAGTTAGATGAGTAAGCAACAACCTATGGTTGCTTTGTCCACAACAGAAGCAGAGTATATGGCAGAAACTCATGCTTGTAAGGAAGCCATTTGACTTAAGAGGTTGGTTCAGATGTTGGTTTTGATGTAGGACAGCTTACTATCTGTTGTGACAGTCAGAGTACGATTTGCTTAGCAAAGAATCTTGCTTTGCATGCCAGAACAAAGCATATTGATGTTCAGTTTCATTTTGTTCAAGATATGGTAGAAGATGGGATGGTGATGTTGGAAAAAGTAGACACTTTGAAGAATGTTGCAGATGCATTGACTAAACCAGTGGGCATAGAGAAGTTTAGATGGTGTTCGGAGTCTATTGGCCTCTTGGCCCCTAGCAGTTAACTCTTGTCATTTCTTTTGGCTCTTGCAAGGTGTTCGACAAGGGGGAGAATGTTAGGAATTAAGGTTTCTCAACCTTTACAAATTCCTAGCATTATGCATTTAATTGTGTATTTATTTATTGCCTAATATTGTATTTACTTGCACATTCAGTTTGGTCACTTAGTTGAGGTGGCACGGTGACATGTCATCTTACTTGGAATGTGACTTGGATGGTTAAGTCAAACCTACATGGATTTGGGCGTCCCATTTGAGTTGGCACTAATATGCCATGTGTCGACACCTTGTGGTATGTGGAAGAGGATATTCCTTATGACAGAATCTATGACGCGTAAGAGCCAAGTTTGGAGATTCCTATGACAAGTGGTGACAAGTGTTAGTGGGTATCTTTGCATGAGGGAAAGGCATATTTGAGCGCCCACGTTGGGCTATGACATGTTGTAAGAGGAATATGCTATATTTAGCATTGTATGACGGATTCTCTTACAACATTTAAGATTGTAATGTTGCAGATTTTTATGACAGTTGTAAGATGCGTAAGAGCATCCATCATAGTCTATTTTTAGCCTTGGAGCGCTCCATGTTGGGAAAGTCAAGTCTGCATGTATGACAGATGTAAGAGATGTATTTGCAGCTTGGACAAGTGTCCTTTGATGCGGGATAATGGCCATGTGGCCAAGGTGGATGCCTATCTCAAGAAGCTTCCAGAATATGCCTTGTATCTCTATAAAATGTATTGTCTTGGAGCTATATGATATAGATTTATGTACTATTATGCTACCGAAATCACTCCAGAAATAACATTTGAAGACTCTTGGAAGAACTTGTATTGCAAGTGTATTGTAAATTGTTATTGTTTCAGATAATACATTGTGCAGGTTTTAGAGTATGGGGTTTTTTACCTGAAAAGGTTTTCCCCACGATACATCCTGTGTCAATCTCTTATGTGTTGTGTTGCTGCTGTAATTTCTTATGTTATATGTTTAACATTGCTACAATTGTAAGGATTAAAATGAATTTGCATACATTTCCCCTCATTAGATTGGTGTAGGAAGTGTGTTATGTGTACCTTGCTTCCTTTCAATTGGTATCAGAGCTTGATCACCTGTGATCCCAGTTGTTGGGTAGGGTTTTTTTGAGCTAATCTTTGATTGAGTGGGAGTCTGTGTAGAGTATTCTGTAATCTTGTTGCAGCGAGAAGATGGTAGGCACATCTAGTAGAATAGAATTGGAAAAGTTTAATGGCAGCAATTTTGAGTTGTGGAAACTCAAAATGGAAGACATGCTTGTTGATAGAGATCTATGGGAAGCTATTTCCTGCACAAAACTAACAGCAATGCCTCAAGATGAATGGGATCTCAAAGATCGTAAAGCTAAGGGTCTTGTGAGACTCTGCTTGGCTGATTCTGTCCTATCGAATGTTTATGAAGAGAAGACCACGAAGGAGCTGTGGAAGAAACTTGGTGATGTTTATCAGGCTAAACCCTGGTAAATAAGTTATTCCTACAGAAGAAGCTATATTCTTTGAGGATGGATGATAGAGGATTGGTTGCAAATCACTTGAATGCTTTTAACATGCTAGTTGCATAGTTGACATCCGTTGGTCTAAAGATGGAGGAGGAGGATCATTACATGACCTTGCTTTGTTCTTTGCCAAACTCATGGGACCACCTTGTCATGACCATTGGGATTACTACAACCACCTTCAAGATGGATGAAGTGGTGTCTTAATTATTATCTAAAGAGATGCAGAGAAAGTCTTTCAAATTGACAAAGGAGGCTCTTGCGGTTCGTGGTAGACCCAAAGAAAAAGGGAAAAAGAAAGACAAGAAAGCTGAAAAGGGCAAATCCAAATCCCGTGGGAGATCCAAATCTCCTAGAAAGTCCAAGGCAGTGTGTTGGAACTGTGGAAAAATAGGGCACTTCTGAAAGGAGTGCAACGAGGAGAAGAAAAAAAAGAATAAGAACTTCGATTTTGATTCCGACAAGTCACAAGATGATGGTGATGTGTTTCTTGCGGCCTTGGCCACCCATGCATCGGAAGATGTGTGGCTGATTGACTTTGGTGCTTCTTTCCACATGAGCTCACATCAACGCTGGTTTACAAAGTATGAAGAATACGACGGTGGGAAGGTGTACTTGGGTGATGACCCTCACCTAAAGATAGTTGGCTATGGAAGAGTCTTGATTCTATTCCCTGATGGACAAGTGAAGGGGATCAATGGGGTTATGCACATCCCCAGTTTAGCACGAAACCTACTCTCTGTAAGTAAATTGAATGATGCAGGTGTGCAGGTTGTCTTCTCAGGTGGAGGATGCAAGATGACAAGAGGAGCTATGGTGCTTGTTAAGGGTACTCGGAGAGGTACTTTGTTTCAGTTGGATGCATACACTACTTAGTGCAATAGTTCTTTTGTTTCGAAGAAAAGACCTTCAGATTCTTCATCCTCACCATTGGAACCAGCAGTAAAAAAATTTGTTGCTTCTACTTTCGATGGTAGTGCCTTCTGGGTACCTAAGGGTGCTCATGCTTTGGAAATGAAACTTCCTGCTGAAAAGATAATGTTGTGGCATAAGAGACTTGGTCACATTGGTGAGAAGGGTCTTAGAGCCTTGAAAAATAAAAACTTCGTCGAGGGGTTAAATGATTGTAATCTCGAGTTTGACTTTTGTAAACATTGTGTATATGGAAAACAAAACCGTGTTCAATTTTACTTGAGTTCTCATAAGTCTTCTAGTGTGTTGTATCTTATTCATTTTGATGCATTTGGTCCTGTGAATGTTCCTTCAATTTCTAAATCATTATATTTTGTATCATTCATAGATGATTACAGTAGAAGGACATGGATTTATTTTCTCAGAAGAAAATTTGAAGTCTTTAGTCAGTTCAAAGAGTTTAAATCTTTTGTTGAGAATCAGACTAGTAAAAAGATTAAGTGTTTGAGAACTGACAATGGTGGTGAGTTTTGTTTGGCAGAGTTCGATAAATTCTGTAAAGAACATAAGATTGAAAGACATAAGACAACTCCATACACCCTGCAACAAAATAGAGTTGCAGAAAGGATGAACATAACATTGATGGAGAGGGCTAGGAGTATGCTTAGTGGTGCTAGCCTCGAACAAAAGTTTTGGGCTGAAGCTGTAGCCACTGCTTGCTACCTGGTTAAAAAGTCTTCTACTTCAGCACTCATTGATAAGACACCCATTGAGGTGTGGTCTGGTAAGAAGCCTTCATTGAGACATCTTAGTGTTTTTGGTTATGAGGCATATGCACATGTGCCTAAGGAGAAGAGGTCAAAATTGGAGAACAAGGTAGTTAAGTGTATCTTCATTGGCTATGGTGTCAGTGTGAAAGGGTACAAGCTTTGGGATCCTGTGGCTAAAAAAGTCTTGTATAGAAGAAGCCTTATCTTTAGAGAGGTAACACCTTCTCCTGTTGTTTTACATCCAGAAGAAAAAGAAAAGAAGGAGGATGTGGTTCAGTTTCCTACTACCCCTGAGAAGACTGAACTGAAAGACCCTGTTGGACCCAATGATGAGAGCTCTAGCAGCTCTAAAAGTTCAGAAGAACTAGAACCTCCACCTCATCCTTTGAGGAGGTCCACACGAAACAAGAAGCAACCTGAGAGGTTTGGTTATACATTGCTTGATTCTAGTTGTGCTTTAGTTTTGCTTACTAACACTTATGAGCCTAGAACTGTGATAGAGGCTATGGGCATGAAAGATACAGGTTCTTGGAAGGAGGCTGTTGGTTTTTCTTCTGAATCAGCATCAGGGTTTGCCAGTTCCTATGCACATGCAGATTCAGCCAACTAATACAGGAGGTTGCGTGAGCTCCTCCCCTTCACTTCTGGTTCTGCCGCACCAAGTGGGTGTCCCTATAACTCAAGATATAACCTTGACTAGCTCAAAGATAGAAAGATCTAACTTGACAACAACAGGCAGAATACTCTCATGTATGGACCAAGATCTGCATGATAGATCACAAGGTTGGCAACATTCTTGGACATAATGTCTGGTTAGGTATGAGAGCATGCAGGGGTTTTCCTACTCCTAATCCTACAACTAACAGGTGGAAGTGATGAAATGGGCGGACATAATGTCCGGGATGCAAGACAAGGGGTTTTGGCTCATAACTACTAATCCAGGAGCAGACTGGTGCCTATCCATTGGGCAAGGAGTCAACTAGACGTATACAATAGATGGTTTACAACTTTCACTCAAGTTTCAGGGGGTTGGACTGATGCTTGCCTTACAAACATCACCCAAGAATAGGTATCTAACTGCTTCTACTTATAGATATCCCTGCTGACATGCAACCAGATTCAAAAGAAGGAGAATAACATGCAGCAAATGGAGACAAGCAGATAGACACATGCAATAAGCATTTTTCATATAACATTAACACTGAAACTGAAAATATGTGCAAAATACACTCATGTTGCAACTCATAAACTCCAAAATGGGATAAAACAGCCAAGATCATGCCCTGTTCTTCATTATTTACACAAAAATGCCTCAGGCCCTCAACCACCTAAACAATGGTAACACAGTCTGCCTATATCGGCCAGAAAGTGCACCCCTAGCAATAATTACATGGTTGACCAAAAATCTCACCAAATACATCCATCAGAAAGAATGGCGCTCAGAAGTTATTACTGTAACAGACAAGGGAAGCCTCGAGCCTTGTGCTGACATCTGGAAGTCTTCATGCTAAAAATTGGGCAACCTGATCATGTGTACCATCGCCCATACCCCTGTACTATCGCCATTTATTGCCCAACCACCCGCGGCCTACCTGGAAACCATCGCTGCGCTCAAAAGAGAAATTCCTGCCAAAACGCACTTCTCCGCAGGTTCAAATTATACAGGGGAATAATCCCACATGCATGGTGCGGAGGCTCCTTCAGCACTTTAAAAGCATGGCCGCGACCATGATAGGTGTCGAGCACTTTTTCCACGCTCGACACACGCTCCTTCTCCAAAAGCGCATCGCTAAGACTTAGGCCATAGGCCAACCCCACAAATCTCTCATCGATCTCAATTGTCTCGCCGATGCCTACCTTACAATCCGCTCCATCGGCTAGAGATAGACCATCGGGCCAGCACAAAACTCCTTTGCCGATGCCCATGGTCTCGTCGATGCCTTCAAAAATCCTGATGACGTCATCATCATGTCCTGATGATGTCACCATCACCCGTCTGCATACCGCGCAACTCTCATATCCGGATGGCGTCATCGCCATATAGGCGCCGGGGTGATATTAGTAAGATAACCTGATATTTCAGAATATCAGCCCCCAAACAAAATATCATGATGCTCTGTAAACTGGATGATGATGATGACCCCTTTAACTCAAAGAATATCAGGGTGCACTATAGCTCTACTGTAGGATCGGGATGATATCCAAACATCACCCGATATTGAAACAAGATGATCCTGATGACAAATCTGGTCGACAGAAAATCATGATGATGCTGACCACCTCAGAGAAAATATGATGCTGCTGTTGAAAAATGCTGAGGAGGGCCAACACTTAGGAAATTTTTTGGATTTTTTGGGAAGGTGCCTACATGAAAATTGCTAAATTAACTGACAGTCAATTCAGGCACCAACAGAGGCCATGGAAGATGAGATGGCTTCTTTGGAAAAGAATAAAACTTGGGACTTGGTGCCTTTTCCTGATGGACAGAAACCTGTTGGATGCAAATGGGTGTTCACGAAGAAATTTGGTGCAAATGGCAGTGTTGAGAAGTATAAGGCCAGATTGGTTGCGAAGGGGTATTCACAAGTGGAGGGAATTGATTACGGTGAAATTTTCTCTCCCATTGCAAAGCTGACATCTATTCAGTTCCTGTTATCTCTTGCAGTAGCTTATGATTTAGAAGTGGAACAAATGGATGTGAAGACAACTTTCCTTCATGGTGACTTGGAGGAAGAAATCTACATGTCACAACCAGAGCACTACATAGTGAAAGGTAAAGAAAATTTGGTTTGCAAGTTAAAGATGTCTTTGTATGGATTGAAACAATCTCCTAGGATGTGGTACTTGAAGTTTGATGCCTTTGTGTTGTCTATTGGATTTCTGAGATCGAAATCATATCATTGTGTGTATTACAAGTTTGACAATGATCGTATGCTCATTTTTGGACTGTATGTTGATGATATGTTGCTAATTGGGAATGGTAAGAATATGATTTCTGATTTGAAGTCTCAGTTGTTAGCACAGTATGAAATGAAAAGCTTAGTGGCAGCCAGGTACATTCTGGGAATGGAGATCCAAAGAGACAGAGCAAACATAAAACTTTGGTTAGGCCAGGGTAAGTATGTTAGCACTGTGTTGGAGAGATTCAATATGGTGGATTGGAGACTGTTGACTATTCCTGTTATGATGGGGACTAAGTTATCTATAGATGATTGTCCAAAGTCTCCTTCTGAGATAGAGGATATGTGCAAAGTACCTTATGCTAGTGCAGTTGGCAGCTTGATGTATGCTATGGTTTGTACAAGACCAGACATTGCCCAAGCAGTGGGAGTCCTTAGTCAGTTTATGGCTAATCCTGGATGGGTACATTAGGATGCAGCGAAGAGAGTGTTCATATATTTGAGGGGTACTTCCGAGTATTCCTTATGTTATCATGGTTATCCTACTGGACCTCGGTATTCTGTGAGTATTCATGGATTTGTGGATTCTAATTGGGAAGGTGACATTGGCAACAGGAGATCCACCAATGCTTATGTGTTTACCATGTTTGGTGGTGCTATTAGTTGGATGAGTAAGTGACAACCTATGGTTGCTTTGTCCATGATAGAAGCAGAGTATATGGTAGCAACTCATGCTTGTAAGGAAGCCATTTGGCTTAAGAGGTTGTGTTTAGATGTTGGTTTTGATGCATGACAGATTACTATCTGTTGTGACAGTCAGAGTATGATTTGCTTAGCAAAGAATCTTACTTTCCATGCCAAAACAAAGCATATTGATGTTTAGTTTTATTTTTTTCTTGATATGGTAGAAGATGGGAAGGTGATGTTGGAAAAAGTAGACACTTTGAAGAATGTTGCAGATGCATTGACTAAACCAGTAGGCACAAAGAAGTTCAGATGGTGTTCGGAGTCTATGGGCCTCTTGGACCCTAGTAGTTAAATCTTGTCATTTCTTTTGGCTCTTGCAAGGTGTTCGATCGGTGGGAGAATATTGGGAATTAAGGTGTCTCAACCCTTGCAAATTCCTAGCATTATTCATTTAATTGTATATTTATTTATTGCCTAATATTGTATTTACTTGCACATTCAGTTTGGTCACTTAGTTGAGGTGGCACGGTGACATGTCATGTTACTTGGAATGTGACTTGGATGGTCAAGTCAAACCTACATGGATTTGGGCATCCCATTTGAGGTGGCACTAATATGCCATGTGTCGACACCTTGTGGTATGTGGAAGAGGATATTCCATATGATAGAATCTATGACGCTTAAGAGCCAAGTTTAGAGATTCCTATGATAAGTGGTGACAAGTGTCGGTGAGTATCTTTGCATGAGGGAAAGGCATCTTTTGGCACCCAATTTGGGCTATGACATGTTGTAAGACGAATATGTTATATTTAGCATTGTATGATGGATTCTCTTACAACATTTAAGATTGTCATGTTGCAGATTTTTATGACAGTTGTAAGATGCGTAAGAGCATCTGTCATAGTCTATTTTTAGCCTTGGAGTGCTCCATGTTGGGAAAGTCAAATCTACATGTATGACAGATGTAAGAGATGTATTTGCATCTTAGACAAGTGTCCTTTGATGTGGGATAATGGCCATGTGGCCAAGGTGGACGCCTATCTTAAGAAGCTTCCAGAATATGCCTTGTATCTCTATAAAATGCATTGTTTTGGAGTTGTATTATATAGCTTTTGTACATGTACTGTTATGCTGTCAGAATCACTCCAGAAATGACATTTGAAGACTCTTGGAAGAACTTGCATTGCAAGTGTATTGTAAACTATTATTGTTTCAGATAATACATTGTGCAGGTTTTAGAGTGTGGGGTTTTTTACCTGAATAGGTTTTCCCCATGATACATCTTGTGTCAATCTCTTATGTGTTGTGTTGCTGCTGTAATTTCTTATGTTATTTGTTTAACATTGTTGCAATTGTAAGGATTAAAATGATTTTGCATACATTTCCCCTCATTAGATTGGTGTAGGAAGTGTGTTCCGTGTACCTTGCTTCCTTTCATATACAGATCATCAAGCTTTACAGTATTTGAACAGTCAAGGAAAGTTGAATCAGAGACATATGAGATGGGTAGAGTTCATATAGAGTTAAACTTTTGTACTGAAGGATAGGAGTGGAAAATCAAACAAAGTTGCAGATGCATTGAGTAGAAGAAGGAATTTGTTGACAGAGATGAGAGTTGAAGTGTTAGGATTTGAAGAATTGAAAAACTTTTATGAAGATCTCAATTTTGTAGAACATTAGAAAGCATGTAAGGAACCTCTTGTGACAAATAGAAGTAAGTGGTTGGATTATTTCATTCAAGATGATATGTTGTTCAAAGGAAACCAGTTATGTATACCTAGGAGTTCAATGAGAGACACTTTGATCAAAGAGAAGCACAGTGGTGGATTGGCAGGACATTTTGGAATTGATAAGATAGTGGCTTTGGTAAGTGAACATTACTTTTGGCCTTAGATATATAAGGATGTAAGGAAATTTGTGTAGAGTTGCAGAGTATGTCAAGTTGCAAAAGGAATTAGTCAAAATACTGGATTGTACAAATCTTTGACAATACCGGAGAGACCTTAGGAAGACATAAGCATGGATTTCATAATGGGGTTGCCGAAGACACAAAGATGACATGATTCAATAATTGTAGTGGTGGACAAATTTTCAAAGATGGCACATTTCATACCTTGTAAGAAGACAACTGATGCAGTTCATGTGGCTGACCTATTTTTCAAGGAGATTGTGAGATTACATGGATTATCCAAGAGCATAATTTTAAATAGAGATACAAGATTTCTTGGATACTTTTGGAGGACACTTTGGAAGAAGATGAAGACAAACTTGAAATTTAGTTTAGTATTTCATCCACAGATGGATGGACATACAGGGGTAGTGAATAGGAGTTTGGGAAACTTATTGAGATGTTTGGTTGGAGAAAAGGCAGGAAATTGGGATTTGATTCTATCAAAAGTAGAGTTTGTATACAATAATTAAGTGAATAGGAGTAATGGAAGAACACAATTTGAGATTATGACAGGAACTAACCCTAGAGGAGTAGCAGAGTTGAGAGACATCAACATGGAAGACAAAAGGTGTGCAGAAGCAAAAGAATTTGCAAGACACATGGAGACAGTGCATAATCAGGTTAAGAAGCATTTGGAAGAGATGAACAGTAAGTATAAGGAGCAAGTAGATGTGAAGAGAAGACATAAAGAGTTTGTAGTTGGATATGAAGTTATGGTGTACTTGAGAAAAGAGAGATTACTTGTTGGGGCATATAACAAGTTGAAGATGAAGTTTGGACCATGTAGGATACTCAGAAAGTTTGATTCAGGAAATGCATATGAAGTGGAGCTACCGGAGACATTAGGCATATCACCTATTTTCAACATTGTAGACCTATATCAGTATCATGAAATAGAGTTCAGTGACAGCATTGAAGAGGACTTGAAGAAGCAGTTACCACAACAAACATCGAAGAAGATTGAAGACATCTTGGACAACAGAATTGGATGTAGCACTAGAGGCAAGCAATACAAGGAATATTTGGTAAAGTGGAAAGGCAGACCAGAAGAAGATTCATCTTGGATTTCTCAAGTTGAGGTGGACCGTTTTGGTTTTCCTCTAGCCCCAGCAAAGTGAGGGACTCATTTTTCAACAACCCTGGATGTCTAATGCAGGAGCATCCCCAGTTCAAGAGCAATCTTGCATTAACCAAAAACATTTGCATTTCATTTTGTTTCTTTGATTTTCCAGTTGATTCCATTCAGATCAGTCAGTAGCAGTTTCTGTATTTTGGTCCGCATTCTGCCGCAGTTTCATTTCAGACCTTGTGGAGCTGGACTTAGCATCTGGACATCGTCATGCACATCATATCTAAAATTCAGATCATTTGGATCAGTTTCCGGAAAGATATCACTAACAGAAGATCAATTGTTTTCTCAGAATAGAGCATCATGACAGTCTCAGACAGACAGCTAAAGGAGAAGACTTGCAGAGCATTTCACAACTTGTGGAACTGAATCACACATCATTCAAGGAACTTTGGATTGTGGCCGACCTTCCCTAAGATCTGCATGCTATTCCATTCACTTGCAGAGGATTCCCATTGATTTAGGTCCAACCTATCGGTGTACACACGTTGCATCTCTTTCATCAGAGTTTGTAATCATCCTTGGCCGACGTGGAGGAATCTTGTGTTTCGGAGATGATATATATTCATGTAATAGATGCATAGGAAAGTAGTCAAACACATAGAGATAGTTTGAATTCTTTTGTAAAAGCACTTCAAAGCTGTATCTTGCACATTTACTATAACCGAGGAATCAGGCCTTTGAGCCCTAATTGTAAGCCTGCATGTTGCCAACGTGTTTGTATTTTGAAGCTATGATATACTGAATGACTGAATATGCATTTGCATCCTATCTTTGAGTTGTTTCCATTGTGTTTACTCTAGCTGCACGATTTGGACTGTTCACCTTGTGGACCCTCCTAATTGTGACTGCACTAGATGTAATCCTAAATAAGGAGGAAGGTCAAGAGAGCAAGGTGTTGAGAACATGAGACATGGTTGATTGGGCTAAAATGTCAACTTTTTTAGCAAAGCAAAATGGGTTCCCAAAGATTATGTGGAGAAGAAATTCCCACATTTTCTTAGTCATTGAGCTTTTGGGGACCAAAATTCTCCTAATGGGGGAGCTGTGATCCCTAAATTAGGTCAAACTAGTTGGACCAATGGGGTCAAAGAGAAGTTATTTATTCAAAGAAGGTGTCTAAGTGATTTGAATCCAAGGAATCATCATAAAAACATCATGTTATAATGGATGCAAGGCTGTTAAAATGTCAAGGGAGTACTTGAGGTGTTTTAGAGCATCTCAAGAGTCTTTAAAACAAGTTGTAGATGTCAACTCTAAGTCAAAAACCTAAAATGACATTTTTGTTGGTTGTCATAGGTGATGAGAATGCTACTAGCTATAGAAAACATGTAAATATTGTGGTGAAAATACATACACCACTGTAAATATTGTGGTGAAAAACCATTGTAAATGGAAGGGTAGAGGAATATGTATTGCTTGTCTATGAAGTGGGATGGGTTGGCTCTAAAGGATATCCTACATTTATACATTCATTGCATGGATTCAAAGGGGTGAGATAGGGTTCTAGGTTGCAAAGACATAGAGCATGTGGAAAAATGATGTTTATTGATATTATCATGACTTCAAAAGATCTATAAGGCATTATAACATTTTCTTATTGATTGGGATAGTAGAATGAGAAGCTTTTTTCCCCACTCTTGATAGATTTTTAACCATTTAAGGATTTCTCTAAGGTAAACACTTTATTATGTGAATGTGTGTTCTTTGCAAGTTTTTATTATTGTTTTCATGTTCCTTTATGTTTACTTCATATATAAACATATAATACCATGTTGGAATTCCATTGGAGGTGTTTGGTAGTATTTTTGGTTTTTTTTAGTAGAGTTGACATCAAGATAATCTATATGTGGTGATCACTAGGAGACTATCTCCAATGTTTTATGGATTGAATCTAGATTTTTGTGGTTGGGTGGTTGGGAAGAGTTGCATAGGACTATGTTGTGTGCTTTGACATATATATTTCTATTGGTAGGTGGTGCAATTCATTTGTTCTTTGGTTTTTGTTTGTTAATAATTGGTACTTGTCCTTTTGGCGTTCTTAGTTTCCAATAACTACTAGTGGTTGTAGATGAATTGCTTTTGTTTTTGTTTTAATTATGGGTGAGGGCCCCAAATAGATCTGTCAATTTACTGCTAAAAAAATATACAAATGATGTAGATATATATAAATACCAAAACTACCCATTGAAAATATTTAGTACATTGCGCATACAATTGGAGTCTAATTGGTTTAAAAATTGTGTTCACAAAGAGCCCACCATAATTTCATCCTTGTTTTGTGCAATTAACATAGAGTTCTAACCGATTTTGACAAAATCAATTCCATCATTTGTCATTCGTTTCTCATCATGATAATAAATTATAGAGTGTCTAAAACGTTGATGAAAAATTTAACACACAATTTTATGCAAAAACTCTTACACTTAAAATTAGATTCCCTCAATCACAACCTTAAATCTAAAAGAATAAAAAAAATCATTATTTTTTTTTCTAAAAGAAAGAAATAGAAAAGAAAAACATAAAATAAACCTTTGACACATCAATTAGACGGAACAACATTTTTTTGCCACTAGGTCAATGCATATGATATAAATCATTAAAAATGTGAATGGAAAAGGACATTGAGAAAATGTTTTTATTGAACACCATTTTTGTATCATGTGGCAAGAGAACACTTGGTGAGGTGCTCCAACTTTCTAGTGGGCCCCTCTTTCCCTACCAATTATACCTTATAAAACTTTACAACAAAGTGATATCCTTAATGAATTTTGTCCTCCCTTTAGATGACTAAGGAAAACAATGCATATAAAATAAAATAACATTTACTCCTAACTAAGCATTTTGTTATCAAGCAATTTGCTAAAAACCAACACCCACTTGCCTTAAGCATGACAAGTTACCCACAACTTCATAATAAATAAATCCAAATCATTTACTAATAAACATGTTTTATTAGTATGAGGGGGCTCTTGCAACTTTTTTATTTAATTGTTAATTATATGTTCAATCAATTTATTATAAAAAGCTTAAAGCAACCACAAATGAAACTAATGGGATAATAATGGGGTAGGTTAAGTTAAAAGTAAGATTGTTTGAAAGTTTTAACCACTTTTTTAAAATTAAGGAAAATCATAAAATTTCATGAACAAAAAAATTATCACAATAAATTATGATAATGGAATTTACAATTAAAAATAATAAAAGGGTATAAACACACACCAATTATATTATAAACCATTACTAAAATTGTCATTGAAAATATTGAAGTTTAAAAGTTATGTATTCAAACTCTAGGTCCCTAAGGGTAGAGCACATTAAATAACATAAATAAATAGTGCATTTTAGATAGAGATGACAAATCATTATTTTGGAAGAAAGTTTTTCAAATATGTAATCCATCCAAGTGTAGATTTGGAGCTCCACAATCATCTTATTCATCTTATGTCTGAACATACATATGAGTAAAAAAAAGACTACTCCCCCCAACCTAAGAAGCAATTAGTTTGCCCCAACAACTATAAACACATGAGAATCTAATTGAGAAGGCATAATAGGTGTGGTAGGGATAAACTTTTTAAGGATATAGTTGGGCCTAAACCCCTCCAATAAGAAAATGAGTCCCAAAGGATGACTAAGCATGAGAACTTATGAGATCTTTTGCTTTGTTAATGAGACACCATTAGTGGGAACCACACAAACACATCTCGAGCAATGTTGAACTCCTTATGCAAGGTGAATCCCCAATGGTCAATTAAATTTTAGAGGTATTGAAACTCTAAGACAATTTTCTTAACTTGTTTGAATATGAATATAAGAAGAAAGCACACTAACTTTTTCATTTATAGTAAAATCTCTTTGTTTGCAATATGTATTGAAAACCGTAGCATCTTTTAATCTCTAAAGTTGAAATCAAACGGAGTATTTAAACACATTCTAGAGGTAGAAATAACAGCTTGCCACAAAGAATAATCCCCAAAAATAAATCCTTTATGAAATAAATTCTTGGAGAAGAAAAAAGATTGTGAAACCATTTATCGATTACTTAGGCTTGTTGGCAAGTCCGCGAAAGGTGCTTAAATGTTCTTGTTATACCCCTCAAAAATGACACTTGCAAAAGTGTTAAGAACCAATTATAGTTTTAAATTTCCTTATGCATGTTCTATTTCATTTTTTCAATTAAATTCAACTTATAAATAGAAAGGAAGCATCAACAAGAAGATCATAAAAATTCATGGCCCAAAGCTTAATCAAACATAAGGTTAGATTGAGTTAACCACACACAGGATGTCTATACAATCCTCGTGATGCACAATTATAGGGTTCAAGGAAGTCAATGAAATTGGGATTGTGGACATGTTTTGGGATTCTAGAGGGTGACTACCATCTACAATTCTAGTGAAGGGGAAACAATGTATACATAACAAGAAGTTTTTTGATCAAGATCTCCACTAGAAGATTCAACATCAAATAGGGCTTAAAACTGCTCAGGGCTTTCACGGGGCCCTTGTTTCCTTGGATTGGGTCTCTATATTGTTACTTTTGTTGTTATTAGTGGTCCTATAAGCTACTTGGTCTTGTATTAAAATCTTTCGTTCATTAATGACACATGGTAATCGATATAATAGACAAGACATTAAGATTGTGACACTTGTCAAATCTATCACAAAGGTAAGAGCCCAAGGCACACTTGGTAACCTAGTTAATCAAGGGCTACGAGGGAGTGACACATATCACTTCCCTGGTCCCTTGAAGGTTCTATTGTGGAATGCAATATCAAAAGGGGGTGGGGGCCAAGATCCGCCACATGGTGTCTCACAAACCCATGAGAAGTCTAAAACAGCGATAAACTGATGGGATATAAGAATCCTGATACGAATATTCTATGTGTATCCGCAATTTGGCCGGGGTTTTAGAGAAAAGTCAAATGTTCCGAAACGTAGACGATTAGAAGCCCACGGAAGGCGAAGACAACGGAAGCGAGATCACCACATCTGTTGTAATCTCGCCCTTTCGGCCAGATTAAAAAAATTATCCACAATTTTTTTCGAACATTTTTATAATAAAAAAAAGATTTTTTTAATTGTAATTATAAATCAAACGAGTTAGAAAAAAATATAGTAATTTTTTCTTAAAACAAAGAAATAGAAAAGAACACCATAAAAAGGATTTTGAGAAAGTATTTTTATTGAACATCATTTTCAGATCCTTGAACTTTCTATTTAGGGCCCCTTTTCCCTACCAACCACACTTTAGAAAACTTTACAACAAATTGTTACCCTCTTTAAGGATTTTGTCCTCCCTTTAGATGGCTAAGACAACTAAAAGCTTTGTTATAAAGCAATCTGGTGGAAAAACTACACCCATTTGATTGCTTAAAAGTGTGTTGTAACATGACAAGTTGCCCACAACTTGACAATAAATAGATCCAAGTCATTTACTAATAAACATGGTTTACTATTACAAGTGGACTCTTGCAACTTGTTTAATTGTTAATTTTATGTTCAATCAATGTATTATAAAAACCTAAAGTAACCAACAAGTGAAACCAATGGTTTTGTCTGTGACAATCCAAGTTGGGCATACAACTACACTTTAAGATCACAAGATTCTTAAGATGTTTTAAGATTATCCAAGTTGGGCATACAACTACACTTGTGTCATAATCTTAAAACATCTTAAGAATCTTGTGATCTTAAAGTGTCTATGCACATCAATAGTGGGGTAGGTTAAGCTAAAAGTAAGATTGTGTGAAAAATTAACTATTTTTTTAAAATTAAAAAAAAAAAAAACCATAAAGTTTTATGAAAAAAAAACTATCACAATAAAGTATGATAATGCAATTTACAATTAAAAAGTATGAAAGGTATAAACATGCATCAATGACCTATTATAAACTTATTACTAAACTTTAATAAAAAATACTTAAGTTTAAAGGCTATGCAAATGTTATGTATTCAAACTCTAGGTCCCAAGAGTAGAGCACATAAAATAACATATTTATAAATAGTGCATTCTGTGTAGAGGTGGAGGATCATTCTTTTCAAAGAAAGTTTTACAACTATGCAACTCATTAAAGGGTTGATTTGGAGCCCACAATCATCTTGTGACTAAGTGTATATATGAGCAACTAAAACAACCACTCCCCATAGCTTAGGAAACAATTAGTTTGCCCCAACATTTATAAACACATGAGAAGCCAATTAAGAAGGTGTAATAGGTGTGGCAAGGACAAACTTTATTAGGACGTAGTTGTGTTTGAACCCCTCCACAAAGAATTTAAATAGAGTTTGAGATGATGATTAAGCATGAAAAGTTATGAGATCTTTTGCATTGTTGATGAGACACCATTAGTAGGGAACCACACAAATGCATCTGGAGAAAAGCCCAATTCATTGTGTAAGGCAAATCCCTAATCGTTGATTAAATTCTAGAGGTGTTAAAACTCCAAGGCATTTTTCTCAACTTGTGTTTGAATATGAAGATAAGAACAAAGTATGTTAACTTTTTCATTTAAATAATATAATCTCTCTAAATGCAATATGTATTGAAAAGAGTAGCATTTTTAAAGCTCTGAAGTTGAAATAAAATAAAGTATTTAAACACATTCAAGAGATAAGAAATAGCAACTTGCCTCAAAGAGTAATCCCCAAAAGATAAATCCCTTAAGGAATGGATTCTTGGAGATTAGAAAATAGATTATAAAACCATTTATCAATGACTTAGGCTTGTGGGAAAGTCCATGAAAGGTGCTTAAATGTTCTTGGAATGCCCCTTAAAAATGACACTTGTAAAATCATTTAGAGTGGGCCAACAATTTTTTTTAAAGTACTAAGAACTAATTATAGTTTTTAATTTCCTTAAGCATATGTCCTATTTCATTTTTCAATTAAATTTAACTTATAAATAAAAAGGAAGCATCAGATGACAAGATGATAGAAATTCATGGCCCACAACTTAATCAAACACAAGGCAAGACTAAGTTAACCACACACCCAACATCTATACAATCCTTGTGATGCATGATGATAGGGTTTAAGAAAGTCAGTGACCAAGGGATTATAGACACGTGTCGGGATTGTAGAGGGTGATTGCCACATGTCCACAATTTTGTGTTGGGAAATATAGTTTGTTTCTACAATTAATCTTAAGAATAAAGATGTGTAGTTTTTAGATATAACAAAATTTGAGTAGCATAACAACTTGTAAAAACCACTTTTAGAGACATAGAATAAGAGAAAATAATAGAAGAAAAGTAGACATCATTAACCATAGAGAGGAGACACAATATATACATGCGGATAAACCTTTTGAATTAAAAAAATCCATCCTCCAAACAACATGAAACCCTTATATTATTTAGCAAATAAACATTTAAATTACAAAGCACTATTTTCAATATGGAGATTAACACCCATCTCTAGCACTTGTTTGAAGACATCAAGAACTCGAAGAGAGTCAAGCATGCCACGATGAAGTTGAAAGGGCATGCTACCTTGTGGTGGGACTTGATCTAGAAAAATTATGTGCAAGAAGAGAAGCACAAGATCTAATTGTGGGATCACATGGTGGCCAAGCTTAAGAGACTTTTTTTGTTGACCGACTATGTGTTGGATCTACATAAGAAGCTCAAAAACCTACATTGATGAGAGACATCCATGAAGGAGTGCATGAAGGAGTTCTGCAGACTATGCATTTGTGTTGGTCACATAGAAGATGACACTAAGAAATTGTCAAGGTATGTAAATGGATTTTGCATCTCAATCCAACATGAGATGTGCTTGCTAACTATTCAATTTGTCAAGGAGGCTTGCCAACTCACCCTCAAGGTAGACAAGAAGTTATCCCATATACAAAAAAACACACACAATAGTGGTAAGGGCCAAGATATGAAGATCAAGTAGAGCATAGGAAAACATACCTCTATGCACATAAAAAGTGTAGAAACTAGTAGTATTGCATTGATTGCAAAGTATGAGTAGATCTCTGATTGAGATGGAGGTAGAAGATGAATTCATAGAAAAGGATTTAGGGGGACTTGCTTCCGATGTGGGCACGTAGGTTACTACACATTTGAGTGTCTATATTGCATGCTAGAGCAAGGGTACATAGATAAGTGTGTGCATATGTCACAAGTTGAAGAGGCATGTTCATTAGGTAGTAAAGAAGAAAGTGTAAACCTAGAAGTTGAGGAGAACCTAATGATGTTAAGATTCTATTGCAACCTACATGTACAGATGATTATCCATGGTTGAGGAAAAGGCCATTCCAAAGTAAGTGCAAGTTAGGAGGAAAGTGTTGCAAGTTGATCATTAATGGAGGAAGTACTGACAACTTACTGCCCATTGAGATGGTGCAAACTTTAGGGTTGAAGATGGTTGCATACCCCATGTCATATAGGGTCTCTTGGTTGTAGAGGGGACAACTAATCATAGTGACAAAGCAGTGTCAAATTACATTCCACAATGGAGGACACTAATGAGTTATGGTGTGACACGATCCTGGTGGATGCCTAATATGTGTTACTAGGAAGGACATGGTAGTATGACTAATGTGCTATTAATGATGGGTGCAAGAACACTTTCACCATGAAGAAGGATGGGAAGAAGTTTGGGTTACATCCCATGAAGTGAAGATGAGCCTACATAGAAGCGCAAGGTATTACTTTTGTAAGTAAAAGAGTTTCTCAAGGATGTGGGAGACTTGTAGGTTACTATGTACTAGTAACCGACCTAACATAGAAGGAGTAGATAGAGTTACGAAGCTTGATGGATAGAAGTCACTATGTTTCTCAAGGAGTTCACATATGTGGTTGGTAGAGGGATGCCAAATAGATTTCCATTAATGTGAAACATATCACGTTGCATGGATCTAATTCTAGATTCCATTTTTTTAAACAAGCCACTAAATAGAATGAGTCCTAACATGAGTGCAAAGTTGAACAAGTAGGTTGAAGAATTGTTGGAATGAGGTTTGATAATGGAAATCTTGGGTACTTGCATAATACTTGTAGTACTTACACCAAAGAAGGATGGAGAATGGAGAATGTGCATAGATTCCCATGTGATTAATAAGATTTTTTCAAGTACCAGTTTCCACTATTGCATATGGATGACCCGGCAGATTGATTGAGTAGAGTGCACTACTTCTCCAAGATAGACCTTAAGAGCATATATCATCAGATTAGGACCAAGAAAGAAGATGAATGTAAGACCACATTCATAACAAAGGAAGGCTTGTATGAATGAATGGTGATGCCATCCAAGTTGAGGAATACCCTAAGCATGTTCACATGACTAATGAACAAAGTTTTGAAGCCATTTCTTAGCAAATTTATGGTTGTTTATCTCAATGCCATTTTTTGTGTTCAACAAGACAAGGGAGGAGCATCTTGCACACCTATAGTAGGTGTTGACATGATTGAGAAGAGAAGAGCTACACATAAACTTAAATAAGTACAACTTCATGAAGAAGGAGTTGGTATTATTGAGATTTGTGATATCTCAAGGTAAATTGCAAATGGATCTTAAGGTCCATGCAATTATTGACTGGCATGAATTAAGAAGTGTGATATAGTCCAAAATTTTTCATGGGTTGGTGAGCTTCTATTAGAAGTTCATTAGGAACTTTAGTGGCATTTGCACACCCTTAACATGTTTCATGTAGAAGGGTGGGTTTGAATGGATGACTACTACTTCTAAGAGTTCCATGCTCTTGAAGAAGAAAGTGATAGAGGAGCCCATGCTATGAATGCTACTAGACTTTGTAAAGGTGTTCCAAGTTGAATGTGATGCTAAAAAATTGAAATTGGTGTTGTATTGAGTCATGAGGGTAGACCAATTGTGTATCTTAGCAAGAAGTTGAATGAGGCTACACAACAATATTCTACCTACGAGTAGCCTATCAATCAAATGTTCATACCCAGCTAGATCTGCAAGCAATTATAGATAGTCACTCACTAGTTTTTAGATATATACCTACAGGATTATCTCCTAAAATGGATCATGATCATGTCATTCAACTAGTACCAGGGAGCCAACCATCCAATATCACACCCTACAAGTACCCATATATAAAAAAAGTGAGATCAAGAAGATGGTTTAGGAGATGCTAGAGGTAGGTATTATTAGGCATAGCTAGGGTGCTTACTCCTCTCCAACGATGATGGTACATAAGAAGGATGACACTTAGCATGTGTCTAGACTATAGAGAACTCAACAAGTAAACCATCAAAGATAAGTTTCCTATTCTAGTCATTTATGATTTATTGGATGAACTAAATTTGGAGCTATGTTTTTAACAAAAAATGATCTTAGATAAGGTTAGATCACTAAATTAAAATTAAGGAAGAATATATTCCCAAGATAACATTGTTATGTAGAAAAAGAGGGATGTTGAATGAGGTTGATAGTTTAATTAGACCCGCCTTTCACTACATACATTCAAGGACATCAAACCGAATTGAATCACAACTTTTGTAAGAGGACTCAGCTATAGGTTTGGTATCACTTGGAATGATAAGGAAATTTAGAATTTGTTGATTATTTATTAAACCCTAGTTCGATTAGGCCTAAAAACCCTAATTGTGCAAAATCGTAAACAAATGAACAAAACCTGACAAATGCTCATACATGAAGGCACTAAATGCATATTAGAGACATACTAGGATTTGAATTTCGGGAAGCGAAAACTTTGGGGACAAAAGAGGGGTCCCCTGTGTCCAATGTGGTACTTTTTCTAAGGGCTTGGAACCAAAATATGCTTCAGACTGTAACCTGCTCAGAGATTTCATACAATACCAAACTAGAGGACAAAAGAGGGATTACCTATGTCTAATTAGGGATATTTACTGCTATTTTCTTCAAATCTGGAATCTTTATGCTCTACTATGATCTCCTACAACTCTTCTCCTCAAGATGCGAAACCTGTCACCTGCAATTACAAGAGGGGTTGGGGGTTGTGGTGTTTAGGAGCTTGCCTCAGTCAAGCCCCAGAAATAGCATCTAAGCCTTCCAACACCATTGTTAGATAGAGTGCGCGTCCTTGGTGAACAGAGGCAAAAGCAAATGATATGATAAATTGATTGAAAACACAAAGTAGATGTCACCTCAGAGGTGAAGCTCTCATGGGGAGATGAAGATCTTTCACGTCAGGTTCACCAAAATGTTATGTAGAAAAAGAGGGATGTTGAATGAGTTTGACAGTTTAATTAGATCCTCCTTCCACTACATACATTCAAGGACATTAAACTGAGTTGAATCACAACTTTTCAAGAGGACTCAACTATAGGTTTGGTGTCACTTGGAATGATAAGGAAATTTGGAATTTCTTGATTATTTATTAAACCCTAGTCCGATTAGGCCTAAAAACCATAATTATGCAAAATCGTAAACAAACAGACGAAACCTGACAAATGCTCGCATAGGAAGGCACTAAATGCATATTAACGACATACCAGGATTAGAATTTTAGGAAGCAAAAACTTTGGGGACAAAAGAGGGGCCACCTGTGTTGAGTGTGATACTTTTTCTAAGGGCTTGGAACCAAAATATGCTTCAGATTGTAATCGGCTTAGAGATTTCTGACAATGCCAAACTAGAGGACAAAAGAGGGATCACTTATGTCCAATCAGGGATATTTCCTATTGTTTTCTTCATATCTAGAATCTTTATGCTTTGCTATGATCTCCTACAACTCTTCTCTGCAAGATCTGACCCCTGCCACCTGCAATCACAAGAGAGGGTTGGGGGTTGTGGTGTTTAGGGGATTGCCTCGGTTAAGCCCCATAAATAGCATTCAAGCCTTCCAACACCATTGTTAGATAGAGTGCGTGTCCTTGGTGGACAGAGGCAAAAGAAAATGATATGATAAATTGATTGAAAACACAAAGTAGATGTCACCTTGGAGGTGAAGCTCTCACGGGCAGATGGAGATCTTTCACGCCATGAGGAGATGGATTGATGAAGACAAATCTGCAACAAATAAGTACAAACACAACACAATACTCCTCGCAACACAATGAGAGCCTTGAATATCCTTAGCACAAGATCACAAGTTCACATTATCCATCTAGTTGTAAAATGAAGTCCTAAACATGTTTATATATGCATTCCTGCTAAACATTCGTAATTCAAATTGAATAGGCCGACAAAGGGAAACCTTTTAACGGTCACTTTGTGAACATTTAAAATTTGGGCCCCGACAAAATAGGTTTGGACTAGGGCACGGGTGCCTAAGTCCAAGGTCTTATTTTGGGACTTGATAAATCTCAAGAGTGGCCCCTAAGTCCCATTTGACATGGGTTTTGGGGGATTTTGCTCCGGAATTCATTCTTAACATACATGATCCCAAGAGTTAAACTTAGGAGGTAAAAGTCCTAGGGGGAAATTTTATGACATAACAAACATGTAGGACTCATGAGGGTCATTATGAGTTTCTAGTGATGCCATTTGGTCTTACTAATGCTCCTTCTACATTTCAAAGTTTGATGAATTCTATCTTTAAGCCATTTTTGAGGAAGTTTGTATTAGTGGTCTTTGATGATATATTGATTTATAGAAAGACATGGGAAGACCATTTACACCATGTAGATTAGAGCATGAACTTGGTTTTTGAAGGGAAAGAATGAAGGTGATTTTTTTCGACTCAAAAGGTCAAATTGTGAAGCGCATATCTCTCAATTTGGAAAAAAAATTCTTGATTTTTGGAGGGTTTTTTAAAGGCCATTTTGAAGCTACTATATTCTAGATTCAAGGTCATTTGGAGACAATTTGAAGGATTTATTGTGAAATTAGGGATATGAGTAGCCATCTTGTGGCTACCATAACTTTTAATCAAGTATATGATCATTAATATAGTCTTATACAGGTAGTTAATTCGGCTTGGGGTGGCATCCAAGGCATAATTAGGTATATATAGGAGTTAGAGGTTAGCTTATTATCATCATATTGCAAATTATGTTCTTATTAGAAACGTTTGGAGATTTTCCCCTTCAAAGTGGCTTATTATTCTCAAGTAATATCAAGTATTTACAACATATTTCCTATTATGTTCTTCTATGCCCTTAATCGAAGTAAGTGACTTATTATTCTCAAGTAATAGGCTTATTATTCTCAAGTACTATCAAGTATTTACAACATATTTCCTATTATATTCTTCAAACAACAAAGGGAACATCACAAAACATTGGGTTGTATAATCTATTGCACATGCTACATAGATTGTGGGAGGGACTATCCATAGATTTTATCCTTGGATTTCCACACACTCAGAGGGGCAATGAATCTATCGTCATAACAATGGATACATTTTCGAAAATGGAGCATTGTGTTTCTTGTTAGAAGTCGAATGATGCATCTATGATGGCTAATTTGTTCTTCAAGGATATAGTTTGGTTATATAGGTTGTCACACAACATCACGTTGAATTGTGATACCAAGTTCCTTAGCAATTTCTAGCACACCTTGTGGAAGAAATTGGACACACAACTCAACTATATCTTTGCATATCATCCAAAGACAGATGGATAGATAAAAGTTGTTAATCAGAGTCTTGACAATCTACTCAAATGTTTGGTAGGAGAGAAGCTTGTACTTTATGTTGGTGCAAGTGAAGTTTATGTACAACAATCTTGGTGAATAGATCATCAGAGAAGATGCCATTTCAAGTGGTTTATGGGACATTCCCACAAGGTTTCATAGATCTATGTGGAGTGGAATTTGAGGGAAGGCATGTGAGAACATAAGATGAGGACTTTGTGTCACACGTGAAGGAGATTCATGTGCAAGTCATGAAGCAAATGGAGGAGAGAAATGCAAGGTATAAGTTGCAAGTAGATGAGTGTTGAAGAGAGAGGACTTACTTGGAGGGTGATTTAGTCATAGCATATATCAGTAAAAAAATGGTTCCCCAGAGGATTGTATAGCAAGATAAAGCCCAAGAAGATTGGTCCATGCCACATTTTGAGTAAGTTTTCTAAGAATGCTTATGAGATTGAGATACTAAAGGGGTTAGATATCTTGCCAATATTTAATGTATCAGATTTAAATTTTGACCATGTGCTTGAAGGTTTAGATGCAAAATTGATAGAAGTGCTTAATTGGAGAAAGGAGACAACATTAAAGTAGTGAGAGGAAATTGTGCAAATCTTGGATATGTGCATAGGCAAGAAGACCTAGTGGAGATGCTAGGAAAATATGCTTACAAACTACAAGCAAGCTCAAGCCAAAGCCTAGATACTAAATATGTAGATACATTTTACATTAAGCCTATGAGTCAGAAATACAAGTATCTAATCTAAGAAAATTTCAATAGTATTTTGTTATGTAAAACAACACTTAAAAAAGAATAAGAATGAGACAAGAAGAAAAGAACAACCACAGATAAGAGTGACATAGATAAGCCTCGATATAAAATCCTTTCAAGAAAAATCTAGCCTCTAAGGCACTCAGACCCAAAATATTATTTAGCAATAATGTTACAATACATTCATAGATCCACTATGATTTAGTGAGATCAACACTTCAATACTAGAGAAAAAGTGATAGAAAGAAATAATGCATAATACCTTCATCTCAAGACCTCAATATATAGACTTAAGGAGACCCAAAAACACCAAAAAGTAATAACATTAGCCCAAACATGGTCCCAAAATACCATGGTAGGAATTCTCACAACCCACTACAAGAGAGTGGCCTCCAAAATAGAATGTGACTCTTTACACAAGCATCTCTGACCTCCATCATGCAAGTTGGCATATGTAACTCCCAAGCACCCCATAGGGGCCCTAAATACACCCACATGCAATCTAATTTTAAAAAATGCTCCTAATTGAGTCCACTATACAACCTCCTCATCAATGTTTCATTACAATAATATTTCCATGTCCCTAGAGAATAATAAAATAATTACATATGTTCCCACACTCACATGTGCATCCCACTTCACCCACTCCATGATTATTGGAGATGCATACATATGCTCTTTGCATTTTTGAAACTGTTGCTATGTAAGTTCATTACTTTTCACAAATAGTTCTATTATTTATATAATAATTATAAATTATAAATTATATTATTGTTGTCACATGAAATTGCACCCTGCTTGAATGGGACTCCAAGCATTCCAATGACACAATGGGATTGATCTCTAAGTGTGGGACTTTGCTAAATGAGATCAAACCTCTGGAGAAGGCCGGCTTCCTTGTCTAGTTATCACCTAAAACTACTGTATTTTGGGGTGAAAAGGGGAAGAAATGTGCTGAAATGAAAGATAAAGCATCAATACTTAAAACATGAAAGGGTGATGCACCAGACAGATTTAAAGAACCCTTGCAAAACTGAAGCATGCACAGCACAACCAGATACAACAAGCAAATATACACAGAATAGATGATTCTAACAGAGGTAAGAAGCAAGATGATTGAAAGGAACAAGAGATATTCATAGACAACCATATGCAGATTCACACAGAGATAGAAAAATTAGCAAAAGGCATGATAGCTTGCATATATCTAATGAAAGGCAAGGTTATAGCATGAAAAGTACTATTTGGAAATAGGGGGAACAAGATGCTCCAAAAATTTTCCAACAACTTCTTACATCATAAGCCTCAGCTTATATAGCATTTCAAAACTAACCTAGGTCGGTTACAAAATCCGCTCAGGGAGCTGTAATCAGAAAATATCCTTGAAAGGACATCTAGCTAACAGGAGTTATGGTGTTGAAACCTGGAACTGGGGCAGATGGAAGATATTTCTGAGTCTTTAATGCAAGCAGCTGCATCATCGATCTGATCCTTCTCGACAATCAGGCGGCGGAGGAAAGACTGGAGATGAAGTGGTGGTGGGATATTTTGGGCCATCAATGTGAGCTGTGCCCTCCTGTGTAGCAATGAATGCAAAAAAAAAATCTTCACCAACTCAAAAAGTCACCGCTGAAAAGGTCCACCCAACCGACATGCAGATCCGGGTCCAAAAACCTCCTGAAGAATTCCCGCCAAAATGTCATCATCATGATATTTTCAAATTTCTGCGGGAACTGATTATCCCACATGCACCCGAAGGAGACACCCCCATTACTTTATAAGTCAAGCCGTGAGCATATATAATATCGGTGCTTTTGCTCCTGACGGCATCATCATGAGCCCCATCATCCTCCTTTAGCATGATATCCCGTTGCTCTAAATGTCACCCTGACGTCAGCAGGCCTTAGCACTATCACCCGTCGGCCAAACCTCTAACATAGGTGAGCCATCGGTATGTCCAACCGATATGAAAAGTCATCCCGATATGAAATTAGCCCTGAGCCTCATCATCATCTTCAAGATTCGTGAAATATCCTCCTGATGGAAATATCCTCCTGACGAGCTCATCCTGATAATTCATATCACCCTAATGTGAAATATCACCCCGTAGAAAATATCACCATGCGGGAAAGCATATCCGGACCTCATCACCTGATAAAAAATATCACCTTGATGTTTGAATATCAGCCTGATGCGAAATATCCTCCTGACGGAAGTAACATGATATAAAATATCACCCCGATGTTTGAAAATCAGGATGACGTCAGCAGGATGTCGGGGAGGAAAGATCCTCTTGATCATGTTCATACAACATACCTCTTCATATCTAGGTGACGTCATCAGCATGTTAGAGTAGGGTGATATTCAGAAGCAAGAGCGATATTTGTAAGGTACCTGATATTCAGAAATGTCACCCTGATCTTGAAGAAACTTGATGATGATATTCAACCTCATCGGCATAAACCAATGCATCAGAGGAAGCTCCTCCTGCTTTGCCGACCTCATATGTCTCGCCGATGATCCAGATGATCATGTCCACAAACATCCTGATGACGTCACCATCATGTCGAACATCAGGATGATCTTCAAATGCTAACTGGTGTTAAGGAAAATATGACCCCTTTCGGGCCTTGACGGCATCATCATGATATTCGAGGCAGGATTATATTCAGAAATATCATCCCCGCAAAAAATCAGGTTGCACTGTAGCTTCATCGTAAGATCAGGGTGATCTTGGAATATGACTGATATTTGGAAATATCACCCCTGGCAGGAATATGCATGAAGCTGTGAAACAATGGATATCGCCCTAACATAGGAATGATGTTAGCAGCATGTTGGGCAATCTAGCGAACATGAAGTGAAAAACAACATCAGGATGATCTTAACAAAGATCACCTGATATTCAAATGTGATGACCCCTCGGAAGATCAGGCCATACTTAGAAACTTTGGAGCACCAACATTAGGATGATCTTCAACTAAGATCACCCGATGTTAAAATATCATCCTGATGCGAAAGATTGGGTTGGCATAAATATGATGACCTTCACAAGAAAGATGATCCTCCCCCGGAATGGATCTGGATGACGTCAGCGGCATATGACTTGGTTTATCGCTGCAGTCACCATGATGTCATTGTCATGTTATCGGATGGGGGGGATAGTTGGAAGATAGGGTGATATTTGTAATATTGGGTGATATTGGGAAGATCAGGTGATGTTCCAATTATCACCCGATGTTTGAAATATGACCCGATATGAGAAATATCACCCGATGTTCGAAATATGACCCGATATGAGAAATATCACCTGATGTTAGAACATCAGGGCTTGACCAGATGATGACCCCACATAACTTCCTCCTTTTAGCGAATATCAGGGTGATGTAAAAAGCAAACTTGCCTATTTTTTCAAGCTCTTTCACATGGTAAGCCTCTTTAGGCAAGCTTCAGATTTTGAAATTGGGTCAAGGCCTCAAGATCACAAATATGGCTTTCATGGGGATATGCATACTGACTGATCCTGCTTGAATTATTTTGACTCCTGCTAGAGGAAAAATAGGTCAACAATTTTGGCGACCTCTATGGGATGTTTGCCTGCTAAACAATTAGATCAGTGGCCTTAAGCATCCATTGGGCATGGAGTCAAGTTTAAAAATATGCTGGGGAACTAGGACCTGCCTCTCAAAACACAAAAAGGGGAGAAGGCCTGCTTTCTCCTAATGACAAAGCAGCTTGTGCAGAAGCACTTAGGGAAGTAAAAGGATCTAAACTATTGTGCATCAACACTTATTGAAAACAAGAAATCTAACCTACTAATTTACAGGGTCTCATACCTCAAAACACCTTTTCAAGTGTATCCCATTGACTGGGATATGCAAATTTTCTCCATTCATATTTGACAACTGAAATGCATTGTGCTCCTTGCATTCAGTGATGAGAAAGGGGCCACTCCACATGCTGTCAAATTTGGAATGCTTCCCTGGTCTACTCCTCAGCTCATCCCATTTGAGCACCATATCACCCACTCTAAAATGTCTGGGGGTGGCCTTCTTGTCAAAATTTCTTTTTGTTTGCAACTGATGATGTTCCATGGCTGCCATAGCTTTATTTCTGCTTTCCTCCAGGTCCATAAGCTGAGCATATCTTACAGCCATGGGGCTTTTTGCTTGAAGCATTTCTAGATGATGCATGATGTCTAGTGCTGGCAGTTCCATAGACATAAGCAACCTTGGCTCCTTTCCATACACTAGCAGATAAGGGGAGTTCCCAATAGACCTCTTAGGAGTTATCTTATCAGCCCATAGAACAAACTTCAAATTAGTGTGCCAGGTCCTCTGATTATTCTCCATTGCCCTCTTAATAATCCTGATGAGATTTTTGTTTGTGGATTCAGCCAAACCATTACCCTGTGGATAATAATTTGATGAAGTATTCAAATAAATCCCATTCTTGATAGCCCAGTTAGTTATTCTTAGGCCAACAAAAGCTAGACCATTATCAGAGATGATTGATTTAGGCACTCCAAATCTAGAGACCAAATCACAATAGAAATTCAAAACAACACTCTCATTAGATTCTTTTAGAGCCACTGCTTCAGTCCATCTTGTGAAGTAGTCTATGGCTGTGAGTATCCACCTATGGCCTGCACTTGATGGTGGGTTGATAGGTCCAATAAAATCAATGCCCCATCTTATAAAGGGCTGCTCTACCTGGATTGGGTGTAGAGGCAAAGCTGGCAGCCTCTCTTTTCCTACAAAAAGGGCACACTTAACACACTTTCTAGCCCATGCATGGGCATCCTTAAATAAGCTAGGCCAATAATAGCCAGCTCTCATTACTTTCCAAGCAGTAGTCCTTGGGGCAAAATGACCCCCTACTGTTCCATCATGGAATTCATGTAGCATCCTGTCAGTTTAATCAGCATCAACGCATCTAAGCAATACACCATTAAAGTCTTTTCTAAAAAGGATGCCTTCTATTAAAACATATGGAATGGATTGCAGCCTGAAGTATCTTCTTTTAGCTTTATCTAAGCTTGTAGGACATCTACCAGTTTGCAAAAATTGGGTCATATCATTAACCCAACTAGTACCTACTGCTGCTGTATCATCTTGATGCTCCTCTTCTATGGTCAGGAGCACCTCTTCTTCTTCCTCTACCTCATCCTTAGAACTGGTGACAAGCTACTCACTGAGTCCTCTGCCTCTGACCAGCTTGGTTATCTTGATCTCCACTTCATATTCCATGACTTTGGTGATCCAACCAGCCCTTTTCTCATTAACACCTTTACTCAGCAGGAACTCCTTCACACTAGCATGAGACACCATCAGGTGTATCTTGTTATTTGAAACAAGATGTCTAAATTTCTTTAGGCTAGTGACTACTGCCAGGACATGCTTTTCAATGAAGCTATACTTCTGCTCATACTCCTCCAACCCTTGGCTGAAGAAGGTGATTGGTTGTTCAAAACCCTCGCTCTGTTGCTGCACTAGAATAGAGGAGATGGTATCCAGGCCGCCATAAGCATACAGGATAAAGTCCTTACAGAAATCAGGATTGATCAGGGTTGGTGCAGTTGCTAATGCCTCCTTCATGGACTGGAAACTAAGTCTGCCCTCTGACGTCCAACTGAAAGTTATGTTCTTTTTCAACATAGATGTTAAGGGTTTTAAGAGATTTGCAATATCAGGTATGAACCTTCTCAGAAAGTTAATTCTGCCAATGAAGCGCTGCAGTCCCTTCTTATGACTGGGTAAGGGCAATTCCAAAATGGCCTTTATTCTCTCCTTATCAATGGTAATACCCTCCTTTGACACAACATGCCCCAACAACTTGCCCTCATATACAACAAAAATGCATTTCTTTGGATTGAGGGATATCCCAAACTCTCTGCATCTTTCAAAGACTAGCCTTAGGTGGGATAAATGCTCAAATGCATTCTTAGAGAAGACTGTTATGTCATCCAGGTATACCAGCACTAGCTTATACATCAGGCCCTTAAAGGCCATGTCCATGGCTCTTTGAAAAGTAGAGCCAGCATTTGAGAGGCCAAAAGGCATCCTTTTGTAGGCCATAGTACCCCACTTGGTTGTGAAAGCAGTCTTGAATTGGTCTTCTTCCTTGACTAGCACCTGGTTATAACCAGAAAATCCATCAAGCAAAGAAAACCTTTCTGAGCCAGCCACCACCTGCAAAAGTTGCTCCATTGAAGGCAATGGGTAGTGGTCTTTTAGGGAGGCTCTGTTGAGGTCTTTGAAGTCAACACACAGCCTGACCTCCCCATTTTTCTTCCTCACAGGCACAAGGTTAGAAACCCAAGAAGTGTGCTTGATTGGAAAGATGATCTTCCCCTCAATCAGCTTGGTTAGTTCTTTGACCATCAGGGGTTCTAGCTTTGGATTCAGAGGTCTCTGTTTTTGCCTCTTAGGTTTTATACCTGGCTCTAACTCTATGGTGTGTTGGGCAATATGAGGATCAAATCCCTTTAAGTCTGCATAATCCCAAGCAAACACCTCTTCAAATTCCTTACAAAGAGCAATGAAAGCTCTTCTGTCTTCAGCTGAGCAGATTTTACCAATTTTAAGGAGTCTACCCTTGAAAACTTCTAGCTCTTCATAATGCTCCTCCTTTACCTGCATACTAGTTTTTGTCTTCTTCTTTTGGTCATCAGTGCCAAAGATAGATTCCAAGGTGACCAATCCCTTGGGCAGCTTATTTGTTCTCAGTTGAATTATTTGATCATTGTCATACTGTTGTTTGAGTTTATCCTAATTCATCATGGAAAACTCATCTTCCTCTAATAGGAACCTTAGGATCTATTCATCACTGTCAAAAACTTGCCAATGAATATTATTATCAGGGATAGAAGGCCTAGAAATTATCTTTACATGAGACCGAACCTTCTCCCTTTGAATATCACTGGGGATGTCAAATTGAGCCCCAATTGAAGCTAATCTGTCAGCATGATGGTTCTGACTCTTTGGAATGGAGATTAGATTGAAAGCATCAAACTCTTCAATCAAATTTCATACCCTGTGTTTGTAGCACTTCAGGGCATCACTTTTTGTAAGGTGCAGTTCCCTCACCTGATTCATAATGAGCTCACTATCTCCAAACACCTATAGACAGCGAATCTTCCTCCTTCTTGCCCACTGCAGACCTTGGATCAATCCTTCATACTCAGTAGTGTTGTTAGTACAAGAAAAGGTAAAATAGAAAGCAGCATAATAATTTTCACCTTGTGGTGACACAAGCATTGCACCACCACCAGATCCATTTCTGCCCCTAGAGCCATCAAAATACATTTTCCATACCTCATTATGTTGCTCTACCTGCTGCTTTACTTTCTTCAGAAGACTTAGTATTGTTGTTTCATGCTCATGCAATATGTACACTCCCAGGCCAGTTTCTTGGATATGTCCCTCAGGATCATCCACAACATTTTCAGAGGCCCACTCCTTCAAGAGTACCTCTGGTATGCTCTCAGCTTGTAGTTCCTGAGCAGCAACTAGTTCAGGGTCATCAGAGATAATGCAATTTGCATTGACAATACTAGGTGTGTAAGGCTCTATGTGATAGTCTGAAAGTAACTCAGATTTCAAAGTTACTTTGATGCCATATCTGGTCCTAAAAAACATGTGGAACCAATTAGAAGATAGATATCCTCCTCTTTTGGCTATAAATTCCCTTGATAAGCACATGGCAAAATAAGGAGGCAAATCTATTATGAACACCTCCTGTGAAATAGAAACATTGGGGCAGGTGTGTAGGGTGAGACCTAGGTCTCTTATGATACCCACAGTATTAACAGATGTACCATCCAACTGGAGTACACCTTTCTCAAGTGGCTGGTATCTAAGCCCTAACTGATCTGCAATCTACTTAGGCATGATAGAACTGCTTGCTCCACTATCCACCATGCAATTGTGCACTAGTTTGTCCCCAATTATCAGTGATACATAAAAGGGAAGAGGTTTGGCACCTGGGTTAGGCTGCTTGATGTCATCTTGGGATGAATTAGCAAGGACAGTCCTATTTAAGTCAACAGTGGTATCATTGGATACCTTCAAATCGGACAAGGCTGACTACAACATCTTCTTTTGGCCAGGGATTGCTAAGGAATCCCACATAGACATGGTTACATTCATCTTTTTCATGTTTTTAATAATATTGAAAGGTGAAGAGGCACCTACCTTTGGACTTGACTTTGTAGCAGCAGTATCAGCCTGCAAATGAGGCATCTCCCCTACTGTTGTTGGAGTACTTCTTTGCAAGATGCGAGGAATATGGGATGTGGAAGCATCAGTATGTCCTCTACCTTTGCTTGCTGCTGGTTCAACCTCATAACCCCTCTTCTTAGCCCTTGTATTGGCAGCAACTGGATTACTATCACTATTTACCCCACAAACTTCTCCTTCCTGCCAATTCATGAAAGCAGAATCATTTTGAGGTTGCTCTTGTTGTTGTGCAGCTCCATCATTTGGTGTATATGATTGTGTGGTTGGCACATTTTGTGCCATCGGAGCTTGATTTAGGACTCCACTTGAACAGGCTGCCTGATTGTGTGGCATATGACATGGGACACACCAATCATAATCAACTGCAATTTTATTTTGAACAGGGACAAGGTCCCTTGCTGCATTAACAGGTGCTGGATTGTAAGGCTGAAAAGGCCTTTGGTTCATGTTTTGCTTGACACCTTAGTAGTTGTTCTGATAAGGTGGCCTATTGGCCTGTAAGGATGACCCTGCCCCTGATATGCTTGGTTCTGCCCCTGATGCTATTGTTGATAAGGCTACCTACCGTGAGACTGTTGCTTCTTAATGTTTACTAGATCATTCCCAAAAGTCTGTAGAAGATTTTCTATTTTCTGCTGGCTGCTTTTTATTTCCTTTAGCTCTTGAGATGAACTAGAGGCAGCAGGTTCAGAAGTGGAGGTACTTGGTAACGCTGCAACAACAGGTGTAGGGACAAAATATGGGGTGGGCAAAGGAATAGAAGCCTGGATCTCAGGAAAGATGGGCATAGGGGACCTAGGTGCTATTTTTCTAGCCTGAATTAGATTGTTCTCTGCTCTGATAGCTATTTCATAGGCTTCAGGTAGGCTTACAGCTCCTAGTGATTGTATCATCACTGAAATATCACTATTTAAAGCTTTCAAGAAATATAAGAATGCATACTCAGCTGGAGGTCTTACTGTGGCAGGGATTCTGTCCCATGTCTTCTGAAATCTGAAGTTGAAGTCCATCATTAGTTCCTGAGGAGCTCTCTTTATGGTGGTCATCTGTTCCACCAATGACAGATTATCTAATTTATCCTGGAACTGCTTATTCAGCTTGTCTCCTAAGTCATCCCAGGTTCCTATAGTCTGTACTGGTAGACTTTTGAACCATTGTAATGCCTTCCCTTTAAATGAGGCAGCTAGTAATCTGATGGCTACATTCTCTTGTGTTACATAATGTACTCCACATAGAGAAGCCACATCTCTTATGTGTTCAATAGGTGTAGTTTGGGTTTCCCCTGTGAAATAGGGAAGGCTCTTCAAGGCTGCCATAGGTACGGCATCATGTACTGCTAAGTTCAAAGGGCTTCCCCCATCAAAAGCCACAAATGGCTGATTTCTTGCCATCTGAGCAGCTGGAGGTGGGTTTGCTTGAGTTGCTACAAGGACTACAGAGGCAACTGGTCTGAAATTTGGTGGAGTTGACAATGTCCTCTTAGAATAAGGAGTTCTTACTACAGTTCTACTCTGCCTCCTAGGTGGAGAAAGTTGTAGATAATCAAATGAGCTTGAACTTGAACTCCTAGTTTGTATCCTTTTCATAAAAGTGTATCAGCAGAACTGGTTTGCCTGATCTTCCTCAGTATGAGTCACCAAATATGCCATTTTTAACCTCCTATAGGTCAGAAAATCACCGGTTGCACATCAAAACCAGTAATAAGAGTTTGTATTGTCCCACCGGGCGTGCTAGAAACTGTTGTCACATGAAATTACACCCTGCTTGAATGGGACTCCAAGCATTTCAATGACACAATGGGATTGATCTCTAAGTGTGGGACTTTGCTAAATGAGATCAAACCTCTGGAGAAGGCCGACTTCCTTGTCTAGTTATCACCTAAAACTACTGTATTTTGGGGTGAAAAGGGGAAGAAATGTGCTGAAATGAAAGATAAAGCATCAATACTTAAAACATGAAAGGGTGATGCACCAGACAGATTTAAAGAACCCTTGCAAAACTGAAGCATGCACAGCACAACCAGATATAGCAAGCAAATATACACAGAATAGATGATTCTAACAGAGGTAAGAAGCAAGATGATTGAAAGGAACAAGAGATATTCATAGACAACCATATGCAGATTCACACAGAGATAGAAAAATCAGCAAAAGACATGATAGCTTACATATATCTAATGAAAGGCAAGGTTACAGCATGAAAAGTACTGTTTGGAAATAGGGGGAACAAGATGCTCCAAAATTTTTCCAACAACTTCTTACATCATAAGCCTCAGCTTATATAGCATTTCAAAACTAACCTAGGTCGGTTACAAAATCCGCTCAGGGAGTTGTAATCAGAAAATATCCTTGAAAGGACATCCAGCTAACAGGAGTTATGGCGTTGAAACTTAGAACTGGGGCAGATGGAAAATATTTCTAAGTCTTTAATGCAAGCAGCTGCGTCATCGATCTGATCCTTATTGACAATCAGGCGGCGGAGGAAAGACTGGAGATGAATTGGTGGTGGGATATTTTGGGCCATCAATGCAAGCTGTGCCCTCCTGTACAGCAATGAATGCAAAAAAAAAACTTCACCAACTCAAAAAGTCGCCACTGAAAAGGTCCACCCAACCGACATGCAGATCCGGGTCCAAAAACCTCCTGAAGAATTCCCACCAAAATGTCATCATCATGATATTTTCAAATTTCTGCGGGAACTGATTATCCCACATGCACTCAGAGGAGACACCCCCATCACTTTATAAGTTAAGCCGTGAGCATATATAATGTTAGTGTTTTTGCTCCTGACGGCATCATCATGAGCCCCATCATCCTCCTTTAGCATGATATCTTGTTGCTCTAAATGTCACCCTGACGTCAGCAGGCCTAAGCACTATCACCTGTCGGCCAGACCTCTAACATAGGCGAGCCATCCGCATGTCCGGCTGATATGAAAAGTCATCCTAATATGAAACTAGCTCTGAGCCTCATCATCATCTTTAAGATCCGCGAAATATCCTCCTGATGGAAATATCCTCCTGACGAGCTCATCCCGATAATTCATATCACCCTGATGTGAAATATCACCCCGTAGAAAATATCACCCTGCGGGAAAGCATATCTGGACCTCATCACCTGATAAAAAATATCACCCTGATGTTTGAATATCAGCCTGATGCGAAATATCCTCCTGACGGAAGTAACATGATATAAAATATCACCCCGATGTTTGAAAATCAGGATGACGTCAGCAGGATGTCAGGGAGGAAAGATCCTCCTGATCATGTTCATACAACATACCTCTTCATATCCAGGTGACGTCATCAGCATGTTAGAGTAGGGTGATATTCGGAAGCAAGAGCGATATTTGTAAGGTACCTGATATTCAGAAATGTCACCCTGATCCTGAAGAAACCTAATGATGATATTCAACCTCATCGGCATAAATCGATGCATCGGAGGAAGCTCCTCCTGCTTTGCCGACCTCATATGTCTCACTGATGATCCAGATGATCATGTCCACAAACATCCTGATGACGTCACCATCATGTCGAACATCAGGATGATCTTCAAATGCTAACTGGTGTTAAGGAAAATATGACCCCTTTCAGGCCTTGACGGCATCATCATGATATTTGGGGCAGGATCATATTCAGAAATATCATCCCCGCAAAAAATCAGGTTGCATTGTAGCTTCATCATAAGATCGGGGTGATCTTGGAATATGACTGATATTTGGAAATATCACTCCCGACAGGAATATGCATGAAGCTGTGAAACAAGTGGATAGCGCCCTGACATAGGAATGACGTCAGCAACATGTTGGGCGATCCAGCAAACATGATGTGAAAAATAACATCAGGATGATCTTAACAAAGATCACCCGATATTCAAATGTGATGACCCCTCGGAAGATCAGGCCATACTTAGAAACTTTGGAGCACCAACATCAGGATGATCTTCAACTAAGATCACCCGATGTTAAAATATCATCTTGATGCGAAAGATTGGGTTGGCATAAATATGATGACCTTCCTAAGAAAGATGATTCTCCCCCGGAATGGATCTGGATGACGTCAGCGACATATGACTTGGTTTATCGCTGCAGTCACCATGATGTCATTGTCATGTTATCGGATGGGGGGGATAGTTGGAAGATAGGGTGATATTTGTAATATCAGGTGATATTGGGAAGATCAAGTGATGTTCCAATTATCACCCGATGTTCGAAATATGACCCGATATGAGAAATATCACCCGATGTTCGAAATATGACCCGATATTAGAAATATCACTTGATGTTAGAACATCAGGGCTTGACCAGATGATGACCCCACATAACTTCCTCCTTTTAGCGAATATCAGGGTGATGTAAAAAGTAAACTTGCCTATTTTTTCAAGCTCTTTCACATGGTAAGCCTCTTCAGGCAAGCTTCAGATTTTGAAATTGGGTCAAGACCTCAGGATCACAAATATGGCTTTCATGGGGATATGCATACTAACTGATCCTGCTTGAATTATTTTGACTCCTGCTAGAGGAAAAATAGGTCAACAATTATCTTATATAATTGATGCTTTTTAACAAAACACTTCCAAGTTCCCTTTGGTGCTCACTTCATCATTCTTGTTGTGATTTGGGCTAGCTACCCCTTTTAAAAGGCATTCCTAAGTATGTCGGGGCATCCTATAGGACAACACTTTGGTACAACTTCCACATAGTTGTTAAAATAAGCACAATCATAATCAAGTTCCCTTTGCTTCTTGCTCCATTGTCCTTATTGGTGGTTTGGGCCAACAACCCCTATAAAGACAGTCATACATATGTTAGGGCACCTTAAGGAACAACACTTTCGCACAACTTCCATACAATTGTTACATTTTAAACACAATCATAATCAATCTCACTTTGGTGCTTGCTCCATCATCCTCATTGGTAATTTGGACCAACTAACCCCTTTAAAAGACATTAATATGTATATTGGGGCATTTTATAGGACAACACATTTGTGCAACTTCCACACAATTGTTACATTAAACATTTAACTTTCCATAAACATGGTGATGAGCCATCCCATTTTCCTTTTCATAGCCTTCTTTCCAATATAAGAATGTGGAGCAAATGGTTTTGCACAGGGAACTCCTAATGTTCCACTCTAATTTTATCCTTGTCAATGAAAAGCAACTTGCATTTAAATCTTCAATATATTTGTTTGCTGCAAATGACTTGGTTGCATTACATAATAAACATATGCTTAAGTCATTGGACGTGTATATTGGATGACGTAATGTGGAACAAGCAAGGGTTTGATCAGGTTCAAATCTTGAGGACAAATGACTAGATGCTAAGGTGATCTTGTGCATTGGATAACAAGTTATGAAAACTTTAAATTTATTTAGTTGCAACATGTCTTGTTAGTGGCACATCAGGCAAAGTTCTTGACATTGTCTATAAAAAAGAGAGCAATCCATCTTATCTTCCACTCTTCATTATGAAGTTTCAATGTTATGTAGGTCCAAATTGGGACTTGGATGACTCACAACTTATGCCAATTATTCTAGTTACTTGTGGTAGGAGTCACTAGCCACCCCTTAAGATGGACTGGACCTTGACAATCCATAAATAATAGGGGGTAGTCTAGTAGGTACAATAACTTTTTGATCGTTGTGTCTACCCTACATTCACCTACAAGCATTATGCACACATATAAGATAATTCATATGTGGCCCTACATAGACAAGAAAAGGATCATCTAGGAATGATATCAGTTTGAAATTTGTACACCCTTCCCTTCATACTATTTTCAAGGTACACAATTGTAGTGCCATAAGGTTCAAATACATTTTCTTGTTACAATTAAGTGGCTACTCCTCTTGTAAAACATGTTGCCTACATTTATTTGTGTATTTGAATATAATTGAGAATTATCTTAACTTATGAGCCCCTATTGGCATGCCCATTGCACATTGAGTGTGATTGCTCATTTGATAATTTTCCTATTGAGACATTTGAGTTGTAGGTCTACAAAATGACATGAAGCTAATGTTCTCATGAAATGTTACACATGCTAATAGTTCATATATGATTTATTAATGGTGTGAGCATGGGCATATAACTTTGCCATGTAGTCAACAACCTCACAGAATGCCAATTCTTTGTTTAATAATAACACCTTCCATAAATAAGGATGTCGAAGCAAATGTGAAAGCAATACCTACAAGAATCCAATAAGGTATTAGAGAAAAATGTTATTTAAAGATACATAATAAATATCCTTCATTAATATTGAAAATATAGTTTTATATCAAGGGGTCGTTGGTTTGCTAATGAAGTTGATTGTTTCTGAATGAACTCACCATGGATCAAGTCTTATTGAGTGCAAGGCCCACAAACACCATAAGTGATGAGGCACGGATAGTACCCCAAGTGACTTTGGCAGAATGGATACCCCTCACTCTTTGGCTCTTAGCCAAAGAAATATCAACTTAGTCTCATACTCCTAATACCAACGAGTTGCAAAAATGATCTAGGTTTGAAATTAAACCCTCCATCAATTAAAAAATATAATTATGCTAATAAGGGTTCCCTATGTGAGAAGCACATGATGGATTATATAGATAAAGGGTCCAGATTAAAAGGACTACCATGAAATAGATCTTGACAATAGATTTTTGAAACAATACCATAAATGACAAGAAACAAAAAATATCACTTTACATTTATGACTATTTTAATTTATTTTGTCTTATTCCTAACATTTAAAAATAATATTAATATTTTTTTTCCTATTTTATAAAAGATTTTAGAAACAATACTATAAATGATAAGAAACAAAAAAAAAGTTCGCTTTGCATTTATGACTATTTTAATTTATTGTTGTCTTATTCTTAACATTTAAATCAATAGTAATATTTTTTTCTATTTTATAAAATATATTTGTTTTCTATAATGTTGAGCAAGAATAAATCTTAACCTTACAATTTTCAAATCAATATTACTTAAATAATCATTTACATCTCTTTACTATTTGGGTGAGGCATTTGGCTTTTTACCACCATAACTAATTTAAAAAATATTGATCATAAAATTCTAAAAATTGATGGATAGGATTTAATGTCAAATTATTGTCATGTACACCAACTCCATACACATATTGAATAAGATGTGTTGACATCAAATAGGTTAGGATAAAAAATCTCCACAAAATATCTAAATAAAAAACATATAAACTATTTTCTTTAAATCAATAACAAGGCAAGCTCTTATTCAACTAAAAAGGCTCACAGTTAAAGTGAAATAAACATTCATTATTCAACTAAAAAGGCTCATAGTTAAAAGTGAAATAAACATTCATTAAAGATTAAACTAACTTCTTCCTAGCAGTTGACCAAAATATCTTTGCAAAGTCAGATAAAATAAACTCTTTAATTGAACTAGTAGCTGGCAAAATAAAATATTTGATAGATTTAGTCACTGACATATCTGATCATATCTGATTTCAATTTTAACACGTCTATTTTAGATATCTATTGCCAACTCCCACAATATTTCTAGCTCACCTATAAAAGACAGTTCTTCCCATAGCTCCTGTTTACTAACATCTTGCCCAGGTGATGGTGATTAGCAATGCCTAAGGCCACACTTGTCGCTGACAAGGAAGAAAAGAAAGAGGCGACAATGAGAAATCCCCAGAGCAAAAGGCTAAGTAACCGGCTAATGTTTAATGTGCAGTCACCCCCCCCATAGTCCTTGCAAATGGAAGAGCTGGGATAAGTAGCTCAAAGTTCTTCTAATTACGTCTAATCTCTCTAAGAGAAACAATTTTTGGTTTAAACCAGTGAGGCTTCCTCATAGTCTCTGTTGCTGCAAATGCATGTGGACCCTCACCAGACTACCTTTTGGATGCACACTGAGTGCCCTCTCACCAGCACTAGAAGATTCAATAGCAAAAGTTGAAGCAGTAGTAGTACCAGTTTTGTTCCTTGGAATTGTTATTTTCTGCCTAGCCATTTTTGGATATCTCAATGGGTTTGTAAAATAATCATCTTATTGATAAGTAATTTCAAATCCCCTGCCTCTTCCATTCAACCAATTCTCATACTTCAAAAATTATTTGAATTTGACTCAAAATTCAACTTTTGAACCAATAGAGTGCAGAAGGGTATATTGTGTAACATTCACATCCGAATAGACAAGAAAAACTAGGTTTTCATAATCATGATCTCATTTATATAAAACTGAAAGAAATGATATACATTAAACATTTTATTTTCTAACAATATGAAATTTTCTTGAAACAAACAAATATTGGAAACATACCATTAACATGCATCTCAATTGTCGACCCATCACATTCAAGACTCGGCATTCCTCAATATTTGGAAGAGAAAGTATCTTCAAGGAGCTTAACCTCCAACCACAGACTGTCGGTCTCCCGCACTCCTTCCTAACCGGAAGTGGCCCTACCCTACTCAAGAGGATAGACTTAGGATAACCATCGGTGTTTGCCATCTGAGCTCTGGTGTTGTAACTTACGTGTCTTGTTATCGTGCAGATCCCTAGATACCCTCTAGTCATGCACGACACTCCACAAGAAACGCCATCTAGTTACGGTGAACGTTTGATGCACTTAAGGATAGTACACCACCTTGGCCAAAGGATTTGTTTTTAATTAGCGTTCTAAGAACGCATGAACTTGGTTCACCCACCCTACTCGACTTGAACTGATTGAAATCCTACAGTTTCCTATTTGTATAGTTTGTACCAATTAACGACCTTGATGACCTCAAGGGTTTAGGATTTCCTCCTGTAATAGCGCATGGAGCCACATTTACTCTAATCTCGAGTTTGTAGTTTCATAAACTCATATTCATGTAAAAACATTGTTTAATAATGCCCACTCCTAAGTGGTTTCATACTTGTTTACTCGATTCCCAATTTTGTACAACATACTCAAGTATCTAAAACAACTTCCCGTTATCCCATAATTTTAGGATTTTAGACTCATAAGGTCTACAAAATAAAACTACACTAGAAACATTGCATGCAACATAATCTAGACCCAAGTGTGGGTTTTTCCCACCCTATTGTTTATTACCAACCCATGACGGCTTTTAACTGAGAATAACTACTTAACCTACAACTTCACACCTCTTACCAAATTAAATAGTTTTACGAGGTTCAATGAAGCAAGAATTAAATAATAAGGTTAATAAAGGATTTGGATTCTCTCTAAGACACTAGAGACGATCAAGCTTATATGTTGACCTTTATTTGAAAATCTAAACCTAATAAGAAATTAGATAAAAGCATTTGTCGACTTTTAATGTCTTGTTTTCGGGTTTCCTAAGCCATAAAAGTTGTCGAGTGTGGACATCAGGCGTCAAACAAAGAGAGGAAATATTTCACATATTCAGAGACGTTTTCGAGATAGAAACACAGTCATGTAAAATTCCTGCCAAAGGTAAATGAAAGCAATGCATTACGACCATTAATAACATGCATACAAGGGCGTTCTCACAGCAGGCATATAGCTTTGGGTTTGTATCAAAATACCACAAAGTTATCCTTTGTATTCTGATTATTGTTCTCATCTTACTTCCTACATGCAGCTACCGTGGTGTTTACAAATGTGAACCTGGTTTCCATCATTGCAAGGGCAGTGTTCATGATGGCTAAGATTACAAACTCTGTGTAGTCAAACTCCATTCTTTATATACTGAAGAACGCATTGTTTTCACTAACTTCTATAATGTAGAGCACAATACATACACAGCCAGTGATAACAAATCCACAGGCTATATAATGCATTCAACCTACGTCGGACAGGTGTCAAACTAAGTAAATACTCCTACACAGTGGCGTAGTGCCGAATGATTCCTACTTAGAAACTATCATTTGCATTGAGGACAACCCTCACCCAAAGCTTACAGAAGAAAAACGTTACATGCATTAATCTCTACACTGCTAGAATCACACAAAGCGCTGCCAGAACAAAGCATAAATAAAGCGCATAGACTGCGCAGAGGAAAAGGATAGAACCTGGCGATATACTTGTAGAGTTTCGCTCTTGGATGATAGACCTCGCTGCCGACCATGACGAAGAGGTTTCCACGGATATATCTGTTGTTCCCACTCTAAACAACGACAAAATACCCTCTATTTCTCTTCCCCGATGAAAGAATATCTATTCCAACTCTCTTTCTTTTCTCAAACCCCTCACCCTGCCTCCTATCGCCCACGTCGAAGGAAATTAACTGCCCTCTCCTGCGTTCTCCACAACTCTCTCTTATCTCCTCTAGCAACATCAGTCTACTCCCCACTCTACTCCTTACTGCCCGATCACTACTCAGAAACCCCTCTCTCCGAAACTGTTTACTCTCTCTGATCACTCTCACCTCTTCGCAGTTTTTCCTTCTACTTCTCAACTGCCTCCCACTACTCAATCACTCTACCTTTAACACAGCGACCCACTCCCTTCACTCCATGCTTAACCTCCCTCATCCTCTGTCGTTTCCTATTCCACCAGTTTGCTGACCCCTCCATGACGGAGTGATCTCATTTACTCGCCCCGTCTACTTCTAACTACTACCTATTCCTTCCTAGCACTGCGCAGCCAAAACTCCCATAACAGTGGTCTTTCTTTTTGTTTCTCCACAACTGCCACCCGATACTTCTCCACCCTCCTAGATGATGAAGCCTCCGCATTAATTGACAGTTTAAACTTATTAACCACGGCATAATTCTGTCACAACTCAGCGAAGGAAAAGGACTAACTTCTAACTGTGGTTTCAAAATCTAACCATCGACTCTCACTGGGTCAAACGTCCATGAAGAAAGAAGATAGTGCAATGTGACCAAAAACCGTCACATGCCTATCCACAAGGGTCGACCTAACTGACTTTAAACCCGACTTCCCACTTTTCATGACCATTAAAAAGGTGGTGGCTCTTATGGCGATGTGGCTTGTAAATGGATAAAGCAACCCCACCTTCACTCAAATACTAAGGCATCTAATTCAATCAAGAGCCACTAAAAGATGTATTGTGGAGTTAAGCTCGACACGGCGGTGGTTAGGAAATGGCCAGAGCATCGTTTTGGTCAAAAAGGAAAAAGAGACAAAGACCATCTTATTAAGAAAACTCAAGGTTAGATTGACAACAAATTGCGGTCAAAGCTAGAAGAAAAAGGCTCAAGCTAAACAACGACCAAAACAAATTATTACATGCTATGGCTTCAATTTCGACATTCGTCGATTTCCAAAAAGAATAATTCACAACACAAGCTCGACGCATTTTATGACAATCACGACAGATTGGTCGTAACGCAAACAAGTTTCTTACATCGTTAGACGCTCAAAACGACTTCTCGCATCCTTTGACTACGAGATGTGATCCATAGTTTGCCACAAGAGGGTTTATTTAATTACTTATAAACGAGATAATGAACATCTATATAAGTCGACTTGCTTGGGTGGACTTACGACAACATCATCGATTCCAAGATTCTATAAGACGATTTACAAAAAGGATGTTTACACCTTATCACCAGACATCGTCATCTAGTCTTAAACTATCCAAGTCGAACAACAAGACTATAATAATGGCTTCAAGGTTATCTACCTGTTTGGCATTCTCATTAACAAACACCCATGGTTAATTTCCAGAGTCCATACTCTCTCTCAAAGATACTTTCTCTTCCCGTCGAACACGGTCCACCTGTTCCTGCAACGACAGTCTCACATACAATTTTGTGGTCAAAGCACCTACATTCCAAATCACATCATAATATATCCAAAACATCATTTCACTTAACATAAAGGACATTTAGTCTACAATATCACATTGATCGTAATCAATAGATTCCAAATTTTCATATAACAACTTTGTAAAATAAATTGTCAGTTTCCATGTTGTCCACAACATATTAAATTACTGAAATTTGCAAGAAAGTAAATAGCATAATTGTTTCCAAAAAGAGGGATGTAACATATTGTCTGTTGTGTCTACCAACCAAAAATAGCACTTGGAGGTGCAACGATACAATAATAAGAATTAAAAAGAGGTTTGTTTGTTTGTTTTGTTGTGAGGCATCATGATAATATAAAAAGTGCCAAAAGTTATTGTTAAAACATTGAAATAAATTCTATATTAACATGAGGCAAATTAGAGACAATATTTCCTCCATGATAATGTAAGTGCACACGTCTTGTTACATAACTATGTAAGTTTTTTTTTTCCATATACATAGTTACAACCAGAAGCAATAACTCACATTACACAAAGGAAATTAACTATTAAATGACATCAAAGTTTAGAGGAAATGGACTCTAACAAACTTGGAAATATTATATATAGTATCAGTAGTTTACAAATTTGCTAATCACAATAGAGGGTCTTCATGATAATATTGCACCCTTTTAATGCTAAAATTATTTATTTAAGTCTCACACAAATTGTATTTTAAACATTCTCGAACTTATTTGCATGCATATGAGGATTTACTCTGAAAAAAAATCCATTATCCTCTTAAATATTTGCTAAACCTTAATTGTTATGGATAAAGGATAATTAGAATTTCCTGCTTTGTGAACTATTTGTCAAAACACCTCAAAAAATTATGAGTATTAGAGAATGCCACGATTACAAGGTATGGGCATCCATCAAATCTTGGAGGATAGAGGAATTTCTTCAGATGATGCAATTGCCCTGCTTGACGCATATGCAAAGTTTAGAAGCACACACAAGGCATGTATGAACTGTTTGACATAATGTCTCAAAGGACTGCGGCCTCATGGAATGTCGCAACGGCAAGCTATGGATCTATTTGAAAAGGTCTTAGGATCTCTTTTAAGTAAATGCAACTAGCGGTTGTAAAGCTGTAACCATCAACTTTGGCCAACATCGACCCTGTCTACACTTGAATGGAAGAGAAATTTTGTTTGATGTTGTAGTTATAATCTAGAGAACAAAGTTGGGTCCCATAATAGAATTGATGGAATCCAAATCCCCCAATGTAATTGTTACTTTTGAGTTAGTAGATGACGTCAAAACATATTAGTGTTTGTACTATATGGAATGATATGATAATTTTCAAACTTATTCAATATTATTATATTTAGAAGAAATGCATAATAAATGATATAAAACCATTTGAATGAATATAATTTTTTATGTACTTGTCATAATTCTTGTATTTAAGATTTCATTTCATATATATGTTGGGTGAATTCATGATGATTTGATATTAAAGTATCAAAGTAAAACATTTTCAATCATCACGATCTTTCCAGAGTTCAAATAATGTCCTTGAAGGATTTTCATATCTCCAATGTGATTTTTAATCTCTTGGTTTATGCTATTATTACTCTTTCACTTGTTGGATTTGTGTCAAGTTTGACTCACATGAAATTATTTACAACAATGAATAGTTCTAAAGTAATTTTGATTCTCCCAGTAGAGACCCGATAGTTGTGGGTGCATTGGGGCATTTAAAGACTATGTATTTTAATACTATAACACTATTACTTGTCACTTCAAAGTTCTTGGTGTTGATTATTACTACTAATTAAATGTGTTTAAAGGAAAATACTATTTCCTTAGGGTTAATCTAGGCTAATTAAATAAATGCATATGATTAGACACAAATTAAACTAGATTAAATCAATGACAATTGGGAATGATAAAGCATGTAAAATAATGTTATTTTAGGAAATTGAATTTAAAGAGTGTACTTCGCTCTTGACTGAGGAGAGGGTATGAATGTCGATACCTTGATGAATCAATTCATCAAAAACTATGATCTTGTAATGCATGTTCTCATATTCAATGCAGACTTGGAAATTTATATAGGTTGATTCTATGCATAGGGATCAACTAGACATTCTTGGCCATCAAGACTTTTCCACAAGCCACAATTGGGTTGCCACTACAATTGCCCCCTCCTTGGTGGACAATGTTGTTGAATTCATTGAGTACAACTGTTCAACACAAGAAAACTTGTGCCAAATTTATCTAACTCTAACAAAATTGCGCTCTTAACAAAAAAATTATCAGTGGAGTTCATTAGTTTTCCACAGTCCATGATGTTGTAATGAATGCTTCTGGATTTAACTGTGTAAGTTATTTTTCCTCAACGTTTCGGATCACACACAGTGATCTATCATCAGGAGAATGTGAGCAAGAGAGTAGAATTGAAAATGATGGATTGCAGACCAAAGCAACATAAAAAGAGGGAAGGAGAGAGGTTACATGGACTCCAAGAATCAAAGGAGAAAAATAAAAGAATAATGAGGATAGGGAACTAGTGAGAAGGGAAAAAAGAAAAATAAAAAATAAGAAGGAAGGATAAAAAGAGAAATAAATACATATAACATATATAGATAATAATGAAAATAATCAATAGTTCAACAAAAAAACATAAAGGAAAAAGAACGGGAAAAGCAATGGAACAACAAAAATATATAATATACAAGAATATATATATATATATATATATATATATATATATATATATATATATATATATATATATATATATATATATATATATATATATATATATATATATATATATATCAAGAAAATACAACACAAATATAAATAATAAACATGAATGCTAAAAAATAATAATAGTACAATAGACAAGTATATATAGTATGTTAATTATGTATATATTTTATAACATAAATATGTATAATATACAAGAAGGCAAAAGAAATAATAATAGCACAACCACCTATATACATTATATTTACTATATGAATATGTATAAACTAAAATTACAATTCAAGAATAAAAAATATACACGAAAGCAAAACAATACCAGAATGCAAACAAGAGAACCACAATAGACATGCAAATATAATATATTTTTACTATATATATAGTAAAAATACAACCCAAGATTATATAGTAAACATGAAAGCAAAAAGAGGGGGGGGAACATAACAGACATGTAAAAATAGTATATTACTTTATAAACACAAGTATATACAATAAACACGAAAGCAAAAGAGTAAAAGCACAACAAACAATAAAATAGAGTTACCTTACTCTAGAATGTGAGAAAGCAAAGAGAACAACCGACCCATAAATATGTATAACTATATATGTAAAGAATAAAAACCCAAGAGGAAAAAAGGTTAAAAAAGATAAGAAAGGAACCACGGACAAAAAACCAAGCTAGAGGACAAGGAGAGAAGGATGAGAGAAGTCCAAGCGAGAGGAGAACAACAGAGAAAGGAAGAAAGAGGGTTTGAGACCCTGTGTGAGCAGGGGTTGAGGAGAATGGAGACAAGTTCAGAGATCACAGGAGGGGGCAAGAGAAGCGGAGGAAGAAGGAGAAAAAGAACTCAGCGGAGAGGGCTCTCAGAGGAGACATTTGACTATAGATAAGATGGAAGAGAAGGGGGGGAGAGGGGAAAACAGAGAAGGGGACCTAGAAGAAAAGGGAGGGGGACTAGAGAGACAAACTGCGAAAGGGGAGAAGGGCTACGATGGAAGGAGATTGGGACGGGGATTGGAGCGGTTTGTGAGATGGGTCAGCAAGGGGTGCCAAGAGAAACTAAGACTCCAACCCTCATCATGATTGAGGTTAGAGGCTATAGAAATCGACAATCACCCCTCTAACCTCAATCGTGATGAGGGTTGGAGTCTTAGTTTCTCTTGGCACCCCTTGCTGACCCATCTCAGAAACTGCTCCATTCCCCGTCCCAATCTCCTTCCATCGTAGCCCTTCTCCCCTTTCCCAGTTCGTCTCTCTAGTCCCCCTCCCTTTTCTTCTATGTCCCCTTCTTTGTTTTCCCCTCCCCCCCCTTCTTTTCCATCTTATCTATAGTCAGATGTCTCCTCTGAGAGCCCTCTCCGCTGAGTTCTTTTTCTCCTTCTTCCTCTACTTCTCTCGCCCCCTCCTGTGATCTCTGAGCTTGTCTCCATTCTCCTCAACCCCTACTCACATAGGGTCTCAAACCCTCTTTCTTCCTTTCCCTGTTGTTCTCCTCTCGCTTGGACTTCTCTCATCCTTCTCTCCTTGTCCTCTAGCTTGGTTTTTTGTCCGTGGTTCCTTTCTTATCTTTTTTTAACCTTTTTTCCTCTTGGGTTTTTATTCTTTACATATATAGTTATACATATTTATGGGTCGGTTATTCTCTTTGCTTTCTCACATTCTAGAGTAAGGTAACTCTATTTTATTGTTTGTTGTGCTTTTACTCTTTTGCTTTCGTGTTTATTGTATATACTTGTGTTTATAAAGTAATATACTATTTTTACATGTCTGTTATGTTCCCCCCCCTCTTTTTGCTTTCGTGTTTACTATATAATCTTGGGTTGTATTTTTACTATATATATAGTAAAAATATATTATATTTGCATGTCTATTGTGGTTCTCTTGTTTGCATTCTAGTATTGTTTTGCTTTCGTGTATATTTTTTATTCTTGAATTGTAATTTTAGTTTATACATATTCATATAGTAAATATACTGTATATAGGTGGTTGTGCTATTATTATTTCTTTTGCCTTCTTGTATATTATACATATTTATGTTGTAAAATATATACATAATTAACATACTATATATACTTGTCTATTGTACTATTATTATTTTTTAGCATTCGTGTTTATTATTTATATTTGTGTTGTATTTTCTTTATATATATATATATTCTTGTATATTATATATTTTTGTTGTTCCATTGCTTTTCCCGTTCTTTTTCCTTTATGTTTTTTGTTGAACTATTGATTATTTTCATTATTATCTATATATGTTATATGTATTTATTTCTCTTTTTATCCTTCCTTATTTTTTATTTTTCTTTTTTCCCTTCTCACTAGTTCCCTATCCTCATTATTCTTTTATTTTTCTCCTTTGATTCTTGGAGTCCGTGTAACCTCTTTCCTTCCCTCTTTTTATGTTGCTTTGGTCTGCAATCCATCATTTTCAATTCTACTCTCTTGCTCACATTCTCCCGATGATGGATCACTGTGTGTGATCCGAAATGTTGAGGAAAAATAACTTACACAGTTAAATCCAGAAGCATCATTACAAAAAAATTATCATCGTGCCCATTGAACTTATGGGTCCAATTGCTAGTTTTACTCTAATCCCCACTCTTAACCCCTCACCCTTCACCTTACCACCCTAACCCTAACTCGACCCGCACCCTCACCTTCACCTTAATTTGAATTCAAATTCTACCCTAACCCTAACATATTTTGAAGATATTACTTACATAGAGTCAAAGTTCAAGTGGCCCTCACATTTATTATTTATGTTGATTTGGAGGAATTTTGAATCCACCCATTCCTCTTTCTATAAAGAGAAAGGAGGTCGGTTTACCCACAACTTATAACCATCTCCATCCAAACATATTGTGTGGACTTTGTTGGACACAAAATAAAGTTGGCATGATTGGTTCCGTGATGTTGTGCATGAGAGAATGTTTTCCACTTGCATTTCTTTTAGAAGTTGATGTCAACCCTTATGACTTCTTTTGTACGTGGTCCTAAAATTTATCGTTACGTGCACGTGGATATTAAGACTGTCACTTGACGTGATGTTTGCCATGTTACCGAAGGAAGCTCCCACAATTTAGATTTTCCGTATTGCCTCAACATAACCGTGATTAAAACAAAAATGAATGACATGAATTGGCGCTTTAAATTTGACGGCTATTTATGGTCGTCAAGCAAACGGAGATTTTTTTTTTTAATGGTTTTTATATATGTTTATACATGTTTTTATATATTATATAAGGGAGAGGGGCTAGTTGCCGTCCACGCCCCAATAATCGCTATGTTTTTGTGCACTTGACCTCCCAATTAAAATTTTAAAAAGAACCAATACATGTAAAATACCAACCTAATAAATTACCACAAATGCACCAATACATGTTCACAACATTTGTACATGTTCACAAATGCACCAATACATGTTCACAACTCCAATAAATTAACCAATGAAATTAAGACAAGTGCACAAATGTGATGGTGAGCGGTTACTAGCACATTGTTGCGCATGTATGGGGTGACATGTTGAAATGACACTCTTTCGACCCATGTGCACATAACACGTCCTACAAGGAAATGTATAAGTGCCCAAACGCTGAAAGAATAACTTTAAGCTCTACGGTCGCATACAAAGAAACCCAAAAAAAATCGTCGAAATCCGATATGTCTAGCTATGAGCTTGACGTGCGCGAAGTTAGGGTGGGCGGCTATTGGCCCCTCTCCCTTATTTATATAAGTATAGGTATTTTAAAAATATCTATGTAAAAAAACGTTTAGAGATATCAATTTGGACACATAAATTTTATTATATATTCTATATAATATCTAATGATCATTCTTTTATATTCCTATTAAGTATAAAATATATTATTTTGTAAAACTTTAATAATAATTTTTAGGCATTCTCTCTTTAAAAAATAGTACCAATAACTATTAAATAAATTGCATTTATTTATTAATCCATGGTGAACAATAAGATCATTTTCTAACCACACCCAAATAAAAAATAAATAAAAACTCAAGATAATGAGTACCTAAGAATGAGAGGAGAGGTGTTTGAACTGACTAGTTGAAAGGGTAAAAACTAAAATTTGGATTCCGTTAAAAAATCAATACAAGCAAACTGTACGACATACCAAAATTCATGATTTCCTTGTGGCCGATGTTTTTATTTATATGACACCTTGTACCTTGTTGACACTCTATACCTTGTTGTTATTGTAGAATGCCTCTAGACATTAATAAAATAAAATACCTCTAGACATTAATAAAATATGATTGTTATATATTTTTTTATGAATAAGTGTTATATATTATTTGTAAAAAAATATATATTATATTAAAAAATACATTAAATATGAAAAACATATAAATGACTTGATTTTAAAAGTTACCATTGATTAATTATTACAAACATGTGTTCTTTAGACAAGGGATTATTATTATTACTATATTTTTTCACATAGAACTTAATCAATTTAATTTTTTCTTAAATTACTTAGAGACTAAGAAGAGTGCCTCGAACTCATATGACATGGTTGGTTTATATTATTGTAGCGAGATATAATGGCTTCTTATAACAATATGATTTAAATTTAAACTTTAATAATTAATTAATAAATACATAATTAGATCTAAATCAAAGTTTTGAGAAATTAGAATGTAATTTGTTTTTCAGTGATGTAGTAATTTTAATTTTAAGTATTGATTTGTCATTGCATTGTATTAGGTAATAGAATCAATGATCAGGATTTGGAACAAAGATTATATGACTATAATAGTTGAAAATTGTATTGTTGTAGATAGTGTTGCACTATGCAACTTGGTTCAAATTGAGTTCTATTGTATAGTTCAATCCTTTTGTCATGATGTTGTCTAACACTAATATAATCTTCACAGACTTGTTCACCTTGACTAGTTGTTGAAAGGATGTTAAGCTGGAAAGCATAGTGGAACTTGCTTGGCGGTGAGAGCTAAAGACCCAAGCTTGTCTCAGTTCCAATTCAAGCCCCTAGAGGATTGGTGCACAATTTTATAAACACTCCACACGAACAATGCAAATACAAGAAGTTTGATGTGTGTGTGTGTATGTACATTATATATACACATATACATACATATATATGTATATGTATATATACATGTACTTACATACATACATACATACATGTATTTGTATATACACATATACATACATATATACATACATATATATATATACATGTACTTACATACATACATACATGTATGCGTATATACACATATACATGTACACACATATACTATACACTACACGTATATGTGTATGTATAATAGTGTGTATGTGTATAGACACATACATGTACATCTATATGTGTATACACATGTATGTGTATATACACACACATGTATGTATAAGTATATGTATGTATATACATATACACATATACATACATATATACATATACACATATACATACATATATACATATACGTATATAGATATAGATATACATATATGTATGTATATATATATACATATGTATATACACACATATATTGTTGATAACTGAGAGGGGGGGGTGAATCAGTTATCCTAATTATTTCTTCTTTTGAACTTTCTTATTAATCAATGTAGCATTGAATCAAACAAACAAACATTACCATGAAATGAAAAACACATGACACAGTATTTTTGACGTGGAAACCCTGTTAAGGGAGAAAACCACGGGGTGATTAACCCAAAGATTATTCTCTGTTAGAAGAATAAGGAATTACAAAATGGCACTTGCCAATTAGGGCTCACTGCCCGAGCACACTGCTCACAAAGAGGCCCACTGCCTACAAGGAGACACACTGTCTAAAAAGTGATAAGAATCACAGTCTTGAACTGATTGGAAGCATCTACATATGCTGGAGTTCAGTTCCGGTTAGGCTCAGTACACTGATCTGCTGCACTTCATCTTTCCTCTGTTCTTTATTCTGCTATCCTTTCACATACCAGATCTTTCTTACTACTTCTCCTCTGTTCTGCACTTATTCGCATACACACTCACACAATTGCTATGTTCACAACTAAATCCATCCTCTATATATATCCGCACTAGTGATTTCATTATCTTTCTAGTCGGCACTCGGAATAATCTATCTTCTCACAAACTCTGTTCTGTCGGCTGAATCCTTGCATATCAAGTAATGCGGATCAAGCATATACTTGTAGATGTCATTCATCATGTCGGCCAAACATGATTCATGCCTTCACAACCTTTACCATCAACAGTAACACATCCGGAAAATAGTCTGATACTCTGTCAGTCAGTTCTTCCTCTGTTCTCACTGTCTCTCAGGAATCCGGTACTCAACTATTCATATCTTTTTCTTTGTTCATCACCGGAGGCTAAATCCTTGGAATATACTACTCAAGGTAGTCCTCTTGACTTCCCCAAATCTGCACTACACCAAGACACTTCCTCTGAGAGATCCGGACCAATCTGTCGGACCTTGCCACATGCTCTGTTCTTGTTCACCGGACCACAACAATCTTCATTCTGACTTCCGGTAGAGACACACCATGACTTGCGGATATGTGGGATGACCTTTGTTGCCATCAATGACAACAGCCATGAATCCATATAGTGTCTCTTGCCAACAATCTCCCCCTTTGGCATTGATGGCAACACTTAGTGAAAAATGACTAAGTGTTTACACTACGCTCCCCCTTGGCTGATGCTCTATCTTTATATACAATTTCCGGAACTCCCCCTTAGTTGGATTCCTCATTTTTCACTGCTCCTCACCCCCCTTTGACATCAATGGCAAAGGGTAGGGTCCGCACACCAAAATTTTTAAAAATTTTCTATACATAGCCGCATATTTACATACTCACATATACTGAAGAATGTCTGCAAAAGATGTCTTCAGTTGGATCAATTCTGTAGCCCAACTTTGCTTCATTCTATCCAAAATTGAAATGTGACCACTCAACAAAAATGCAAATGCATCTGCCCTTTTTAGATCTTTCGGATCACTTGTCTGGGCTGTGATTTGAGCTTCTGCTATGGCCTCATGCATGGCCTCTAGCTTAGGGACAATTAACCCCCTGAGCTCACTCAACCTGCTTATTCTATTTTTCCTTTCCTTCTCCAGTTTCTTGATTTCACTCAAGACTGCAATAGTCTGACATTCTTGATTTGTTATAGAGGAAGAAAGAGGATCAAAACTTTGAGACAAGCTTAGTAGTGTGTCCTCTTGCGCTTTTATTTTCTTCTCAATGTCCACTGTTACCTTGGACCAGGAGATACAAAATTTGTATATTTCACCGCCATCCTTAAGAGCATTTTCTAAGCTCTTTATCCCAATGTTCATGTTTCTCCTATCATTAATGATCAAACCCTGAACCTCGGAGAACCTTTTATCTAAAAACTCCTTCCGGACCTTTTCTTCAGCTGATTTTTCTAGAGATTCAAAATGTGTACTAACACTGCTGACTAAGGTTTTGAGATTACCGGAAGAGGAGGCTGTGGGATCCTTCTGAAAAGATGGCATGATCTTTTCCAGCACTCCAGATGCTACCTCCATAAGCTCACAGTCTTCCATGTGAGATTTCAGTAGTTTCTCTTTGACTTTCTCATTTGCAAATGAGGCTATTTTCATTGTTTGCACCGGTGACAAAGAGTCAAAATCTAATGGTCCTTTTAGCAGGTCCGGTTCATCAATTTCTATAGTGGCTTTTGTCAAGAATTCTTGAACAGTTTCTGCAGTGTCTCTTGCCGGAGACAGATGTTTCTTCTCTTCTACAGTTTTGTCCTTTGGAATCTTTTCTCCTTCCTTACTCTTACCACTTTCAGTTGCGGTTTTCTCTGTTGGGGTCTTCTCTTTCTCTGCATCCTTGGTGCTGTCAACCTCTTTTTCTTTAACTGCTGCTTCTTTCTCCTGTAGTTTCTCTTCTTCTTGGGATCCGGAGACTGTAGGGGAAACCGGAGGAGAGATGTTAGTTTGTTCAAGGCCCACTTCTTCCGGAGCAGATGATTCCAAGTCCACAGCTGTTTCTGCACCTAAGTCCTCTACAACAGGAAGATTAAACCTTTTGAAGGTTTTCTGGAGAATCTCTTCAGTGTCCTTGGCTACCTTGTCAGTCTCACCAAGCATGAGTTGATTCATCCTGGCTTTACTTCTGAACTCATCTTTGCAGTCTTTGAATATTATGTTCATTGTCTTGGGATCAATTTGAGGATATAGCTGAATAGCTATCTGCTCCCAGATCTCAAGATCTTTTGCCTGAGCATTATTCTTTCTTATTTCTAATTCCTTTTCTAGGCTTTTAGGAATTAGAGATATGATCTCAATGAAAGCCTTATTGTATATGTTCAGATACTTGATTGTGGCTTCCTGCAGAATCTTTTGGTCAGCCTCATTGTAGTCATCATAAAATTCAGTCATTGGTTGAAGGTTTCCATCCACCGTAACCGACTTGATTACACTCTCTAGAGACAGAGTGGGCTTTTCAACAAATACCTCTGCCATTTCATCCTTGTCTTGGCCTGTGGAGGGTTTACCAGATCCTTTCTTCTTTTGCTTCTTTATTTCTTTTACTCCCTCATCTGACTCAGTTTCCTCTTCATCCTTTTGGCTTTCATAAGCCCTTGTGGCTTTTGTCTTAGATCTTTTACCGGATGCCTGGACTTCCGGTTTTGAACTTTTGGTTGTGGGAGGTGCAGATCTTTTTGATGATCTGGTCCGGGTGGAAGTTTCAACCGGAACACTTTCTTTACTTTTCTTTTTTGCCTCTTTCTTTTCTTCCTCAGATTTTCTTCTCTTTTCCCGGCTGGCATCAAGTGCCTCTTTTGAGATGCCTAGGCCTTGAGCAATGTGCTCAACTTCTTTTCTCACCTTCCTCTTTATCTCAGGTTCCCTGAGTTCTACATGTATCTTTACACTCAGCTCTTCAAAGGTTCCAAACCTTTCTGCCTTCAGATCTTTGGGCTGACTTAGCATGTGTTGAACATGCAGCTCCACTATTTGTTCATCCACTTCATACCCCATGGGCATATCCAGACAGTCCTTGGCTCCACTGCCTCCATTAGGCACTGATCACTGAGTCTTTGTATTTTTTAACAAGAGACTGGGGAATTCTTTCTCTTGCTTGCATCATGCTTTGGAAGTTTTTGAAGTATCCCCATAGGGCTGTATTTCTTGCTTTGGCATCCCCAAGCCCATGTAGATAGTCTCTTATCTGGACTGCAACAGGTTTGTCATTCTGCCATGCCCATCCACTTGATCCGGGCAGCTCATTCATGAAGTAGAAGAATAGACATAATATAAGAGTACCATACTTAAAGGAATTCTTCTTGTCCTTCTTTATTTTCTGTATATTTTCCATTAATTGGCTTAAGAGCAGTTCGCAGAGATCATATTCTGCATTCTTCCTTAGCATTTCATAGGCAGTATATACTGCAGTTCCAGATACAGAATTCTCCCTGCTGGAGTGATAGATCTTGTATCCTATTATCATGGACGCATACTTGATATCCGGATTAGAAATATCTTCAATGGTCATTGCCCTCTTATCAAATTTTGATCCGGTGGCCTCAGTTACAATGTTATTTTTGACAGATTTGAGGATAGGTATCCCTCCGGAAGAGTATAGACCAGTTACTGCCCTAATTGCCTCTTTTGTGATCTTGTAGGGTCTATCCAGCCATAGGAAGTTGTCATGCATCCTGCTCAGTATATACCGGACCCATTCATCTTCTTCAAAGCAGGGGAAATGAATGAATTGATCAAATTGTTTCTTCTGGATACCCTTATACTCTGGTTTAAGCTCAAAAGCATTGTCTATCAGTTGTTTGTGATAGAGATCTCTCAATTTGAATTCCCCAAATTCCTCAATGCTTGCATGTATGTAAACCCTAATGTCTTCTGTGTGTAAAACTCCGTGAGGAACACTGGAAAATGCTCCTAAGGGATCTACCTCCAATGACTTGTATGGATGTTTCTTAAATTCAGGTCGGGGCCTATCTGAGATTTTTACTATATTTGGAGTAGCCATTTCTTCAAAAGATTTGTAGCAAGATATCGAAAGTGGAAAATACCTTTTGCGTCTTCGGTTGCACGGAGTAGCTGGATTAATTTCTGTATGTAATGACTTCGGTAGGAGATCTTCGGTGAACTTGATGAATTTTGTTTCAGAGCTCCGCTTTTCGCTTCTTCTTGGATGTGGAATGATCAAGTGATTGTTGAGAAATCCCTTATATCATTTCGCAAACCTTAATATCTGTTTGCAATAAATGCTTCACCTATATTATTCCAGTTTGCCTTGTCCGGATAGCTTGGAGTATCCCGGATTAGTCCTGATGTATGAACATCATGCGAATTTTTCAATCATGAATAAATCAAGATGACACATTACCAGAACATCCCAAACATTCTGTCCAGTCCGCAGAGTAAAATAATGTACTTCCGGATCTCTCCGGACCCTTTTGTAGTCCTCTGTCATTCCGGAGCATCTCCCGGAACAGGTCTTTACTTGATCGATCACAACTTCTTTATATCTTCATGCGGACCTCTGAAATCTTGTCTGGATCATCTCAGGACTGGTATCTTCAAACCCTTTACTCCGCATCTTGTGTCACATCCAGCACCACTTGATTGGCTGGGGGAACAGGATTTTCTTTGAGTCTCCCCCTGAGCCAGAGCTCACTTTTTAATTTCCGGAAGAAATATCAGCACCAAAGTCTGGTGCGGATCCAACCTCTACATTCTCTGAACTTTTCTTCACCCAAATCTTGTTCATCTGATTCCTAACTTCATCCACATTCATCTTTTGTTTACCCTTGTCTTGATTCTGATTGTATACCGGACCTCTTTTGTCCTGATTCTTGCTTCTGCAGACTTTTGCACTATGACCGGACCTATTACAGATTTGGCAAATAACATTTCTTTGCATATTTGACTGATAACCTCTTGATATGCATTGATTAGCCATATGACCTACTCTATTGCATGCAAAGCATCTACCATTGAATGATTTGTTTATTTGCATATTTCTGCATTCATGAGACTTGTGTCCATACCTTTTGCAGTTAAAGCACTATCCGGAGAAGGATGAATTAGTCTGATTCATTCTCTTCCTGCACTGATTAGCTTTGTGACCAAAGTGATTGCAGCTGTGGCATTATCCATTGAAAGATGGATATCTTTGAGCATTAGGCTGTCTTACCAGAGGTCTTCTAGGCCTATTCCTTGGATTTTCTGATCCAAGATTCTTTTGATCGGATCCAGAGCTTTCTCCTTTCTCATATCCCAAACCATACTTGTCATCTGTCCTCTTTTGACTTCCAAGAAGTACTTCAAGTTGGGCAGAACTTATCTTGAATTTTTCTTTATATTCATTTGCTGTTTGAAGATCTCTTTTGAGAGAGGCAATTTGATCCTCAAGTTTTTCTTCATTATCTTTGGCATCTTCAAGATCAGATTCAAGATGTCTGATAATCCTGTCCATCTGGTGGCATTCTTCTGATTTTTCTTTAAGAGATTGTCTTAGATTGTCTTCAACTTTTCTTTTTTCTTCAATCTCTTGAGTAAACTTTATAGTTCCTGATTCCATTTCATGTCTTAACATAATGACTTCTTTTGATAACTTTTCACATAACTTGGTTTGCTCAGTCAATTCTTCATTTGTATTGCTTTCTTCACTTTGTCTTGCCAATTGTTGGAGCAGCTCCTTTCTCTTTTTCATAGAGAGACTTAATTTGTCCTTTAATTCTCTCATGAATTCATCAGCCTGTTTGAGTCTTTCCTTTAATTCATTGACTTCAGAATTTGACTGTTCAAGATCCTCAAGGGTAGTCTTGAGTTGCTCCCTTAAACCATATGCATCCATTTGAACTCCCAGATCTTCCTCAAGCTGTTAGGCTCTGTTAGGAGGAACCTTGCTCTGATACCAATTGTTGATAACTGAGAGGGGGGGGTGAATCAGTTATCCTAATTATTTCTTCTTTTGAACTTTCTTATTAATCAATGCAGCATTGAATCAAACAAACAAACATTACCATGAAATGAAAAACACATGACACAGTATTTTTGACGTGGAAACCCTGTTAAGGGAGAAAACCACGGGGTGATTAACCCAAAGATTATTCTCTGTTAGAAGAATAAGGAATTACAAAATGGCACTTGCCAATTAGGGCTCACTGCCCGAGCACACTGCTCACAAAGAGGCCCACTGCCTACAAGGAGACACACTGTCTACAAAGTGATAAGAATCACAGTCTTGAACTGATTGGAAGCATCTACATATGCTGGAGTTCAGTTTCGGTTAGGCTCAGTACACTGATCTGCTGCACTTCATCTTTCCTCTGTTCTTTATTCTGCTATCCTTTCACATACCGGATCTTTCTTACTACTTCTCCTCTGTTCTGCACTTATTCGCATACACACTCACACAATTGCTATGTTCACAACTAAATCCATCCTCTATATATATCCGCACTAGTGATTTCATTATCTTTCTAGTCGGCACCCGGAATAATCTATCTTCTCACAAACTCTGTTCTGTCGGCTGAATCCTTGCATATCAAGTAATGCGGATCAAGCATATACTTGTAGATGTCATTCATCATGTCAGCCAAACATGATTCATGCCTTCACAACCTTTACCATCAACAGTAACACATCCGAAAAATAGTCTGATACTCTGTCAGTCAGTTCTTCCTCTGTTCTCACTGTCTCTCAGGAATCCGGTACTCAACTATTCATATCTTTTTCTTTGTTCATCACCGGAGGCTAAATCCTTGGAATATACTACTCAAGGTAGTCCTCTTGACTTCCCCAAATCCGCACTGCACCAAGACACTTCCTCTGAGAGATCCGGACCAATCTGTCGGACCTTGCCACATGCTCTGTTCTTGTTCACCGGACCACAACAATCTTCATTCTGACTTCCAGTAGAGACACACCATGACTTGCGGATATGTGGGATGACCTTTGTTGCCATCAATGACAACAACCATGAATCCATATAGTGTCTCTTGCCAACATATATGTATACGTAGACATACATACTTGTATGCATGTATGTATATATATGTCTATCATACATACATATGTACGTATGTATATATTATACATGTATATACATACATACTTTCATATGTATATATGTACATATGTATAGCTTTGGTTCATTATCAACTTTTTACATACATATACTCTGAATTACCAAATTTTATGTAGAAACATGTCACTTTTGCATTAGTCATTGCATGAGTCAAAGTGAGTCCAAAATGAAGGGGCAAAGTGCAAGGCAAACACTTGTCACTTTTAAATTTCCCCCCACTTTGAGTTGCATGTGAACTACTATGAATCATGCATGTTAAAGTAAACAAGCAGTCAACATGAAAGTAAATAATAAGCAATCATTAAAAGGATATAGATATGAATGAAGATTTTGCATGTGCTCCTTGTAATAAATGCTCTATCTTGGTACTTTCAAGCACAAAATTTCCATGACTAGCATTTGGCAAAAAATAAAAAATAGGCATGGGCAAAAAATACTTGACAATGTCCACAAAAGAAAGTAAAAATTAAAGAGAGAGATATGGGTGGTTATAGAGGAGCCTATAAAGAAACTAATATATGTGGCTTTGAAGGATCCTCCAGAATGAATTGATAAATGTGGTTGTGAAGGAGCCTATACAAGAAACTAATAAATGTGGTTGCATAGGAGCCTACACAAGAATTGATAAATGGGGTTGTAAAGGAGCTAGCACAAAACACTAATATACATGGTTGCAAAGGATCCTGCACTAGAAACTAATAAATGTGGTTACAAAGAAGCCATAATAACCATGATCTAGTACCTCGTTCAAGGTTTAATTGCAAATAAGAAGAAAATAAAATGAAACAAATGGATTCCTCTAATGGAAGGGTGCTTGAAGTTGAAATTTGATGGAGCATCTAAAGGCTATTTAGGATTAGTAGGAGTGAGTTTTTTATTATGTAATATTTCAGGGGATTTTATGAAAGAAGGCTCTCTCTTTCTTGGTTTGAAAATGAATAATGAGGTGGAAGCATGAGCTCTTCTAGAAGGGGTTAAATTGGCTAAGTCAGTTGGATGTGAGAACCTTGAAATAGACAGGGGTTTGTAAAGCATAGTTAATGGCTACATTGGGAATGATCTTTAGGATTGGCATTAAAACATAATATCAAAGAAGTAAGAGTGATAGGAAATAGTTTTGCATCTATTAGCTTAAAGCATTATTTTAGAGAAAATAATGCCATAGTAGATCATCTTGCTAATGATGGGAATGATCAATTTCCATTCACATCCAAGATAAGTGTAAATAGTAATGATTGGGAAATATATCATTTATTAAGGAATGAAAAGGATTATCATGAACCTTAGCCTTACCTAATTTTCATTCACCAAAGATCATAATTTGAAGGTGTATACATGTGGAACTTCAATATTTCATTAACAAATTCTATTCTATATGTATCTGTTATGGAGTAAAAAGTGGACACATGCCTTTTTACCTCCTAGTTTAGCTCTTAGGTCCCATTTGCTTCATTATACATTCTAATTGAGCATCTTGAAGGAAATTACCCGACACCCATGACATTTTGGACCCTTGGGACCTCCTTTAACTTATTCCTTGACCTAATTTGGGCCCCTAGACTTGGGTGCCAACCGCCCAAGTCTCCCTTGATTAGTCAGGGCTAATTAATGGCATGTCGGCTTGGGCCCTTCCAAAATGTTCCTCCTTGCCAGCTTTTCTGATTTAATTTCATAAATGTTAGTGGGAAAGCATATATAAGTGAGTTTATGACTTCATTTTAAACCTAGATGAATATTGCGAACTTATGATATTGGAGCTAAGAGCATTCAAGGCATTCATTGTGCTATTGTTGTAGATTTGTGTTTGTATTTGTGTGTTTGTTATATATATGGCATCATCATCCATCTCCTTATGAGTTGAAGAGATTTCATCCTCCTAAGGAATTCATTTTCGAGGTGACATCATTGCTATTTGAATCATTTAATCATTTGGATTATCTTTAGCCTCTACCCTACAAGGGCATGCTCTCTCTCTAACAATGGTGTTGGGAAAGCTTGAATGCCAACCCAGGATTTGACTAAGGCAAATCCATAAACACCACAACCCCCAAACCCCTCTCTTATTGTCTTGTGTTCAGGTTACAGGTACAGGTTTCAGGAAAAGTGGAGCTACAGGAAGGCATTACAAGAATTATAGTTTTAGGAGCCGAAAATGGTTCCAAATTATCTCTTTGAAAAGACCTGGGTGCTTGGTGCACTAGTCTACAAGGTTTCCAAGTTCTAGATCCTGTTTATGAGCATCATTTGTAGCATATTCTTAGTTTTGACCTTCGGCAGAATCTCACTTCTGGACTTGGGCGGTTATCGAATTTGTCCTTTGACACCTCTGCTTTCAGGAGACAGGTTCCAACATCTTACTGATCATCTCTGTACTTTTGGTTTTTGGATTTCTGTTGTTGATCGTCTGTTTCAAGCTGATTATCTCATAACTAGGGTTTCACTCATACTTAACCTAGGGTTTGATAAAAGGCTTGGTTGAATCTCATCTTTACTTGACAAACAAGAGCACAAAATTTGTAGCTGAGTCCTCTTGCATCTTGAAGTGACTTAAGCTCAGTTTGTTCCTTGAATGTTGTGGTGAAAGGAGGGTTTGATCTAGTGTACTCACATACATGCATTCATTCATCCCTTCTCCATTTCATTATTAAACAATATCATTTAGTGTGGCACATTTATTCTCTCAAATTTGTTCATCATGTTTCCATGTGTGGACTATGGATGTAGCAAGGATGATTATAACATTTTGTTGCATAACTTGTGATTTTGTGTAGGTTGAATTATGGTTTATCAAGATGCAAAATAAAGGTAGTATGATGTTTGGCAAGGCAAGATGCCATATCCATTATAGGGTTGTGGTCTCAAATTTGAGACTCAGGTGAACCTTTGATATTACTAGTATTGTTTCTTTGGAATTTGTGAAAGTAATTAGAGGTCAAGATGGGTTGACTAATATGGGTGCCTATTGAATGTGGCCTTTGTTGGTAGAAGACTATTAATAAGCTAGAGAAGAGAGTTGGTGAATTGATGGTTTGAGGGTGGATTCTATAAACCTTCTTCCCATGCCATGTTTCTTGGATGAGTGTTCTTTGTAGGAGGTTTACATGGATTCAACAGTAGTGGAATATAGTAATATTGCTCTTGATCTCCCTATGAATCGTCCCCACGGTTTGGAATTTGTATGTCAAGAGGATTTAGTAATTTTTTGTCATGATGCAATGCTTTATGTTGAGAATATGTAGGTTGTGCCGAGAGATGTGTAGTTGGCTCTCTCTAGTGGGATTCTTATGCCAAGGTTAACTATTAATGGCATTAGTAGGTAGTTAATGATAACACCAATTTGTGGAACTGGGGGTTTAGGTGGTTGATCGAGTGGATGGGGTTTATGCTTTTCTAGGCCAAATGTAGTATGTATTGTTGTGCATTTTTTGTTTTGTGGTTTTTTTCTTGTACTTAAACAAGGTGGTGCTTATTTTTATCAAAGCCTTACGGGGCTTCTCACAATACATGTAATAGTATTTTACACTTTATGTCTTTATATATATATATATATATATATATATATATATATATATATTTCTCTTCTAGTTGTAGGCCCCTATAGAACCCACAACTTAATTATAAAAAAATATCCATGAGATAGTCAATGCAATCATAATAATCAAGAATGTTAATATATGCCCCATCTAATAGGTGGCATTCAAAAGATGCAAGGAATTGGAGGAAATGAGAGAAATATATGATCATGTAAAGCATAATAACCATTTAACAAGTGTCCTAGATATTGTGTGATAATCATAAAAGAAGATAGGGTGAAATTTTAGTAATATGTCACACTTTTATAAAGGAAATGGATAAGAACAGTCCAAATTTTTCACTTGAAGCAGTTGAAATTGACATATTTATTTTAAAATTTGAAATGATGTAAACTAATGAAATGCATTTTTTTAGTGTAGTTCATGTCCATATTTTTTAAAAATCCAAAATTGTTTGGATAATTTTTTTGTTGTATAACTAATATTATTAATTAATTATTGAAAAAAGATTAGAAAGTGACATAGAGGGGTCCACCACTTTATTTATAGAAAATTTCAGCATTTTTGTTCATTATTTCAATTGTGAAAGAAAATTTAGTACATACTTAAAAAAATTGATAAATATTTTTCTAATAAATGTTTAAAGTTGTGTGGGTTGAAAACATGACATTTTTGATCTAGATACAACTCTTTTGATAAGAAAGAAGTGATAGGAAACACACAACACATATTCCTAGTCACTTGCGTCAACATGGACCACTAAAGGTGTCTTTATGTCATCCACCTTCTATTTGATGAAAAAGAGAGAAACCTAATTAATCATGTTTTTAACTAAGCCTCTCAATTTTCTTTTTGCAAATCAAACATTAGAACACAAAACGAGCTTGGTTACAATTCTGGAGGAGAGCCAAGCTACAAGAGGGTGGTTCTGTTCCTTCGTTGTAGATCTGTGAGATTTGAGAGACAGTGACCTAGATCTAGGGCTTTAGAATGAAAATATGCCAAAACAAAGAAATTATACCTTACAAATCTGAAGACCCAGAAAACTGGATATGGAATGAGAAGAGTAGAGTTGTTAGAGGTTGCTACTAGAAATTAGGGCAAATTTGGGAGGACAAAGTTGACCGAGGGTAGGTGTCCTAGGTTTTCAGGCCCTATGAAAGGGGTTTCTGAGAGTCGGGGATTATATTCATCAATCTGCTTTTGGATCTTTTGTACCCGCTCTCAATCATTTGGAATTTGCACAAACACAAAGGGGAAAAGGTTTGGGCCATTTTAGGGGCTTTCCTTAGTCAAACCTCGTGAATGGTGTTTCCACCTCCACAATAGCCAAGATGATGATGAGAGAGTGCATGTCCTTGGAGGGCAGAGGCAAAATCAATAATAAAAGAAATGCTGTAATAAAGTACCTTTACCACAACACAAACCCTAGTGGGATGACTCAAGATTGCCACAAGGATGGAGATGAAGGAAGGAGCTTCTCTTAGAATCTACAATGAATGTTAGAAACCTGCAATGGAGAGCATCACATAATCTGCATAATCTTCACAATAGATCTTTCATCATTTGCATAACACTTTTGATCATATCAATTCCTTAATATCTTTCATCTAGTTCTAATGAGAGGAATAAACTTTTTTATATATGCATATCAACTCATTTTTAGGAAAACCTTTCGAGCAAAGCCGACAAGGTGCAACACCTGCAGTAACAAGGCCGACATCCAAGGCCACTCAAACTTTATTTTTGTAAATGTCCAAGACACTAGTGCTTGAGTGCTAGAGTCCAGGGGTTTTAGGTCCTTTTAGGGCCTGTACCCAGATAATGACACCTTGAACTAGTCTATGCTTCAGAATCTAGTCTTCTCTCAACAAGAGTTTGTATATCAGTCTAGAAGGGTGCTAAACCTAGTGTAAATCACCGGTGTCAACAATTTATGCCATAACATTTAGCCCCGACTTTAGAGTGGGTGTGATCTTACATTCATACACATACTAAAGTATGGAAAAAAGAAAACTTCCTTGCTAAAATGTCGAAGCCATTAGAATGACACCAAGTTGAGACTATGAAAGCCCCCTGTTAGAGTGAATACTTTATCTATTCACTATAACTTAAGTGTACTTAGGTTGATGACGTTAGACAACATCTTGTCTAACTAAATGTGCAACCATTTAGAGGTTAGAGGTTACCTAGTTGTTTGGTAAACCTCATGTGCATACCTTTTGAGGTTGGAATACTTTCCATCTCACCTCAAAAGGCACTTTGTAGTGTCACACAAGGTTGTTGCTTTGCACGTTCCAAGTGAGCCAAAAGGTTGACACCTATAGGACACTTGTATATGTGCATGTGCTACATCATGGGGCACTTGTCAATCCACAGGCAAGGTGGATTGCCTCTTTCATGCCTATATAATGAGGCATTCTCATGTAAATTTGTAAGTGAGATCAATATAAGTTTATGCTCAATTAGGTTCATCAATATCATCAATTTCTTATCTCGTATTATTGATTTCCATATTGTGAGATTGATTCAAGTGTTGCAGAATATCCTTGGCTATTCCAGCATGGTATCAGAGCCATGTTGTAGACACACTGTTCGATTTGAGGGAATGCAGAGGTGAGGCGAAGGTCGATGCATCCTCGAGCGAAATGGATTTTAGCAGAAAACTGTCAAAAATTTGATTTTTTTTTGTAGAAGTTACTTTGACCCCTGCAATTTTTGTCTCTCTTTATTGCAAATTAAAGATTTGTATGCGTTTTTGTTTCTCTATTTTTTGGAGATTGTTTTGGGCATTTGCAGAGAGTTTTGGCCTATTCGGCCTGATTGTGGCTTCTATACACCCTATTTTTAGGCACATTGCTTGGCCCCATGGCTCCATTTAGTAGCCCTATCCCATTGTTTGGCCTATTCGACCTGATTGGGATTCACTATTTGTAAACTTTGGTTTTTTTGGGCGTTATTTTGTAGTGTTTATGTTGTAGGTTTCAATGACTTCAACTCACACCAGGTCAAAGTCACTAGTTTCAATAGTGGTTTTCCAGTTTGCTGGATCGAAGTTGCTTTGGTTGTTGGGAGGTTTCATTCACTCACAACGCACAATCTTTTTTGAAGAGTTCATTTGACTAAGTCTTTGTTGTTTTATGCTGAAGGCGCCATCTCCAAATCCTCTCATAGTTTCTTGTAAACAAAACTCCTTCAATCCGCCTACATACGGCTCCACAAAGGGCATCCATCAAAGTCTCTAATCCATTTGTCAACAGTCTTCAACATTCTCTGTAGTCTCCTCATCGAAGTCCCAATCTGCAGGTCATAGACTCATCAAAGAGGTCGTGTCGAGGTTCCAACACTGTACAACATGGTCATGATTTATTTAGTGTGGTGGTAAGTGGCATGTTTGGGCGTGTTTTTCCCTGTTCATTGATCCATGTCTAGTCTCAGCCCATATCTCATGCTTCAAGTGACACTTCGCCCCTTGCCGAACTCCTGCACCGTCACGACTGGTCTTGGCCGGCCCTGCTACCCAATTTCTGGCCCAAGTGTCTTGCAGGGTCAATGATCTCTTGCCAGTCGATGCAGTTTGGGATCTTTATCATGGTTTTTGCATAATCTGGGTTGAAGTTTTATGCTCTAACTATTCTTGCATGGTTAATGATTAACATTAACATTTTATGTTAACTGTTACAATGACATTGTATGTTATATAGCATTTTACTTAACATTCACATTTTATGTTATGGAAAACTATTAACATTTCTTGTAACCATCACATGTATCCTCTTCATTTTATGAACATTTGCTTTGAATAGCATATTGACTCCTTGTATCTTCACCGGTCGAAGATGAAGGGAGAGTTCCGGTTTGGCAGGAGGCCAATAGTCCCTCTCAAGTTAATAGGTCATTGTATTGTACATTTCTTGCCGAATCTGAGTCGTTGGAAGGATACTTTTTTTCTCTCCACCTAGGTGTTTTTTGCTTCTTCAAGTGTAGTTTTTAACAATAGGCCATATTTATGGGAATTTGTTATTGTAATAACTTTTGCTCGATAGCTCAGAATTGAGAACCATTTTTTGCAAAAGTGCATGTTTTCCAATTTCCCACGCATTGGTCATATCTATTTTGTAAAATGCACTAAGTTATAAAGTGCCAAAATTTGGGGAGGGGGGGTCACCTAATCAGGGGGACAAATTTCATAGTTTCAGCGGGGTCTTCTTCTTCTACTTTCTTGGAATGGCTGACCTATTAACTCCTTTTAATTACCATTCATGGAAACATGCAATGAATTTACAACTTAAGCAAAAGGGTTTACATAGAGCAGCTACAGGATTGGAACCTGAACCTACCGCGACTTTTGAAAAGAGGAAGTGGTTTAATAGACTTGATGAAGCCTATGGCACTATTTGTATGGCCATTTATCTATACCTATTATTTCATGTTAATGATGCTAAAACACCTAATGAAGTCCTAAAAACATTAGAAACATTGTTTGGCAAGCAAGATATAATGCGGGGTCATCATTTGGAGAATGAATTAATAAATCTCAATCCTCGAGATTTTGTGACAATTCAAGATTTCTTCACCAAGTTAAACTCATTAATGTCACAATTTAAAGTATGTAAGATTGACAAAGATGATGATCAATTGATCCTAAGTGTCCTATCAAAGCTAGGTCCAGATTATTTTGTGTTTGTTTCAACTTTTTATGCCACGCAACGCTCATTAGGAAGTCATCTCATTATGCCTTCTCTAGCTGTGTTTATTGTTTCTCTAACACAAGAGTAAGATAAATTAATTCAAATGGGCACACTAAAGTATTCTTCAAGTCATGCTCTAGTTGCTAGTGGTGAAAAGGAAAAGGATTCACCTCCTCAGATAAAGAAAGCAAACAAGGACCTACCTAAGGGATCAAAATCAAAACCTCAAATTGTAGAAACTACAACATCCAAAGGGAAAAAGTCTAAGGAAAGGCCCCACTTGTAGTTATTGTAACAAAATTGGGCATGAAGAGCACTGTTGTTTTGAAAAGGAAAGAGATAACCTCAACCTCTGAATAGCTAAGTTAGAACTTCTTACTAAGAAGAATCAAATCAACTCTTCAGGTGGCTCTTCCTCTCCATCATCTTCAAATGTGAATAAGAACAAAGGAATGGCATTGGTTGCCTCTACTAATAATGTATCATCTAACTAGCTTCTAGATTCAAGGGCTTCTCATCACATGGCAAATTCAATAGATATGTTTTCCACCTATGAACCAGGTTCATATCCACCTATTCTCATGGGAAATAACACCTACATGACAACATTTGGAAAAGGCACTATAGAAATTGGTGAAGGCACAATCAATGATGTTTTGTATGTCCCTTCTTTATCCAATAATCTCCTTTCCATTTATCAAATCAATCATAGTGGGATAGGGAAAACAGTTGAATTCACGCCTAATTTAGTGATCATAAGGGATTTGTAGAGTAGAGACATTGTTACAATGGGACAAGCAGATCATGAATCTTGCTTATATTCTTTCTATTGCTTTGATTCTTCAAATATTGTAGAGTTGCATGATGATCTTGATGCATTACACTTGGATAAGGAGATTCAATATGGATATTTGAACCTTGGAGTTGTTTCCTCCACATTGGTTCTTCCTGAAATCACATTTCCTTGTGAGCCTACATCTTTGGTTTCAAAGGAAGCTAGGTGTGTGGAAATCACTTCCTACACTAATCTAATGAGGAGAGGGCTATGCAAATTCAATTTAATCCTTACAATTACAGTAACATAGAACATCTAATAGAGATATTGAAGCAATACACATGAACCAGAAAGAAGACAGAAGAAGAGAGACAAAGATATAACGTGGGGAAAATCCTTATCGGGTGAAAAACCCCACACTCAGAAACTTGCACAATGTATTATCAAAACTGAATGTTGTTTACAATACACTTGCAATGCAAGCTTCAATGGTCTTTGACACTCGTATCTGGAGTCAATCCAATAGAGTAACAGTACCTATAAATCACATATTAGATCTCCTCCTCCAAGCACCTGTTTATATAGCATATAAAAGGCAAAATTAGTCCTATCTTGGAATGGGCGTCCAACTTGGCCTCATGGCCCAAAACCCACGCCTAAGGACACTTGGTCAACATTGTAGAATGTGCCTGACACTTGTCCATAGCTCCCATCCCAAAGAGGTTGCCTATTTCCAAAATGGGCTATGACAGATGCTCTTACGACACTTATGACTGTCATAGAATTTGTCATAGCAGTTACAACTTACAACTGTAAGAGAATCTGTCATACACATGCTATAAATGGCATATTCTCTTACAACATGTCATAGTCCACCTTGGGGCACCCAAATATGCCTTTTTCAAAGATGCTTCATGACACATGTCTTTACCTATCTTACAAGCTTCTATTTCTGACTCTTACATGTCATAACTTCGTCATAGGAATCCATCATAACCGTTTCAGTCAAACATTCCCTTACACAACATGAAAGATGCCGACACATGGAAAAATACTCCTACCACAAAGTGGGATGCCTATCTCCTCATATGAGGACAAAATTACAAGTTATCATCTTCCATGTAGGATGACACATCACCATGCCACAACCCACAAAATGACAATATGGAATTTATAATTAATTTACAACATAGGCAATGAATTAATAAATACAATCATAAATAATGCAAGGAAATACCAAGGTTGAGACACCTTAATTCCCAACATTCTCCCACTTGTCAAACACCTTGTAAGAGCCAATAGAATAACAGGATTTAACTGCTATAGGCCGAGAGGCCCATAGACTCCGAACACCATTTGAACTTCTATGTGCCCACTAGTTTCGTCAATGCATCTGCAACATTCTTCAAAGTATCTACCTTCTCCAAATTTACTTTCCCATCCTTGACTATGTCTCTCACGAAGTGAAACTAAACATCAATGTGCTTTGTTCTGGCATGGAAAGTTGGATTCTTCGTAAGGCAAATCGCACTCTGACTGTCACAACTGATCGTGATCTGACTTGCATCAACACCAATATTTGAACACAATCTTTTAAGCCAAATGGCTTCTTTACAAGCATGAGTTGCTGCCATTTACTCAGCTTCTATCATGGACAAAGCAACCACAGGTTGTCTCTTACTCATCCAACTAATAGCACCACCAAATAGTGTAAACACATAAGCACTGGTGGATCTCCTACTATCAATGTCACCTACCCAATCTGAATCTACAAATCCACGAATATGAACAGAATGCAGAGGTCCTATAACATTACCATGATAGCATATGGAATACTCAGAAGTACCCCTCAAATATCTAAACACTCGCTTAACTGCATCCCAATGAACCTATCCAAGATTAGCCATAAATCGACTAAGGACTCCCACTACTTGGGTAATGTCTGGTCTTGTGCAAACCATAACATACATCAAACTACCAACATCACAGCATAAGGTACTCTGCTCGCATCCTCCACCTCACTAGGAGATTTTGGACAATCCTCAACAGACAACTTTGTCCCTAAAGAAACAAGAACACACAATGGTCTACAATCTACCATGCTGAACCTATCCAACACGGTCTTCACATACTTACTCTGGATTAACCAAAGTTTTTTGTTGGTTCTGTCTCTTCTGATTTCCATTCCTAGAATGTACCTGGCTGCCCCTAAATCTTTCATTTCAAACTGTGCTGACAATTGAGATTTGAAATCAGAAATCATATTCTTACCCTTCCCAATGAGCAACATATCATCAACATATAATGCAACAATGAGAATACGATCACCATCAAACTTATAATACACACAGTGATCCGATTTCGATCTCACAAATCTAATAGACAACATAAAGGCATCAAACTTCAAGTACCATCTCCTAGGGGACTGTTTCAAACTATACAAAGACTTCTTAAGCTTGCAAACCAAATTTTCTTTACCTTTCACCATGTAATGCTCTAGCCGTGAGATGTAGATTTCTTCCTCTAAATCACCATGAAGGAAAGATGTCTTCACATCCATCTGTTGTACCTCTAAGTCATAAGCTGCTGCAAGAGACAACAAGAATCGAATGGATGTCAGCTTTGCAATGGGAGAGAATATCTCACCATAATCTATAACCTCCACTTGTGAATACCCCTTCGCAACCAATCTGGCCTTATACTTCTCAACATTGCCATCTGCACCAAATTTCTTGAACACCCATTTGCATCCAACGGGTTTCTGTCTAGGAGGCAAAGACACCAAGTCCCAAGTTTGATTCTTTTCCAAAGAAGCCATTTCATCCTCCATGGCCTCCTTCCAGGAACCTACATCTTTCATGTCCATAGTCTCTGATACAGTTCTAGGTTCATCACTATTAGTAAGCAAAGCAAAAGCACAACTAGAATCAAGCAATGTAAAACTAAACCTTTCAGGTTGCTGTCTTATCTGTGTAGACCTCCTCAAGAGCTAAGGTTGAGGTTCAACTTCTTCATCTAAGATTTCAAAGTTGCAAGAGCTCTCCTCATCATCAGGTCCAACATTGTGTTTCTGTTCAGTCTTCTCAGGGGTAGGAGGAAACTAAACAACATCCTCTTTCTTTTCTTTTTCTTTTGGTTGTAAAATAGTGGAAGAAGGTGTGAGCTCGCTGAAGATGACACTTCTGCTATACAACACTTTTTCAGCCACAGGGTCCCAAAGCTTGTATCCTTTCACACCGACACCATAGCCAATGAAGATACACATAACAGTCTTGTTCTCCAATTTTGACCGCTTCTCCCTAAGCACATGTGCATATGCCTCACAACCAAAAACACGAAGATGCCTTATTGAAGGTTTCTACCAGACCACACCTCCATGGGTGTCTTTCCAACAAGAGATGATGTAGGAGATCTGTTTACAAGATAGCAAGCAGTGGCAACAACTTCAGCCCAAAACTTTTGTTCTAGGCCAGCTCCACTAAGCATACTCCTAGCCTTCTCCATTAGTGTCCTGTTCATCCTCTCTGTAACTCCATTTTGATGCGAGGTGTATGGAGTTGTCTTATGTCTTTCAATCTCAAGTTCCTTGCAATATTTATCGAATTCTATAGAATAGAACTCACCACCATTGTCAGTTCTCAAACACTTAATCTTTTACCAGTCTGATTTTTCAGCAAAGGCCTTAAACTCCTTAAACTTACTATAGACTTCAGATTTGCTTCTGAGAAAATAAATCCATGTCATTCTACTGTAGTCATCTATGAAATATACAAAATATATAGATTTAGATAATGAAGGAACATTAAGGGTAAGTGCAAGAAGATGGGGGGCCAAAAAGGGGTCTTAAGTTTTTTTTTGTTTTTTGTTTTGTTTTTTTTTCTGAAATCAGGAAATACTGGCCTTGGATGAGAAATTGAGCATATTTATGAGAAATTGAGCATATTTACACTCAAAATTTGGAGATGCAACCAAAACAATGTTTGTAGTGCTTCGAGTCTACTTTCTAAACTACTATTTTTTTTTTAAAAATGGCATAGATAAGGGGTTCAAAAGAGGGAGCCACAGAAATTGGTGTTGTTTATGTCAAAAAAACATATCATAGCATGTTTTGTGGCTCCCTCAAAAGGTCAATTTTTTTTGGTATTTTTAAAATCACTTCAGTGAGAAATTAGCTAATAGCATGTAGTTTATGCTCAATTTTTTCTGATAATTTTTTGATGAATATTTGATTTTTTACTAATTTTCAAAGTGGACACATCCTAAAAAATAGAATTTTGGCCGTGCTACCCCTATAAATTTTGAAAACTAATTGAAAATTATTTTTTTCTTTTTTTAATATTTGTAGAATGGAGTCTAGTTTCTAAATATATATTTTTTTTGAAATTTCAATGAATAGTTAATTTACAATGAAAAAAAAACAAACAATAGTTTTTGCCCAAAAACAGACACACAAACAAAATAAATTAAAGATGAAAGGCTTAACATTGTTAAAATGTGAAAAAAATCACATCGTCAAATACCTAAGAGAAATCTTAACATTACCCAGGTGTTTAATTTGTTCAACCTTGAAACACGTGCAAATCTGAGGGTTAGCACGAACGAAATTATGTGAAATCTTGAAGAATATGGAAAAACACGTCTATGGCTGTTCAAAAGGCACTCCAAGCCTTTGGGTTGGAAATCCAAAGCAAATCCCAAGCCTAAGGCTTGGGATTCCAAAAGCAAAACATAACGCAAGCGTGTTATAACATGCTCGCGTTATATTTTGCTTTGCATTTTTTCTTTTCCACAAAAGTTTGTGTTGTTTGTCATGTTTGAAATAACGCGAGCACATTATAACGTGCTCGCGTTATGTTCCCCTTAAATTTTTTTTATGTTCAAGGCTTTTAATCATGTATGTATGTATGTATGTATGCCTATATGTATGTATGTATCTATGTATGCCTATATGTATGTATGTATAGTGTCGAGGGCAGAGGAGGGTAGAGATGGGAGTGAGCCAGATAGGGGAGGAGAGGGGTGGATAAGGATTGAGTGATTAAGGTTTAAGGTTGAGGGTTGAGCGTTATGGATAGGTTTTAGAGTTTAGGGATAAGGGATTAGAGTTTAGGACTTGAGGGATTAGGGTTTAGGGTTGAGGCTTTAGGGATAGCGTTTAGGGTTAAGGGTCGAGGGATTAGGGTTAAGGTAGTGTTTTGAGGATAGAGGGATTAGGGATAGGGTTTAGGGTTGAAAGTTTAGGGTTGAGGGATTAGGGTTTAAGGTATAGTTTAGTAGTTCTTGTGGATAGAGCCAGTAAACAATGGGAGATTATTTGCCTATTTCATAACAATATACCTCCCCTAAGTGCGGGGTGGACAACAAGAAACATAGATGTACCCCAATGCAAATCTTTTCTCATAATAATCATCCTTCTGATTTCAACTGTTAATTACTCACTGTGGATGTACCATACACAAAGCTTTTCTCATAGTGTGTACACCTATTGGCATAATGAACCCCAGATGGGCCAGAAAAACATGCCATATAACATTACTAACATTAAAAAAGTTCATAGCCATTTTTCTGACATATTCTTGCAACTCAAATATCTTTAAGAGAAGAGTGTCAAAAATGATGGGTTTAACAACCTAACATAAGGCAAAGTAATTTTGTTGGGCTTAAGGATGGGGTTTAGGGTTTAGGGCTAAGGGATTAGGGTTTAGGGCTGAGGGATTATCGTTTAAGGTATAGTGTTGAGGGTTGAGGGTTTAGGGATAGGGTTTAGGGTTGAGGGATTAGGATTTAGGGTTGACGGATTAGGGTTTAGGGTTGACGGATTAGGGTTTAATGTTGAGAGTTGAGGGTTGAGGGTTTAGGGATAGCGCTGATGGACAAGGGATTAGGGTTAAAGGTTTAACGATTGAGGGTTGAGGCTTTAGGGCTGAGGGTTAAGGGATTGGGGTTTAAAATATAGTGTTAAGCGTCGAGGGTTTATGGATAGGTTTTAGGGTTTAATTTTTAAGGGTTAAGGGTTGAGGGATAGGGCTTAGGGTTTAGGGATAAGGGATTAGGGTTTAGGGTATAGTGTCGAGGGTTGAGGGTTTAGGAATAGGGATAGCGTTTAGGGTTGAGGGTTGAGGGATTAGGGTTGAGGGTTGAGGGATTAGGGTTTAAGGTATAGTGTCAAGGGTTGAGGGTTTATTGATAGTGTTTAGGGTTGAGGGTTGAGGGTTGAGGGTTGAGGGATTAGGTTTTAGGGTTGATGGATTAGGGTTTAAGGTATAGTGTTGAGGGTTGAGGGTTTAGGGATAGGGTTTAGGGTTGACAGATTAAGGTTTAGGGTTGACAGATTAGCGTTTAATGTCGAGGTTAGGGTTAGAGTGTTGAGGGTAGAGGGATTAGGGATAGGGTTTAGGGTTGAAGGTTTAAGGATAGAGGGTTGAGGCTTTAGGGATGAGGGTTCAAGGCTTCAGATATAGTGTCAAGTGTTGAGGGTGTAGGGATAGGGTTTAAGTTTTAAGGGTTAAGGGTTGAGGGAGGGATTAGGGTTTAAGGTATAGTGTTGAGGGATTAGGGTTTAGGGTTGATGAATTAGGGTTTAATGTTGAGGGTTGAGGGTTGAGGTTGAGGGATAGGGTTGAGGGTCAAGGGATTAAGGTTAAATAAGAGTGTCGAGGGTAGAGGGATTAGGGATAGGGTTTAGGGTTGAAGGTTTAAGGATTTAGGGTTGAGGCTTTAGGGATGAGGGTTAAGGGATTAGGGTTTAAGATATAGTGTCGAGTGTCAAGCGTGTAGGGATAGGTTTTAGGGTTCAAGTTTTAAGGGTTAAGGGTCGAGGGATCAAAGTTAAGGGTTGAGGGATTAGGGTTTGACGTTGAGGGTTGAGTACATTGAGGTTCGAGGGTTAAGGGTTTCAAGATAGGATTGAGGGTCAAGGGATTAGGGTTAAAGTAGAGTGTGGAGGGTATAAGGATTAGGGATAGGGTTGGAGGGTTTAGGGATAAGGGATTAGGGTTTAAGGTATAGTATCGAGCCCGTTGAGGGTCTAGGAATAGGGATAGCATTTAGGGTTTAGGGATGAGGGATTATAGTTGAGGGATGATGGATTAGGTTTGAGGCTTGAGGGATTAGGGTTTAGGGACAAGGTTTAGGGTTGAGGGTTGAGGGATTAGGGTTTAAGGTATAGTGTTGAGGGTTTAGGGATAGGGTTTACGGTTGAGGGATTAGAGAGAAGGGTTGAGGGATTAGGATTTGACGTTGAGGGTTGAGGCTTTAGGGTTTAGGGATAGGGTTGAGGGCTGAGGGATCAGAGTTAAGGGTTGAGGGATTAGGGTTTGACGTCGAGGGTTGATGGTTAAGGTTCGAGGGTCAAGGGTTTAGGGATAGGGTTGAGGGTCGAGGGATTAGGGTTAAAGTAGAGTGTCGAGGGTATAAGGATTAAGGATAGGGTTGGAGGGTTTAGGGATAAGGGATTAGGGTTTAAGGTATAGTATCGAGCCCGTTGAGGGTCTAGGAATAGGGATAACATTTAGGGTTTAGGGATGAGGGATTAGAGTTGAGGGATGACGGATTAGGGTTGAGGGTTTAGGGATTAGGGTTTAGGGTTGAGGGTTGAGGGTTGAGGGATTAGGGTTTAAGGTATAGTGTTGAGGGTTTAGGGATAGGGTTTAGGGTTTAGGGATTAGAGTGAAGGGTTGAGGGATTAGGATTTGACGTTGAGGGTTGAGGCTTTAGGGTTTAGGGTTTAGGGATAGGGTTGAGGGTCGAGGGATCAGAGTTAAGGGTTAAGGGATTATGCTTTCACGTTGAGGGTTTAGGGTTGAGGTTCGAGGGTCAAGGGTTGAGGGTCGAGGGATTAGGGTTAAAGTAGAGTGTGGAGGGTATAAGGATTAGGGATAGGGTTGGAGGGTTTAGGGATAAGGGATTAGGGTTTAAGGTATAGTATCAAGCCCGTTGAGGGTCTAGGAATAGGGATAACATTTAGGGTTTAGGGATGAGGGATTAGAGTTGAGGGATGATAGATTAGGGTTAAGGGTTGAGGGATTAGGGTTTAGGGATAAGGTTTAGGGTTGAGGGTTGAGGGATTAGGGTTTAAGGTATAGTGTTGAGGGTTTAGGGATAGGGTTTAGGGTTGAGGGATTAGAGTGAAGGGTTGAGGGATTAGGATTTGACGTTGAGGGTTGAGGCTTTAGGGTTTAGGGTTTAGGGATAGGGTTGAGGGTTGAGGGATTAGAGTCAAGGGTTGATGGATTAGGGTTTGACGTTGAGGGTTGAGGGTTGAAGGGGTCAAGGGTTTAGGGATAGGGTTGAGGGTCGAGGGATTAGGGTTAAAGTAGAGTGTGGAGGGTATAAGGATTAGGGATAGGGTTGGAGGGTTTAGGGATAAGGGATTAGGGTTTAAGGTATAGTATCGAGTCTGTTGAGGGTTTAGGAATAGGGATAGCATTTAGGGTTTAGGGATGAGGGATTAGAGCTGAGGGATGACGGATTAGGGTTGAGGGTTGAGGGATTAGGGTTTAGGGAGAAGGTTTAGGTTGAGGGTTGAGGGATTAGGGTTTAAGGTATAGTGTTGAGGGTTTAGGGTTGAGGGATTAGAGTGAAGGGTTGAGGGATTAGGATTTGATGTTGAGGGTTGAGGCTTTAAGGTTTAGGGTTTAGGGATAGGGTTGAGGGTCGAGGGATCATAATTAAGGGTTGAGGGATTAGGGTTTGATGTTGAGGGTTAAGGGTTGAGGTTCGAGGGTCAAGGGTTTAGGGATAGGGTTGAGGGTCGAGGGATTAGGGTTTAAGGTATAGTATTGAGTCTGTTGAAGGTTTAGGAATAGGGATAGCATTTAGGGTTTAGGGATGAGGGATTAGAGTTGAGGGATGATGGATTAGGGTTGAGGGTTGAGGGATTAGGGTTTAGGGATAAGGTTTAGGGTTGAGGGTTGAGGGATTAGGGTTTAAGGTATAGTGTTGAGGGTTTAGGGATAGGGTTTAGGGTTGAGGGATTAGAATGAAGGGTCGAGGGATTAGGATTTGACTTTGAGGGTTGAGGGTTGAGGCTTTAGGGTTTAGGGTTTAGGGATAGGGTTGAGGCTCAAGGGATCATAGTTAAGGGTTGAGGGATTAGGGTTTGACATTAAGGGTTGAGGGTTGAGGTTCGAGGGTCAAGGGTTTAGGAATAGGGTTGAGGGTTAAGGGATTAGGGTCAAAGTAGAGTGTGGAGGGTATAAGGGTTAGGGATAGGGTTTGAGGGTTTACGGATAAGGGATAAGGGTTTAAGGTATAGTATCGAGTCTGTTGAGGGTTTAGGAATAGCGATAGCATTTAGGGTTTAGGGATGAGGGATTAGAGTTGAGGGATGACGGATTAGGGTTGAGGGTTGAGGGATTAGGGTTTAGGGATAAGGTTTAGGGTTGAGGGTTAAGGGATTAGGGTTTAAGGTATAGTGTTGAGGGTTTAGGGTTGATGGATTAGAGTGAAGGGTCAAGGGATTAGGATTTGACGTTGAGGGTTAAGGGTTGAGGCTTTAGGGTTTAGGGTTTAGGGATAGGGTTGAGGGTTGAGGGATCAGAGTTAAGGGTTGAGGGATTAGGGTTTGACGTTGAGGGTTGAGTTCTAAAGATAGGCAAACAAAGATTTTGTATTCAAGTTATTTAGATGTTGATGGGTTTAGACTTGAGCTGAAATGTTGGACTCTTAATCTAGCCTGAAGAGAGTTTCTATCGTCAAATGCAGATTTATGGGTTCGATTATATTGATTACCTCTCCAGTTTTGGGGTGTGGATGTTTTGGAATCAATCAGGAAGTCTTCAGGAGAATTTGTGGAAGTGGATTGGCAATCGCTTGACGGAACCCTTGCTATTTATGCTTGGATAAGGATTTGTCACAAACTAGAACTTCTGCTTCCAAAGAAGATCTGTCTTTCTTCCTTGATGGGCATTTTCTATCAAGAACTTGATTATGAGGGGTTGCCCCTTCATTGTTATGCCTATCATATGGCGGAGCATCTGGCAAGCTCTTGCAGGAAATAGGAAAAGTTCTCCCTCAAAAACCTTGTGGTCATTCAAGTCTGAAGGGGAAGGTTTGGAAAGAGAAATGGATCACCAAAGAGATGAAGAATTTCTTATTTCTCAGACACCATCAGTGGTTTTTCTCTGATGCAGAGGACCTACCAAGATGGAAAGCATTTAAGGATTATATGATCTCTAAAGGAAAATCTCCTAATTCTCCCAGAATGTCATCCTTCAGCAAGGCAGGACCAAGTGGCTTGGCTCTTCCAGTCATGTATCCTCCTGTATTTAAGAGGAATTGTAAGGCTTGGAAGTGTCAGTTGATGAAGCATAGGATGTGGTCATCCCTGCTTGTGTTAAGGAAGATAATGCATAGGATGTGATCAATCTATAGCAGGACAAAATGCGAGCGCGTTATAACGCGCTCGTGTTTTGTCCTGCTATAGAAACGGTAAAAAAGTGTTGACCCCCATGATCCAGGCCCACATGCTCTATTTTCATACTGATTCTGCACGTGCTCCAACAAAAAAGAAGTGCTTTCATGCTATTAGGAAGTTCACATGCACATTTGACACATTGTACCACCTTTACATGATCTTTCCACCACCTTTTTTGCTTTGCCAACTTGAGAAGGAGGAAATAACATAGTTTTCACACCAAGTTTGATATATATCTATTCAAGTTTCAATTTTTGTAGTGTTGCAATATTAATTGTGATTCAATTTTAGGAATTTAACATTATAGATTGGTTAATAGTATTGTTGTTAGTAATTATATTTGAGTGTTATTCAATTTAACATTGAAAAGGAAGCAAGTGGTGAAAAACTCAAATTGTTGAGGAGTTTGATGCAAGAAGAAAAAAACACTACATAATTGGGTACTCTCTCCATTCGAATCTTCATTTTTTAAGTATGTCAAGTCTTTACATGCATGCTCTTTACATTTTCCTTAATTCAGATGGAATTACTTTATCATGCTTTATCATACATGTTTAAAATAGACACATTCCCAATCAAGAAAGCAGCCTACAATATCACATGATGCCATGTATATTTTCTACACTTGGGCTCTTTAATAATTATGTGTAATAAACAAACCTTAACATACCATGTTGTCAAACTATACAAGAATAAATCCTTACAACATAATAAAAATACAATCCCACTATTATCTTGTATTCATTTCTTAGGAAGTAGTATTGGTCTCTTTATCATGCTATAGACAAATTCTCCATCATGCCGAGGAAACGATCAAGAATTAAACCAACATAGGAAGAGATAGAAGCTAAGAATGCAAAGAAATTAGTGGCTATGAGGGAACTTCATGAGAAGAGGAAATTGGACACGATAAATGAAGACATACCAATTGAAGAGGAACCACAACCATCACAAAGAGATATGGTATTGGCGGCACAAAGAGAACGAATGCAAAAACTTTGTGCTATGAGAGATTTGAATACCATAGTTGGAGACACGTCCTCTACCACAAGTCAACATGTAGGGACACCATCTACCACATCTCAAGTTGAGAGTACATCATCACTCACATGTGATGAAGGAGGTACACCATCGTTCCCACCTCAACCTCAAGGTATGTCATCTATTCCATCTTCGATCGAAGGTATGCCATCTAGCCCATCTCATTTAAATATTGATGAAATTCCTAATGTTGAGATGAATTTACCTAACTTAACACCACCTAGAATTTTGCATAGAAAGCCAAAGTATTTGATTGATATTGATGAGAATATTTTGCAGCCAATGGCAGGTAAGATTCCAAAACGCACTTGTAGAAGATATGCTCATAAGATTTAGAGATTGTTCTTTGAAAAGTTAAATGAGATTGCAAGATGTCAACTATTCATTGAAATGATGTGAAGTATAAAGTATAGGTCAATCATGAAGATTCTTGGGTTGAGAACATCAGAGGCTTCAAGTGAAAAATCTATTGTCAAGAATCTAATGAGTGCGTATGAGAGTGTGGGTAACACCTCACGCACAAAAGATAGTAATGCAACACAGCGTGTGATTACATCGACTATAGTAAGTAGTCAAATGAGGAAAACTCATCTCATTAGAAAGATGAGTCAAGAATTGAGAATTAATAGGAAAACTTTATCAAGAGCCGTTGGAAGACGCCAAAGAATTGAGGACACTAATGCCAATGAATTATGGGTGTTCTCGGGGAGACTACCACGAAAAGATAAACCAATTGTTGAAGCATTGAGATCACTAATTGAAGACTTTTGGAAGAATTACACAAGGGTATCTCCGAATCAAAGGGATGTGGTAAGAAGGAGAATCGGTAGTCAGAACCGTGAGCCACATCTAAAGCATTTTTTGGATGAGACTCAAACACAGTTTTATGGTAAATTTCTAGAGAAGTATCCTCAAATTAAAATTTGTCAAAGATATTTTGAAATGCTAAAACCTTTCTATGTGAAGATAAATCACACATGCACTACTTGTTGTTGTAGATTACATATTGAATTTTCTAACCATTTTTATGCTTATAGGTCTATATGTTTAGATATGCATACTAACAATGTTTTGCAGGGTTGTGCCATATGTGCCCCACCAACATCTTCAAAAGACTTCATATCAAGAATTTTATGTGAAAGAGAGGAAGGTCAAATATTCTACAAGAAATTATGCTTGGATGGCACATGTCATCGTTGCGGTGGCTTGCAACATTTGCCAATATGTGAACATATGGAAAGAACACATGCGGTTGGAAATGAACTAGTAGAGTTTGGCAAGTATAAAATAGTGGCATACAATACAAAAGATGGTAAAGAAGCAAAGAGGTGTGAATTGGTTATTGAAAAGATTACAGTGTATCAGTTTATGCCTGTATTTCATGACAACATAGTGTATGAGTATGCAAGACATGCTCATAGAGCTCGATGGTTGGACTTGTAATTCAAGTTATGCAAGGACACATTTACGGTTGGTAGCATTGTTTCAGTCGTCAACTTTGCAGAGAACTACAGTCTACAGCCACAACGTGAGGTGCAATCACAATATTACAACTCCACATAGGTTTCTATATTTGTGCACATCGCATTCATTCATGCGAATGATAATACAGAGGATGACAGAAAGATCATAAGGGAGTATAATTTCTATATTAGTGAAGATCACACGCATTCTATGGAGTTCGTGCAAGGTTGCTTTCAGGTGTTCTACAATGATTTGGCTAGAAGGGGCATATCGTTCAGTCAGCATATCATATGGTCAGATAACTGTGTGTCACAATTCAAGAACTCGCAGAATTTCTATTAGCTGAGTAGGAGGCATAATTTTACAGGTATTCAGCATATGTGGAACTTTTGTGAGGCCGGGCATGGAAAGGGGGAGCATGATGGTGCAGGAGCATGTATCAAAAGAGCCATAGCACGAGAAGAGTTAAAGTATAAAGACAATGCAAAGTTGATAGATGCAAAATCGATTGTTGAGTGGTGTAATGCTTCCATGGGTCCAGGTAATGAAGGTAAGTCTTTAGTTCGTAGATTTTTTTGGTTGATAGATAATACTAACATTGCAGCATATGAGGACTGTTGTACACTAACAGGATCAAATGAGATGCCCTCTTTCAGAATCTCAATTACAGGTTCATGTACTATCCATATGCGAAAGATGTCGTGCTTTTTTTCTTCTTGTACAATTCGAGTCTGGGATGAGTGCGAGTCAAAGGAGTGGGTTGATGAATGGCAGTTAAGCTATCTTAGCCCACTTGACACGTATCAACCCCCGACGGCACTAGAACTAACACAAATGGAATCATTAGTTGACTTTGACCACATATCATATTTAGTTCAACTAGGTAATATAGGGCATGTATATGCATCTAATTGCATCTAGTTCAACTAGGTAATGTCATATTACTTTGTAGTGTTTTTGAAATGTTGACTAATTTCATCTAATTTGCTACACATATCAATGTAGGGCATGTATATGCAGTTATTACAGATGAAGATAATGAAGAGGGAACATATTATTACTTATGTCATTGTGTTGAGGCCAAAACAAAATTGGAGGCCCCTGTTACAGATGGAGAAAACATCGAATACCCTATAGGTTCAGTGGTTATTACTGGAACATGGCTTAGAAGGTACCCACATTAGAGTGTTAATGTTTGGTTGTTTTAGGACTTTGACACGCATCAAAAGATTCTTCATTACTCGAACCTTGTCGTGGCATCCAATGTTTATTTGATAAAGTATCGGGGTAGACCTTTAAACAAAATCTTGTGGAAGGTGCGTGAGTCTGACCATGAAGCAATACTTGACACAATAAAGAGTAAAGCAGACCCATATGGTTCATTGGATTAATTTGTAAGTATTCACATTGATTTTGTAAAGTCATGTTACATTGAGTTGTAAGTATGCACATTAATTTGTAAGGTTTGTCTTTTTTTAATTTCCTGCTGTATTTTTACACATATACACATTTTTACATCATGTTATGCATTTTTAGTGTCCTGCTCTTGATGTGACCAAACTGACTATTCCAACGTGTCTGGATGGGTACATTTACACTAGGCATGGTCTTGTTTTTCACCCAAACATGTCGAAACAGTCCGAGCTACATTGTACCGACGATATCCCTGAAGAGTCCAAAGTGCAAAAAGGCAACAATCTTTGACGAGATGTTACTTGAAAACTGTGTCACTTAGAAACATTCTGTCTGAGGCAACACAATCATGTAGAGTGCCTCTACAATAACCTCTCTCAGTTTTTTATCTCTGAGGCGTTTGCCCGTGGTGAAAGTTTTTCTGCTGCCCTAAAAATCGTCAGAAGGAGGCAATGTAAAGTTGCAAAGGGGTGTAACTTTCATCCTGCTCCTGATGTGACCAAACTGACTGTTCCAACGCATTTGTATGGGTACATTTACGCTAGGCATGGTCATTTTTTTCACTCAAACATGTCGAAACAGTCCAAGCCACATTGTACCGACAATATCCCTGAAGAATCCAAAGTTTAAAAAGGTAGCAATCTTTGACAAGATGTTACTCAAAAACTGTCACTTAGAAACATTCTATCTAAGGGAATGCGATCATGTAGAGTGCCTCTACAATAACCTCTCTCAGTTTTTTATGTCTCTGGGGCATTTACCTGTGGTGAAATATTTTTTGCTGCCCCAAAAATTGTTAGAAGGAGGCAGTGTAAAGTTGCAAAGGGGTGTAACTTTCGTCTTGCTCTTGATGTGACCAAACTGACTATTCCAACGCATCTGAATGGGTACATTTACACTAGGCATGGTCCTATTTTTCACCCAAACATGTCGAAATAGTCGAAGCTACATTGTACTGACGATATCCCTGAAGAGTCCAAAGTGTAAAAAGGTAGCAATCTTTGACGAGATGTTACTCAAAAATTGTGTCACTTAGAAACATTCTGTCTAAGGTAACGCGATCATGTAGAGTGCCTCTACAATAACCTCTCTCAGTTTTTTATATCTCTGAGACATTTGCCCGTGGTGAAAGGTTTTCAGCTGCCCCAAAAATTGTCAGAAGGAAGCAGTGTAAAGTTGCAAAGGGGTGTAACTTTTGTCCTGCTCTTGATGCGACCAAACTGACTATTCCAACGCATTTGGATGGGTACATTTATGCTAGGTATGGTCCTGTTTTTCACCCAAACATGTCGAAACAGTCCAAGCTACATTGTACCGACAATATCCCTGAAGAGTCCAAAGTGTAAAAAGGCAGCAATCTTTGACAAGATGTTACTCCAAAACCATGTAGAAACATTCCATCTAAGGAAACATGATTATGTAGAGTACCTCTACAATAACCTCTCTCAGGTTTTTATATCTCTGAGACATTTGCCCGTGGTGAAAGGTTTTCTACTGCCCCAAAAATTGTCAGAAGGAGGTAGTGTAAAGGTGCAAAGGGGTGTAACTTTCATCCTGCTCCTGATGTGACCAAACTGGCTGTTCCAACATGTCTAGATGGGTACATTTACATTAGGCATGGTCTTATTTTTCACCCAAACATGTTGAAACAGTCCGAGCTACATTGTATCGATGATATCCCTGAAGAGTCCAAAGTGCAAAAAGGTAGCAATCTTTGACGAGATGTTACTCAAAAACTGTGTCACTTAGAAATATTTTGTTTGAGGAAACACGATCATGTAGAGTGTCTCTACAATAACCTCTCTTAGGTTTTTATATCTCTAAGATATTTGCCCGTGGTGAAAGGTTTTCTGCTGCCCCAAAAATTATCAGAAGGAGGTAGTGTAAAGTTGCAAAGGGGTGTAAATTTCATCTTGCTCCTGATGCAACCAAACTGACTATTCCAATGCGTCTGGATGGGTACATTTACGCTAGGTATGGTCCTTTTTTTCACCCAAACATGTCAAAACAGTCCGAGCTACATTGTACTGACAATATCCCTGAAGAGTCCAAAGTGCAAAAAGGCAACAATCTTTGACGAGATGTTACTTGAAAACCGTGTCACTTAGAAATATTCTGTCTGAGGAAATGCGATCACGCAGAGTGCCTCTTCAATAACCTATCTCATTTTTTTATATCTCTGAGACATTTGACCGTGGTGAAAGGTTTTCTGCTGCCCCAAAAATTGTCAGAAGGAGGCAGTGTAAAGTTGCAAAGGGGTGTAACTTTCATCTTGCTCCTGATGCGACCAAACTAACTTTTCCAACGTGTCCGGATGGGTAGATTTACGCTAGGCATGGTCCTTTTTTTACCCAAACATGTCGAAATAGTCTGAGCTACATTTTACTGATGATATCCATGAAGAGTCCAAAGTGCAAAAAGGTAGCAATCTTTGATGAGATGTTACTCGAAAACCATGTCACTTAGAAACATTCTGTCTGAGGCAACGCGATCACGTAGAGTGCCTCTATAATAACCTCTCTTGGTTTTTTATATCTTTGAGGTGTTTTCCCGTGGTGAAAGGTTTTTTGCTGCCCCAAAAATCGTCAGAAGGAGGCAGTGTAAAGTTGCAAAGCATTGCTAAGAAATCTTCAATAGTCAAACACTCCAATGAATTGAAGCAACTTCTTCTTAGGCACAAATGTAAGGGTACACAAGGGGAAAATAGTGCCTAGATGACTTAGTGCATTTCTATGACTTCATTCACATGTTTAAATGTTTGAGAAACTCTCCTTTACTAAGCGCTTATCCTTATGTCAATGTTAAGCTTTATACCTCCTAGGTGCTTAATTAGGTGATGTCAATAGATACAACTTAACCTTAGGCGCCAATGTAGCTTCTTCAATCTATCACACTTCTAGGCGGTCAAATTTGAGGTCTTGGACTTGTATCTTATTCCTAGGCGCAATTGGATGATCTTCCTAGATCTAGGCACTCATGATGGTGGGAAATTACATGAAGGGGTGCCTAAGTCCAATTTGACTTTGTATTTGATATTTTATGACTCCAATTGACTAGGAATGGCTCAATTTCTAAAGTGCTGACTCAATAATGTAAGTTTAAGGTGTTTTTCTCCTAGGTGCCAATTAATGAGTTCACTAGATGCAATTTCTCCTAGACTTGAACATTGTGAAAGAACTCGAAGCTTGGATGGATGTCTTCAAATGTTCGATGAAGAAGTGTTCCAACTTGAAAGGTCCTTTGAAGTGTAGATATTGATGATAACACTTTCCCTTATATGTGAAGTAGATGACTTCTCAAGGAGGCTTGAATGTATAAGAGGGACTTGAAATTGAATGGACGTCTTTGGAATGCTTGATGATGATGAGAAGTTCCTTTGGAGTGGCTACATGCTGATCTTGAAGCGATGATTGATGAAGAATCTAGTTGATACTTGAAGATGAATGGAACTTGAAGTGATAGATGGAAGTCTTCGAACATGATGCAACTGATGATGTCATTGATGAAGAAGACTTGAAATATATCTTGTTGTGACCTCTTGGAGCAACTACCTCTTGAAGTGGTGTTTCCTTGGTAGTGATTACTTCCATCTTAACTCTCTGGCATGAATGAATGTGAAAGGCTCATTTGGAGCAGCTACATGATGACTCTAGGCGACTCTAAGCTCTTGCTCCTACCTTTTCCTTAAATCTTCCTATAATACAAACCAAGAAACACATCAATCCTCATGATAAACATTTTATAACACAAAGGAATCCTCTTTAAACATGGAATAATCTTACTACAAATCTAGGTGCATAATGGGTAAAGAGAAGAGCAAAGGGCGCCTAACACAAGTTGGTCCATATTTATCACTTTAAATGATTTCAAACAATTGTAATGGCTTAAAGAGGTAAATATCCCTTAAGAGATTCATTCAAAAGGTGTCTTTCAATGCAATTTCTCCCTTAGGCACCATAATGGGTTTGTACTGATGGAGAGTGCGCCTAGATTTAAATGTCTTTATAATTGTAATTTTGCAATTCTAAATGATGAGACATGTCCTAGAATGAATTCTATCTTTCAAGCACTCACTCCAAAAGGTCATCTCGTGCAATTTCACCCAAGGCGCTCATTGAGGTGTCCTCAAAGGCTAAAGTGCGCCTAACTCAATTGCCTTTATCTTTATCATTTTTGTGCTTTCAACAATTGAAAATGACCTAGAGTGATCCTTTCTCTCAAGGCACTCACCTATTGATATGAAATCAAGTTATTTCCCTTAGGCACAATTTTAGGCTTGTATGGGTGAAAAGTGCACCTTACATCCTTAGGTGGTTTTTTCTAATTCTCAATGATTTCAATCAAATTCCAAGTGTGTAAGGAATCTTTTGTCTTAAGATGATTAAATTTTGAGGTTCAAATCCCTTCCTCAATCAAGGTACAATCTGAGGGTTGTATAGATGAAAGTTGACTTCAACTTGGGTGCTCATTGGAGTTGGGAGGAGCTAGAATTTGTGCCTAGATTGGAGATAAATATTTTGGCTTATTTGATGATGGTCTCAAGTGTCTCTACTAAGGTGCATTTTGATGATGTTCTTATTTAAACTCTTATGAAGACTATCTCATCCCTAAGCGCTCATCCTCATGATTTTCATGCACTTAGACTTCAAGGCGCCAAAACTAGTAGGAAAATTCACAATGAGCGCCTTTGCTTTGGAAGAATTTCTTATTGATCATTAGGCACACTTTGGAGTTGATATGTACTTCCTTTACTTCCATGTACTCAATTAATCATAATTATTGTCAAAGACTTCTCCAAGTTGATTGATAACATGCTTCTTGATGTTAAGATCCTTCATTCACTCCTTCTTCTTAGATCTAGGCGCTCATGATGGTGGGAAATTACATGAAGGGTGCCTAAGGTTCAAGATAGGTTCTTTCCACTCATCTTAACTTTCATTCATTGTAGTTAATCTCAAAAAACATCATCCAAAATGAGAAACCTCTAAGACTTGTCATTGTAAGTTGATTTCCTCCAAGGTGCCAATACAAGGTTCTTTTGAAGGCAAAGGGCGCCTAGGCGTATGGGGCTCAATTTGATGTATTTATTGAAAGCTCAAGGTGAATTGATGCTTATTGAAAATGCCACTTAGTCCTTCATTTGCATTCTAGGTGCCATTTTCTATTGACTTATATACTCCTCCTCATGCTAGGGTGCCATAATGAAGTGGTTTAGACAATAGGTGCGCTTCACTTACTAGAGGCTTGCTCTCCTTCCACCTTAGGTGCACTTTTAGGGTGGAACAGGTGTCAATGGGCGCCTTGTCTTAAATGAATGCTCTCTCCAAGTTGGGCGCCCTTTTGAGGCTTTATGAGTTGCAAATTGCACCTTAACCCTTCATGCTTGTTGCTCAATGTTTGAATGTTTAAGAAAGTCTCCTTTAGGCGCTCATCTTAATAACTTTTTCTGAAGGCGCAATCATCCTAATGACTTGGATATTCATCCTAGTGTTTCAGGATATCAGGCTACCAGACTTAGTCATTTTCAGGATCTCAAACATAAAGAATAACATGATGATTCATTTTTTTGTATTGCATATAGTTGACATTGTATGCTACTCATAAAGAATATTAATATTTTCTGTTCAACATGATGATTCATTTTTTTTTTAAATACAACTTTTATCTTTTAGTTCCAAAATGAGGTTTAGGTGATACTTGAATAACAATAGCTAGCTTATTGGATCAACAAACATCCTATGTAATACAATTGGACTTTAAATATTTGAAGTAGCCATCTACAAATATCCATTCAAACGTGGATTTATAATGCAAGTATGGACGCCATCAATAAAAAATGATTTATATTAACCAAATATCCATATAGGCATATATCAATATCTGTCGATATAAGTATAACATATATACAAAATAGCCATATAGGCTTACAAGAATGCCATATAGGCATACAATGTTAACTATATACAATACAAAATATATGTCCACAAATGCCATATAGGCATACAACAAAGGAACACAATAAAAAGTCATTCCCCTCTGGTTGGTGAAGAGAATAGATCACGGGCAGCCTTTGATCTTCTAGGGGATGGAGACGCGCATGTGGGTGGTCTACTACGAACCCAAGGGCTGCTCCTCCTATTTAGTTCTTCCTGCATCTTTAGCTATTACAATAAAAAGTATAGACATTAATATATAGAAATTACATGTTATAAAAAATGAAACATTTAACAAAATAATCACTTACCGCTACCATATAATCTGTCTCCTCACTTGCCTCAGTAGCAGGAATAGGCCGTGGTGATGTCATGTCCTATAGAAACCATCCAGATAGAAATTAAACTTCAAATCAATAATCTTTTAATTTTTCAAAAATAGACAACTATAACAATGAATGTAAATTGAAATTTACTAATCTGCCTCATACCCCTGTCAATGCCATGGAGCTATGAATCGCAGAGGTCACACCATGCTCCATTGCCCTATGAACATCGGGAGGTGTCTCTGCAGCCTGCATCATCTGGAGATAAAACAACATTATTCAATTATGAAAACTATAATAGTGATGCAAATCATGGCTCCTAACATACACACACGTTCATCTAAACATGGAAGTACACACAATAAAGCACACAAGTAACATACAAAAATCTAGTAAGTATAATTCATTCATTAAACTATTTATTTTATTACCTCCGTGAAGCTTTGAAGTCCACCACCGCTGGCAGGTGTTGCTGTGAAATCTCTAATATTAACCTATTCAACATCCAAAATCAGATATTATAATACCATTCATATAATGATGCTATTCACATGTAATATTTATAATTGTTTACTAGTTACATACCCCGACAGTAGATCTAGTGTAATATGCAGTTGGAGAACCACTGAAAACTGCATCAACGCTATGACCTTGAAATTTTATTAAAATCATCAAACTAAATTAGTTAATCTTGCATTTCAAAAATGAAATTTAATAAATTAAATTCAATAAACTTGCTAATATTTACCTGAGTATCAAGGTCAAAAGTCTCACTCAGGAGGGTATCTATCATCACCATCTGCTCAACTGCAGATGTAGCCTGTGCACCTATGTCCTGACTATCCATGGGGTCATAACCACAGGCTGATCCGCAAGTCTGACAAGCATGGGGCGGGACCCTACTCCTCGCACTATCTCCCAACCCACTATGTGTTGCAGGACTGGCATGCTCTATGATGCTATGGGTCAAGCACTAATGGACTGAAGTGTATCGACCTCAACACTCTCCTTCACAATGGAAGGGATAGAAACATGCTCATGGGCTGGTCTGCTGATTACTCGTCTCACTACCCACTGTGGGTCAACACGTGCCCCTGGTCTATCTTGTGCTGACCCCCCACCTCTACCCTGGAAGTCCCGCATATCAAAATAGTTTGGCACTTTATTGAGGGAAACTCGCAGTAGAGTTTCCTCAAAAAGTATTGCGGGACCTCATTATTATTGCATGGAGGATGGTTAAAAACCATCCACCACCTCTACCCAAAATTATCCCTTATCACTTGGTTGTTGCACCAATGGATAGGGAACCTCTTGCATGTAATGGGTGGAGGTTGATTTGTTTGTGGGTTTGTGAAAATCGAACACAAGTCTAATTTTGTAATTTGTAATTTTTTCACATCTTGGTATGACAAGTTGTCTGCATAATAATCTCTAAACTCTCTCCTCTTATCCGTCCAACTAGTTATTTGCTTGCTAATTGAATCTACATTTGATAACATAGATTCAAGAGATTCAACAAGCATGGACCTATGCAAAGTTAAAGTGGAAGGATCTTTCAACCTTGCAATTATATCTTCAATTTCTTTTTTGTTGTTTTCAATTTGCCCCATTATATTTTCTTGTGTTCCAGGGGCATGTTGAGGAATGGATGGAGGAGGTTGTTGTTTGGCAAGATTTTGTGGATTTTGAGGAGGAGGAGGAGGAGGTGCATTAACATTTCCTGACAATTAATGAAATATACATCAAAAAACAACTCAAACCTACCTATTTAGAAGCAAATTCAAACAAAAAGACAAATAAACTCACTCCTTTGGTGTGCTCGACATCGTGGCAGCATTTTGGCGACAAATCGATAAGATTTTTGTGTTGAATTGAGGAATCCAAAATATGAGCGCACTTCCTAGGGTTTGCAGACTGCGGGAGGAGTGGAGAAAAAAGAAATGAAATGAAATGAGATGAGTTTTTTTTTAATTTATAATAAGTGATAACGCGCTCACGTTTTGTATTATTTTTTTTTGAAAACAATTTGGCCACTTTTTGGCCCCCCATCCTTTTGCACTTACCCTTAACAGGACCAAATACATTAGAATGAACAAGGTCCAACACACCAAAAGACTTATGAGAACTCGAATAAAACTGAACACGGTTTTGTTTTCCATATATGTAATGTTTGCAAAAGTCAAACTCAAGATTACAATCATCTAACCCCTCAACAAGGTTTTTATTTTTTAGGGTACCCAGACCCTTCTCACCAATGTGGCTAAATCTCTTATGCCATAACATTATCTTTTCAGCAGGAAGTTTAACTTCCAAGGCATGATTAGAAACAACAGATTTCTTCACTGCTCGTTCAAATGGTGGGGATGAAGTGACTATTGCCCTCTTCCTTGAGGTTGAAGAACTATTTCATTGTGAAATGCATGCCTCCAGCTGAAACAAAGTACCTCTCCTAGTACCCTTAGCAAGCAACATAGCTCCACTAGTCATCTTGCATCCTTCTTTCGAAAAGACAACCTGCACACCTGCATCATTCAACATACTTACAGAGAGCAGGTTTCGTGCTAAGCCTAGGATGTGCATAACCCCAGAGATCCCCTTCACTCGTCCATTAGGGAATCAGATAGAGACTCTTCCACGACCAACAATCTTTAGATGAGAGTCATCACCCAAGTACACCTTTCCACCATCAAACTCCTCATACTTAGTGAACCAGTCACGATGCGAGGTCATCTGGAATGATGCACTAGAGTCAATCAGCCACACATCATCAGATGCATGGGTTGCCAAGGCTGCGATGAAAGCATCACCATCATCTTGTGACTTGTTGGAATCTGAATCTAGGGTCTTCTTCTTCTTTTTCTTTTCTTCTTTGCATTCCTTTCAGAAATGCCCAGATTTACCAAGGTTCCCATAGATAGCCTTGGACTTTCCAGGAGATTTGGATCTCCCACAGGATTTGGATCTACCCTTCTCAGCTTTCTTGTCCTTCTTTTTCCCTTTCTCTTTAGGTCTTCCATGAATTGCAAGAGCCTCTTTGGCTACATCATAAGACTTTCTTTGCATCTCTTCAGCTAATAGTGAAGAAACCACTTCATCTATTTTGAATGTGGATGTGGTGCTTCCAATAGCCATGACAAGGTGATCCCACGAGTCCGGCAAAGAACAAAGAAAGGTCATACAGCGATCGTCCTCCTCCATCTTCACACCAACGAATGTCAATTGTGCAACCAACATGTTGAAAGCATTCATATGTTCTGCAATGGATCCTTCGTCCTCCATTCGAAGGGAAAACAACTTCTTTCTCAGAAAAAAGTTTGATAACTAGGGTTTTGGCTTGATACACATCTCCCAACTTCTTCCAAAGCAAATTTGTAGTAGTCTCCTCATGGACATTTAACAGAACAGAATCAGCAAGACTAATTCTTATGAGACCCTTAGCCTTCCGATCCTTGAGATCCCAATCATCTTGTGACATTGCAGCTGGTTTAGTTCCATTGATAGTTTCCCAGAGGTCTCGATCAACAAGCATGTCTTCCATCTTGAGCTTCCACAGCTTGAATTTAGTGCCATTGAATTTCTCCACCTCAATCCTTCCAGATGTGCTTGCCATCTCCTTGCTGCAATAGAATTCAGAATACTCTGCACAGATTCCCACTCAACTTAAGATTAGCTCAAAAAACTCCTACCCAACAACTAAGACCAAAACTGGCCAGGCTCTGATACCAACTAAAAGGAAGCTAGGTGTGCGGAAATCGCTTCCTACACTAATCTAATGAGGAGAGGGCTATGCAAATTCAATTTAATCCTTACAATTACAACAACATAGAACATCTAACAGAGATATTGTAGCAATACACATGAACTAGAAAGAAGACAGAAGAAGAGACAAAGATATAACGTGGGGAAAACCCTTATCGGGTGAAAAACCCCACACTTAGAAACCTGCACAATGTATTATCAAAATTGAATGTTGTTTACAATACACTTACAATGCAAGATTCAATGGTCTTCGACACTCGTATCTGGAGTCAATCTGGCAGAGTAACAGTACCTATAAATCACACATTACATCTCCTCCTCCAAGCACCTATTTATATAGCATATACAAGGCAAAATTGGTCCTATCTTGGAATGGGCGTCCAACTTGGCCTTATGGCCCAAAACCCATGCCTAAGGACACTTGGTCAACATTGTAGAATGTGCCTGGCACTTGTCCATAGCTCCCATCCCAAAGAGGTCGCCTATTTCCAAAATGGGCTATGACAGATGCTCTTATGACACTTATGACCGTCATAGAATCTGTCATAGCGGTTACAACTTACAGCTCTAAGAGAATCTGCCATACACAGGCTATAAATAGCATATTCTCTTACAACATGTCATAGTCCACCTTGGGGCACCCAAATATGGCTTTTTCAAAGATGCTTCATGACACATGTCTTTACCTGTCTTACAAGCTTATATTTCTGACTCTTACATGTCATAACTTCATCATAGGAATCTGTCATAACCGTTTCAGTCAAACATTCCCTTACACAACATGAAATATGCCGAGACATGGCAAAATGCTCCTACCAAAAAGTGGGACGCCTATCTCCTCATGTGAGGACAAAATTACAAGTTGTCATCTTCCATGTAGGATGACACATCACCATGCCACATCCCACAAAATGACAATATGGAATTTACAATTAATTTACAACATAGGCAATGAATTAATAAATACAATCATAAATAATGCAAGGAATTACCAAGGTTGAGACACCTTAATTCCCAACATGGTTCGCACAGACTTCCATCAACAAGCTACTTCCATCAACCTTCCAACACCAATTTTTTAGGATGAGTACTTGACAGACATTTCATGTTTGTTTGATGATTCTCACTATGCATATTTGGTAGACACTTTTGATGACAACCATCTTGTTGCTAGGTTTCAGAGGATTTCAGTACTATCATAGAGGCCCATCATCACTTTGTGGAGGCTTCATACTTATCTTTGGATCTTGTACAACATCCAAAGAATTATCATCTTCTTCTTCCATGGGAAGATTCATTGCACCTATTTGTAGTTCTCTTTCTTCCTAAGGGGAGAAACATTGCTCAACATTCACGGACCAACTTTAGCCTACTTCATCAAGCATCTACGAGCACTGCAACATATCTTATGGGGGGCTTCCAAGTCTGTCTTTGTATCTCCTATTTTGGGGAAATTCATTGCACACATGTGATAGAAGTTATCCTAGGGGGTAATGATATAATCCCATCCTTATTCTTCACTTGTTTGCTTTTCATGCATTTCGTTTCTCTTTTTGGAGAGGAGTTTTTTTCCCTTAGGGTTTTCTTCTTTACTCCACTTTATGAGAAACTTTGTACATGGGTACCTAACATGGCCTAGTAACGGGGACCCATATTTATGTATATCTTACACTTTTGTGATCTCCCCAAGTATCACTTAAGGGGGGGTGTTAGAGTGAATACTTTATCTATTCACTATAGCTTAAGTGTACTTAGGTTGATGAGGTTAGACAACATCTTGTATAACTGAATGTGCAACCTTTTAGAGGTTAAAGGTTACCTAGTTGTTTGGTAAACCTCATGTGCATACCTTTTGAGGTTGGAAGACTTTCCATTTCACCTCAAATGACACTTTGTAGTCATCCAACACTTGTCACACAAGGTTGTTGGTTTGCACATTCCAAGTGATCCAAAGGTTGACACCTTTAGAACACTTGTCTATGCACATGTGCTACATCATGGCGCACTTGTCAATCCACATGCAAGGTGGATTTCCTCTTCCATGCCTATATAATGAGGCATTCTCATGTAAATTTGTAAGTGAGATCAATATAAGTTTATGCTCCATTAGGTTCATCAATATCATCAATTTCTTATCTCGTATTATTGATTTCCATATTGTGAGAGTGATTCAAGTGTTGCAGAATATCCTTGGCTATTCTAACACCCCCAAGCTTAGGATTCTAAAGGACTACAAAGCATGGAAAGAAGAGATTACATGCACATAAGATATCCAACATAATTCACACATACATGGAGTAGTCACAAAGCATACAATAATGAGTACACATGAAAGACAAAGCATACACATCATACACAAAGTAGACATAGAGCATACATGAAATAGATACGTGAGGACACACAAGTAAATGCATGAAGCAAACACAAAGAATACAAGAGCATGTAAGTTAAGTAACTCATCACATATATGAGTAAGGAAAGAAAAATAATCATAAAGAGAACATGACACGGAAACTAACTTGCTCTATCACTAAGGGTCATGCAAAGATGTTCTTCATGGATCACCGACTAGTAAGCACCACCAAATTACTAGGTGATCACAAATGTAAAGTCACATGCAATACATGGGCTAGAAAGTTACGTTATGCTAGGTGACTCATGGACAAGCAACCACAGGAAACATCACAAGCTAGTAAGGACCATCAAGTTACTAGGTGAGTTCCATGTCAAGTGAAGACATCACAGGGTAGTGAGGACCATCGAATCAATAGGTGAGCTCCACGTCGACCATATCAGAGATTACAGGTCAAGCAAAGCATGTTGTTTGCTGGGTAACCCTAGTAAGATGTTACAAAGATGATCGACAAGTATTCCAATGGTAAGACCAGCCACGTGGTGCATGAACAATGCAAGATGCATATCATGATGTATGCCCCCACCTTAAAGTGATTGCTAACTCCTATTAGGGAGCAATTACTTTAAGGTAGATTGAATAATCAATTTAAGATAAGAATGAGAGCTTTATGGAAGCTACATGCTTAAAAGACATGTTCTCAAAAGCTACATGGCAACAAGGGGTTGCCCCTAGTGTAAGCAAAGTGCAAAGTTCCACATAAATCAGTATATAGATAATATAACACAAAAGGAATCTACTCGACTGGCGTTAGTATATGAATGGTTATATTTATGAAAGGGACAATCATTTTCAGAATTGTCATCATCTTCCAATCAGTAGAACTATGAAGATGGAGGAAAAGATATCACATGAGAATGAAGAGACCATAAAGGAGGATGCTAAATCATCCAATGAAAATAAATTTTAACAAACTGGAAGTTACGACATATGGAAGAATGAAGATACACAAAGAGGAATGTTACAATAGGTTTGATCCCTTTGTATCCTTGCACCAACAGGAGTGTCAAGGGTCATCCAAAGAGAGATTAACAAACAAAATACACATCAAGCAACACAATACGGGGGTAACAACACGTGCAATCATAACACAAAAGAGATAGAGGCCACATTTGCAATTCAACCTAAAACAAATCATTCTCCTCCCAATCTTGCTCATCTTAAAGAGATGGAGGGCAAGATGCAAGAGGGACTATAGTAAGTCTAATGCAAGGTACTAGAGCCATACCTATTTCACCATTATCTTTAGAATCACTTTCAGAATAAGGCATAATAGGTGAATTAACATGGGTTACTATAGGTTGTGCATCAATATTATTCTCATGAGTAGATGAAGCATCAATAGATATATCCTTCAAATCTGTCAGCAGTTGACGCTTGTGAGAAGGAAGGTTCTCTTCCCCTACAGCAAGTTGGCGAACCAAAGCATGGTTTTGCTTCTTAATTTCTTTTGTATTTTGATTTCTCTTTGTTTTATTTGTAACATTTGTGAGGGGAACCATGAGGTCTTCCAACATTGGTTCCTTTTCTTCCTTTGCTTGAGGAGCATGAGGATGAACAAAAGGAACTTCTGAAGGTTGGGAGACCATGGGGGAAGGGTCTCTCAAAGTAGGCTACTCTTCTCTTTCAACCTGTGGAATAGGTGGAAGTACTAAAGCATCCTCAAGCAATTGAGATTCCGTAGGAAATAGGTTCCGCACAACTGATTTCTTTCCATTAGGTTTCGAAGAGGCAGGGGGAATGAAAACAATCCTTAGGTTGCAGGGAGGTTTGGTTTGTGCTGGGTGTACATCTCGTGGTCCTAGATAGGATGACAGAGGTGGAACTACAAAATAAGTACCAGATGCTCAGGAATGGGAGGGTTCCTTCACTTTGGGCTTTGGTTTGTTCAACTCCTATGGGGAACTATTGTCACAGCCACAGAAGATTGAGAGTCTCCAAGTGTATTAAGGGGTAATTCAACAATTTTGTTTGCTTTAAACTTTTGATAAAATAGAAAGAATAGGTCACTACGAGGTTGAATATAACCCTCTAGCTAAGGCAAAAAATGATTAAGCGAAAAGTGTCCATGACGAGCCAAGGGTCGAAACCCACTGTGATGTACAACATGTACCTATCCTTGGAATGAAAACATTAAGCATTTATGAATCATCGAGGGGACCACTTTCATGGAGGTAAGCCATGGGTGACCCAACTTCACATGAAATAAGTCCAAAGTAGGAATGATAACAAGAGACATGTCCAATGTTCTTGGCCCAACCTTGATAGGAAGAGTCAAGGCACCAAGAGTTGGATGAATATATCCATCATGTGCTCTAATCGAGATTTCAGATGTGTCATACTTATCTCAATGTAATTCATGCATAAAGAGGAACTCTTTAGTAACTACATTAACCATACATACAAGATAAATGAGTAATTCCCTTACATTAATCCTAGTAGTGATGTAGAGAGGTCCCTCAGGTGCTTGAATGGAAGCATCATGAGGTGTAAAAGAGATAGCAAGTTTAGGTTTTGCTCGCTCTCGGCGAGGTCTAGAATCTACCATACCAAACATACTATCAAATTATCTATGTTGATGATTGAATGATGTATAATTAGGTGGTGATTCAATGTGTGTTTCTATAATGTTTTCTTGATGATGGGTTAATGGATTTGTGTAGATTTGCAAATTCTGATTTGGAGGAGCAACCGACTTATTCCCTTTGTCATTTTTGCCTACTACCTAGATAATGTTAGAGTCAATGAGGTCTTGAAATTCATGTTTAAGACACATACACAATTCTGTGTCATGTCTAGGGGTATGATGAAATTGGCAAAAGGCCTTTGAATCAAAATAAGGCGATTGCATCTTAGTAACATTAATCTGTCGAATTGGTGGAAGTTTGATGAGGTTATTGTTTAGAAGCTGCAACATTAATGAATGAAGAGATTTTGAAAGTTGTAAAAAATGTCACATTTTTGGTTTTAACTTATAAGGGGTCGGAGCAGGAGGTGCTGCGGCCGCTACTTTTGTCTGAATATTGTTTGAAGATGAATTGATTTTTATGAAGTTTATGTTTTGCTTTTTGAATGAATGATAATGTGGGGCATCAACTTCAAATTTACCAATGGGAGTTAACGAGGTAGTGTGCTCATAATAACTAACTGACAATTGATAATCATAGAGAGCTGTGTAAAGATGTGTAAAAGAGCTATAACACATAAAAAAAATCTTATCACAGATGTGAGGTTGCAAGTTTACAATGAAAACTCATTGTACATCAACATCCGGAAGAGAATAAGGTATTTGTGAGAAGCGGGCTTGATAACATCCATTGAAATCAGTCAATTTCTCCTTCACTCCTTTCTTGCAATGAACCAAGTCAACCAAGGAGGCTTGAGGTCACTTGTTCACTTGGAAGTGTTGTAGGATTTGATTGATAAGTTGTTGGAAAGAATTTCATAGGTAGAGAGAAAAACCAATCCAAGGCCATATCTTTAAGTAACCAAGGAAATAGTTTAGCTAAGATAACATCATCAAAGAGGAAATCACTGCATAAAGCTATAAAGGCCGACATATGACTATTAAGATCCCCTACCCATTATACTTCTCAAAATGGGGGGTTTCAAATTTCTCAGGAATCAATGTTTTTAGAATGGTAAAGGACAATGGACTATGGCTATAGTAGGATGGAATAGAAGGTTGAGATGGACCTTGATTCATGCTAGCCATTTGTTGTTGTAAATAGTTGACATTCTATAAAAGCTGGTTACTATCCATGATCCAGTTGCAGAATAGCTTGAGAGTGTGTAGGATTCGAATAGTCAAGGCTAGGAATAGGTGATGACAATGTGTGATTAGACTTTTGGTAAGTGACATTTGATGGAGGTTGATTGACAATAGGAGATAAGACATTTGAAATAGCATTATGATATGTAAAGGGGACAACACTATAGTTGTGTATAGGATTCCCACTTGAAACTCTAGGACTTGTGTTAGTACTACTACCAAGATGTGCAGTGGTGGTGAGAATAGAAGTATATGTTGATGTAGAAGATACTGGTATGGGTAATGACATCTATGTCCCTATTTTTTTTTGAGAGGACACATTAGTGATGACTTCCGCACAACTAGATGATGACATAATGTTGTTATCCACTATGTGAGCTAACCTGCATAAAATCTCTATACCTTCTTGACCTTCAAGTAACAAATTTCTAAGATCTTCTACAAGCATCACAGAGTCCTCAACTAAGTGTTTTGTGCCCACAAATTGCTGAAAATGAGCCAACTCAAAGTCTAGTTTCTGAATTTGTGTTTCAGGTACATAAGCCACAAGGCTATCTATGTCTATAGAGTCATGAGAATTTTGTACTGAAGATATCATAGGTAAAGTAGGAATATGATCTAAAGGTGATGAATTCCCATGTGCAAGTAAGTTAGCAACATTGAATTCCGATGTGGGAACATCAAAGCTATTTAAAGCACTAGAACCCATGAGCCTATAACTTGTCCTCACAAGGATGTTAGATTCAGGACATTGGGTCACAAAACTCATAAAAAGACTTCACAAGCTTTATCACACACAAGGTGTACTTATAGAAGAAGGTGTTGATAAGACAAGATATGTGGATTATGTGATAGAAGAAAGAGTTTTGTTTTAGCATTCTAGATAAAGTAATGTTTCCAAATGATTAACTATATGTCACAAATATATGCAATGAATATCCAATCAAATCAACAAGCAATCAAAGTAATGAAGATGTATAAGTGCTTTCTATCTAAATAAACCTTTTAATAATCAAATTAGGAACAAAAAATTAGATCATATTTAAATAAAGAGGATTGCAAGAGTTCAAAAGTTTGTAGGTTCACCCAAAGTGTTTGATTTTGGTAACCCTAATTATAGAGATCTATAATTGTGTTGCTTTCTAAATTAAATCTATGAGATAAAAGGATATGTGCAACATAAACATATTTCAGATTCATCAACTAATTAAACACAACTATGGATATGAGCAAATAAGGATAAGTGTAGCATGTCAGGTTCACCAGAATGTTTGATGAAAAAGAGAGAGAGACCTAATTAATCATGTTTTTAACTAAGCCTCTCAATTTTCTTTTTGCGAATCAAACATTGGAACACAAATTGAGCTTACCTACAGTCCTGGAGGAGAGATAAGATACATGAGGGTGGTTCTATTTCTTTGTTGTAGAACTGAGAGATTTGAGAGAAAGTGAACTAGATCTAGGGTTTTTAAATGAAAATATGCCAAAATAGAGAAATTTTACCTTACAGATCTGAAGACCCAAGAAACTAGATATGGAATGAGCAAAGAAGAGTTGTTAGAGGTTATTGCCAAAAATTAGGGCAGATTTGGGAGGACAAAGTTGACTGAGTGTAGGTGTCCTAGGTTTTAGGCCCTCTAAAAGGGGTTTATGAGAGTTAGGGCTTATATTTGTCAATCTGCTTTCGGATCTTCCATACCCGCTCTCGATCTTCCAGAATCTACACAAATACAAAGGGGCAAAGGTTTGGGCTATTTTAGGGGCTTGCCTTATTCAAACCCCGTGAATGGTGTTTCCACCTCCACAATAACCAAGATGATGATGAGAGAGCCTATGTCCTTGGAGGAGAGAGGAAAAATCAATAATAAAAGCAAAGATGTAATAAAGTACCTTTACCACAACACAAACCCTATTGAGATGACTCAAGATTTCCACAAGGATGGAGATGAAGGAAGGAGCTTTCCTTAGAATCTGTAATGAATGTTAGAAACATGCAATGGAGAGCATCACATAATCTGCATAATCTTCACAATATAGCTTTCATCACTTGCATAACACTTTTGATCATATCAATTCCTTAATATTTTTCATCTCTTTCATCTAGTTCAAATGGGAGGAGTAAACTTCTTTATATATGCATATCAACTCATTTTTAGGAAAACCTTTTGAGAATAGTTGGCAAGGTGTAACACCTAGAGTAACAAGGCCGACGTCTAAGGCCACTTAAACTTTATTTTTACAAATTTCCAGGACACTAGCGCTCGGGTGCTAGTGTCTATGTGTTTGAGGTCCTTTCAGGGTCTGTACGTAGATAATGACACCTGGAACTAGTTTGTGCTTCAGCATCCATTCTTCTCTCAATAGGAGTTTGTATATTAGTCTAGAAGGGTGCTAAACCTAGTGTAAATCACCGGTGTCGACAATTCATGACATAACACCTTCTAACTAAGAACATACAACAACACAAACATAAAAGAAAAAACAAATAAATAAAATTAAAGTTTCAAGGTCTCTACCAATTGATGGGTTGAAATATTGGCCTCTTTTTATGTTGTTTTTATATGCTTTCAGACCTTTTACATATGATCTTCTAGCTACTTTTCAAACATCGCCATCATGATATACTATCTTTTTATATACTTTGCAAGACCTTGAATCTATGTTATTAATATGGAATATGGTGATGGTATTTATCAATTGAATGATTTAAACATGAGTATGCATGCAATATAGATGAAATTCTATGGTTTAATTATGAAGGTTATTTGCGTGCATATGTTTTGTGGATTAACCCCTGTGTAGTAGCAAGCATGTGGCATCAAGGAAAGGAGAATTTGCAGCAAGTTGTAGAATAGGAGAATTAAAGGAAGTCGAAGTCAAGATGCCAAAAGTGTAGGCAACTGGAGGATGAATGTGAACCTTCATGGAAAGGAATAAATATAGAAGAAGTAGACTTGTTTGAAACACAGCTTGTGTGTTCTTCATACAAGCCGTTGCATAAGACTTCTTATTTGAATATGATTCTCCTTCCTCTATTCAGTTAGAATTAATAAATCAATCTTAAACATGTATCCTAATATCTAGGAATGGATTAATGATTGAAGTTAGTTGGTAGCTGCATAAGACTCTCCCATTTTTGTATAAGTTAGAAGGGATGAACTCGGTGTCAAGTTAGTTACTTTGTTATCCAGTTACTCAGTTGTTGTTCTGTTTTCAACATTGGAAGCTCCAGACATGTTTGATTAAAGAATGCCATTATTGAATACAATCTAAAGGAGATTCTGTTTATGATATGAAATGAATGGAACTATGTGTTATGAGGATGTGTGAGTATCTAAATTAGATTTGATTTCTAGCTAAGTGAGTTAGTCCCCTGAGATGGCCACTCAAGGTACTGATCTTCACTTCATTTATTTTCTTATTCCTTTATGCATTCTTGTTAAAGTTGTTTTCCATTAGTTTATAAATATATTGCGAGTTAATTAGAATACTTTGATTGTTAAATTACAGTAGTCGTGGTTCATGAACAAATGCATGCTTTGTCTATTTTAAGTCCTTTGGAGGTTAGCATTAGTTCTCTCATCATTTTGAATGTTTTGGATTAGTTCTGTAATTTCCTATTGTTAGTAGTTATCTACAGCTTATGCTGAAGGTACCCATAGCCACTAGATTATGTAACTATTTTTACTATTCTTGCATTTATATGAATTCCAGCAAAGTAAAATAATCTGAGTAGGTTTGGATAAGATAGTTTAGAAGAATATGAGCCCTGAAGGCACATACAGTGCAGTGCCATCATAAGCTTATGCTCCTTGGTTGATAATTTAATGTAGGAGTACAATGTTAAGTGGACTGTTCAGATAGGTTTACCCCTAAATTATGTTAAGTCTACAATGCATTACTTTTCCTCTATATTTTTGGCACCATTGCCAAGGATGGTGCTACCTTCATAGGCTCATTTTACATGTTTTCATAGCTTAAATTTTGATTCCAGCATTAGGGTTAATAGATTCACTTTTCAGGAAACACCATAAATTATACTAACATTGTTCAGAACCACTAGAATATAAAGCTAAATTCACTATATGCAGAGGCAGAGAGACGACCGAGGCAAATTCCTCCCTCCAAATTATTAAGATAGAGAAGATACAACTGACTTTATCAACTATATAGTAGAAATTGCTAAAGGAGGACTTGTTCTTACATCTTCATCAACACCTTCTATATCTTCATCAGCTTCTTCGACAAATACAGAAGAGACCTTAAGAACCATGGAAGATGCTGCAGTGGATGATCCACCAGATCAAGCAACGTTTGAGTTTCCTATCACTGATCAGGAGAGGGCTACAATGCTAAAAAAACATTCCACTGTTGGCATTACCAGTCTTCTATGGCCTTGTGACAGAGGACCCAGATACATTTTTGTTTGAGTTTGATATCCTGTGTAGGAGCTATGACTACACTTCAAATGCTCACATGATTAAACTCTTTCCTACCACCTTCAAGGATGCAACCTTGAGATGGTTTATGGGGTTGGGAAAAGATGTCATTCCAGACTGGGATACAATGAAGGAGAAATTCTTGGGGAAGTACCAAGATTACTGCTGAGGACATGATAAGAGGAGAGATGACATCTTTAGGATGTCACAAAAGGAGGAGGAGCCACTAGAAGATTATGTTGAAAGATTCTGGTTTGCTCTGAAGAAAAACTCCCAAAACGGATTGTCTAAAGAATCATTAAAACGAGTCTTTTTGTTAAGGATGATTGCATGGATGCTCTGAATCTCATTAGGCAAGGTGATGTTTCACAGTTACCTTTTGAGTCAATTTGTAAAGTTTTCCAAAATTATTCAAGAACTTTCACCAGACGACCAAGGGGAGAAAGGACATCCATTACAAACAAAGCAACCAATGGGGTTTCAAGAGTGGAAATCAGTAACTTGCTGTCCAACATGAATGAGGATATAATCAGCCATATGGCTACACAACTAAACACTCTTCACATCATGAAGAAACAAGAAGAGGATGATGCAATGCTTATTGAGTATTGTCCTAGTTGTAGGCAAAGGAAGGCCAGTTGTAAATGCAAAAGGGTGGCAAGCATCCAACAAGAGAAGGTTGAAAGGCCATAATTTCAGCCATTTGAAGGAGAGGATGGACAACTATTCTACATAGCTCAAAGGAGACCTTGGCAGAAAAGACAAGGTACGCCCTCTAATCCACTAAGTTTCAATTCACACTTTCCTGCTGTAAATCAAAATTTCTCTGCTTGGAACACTCAGCCATGGCCTAGTAATCAAAATCTCTAGCAAAACCCACAATGGCCTACTCCACAACCTAGTTGGAACCAACATTAGCCAAACCCATGGCCCCAACAAAATTTTCAAGGTTCCAACTATAATCCCCAGTGGCCTACACAACAACCTCAATGGCAGCCACAATAGAACAAGAACCAACAATGGCAGCAAAATGCAAATTACCAACAACCTATGCTTCCATCTCAACCACAACAGCCAGACATAATGCCTCCATCTACTCCTCAAAATCAATCTCCTAGACCTACCCAACTCCCTGCCCAACCTGCACCTAACCCTAACAACAAGCATGTTCAATAGGCTTATACTAACGAGGTGATGCAATACCCCACCTATAGGGTAGAAGTGAGTAATGTTCATCACAGATCAGGGAAGCAACTTACAGGCCCTTCATCTCCCCAAATTATAGAACTTGAAGATGAAGAACCCATAGAGGAAGCCTTGGATAAGCCACCTTTGGAACTTGAATCAAATCAGGGCCCTTAGATCATTTCGCATCCTAAGCCTCCTTTCCTTGAATGCTTGGCTATCCAAAAGCAACCCGCATAGTATGAAATTGACCTCATAGGCCAATTACAAGATATAAGCATAAATATTCCCTTAATCCAAGCCATCAAAGATATTGCTATATATAATAAGACTATTAGAGATCTCCACATAAAGAAACCAGGATGGAAGAGAATAGACCCAAAGATAGTCCATGTTTTGGGTAACCTTGTTGACATAATATTGGGAAATATAACGGTTCCCAAATCTATAGATCAAGGTAGTCCAGTAGTGGACGTCAAAATCAATGGGACTTTGATTAAGAATACTTTGATAGATTTGGGTGCTATTATTAATGTAATGACTAAGGAGACAATGTAGATACTCTAGTTGAACAACCTTAGGCCTACCCAAACAATTTTGCAATTAGCTGATAGGTCTACAGTTAAACCTAAAGGAGTCATTGAGGATTTGGTAATTGCATTAGATTCTTGGGAATACCTTGTTGATTTCATAGTCCTACAGCCCAAGGTTAATCTCTTTGGTTATCCTCTTATACTACGTAGACCATGGCTTGCCACAACAGATGCATTTATAGGATGCAGGTCAGGGAACATGATCATATCCAATGGGACTGTGACCATGAAATTGGTCTTATATCCACTAGCCCAACCATACCATGAACTTGACTAGACCATCTGGCCTACCTTGGATGATGAGGACATCCATTCACTACAAACCTTGATGACTATTGAATGCATCCCCTTACTAGATATTTAGTATGAAGATGAGATGATCACTCACATTATACAAAATGACTGCGGGAGGCACCTATAGCAACATGACTGTTTATCCTGCTTGTAAGATCCCTTAAGAAGTATAATACCGACCAGTTCCTCAAAGGAGGTATCCCAAATATTTCATACTTTGTTACCCAACAATGCTTGCCAGTAATACCTAGCCTTGATTTGTGCTCTGTACAAGAAATGTCTAAGCAATTAGAAATCAAGCCAGGAAAGATGTTGACTATTAATAATGCATTGACTGATGAGCAACAACAATCCCTGCATGCAGTATTACAGACCCACTCAACAACGTTTGCATGGGATTACAGTGACATGGAAGGCATTAATCCTACCTTGTGTATGCACAAAATTTACATTGATGATGGCCACAAACCTATAAGATAGCAGTAGCGACGCATGAACCCTACTCTCAGAGAGATAGTGAAATCTAAACTTCAAAAGATTTTAGATGTAGGATTTATATACCCCATTTCAAATATTGAATGGGTTTCACCAATAGTCATAATTCCCAAGAAAGGTGACAAATGGAGAGTTTGTATTGACTACAGGGAACTAAATGCTGCCACCAGGAAAGATCACTTCCCATTTCCCATCATTGATCAAGTCCTTGACTCTTTGGCAGGGAAGAAATATTTCTCATTTCTTGATGGTTTCAGTGGCTATAACCAAATCAAGATTGCACCAGAGGATCAAGATAAGACAACATTTACCTACCCTTGGGGGACCTATGCATATTTGTCTTGCCTTTTGGTCTCTGTAATGCTCCAACCACATTTCAAAGAGCAATCCTCAGTATGTTCTCTGATTTTGCCCATGACAACATGGAAATTTACGTGGATGACTTATCCACATATGTTGAAACATATGATGAAGCTTTACAAAACTTGGAGAAAGTTTTAAAGAGATGCACAGAGCACAATCTATCTTTGAGCAATGAAAAGTGTTTTATGATGATGACATAGGGAATAGTCTTATCTCAAGTGTAGGGATACAAGTTGACCCAAAGAAGATTGAAATCATATCTACCTTGCCTATTCCATAGAGGCAAAAGGATGTAAGGAGCTTTCTTGGACATGCAAGTTATTATAGATGGTTTATTCAAGATTCTAGCAAAATTTATGCCCCTCTATTTACTCTGTTGACAAAAGACATTGAATTTGAATGGACCCCAGACTGTCAGAATTCATTTAAGAAGCTAAAAGAAGCCTTGACACAAGCTCCCATCCTCAGAGGTCCAAATTGGACACTGCCTTTTCATATCCACATAGATGCAACAAACTTTGCCATTGGAGCAGTCCTAGGCCAACAAGAAGGAAATAAAGAATATGTAATATACTATGTATGCAAAAACCTACAAGGAGCTGAGTTGAACTATACTGTGACATAAAAGGAAATGTTAGTTGTTGTTTATGCCATTAACAAATTTAGACACTACATTACTGGCTGTAAAGTGTTAATACATACAAATCATACAACAATCAGATATTTGATGAATAAGCCAATAGTGGGTGGAAGACTTGTAAGATGGTTGTGGTTATTACAAGAATTTGACATAACAATAGTTGACAAACCAAGAAAGACTAATGTAGTTGCTGATTTTCTGTCTAGACTTCCTACACAATCATCAAAAGGAGTTGTTGATGACTCTTTTCCTTATGAGCATCTATTTTCTCTAAACATACACACTCCATGGTATGCAGATATAGCTAATTATTTGGTCACAAGGTAGATTCCAGGTTACTTTTCTCCAAGCGAGAAAAGATAGCTAGTTCACAAATGTTTCCCTTATTCTTGGATTTCTAGATTCCTATTCTACACTGGCCCAGATAACATTATTAGAAGATGTATTAGAGAGGATGAGGTGTTTGATATATTGAAGGCATGTCATGATGAATCCTGTGGTGGATATTTTGCAGCCAAAAGAACAACGTTCAAGATCTTGACAACAGGATATTATTGGCCAACACTTCATAAAGATTCTATCAAGTATACTAGAAGTTGTGATCGGTGTCAGAGGACGGGGAGACCTACAAGAAGTGATGAAATGCATTTGCAGCTAGAAATAGCATTAGCTCTTTTTGATAAGTGGGGGTTAGATTTTGTTGGCCCTATCTCTCCTACTTCAAACAAGGAATATATACTGGTATGCACTGATTACTAACCAAATGGGTGGAAGTCAAAGCTTTGCAGTTTGCTAGAGATGACAATGTGGCAAAATTTTTATATGAGGAAATCGTCACTAGGTATGGTGTACCTAGGGAGATAATGACTGATCAAGGACCACAATTCACATTAGACTTAATCACCAGACTAGTGGAGGAATATCAAATTAGACACAAGAAGTACACTCCATACCATCCTCAGGCTAATGGTCAGATTAAGGTCACAAACAAGGAGATTGAGAATATATTGACAAAAATAGTACAACTTCACAAAAGAGATTGGGTTTCCAGGTTACCATAAGTTGTTTGGGAATACATAACTACATGGAAGACAACTACAGGATTCACTCCTTATGAATTGGTTTATGGCAAGAAAATAGTATTGCCTATAGAATTTGAATACAAAACTCAGAGGACAATAGTAGAATTAGGGATGGATTTGACAGAAGCTCAAAAGGATAGATTACAACATTTGAATGCTCTTGATGAAATTAGATTAGAATCCATCCACCACACAAAGGTTATACAGAAACAAATAATTAAATGGAATGATAAGTATATAAAGGCTCGAGAATTCACTGTTGGTGATTGGGTCCTTCTCTATGATTCTAGATACAAAGATTTCAAGGGTAAGCTTCAATCTCGATGGCTGGGACCATATGAGATTCAACAAGTATTCCCTAATGGTGCAATCCAACTACAAACCATTAATGAGGTCTGATTTTCATTGCTAGTAAATGGAAACAGGCTAAAATTTTATAAGAAACCACTTTAGAAAGCTGATTTTACTATCTCTATAACCACTCAGTATGGTACTCATGGTGTTCTTGATGAAGGCTCTGAGACACACAATGATACACTATCATAAGATGATCCACCAATCCTGTCTAGTGATGCAGAGGTTGAGTTGCATGACTCAACCCCTGTCACTGAGACTTAATTTTTCTTGCTTTGTAATTCACATGCACACACAACACACTACCCATGGTGACCATAGTTAGCTCCAGAGGGACCTATTCTTCACTCTCAATTGGGACCTGTTACAGTCAGGACCTGACATAATGCATATATAACCATTCAGTCAGGACCTATACTAGAGGCACCCGTAGCAACACCTGTTTACATATGTCTTCAACACTTTGGCCAAAAGTAAACCATTTTCTTACTCATTCCATCTCTTTTATACAAGATTCATTCATTTTAAAATAAATCCAACACTACCGCAAAAGTGTTCCACTCAAACTCATGAGTCGTTCGTTCACGCATTTTGAACTGTCACCTCACATCACTTCCAAAGTACCTGCCACCTTACCATTCAACCACATGCATTTCATCTTGCTCATATCAAATAAAATGCCAAGTACGTATTTTCCAGTTTCAAGGTGCGTTGATCATTTATTTCCATAACATATGTACATAAGGTAACTTTCAATGATTAACTTAGATTTCTTTCTATATTCATTATTACTCTTTGTTTATTTCATGCATGTGAAAATCTATATCACCATTCTATTTAATAAATACTATTCCTTTCATATCAATTCACACGTGAAGTGATGTCACTTCACACATTAGTTAGGGGGAGGGGTTAATTTTTTTGATTTTTGCCAACCAAGTATTTAGAGATACCAGATAGAATTCTATGTCGTTTTCCAAGGATAGTAAACCTACCATGTTTTGCCCAAAGTATGAACTTGTTACCCCAAGAAAGTTACAGTTGGGAAAAATAGGAGAAGGCAGCAAATTGTAGGTTCTTTTTAAGGTGGTGGAATAGGAGTTGAGCAGAAATTGAAACTCCAAGAGGTTGCAGAACATAGAGATAATGGGAGGTGATGTGATAAGATGAGAACCATCTACGCATAAGGAAATATTAGAGGATGTGTTGGTTCTGCCACTCTTCACTAGAGTAGGATGGCTGGACTACTTGAAGTTAACAAAATATGATAATGAAATGGTGAAAGAATTTGCTGCTACATTGTAGTATGATGAGGCAACATTTAGGGGATTGGTTGTAGATGCTTCTAAAATGGCCATTGCCCAAGTTACTGGATTGCTGTGTACAAGGTTTGAATATCTAGCTCATGCTGATGTAGCTACAACAAGGGAATCATTCTCCGAGTGTGGAGAACACCTGGACTCAACATAACAAGGTACAAAGAGATTGTCCCTTCCATTCTTTTGGGGAAAATGTGCTTCTTATATTATTAAATACTTTACTTGTGATGGTCGGCACAATTTGCTGTATACTGTGCATTTTAAGTTGCTAAATCACTTATGCCATGATAAGCTAGTCAATGTTCCCAATTTCCTCTATAACATGTTGAAAAGGATGGCATCTGAATATTAGAAAAATCAAGTGGACACCACGTTGTCCCATCACTGTTTAATAGCCCTATTGGTTAAGAGAAGCCTGAGAATTCAACACCCACAGGTTGATTGGGATGCCTTTAAACAATGTATAGATATCAAAACACTATTGGAAGTACCTAAAGTAGAGGATGAACTTCAACATGAGCCTAAACATGAGATTGAACCTGAGCAAGAGGGGCCACAGGAGGAAAATACTCTATAGGATAGGCTAGTGGCAATAGAGGAACCCTCATCTTCTAACCCTAAAGCTATGAGAGGCACTGATTCAACACCTGTTAGGAAAAAGAGAAACAAGAAAAGTGTTGAGAAACATAAGAGCACTGTGAAGGGAGAAGATGCAGGGGAAAAGAAGAAGAAGAAGAGTAAAAAGAACAACAACAGTGAAGTCAAATAGGAAATTGTTACTCCCAGGCACTCAGGAAAGTTGAAAAGGTAGAGTGTGAAGGAAAGAATTGTTGAGGAACAGGGGCAGGATGAAAAAGGTGAAGGACAATAGCACCATGATCCAACACTATTGAATACATATTCAGATAAAGAAGGAAATGCCCCTAAAGATGTCCCTGCTGATGCTCATGAAAGTGTTAATGTGTCTACCAAAAGGAGAAGGTATGTTTCTTCATCTTCTGATTCTAACTCAGAAGATATGTTTATTGCAAAGAAAATGGGAAAGTCAGTTCCTAGTAGTTCTACTAAGGAATTTTTTGATATCACCGGGGATGATGATGATGAAGCTCTGAATTTTGCAAAGGAAAAATAATTGTTAGAAGATAGGAATATAAGAAAAGAGCTTCAAGAAGCTCTTGATACGATAAAACAATTGGAAGAGCAGGTGAAAGGATATGAGGAGAAGGACAAAGAAAAGGAGAAAATAATACAAGAGTTGGAGGAGAGAATTCAAACCTATGGCCATGGAACCAATTTGGATCTGTTAGCACAGATGGGTATGAGTAAAACAAAAAATGAAGAAAATGAATTATTAATTCCACAACCTCATGTATCAAGGTCTCCAATGTATCACACCACTTTGTCTTTAGGTTTTGAATTAATGAAACTTACTCACAAATCCAAATAGGAAAAAGAAAGTTGGGAGAAAGAAAAACAAAATCTCAATGCATCACTGGAAGATAAGAATTTGGTGATAAAAAGGTTAGAGGATAAGATAATAGAGGTAATAGACAGAGCCATTCAGATAATTGAGTGTAGACCTCCACCCAGGGTGTATGCATTGTTTCTAAAAGAAAAATTTCTTAGTTTTCAGTTTAATAGGTTCATTGATGATTAGCCTGCTTTACATTCAAGGCATATTTTTTTTAGCTATTTTAAAGAAGTCAGCTTGGAGGAGCAAGATCAACTGTGTGAGTAATGTTTACACAACTATCTAATGGCATAGGATATAGAATGGAACCCCTCAATCTATGTTGGGGATTTGCAAGTTAGGGCACTGTTATCATATTTCAAGAATGAGCAGCTCAAAGGTGAATTAATGGACAAATATGAGGAACAAGGGAAAATAATGGCACTGCAGAGCAGAAGAGAAGCATTGAATCCTGATGTAATCCTTACTCAATGGTTGACACTCCTCTCACGCAAAGGTCTAGGAAAAATAATCATGGATTTGAGACTTTGAGATCATAGAAGGATATAACAGTTAGCAGGACCTATGCTTCAATATTGCCTAAGGTATGTACAAATCAGATGGAATAGTTTGACCCCAACATTGTAGATGAAAGAGCCTCACTCTTTCCACAATTTTATAAACATGTTTGAAAGATTGTGCAAGTACATGTAGATTTCAGAACAAACAAGAGTGGGATGGTTGCCACTTACTTTTCATCCTCCTATTCTCCTGTATCCAGTACCACACTGGACATGAGAAAAGAATGATGAATGTAGGAATATAGAATCAATCACAATGGATAGGCTTGCATGTTATAATGGTTTCTATCTTAAGCAGGGGGAGGGAGTCAGAGAAGTAATGGACCTTAGGCAGATTACCTTGCACTACAATCTTTTCCTGTAGATGTTTAATTCAATGATTTTTCGTGAGGACAAGCAAAAGGATAGTTAGGAGAATAATGGGTTGAAATATTGGCCTCTTTTTATGTTATTTTTATATGCTTTCAAACCTTTTCCATATGATCTTCCATATACTTTTCAAACATCACCATCATGATATACTATCTTTTTATATACTTTGCAAGACCTTGAATCTATGTTATTAATATTGAATATGGTGATGGTATTTATCAATTGAATGATTTAAACATGAGTATGCATGCAATATAGATGAAATTATATGGTTTAATTATGAAGGTTATTTGCATACATATGTTTTGTGGATTAACCCTTGTGTAGTAGCAAGCACGTGGCATCAAGGAAATGAGAATTTGCAGCGAGTTGCAGAACAAGAGAATTAAAGGAAGTTGAAGTCAAGATGCCAAAAGTGCAGGTAACTGGAGGATGAATGTGAACCATCATGGAAAGGAATAAATGTAGAAGAAGTAAACTTGTTTCAAACACAACTTGTGTGTTCTTCATACGAGCTGTTGCATAAGAATTCTATTTGAATAGGATTCTCCTTCATCTGTTCAATTAGAATTAATAAATCAATCTTAAACCTATATCCTAATATCTAGGAATGGATTAATGATTGAAGTTAGTTGGTAGTTGCATAAGACTCCCATTTTTGTATAAGTTAGAAGGGATGAGCTCGGTGTCAAGTTAGTTACTTTGTTATCTAGTTACTTAGTTGTTCTATTTTCAATATTAGAAGCTCCAAACATGTTTGATTAAAGAATGCCAATATTGAATACAATCTATAGGAGATTTTGTTTATGATATGAAATGAATGGAACTATGTGTTATGAGGATGAGTGAGTATCTGAATTAGATTTGATTTCTAGCTAAGCGAGTCAGTCCCTTGATCCGGCCACTCAAGGTACTGATCTTCACTTCATTTATTTTCTTATTCCTTTATGCATTCTTGTTAAAGTTGTTTTCCATTAGTTTATAAATACATTGCGAGTTAATTAGAATACTTTGATTTTTAAATTACAGTAGTTGTGGTTGATGAACAAATGCATGCTTTGTCTATTTTAAGTCCTTCGAAGGTTAGCATTAGTTCTCTCATCATTTTGAATGTTTTAGATTAGTTATGTAATTTCCTATTGTTAGCAGTTATCTACAACTTATGCTGAAGGTACCCGTAGCCACTAGATTCTGTAACTATTTTTACTGTTCTTGCATTTTTGTGAATTTCAGCAAAGTAAAATAATCTAAGTAGGTTTGGATAAGATAGTTTAGAAGAATATGAGCCCTGAAGGCACATACAGTGTAGTGCCATCATAAGCTTATGCTCCTTGGTTGATAATTTAATGTAGGAGTACAATCTTAAGTGGACTATTCAGATAGGTTTACCCCTAAATTATGTTAAGTCTACAATGCATTAGTTTTCCTCTACACCAATGATGTTGGGAGAGTCTTCTCCCAAGCATGAAAGTCAATAATCACTTGTTTTGTCACTAGATCCTCAAGTAGATAGCTCTCATCACTGTGCAAAGTGATTTATAAATATACTTGAAAGAAGCTCTATTTTTTATTTTTCTTTGCTCACTCATTGCCTTTGTTTCTTTGGAGATATTTCCAGATGTAGATTTTAAACATGTTTAATGCATGTATTTTGTGACACCCAATTTTGAGGACCCTTTGAAGATTAAGTAAATTTAGATCTTTCAATCACAATTCCTTTATTCTTTTCCTCTTTTCATGGAATGTATGTAATTGTTGCTCATACTAATCAGAATTTAAGCAGGCATATATCTAAACCATTATGCTTATACATTGTAGGATGTGCCACTTGAGGTTATTTAGGACTTGTATCTTCTTGAATTGATTTATAGTATTGGAGACAAACTAATTTTTTTTTTATCTTTGTAGGTTCATGTGGCCTTATAAATTGCTGAATTTTATCCTCATTTTATCTCGATTGCTTCTTTATTAAACTTATACAAATATCATTATGCTTATAATACGGTTCCTTAGGTTCTTTTACAAATTCATCCAAAGTGAAATGAATTATAGACATAATATTTCTGTAGTCCATGTTATTGAAATCACAAATACTTTTGGATGCAACTGCTTGAGAATTTTTTACATCAATGTTTCGGATCATATCCATGATCCATCATTAGGATGAAGAGAAAAAAATGGTATATTGTAGAGTAATTCTCATTAAATAGAAGGGGGGAAGAGAGAAAGGTTGGATAAAAAAGTGACATACCTCAAAAAGGACAAAAAAGTTATGAGGCTTAACCCAAAACATAGAAAGAGATATCTAAAAAAGGAAAGGTAATTTAATACATTAATTAATATAAATGAATTAATTAATTTAAAGGAACATAAGGATATCTAGGAATTGTAACCACTTCATCTTGATGAATATATTTAAAAAATTTATGAAACATAGATGATATTACTTGACACAACTCTATTTGTGTTTCTCCAAGTAAAATACATAATATATCTAAAGAAGAAATGACATCACATTAAACGAGTGCTTATTTCAAACCCACTATAAAAGTTAGAATGATACATCCCATAGTCTCAATGAAAAAACCATTAGTGAGTGCCCATATGCTTGTTGTGGATTATGATGATTGAATTAAAATTATTTTGTTGCCTTCTAGACAACTTCTCTTTAACTTCAAAGCACATTGGTAAGCTTCTTCTACTAACCTCAATCTCATCATATGAACAAATTGATCTTGAATAAATATGTAGATTGTAAGGAAGCTAAGGTAGTGGAACAACTTCCTACACTAATCATGAGAGGAAGATTATGCAAAACTTTTCAAATCTTTACAACAATTACATAAATTATACAAAAATAAACATAAATAGCAACCATACTACAACACAGTGATTTACATGGGGAAAACCCTTTTAGGAGAAAAATTCTAGACTCCAAAAGTAGCCCAATATATTATTCAAAAATCTTAACAAGGTTACAATATACTTGCAGAGAAAGCCTTCACAAGATTATCACCAATTAGAGATTTCAAGGAAACTTAACAATATATAAGACTCTCACATACAACCTCCATCTCAAGCACCTAATATATAGGAGATACAATACATGAAACCATCAAATAGTAATTAGAAAACCATGAACCAAAACCACCTAAAAGTGGCACCCAAATCATTAGGGTTCCATTATCTTCAATTAGACCTCCTATTTTGGGAAATGTGAAAGCGTGTTGGACACTTAAAAGAGTTGTAAAGGGGAGAGTTACACATGTTGGTGTGTGACTTGGCACATTACAAGGCATCTTTGATTGGATATAATTTGGGTGCCACTTTTGGGTGGTTTTGGCTCATGGTTTTGTAATTACCGTTGGTGGTTTACTATATTGTATCTCCTATATATCAGGAGCTTGAGATGGAGGTTGTGTGTAAGAGTGTTATAGATGTTGAGTTGCCTCTGGATCTCTTATTGGTTATACTCCTATGAAAGCTTTCTCTGCAAGCATATTGTAATCTTCTTGATCCCTGAATAATATATTGGGCGGCTTTGGAGTGTGGGGTTTTTTTCTCTTGAAAGGGTTTCTCCACGTAATTACTATGTTGTGGTATGATTTCTATTTGTGTTTATTTCTGTAACTATTGCAAAGATATGAAATTTTTTGCATATCCCTCACCTCAAGATTAGTGTAGGAAGTTATTCTACTACCTTAGATTCCTTACAAGTGGTATTAAAGTAGTTGCAAGTATGTGCTAACCGGTGTTGTCATTGATGTCAACATGATTGTGTTGTCATTGGTGTCAACTATGTCTTCTGATATTGCTAATTGTTGCTTGATTGGGTTTTCATGTTAAGGTGATTTGAATGACTTGAAGAAGTGTTGATGATGCTAGCATATTGTTCTTGTTGTTGAGTTTCCAAGTGCTTTTGAGAAAATTTTCTCTCCAAGTGGAAACAGTGTGTTGCAGAGTATTCTAGTTTGCAGGACTCTATCTAAGTTTTTGCTCCACATTTCTTTTGTGCGGAAGAACAAAGTATGAGATTTAGATATGTTCTAGAGAAGTTTTTTAAGGTTCTAAATCTAGAATTTGGTGGTCTAGATTGCTATGTAGTAGAAGTTATGTTCACTAGTTTGAAGATTGTATTTGACAGAGTTTCTAAGCTGTGCAGAGGTATCTAGGAGAAACTATTTTGCTCCGCATTTCTCCACAGAGTGGTTTCAGGTGATGTAGTTCTGGACATATGTTTATAAGGTCCTTAGCTATCTTCATTCCAAAGTATTTGTGTTTTGGTTCTCTGGAAAGCAAGTTATTGAGTAGCAGAGCTTAGTAGTGTTGATTGTAAGCTGTCTTCAAGTGAGATTTATTGTCTTCAAGTGAAACTTGTTGTAGATGGATTTGTTGGCTCCCAAGTGATTTTATGTTGTTCATGGATGTCTCTAGAATGTGTTGAAGGCTTGTGCTTGACTAAAAGTTATGATTGAGTTCTTGGAAGTGTGTGGCTAAGTATTCTTGGTGTTTGCACAAGCTTGGTTGACTGAGGTGCTAACACTCTTTGCGGATCTATTTCGTGGATTGTAGAAGCATGTTGAAGTGTGTGACTTGATGTATTTGGGTCTGAGCTAAGCCATGAAGTGTTCTACCTACATTCATTTGCTCCACAAGTTTGTTTAGGTCCAGACCTAATTTGAATTATGTATGTTTGCTGACCTTGGAGATTGTTCCAAAGGTTGTAGATTGTATTGCCAACCTTGATGTATGTTTCAAGGTTGATGATTGGTATTAATGAACGTAATGAATCCATGTGTAGTGTGTGGATGCGAATATGTGAAGATGAAAGTATTTGTGTTGTGAGGCAACAAAGGTGATATGTGTTGCACTTCATTGGAACTAAACTCAAGCATGTGGTAGATGCTATCATATCATTTCATGGCAGTGAGCCACCCCTCTTGGAAATGAGCCACCCCTCTTGGTAATGAACCACCCCTTAATAGTGAGCCACCCTTCGATAGTGAGCCTATTGCAGTGAGCCTCTTTTGTTATTCGGTATTGTTACTACATTATATTGTGAGCTAACACTCACCATGGTTTTTCCTTTTTTAGGGTTTTCCATGTAAAAATCTGGTGTTCATGTGTGTATGGTGTTGATGTGTTTAAGTTTTGCTTCTGCATTTCATGTTTAATCTTCATAACAGATTAAGGGGTTAAAGTAAGTGAATGTGAATGTGATTTTGATTAAGAGAATTTAAATTTTTTGATACAACTGATTCACCCCCCCTCTCAGTTGTCTTATGCCTTCAACAATTGGTATCAGAGTGAGGTTCCTTCAAAGAAAGCCTAACATCTTAAGGTAGATCTGGGATGGTGCACAAGAAAGACATTCCTCAGTTTGATGGATTTGACTATGCCTTCTGGAAGGTATGAATGCAAAGTTATCTTGTTTCTATTGGTTATAATGTCTAGAAAATAGTTGAAGATGAATACAAAATACCTGAGGGTGGTCTGAAAGCTGCACTTGAGATTAGGGCCTATGAGATTAATGGTAAAGCTAAAAATGCTCTACTAAATGCTTTATCTAACACTGAAATGGTGAAAGTTGTGGATTTGGAAATTGCTCATGAGATCTGGGTGAAATTGAAAAGCATCTATGAAGGTGATGAATTTGTCTATAAGGCTAAGTTGTAGAACTTGAAGACCAGATATGAAACTATGCGGATGTCTGAAGATGAGAACATAACAAGTTACATACAGAAGATTGATGAAGTTGTCAGCAACATCAAGGGTCTTGGTGGAAAGATTAATGATAAGGATGTTGTATATAAGGTACTTAGAACTCTTCCTAAATCTTATAGTCACAAGGTGTCTGCCATTGAAGAATTATTTGATATGGACAAGCATTCAAAAGATCAATTGCTTGGTAAACTGATTGCTTTTGAGATGAGAGAATTTGGTACTACTAATGGCCCTGTGAAAACTGAGATTACCTTTAAGGACAGGGAAGAAAAGACTGCTAGATTAGATAAGTATGCTGTGGAATCAGATGAAGAAGACTTTGATGAGCTTGAGGCAAAATTTGCAAGTAGAATGAAAAGAGGCAGTGGCAAGTTTAGAGGTAAGTTACCTTTCAAATGTTTTAGTTGTGGTAAGATTGGTCACTATGCTTCAAGATGTCCTAACAGAGATTTGAAGATCAAGAATTATGAAAGTAAAGGTAAGATGGTAATAAAGAGTTACTATGTTAGAGATGATGATGGTGTAACTGATGATGGACTTGATTTTGAAGATGGTAATGCTAGTGAATGCTTGTTTATTGCCCTAAGAGAAGAATCTACTTTTCCTAACCTTGCAAGCTGTGTGAAGAAAGGAATTCCAAGAGAGTTATCTGCATTTCATGCTAAAAAGGAAGATGAATGGATCATTGACATTAGATGTTCAAATCACATGATAGGAGATAAGAGTAAGTTTGTTAAATTGGAAAAGTATGATGGAGGACTAGTTAGGTTTGGTGATGATGCAGCTAGTAAGATTTGTGGAAAAGGGTCAATTACTTTGATGGCAAACATAATACAGATGATGTTCTTTATGTCAAAGGATTAAAGAACAATCTTCTAAGTGTTGGACAGATGTGTGAGAAAGGATACAATCTGATTTTTAAGGATAATGGATGTGAGATAAGGAAAAGCATCAGAACTATAATTGATGTTGGTAAGAAAACTCATGGTAATGTTTATCATTTGAAAGGTACTGATAATTTTTTTTGTTGGCTTAGATAAATGAAAGCTGGTTATTGCATAGGAGAATGTGTCATATTAACTTTGATAATTTGGTGAGAATAAGCTCAGTCTAAGCTGTAAGAGACTTGCCTAAGATTGTGAATCTTGCTAATGCCATCTGCAAAGAATGTCAGTTTGGGAAGCACACAAAGATAAGTTTCAAGAGAAAGGAACAATCATCTACTAATCTGTTGGAGTTGGTGCATACAGACCTGTGTGGTCCTATAAGAACAAGAAGTCTACAAGGTGACATGTATTTCATGATTCTTATTGATGATTATTCAAGAATGACTTGGGTTACTTTCCTTAAAGAAAAATCAGAAGCCCTAGATAAGTTCAAGGCATTTAAAGAAATGGTTGAAAATGAAATGGATTTGAGAATCAAGTGTTTGAGATCTGATAGAGGTGGTGAGTTTAATTCAAATGAATTCAATGATTTTTGTGAAGAACATGGGATAAAGAGACAATTGCTTGCCCCTAGAACTCCTCAGAAAAATGGAGTAGTTGAAAGTAAGAATAGAACAGTTCAAGAAGTTGCTAGAACAATGATCAAAGAAGCCAACCTTATGTAAGTTTATTGGAAAGAAGCTATTCATATTGTTGTCTACATTCAGAACAGAGTGCAAGTCAAAGCAAATGGAACAAAGACACCCTATGAGATGTGGTATGGAAAAACTCCTACTGTCAAGTATTTCAAAGTTTTTGGAAATAAATGCTATATCAGAAGAGATGAAGAGTTGGAAAAGTTTGATGCTAGATGTGATGAAGGCATATTCCTTGGGTACTCCACTAAGAGCAAAACCTACCGATGCTACAACAAAAGGTTGAGGAAGATTATTGAAAGTGCAAATGTGAAGGTAGATAAAGATATTTAGAAGAACTTAGAGCCTGATGGATATGAGTTAGATAGGTCTACTGATACAGATGTAGTTAAAGAAGTCAAAGACAATGAAGTTCAGAGTGAGGAAGAAGAAGCTCCATAAAAAGTTCCTAAAACCCCCAAGTACGTGTAAAAGAATCTCTCAGAGGATTAAATCATTGGTGACAAAAACAAAGGAGTTCTGACAAGAAGAATTGTAGAAGAATAGGTAAATCTCTGTTTAATTTCAAAGGTTGAACCTAAGTTTGTCTCTGAAGCATGTAAAGATTAACATTGGGTGAAGGAAATGGAAGAAGAATTGATGCAAATTGAAAAGAACAAGACTTCGGAACTTGTCCCTAGGCCTACAGATAAGAATGTGATTGGAACAAAGTGGGTTTTTAGGAATAAGTTGAATGAGAATGGAGAAGTGGTAAGAAACAAAGCTAGACTTGTATGCAAAGCCTACTCACAAGTGGAAGGAATAGACTATGAGGAAACTTTTGATTCAGTGGCAAGACTGGAATCTATTAGGTTGTTTGTGGCTTATGCAACACATAAAGATTTCAAAGTATACCAGATGGATGTGAAGTTTGCTTTTTTGAATGGTGAGTTGGAAGAGGAAGTATATATAGAGCAACCAAATGGATTTTAATTATCAGACAAACCAGACATGGTATACAGATTGAAGAAGGCATTGTATGGATTGAAGCAAGATCCTAGAGCTTGGTATGCAAGATTGGACATGTATTTGTTGCAGCAGGGATTTAGTAAAGGGTCCATAGATAGTAACCTATATATCAAGGTAAGCAAAGATCAAATCTTGATTATTGAAGTCTATGTAGATGATATAATCTTTGGTGAAAATGAAGGTATGTGTAAGATCTTTGCAGATGAGATGTAAAAAGAATTTGAGATATCAATGTATGGTGAGATGAACTTCTTTGTTGGATTGCAAATTAATCAGACAGATAAGGGCATTTTCATTTCACAATCAAAGTATGTCAAGGAGTTGTTGAAGAAGTTTGGAATGGAAGAATCTAAACTAGTTTGTACTCCCATAACAATTGGTTGCAAACTCAACAAAGATGATGAATCCCCTAAGGCTAATCAGAGCAAATATAGATCAATGATTGGAGGACTGCTATACCTAACTGCTACCAAACTGAATATCATGCATGTTGTCTATCTTGTGGCAAGATTTCAAGGAGATCCTAGAGAGTCACATGTCATGGCAGTAAAGAGAATATTTAGGTATTTTAAGGGCATTCCAGATCATGGTTTGTGGTATCCTAAGAACAATGATTTCAACCTAAGTGCCTACATAGATGCAGATTGGGCCGGATGTGTAGATGACATGAAAAGTAGAAGTGGTGGTGTGTTTTTTCTTAGAGACAGAGCTATATCATGGCAAATCAAGAAGCAGGATTCAGTATCCTTATCTACTGCAGAGGTAGAGACATTACAGTAGCATCATGTTGCACACAAGTGTTGTGGACGAGACAAACTCTGAAGGACATCCAAGTTGAGTATGAGGATCCAATTCCTATTTTCTGTGATAATACCAGTGCCATTAACATTTCAAAGAACCTAGTGATGCATTCAAGGACAAAGCATATTTCTATTAGGCATCACTTTCTAAGAGAAAAGGTTGCAGAGAAAGAAGTGAAGCTTGAGTATGTGTCTACAAAAGATCAAGTTGTTGACATATTCACCAAGGCTCTTCCTAAGGATACATTTGAGTATCTCTGGGAGAAGTTAGGGGTTATTGCTCCTCTTGTGTTGAATTAGATTAATGAGGAAGTGCATCAGTCCAGTGTGGTTCAGGAGTCATTCTTTTCTGGACTGATGATGGAGGCTACCTCTCAGGGGGAGCAAGTAGTGACATTAGAGAATGTTGCAGTTAGAGGAAAGTATTCAGAGTAGTTAAGAACAAATGCAAGTATGTGTAGTATCATATTTAGGGGGAGAAAGTTTAAAGAAGGTGTGTCACCCTTTGCCATTGATGTCAAAGGAGGAGAGAGTTCATGTGAAAAATAAAGAGAGAGTAAGATGTATAAAAGAAAGGGGGAGAATAAGATTAGTGCAGAATTATGACATGATGGTTTTTCACATCATTTGTTTCCATCGATGACAAAGGGGGATATTGTTGCAAGTATGTCCTAATCGGTGTTGTCAATGATGTCAACATGATTGTGTTGTCATTGGTGTCAACTATGTCTTTTGATATTTCTGATTGTTGCTTGATTGAGTTATCATGTTAAGGCGATTTGAATGAATTGAAGAAGTGCTGGTGATGCTAGCATATTGTTCATGTTGCTGAGTTTCCAAGTGCTTTTGAGAAAATTTTCTCTCCAAGTGGAAACAGTGTGTTGTAGAGTATTCTGGCTTGCAGGATACTATCTGAGTTTTTGCTCCGCATTTCTTCTATGTTGAAGACGAGAGTATGAGATTTGGATATGTTCTAGAGAAGTGTTTGAAGATGCTAAATCTAGAATTTGGTGGTTTGAATCACTATGTAGTAGAAGTTATGTTCACCAGTTTGAAGATTGTATTTGACAGAGTTTCTAAGTTGTGCAGAGGTGTCTGGGAGAAAGTATTTTGCTCCGCATTTCTCTGCAGAGTGGTTTTAGGTGATGTGGTTCTGGACATATGTTTATAAGGTCCTTAGATATCTTTATTCCAAAGGATTTGTGATTTAGTGCTATAGAAAGCAAGTTATTGAGTAGTAGAGCTTAGCAGTGTTGATTGTAAGCTGTCTTCAAGTGAGATTTGTTGTGTTCAAGTGAAACTTGTTGTAGCTAGATTTGTTGGCCCCCAAGTGATTTTATGTTGTTCGTGGATGTCTCTAGAATGTGTTGAAGGATTGTGGTTGATCTGAAAGTTATGATTGATTTCTTGGAAGCGTGTGCCTAATTATTCTTGGTGTTTGCACAAGCTTGGCTGACTTAGGTGCTAACACTCTTTATGGATGTGTTTTGTGGATTGTAGAAGCATTTTGAACCATGTGAAGATTTATTTGGGTCTGAGATAAGATGTGAAGTGTTCTACCTTTATCCATTTTCTCCACCAGTTTGTCTAGGTCTAGACCTAATTTGAATTATGTATGTTTGCTGACCTTGGAGATTGTTCCAAAGGGTGTAGATTGTATTGCTGACCTTGATGTATGTTTCAAGGTTGATGATTGGTATAAATAAATGTAATGAATTTGTGTGTAGTGTGTGGATGTGAAGATGAAAGTGTTTGTGTTGTGAGGTAGCAAAGGTGATATGTATTATGCTTCATTGGAACTGAACTCAAGCATGTGGTAGATGCTATCATATCAGTTCATGGAAGTGAGCCACCCCTTAGCAGTGAGCCACCCTTCGGTAGTGAGCGTATTGCAGTGAACATTCTTTTGGGTAGTGAGCCTTTTGGCAGTGAGCCTCTTTTGTTATTTGATATTGTTACTACATTATATTGTGAGCTAACACTCACCGTGGTTTTTCCCTTTTTAGGGTTTTTCATGTAAAAATCTGGTGTTCATGTGTGTATGGTGTTGATGTGTTTAAGTTTTAATTCTGCATTTCATGTTTAATCTTCATAACAGATTAAGGGGTTAAAGTAAGTGAATGTGAATGTGATTTTGATTAAGAGAATTTAAAGTTTTTGATACAAATGATTCACCCCCCCTCTCAGTTGTCTTGTGCCTTCAACAAGAGCTTGATAACCTTTGGTTTTAGTTGTGGGTTGTTGGGTTTTTTGAACTAATCCAGTTTTGAGTGGGAGCTTGTGCAGAATATACTTTGTGATCTTGTTGTAGTGATTTTTAGATGGTGAGAACATTAGGGAGAATATAGGTAGAAAATTTTTTTGGTAAAAAAATTGAGATGTGGAAGCTGAAGATGGAGGATCTGTTAATTGATCGAGATATATGGAATGCTATTCATGAGAATGTTTCAAGGCCCACAAATGCTACTTTGGCTGTTGATTATGATGTTATGGATTGTAAAGCTAAGGGTCTAATTAGATTATTCTTGACATAATCTATTTTAATCAATGTCCATGAAGAGCCCTTTGTAAAGAAACTATGGAAGAAGCTTGGTGAGATATATCAAGCCAAATCTTTAGCAAATAAGATTTTCTTGAGGAAGAAATTGCATTCCTTGAGAATGGACAAGGGTGGACAAATCACAAACCACCTGGAAGCATTCAATATGTTCGTGGATCAATTGGCATTAGTTGGTGTAAAAATGGATGAGGAAGAGAGATGTTAGATCCCGCTTTGTTCTTTGCCTGATTCATGGGATTCTCTTATTATGGCAATTGGGAATACTTTTGTTGTCTTGAAATTTGAAGATGTTGTGGGTTCTTTTCTTTTTGAAGAAATGACGAGGAAGGTATCCATTAGTGCCAAAGAAGCCCTAAGTGTTTGTGGAAGACCTAAAGGAAAAGGAAAGAAGAGCGAGAAGTGTGACAAATCCAAGTCCAAGGGGAAATCGAAATCTCCTAGAAAGTCTAAAGTTATTTGTTGGAATTACGGTAAGCCTAGACACTTCCGTAAGGAGTGTAAAGAAGAAAAAAAGAAGAAAAATAAGAAATTTGATTATGATTCTGAGTTTAAGAAGGAATATGGTGACATGTATTTACTGTAACTTTGGCCACTCATGTAGGTAATGATTCATGGTTAATTGACTCAGGTGCATCTTTTCATATGACCCCTAATAGAGATTGGTTTACTAAATATGAAGAATTTGATGGAGGTAAGGTGTCCTTGGGTGATGATTCTCATTTAAATATCATTGGCCATGGTAAAGTTAAAATTAGATTTTCTAATGATAGAATAAAAAGGATTAATGGTGTGTTGCATATCCTTGGATTAGCATGAAATTTATTATCTATGAGCAAACTAATAGATGTGGGTATGCAGGTAGTCTTTTCTGATTCAGGATGCAAGATGGTAAGAGGTGCTATGGTGATTGCTAAAGGTGTCAGATTTGGCACATTGTATAAGCTAGATGTATGCACTGTTGAGTGCAATATTACTTCTGCAAAAAGCAAATATGTGACTACTTCATTGGAAAAGGAGAGGGTTTCATTTTCAGTGGATGATCGTGGCTTTTGGGTACCTAAGGGTGCTCTTTCTTTTGAATTAAAATTGCCTACAAAGAAGACTATGTTATGACATTAGAGATTAGGTCACATAGGAGAAAAGGGTCTAAGGACCTTGAAAAATAAAAACCTTGTTGAAGGGTTGACTGATTGTAATCTTGATTTTGATTTCTGTGAGCATTGCATTTATGGTAAACAAAACCGCATTCAGTTTTACTCGAGTTCTCATAAATCTTGTGGTGTATTGGATCTTATTCATTCTGATGTGTTTAGTCCTGTAGATGTTCCTTCCATTGTGGAATTCACATATTATGTTTCATTTATTGATGATTGTAGCAAAAGGACATGGGTATATTTTCTAAAGAATAAATCTTAAGTTTTTAGTTGATTTAAAGAATTTAAAGCAATGGTTGAGTTGCAGATTCGAAAGAAAATAAAATGTTTGAGGACTAACAATGGCGGTGAATTTTTCTCTAATGATTTTGATAGATTCTGTAAATATTGTGACATTTAGAGACAAAGGACAACTCTGTATTCTCCACAATAGAATGGAGTTGTAGAAAGAATGAACAAGACGCTGATAGAGAAGGCTAGGAGTATGCTTAGTGGTGTTGGTATAGAACAAAGGTTTTGGGTTGAAGTTGTTGCTACTGCTTGCTACTTGATTAACAAATCTCCTACATTAGCTCTTGTTGACAAAACACCTATGGAGGTGTGGTCCGGGAACAACCCTTCACTAAGACATCTTAGAGTTTTTTGTTGCTAGGCATATGCACATGTGCCAAAGGAGAAGTGAACAAAGTTGGAGAACAAGGTTGTGAAATGTATCTTCATTGGGTATAGTTATGGTGTGAAAAGATACAAGCTTTGGGACTTTGTTGCACATGAGGTAATATATAGTAGAAGTGTTATTTTAGAGAAACTAAGCCTTCTTTTGTTACATTGTTGCGAGAACAAAGTGAACAAAAATATGTGATTCAACTCCCTTCTACACCTAAGAAAGTTGAATCGAGGCCCCTAGATAGACACGAAGTTGAGGAGAGCTAATCTAGCTCAAAATCTTCAGAAGAGGAGGAAGAACCTCTAACTCAACTTGTTTGAAGGTCTACAAGGCATAGACAACCACCTAAAAGGTATTCCCCTGATGATTGGAGATGTATTTTTTCTTTGAAAAATAACATAGATGAACCTAGATCTGTAGAAGAGGCATTAGGTATGAATGATGCAGAGTCTTGGAAGATTGCTATGGATGAAGAAATGACAGCTTTGAAAAATATTGATACATGGTACCTAGTGCCATTGCTTGAAGGATGAAAACCTATTGGTTGTGAATGGGTGTTGAAGAAAAATATTGGTTCAAATGGAAGTATTGAGAAGTACAAAGCACAGTTGGTTGTGAAAGGTTACTCTCAGGTTGAGGGTGTTGATTACGGTGAGATATTTTATCCTGTTGCAAAAATGACATCCATTAGATTATTGCTTTCTATTGCTACTACTTATAATCTAGGGGTTGAGAAAATAGATGTGAAAATGACTTTCCTTCATGGTGATTTGGAGTAGGATATTTATATGACATAGCTAGAGCACTATGTGGTGAAAGGTAAAAGTAATTTTGATACAGTTAAGGTAGGAGAGTCCAATGAAGGATTGTCCAGCCTTGCAGCCTTACAAAAGCAACACCATGACCATAATAAAGATGCAATAGAAACATACAGCTAACAACTAAATGATAAGAGATATTCATAAACACGACATAAGATTTATCTTGGGAAAACCCTCAAAGGGAAAAACCCAGCCTTCAAAAGATCACTTCTCATTATATTAGAATTCCAAATCTCATTACATATGCATCTAGGGATTTTTAGATGCTAGGCCACAACCCAGGTTTACAAAAGATTCATACAACATCACTCTTTCATGTCTTCTGTCTCTTTCTCCTTCTCTATTCGCTGCTCTATTTCTTCTACTTTCTGCTTAGTCTTATGCTTTTGTTCTGCTACCTTCCTAGATCAAAATGATGCATCCTCTTGCTTCATATCTTTGCACACTTCATCACTACCTTGAAACAATCCTTTATCCTTATTTTATATCCTCCACAAGCCTTCAAAACATTATCTTGTTGGCCTAATTGTAATGGCTAGTATGAAACGTGTAGAAACAAATAGGTCAGCCTAAAACATATGGTATTGCTCCGCAAATGGATGAAACTTGGTGTGGTTCTCCATGAAGGTCAACCAAGTCCTAAATTACCTCGAATGATGTTCCATTAGGCTTCGCAAGTCATGGAATTTCTCCACAAACCCATTAGGCTTCAACTGAACACTGACTGCTCTGCTATGTGAAAATAGGTAATCTTCTGATAGCGATATCTCTTAGCAGACAAATCCAAATGACCTAAATTTTGGATATGATGGAGATGTCATGCCATAGAAACTAAATCCAGTTCCGCAAGCTCTGATGTGCAAATGTGGTGAAATATGGTACTCTCTAATGTCTCTCCCTGGCACTCTACAACTCAACATTAATTGTTCCAACTTACTTGAATGACTTCTGGATGCTCTTGCATCAGACTCTTAGGGTTAATTAAAAATTGAGCCTCTTCACTTTGGTCTATATTTTGTCAGAATCAATGTTGTCTCTTAGGATATGTTCGACGGTCTGTTCACAGGTACTTGCAACTGCCTCAAGGTTAGCGGTTTGTTCAAGTCCTCCTTGCAAATTGCCTCAAGTTCGGAGATCTGTTCACAAATCACTGCACTACCTCATGATCGATTGTCTATACAGGTCCTTCATGCAAACTACCTCTAGTACTTCTAGTGATCTAAATTCAACACTCTACTTGCAAGACTTTGCACTGCCTCAATGATCGGCGGTCTGAGCAAGCCTTCTCCACAAGCTGCCTCAAATTCTTCATTTTAGGGTGGTCTAGGTTTGGCGGTCTGGCTACAATGTTGCAACTACCTCTTAGTTTGGCGCTCTGTTGTCAAACACTTGTAGGCTGCCTCAAATCAATACTAACTTCAATCAATTAAGAGTCAAATAGTCTCAACATCCTCCAGAACAATCAATTGCTTCCTTGATTCAGTCAATACATTCTTGAATTCCCTCTACAACACTTTCTAATCTCTGGTTCCATATACAATTTCTTCCATGCAAATCAAAATCTTATAGTTTCTTTATCCATATTTCCTTTACTCTGGAACACAAACTTTCTCTTCTGGTAGAATTTCTTGTCATCCCTTCTTTCTCTTCAATATGAACTTCCCTTTCCTATTAGGCTTCACACTTGTTTTCAAAAACTTTCTGTTGCACTAGTTTCTCAGTTCTACAACACAACTCTCCTTAAGATTAATGTCTCACCCTCTTCCTGCTTCTCTATTGAACTTGATGATATAATAGGTTCTTCTTCCTTTGCATAAACTACCTCTGCATTATTTACTGCTTCCCCATCATTAGCCTCTCTGGTAATAGGTTCTTGGTGACATTCAACACTTGATGCTTTTTGCCTCCACACTTGAAAATAGGTTCCTCTGAATGGTCTCCTATCACATCCTCTTTCATGTCTCTGGTATCCTTCATTGCAGTAAGAATTTTGACTTCCTATGTTGCTACAATAGAAACTTCTATCATCTCTCCCTCTGTGGTATGAATTTCTATCTTCATTTTTCTTTGTAGGTGGTCTTCTCCCTCCAACACATGAATACTTTAGCCTATACAACCTTTTGAACAGACAAGTAACTTATTTCTATTCTGGTCCATCAATCCATCCATGATCCTTCTGTATACAACCTGTCATAGGCTTTCTCCTCTGCATTTTATTCCAACACATCTTTTTAGAATGATTCCTTAATCCATAGATTTTACAAGGGTATATAGATCCCAACATAATTCTTTTTCATGTCCATGTCTATTACAATAAGAACAATGCATACCTTTCCTTCCCTGAGTTGATTTGTTTGAATTTGTGACAACATCCTTACCTCTGATATATCCAAGGCCTTCATTTCTTGATCTCACTACCAGCTCAATAGGCTCTATAATTCCCTACTGATATTTTCCCAATCATTTTCCTTCATATCCCATTCTTTTCATGATTTTGTAACCATCATTGTTAATACCATCACCAACAATTGCAGATTCAATTACATTGTCATCTTCAATCTCACCTTCTAAAGAAACTTCTATAGCATCACACAAATCATTAGTATCACAAGAAACATCACAAATTTAGGCTTAGATCTTAAACTTTCATTCTCTTCCCTACATGCTACAAGTGACTGATCTAACTGATTAACCCGTTCTTTCAATCCTAATATTTCACTCTTTTGTAGATGGTTTTCCTTTTTCAACTCTTCCAAAATTTCCTCTAGATCTTTGCTCCTCTTTTCTACCTTCCCAAACAACTTGAATCCTTTTTCAAATTCTTCAAAACTCTTTTTGACATACTCAAACAACTTTAACTCTTCTTCTAATTCTTCTTTCCTCCTTTTTACATTTTCCAATTCTTGTTCCAGAACATCCTTCTTGCATATTAGGTTTTCATTTTCTTTCTTCATTCTCTTTCCAATCTTCCCCATTGAAACAAATCATACAAACAACTTAATGTGAAAAGCTTACCTGAATCTTCCTTGCCTTGATCTTTCTTTTGCGGTGATTCTTGTTATACTTTAGGGTTTCACACTTTCTTCCAACACTTTCTATCTTCCCAACAATTTCACAACTAGCCCAACAGAGTCACAACCAACTCTGATACCACTTGATGTAGTCAAGATAGGAGAGTCCAATGAAGGACTGTCCAGCCTTGTAGCCTTACACAATCAACACCATGTCCATAAAAAATATGCAATGGAAACATACACCTAACAACACAATGATAAGGGATATTCATAAACACATGACACAAGATTTATCCTAGGAAAACGCTCAAAGGGAAAAACCCAGCCTTCAAAAGATCACTTCTCATTATATTAGAATTATAAATCTCATTACATAGGCCTCTAGGGATTTTCAGATGCTAGGCTATAACCCAGGTTTACAAAAGATTCATACAACATCACTCTTTCATGTCTTCCATCTCTTTCTCCTTCTCTATTCATTGCTTTATTTCTTCTTCTATTTTCTGCTCAGTCTTCTGCTTCTATTTTGCTACCTTCCTAGATCAAAATGATGCATCCTCTTGCTTCATATCTTTGCACACTTCATCACTTCCTTGAAACAATCCTTTATCCTTCTTTTATATCCTTTTAAATCCTTCAAAACATTATCTTGTTGGCCTAATTGTAATGGCTAGTATGAAACGTGTAGAAAAAAATAGGTCGGCCTAAAACATGGTATTGTTATGCAAATGGATGAAACTTGGTGCGGTTCTCCATGAAGGTTAGCCAAGTCCCAAATTACCTTGAATGATGTTCCATTAGGATCCACAAGTCACAGAATTGCTCCACAAACCCATTAGGCTTCAACTGAACATTGATTGCTCTGCTATGTGAAAACATGTAATCTTCTGATAGCGATTTCTCTTAGCAGACAAATCCAAATGACCTGAATTTTGGATATGATGAAGATGTCTTGTCATAGAAACTAAATACAACTCCATAAGCTCTGATGTGCAAATGTGGTGAAATGCGGTACTCTCCAATGTCTCTTCTTGGTACTCTGCAACTTACTTGAATGACTTCTAGATGCTCCTTCATCAAATATGGTTTGCAAATTCAAGAAATCTTTGTATGGCCTCAAACAAAGTCCTATGATATGGTACAAAAAATTTGATATATATGTGTTGAGTTTGGGATTTAAGCATTCTAAATTTGATAATTGTGTTTATTATAAATCTAATGGTGATCATTTCCTATTTATTGCATTATATGTTGGTGATATGTTATTTATTGTTAAAGAGAAAGGAATGATTTCAGAACTAAAGTCTCAACTTGTAGCTAGTTTTTGAAATGAAATATCTTGGTGAAGCTAAACACATTCTTGGGATGGAAATAAGTAGAGATAGAGTGAAAAGAAAACTATGGCTTGGCCAGAGTAAGTATATTAATTCAGTTTTAAAGAGGTTTAACATGCAGGATTGTAGACCATTATGTGTTCCTTTTACAGTTGGAACAAAGTTATCTAGTTCATAATGTTTAACATCCCCATCAGAGATGGAAGGCATGAGAAGAGTGCCTTACCAGAGTGCAGTCATAAGTTTGATGTATGTTATGGTTTGTACTAGACTAGACATTGCCCAACCAGTGGGAGTTCTTTCCAGATATAGGTCTAATCCTGGCAAAGTTCATTGGGATGTAGTTAAAAGAGTCTTCAAATATTTGTGGAGTACCTTCGAGTATTCCTTGTGTTATCATGGTCATTTGATAGGAGACATGCAATCCCTTGATATTCATGGTTATGTGGATTCAAACTGGGTAGGTGATGTTGATAGCAGATGATCCACTAATGCTTATGTATTTACTTTATTTGGTGGTGCAATTAGTTGGATGAGTAAGCGATAGGCTGTGGTTTCTTTATCCACTACTAAAGCTAAGTATATGGCAGCTACTCATGCTTGTAACTAATCCATTTGGCTTAAGAGTCTTTGTTGAGATATTAGAATAAAAAAAGGTGTAGTGACAGTTTATTGTGATAGTCAGAGTGCGATTTGCCCAGCTAAGAACCCAACATTTCATGCCAGGACCAAGCACATTGATGTATAGTATCATTTTGTTAGAGATATGGTCGAGGATGGCAGGGTGAAGCTATTTAAGGTAGAGACTTTGATGAATGTTGCAAATTCATTAACTAAGCCTGTGAGAATAGAAAAGTTTAGATGGTGTTTGGAGTCTATGGGCCTCTTGGCCCCTAGCAATTAAATCATGGTGTTGATACTCTCTTTTCTATTGCAAGGTGTTCAACAAGTGGGATAATGTTAGGAAATGTGTCTCAACCTTGCAACTACAAAAGGTTTCTATTCTTCCTACATTTGGTCTTTTCAAATACCCTTTATTTTGAAGAATGGTTTAGAACTTTCAAAGTTTTCAAAAGGGGATAAAAATGGTAGGGATTACTATACTTAGTAACTCTACATTTGAGAAAAGATGGACCTAGAATTTTCCCAAAAGGTACAAAAATGCCAAGTAAAGATCTTGAGTGAGTTTCGACTCAAGATCATACCTGGATTGTAAGATATTAAAGTTTCCATTTTTTTGAAATGCCTGGAAAAGTTTGAAACTTAGATTTGAGGCACTTAGAGGTCCCTAAATACCCCAAAAGTTTTCATAAATGATGAAGTGGGTCATATATTGATATATCTCTTCACGATATTTCCAATGCATCAAACAGTTCATCAATCAGACACCCAGATCAAAAGTTATAGCCTTCGAAAGTTGGACCTCCTATTTTGGGAAATTTGAAAATGTGTTGGACACTTAAAAGAGCTATAAAGGGGAGAGTTACACATGTTGGTGTGTGATTTGGCACATCAAAAGGTATCTTTGATTGGATATAATTTGGGCTCCCCTTTTGGGTGGTTTTGGCTCATGGTTTTGTAATTACTGTTGATGGTTGACTATATTGTATCTCCTATATATTAGGAGCTTGAGATGGAGGTTGTGTGTAAGAGTCTTGTAGATGTTGAGTTGTCTCTGGATCTCTAGTTGGTTATACTCCTGTGGAAGCTTGCTCTGCAGGTATATTGTAACCTTCTTGATTCTTGAATAATATATTGGGCCACTTTGGAGTGTGGGGTCTTTTTTCTCTTGAAAGGATTTCCCCACACAATTAATATGTTGTGGTATGATTGCTATTTGCGTTTATTTTTGTAATTTTTGTACAGATCTAAATTTTTTTGCATATCCCTCCTCTCAAGATTAGTGTAGGAAGTTGTTCTATTACGTTAGCTTCCTTACATCAACATGGTAGGAAGAAGCTCATAGAGGCAAAGTGAAATAAAGGCAAGAAAAGGGCCATTTATAGTCACTATCCAATCAAATTCCATCATATAGCTATTGTAATCCTAAAATATATTCTCATTTGTGGTAGGTTGAGATTGTAATTTTCTAGCTAATTACCAACTCATCCTATAACTGGAACAACTCTAAAATGTAATTTCTAAAGGTGTTAGACCAAAGATGCACAATCCATTAGTCTTCAAACTTCCAAATTGTTGCAAGTATGAGGTTAACCAGTGTTGTCATTGATGTCAACATACTCATATTGCATTGGTAAGAAGGTTTGGATGAGCTGTGTGTTGAGGATATTGAGAAAAGTAGTCTCAATCAGGAACAGTGAAGAACAGTGATAAGAAGAAGGCAAATGTACTCAATAGGTTGAGGATTAGAGGATGCGGATTAAAGGGTTTGTAGATATGAGTCTTGAGATGATCCAGTTAAGTTTTTAGAGGTCTGCATGAAGATATGATAAAGTTGTGTTCGATCAAGTAGAACTGGTTTCGGGAGATGCTCCGGAGGAACAAAGTGTCACAAAAAGGTCCGGTGAGATCCGGAGGTGCATTATCAGACTCTGCAGATTGGAAGGAGTGTTTGGGATGTCCTTGTGATGTATCATCCTAGTTTGTACAAAGTTTGGAGGTCTGAAAGAACCTTTTTCAGTTTGACAGTCACGACAGACTGTGTTCTTGAAGTTTCAGATGAAGAGGAGAAGAGATTCCTGTGAGTAGAGGAAGTGCGGATGTACCTGGTCAATCAGGCAAGCTTGTGAAGGTTCTTGGATCATGTTGAGGTTATGTTGTCGGTCCGCATTGGTGGTAGAGCCCAGAATTGAAGATATTATTCTGGATGAAGTTCTTGTTCAGACTAACCGACCGGATGAAGTTCATCTTGTGAATGTTCTTGTGGTGGCTGACTGGACGTATTAATCATCTTGCGAATGTCCTTATGGTTGATTACCGACTTAGATGATTGTTCCTAAGTCGATGTCTTGTATAAATAAAGGTTTGTGAGTTCATTTCAAAGTGTGTGGAGTAGCGGATGAGTGTGGTATAGCGAAAGAGCGAAGGGCAGAGTAGAAGTATCTTGGGCTTAAATGGAACTGATCCAGACATGGTAAAGATGTCAATCTCCAGTTCAAGTTTGTGATTCTTATCACTTTGTAGACAGTGTGTCTCTTGTAGGCAGTGTACCTCTTTGTGAGCAGTGTGCTCGGGCAGTGAGCCCTAATTGGCATGTGCCATTCATTTTTCTTATTCTTCTAACAGAGAATAATCCTTGGGTTAATCACCCTGTGGTTTTTCCCTTAACCGGGTTTCCACGTCAAAATCTTGGTGTCCATTGTGTTGGTGTTTATCTGCTCTTGTGTTTATGCATTATGCTTTCATGAATGGTTAACTGATATGCTATCAACTAACAAAAAAGTATCAAGTGTTTGAAGTAGAAGCAAGTTTTTGTATAACTGATTCACCCCCCCTCTTAGTTGTGTGCCCTAGATCTAACAATTGGTATCAGAGCCAAGTTCCTCTGAAAGGAGCTTAACTGCTTGAGGAGATCGAGGATGTCGTCATACAAGAAGGATAGTCTAAAGTTTGATGGAACCAACTTCACTCTCTGGAAAGGTCACATGAAATGTCATTTGGAGTGTATGGGAAAAGCATACTTGACCATGGTCTCAAAACCATATGTTCCTCCACAGGGTGGTCTGACAACTCTGAATGAAATCACAGATGCTGAAAACAATCTATGGACCAAGGAAGCTCTTCTAAGCGCATTGAATGACTCAGATCTCTCAAATGTTATTGACATACCAACTGCATATGAGATCTGGACTAAACTGGAACTTCTGTATGAAGGAGATGAGTTTGTCAAGAGTGCAAGGTTGCAAAGTCTGAAAGGGAAATTTGAAAGATTGAAGATGAGAGATGATGAAAATATCACTACCTTTATGCCAAGAGTGAATGAGCTAGTGTGTGGAATCAGGAATGCTGGTGGAGTTCTGGATGAAAATGAAATTGTTTGCAAAATTCTCAGATCCCTCCTGCTGCCTACAAAATCAAGGTTGCTGCCATTGATGAATTCAGAGCCCATACAACTGTCACAAGAGAGCAACTGGCTACATTTGAAATGACTGAGTTTAGAGATGATCCCCCCAAGACTGAATATGCATTCAAAGCCAGTGCCTATGTGAAAGGCAAACAAAGATTTGATCCGGGAGATAACTCTTCAAGGAAGCTGCCATGGTATGATCAAGCAAGGAAAGACATGGAAGAGGAAGAAGCAGAAACAGCGCAACTTGAAGCCCTCATTGGAAAGAGACTGCCAAGAGGGTTCGGTAAGTATGAAGGAAAACTACCCTTTAAGTACTTCAACTGCAATAAGATTGGTCATTTTGCTTCAAGATGTCCGGAAAGATCTGCAAGGTCTAATACTAACAGACAAAGGTTTCAAAAGAACTGCTATTATGTTCATGAAGAAGATGACAATGAAGGAGTAATAGATGATGAATCAGAAATAGGAAGCAAATCCGGAAATGAATGGGTGTTTATTGCCATCAAGGAAGAAGATTCAATATCCTCTGAATCTGTCAATCATAAGGTTGTAGAAAGAGCTTTGGCTGCCCAAATTGAAGAAAAGGATGATTGGGTTATTGACAGTGGATGCTCTCACCATATGACTGGTGACAAGAACAAGTTCTTAGATTTGGAAAAGTATGAAGGAGGAATGGTAAAGTTTGGTGACAATTCTGCTGGCAGAATCATAGGTAGGGGAACTATTTCTTTTGATGGAAAGAGCAAAACCAGTAATGTACTATATGTTGAAGGATTGAAGCACAATCTTCTCAGTGTTGGTCAGTTAGTGGATAAAGGCTATGATCTCCAGTTCAAGAATGGAAGATGCAGAATCTTTACAAGCTCCGGAACTGAGATTGCATTTGGTACTCAAACTAAAGGTAATATCTTCCATCTGGTTGGTTCAAAAAAAAGTTGTCTTTTTGTTCAAGTTGATCAGAGTTGGCTATGGCATAGAAGGATGTGTCATGTAAATTTTGATAACATCATCAAGATAAGCAATATTCAAGCTGTAAGAGATCTTCCAAAATTGGTGAAACCTACAAATAGTTTGTGCAAAGAATGTCAGCTAGGTAAATAGAGTAGAGCCTCTTTCAAAAGCAAAGATCAGTCCTCTACCGGATTATTGGAATTAGTTCATACTGATCTATGTGGTCCAACAAGAATCAAGAGTATGCAAGGTGATAGATATTTCATGTTACTGATTGATGATCATTCCCAAATGATGTGGGTTACCTTTCTAAAAGAGAAATCAGAAGCCTTTGAGAAGTTCAAAATCTTCAAGGCTATGGTAGAGAATCAAACCAGATTAAAACTGAAGTGTCTAAGGTCTGATAGAGGTGGTGAATTCACATCCAGTGGATTCATAGACTTTTGTGAGAAGCATGGCATAAAGAGACAGTTGTCTGCTCCTAGGACCCCACAGCAGAATGGAGTAGTTGAGAGAAAGAACCGGACCATCCAGGAAGCCTCCAGGACAATGATGATGGAAGCAAATGTTCCTCAGATGTTTTGGAGAGAAGCTGTCAGCACTGCAGTCTACACTCTTAACCGAGTCCAAATCAGAAACAATACCGGTAAGACTCCTTATGAACTTTGGTTTGGTATAACTCCTACTGTGAGATATTTCAGAGTATTTGGTAGCAAGTGTTACATCAAAAGAGATGAAGATCTAGGAAAGTTTGATGCTAGAAGTGATGAAGGAATTTTCTTGGGTTACTCCACTCAAAGCAAAGCATACCAGTGCTACAATAAGAGACTGAAAAAGATGATAGAAAGTACAAATGTGAAGGTTGATGAAGGAATTGAGAATCCCTCAAGGTTTTATGAATATGATGAAGATGATCAGGATGGTGCTCTGATTCAAGGAACTCAATCCCTTCCTGAAAGTCAGATTCAGACTGATCCGGTAAATCAGGTAGAAGAGGTTTGTCTGAATGAACCTGATCAAGAAACAACAGCGCAAGAGACTCCCAAAGTTCCAAGGTATGTAACTTTAAATCACTCTGAAGATCAGATCATAGGTGACAAAAGCAAAGGGGTACAAACAAGGAGGAAAATTGCTCAAAATTTAGATGAATGTTGTTTGATTTCAAAGATTGAACCTAAGACAATAAATGAAGCATGCAATGATGAAAATTGGACAAAAGCAATGGAGGAAGAGTTGATGCAAATTGAGAAAAATCACACTTGGGATCTTGTTCCCAGACAAAGAAACAAGAATGTGATTGGAACCAAATGGGTCTTCCGGAACAAACTAAATGAAGTTGGTGAAGTAATCAGAAACAAAGCCAGATTGGTCTGCAAAGGCTACTCTCAAATAGAAGGAATTGACTTTGAAGAAACCTTTGCTCCGGTAGCAAGAATTGAAGCAGTTAGATTATTTCTTGCATATGCTGCCTTCAAAGACTTCAAGGTATATCAGATGGATGTCAAGTCTGCCTTCCTAAATGGTGATTTGGAAGAAGTATACATTGAACAACCGGATGGATTTCAATTGTCTGATAATGATGATATGGTCTGCAAGTTGAAGAAAGCATTGTATGGATTGAAGCAAGCCCCAAGAGCATGGTATGAAAAGTTGGATAAGCATCTTGTGCAGATTAGATTCAACAAAGGTATTGCTAACAGTAACTTATATTTCAAAATTGATCATGAAAACATTTTGATTGTTGAAGTGTTTGTCGATGATATCATTTTTGGAGGAAGAGATAGTATGTGCAAAACTTTTGCAAATCAGATGAAAAGTGAGTTTGAAATGTCTATGCTTGGTGAAATGAATTTCTTCTTGGGTCTACAAATTACTCAAACAAAGAAAGGGATCTTCATTTCTCAGACCAAATATGTGAAAGAATTGTTGAAGAAATTTGGTATGGAAGATTCAAAGCCAATGAACACTCCTATGGTAACCGGATGTAAGTTGAGCAAAGATGATGACTCTCCAAAGGCAGATCAGACAAAGTATAGATTAATGATTGGTGGATTGTTGTATCTCACTCAGACTAGACCAGATATAATGCAGGCTGTTGGTCTTGCGGCAAGATTCCAGGCTGATCCTAAAGAATCTCATGTTATGGCAATCAAAAGAATTTTTAGGTACTTGAAAGGAACAGTTGAGTATGGTCTATGGTACCCTAGAGATCTGGATTTCTCTCTTCATGCATATACAGATGCAGATTGGGTAGGAGATGTGGATGACCGGAAGAGCACCAGTGGTGGAGCATTCTTTTTGGGAAAGAGATTGGTTTCTTGGCTAAGCAAGAAACAAGAGGCAATATCTCTATCTACAACTGAAGCAGAATATATTGCAGCAACAAGTAGTTGCACTCAAATTTTATGGATGAAGCAGATGTTAAGAGACATGAAAGTAGAATATGAGGAGCCTATCACAATTTTCTGTGATAATTCAAGTGCAATAAACATTTCTAAGAATCCGGTGTTGCATTCTAAGACCAAGCACATATCTATCAAGTTTCACTTTTTGAGAGAACAAGTGAACAAGGATGAAGTCAGATTGGAGTTTGTACCCTCCAAGGATCAGATTGCAGATATTTTTACTAAACCTCTTCCCAAGGATTCTTTTGAGTATCTCCGGGAGAAGTTAGGGGTCATGGCCCCTTCAGTGATGAACTAGGATGCACTGATGTACATCAGTCCGGTGGATATCACAGTCATATCTTGTGATCCGGATTGATGATGGGGAGCTGCTACCAAGGGGGAGCAGCTGGTATGATTTTGATATGTTACAAGTGCAAGTATGAGCCCTTTGCCATTGATGTCAAAGGGGGAGAGAAGACATGTGAAAAACAAGTGGTTGATGATCAAAGGGGGAGCAGTAAAGGAAGAGAAGACATGTGAAGAGTTGTTGCTGATAAGGGGAGCTGTGACAGAAAAGAGAAGTTCTTGACTTGATGGTTTTTCACATCATATGTTGCCATCAATGACAACGGGGGAGATTGTTACAAGTATGAGGTTAACCAGTGTTGTCATTGATGTCAACATACTCATATTGCATTGGTAAGAAGGTTTGGATGAGTTGTGTGTTGAGGATATTGAGAAAAGTAGTCTCAATCAGGAACAGTGAAGAACAGTGATAAGAAGAAGGCAAATGTACTCAATAGGTTGAGGATCAGAGGATGTGGATTAAAGGGTTTGTAGATATGAGTCTTGAGATGATCCAGTTAAGATTTCAGAGGTCCGCAAGAAGATATGATAAAGTTGTGTTCGATCAAGTAGAACCGGTTCCGGGAGATGCTCCGGAGGAACAAAGTGTCACAAAAAGGTCCGGTGAGATCCGGAGGTGCATTATCAGACTCTGCGGATTGGAAGGAGTGTTTGGGATGTCCTTATGATGTGTCATCCTGGTTTGTACAAAGTTTGGAGGTTCAAAAGAACCTTTTTTAGTTTGACAGTCGTGACAGACTGTGTTCTTGAAGTTCCAGATGAAGAGGAGAAGAGATTCCTGTGAGTAGAGGAAGTGTGGATGTATTTGGTCAATCAGGCAAGCTTGTGAAGGTTCTTGGATCATGTTGAGGTTATGTTGTCGGTCCGCATTGGTGGTAGAGCCTAGAATTGAAGATATTATTTTGGATGAAGTTCTTGTTTAGACTAACCGACCGGATGAAGTTGTTCATCTTGCGAATGTTCATGTGGTGGCCGACCGGATGTATTAATCATCTGGCGAATGTCCTTATGGTTGATTGCCAACTTAGATGGTTGTTCCTAAGTCGATGTCTTGTATAAATAAAGGTTTGTGAGTTCATTTCAAAGTGTGTGGAGCAGCAGATGAGTGTGGTATAGCAAAAGAGCGAAGGGCAGAGCAGAAGTATCTCGGGCTTAAATGGAACTGATCCAGACATGGTAAAGATGTCAATCTCCAGTTCAAGTTTGTGATTCTTATCACTTTGTAGACAGTGTGTCTCTTGTAGGCAGTGTGCCTCTTTGTGAGCAGTGTGCTCAGACAATGAGCCCTAATTGGCATGTGCCATTCATTTTTCTTATTCTTCTAACAGAGAATAATCCTTGGGTTAATCACCCTGTGGTTTTTCCCTTAACCGGGTTTCCACGTCAAAATCTTGGTGTCCATTGTGTTGGTGTTTATCTGCTCCTGTGTTTATGCATTTTGCTTTCATGAATGGTTAACTGATATGCTATCAATTAACAAAGAAGTATCAAGTGTTTGAAGTAGAAGCAAGTTTTTGTACAACTGATTCACCCGCCCCCTCTCAGTTGTGTGCCCTAGATCTAACACAAATTACCAATGATGTAGTTTGTTTCATTGAAATTGTTTTAAATGCATTTCATTGTCTAGTGTAGGCTTATGTGGAAGGTAGGCCCAATAAAACATTTTTAAGATAGAAAAGAGAGCCTAATCAATTATGCACTAACTAGATCAATATTTTCTATCAAACATTAGAACACAAGTTGACCAAGACTTGTGCACTTGGCTAAAATCCTCAATGGAGAGCTAAGTTGTCTGAGGCTTTGTTCTTTTGTTGTAATAGTGGAGATTGATTTGAGGATAGCAAGATCTAAGGTTTTAAGTGATCAAATTGACAAAATGAACAACTTATAGGTGTTACAGACTGGTTGTGTAGGAACAAAGGGAAGATCAGGAAGGAGTAGAGCTGTCAGAGATTACAACCAAAAATAGGAGAAGATCTTGGAGGACTAGGGCACTGGGTGCCCTGGTCCTAGGGTTTTGGCTCTAATGAAATCTGTAAACAATGATCCCTAATGCTTCCATCTTCCTGTCATCTGTTAGGTGTCTAAAACTCTTGATGTGATCTATACACATGAAAGAGGGAAAATGGTTGTGCTGTATAGGGGCTTTCCTCAGTCAAACCCTGTGTTGGTGTTCCCACCTCCACAATAGCAGTGATAAGAGTGATAGAGAGTGCATGCTCTTGGTGAGTAGAGGAAAATCATTTAATAAAGACTATAATAATGAAATAAATGCAATAGAGTTACCATGAGCATGAAACCCTAGTTGAATGGATGTCACAATCCACAAGGAGTTAAAGGAGAAGGAAGAAACTTCCTCACAAACCTACAAGGGTTAGTACACACAACAATAATTTGCAAAAATAAAGATCTTCTAGAAAGCTAAAGAGCTTGTTAGAAAGAAAGAGAGAGAGATTGTTCATAGAGAGATCATGTAATGTAAATGAGTGAGAAGGAATTGTTTATATATGAATCCCAATTATTTTCCAAGGGCCCAATTGAGTTGAGGCCGACAAGGTGCATCACTTAAGTCATAAGACCGACATTCAAATATAACTTTTTGAGGAGGACCCAAGTGCTAGGCACCCTTGTCTTGGTGATTTGAGATCTTCAAATGTTAGATGTTAGAGGATTAATCCTTGTTTCTTAGAAAAGTAGTTGAAATTGTATATTGTAAACAAAGATGAACATACAAGCTAAAATAGGTGCCTGCCATACCTAGTGTGAAATTGTAAGAGGTATCAATTTTCTACACTACATTTAGCCCCCACTTTAGTGAGGGTATGAAATTACACACATACGCTCACTAAAGTATGAAGAAGATGAATCTCTTTGCCAAAACATTGAAGCCATAGAATGTCACTAAGTTGAGAGTTGCGCTAGCCCCCAAGCTTAGGATTCTACTAGTCTACAATGCTTAGATAAAGAGGTTACACATACGTAAGATACATATAGCATAAATCACACATATACATAAAGAATTCATAGAGTATACATGGAAAACACAAAGCATACATAGAAAACATGAAGCAAACATTGAAGACACTAAGCAAACATGGAAGACATGAACATGAAAGACACGAAGCAAACTTGGAAAACACGAAGCAAACATGGAGCATAGATGAAGCATACATAGAGTACACATGGAAAATAAAGGCATAAAGTGAGAAAACACATAAACAAACAAAATTGAAAATTTTGAGTCAGCAAAGTAAAGAGACCTAGGTTGAAAGTTTGTCTCAATACCTTGTGTCATCCCCAAAATATAAAATAAAAGAAAACCAAAAATAGAGGAATTTTAAAAAGGAGATAGAAGAATGTAATGAGTCAATCGATTTATTTAAGAAGAGAAGGCATACATATAGACAGGGGAGAAATCGATATGAACAAAGAAGCATACATGACTTTGGCGCTAGCTTGCTCTGTCGCCAGGGGTCATGTAGATCAAAACATGCTCATGAATCACGGGATAGCAAGCTGTGTTATGCTAGGTGACCATGAGTGTAACAAGGTTAGGTCATATGAAGCACATATTCTACCAAGTTGTGTTATGCTAGGTGGCTCATAGACTATACAGATCACAGGCTAGCAAGTTATGCTAGGTGACCGTATACTACCAATGTCTCATGGAGCATAAAAGTGAACAACACCTTAGAGAGCATAAGGATAAGCAACACCTCAGGGAGTGTAAAAATGAACAACGCCCCAGGGAGCGTAAAAATGTACAATGCCTCAGGGAGTGTATTGGTAACCATGCCTTGGGGAGCACTTGAAAAACACTACCGCAGGGGGCACATCAATAGGACAAAGCTCAAGAGGTGTGAATAAATAAGGGTGCATGTATGGATGCACATGTGAATAGGGAATAGATGCCCCCCTTAAAATGTTTGCATGTACAATATGCAAATGTTTTAAGGTAAAGAAGAGGGGAACACATAAGAGGAGGGGAAATCCTTTAGAAAGAATGCCTACCCCTTGAACAAGTTGTTCCCCTACCCCCAGAGTATGGGTGAGAACAAGCATGAAGAAGAGTATCATGTTTCTATTGAAAAGTGTATAAAATAATGTTTATTATGCAAAATGAAGAGGGAAAGTGCAAGCACGTGTCATGAAGGTGTTGAATTTTGTCACACAAGGCTCAACATTCACTAGTGGAATGGCCCAACGCTCGATGATATGCATAGAAAGGAAGTGTTGGTTTACTATTTTGTGGAAACTTTTTACGTGTTGGAGGAGGAAGAGTGATCAAGTGGTCCTTGAGTAGATGTGGCAAAATACACTCTTGTTGAGATAGAAGAGAAGAAGCAGGTGGAGTAGGAAGAAACCCTTTGTGTTGTGGAGAGATATTTGATTTCTGAAAAGAAGAAGCCATAGAGACATTAGACATTGGCAGAGAGGATGTAGACATAGGAGAAGATCTAAAACCTAAACCTACCTTAGAAAAGTGTGGTGTTGGTTTCAAAGGATCCTTAATTCCTTGTTCCATACACCCTATACCTTTTCCATTGTGTCCATTTTTAGAAAGAATTTTGAATCCAGGCCCATAACATGTCTCCATATAAGACAGAGGAGGAGAGGCCACATTACCAGCTTTGTCAAAATGAGAAGTGTGATCACATGTTGAAGAAGTTGTAGCAAAATTGATATGAGGAGGATTGATCCTTTTTTTAGAATTCAAGTCCTTCTTAAATGTGGGAATGTTAGGGTGAGAAAGGTCAACTTTATATTCACTAGGCCCATGAGGGGTGAAATCTAAAGAGCCCCAATTGTCACCAAGACATGCATTAGAAGAAGAACCTATACATCATCATGAATAGAAGGTGGTGTTTGAGAATTTATTGAAGTAGAAGAAGTTTGAGTGGTGAGCTTAGAAGAAGGAATAGATTGTGTGGATTAAACCAAAGCCACCTTTGAGATCTCGGATTTAGATTATGAAATTTTGTACTCTCCAATAAAGAAGGCTATAAAATCTAGTGAACCCCAATTGTCACTAAAATATACACTCAAATGTAAAGCACTATTTTGATCATCACTATTGTTAGCAGTAGAGAATAGCGAGTTAGCTTTTGTTGAAGAAGGAATCAAAGTATTGGGAGATCTAGAAACATGAGGTCGATATACAACTTATGTTTGTAAGAAACTTTCCGGATTCAAATCACCCTCAACTATATAGAGTGTGTTGTTATAAATGAACTTTAGTTTTTAATGAAGAGTAGATAGGAGTGCCCCCATGGAATGGATCCATGGTCTATCGAGAAGAATATTATATGAAAGAGAATCAGGCATGACGTGGATAAGCATAGGCAAGGTCACATGTCCAACCTCAATTGGTAGTGTGATTGTATGTAGTGACTGTATACTAACATTATGGAAGCCACGAATGGAAAGAGTATTAGGTTTAATAAGAGATGTATCTACATTGATTTTGTGCAAAAGGTCTATGCTACAAATATTAAGACCTGATCCATTATCAATTAGATTATGCTTGATTCCATTTCTAGTAATGATGACCAAAATCATAAGAGGATCATGTTGTTTTTGAATTTCAAGAGGAGGTAACTCATTTTGTTGAAAGATGATATCCAAACTCATCGCATGCATACAATCTAATAGGGCTACTACATCATTCGGTCTAATACAAGGTGGGACAATCACCTTTTGTAGAGCCTCCTGGAGCATCTTGTGGTATGTAGGTGAGGTTTGTATTAATTCCTAGAGTGAGTTCTTAGCCGGAGTAGCGTGAAGCAGTTTGACAAGATGGTATTCTATGTTAGCATATTGAGAAATATGAGGTGCTTAAGGAAGAAAAGATTGAGAGTGTGGAAGAGAAGTAGGAAATCAATACTTGTTTACTTTTCTTGTTGTTATAAGTGTTGTACATGTGAGAAACCACATGGTAACTAGGTTTCTGTGACACATTTTGAACAAATTGGTTGTTTTGAGTAAGTTATTTTGCAAAATTTAGAATGTAACCAGGAGGTCGAGGTGGGTTTAGAACACCTCGAATAGAGATCATAGGGTTAGAACGTAGATGGACAATAATTTTAGGTTTCACAGGTTTGTTTTGGGAACCAAAAACATAGATTATGTTGATTTGGTTTTTATAATCATCCTTAGTGATGTCGAAGGAGCTTGAACATGCAATCAAAGGAGGAAGAGAAGAGGTCTTCACATCCTTAGTAATATCCAAGGGACTTGAAGATGCAACTAGCCCCAATTTTGATCTTTGTCCTTATACAACTCAAACTTGGTCCATTTTGATCTCCTTTCCTTGTCCTTATATATTGTGTCTCTAGGTTTAAGTCTTTCTCCCCCTTTATCAACAAAATCCTCATTTCTCAAACTTAAGGTTTTGGGAGTTTTCCTTTCTAAATCTCCTTTGTTATCGGCATTTTTGTGTTTTCCCAAACTTAGTATTTCTTTTTGTCTCATCAGGAAAATCTTTAGTCGGTGAACCTTGTCGGAAAACCTTTAAGTTTGTGAAATTTATTGAGAAAATTTCAAGTTCGCAAACCTACTATTTTTTTGATAACCTTTCTTCAGGTTTTTTCTTGTCATTCTTTTGTCGAGTCTCCTTTATTGGCTTTTTCAGGCCCTCACAAACTTAGCCCATGTTATCCTTATCCGTCTCTAGTTCTTAAGTTCTTGTTTTTGCCGATAACTTGATAGCTAGTATTTGGTTCATGTTAATTCCTTTTTGTCGATAAATGGAAAGTCTTGTTCATCAGAGCCTTTTCTTGAAGGTTCATCAAAGGAAGATTTCACTGACAATTATAAACTTTTAAGCTCTTGCAAATCTTTTTATAGAATCGCTTGGTTCACAAACTCTTGAAATTGCCGATAAAGCGACAAACACATTAAATCAGAAGGAGATAAAGTTCACAAAATTAACTTTTTCGCAGATTATGTAAACATGAAGGCTTGAATTTTAGTTCATTGAAAGGAAGGTTCACCGATGGTTAAGTTTGGTGATAGTCATTTTTTCTGACAAAGCACCCCGTTTAAAAGGAATGGTTCGTGGAAAGCTAAGTGCCCTAATAAAGTGGTTTTGGCTTAATGAGTTGTAAAGGTATTTATTAAGGGAAGTATTTAATGAACCCTATTCACTTCATTTACCTTATAAAATAAACATTTCTTATGGTGTAATTCACATTTGTTGTTAAGAATGCTATTTGGAGTCCAGTCACAACCAATTTAACCTCTTCCTTCCCGTAAGTGTCCTGTTCGAGGTGAGTGCACTTCTTCTTCCTTTTTCTAGTGGGGGTGTACATTGCATTTTCTTTGTCATGTCCTGCTATTAGTCAAATCAATTTCATACATTCATTTAAATTAAAGATATGAATGAATATAGATTTAACAATAAAATATCTTATCATAAATTAATATAGATATAATATAAATAATTAAATAATATTATTATAATGACGATATTTATTATGATTACATTATAATAATCATAATATAATTTAGATATTATTATAATAATAATATAATATGTTTTTTAGTTTGGTATACCAAGGTTTTTAGCCTGGTCCAGGCCCAGAGAGACCCTTACGGGGGATCTCTTCGCATGGCTTTATCGCCGTCTGAGACCACAACTGGGGGGTCTCCATACCCAATGGGCATTATCACCTGGGCATTAACGCCCTTAGTTTAAATCTGCAAGCTCGTTGGCCCAGTGAAGGCCCACAGCCTGTGAGCATGCCAGCCCAACGGAGGATCTAGGAAGGATCCTGCGAGCACGGCAGCCCAACGAAGGCACAAAGCCTGCATGCTCATTAGCCCAGCGGGGATTTGAACCCGAGTGGTGATTACCGCAACCAAGTGAACTCACCACCATGTTGTGCCCTGAAGGGCAATACTAATATAATATAATTCATAACATATTATATATAAATAAATATAAATGGTAAATATTATTATAAATAATATTAAATATAATTATCAATAAAGACTAAATATTATTATAAACATATATGGTTAGCGATTATCATAGAATATCATATAAATATGAATAGGTGAAAGAGAGATATATTGCAATTAAAATATTCATTACCCTAGCATCCCCGAATATATTTTGTGATTTTTGAATTGTTGGCTCAAAGGGAACAAAGTTTGACAGTCAGTGAATTTTATTAATAAATCCTATGACAATACATGAGGCATAAGAGAAATTTGATGGGTCCCAAATCCCACTAAGAGTCTAGACTTATTTGAGATTATGTTTTAAATCTGAGGGTAAGCCAATACGTGGATCTTCTAATTACATTTGAAATTCATAAAAAGATAGTGGAAAGCGGGCCCCTCAAAGTGTTTCGAAGGGATATTACAATAAATATGAATAGAGGTAATCACTGGTCGAAGGAAGAGTCTAAAAGTAGCAAATATATTCTAGTGGATTCCAATTAACTAACAAGACATCTAATACATGTTAGATTAAGTCAGCAATTCATAATATGATTCGTAATATAAGGCGATCCTTATAAGGAGCACTGCTATCAAATAAAGACAAGGGAATCAAGTAGGAGATACCGCCACTAAATACAATTTATGAAAACTTATGTTTTACTCCAAACAATGATTATAAATGATGGGTGGCAATGATTGAATGAAGGGTCATCGATCTCCTTATAAAAGGGTCAGGGGTCTTCACTTGAAGGGCATGAATGGAAGACATCAGTAGATACATAGATATGAAGATGGAACAATAGTAAGTATAAGGTGAAATAAATACCATTTACTAGGAAGACAATGATGTTATATAGTTGGGATCAATCAGGCAAGCAGTGCAGGATCATTCAAGCACTTTCCTTTAAGAAAAGTTAGCGATCAAAGAAGAATTGATATCATAAGTATCATTCATGGAAAAATCATCCCATCAATTCCAGCGATCAAAAGGAAATTGATATCATAAAGTATAATCGAAGCGCATAAGTATCTCATCATTAGATCAGAAGGAAGATAAAAGGAGGGAGGAAGCAATTCAAAATCCATTCGAAGAGCAGCAAAGGCATTCAGACATCAGCAGGAGACAAATTGAGATATCATCATTGACCCCCCCTCTTAGAAGATCATTCAAGAAAAGTTAATAAAGACATATTTTCCTTCTATAGATCGGACTTCATAACAATCACTTGTGATATATATATATATATATATATATATATATATATATATATATATATATATATATATATATATATATATATATATATATATATATATATATATATATATATATATATATATATATATATATATATATATATATATATATATATATATATATAAGCGAGGATATCAAAGGTATGTTCTATTTCCAATCTGAATTTTATAAGTTAACTTAAGTAACAATGATGGATGCATAAGTAATGTTATTATTATGGCAATGTAACATAAGTAGATGGCTATGATCATGGTTTGTTTCTAATTAGTTCTTGTCTTAATTGGAGAAGTGAAAGTGATAAGTATTAAATAGAAATTATAGAGAGTTTGTGGAAAGAATATCATTAGTAAGAATAGATTGTACTCATAGAATGAGAATATGAATGGTATTATGAATATGATGCATGATCATTATTGAGAATGTGTATTTAATGAATGATTAGTATAAAGAATATCTTGAAGAGATGTGAAAGGCTAACATGTGATAGAAAATGTAATTCATACATATGGACTTAGCGATAGAGAAATGGACCTCCTTGTTAATCCATCACACCACATAAGTGAGTCTAAGGGTTAGGCAATTGGCCAAGGTATAATAAGGCTCGAGTTGATAAGACTCTAACCCTCCAAGGCAAGTGAAGAGTGCTTGTCCTAAAAGGGTGAAGACTACTCAAACGAGATAGGCCCTTATCTCAATTAGTGTAGAGTGCTAATATGAGGTAAGTGGAGATAGGCCCTTGTCTCAATTAGTGTAGAGTGCTAATTTGAGGCAAGTGGAGAAAGGCCTTGTTCCAATTGGTGTAGAGTGCCAATATGGGCAAGTGGAAATGGCCCTTGTTTCCAATTGGTATAGAGTTCCAATATGGGACAAGTGGATAGGCCTTTGACCCTAGTTGGTGAAGATTGCCATTCTAGATCAAAGGCAATGACAATGGACCTATGGCAAGATTGTTGCCAAGGAACCCTCTCTTGTTGGGTGAATGATTGGATTAACATGTTGGCCCAAGTATAGTCTCTTCCAGAAGGAAATTATGATCTTGTATAGTGAAATAGAGAAAGGAATAATGCATATAAGTTATGATTATAAGGTTTGATTTTATATAATTGTGATTTATATAATGAGATAAGAAGGATTGAATTCTAATGTACTCTTTTACAAGTTGAAATTGTTTGCAAGGTTGCAAATTTTTTGACTTGCTAGAAGGGGACATTACAAGTGGTATTAGAGCAGTCATCCTGCCATCCTGTGTATACTATGTGTGCCTTACATGTATTCAAGCGTATACCTTTTGATTTAAGTGTACTCAAGTGTATTCAAAGGTTTACTTTGTGACTTATGTGTATTCTTTGTAACATATGTTCATGTGAATACTTTGTGTGTAACGTGTATTCACGTGTATGCTTCGTACTCATGTGTATACTAGATGACCTTGGGATGGTGGACGGGTCCACTGTGTAGTATGGGATGCACTGAATCCCCTTCCCAATTGTCCGACAATATACTTCATTCAAGGGTACTTGTATTCAAGTGTGTACTCTGATTTGACTATATGTTCTATGACTTTGCAATCGTATTCAAGTGTATGACTTTGCAATTGTATTCAAGTGTATGTTCTATGAATTTGCAATCGTATTCAAGTGTATGACTTTGCAATTGTATTCATGTGTATTTTCTATGACTTTGCAATCATATTCAAGTGTATACTCTATGACTTGGCAATTGTATTCAAGTGTATGCTCTATGACTTTGCAATTGTATTCAAGTGTATGCTCTATGACTTTGTAATTGTATTCAAGTGCATATGACTTGGTATTTGAGTGCATACTTTATGATTGTATTTGATTGTATGACTCTATGCCTCGTAATTGTATTTGAGTGTATACTCTATGATTGTATTTGTATTTGAGTGTATGACTCTATGCCTTGTAATTGTATTTGAGTGTATACTCTATGATTGTACTTGTATTTGAGTGTATGATTATATGCCTTGTATTTGTATGTGTACTCTATGACTTATATTTGTATGACTTATGATTGCATACTCTATGACTTGTATTTGTATTTGTGTGTGTATATTCTATGACTTGTGATTATATTTATACTTGAGTGCATATGCTATGACTTGTAATTGCGTGTATTCTCTATGACTTTTAGTATTCAATTGTATACTTTGTGACTGAGTGTACCTGAGTGTATACTCCATGACTTGTGTGTTCAAATGTATACTACATGATTTATGTGTATACTTTCTATGCGTATACTTGTGTGTTACATGCATTAGGTATTGCATGCGTGCTTTGTGCTCTGTGTGTCAAGTGTATGCTATGAGTTTCACGTATTACATGTGTATACTTGTGTATTACATACTATGTTCATGATTCATGCTTTGTATGCTTTGTGTATCATGTATTAAGTGTATGCTTCACAGGTATACTTTGTGTATACTTCGTGTATCACGAACACTTCATGTATTAGCCATGTGTGTGCTTCAAGTCTAGTGTTTCTTAAACAAGTTACTTTATGTTTGTTTAAGGTTACTTATGTAAAGGCCAAGTCTCTAGAGCCCTATTTGTCAAAAACCTTTTGGGTTAAGAAACACTAACAAATAAACAGTCGTAACCGGTGAAGAGAAAAAGTATGACTCTATCAAACTTGAGAACATTTTTAGAACCCTGAGAGATGTTTCAAGTAAATAAGAAAACAAAGATTGAAAGTAAAAGTGGTGGAGATGAATATAATAAACAAGCAATATGAAATATAAGTAAACACAAGAAATTATTATCCAAGAAAAATTAGAAATGGAGCATGTGGATCTATAACAAACAATACGGATTTGATTACTAAAATCAAATTCAGATTCTACACTTGCTGATTTGTTTCATCTTCCATGTCTCACGTATACTCTCTCCAACATCATGGCTCCTTTCTCTTCTAATAATCTTATCTATCATTTATTGTCTCTACATTACCTTATCATTATTCATTGGGAACTTGAAATCTCCATACTCTCAAAATCTTCTTTAGCATTGAAAATATTTTCATTTATTTAAAACCACATCTTCATCTATGATACTTACATCGCATTGTTATTTGAAACATTAAACAAATGCTTACTTATACATTTGTATTTTATTAGACCTCTCAAGTATTCTTTGGTTACAAATTCTCTTTCATGGAATCACAATCATTTTCTCTTCACTAAAGTAGGTTCATCCCGAATCAAACCATGACTTTGTCTCAACACATTGAAGGTAAGCATTAAAATGTGAGGTAACTTGATGTGATTGCTTGAGGACAAACAATCTTGAGTGGGGAGGGCTGTCATGTCTCGCTATTAGTCAAATCGATTTCATACATTCATTTAAATTAAATATATGAATGAATATAGATTTAACAATAAAATATTATATCATAAATTAATATAGATATAATATAAATAATTAAATATTATTATTATAATGACGATATTTATTATGATTACATTACAATAATCATAATATAATTTAGATATTATTATTATTATAATATAATATAATTCATAACATATTATATATAAATAAATATAAATGGTAAATATTATTATAAATAATATTAAATATAATTATCAATAAAGACTAATTATTATTATAAACATATATGGTCAACGATTATCATAGAATAGTATATAAATATGAATAGGCAAAAGAGGTATATATTGCAATTAAAATATTCATTACCCCAACATCCCTGAATATATTTTGTGATTTTTGAATTGTTGGCTTAAAGGGAACAAAGTCTGACAGTCAGTGAATTTTATTAATAAATCCTATGACAATACATGAGACATAAGAGAAATTCGGTGGGTCCCAAATCCCACTAAGAGTCTAGACTTATTTGAGATTGTGTTTTAAATCTAAGGGTAAGCCAATATGTGGATCTTCTAGTTACATTTGAAATTCATAAAAAGATAGTGGAAAGCAGGCCCCTCAAAGTATTTGGAAGGGATATTACAATAAAATTGAATAGAGGTAATCACTAGTCAAAAGAAGAGTCTAAAAGCGGTGAATATATTCTAGTGGATTCCAATTAACTAACAAGACATCTAATACATGTTAGATTAAGTCAACAATTCATAATATGATTCGTAATATAAGGCGATCCTTATAAGGAGCGCTGCTATCAAATAAAGACAAGGGAATCGAGTAGGAGATACTGCCACTAAATATAATTTATGCAAACTTATGTTTTACTCCAAACAATGATTATAAATGAAGGGTGGCAACGATTGAATGAAGGGTCATCGATCTCCTTATAAAAGGGTCTGGGGTCTTCACTTGAAGGGAATGAATGGAAGATATCAGTAGATACATAGATAGGAAGATGGAACAACAGTAAGTATAAGGTGCAATAAATACCATTTCCTAGGAAGATAATGATGTTATACAGCTGGGATCAATCAGGCAAGCAGCACAGGATCATTCAAGCACTTTCCTTTAAGAAAAGCTAGCAATCAAAGAAGAATTGATATCATAAGTATCATTCAAGGAAAAATCATCACATCAATTCTAGCGATTAAAAGGAAACTGATATCATAAAGTATAATCGAAGGGAATAAGCATCTCCTCATTAGATCAGAAGGAAGATAAAAGGAGGGAGGAAGCAATTCAAAATCCATTCGAATAATAGCAAAGGCATTCGAACATCAGTAGGAGACAAATTGAGATATCATCATTGACCCCCCCTCTTAGAAGATCATTCAAGCAAAGTTAATAAAGACATATATTTTCCTTCTGCAGATTAGACTTCATAACAGTCACCTATGATATAAATTAAAGGTATGTTCTATTTCAATCTAAATATTATTAGTTAACTTAAGTAACAATGATGGATGCATAAGTAATGTTATTATTATGGCAATGTAACATAAGTAGAAGGCTATGATCATGCTTTGTTTCTAATTAGTTCTTGTCTTAATTGGAGAAGTGAAAGTCATAAGTATTAAATAGAAATTATAGAGAGTTTGTGGAAAGAATATCATTAGTAAGAATAGATTGTACTCATAGAATGAGAATATGAATGGTATTATGAATATGATGCATGATCATTATTGAGAATGTGTATTTAATGAATGATTAGTATAAATAATATCTTGAAGAGATGTGAAAGGCTAACATGTGATAGAAAATGTAATTCATACACATGGACTACCGGATTAAGAAATGGACCTCCTTGTTAATCCATCACACCACATAACTGAGTCTAAGGTTTAGGCAATTAGCCAAGATATAATAAGACTCAAGTTGATAAGACTCTAACCCTCCAAGGCAAGTGAAGAGTACTCCTAAAAGGGTGAAGAGTACTCAACTGAGATAGGCCCTTATCTCAATTAGTGTAGAGTGCTAATATGAGGTAAGTGGAGATAGACCCTTGTCTCAATTAGTGTAGAGTGCTAATTTGAGGCAAGTGGAGAAAGGCCCTTGTTCCAATTGGTGTAGAGTGCCAATATGGGCAAGTGGAAATGGCCCTTGTTTCCAATTGGTGTAGAGTGCCAATATGGAACAAGTGGATAGGCCTTTGACCCTAGTTGGTGAAGATTGCCATTCTAGATCAAAGGAAATAACAATGGACCTATGACAAGATTGTGCCCAAGGAACCCTCTCTTGTTGGGTGAATGATTGGATTAACATGTTGGCCCAAGTATAGTCTCTTCCAGAAGGAAATTATGATCTTGTATAGTGAAATAGAGAAAGGAATAATGCATATAAGTTATGATTATAAGGTTTGATTTTATATAATTGTGATTTATATAATGAGATAAGAAGGATTGAATTCTAATGTACTCTTTTACAAGTTGAAATTGTTTTCAAGGTTGCGAAAATTTTGACTTGCTAGAAGGGGACATTACATTCTTTTACCTTTCATGTCTTGTGAAACCCCATTTCTAACTATTAACCATAACCTTCTCTTGTTAAACCTAAAACCCTTGGTCTTCGTCATTGTCAATAGCCTCATGGACTGGTTACTCAGGTTTGTCAAAATGAAATATAAATATCAAGGGTTGGACATATCTTTTATAATTGAGAACAAGTTGTCAGGGGTTAAGGATACTGATTTAGGTCACATTGACCTTAAAGAGTTCTAGGTAAGAATGAACGCTAATCCAAGAACACCCATTTCCCAGAAAAACTCTAGATAACGGGCTAGCACATGCAGGTGGTTTTCCCCCAGTAGTTCAATGCACGAACTTAATCATGGCGTGCATCCATAACTACCATATTGAATCTCATGAGATCAGGACAACCAGTGGTAAAACAATCCTACGTATAGATGCAGATAACATCAATGACATATTGGGATTGCCAGTGAAACAAGAATATGTCAATATTTCATAGCAAATAGGTTGGAATTACTTCCTCGATGGTAGGGTAAAAGTTCAAACCTGTATCACACTTTTAGCCAAATAAATAGTTTCTATAGAAAGGGTTCCGCCCAGAAGGGTTCTGCTCGGAATTATTTCGCCTGGAACCATGTAGCACTTATGTGGCATTGCATGACATGAATAGTTCTGAGTGAAACAATTTTGCCTGAATTTTAAAAACATATAAAAGTTGATTTAAATTTTAAAAAATGTGTTTATTTACATTGAAGGTTTCGAGCGAGAAAATTTTGCCCGGAACCTTTTTGAGCGATACAATCTCGCTTGAAACTGTCTATGTGGCATCCCATGTGGCAACCAATCCCCATTTTACAATAAATTGAACAAAACTTCAAGTTCAACTGTAAATTTCTCCAACTAAAGGGCATTTTCATGAAAATTTAATAATAACCTTTGGTAGATGTCGAAGTCTAGATCTTAGAAATATATATTTTTATATTTTGATAAATTTTATTAGGATTATTTTAAAATTTATTGCAATTAGGTTATTATAATCAAACATGCAGTTGATCAGAAATTAAAAATAAATAGGCAAAACATATTCAAAAAAATTGAAAAATATATGGTTCACTAGAGGAGAGAATCCTCTCCAAAAGGGTATTTAAAAAAAATTATATATTGTAAAAAAGTTGACGTCCCATGGAAACTACTCTATTATGATTAAAATTGACTTTAAATTTAAAAAAAAAAATATTTATCAAATTTTTTTTTCCATGCACTAGATATTTGAGTTGGCTAATTAGGAAAAAAAATTAAAGAAAAAAAACTAATTTTTCTATATTTTTCTTGAGGTCCCATCAATGTCACTTTTTTGAAAAATATCAGCATTTAAAATTCATCAATTAAATTTATAAAAACAAATATCCACCTATTTTTTTTTTTTTTTTAAAATTATGAGCATAAACTACATTAAAAATTCTACATTTCATTAGTTTATGTCATTTTAAAATTCAGAACATACATATGACTTTTTTGATGTTTAAGTTGGAAAAATATATTTGTGTTGGCCATTCCCTTATAAAAGTGTGACACAGTTTTGAACTTTCACTCGACAAGAAAATGTGTAAGGACGCCATTGCTACTACATGGCTCAAGAAGGAGAAGAAGGGTGGGTCACAGCTACCAAAGAACTTAGTCAGAGCCCTGTTTAAGGATGATATTTCAGACATCATCACATTGTTACATAGAGTAGTGGGAAGTGAGGATTGCAATGAATTTGTTCAATGGATGTGCTAGTTTATCCTTGTCATTTGTACTGGGAAGTAGTATATAGACTAGTCTCAATTAATTAATGAACATTTACATGACCAATTGGTCAATTTGCGAACGAGAGGCAACAAATTTAGCATGTTCTTATCTGATCTACTTGCTAGCCACAACCCAACAAGTTTGGTCAAGGTTGAACATAGCCGGCCCCATGACTCAAGACACCCAAGTGTATGATTATTTTCCTCAATTACAAGAAGAGTAAGGTAATTAAGATTACAGGAGAGTCATCAATGCTTTCCTTATGCTAACGGTGAGAAGAATTTATGAAAACCCTGAGATCAAAATCTCCACAAAGGTAGCAAACTGGGTAATGCAGTTTGGGAGTTATTTATTCAATTTAATAAATTCACTTACCTTAGAATAGGTGGCCTTAAATTTCCTCCTCTGAAGCTACCCATATATGCTTCTGATTACCTTGTATTCTTGGAGGTATGCAGATAGGCATATCTTTCAAGCAAGAGATACTATGACTCCAAGAAGAAGGGATACCCCTTCCCTTTGAGGTTGACTCATTACACATGCACTAAACTAGAAAATGCTAAGACTATGGATAACCAAGTTTCACCTATCATCATTTGGCTCCAGAAGTTTCTTTGACAACAAGAATTTTGTGAAGAAAATTCTAAATTTCCCCATGTTAAAAAAACATCGGCCTCACTTGGAAGATTTTTGGGCTGACTATGTAGATGAGTATGAAGTGAGGAGAAGAGACTGGTCAAGGTTGACCCTAGACCAAATGAGGATCTACAAGCTTGGTTGGGATCTCCCAAACTTGGTGGATGATTATGATGACTTGATTGACCCTGCCTTCTCTATTGAAAATACTAAACTCCTTCCTGTGATAGATTCAAAGTAAGTGAAATGACAGATATTAAAGATAGGTCTTATTTTGTGATGAATAGAAGTAAAAAATGGTTAATATCCGAAGTGAGTGGTCATGGTGCAGGTTCTCCTTCTCACAAGGAGAAAATTATGGGGGAACAACATGTTTTTGCAAGCACTTTGAGCCAAAATACACCTGTCACTACCCACAACACAAGCTCATTATCTCTAGTCAGGGATGGGAATGATGGTGGGGAGGATCCCAAAAAGAATATAGAGTTGAAAGATCAATGTGAAGGGGAGAGTGAAGCCCCTAGGAGAAAATTGAAGACTAAAAGATGTTTGAATCCTCATGCCAATAGGCTGTCAGAGTAGTAGTTACTACATGATGAAGAAGACAAGGAGACGACACCCTCTCCAACTCAAGATACAACTCCTCCACCATTTGCACAAACTCCTCCTCATGTCTTTCAAGATGGCATATCTCAGACTCCCCCATCCCCTCAACAACAACAAGGGGTAGATAATACTACCAAAGCAGATAGTATACCACATGTTGCTATAGGTGATTGTTTAGTGCTGTCAACTCCTGCCTAGATGAAAACTGAAGTTGGCAACAAGAGGAGGTATTCTCAAATCATAGATAAAGAGTTTGATGCTATTGCAAGTCTCTTTAAGCTAGAGTCAACCACCAAGAAAGCCAGAAGGATGTTAAGGCTTATGGTTGACCTAGTCACCAAGCATCAATATGTAAAGATTGCAAAACCAATGGTGGACAAAGAGGAGAGGGAGGTGTCTATTGATGATTTTCATGTTAGTAAAGTGGATTTGGGACCCCCTTCTATTCAGGGGGATATTCATAATGCTATATTCTTTGTGGAAATTCTAGCTACTAGGTTGGAGGAAAAAGAAAAGGAAAATGAACTCTTGGAAGACCAAGTGAATATTTTGACCACCTATATCAAGTCTATTGTTGATACCACATCCCAACCCTTAGATGCTACTGTAGACACTCCCAAGGGTGTGAGTACAGAGGTTATTTATCAGATCAATAGGTACAAATTTCTAGGTAATGTAGTAGAAGAATGGGTGGAGAAGCTCATTGTGGATGGACTTTTCATTCATGATAATATTCTTCTATATACTAAGATATCCAACAAGCAAACTGAGATTTGGAATGATTGAAGATAATTAAGAAGGAGGAGACTATGCTAAATGTGGCAAGGAATGGATTGATGGAAATGGAGAAAATTGATTCCAGTGTCCTAGTCAAGAACAAATCAAAAATAAACCAGAGGAGAACGAATTAGTCAAATGGCTAAATTCGGTGGAATGGAAATTAACCATGATGAAACAGTGTTTGAATTATCTAAAGAATGTAGCTAAATGTAATAGATCTCACTTGCTGGATCTCAGGAGCACATGAGACTGAAACCAACCTACTGGATGTTGTTGTCAAACAAGCCTTCAAAGGCCTATTGGTTAAAGAGTTAAAGGTTAAAGAAGATTCAACTAGTAATCCCATGGAGAAGATAAACAATGTGGCTACCTATCTCATGAATTTCAAGAAGGATGTGGTGGAAATGCACAAGAAATATGAGGAAGCCAACAATATGTTATAGATGTGGAGGACTAAGAAGTGTCTCTCTAAAAGTTTCTTTAAGATTTTTCATGCTTTCTTAAGCTTATGTTAAGAATTATATTGTTATTCGAGACTATGTCTCATTATGTTGCAAGAAACTTTATTGTATTTCAATTGTTAACTTTGTGAGAAATAGTTAGACGGGAAAAGTTAGTTCCCACTCTTTTATTGTATAATGTATGAGTAAAAGAGAGTTGGGATCTTTTGGAGAAATTGTTTCGTGACTAGATCACTTGAGAAGAGTTGTTTACATGCTTTGAAATATTGTGTTTTAAAACATTGGGGTTTTTAATATACATACATTGGCTATGTAATACTTTTGGGGAAACAAAGTATTGTGTTGTGTTTCTATTCATTAATACACAAGAAACATGGCATTGAGTCAAATCATCTTATTGTTATGTTATTAATCCTTCTTATGTTGAGTTAGTAGCAAATTGGATAAAAGGAAAGTCTTGCATGGTGTATATGTATTTTTAGTGTTGAAAGCCCATTTATTTCATGTTTATATAGTTAGAATGCTTCCATTCTTGTGTCTGTGAAGTGTTGTGATAGTATTTTTGTAGTTAAGCGATTTAATATATAGGTTTCATTCCCATTCTTGTGTCTAGGTGAAACTGCGATCATCATTTTTATTTTGAAAACATTTTTTGTAGGTGTGTGGAGCATTTGCAGTCATCGTTTGTTTTCTTTTTATTATTAGAAAATCTCCTTTTTTGCTTTCAGGTTAAAAACATGCCCATAAAGTTAGTTTTATCTTACGGAGGGAGTTGCCCCTTCTCAAAATCTAGAGAGCGATTAAAAAACTTATGTGCAATTCATTCAACTGTTAGTGCATTTTTCATCATTATGTTGGATAGAATATATATGAGTTTGGTGACAAAATCTATTCACTAACAGGGAGGAATGAAAGAATCCTTCACATCCTTAGTGATATCCAAGGGATTTGAATATGCAACTAAGGGGGAAAGAAAAGAGGTCTTCACATCCTTAGAGATATCCAAGAGGCTTGAATATGCAACTAAGAGAGGAAGAACTAAGTTACGATCATATGCCTTGGATGGAACAACTCTTTGAGTGAAAGTGTATAGTGAGGTAAGAAAAGAAGAGAACATGTTTTGGTTTTTGTTTGACATGTCTAAATGTTTTATTTTGTAACCACATAAAAGAATATATGCAATAGAAGTCTCTAATCAGTTTGTTAGCTGATCAAACACAACAAAGAGAGTTGCATCAATTTAAAATAGGCTGGGTTTTCCAAAATGTAAGATTTTGGTAACCACAACAATAAAGATGTATAATTATTTTTCTTTCTAAACCAAATACTTGATATAAAAGAAGATATGCAACATAAATGTTTAATTATATTCATCAACTAATTAAACACAACTACATATCCTGAAAGGAAGATAGGTGTGTGGAAATCGCTTCTTACACTAATCTAATAAGGGAAGGGCTATGCAAATTCAATGCAATCTTTACAATTATAGCAACATGAAACATAGAATAGAGACATTTCAGCAATACACATAGAACCAGAAAGAAGGTAGAAGAAGAGAGATAAGATATAACGTGGGGAAAACCCTTATCAGGTGAAAAACCCCACACTCGAAAAAATGCACAATGTATTATCAAAACTAAATATGGTTTACAATACACTTGCAATGCAAGCTCTCAATAGTCTTTGACACTCGTGTCTAGAGTCAATTTGCAGCATAACAGTACCTGTCAATCACATAATGCAACTCCTCCTCAAAGCACCTGTTTATATAGAAAATACAAGGCAAAATAGCCTCTATCTTGGAATGGGCATCCAACTTGGCCTCATGGCCCAAAACCCATGCCTATGGACACTTGGTCAATATTGTAAATGTATCTGACACTTTTCCACACAACCCATCCCAAAGAGGTTGCCTATTTCCAAAATGGGCTATGACAGATGCTCTTACGACTCTTACGACTGTCATAGAATTTGTCATAGCTGTCATAACTTATAGCTGTAAGAGAATCTGTCATGCACAGGCTATAAATAGCATATTCTCTTACAACATGTCATAGTCCACCTTGGGGTGCCCAAAGATGCCTTTTTCAAAGATGCTTCTCGACACATGTCTTCACCTGTCTTACAAGCTTCTATTTTTGACTCTTACATGTCATAACTTCGTCATAGGAATCTGTCATGACCGTTATGGTCAACATTCCCTTACACAACATCTAAGATGCCAACACATGGAAAAATATTCCTACCACTAAGTGGGACACCTATCTCCTCATGTGAGGACAAAATTACATGTGGTCATATGCCATGTAGGATGACACATCATTGTGCCAACTCCCACAATATGACAACATAGGACTTGCATCCAAATTATACAATAGGCAATAAATAAATAAGTATAATGAAATAATACAAGGAATTACCAAGGTTGAGATACATTAATTCCCAACATATTCGAGCAAAGAAGGTTATGTGTAATACGTTCGGTTCACCAAAATGTAAGATAGAAAAGAGAGCCTAATCAATTATGCACTAACTAGATAAATCTTTTCTATCAAATATTAGAACACAATCCGACCAAGACTTGTGCACTTGGCTACAATCCTCATGGGAGATCCAAGCTGTCTGAGGCTTTGTTCTTTTGTTGTAATAATGGAGATTGATTTGAGGATAGCAAGATCTAGGGTTTTAAGTGATCAAATTGACAAGACAAACAACTTACAGGTGTTATAGACTAACTATGTAGGAATAGAGGGCAGATCAGGAAGGAGTAGAGTTGTTGGAGCCTACAACCGAAAACAAGAGTAGATTTGGGAGGACTAGGGCACTGGGTGCCCTGGTCTTAGGGTTTTGGCTCTAATGAAGTTTGTACACAATGATCCCTGACGCTTCCATCTTCTTGTTGTCTGTCAGGTGTCTGAAACTCCCAATGCGATCTGCACAGTACACAAAAGAGGGAAAATTTTTGTGTTGTATAGGGGCTTGCCTAAGTCAAACCCCATGTTTGTGTTCCCACCTCCACAAAAATAGTGATAAGAGTGTGTGCTCTTAGTGAGTAGAGGAAAAACATGTAATAAAGACTATAATAATGAAATAGAATGCAATCGAGTTACCATGAGCATGAAACCCTAGTTGAATGGTAGTTGAATGGATGTCACAATCCACAAGGAGTTGAAGGAGAAGGAAGAATCTTCCTCATAGACCTACAAGGGTTAGTACACAACAATAATTTGTAGAAATAAAGATCTTGTAGAAAGATAAAGAGCTTGTTAGAGAGAAAGAGAGAGAGAGAGAGAGCTTGTTCATAGAGAGATCATGTAATGTGAATGAGTGAGAGGGACTTGTTTATATATGAATCCCAATTATTTATTGAGGGACCAATTGAGTTGAGGTCGACAAGGTACATCACTTAAGTCATAAGGCTGACATTCAAATATAACTTTTTGGTGCCAAACTGGCAGGACCCAAGCACTAGGCTGTTACACATATGGTTCTTAGGGTTGTCATTGATGTCAATATTGTCACTAGGTTGTCATTGATGTCAACACTATAATGGTGGTGTGATAGTGTTCATGGTTGGATGCCATGTCCCATCCAACAAGAGAAGAAGAGCAAGAGAAGAAGATACAGTGAAAAGAAGAAGATACAGTTCATTGTTGGATGTCATGTCCCATCTAGCAAGAAAAGAGAGAAGATATAGTTGATATTAAGATGGGAATTAGATGTACAATTATGATCAAATGTGTTGCTGATGCTACTGAGGCATGTAGTATGTATGATCAAAGTTCCATGATTTTTGCATTACTAGAAGAGTGTTTTGTTGTTGACTAATTGAAGACAATGTCACTTCTATGAAGATATTCTGTACAAGAAAATGGAATGCTCCACACTCCTCCACATTTGTAGATATGGCCATACGGTTTTGGAATTATGTTTAGGATTCAGTGAAGGTGATAATTCCAATTTTTTAGATCATTTATCCTTCTGCTGTGAAAGTTATACATGATAGAGTACTGACATGTGTTCTGGTAGAGTTAGCTAGTGATGAAGGCCTGTTGGGATGCTACACATTCCTCTGAAAATTAATGATTTCCTTTGTAGTTTTAAGGACATGTTTATGGATGTGTATTACATGCTTCCTTGTAGTTTCAAGGTTCTTGGTGGTTGGCAACTTAGTTTTTCAAATGATAGCATGTTGCAGTGTGTTCTGGATGATATTGTTCTCAAAGTTAATGATTGAAGTTGTACAACACAATTATCTCATGTGCGGTGGTAAAAGAGTGTTTGGGGATGTTTTATGAGTTATGTGGACTCATCTGGAAAAGTTTCATGAAGATCTTTATTGTTTCCAATACCGCACAAGGTTTTCAAATTGATGTGGCCATTATAGTTCAAGTCTTCATTTGTTTTCCTTAAAGCTATCCTATTTTCAAATGAGTGGAGTGTACGGATCTAATTCCTTGGTGTTTGAAGCTATGAAGAATGTTTTAGACTTGCTTAAGTAGGTGTCGATGTCTGCAAGGCTTGGATCTTCTTCTGGTGTAACGTGTGGTTTGACTTAGGACCTATCTTCTACATGCTTCATATTGTGTGCTGTTTGGCTGAAGTTTGTAAATGTATTTTTCATGTTATATTTGGCCAAAGTTTGTAAATGTATTTTTCATGTTATATCTAGCCAACAAGCAATGTAATCAATGTAATATCATGTATAAATAGTGAATCAAATTTAATGAAGTTAGGTGTGATTGCAATGTGATTGAAAAGGCTCGCAAGTAGATAAAAGGTAGAATGAATGCATTGTTGGTGAGCGACTGAAGGAGAAAGAGCAGAAGTTGTTGATGTTGTCCTGATTCATCTTGAAGACATATTTGTGACAATGATCAAGTATAGAGTGTGCCTAACTAATCAAGTATACTATAATCTTTTGTAAGTGTGTTCTCATTTCAGGGAGTAGTAGCTTCCTTGGGAGTGAACCTAAACCAAAGTCTTCACGGAGTAGAAGCTTCCTTGGGAGTGACCCTAAATCAAAGTACTTCAGGGAGTAGAAGCTTCCTTGGGTTGTAACCCTAAGACAAAGTTGTTATTTGAGCTTCATATATTGTGAATTAATCCTCACCATGGTTTTTCCCTTCTAGGGTTTTCTATGTATATCTAGTTTTATGTGTTGATGTGCATTATGTTAATCTTTCATGTTCATGTTAATGCTGTGATGCTTAAGTTTTAAATATGCTCTGGATAAGTTGAAGTTGTTAAAATTGAAGATTGTTTAGATACTGATTCACCCCTCCTCTTAGGATCTTACTGTGTCCAACAATTGGTATCAGAGCTAAGTTCCTCTGAGGGAAGATTACCTACTTGAGGAAGGTCTAGGATGGCACAAAATGGATCCTACAAGATTCCTAGGTTTGATGGAACAAATTATGCATTTTGGAAGCTAAGGATGGAAGCTTATATTAATTCTTTAGGGTGTGGTGTTTGGGACTCTGTCAAGTCTAGTTACACAGTTCCTACTGCTATTCCTACAGATGTAGATGAAGTCAAGTTGTATGATAACAATGCTAAGGAAAAGTTTTCTCTTATGAGTGAATTTGTTGATTTAGAACTTTCAAAGGTAATGAGTTGCAGTTTTGCTCAAGAAGTTTGGGATAAACTTAAAACCATTTATGAAGGAGATAAGAAAGTAAAGCAAGCCAAGATGCAGATCTTCAAGAGCAAGTTTGAGAACCTAAAAATGTCAAAGAATGAAGACATTTTTGGATACATGCTTCGGGTGAATGAAGTGGTCAATGGCATTAAGGGTCTTGGTGGAGAAGTGAAAGAAGATGAGGTTGTGAAAAAGGTTCAGAGCTCTCTTCCCAAATCTTATAGTCATAAGGTATCTGCCATTGAGGAGAATGCAGACTTGGATACTTACACTATAGACAAATTATTTGGTTACCTTACTACCTTTGAAATGAGAGAGTTTGGTAGTGATGCTCCAAAGAAAGAAGCTTCTTTCAAAACCAGTATGAAGACAAAAGAAGAAGTTGCTGATGAAGATGAAAGATTTGATGAAGTTGAAGCAAATTTTGGGAGAAGAATGAAGAAAGGCACTGCCAAATACAAAGGTAAGTTACCCTTCAAATGTTTCAATTGTGGAAAGGTTGGTCATTTTGCTTCTAAATGTCCTTTTAGAGAATCAATGGGTAGTAACAGAAGAAACAAGTTCAAGAGAAGTTTGTATTCCATAGAAAGAAATTATTCTTCAGAAGATGAGGATCATGATGATTCAAATGATGAAACAATTGTCATGGCCCTGAGTGTTGGTAACAAAAAGGATGGTGCTAGAACATGTGAGAAGACTAATACCTTACAAACAAATCAAGCAATGAAAGATCAATGGTTGTATTGACTACCTTTCATGCAAGAGAAGAATCCAACGCTTGGGTAATTGATAGTGGATGGTCAAATCATATGATTGGTGACAAGAATTTATCATCCTTGAGAAGTGGGATGGTGGTGCTTTCCACTTTGGTGGTGATGAGTCAGCACAGATATGTGGAAAAGGTGCTATAACTATTGATGGGAAGAATAGGACTAAGGATGTCCTCTATGTCAAAGGGATAAAACATAGTCTTCTTAGTGTTAGTCAGATGTGTAGCAAAGGGTATAATCTCACATTTCATGCCAAAGGTTGTGAGATCAGGAAGGCAGGATCCGAAAAATTAGTGGCAGAAGGTATCAAGACATATGGTGATATCTATCACCTGAAGGAGGTAAATGGAAGAACATGTTTGTTGGCTTGGTCCAGTGAATGTTAGATATGGCATTTAAGAGAATGGGACACAACAATTTTGATAATATGATAGAGACCAATTCTACTCGTGCAGTGAGAGATATGCCTAAGATGATCAAGCCTACAAATGCAGTATGCAGGGAATGTCAAATGGGAAAGCAAACAAAGTCAAACTTCAAAAGCATGGAGTATTCTTCTTCTAAACCATTGGAGCTAATTCACAATGATCTATGTGGCCCTACAAGAGTAAAGAGTCAACAAGGTGAAAAGTATTTCATGTTGCTTATTGACGATTATTCTAGAATGACTTGGGTTACTTTGTTAAGAGAAAAATTAGATGCCCTTGATAAATTTAAAGTGTTCAAAGCTATGGTTGAGAATGAAGTACATGTCAAGATTAAATGTTTGATGTCTGATAGAGGAGGTGAGTTTAATTCAAATGAATTTGAAAAGTTTTGTGAAGATACTGGTATTAGGAGACATCTGTCAGATCCTAAGACCCCTCAGCAAAATGGGGTAGTTGAAAGAAAGAATAGGACTATGCAAGAGATGTCTAGGGCAATGTTGAAAGATGCAAATCTACCTAATATGTACTGGAAAGATGTAGTTCATACTGCTATCTATCTAATTAATAGAGTGCAACTGAGGGTCAACAACACTAAGACCCCTTATGAGCTATGGTATGGAAGACCTCCCACAATCAAATACTTCAGGATCTTTGGCAGCAAATGCTATATGGGTGCTACCACAATAATGGGTTACACTTTCTGGGAGGACCCGATTTTTGCTGAAATCACATATTTTTAGAAAATATAATGATTTAAGCCTTGAAAGGTTCCATTTAAAGGATTTTAATTGAAGAGGGTTTGATCAAACCTCCTTAGATTCAAACCCCCTTGGATAGAACCCCACTAGTTTTAAACCATACCTATAATGGAGTCTCCTCTACACCTATCAAAATGCTGAGAAAAAACCACTTTTGATTTACCTTTTGGGGGATTAAATGAATTCATTTAAAATTTATGTTTTTTTAAGTATGTAGTCCTTATTATAAGCTTCCCAAAAAGTATAATTTTAAGTATATTTAATTTAATTATTATATTTATTTTTTATTTCTTATGAATGTAGGTTTTTCACCAAACATCAAGTTCTCTGTTCTACACACATGGAAAATTAGTAAATTAGTGAGAAAAAATTCTAAAAAATATCTATGCCCTAGGTATTGATGTCCTTGTTTTAGCAAAAAAAAATTGAATTTCAATACATATAGAAAAAGTTATGTTTTACGGAATACACCTATGTCTAAATTATAATTGGTTTGACTTCAAAACTTAATTAAAAAAAATATTCAACAAAACATTATGAATCCAAATGCATGCCCTATATATCGGTGTTACCAATCTAAATTCAAAAGAATCAGAATTTTATCCTTTGTAGAAAAAAAGTTATGTGCTACAGAATACACATCACTTTAAAAAATGTTGTTTACTATTAGAAACTAGTTATCAAAGGAGACACAAAACATTTTACAATTTAACTCCAATTTTTTTTTTAAATATATTTACAATCTACAAACAAAATCTCACAAATCACTAGTTCGCATCATCTTCAAATTCCTAACGGTTTAGCGGCTATAAGTGTCAAAAAGTGAAGATTTAGTTCAAAATGTTGATTTCAATGTCAAGTTTCGCCAAAAAGTGTAACCCATTATTGTGGGATGACCCATATCAGAAGAGATGAAGAAGACCTAGGAAAGTTTGATTCATGAAGTGATGAAGGAATCTTTTTTGGCTACTCAACCAGAAGCAAGGCTTATAGATGATACAACAAAAGGTTGGGAAAGATGATTGAAAGAACAAATGCCAAGGTAGATGAAGACCTATATCAAATCTCACATGAATCAGATGACTTTGAATCTGATATCTTTCCATGCATTGTAGATGAAGAAGAAGAAGTGAAAGAAGAAAAGGAACAAGAACCAGAGAAGATGCCTAAGACTCCAGCAAAGTATGTTCAAAAGAATCACTCAGCAGATCAGATCATTGGAGATATGGATGAAGGTGTATAGACAAGAAGTAGACTTGCTAAGACACATAAGCAAGTAAACTTTTGTTTGTTATCAAGAGTGGAACCCGAAAACTTTGATGAAGCCAACAAGGATGATGGATGGATAAAATCCATGGAAGAAGAATTGGATCCGATTGAGAAGAATTAGACATGGGAATTGGTTCCTAGACCAACAAACAAGAATGTTATAGGAACAAAATGGGTGGAACAAACTGAATGAAGAAGGTGAAGTCGTAAGGAACAAGGCAAGACTGGTATACAAAGTATACACACAAGTAGAAGGTATTGATTTTGAGGAGACTTTTGCTTCAGTAGCAAGGATGGAGGCAATTAGAATGTTCCTTGCTCTTGCTGCTCATAAGAAATTGAAGGTATATCAAGTGGATGTTAAGTCAACATTTCTAAATGGTGACCTAGAGGAAGAGGTTTACATTGAACAACCAGATGGTTTCCAGATATTAGAAGATCTAGATATGGTGTGCAGACTCAAGAAGGATCTGTATGGCCTTAAGCTAGCACCTAGAGCCTGGTATGCTAGATTGGACAAGTACTTACTTCAGCAGGGCTTCAAGAAAGGTACTACAAATAGCAATCTTTACATCAAGGAAGAAGGAGACATGATATTGATAGTTGTAGTATATGTTGATGACATCATCTTTAGTGGAGATGATGATATTTGCAAGAGGTTTGTAGAGGATATGGACAAAGAGTTTGAGATGTCTATGATTGGTGAAATGTCTTTCTTCCTTAGACTTCAAACTTCTCAGCTAAATGGTGGTATCTTTATTTCTCAATCTAAGTATGTCAAATAGTTGTTGAAGAAGTTTGGTATGGAGGATTCAAAACTAGTGAGTACTCCCATGGTCACTGGATGTCACTTGAGCAAAGATGATGAGTCTCGAGAGGTGGATCAGACTGTCTATAGGTCTATGATTGGAGTACTGCTGTATTTGACTACTTCTAGATATGATATTATGCATGCAGTATGTGTGGTTCCTAGATATCAAGCCAATCTAAAGAAAACACATGAGAAGGTAGTGAAAAGGATATTTAGATACTTGAAAGGAATTTTGAACTATGGTCTATGGTATTTAAGAGGTAATGACTTTGATTTAAGTGCTTACACTGATGTTGACTGGGCTGGTTGTGTTGATGATAGAAGAAGTAAAAGTGGTGGTGTTTTCTTTCTAGGAAGCAGATTGGTTTCATGGTAGAGCAAGAAGCAAGATTCAATGTCCCTATCTACTACAGAGGCAGAGTACATTGTAGAGGCATCCTGCTGTACACAAGTGTTGTGGATGAAACAAACCCTAAAGGACATCAAGGTATTGTATGATGAGCCTATTCCTAACTTATGTGACAATACAAGTGCTATCAATATTTCAAAGAATCCAATGATGTATTCTAGAACCAACCATATAGAAATCAGGTATCACGTTTTGAGAGAGAAGGTTGCAGATAAGGAAGTGAAGTTGGAATATGTTCCAACAAAGGATCAAATAGCAAATATTTTCACAAAGGCTCTAGCAAAGGATACTTTTGAGGATATCTAGTAGAGGTTAGGGGTAACTACCCCTCCTCCTCCTTTCTAGATGCATAATGATGCATCTGTCTAGTTCATGTTATATCTTGTTCCTGGACTGATGGTGGCTACCTCTCAAGGGGAGTAGGTAGTGATTGCTGATGTTAGGGGGAGCTTGTTTGCTGCAAGAAGAAGTCACAGCCTAAGAAAGAATGTCCAGGTATGTGGTCTCTAATTGAGGTAGTGTTTACCCTTTGTCCTTGATGTCAAAGGGCGAGAGATGTAGAGATGTGTTGCCATCAATGCCAAAGGGGGAGACTGTTACATATATGGTTCTTAGGGTTGTCATTGATGTCAACATTATCACTAGGTTGTCATTGATGTCAACACTATCATGGCGGTGTGATGGTGTTCATGGTTGGATGTCATGTCCCATACAGAAAGAGAAGAAGAGCAAGAGAAGAAGATACATTGAAAAGAAGATACAGTTCATTGTTGGATGTCATGTCCCATCCAACAAGAAAGGAGAGAAGATATAGTTCATATTAAGATGGGAATTAGAAGTACAAAGATGATCAAATGTGTTGCTGATGCTACTGATGACATGTAGTATGTATGATCAAAGTTCCATGATGATTGCATTATTGGAAGAGTTTTTTTTCGTTGATTGATTGAAGACAGTGTCACTTCTATGAAGATGTTCTGTACAGGACAATGGAATGCTCCACATTCCTCTGCATTTGCATATATGACCACGTAGTTTTGGAATTGTGTTCAAGTTGTAATGAAGGTGATAATTCCAAGTTTTCAGATCATTTGTCCTTCCGATGTGAAAGTTATGCATGATAGAGTACTGACACGTGTTCTGACAGAGTAATCTACTGATGAAGGCCTGTTGGAATGCTCCGTATTCCTCCGCAGATGAATGATTTACTTTGTGGTTTTAAGGACATGTTTATGGATGTGTATTACATGCTTCCATGTAGTTTCAAGGTTCTTGGTGGTCCGTAGTTTAGTTTTTCAAATGACAACATGTTGCAATGTGTTCCAGATGATAGATTGCTCTTATAGTTAATGATTGAAGCTGTGTGGCACAATTATCTGATGTGCGACCTCATAAAGGAGTGTTTGGGGATGTTTTATGAGTCATGTGGACTCATCTAGAAAAGTTTCATGAAGATCTTTATTGTTTCCAGTACCCCACAAGGTTTTCAAGTTGATGTGGCTATTGTACTTCAAGTCTTCATGTGTTTTCCTTAAGGTTGTCCTATTTTCAAATGAGCGGAGTGTGTGGATGTAATTCCTTGGTGTTTGAAGCTATGAAGAATTCTTTGGACCTGGTTAAGAAAGTGTTGATGTTTGCAAGTCTTGGATCTTTTGCTGGTGTAACGTGTGGTTTCACTTAGGACCTATCTTCTACATGTTTCATATTGTGTGTTGTCTGGCTGACTTGTAAATGTATTTTTCATGTTGTATCTAGCCAAAAAAAAATGTAATCAATGTAATATCATGTATAAATAGTAAATCAATTGAATGAAGTTGGGTGTGATTGCAATGTGATTGAAAAGGCTTGCAAGTAGATAAAAGGCAGGATGAATGCATTGTTGGTGAGTGACTGAAGGAGAAAAAACATAAGTTGTTGATGCTATCCTAATTTATCTTGAAGACATATTTGTGACAATGATCAAGTATAGAGTGTGCCTAATTGATCAGATCTTTAGAAGAAAGTGTGAAGAGGCAGAAGTGCAATCATCAAAAGTGTGAGTTTCAATGTCAGTTTTTAGACAGTAGAAAGATTGTCATACTATAATATTTTGTAAGTGTGTTCTCATTTTTGGGAGTAGTATCTTCCTTGGGAGTGACCCTAAAACAAAGTCTTTAGGGAGTAGAATCTTCCTTGGGAGTGACCCTAAATCAAAGTACTTTAGGGAGTAGAAGCTTCCTTGGGTTGTAGCCTTAAAACAAAATTATTGTTTGAGCTTCATATATTGTGAGTTAATCCTCACCGTGGTTTTTCCCTTCTAAGGTTTTCCACGTATATCTAGTGTTATGTGTTGATGTGCATTCTGTCAATCTTTTATGTTCATGTTAATGATGTGATGCTTAAGTTTTAAATCTACTCCGGATAAGTTGAAGTTGTTAAAATTGAAGATTGTTTAGATATTAATTCACCCCCCCTCTCAGTATCTTGGTGTGTCCAACATAGGTGCCCTAGTCCTAGTGATTTGGGCTTTTCAAATGTCAGATGTTAGAGGATTAAGCCTTCTTTCTCAAAAAATTAGTGGAAATTACATATTATAAACAAAGATGAACATACAAGCTAAAACAGGTGTCAAACCTAGTGTGAAACTATAAAGGTATCAATTTTCTACACTACAACATTTGTAAAGGAAAGAAATTTATTTCCATGTGAGCTCATAGATTTCAAAAGATGATATTAAATATTAAATTCTCATGACAACATTATCTCAAATCAAAAGAGGCTAGCTCACATGACCATTAAATCAAAGGTAAAAACTAAAGAATTTCATGAGATCTCATAAGTAAATAAACATCAAATGATTTATTAAAGGCAAGGATGTTAAAGTGAAGTTATTGTTAATATTTCCTTGTGAGCTTAAAACAAATGGTGAAACCAAATCATTTTATAAAGAAGAGCTATATTAATGGGTAAATAAAGAGGTAAGAGCCAACATGTTTAAAATAAATGAGTAGCTCACTTAAATACATGTTTAAACTAAAATAAAAAAGAGCTCTCATGTTATCATTTGTGCCCTATAGTAAAAAGAAAGTTCATAGAATAAAATAAAGGTAAGTGGGAAAAATAAGAGAAGTAACACTTGGAACAATGAGAAGGGGTTTGAAGTAGTGAATGGGAATAGAGGAGAGAAATTTAAGTATCTATTTCTCCACTCAAGTAGTTAATCATGGTTAATAGTGGAGAGAATCCAATAGTAATGAGTAGTTAATCATGGTTAATAGTGGAGAGAATCCAATAGTAATGAGTAGTTATGCAATCTTATAGAATGGTAGCACATTTTGGCTGAAATTTTTCAAATCTTTTCATGCAACATTTGTTGGTGATGATCATTTATTTTGGTTCTCTCCTCTTATTTTATATATATTGTAACATGTTCTTTGAAGAGGTGCAGAGGTGTTATAGATTTTATAAACATGTGCTGCTCAAGCCCCATCTATATTTACCTTTTTTTGTTTTATTTTGCAAGCTCTAGAGATTATAATGCAAATGCCCATGATTATTTTGAGATTTTCAAACTATTATGTTCTCAACACTTTTCATTTTTAGTTATCCATCATGTTTCTAGTTATATTCTAGTATTTCATGAATATGTAACTGTATTAAATCAAGTGATCGATATAACGAAGTTGTGATCTTTTTTCCCCTCTTCTTATTACTCATGAAGCTAGCCTTTTGCTACAATGAAAGATGCTTATGTTATATTTTTATTCATTATTGATGTGAAAATGCTAGGAGAGGAATGCAAACATTTATCTATTGAATAGATATAGGTTGTTCACTTATATTACTCTTCATTTCTGCATTTTGTTTTAGCAATTTTCTTCCCATTTTCCTCTACAAGTGAAATTGCAACAAGCTAAATGAAAATTATATGAGGAGATGACCTATTAATTTTGTAGGTTGTCCTATGAGATAGAAAACACAATCACATGTGTTAGGAACATACCATACATGCACCTCGAATATCATAAAATTTTCTAAACATTGGCTTGATATAAGTGCAAACAAACTACACCAATAAATAAAAAATAAGACAAAACCATTTCCCTCATTAACACTTCAAGGAGAATATCATAGTAATCAAATTTATAATTTTTTAGCAACATTCTAACATGAAAATAGCACTTAGAAAAGAAGAACAATGAGAGAGGAAGAAGAATGCAGACAACCACAACAAGAGAAGTGACACAAATATACCTTGGAAAAACCCTTTTGGTAAAAATCTAGCCTCCAAAGCACACACATCCGATGTATTATTTAGAAACATCAATGTTTATAATACATTCATAGGATATCCAAGTGAGATTTAATGAGATCAACACTCCTACTCCTTTGGTGGAAAATGGGTACCATAACCCTACAAAGTACCTTCAATACATCCTCTATCCCATGCCTCCAATATATAGAATTGAAGAGGCCTAGAAAACTACCAAAAAATAATACCATGGGCCCAAAAAAGGTCCCAAAATACCATGATATGAATTTTCATGAGCCTCACATGTATGGAGCCATCCCAAAATAGAAACTAACTCTTATACAAGCATCTTTCAATTTCATTATACAAGTTGGCATTTGTAACTCCCAAGAACTCCCCCATGAAGCACTAATTACATCACATGCCCACTAATAATAGAAGATTCTCTTACAAGTCCACTATGTAAGCTCCTATTCAAAGCCTCATTACAAACAATATTTTTAAGTCATTAGAGAATAATAAAATAATTTCGTATATCCCCACCCTTAAATGTGTGTCCCATTTTCCTGTTCCATGACTTTTGAAGACATGTACAATATTTACCTATCTAGTGATAATTAAATTACATAGACACTTAGGATATACAAGGTGAGTAAAACACCTAATCCTACCATTATTCCACTTGCTATTCACATCGTAAAAGCATAAGTGACTCCAACAAAATGAACTAACCGCCAAGGGTATAAGCATGTTGCACTAACTGACTCCTATGTGCTCACAAGCTCATTAAGGAAACTTGCAACATCAACCAAGCGACCACCATCTTGATTATAACACTCTCATCATCCATCTTACCCAAGCATAAAAGATAATAAAATGAAGCCAAGAACACACTTTGAATGTGACATAGAAACCACTATATCATGACTCAATCTAAACACATACACTTAAGTTCATCTCCTCTAGAACATGATTGAGTATCTACTAAATATTCAACTCAACAATTGGAATAGCAACCACAACTAGTTGCTAACACATCCAACTAACTATACCTCAAAATAAGTGTAAACACATCATAGGTAGACCTTTTAATGTCAACATATGCAATCCAATCCATAATCATGTCACTGTATATTCATTATCCTATACAAAGTCTGTCAGCATCAACAACAAACACATAGAGATCTTTTGTATCGTAGTCTAATGACACATATACCTCCCTAAGACTTCCATTGCATGGGTATTGTCTAGTTTGAAACCAACCCAAGGATCCAAAAGTCCACCAACAATGCTCACATAAAGGATGTGGGTGATATCCTCCATATTTCCAAGTCTGAAAGAACACACATTGATATGCAAGCCTAGAAAAAATTGCTACAAAAGATATCTTGCAAACTAAATCATGTCCTTCCCCAACACCATCTAGTGTTATAGTTGCGACAAGTATGATGACTACTCCCAAAAACCCAACAGAAAATCCATCTCAACATCCCAAGGTCAAACACAATGTAATAATAAGAAATTGAAAGGATGTAAAGCTCCTCCACTGATGGAAGATTAAATAACCATCCCCACAACATGGGAATATGTTCAAGGCCACTAAAATTATCGTGTACTCCTCAAACTAGTCTTTGGAACTGATAAACATAACTACAAAAGAAGTTACCTACATATATTCCCTCCAACTCATAGGCATTATAATAACTAAAAAAGGCAACATTGCATTGTTCTATTGTCAAACCCATATGTTAGCTTTTGCTTCCTTAGCTATAAAACATCACCTATAAAGAGTATCTCCAAGATAAATCAATAGTTGTCTTCATCTTGTTAGACTTCCACATAAAGGACACTTCAATCTCAATCAAAATAATATCATAATCAATGCAAATTGTATTCAATATTGAACAAGAAACCATGTTAGGTATAATCATCTTTTCAATTTTAAAACATTATATTAATTTTTTTGTAATAATTTACTAACTATACATGTTTTCTTGCAAGATTCTTCCTTCTAACATTGGATCAAAAAATTACATATTATAAACCTTCCTAATACTACACACTTTTTGTATCACATAGCTTTTATAAAAAAATAATATTGCTCTTCCAATGCATTTTGTCACAATACAATAATATTTGGATTACCACATTCTCTTAAATTTTACTAAATTCTTCTTTATATTTCTACATCCTATTGTCATATCAATATCTATATCTATTAAATTACATTCTCTTCTAATGGTTTACAAATATTAAAATGTATTACTTATTCTCTAGCTACATTATTTCTCCAACATTTTATTCTAGGTTTAAGAAACTACAAACTAATTATGCATCAATAATTGTCTTTATCTAAAATTATATTCTCCTAATAACTCCACCCATATCACTATTTCTTAAAAAAAGGCTTGCACAACCAAACTAAACCTATACTCACAACCAAATAAAAATATACTAACCAAATCACTAGCAAGATCTAGAAGCAATGCATCTCTTCTTTATCTAAGGAACTAATAAAGCATTCATATAAAAAGAGCAAATGTGAGACCAATAATCACTATACTATAGCAAGAAAATTGTAACAAATCCTTGAGAAATTATTGTCCCTCATTTAGGTTGTGACAAGAGACACATGAGCCTAATCATCAATTATTATAAAAGGGCCAATAAAAAAAATAATGAATCCAATTTAAGAGATTGCCTAATATTAAGGATCATGAAATCAATCTAGGAGATTGCCTAATACTGAGGATCATGAAATCAATCTAGGAGATTACCTAGTACCAGGATTGTATTTCATGATCCTTTGGATATTTCATCATTTAAAATAAAAAGAAATTAATAATAAAACTTTACCCTTAAGACTTATGATACAAATACAAATTAAAAAAAAATTATTTATAATAAATATACAATTTAATGGAATGTTTAACCAGATACATACTTTACAATTAAAGATGTAACTATAATAATAAGATATAATTAAAAATTTTCTCAAGAACTATAATTAAATAATTATTAAATTTATGTTAACTTTTTACACCAAAAGTTCAAATCATGCTTTGTAATCAATCTTTTGTTTTTATTATAATAATAAAATATAAAATATAATTAAAAATGTTGGTACAAATAAATTACTCGTAATTTTTCCAAAAAACTCTCTCTCAATCTGCAACAATCTCAATAAACAACGAGAAATGATATTATACACTGAAGTTGATGAAACATTTCCATCACCTTTTTATTCCAAGTGCAAGCTAAATAAAAAATAGTTATGATGAAAGCATTGTGTTTGTCATTGAGAAATATGTTTAATTATTATTATTTTTTATATGTTTTAATTATTACTTATAAAATATTTTTCCTCCCATAGTGGATAAGTCAATTTTAGATAACCACGTAAATAAGCACACGTTGGGAAACCCTTCAAATCTTTAGTGATGCATTTCAAATCTTTGCTTTATTATAACCTTTAATTTTTAGCATGAAAAAGATATTTGATCTATTTTTTAATTAGATTCAACGTCAAAGTAGGATTATTTTTTAAAAGTGAGCCTCTTAATCAAATATATTTGAGGATTTAATTATATAAAATAAAATGCTAAATAGATTATAGATATGGTGCATAATATAAATACCCAACCTAATCTATCTAGTGTCATATGAAAGGGATATGATAAAATTGATAGATTACTTTAACAAATGTGATAAATCATTTGGTAAAGTAAATGTCCAACACCATCAAATTTTATTTTTCTTAATAGTATATTTTTAAAATGTCAAAATAACTTTATACATATATAATGGTGAAAACTGTATATTTTGTAATTTTTTCTTTTTCTTCATTTTTTTTTTTGATGAAAATGCAAGTTATCTATTAAAATAAAATAGCACTTCACAAAAAAATAGAGGGTGGTAAAAAGGCACACCCCGAAAGTCACATGGGCTAAGCCCAGAAAGTTCTAGAGCAAAGTATCAAGGGTACAGAACCCAAATAAAAACATCATAAAAACATAAATAAGCAAACAAAATTATGCTGCCATAGCCACCCCCGCAGATGGCGGATCCCTGTCATCCGGTTTCCACCAAATATCAACGGGGTCCGGGTTGACATCAGGCATAGCCCAGCCATATTTTCTTGTTCTTCATTCTGAACATTTGGCTCCTCGTGTTGAGGTGAGATAGCCAAATTCAACCAGGGGAAGACTTTAGTATTATCCCAACCTGAAGTAGGTAGATGAGAAGGACTAGGAACATTCCAACCAGTATTATCGCCAGTGGGCCAACCTACATTATCCCCTGTAGCACTTGTAGCACGGCCTGAGGTCCAACCACACTAACATGGAGAGGCCGAGCATCTGCGACGATGAGCACCACGACACTGAGCAGGTTGGAAGCGGGGCCGAGAATCTCTGGCTGAACCACTTCTTCGTCTGTTGGGTGAATGGGCTCTGACAGAGGAAGGTGAGGGAGGAACGCGAGCCACAGTACAGGGAGTATTCCCCCAATGATCCAATAACTCTTGTAAGTGTGCCACCTCCAAGGCAACTTTATTAGCTTGCACTTGAATCTACATAAGAACATTAGAACATATAATTGTTTTAATGTAAAGAGAAACAAAAGTTCCAATTTTACTTTCTAAGAATATACAAGAATTACGATCTTTCCATAATGTAAATAATATCTCCACCTTGAAAATATGCCAAATTTGAGTAAATCTTTCAGGAAACTTGGGTGAGTCACCCAGAAGAATGATTTGTCAGCTTAAAGGTTCTTGCCTGAAAGGGTGGAAGAAATCATGAATCCATAGCCAGAAGGCTTGTGCTCTGGTGCAATACTAAAAGAGATGTTGAATTGTCTCAGACTGTCCACAAAAAGGACAACGAGGATCCTAGACCCCAAGATGAAACAACTTAGTACCAACAAGCAAGCCTTGAAAGAGAATGCACTAGGCAAAATGAACAAGTTTCGGCTCAAGAATGGCAGACCAAACAATTTTAAATCTGGAATGCCAAAGACTCAAAGAGCTATGAATAAGCCAACGCTTATTAAGAGTGTTAGCCATGGGTAAATGAGCTGAAAGCCACCTGTAAGCCATTCGTGGCTTGAAATGGTGTATTGGTGTTTCAGGATACCATTTCTAGTCCTTCCACCATGGCTTGTTGGACTGAATTCCAACCTTATGAAACATTTCAGGTGGAATAGCAGTGAGGATTCTATCATAAGTAGGTTTATCAACTTTTGAAATACCAAATTTAACACGGAATGCTTCCCAAGCCAAAATGCTCATAGTGGGCCAGAGGAACATATCTTGTAAGGTCTGAACACCTCTTTTATGAAATTTTAGAGCCTTTAAAATAGACAATTTACCCAAGGATTGGCTTGCAGAGGCTAGGATAGGTGACCACCAAATGTTAAGGTGATTGAAGGAAAGACTAGCACGAAATCCATCACCAGACCAGCATAACCATGGTTTAACTTTTTCCCAGGCTTTCCAAATGCTTTTAACCACAAACCTGACCAAGATCTAAATTGGTTCTCTCATGACAAGGAGAGTAGAAAAACCAATTCCTTTCCAAGCCAGTTTGTGCATGATTTGTGTGCAAAACTATGTATTTTGTAAAGAAATTAGAGAATAATTTGATTTGAGCTTGACTCCACTTGACTCATTCCTAGAGTCTTGACTTGTCACTTAGTTTGTTTGTTCCCCATCAAGGTTATGATTTGTAGTCATGGAAATAAACTAGTTCATTTCTATGATCTATAGAAATGACCCTAGCTATTTCAAAATTTAAATTTAAACTTTTGTCCCTAGACAATCCCTCTAATTAGCCACTATAAACCAACTCAAGCATGCAAAACTTTTAAATTGCATTAGGGTGTTGTATAAAAGGACAAACATTAATTCATTTTGAACATCTAGGATCAATAATTGAATACACCTCTTGCACATATTAAGGAACATCGAAGTATTATCTTTTGACATCATAATTAAATCAACATCCTAGGAATATTGTATGACTTCCTATTGTCTTCCATTATTGTACCTATAGAGACCTAAAAGTTCGTCCCAATATTTTTCTCACCCCTTGATCATTCTTCTAAAATTAATTAAATAAAAAAAAATATTTATTTAATTAATTGAACTAACTATTTTGCTAAAATTATTTAAATAGAATTTATTTATTCAACTAACCAATCCAATTATTCTTCCAACATTAATTAAATAAATATTGATTAATTAATTAATTAATTCATCAATCAACCCTTCTAATGTTACAACCTTTAATTAAATAAATCAACATGTATTTAATTGAAGCTGATCATTCCTATGCCATTCTCCCCAAAAATTAAATAAATAGCCAATATTTATTTAATTCCTCTTTCCCCCCTTAATCATTAGTTAATTAAAAATCTCACTTAATTAACTGTCTAATCATTTGCATAATCCAAATCATGATTATCCAAGTCAACCTTACACATGGCTAAAGGTTGCACATGGCTCTATACAAGCACAAGGCTAAAAAAATCTACTTTGCCAATCTCCACCCTCCATTTTCTCCTAGAAAATATCCACCATCCAAATCCCTTAGATCATGGGCCTAATCATGCACACCAATCACCAAGTGCCACTTGATGGCTTCTAATGCACTCTTGGCTCTCATACATCCCTATCCCTCCATTCATAAGACCTCCTCTCATCCATTGATCCTTCTCTATGGAAATCTATAAACACTTCATCCCCCAATTCATTTCATTAAAAAAAAGTTGAATGTAAAGACATGCTGCTAGAGTATTGAGCAACCAACATTCCTCATTGATGCAGAGGTAACAACACAAAGGACCACAAAGGGATCAAACTAACAACACAGGAGGAAGAGGATAGAGGGGATGGTAGGGCAAACAACTCTTCTAGGCCTCAGTGGACCAAACAGCAACACTTGACATCAAACAGGACAAGACTGTCCACTCACTCTCTATTGCTTCAACATAGCATAATGACACCATTTGTAGGTTCATACACATGGGAACCTTCCAAAACTTTCTAGGGACCCTAGACCTTCTAGGTTTGACTGTCCCAAGCCCACAAAACCATAAAAATGCCTAGGGGATACCTCCTTGTACCACCTCCTTCACAAACTGACTCACTTCCTTGTAGCCCTCTTTTTAGGACTGTCATAAAATAACTTTTGTTTCAGACCTCTTCTCCAAACTATCAAGGGCTTTTTGACTAGCCATTACCTTGTTTATGAACATATTAAACATGCAACATAGGTTTCTTTGGAACACTACATCCAAAACTTGACTGCACCCTACTGTCCCAAGGGCTAATTAGGCCTCCTAGACATGAAAAAAGGCTAGAAAACTTATTTCCAATTACAAAGACCCACTCCAAGGTATCAAATAGATCATAAAAGGTCTAAATACTCTGTTTTCAAAGGTTTTGTGCCAAACTTCTCCATTGCCCTTCAAAAAGCAACTCCACCTATGTTAGGACTGTCAAAACATAGTGTTATTGGACTTCAAGAAACACACAAATCTATCCTTTCCCACCAACTCCACCATTCCTGCAACACAAAAATTAGAGAAATAGCAACAAAATATCTCCATCTCATCCATTATTGGGTTAGAGTGTGGATGAAAATGGCTCCCAAGCCATAATTTCTTCAGAAACCCCAGAAACTAGATTTTTGGACCAAAAATCAGAAAAATGCCAATAAAATTCTTAAACAAAAATATTAATCTACCAAATAAAATGAAAAATAGAGCTAACACAGCCCTCTTTCAAATTTCATTTTGTCCCCTCCATGAAAATTCTGTACATTTCCGTACAAGTGCTTGAAAACTAAGAAAACCACCAAAAATTGCTGAAAAAACTATATTTTTTCTCTTATCTCTTTTGAAAACTTTCCCCACACAAGCAAATTCGATTTTCTTCAGCTATCATATGCATATTACATTAAAATCCATGTTTTTCTCCTCTTTCCATCGTGGAAAGCCAAAAAAAGAAGGTAATTAAAGCCTTCCATAAAGAAAATAAAAAGGCTATCCTAAAATCTAGGAAAAACAAATCTGCAGGCCTATTATTAGAAATTTTCCTTTTCTAAGGCCACCACTACATGACCATGCTTTTAGAAGGCTTTAATACATTAATTTAAAACTTTATTTTGTCTTTAACAACCAAAATTACAAAAAAATGACTAAAAGATTATTCTAGGTGCACTGCACCACTCATCAACAACAACAATCCATTGAGCAAATCCATTGCATCAAGGGATTGCTTTGGTGATAACTCTTTGTTTGTTTTCATTGATATTGTATTTCCTTTAGCTCAATCTTAAGGTTATGTTTAAATGTGAAATAGGATCTTAGTTTATTGCTAGCTTCCTTGTTGATGTTTTGTATTTTGGCATATACGGTACCAAACTATTAAATCAATATCTGGGGATTTGACTAAAGGAGAATAATCCTAACCTAGTAAACTCCTTAGATATGTTTGTCAACATTGCCAATTTATTACCATAGCTCCAAATACCCAAATGAAACTATACTTGTACCTGTAGAAGGATTACAACTGATAGGTTTAGGTCCAAAGATCTAGTTCAAATCCATAGTTGTAGAGATTAGTTTTGTAACTGCATAAGTGAACCATGATGGTAGAAAAAGTTTTCTAGTACAAAGACATTTGTTTAGTAAGTCTTAATTTTTTGGTGTAGGGGCAAATCGATTGGTGACACCTGTCATAGTCAAATTAACATTAAACCAAGAACTAAGTACCTCTATTTTATTATTTAAACTCTATATTTATTTTAGTGCATTCATTTTAGATAGCTATAGTCCTAACCCTTTATCCTAGAGAATTTATTGATTATTTATTTTATCATTTATTTATGCTATGATATTTTGTAAAGATGATATTTATTTCTTTATATATTTAGTAAGCCTGGCATTCTTACAATCATAGGGTTTTTCCCTTAGGATTTATTCATTCTACATTAGTGTTTCAAATTTGATATTTTTGATTGTTTACCATTAATTTCAATTTTGATTAGGGTTTATATCCATTCTCTATTGGGTTTCATTATTATATCTTGATTAGGGTTTTAGTTTACATTGTTCATATCTATTTGATCCTTACCCACCCACACTTGGATCTACATTCTTGCTAGATCATCCATCACTGATTCTCATAAGTCATTGCATTTAACCTATTTCTATACATGCCTTATTAATTTTGATGTGTTTTATCTTTTGTGGCATTTGATCCTTCCATCCTTGATGTAATCATGTATTTTATTCTATGTATGATAGTATTGATCAATTGTATAATATCTAAGCTAAGATGTCTCTTTGAGATTTAGTGTGTAAATCATCTTGTATAAGGATGGTGTGATCATGCTCAGAGGGTCCAATGAAGGATTATCCAACCATGTATCCAAATGAACAAACACATGCAATGAGAAGTAAAACAAACACATGGTTGTTTGCAACTTGCCATTATAAAAAACAAACACATGCAATGGGATGTAAAACAAGATTATTGGCAACATGCTCCCTTATTAATTCATAGTTTTAATATAATTAGAATATGTCATGATGGGCTTCCAACATGCGAGACCTCAACCTTTTGATTACAAATGGAAAAATTATAGAATTCCAAATATATTACAATACAAATCCATGTTAAACCCTCAACCCCCCTAACTGAATTGACTTCATTTGAATTATCTTAGGACATTTTTATATATAGCAACTTTAAGCCTTAGGAATGATCTTAGTCAGCTACAAGGAGGTGTAAAGCTCGATGCCAAGTCTAGCATGTGGTCAGCCACATGTGTAGATGAATATTCTTAAATGAATGCAGTGATGATGGATCAATGAATCTCGATGTGGTTCATGCCATAAGATCTCCTGGGTCCAATAAGTTATGGAATACATTCATTTGTGTCACACACTTTGGAAAGGTGCTACAAGTTGTGAACAACAAAGTTGCCATTGTTATCATTTGAAGCTTGATAATGGATCATGAAGTGAATTGTTCCTTTGTGATGATCAAAAACTCCTAAGATTTGAATGTAATGTTGTTATCTCCTTCTGTATGATGTGTTCCAAAACACAAGGTGAAAGAGAAAATGCAGTGAAATACAATGGGATCAATAGTGATTAGATCTATTATTAAAAATCTACAAATAAACAAACAAGGTAAGAAAATATTTTTGAGTGATGCAAGATTGCTCTTACACCTTGGGATGCACTGGCATCAAATACTTGAGGTTATTTTGAAAATCAAGCCCCTCACTTTCTAGCGGATAGAGGAAAACCAAGATGGTGTAACTTAGCCTTAGAAATACATGATGAGTCTTCCTCATTCATATCCTTCCATTTCACCAAATACTCCTCATATTGTCTATTCTTGGTGCTCTTGTCAATTCTACTATCCAAAATTTCACTAGTAGAGAAATAGCAATATATGACTGAAAAAACTACTAAAAACTGCTTATAAATGACCAAACATGGTCACGTGACCATTAGTAGTTTATTGCCAGTCGTTTATAACATGACCAAATTGATGACTCAACCATTTTTAGTCATTTATTGGAAGTTTTAATTGATCGATTTGGTAGTATATTTAGTCGTTGATTTAGTCATTGATTGCTGTAATCTGGTCACTTATTTAGTCATTTATTTTTCACTGATATATTTAGTCATTAATTTAGTCATTGATTGTTGTTAACTGGTCACTTATTTAGTCATTTTTATTCACTGATTTTTGTCCCTTGGTAGTGTATTTAGTCATTAATTTTAATCATCATTTTGATCAATTTGGTAGTATATTTAGTCATTTTTATTCACTGATTTAACACTAGTCATATATTTAGTCATATTTATTCAGTGTTCACTGATTTCTGTCAATTGGTAGTATATTTAGTCATATTTATTCACTATTAATGATTTCTGTCAATTGGTACTATATTTAGTCAATTTAATTATTAATTGATGTCAATTAGTAGTATATTTAGTTATTTTAATTGACTGATATTTGAGGATTTAAACATAAAACATAGAAATACACATCATAATCATCAATTAATTGCATACAATATAAAGACAACCATTAAGAAGGCAAAATCACTGAACTTTATTAAAAGAAAGGTGTTCTTACAGCTTGTACAAGTCTGAAATATCTATCTTTCTTGAAAAATGCTTAGAAATAGAGTATTACAATGTTTATTCTCAGTCACAAGACTGAAAATTTGATCAAGTTACAATGCACATAAATGACAAGAAAGAATTAACTTCTCCAAGTTTACAATGCTTTGCCAAAAAGTGAACTGTCAATAACCGATTCTCAACCAGCCTAATTGCTGCCACAGGTCATCTAATCCACCCCATCAGTCTAGCACTTGTCCTTCTTGACTACAACCAAAGGAAATACACTGTCATATGTAGTCATGTTTGTGATAGGATATTCATTATAATGTGAAACATGGATTAGATCAGGCTTCCTTAATGAAACATCACCGTATTCTTGTGTCTTTTACTATCATCAACACTGCTTATGGGACATGTTTTTATTGAGTTTGAAGATATCAGGTCCTCTTAGGGTATGGAATCAAATTCTTCCTTCATTAATGCATCTTCAAAAGCCTCTTTTTGAGTCTAAACTGTTCACTTACCCTGCCTCTATTACATTGGACACTTGGTAGGCAGTCATATATATTTAGTGTCCTTGGTCTTCACTACTCATTGTGGTGATTGAACTGTGCATACTTTCCTTCTAGATGATTGACCTGCAACTTTCATATACTTGCCTTTGAATTAATGCTAATACTATAGTCCTTTATTACTTTTCTCATGCCACTGAAACCATGTTTACTATGCCTGTATCCTTGGAAACCATTGACCATTGCCACTCACCATGAACATCTTACCTCTATGCACTCATTATCTCTCTGTTATAGAACAATCACCCATAAGTATACATAATTTAGACTTTCATTTGTAGACTATCATAGGTTTATGAAACTATCATATTCCTGCAACTATACTGCCATGTAGAATATATGCCTTGTAATAATAGCATTATTAGTGGTTGTCCTTTTTGCTATTTAAGACTTCTATAAATTTGTCTATTGGTTGCTTCGAAAGTCTTGATGAAATGATAACATCACCACCTTATGACTGTAATCTTCCTCATTGATCTTTATGCATTGCCAACTGCCCTTCCTTTCTCAAAAACTAACACACCACCCTTGATCACAACAGATTAAGACTCATCTCACTTTGTCTATGGCATGAACTGTGTACTTTATCTCTTGCTCACTGTCATTTATGCTCCTTGAGTCTTCACGATGACATCTCATATATGAATCTCTCTCCATTATGAGCTCTCTCATTTATGCTCCTTGAGTCTTCATGATTTTCTTCATGACTGAGTGTTGATCATGTCCCATATATGAAGCTCTCTCCTTAAATGTAGCCAATAATAACCCTAGAATCTTTTCATAAAGGCATATAAGGCAGTGATGCTAAATGTTTAGGGAGGAAAAGCAACATAAATTCCAGTCCAAAAAACCCATAAGACTTAAATATGTGTCATTGCTTTGAAAAATGTGTTACAAAGTGTGTTTCTCAGTGCTGTGACTGAGAAAACTGAGTTACAATGGCTTTTTTTTGCTTATACACCTCCAAAACAGGCAAAAAACACTAAGATCCCTGAACAACACATTCAAACTATTGCATAAAGTAGTGGGCCAAGCTATCTAATAGATAGTACATGATAAACATCAACTATGTCATTTTTTTCAAATATTTTATTGGCCACCATGTGAAGGTCCCTTCTTTCTCTTTCAGACGGACAATTCCATCTATTTTGTCTTCATAAGCGAGGGGTTTGTTACTTGTGACCTTTAAAATATTTACATTTGCATATCATGTTCCTTTCAATTTGACTCCATGTAAGATAGATAGTGAGTGAATCCACCCAATGGCCACAGACATAGCACTATCACTAGGATCCAACACTCAAACTTTATCCCCTTCTTGGAGTTTATCAATATTAAATGTCTACAAAAACAAAAAAAATACACATTATATTGAGATATAAAACACACATTATATTGTTTTTGATAGTTGTATGTAATGTCTTATGTCTTGGAACAAATCAGTTTTTATATGTGCTTTTTTTGATTCTGTTGAATAACAAAGAAGCAACTTTTTACTCTGAAAAAAAAACTAACTCATTGCGAGGTACAAACAAATGGAGGAAAAGACTACAATAGTGCTAGACTATACGAGTACTCCAGGAAGAGACATGGATTGGCAATGAAGTCCCCCCAATTGAGGACCATGACATCCTTGAACACAATGCACTAATGCATAGTCAAAATCTATGTATGCACTCTTTACAACTAAGATCTAAGCTTCCATATGTAAGGGTAAGTGCAAGAAGATGGGGGGCCAAAAAGGGGTCTTAAGTGGCCACTTTTTTTCTGAAATCAGGAAATACTGGCCTTGGATGAGAAATTGAGCATAGTTACACTCAAAATTTAGAGATGCAACCAAAACAATGTTCGTAGTGCTCCGAGTCTACTTTCTAAACTACTATTTTGTTTTGAAAATGGCATAGATTAAGGGGTTCAAAAGAGGGAGCCACAGAAATTGGTGTTGTTTCTGTCAAAAAAACATAACATAGCATGTTTTGTGGCTCCCTCAAAAGGTCAACTTTTTTTTGGTATTTTTAAAATCGCTTCGGTGAGAAATTAGCTAATAGCATGTAGTTTATGCCCGATTTTTCTGATAATTTTTTGATGAATATTTGATTTTTTACTAATTTTTAAAGTGGACACATCCTAAAAAACAGAATTTTGGCCGTGCTACCCCTATAAATTTTGAAAACTAATTGAAAATCATTTTTTTATTTTTTTAATATTTGTAGAATGGAGTCTAGTTTCTAAATATGTAATTTTTTTGAAATTTGAATGAATAGTTATTTTACAATGAAAAAAAGACCAAACAGTGGTTTTTGCATAAAAACGGACACACAAACAAAAGAAATTAAAGATGAAAGGCTTAACATTGTTAAAATGTGAAAAAAATCACATCGTCAAATAGCTAAGAGAAAGCCTAACATTACCCATGTGTTCGATTTGTTCAACCTTGAAACACGTGCAAATCTGAGGGTTAGCACGAACGAAATTATGTGAAATTTTGAAGAATACAGAAAAACACGTCTGTGACTGTTCATAAGGCACTCCAAGCCTTTGGGTTGGAAATCCAAAGCAAATCCCAAGCCCAAGGCTTGGGATTCCCAAAGCAAGAAATAACGCGAGCGCGTTATAATGCGCTCGCGTTATAACGCGCTCGCGTTATTTATTGCCTTACATTTTTCCCGCAAGCCTGTCTTTTCCCATGTTCGACATAACGCGAGCGCGTTATGTCCCACTCAAATTTTTTTACACTCAAGGCTATTCATCATAGGGTTAAGGCATAAAGGATAGAGTTGAAAGGTTTACGGATAAGGGATTAGCGTTTAAGGTATAGTATCGAGCCCGTTGAGGGTCTAGGAATAAGGATAGCGTTTAAGGTTTAGGGATGAGGGATGACAGATTACGGTTGAGGGTCGAGGGATCAAAGTTAAGGGTTGAGGGATTAGGGTTTGACATTAAGGGTTGAGGGTTGAGGTTCAAGGGTCAAGGGTTTAGGGATAGGGTTTAGGGTCGAGGGATTAGGGTTAAAGTAGAGTGTGGAGGGTGTAAGGATTAGGGATAGGGTTGGAGGGTTTAGGGATAAGGGATTAGGGTTTAAGGTATAGTATCAAGTCTGTTGAGAGTTTAGGAATAGGGATAGCATTTAGGGATTAGGGATGAGGGATTATAGTTGAGGGATGATGGATTAGGGTTGAGGGTTGAGGGATTAGGGTTTAGGGATAAGGTTTAGGGTTGAGGGTTTAGGATTAGGGTTTAGGGTTGACGGATTAGCATTTAATGTCGAGGTTAGGGTTAGAGTGTTGAGGGTAGAGGGATTAGGGATAGGGTTTAGGGTTTAAGGTTTAAGGATTGAGGGTTGAGGCTTTAGGGATGAGGGTTTAAGGCTTAAGATATAGTGTCAAGTGTTGAGGGTGTAGGGATAGGGTTTAAGTTTTAAGGGTTAAGGGTTGAGGGATATGGATTAGGGTTTAAGGTATAGTGTTGAGGGTCGAGGGATCAGAGTTAAGGGTTGAGGGATTAGGGTTTGACGTTGAGGGTTGAGGGTTGAGGTTCGAGGGTCAAGGGTTTAGGGATAGGGTTGAGGGTCGAGGAATTAGGGTTAAAGTAGAGTGTGGATGGTATAAGGATTAGGGATAGGGTTGGAGGGTTTATGGATAAGGGATTAGGGTTTAAGGTATAGTATCGATTCTGTTGAGGGTGTAGGAATAGGGATAGCATTTAGGGTTTAGGGATGAAGGATTAGAGTTGGGGGATGACAGATTAGGGTTGAGGGTTGAGGGATTAGGGTTTAGGGATAAGGTTTAGGGTTGAGGGATGAGGGATTAGGGTTTAAGGTATAGTGTTGAGGGTTTAGGGATAGGGTTTAGGGTTGAGGGATTAGGATTTGACGTTGAGGGTTGAGGGTTGAGGTTCGAGGGTCAAGGGTTTAGGGATAGGGTTGAGGGTCAAGGAATTAGGGTTAAAGTAGAGCGTGGAGGGATGACGGATGATAGATTAAGGTTGAGGGTTGAGGGATTAGGGTTTGACGTCGAGGGCTGAGGGTTTAGGGTTAGGGTTGAGAGATGAGGGATCAGAGTTAAGGGTTGAGGGATTAGGGTTTGACGTCGAGGGCTGAGGTTTGAGGGTCAAGGGTTTAGGGATAGGGTTGAGGTTGAAGGGATTAGGGTTTAGGGACAAGGTTTAGGGTTAGGGTTGAGGGATTAGGGTTTAAGGTATAGTGTTGAGGGTTTAGGGATAGGGTTTAGGGTTGAGGGATTAGAGTGAAGGGTTGAGGGATTAGAATTTGGCGTTGAGGGTTTAGGGTTTAAGGTATAGTGTTGAGGGTTTAGGGATAGGGTTTAGGGTTGAGGGATTAGGGTTTGACGTTGAGGGTTGAGGGTTGAGGTTCGAGGGTCAAGGGTTTAGGGATAGGGTTGAGGGTCGAGGAATTAGGGTTAAAGTAGAGTGTGGAGGGATGACGGATGATAGATTAGGGTTGAGGGTTGAGGGATTAGGGTTTGATGTTGAGGGTTGAGGGTTTAGGGTTAGGGTTGAGAGATGAGGGATCAGAGTTAAGGGTTGAGGGATTAGGGTTTGACGTCGAGGGCTGAGGTTCGAGGGTCAAGGGTTTAGGGATAGGGTTGAGGTTGAAGGGATTAGGGTATAGGGACAAGGTTTAGGGTTAGGGTTGAGGGATTAGGGTTTAAGGTATAGTGTTGAGGGTTTAGGGATAGGGTTTAGGGTTGAGGGATTAGAGTGAAGGGTTGAGGGATTAGAATTTGGCGTTGAGGGTTTAGGGTTTAAGGTATAGTGTTGAGGGTTTAGGGATAGGGTTTAGCGTTGAGGGATTAGGGTTTGACGTTGAGGGTTGAGGGTTGAGGTTCGAGGGTCAAGGGTTTAGGGATAGGGTTGAGGGTCGAGGAATTAGGGTTAAAGTAGAGTGTGGAGGGATGACGGATGATAGATTAGGGTTGAGGGTTGAGGGATTAGGGTTTGATGTTAAGGGTTGAGGGTTTAGGGTTAGGGTTGAGAGATGAGGGATCAGAGTTAAGGGTTGAGGGATTAGGGTTTGACGTTGAGGGCTGAGGTTCGAGGGTCAAGGGTTTAGGGATAGGGTTGAGGTTGAAGGGATTAGGGTTTAGGGACAAGGTTTAGGGTTAGGGTTGAGGGATTAGGGTTTAAGGTATAGTGTTGAGGGTTTAGGGATAGGGTTTAGGGTTGAGGGATTAGAGTGAAGGGTTGAGGGATTAGAATTTGGCATTGAGGGTTTAGGGATAGGGTTTAGGGTTGAGGGATTAGGGTTTGACGTTGAGGGTTGAGGGTTGAGGTTCGAGGGTCAAGGGTTTAGGGATAGGGTTGAGGGTCGAGGAATTAGGGTTAAAGTAGAGTGTGGAGGGATGACGGATGATAGATTAGGGTTGAGGGTTGAGGGATTAGGGTTTGATGTTGAGGGTTGAGGGTTTAGGGTTAGGGTTGAGAGATGAGGGATCAGAGTTAAGGGTTGAGGGATTAGGGTTTGACGTCGAGGGCTGAGGTTTGAGGGTCAAGGGTTTAGGGATAGGGTTGAGGTTGAAGGGATTAGGGTTTAGGGACAAGGTTTAGGGTTAGGGTTGAGGGATTAGGGTTTAAGGTATAGTGTTGAGGGTTTAGGGATAGGGTTTAGGGTTGAGGGATTAGAGTGAAGGGTTGAGGGATTAGAATTTGGCATTGAGGGTTTAGGGATAGGGTTTAGGGTTGAGGGATTAGGGTTTGACGTTGAGGGTTGAGGGTTGAGGTTCGAGGGTCAAGGGTTTAGGGATAGGGTTGAGGGTCGAGGAATTAGGGTTAAAGTAGAGTGTGGAGGGATGACGGATGATAGATTAGGGTTGAGGGTTGAGGGATTAGGGTTTGATGTTGAGGGTTGAGGGTTTAGGGTTAGGGTTGAGAGATGAGGGATCAGAGTTAAGGGTTGAGGGATTAGGGTTTGACGTCGAGGGCTGAGGTTCGAGGGTCAAGGGTTTAGGGATAGGGTTGAGGTTGAAGGGATTAGGGTTTAGGGACAAGGTTTAGGGTTAGGGTTGAGGGATTAGGGTTTAAGGTATAGTGTTGAGGGTTTAGGGATAGGGTTTAGGGTTGAGGGATTAGAGTGAAGGGTTGAGGGATTAGAATTTGGCGTTGAGGGTTTAGGGATAGGGTTTAGGGTTGAGGGATTAGGGTTTGACGTTGAGGGTTGAGGGTTGAGGTTCGAGGGTCAAGGGTTTAGGGATAGGGTTGAGGGTCGAGGAATTAGGGTTAAAGTAGAGTGTGGAGGGATGATGGATGATAGATTAGGGTTGAGGGTTGAGGGATTAGGGTTTGATGTTGAGGGTTGAGGGTTTAGGGTTAGGGTTGAGAGATGAGGGATCAGAGTTAAGGGTTGAGGGATTAGGGTTTGACGTCGAGGGCTGAGGTTCGAGGGTCAAGGGTTTAGGGATAGGGTTGAGGTTGAAGGGATTAGGGTATAGGGACAAGGTTTAGGGTTAGGGTTGAGGGATTAGGGTTTAAGGTATAGTGTTGAGGGTTTAGGGATAGGGTTTAGGGTTGAGGGATTAGAGTGAAGGGTTGAGGGATTAGAATTTGGCGTTGAGGGTTTAGGGTTTAAGGTATAGTGTTGAGGGTTTAGGGATAGGGTTTAGGGTTGAGGGATTAGGGTTTGACGTTGAGGGTTGAGGGTTGAGGTTCGAGGGTCAAGGGTTTAGGGATAGGGTTGAGGGTCGAGGAATTAGGGTTAAAGTAGAGTGTGGAGGGATGACGGATGATAGATTAGGGTTGAGGGTTGAGGGATTAGGGTTTGATGTTAAGGGTTGAGGGTTTAGGGTTAGGGTTGAGAGATGAGGGATCAGAGTTAAGGGTTGAGGGATTAGGGTTTGACGTCGAGGGCTGAGGTTCGAGGGTCAAGGGTTTAGGGATAGGGTTGAGGTTGAAGGGATTAGGGTTTAGGGACAAGGTTTAGGGTTAGGGTTGAGGGATTAGGGTTTAAGGTATAGTGTTGAGGGTTTAGGGATAGGGTTTAGGGTTGAGGGATTAGAGTGAAGGGTTGAGGGATTAGAATTTGGCGTTGAGGGTTTAGGGATAGGGTTTAGGGTTGAGGGATTAGGGTTTGACGTTGAGGGTTGAGGGTTGAGGTTCGAGGGTCAAGGGTTTAGGGATAGGGTTGAGGGTCGAGGAATTAGGGTTAAAGTAGAGTGTGGAGGGATGACGGATGATAGATTAGGGTTGAGGGTTGAGGGATTAGGGTTTGATGTTGAGGGTTGAGGGTTTAGGGTTAGGGTTGAGAGATGAGGGATCAGAGTTAAGGGTTGAGGGATTAGGGTTTGACGTCGAGGGCTGAGGTTCGAGGGTCAAGGGTTTAGGGATAGGGTTGAGGTTGAAGGGATTAGGGTTTAGGGACAAGGTTTAGGGTTAGGGTTGAGGGATTAGGGTTTAAGGTATAGTGTTGAGGGTTTAGGGATAGGGTTTAGGGTTGAGGGATTAGAGTGAAGGGTTGAGGGATTAGAAATTGGCGTTGAGGGTTTAGGGTTTAGGATCAGGGTTGAAGGTCGAGGGATTAGAGTTAAGGGTTGAGGGATTAGGGTTTGATGTTAAGGGTTAAGGTTCGAGGGTTTGATGTTGAGGGTTGAGGGTTGAGGTACATTTCGGTGTGACATTTAAATTGTCTTGCCGATATACACTGTAAAGGTTATTTTGTGGACTTTCAAGGATTTTTTCACCTGTGTTAATGTTCAACTTGTTTCGCTCTGCATCAAGGGATTACGGTTTGACGTTGAGGGCTGAGGTTCGAGGGTCAAGGGTTTAGGGATAGGGTTGAGGTTGAAGGGATTAGGGTTTAGGGACAAGGTTGAGGTTGAGGGATTAGGATTTGACATTGAGGGTTGAGGGATTAGGATTTGACATTGAGGGTTGAGGGTCAAGGGATCAGAGTTGAGGGTTTAGGGTTTAGAGATCTATAGGAGGACAAAACGCGAGCGCGTTATAGCGCGAGCGCGTTATAACGCGAGCGCGTTATAACGCGCTCGCGTTTTGTAATTCTACTAAAACGGTAAAAAAGTGGTTACCCCCGTGATCCAGGCCCACATGCTCTGTTTTCTTACTGATTCTGCGCGTGCTCCGACAAAAAAGAAGTGCTTTCATGCTATTGGGAAGTTCACATGCACATTTGACACATTGTACCACCTTTGCATGATCTTTCCACCACCTTTTCTGCTTTGCCAACTTGAGAAGGAGGAAATAACATAGTTTTCAAACCAAATTTGATATATATCTATACAAGTTTCAATTTTTGTAGTATTGCAATGTTAATTTTGATTCAATTTTAAGAATTTAACATTGAAAAGGAAGCAAGTGGTGAAAAACTCAAATTGTTGAGGAGTTTGATGCAAGAAGATAAAAACACTACATAATTGGGTACTCTCTCCATTCAAATCTTCGTTTTTTAGGTATGTCAAGTCTTTACATGCATGTTCTTTACATTTTCCTTATTTCGGATTGAATTACTTTATCATGCATTATCATACATGTTTAAAATAGACACATTTCCAATCAAGAAAGCAACCTACAATCTCACATGATGCCATGTATATTTTCTACACTTGGGCTCTTTAATAATTATGTGTAATAAACAAACCTTAGTTCATACCATGATGTCAAACTATACAAGAATAAATCCTTACAACATAAAAAAAATACAATCCCACTATTATCATGTATTCATTTCTTAAGAACTAATATTGGTCTCTTTATCATGCTACAGACAAATTCTCCGTCATGCCGAGGAAACGATCAAGAATTAAACCAACACAGGAAGAGATAGAAGCTAAGAATGCAAAGAAAGCAATGGCTATGAGGGAACTTCGTGAGAAGAGGAAATTGGACACGATAAATGAAGACATACCAATTGAAGAGGAACCACAACCATCACAAAGAGATATGGTATTGGCAGCACAAAGAGAACGAATGCAAAAACTTCGTGGTACGAGAGATTTAAATACCATAGTTGGAGACACATCCTTTATCGCAAGACAACATGTAGGGACACCATCTACCACATCTCAAGTTGAGAGTACATCATCACTCACATGTGATGAAGGAGGTACGCCATCGTTCCCACCTCAACCTCAAGGTATGTCATCTATTCCATCTTCGATCGAAGGTATGCCATCTAACCCATCTCATTTAAATATTGATGAAATTCCTAATGTTGAGATGAATTTACCTAACTTGACACCACCTAGAATTTTGCATAGAAAGCCAAAGTATTTGATTGATATTGATGAGAATATTTTGCAGCCAATGGAAGGTAAGATTCCAAAACGCACTTGTAGAAGATATGCTAATAAGATTTGGAGATTGTTCTTTGAAAAGTTAAATGAGACTGCAAGATGTCAACTATTCGTTGAAATGATGTGAAGTATAAAGTATAGGTCTATCATGAAGATTCTTGGGTTGAGAACATCAGAGGCTTCAAGTGAAAAATCTATTGTCAAGAATCTAATGAGTGCGTATGAGAGTGTGGGTAACACCTCACGCACAAAAGATAGTAATGCAACACGGCGTGTGATTACATCGACTATAGTAAGTAGTCAAACGAGGAAAGCTCGTCTTATTAGAAAGACAAGTCAAAAATTGAGAATTAATAGGAAAACTTTATCAAGAGCCGTTGGAAGACGCCAAAGAATTGAGGACACTAATGCCAATGAATTATGGGCGTTCTCGGGGAGACTACCACGAAAAGATAAACCAATTGTTGAAGCATTGAGGTCACTAATTGAAGACTTTTGGAAGAATTACACAAGGGTATCTCCGAATCAAAGGGATGTGGTAAGAAGGAGAATTGGTAGTCAGAACCGCGAGCCACATCCAAAGCATTTTTTGGATGAGACTCAAACACAGTTTTATGGTAAATTTCTAGAGAAGTATCCTCAAATTAAAATTTGTCAAAGATATTTTGAAATGCTAAAACCTTTCTATGTTAAGATAAATCACACACGCACTACTTGTTGTTGTAGATTACATATTGAATTTTCTAACCATTTTGATGCTTATAGGTCTATATGTTTAGATATGCATACTAACAATGATTTGCAGGGTTGTGCCATATGTGCCCCACCAACATCTTCAAGAGATTTCATATCAAGAATTTTATGTGAAAGAGAGGAAGGTCAAATATTCTACAAGAAATTATGCTTGGATGGCACATGTCATCGTTGCGGTGGCTTGCAACATTTGCCAATATGTGAACATATGGAAATAACACATGCGGTTGGAAATGAACTAGTAGAATTTGGCAAGTATAAAACAGTGGCATACAATACAAAAGATGGTAAAGAAGCAAAGAGGTGTGAATTAGTTATTGAAAAGATTCCAGTGTATCAGTTTATGCCTATATTTCGTGACAGCATAGTGTATGAGTATGCAAGACATGCCCATAGAGCTCGATGGTTGGACTTGCAATTCAAGTTATGCAAGGACACATTTCCAGTTGGTAGCATTGTTTCAGTCGTCGACTTTGCAGAGAACTACAGTCTACAGCCACAGCGTGAGGTGCAATCACAATATTACAACTCCACACAGGTTTCTATATTTGTGCACATCGCATTCATTCATGCGAATGATAGTACAGAGGATGACAGAAAGATCATAAGGGAGTATCATTTCTATATTAGTGATGATCGCACGCATTCTACGGAGTTCGTGCAAGGTTGCTTTCAGGTGTTCTATAATGATTTGGCTAGAAGGGGCATATCGTTCAGTCAGCATATCATATGGTCGGATAATTGTGCATCACAATTCAAGAACTCGCGGAATTTCTATTGGCTGAGTAGGAGGCATAATTTTACAGGTATTCAACATATGTGGAACTTTTGTGAGGCCGGGCATGGAAAGGGGGAGCATGATGGTGCAGGAGCATGTATCAAAAGAGCCATAGCACGAGAAGAGTTAAAGTATAAAGACAATGCAAAGTTGACAGATGCAAAATCGATTGTCGAGTGGTGTAATGCTTCCATGGGTCCAGGTAATGAAGGTAAGTCTTTAGTTCGTAGATTTTTTTGGTTGATAGATGATACTAACATTGCACCATATGAGGATTGTTGTACACTGACAGGATCAAATGAGATGCACTCTTTCAGAAGTTCAATTGCAGGTTCATGGAGTATCCATACACGAAAGATGTCATGCTTTTGTTCTTCCTGTACAATTCAAGTCTGGGATGAGTGCGAGTCAAAGGAGTGGGTTGACGAATGGCAGTTAAGTTATCTTAGCCCACTTGACACGTATCGACCCCCGACGGCACTGGAACTAACACAGATGGAATCGTCAGTTGACTTTGACCACATATCAGATTTAGTTCAACCAGGTAATATAGGGCACATATATGCATCTAATTTCATCTAGTTCAACCAGGTAATGTCATCTTACTTTGTAGTGTTTTTGTAATGTTGACTAATTTCATCTAATTTGCTACACATATCAATGTAGGACACGTATATGCAGTTATTGCAGATGAAGATAATGAAGAGGGAACAGATTATTACTTATGCCGTTGTGTTGAGGCCAAAAAGAAATTGGAGGCCCCTGTTACAGATGGAGAAAACATCGAATACCCTACAGGATCAGTGGTTATTACTGGAACATGGCTTAGAAGGTACCCACATAAGAGTGTTAATATTTGGCTATTTCAGGACTTTGACATGCATCGAAAGATTCTTCATTACTCGAACCTTGTCGTGGCATCCAATGTTCATTTGATAAAGTATCGGGGTAGACCTTTGAACAAAATATTGTGGAAGGTGCGTGAGTCTGACCATGAAGCAATACTTGACACAATAAAGAGTAGAGCAGATCCAGATGGTTCATTGGATTAATTTGTAAGTATTCACATTGATTTTGTAAAGTTATGTTACATTGAGTTGTAAGTATGCACATTAATTTGTAAGGTTTGTCTTTTTTTATTTCCTCCTGCATTTTTACACATATGTACACATTTTTCCATCATCATGTTATGCATTTTTGGTGTCCTGCTCCTGATGCGACCAAACTCATAACTCACCCTACTAGACACCATTTGATGATCTCTCCAACACTCTGGATCCAGGGCGCCCAATCATGATGATGACCTATATACCATTCTCCCAAGGCGCTCATAATGAATGAATGATAAGGAGCGCCTTGACCTCTATAATCAAGGTGATTTTAAGTCACTTTGAGTCATTTGGGGTTAGTTTGAGTCTTTGAGTCATGTTGCAAAAAAGTGTCAATGTTGTCAAGTTGCACAAAGCAACCTTTGCATTTTTGGTGTCTTGCTCGTGATGCGACCAAACTGACTGTTCCAACGCGTCCGAATGGGTACATTTATGCTAGGCATGGTCCTATTTCTCACCCAAACATGTCGAAACAGTCGGAGCTACATTGTACCGACGATATCCCTGAAGAGTCCAAAGTGCAAAAAGGCAGCAATCTTTGACGAGATGTTACTCAAAAACCGTGTCACTTAGAAACATTTCGTCTGAGGCAACGGGATCACGTAGAGTGCCTCTACAATAACCTCTCTCGGTTTTTTATAGCTCTCAGGCATTTGCCCGTGGTGAAAGGTTTTCTGCTGCCCCAAAAATCATCAGAAGGAGGCAGTGTAAAGTTGCAAAGGGGTGTAACTTTCGTCCTGCTCCTGATGCGACCAAACTGACTGTTCCAACGCGTCCGAATGGGTACATTTATGCTAGGCATGGTCCTATTTCTCACCCAAACATGTCGAAACAGTCGGAGCTACATTGTACCGACGATATCCCTGAAGAGTCCAAAGTGCAAAAAGGCAGCAATCTTTGACGAGATGTTACTCAAAAACCGTGTCACTTAGAAACATTCCGTCTGAGGCAACGGGATCACGTAGAGTGCCTCTACAATAACCTCTCTCGGTTTTTTATAGCTCTGAGGCATTTGCCTGTGGTGAAAGGTTTTCTGCTGCCCCAAAAATCGTCAGAAGGAGGCAGTGTAAAGTTGCAAAGGGGTGTAACTTTCGTCCTGCTCCTGATGCGACCAAACTGACTGTTCCAACGCATCCGAATGGGTACATTTATGCTAGGCATGGTCCTATTTCTCACCCAAACATGTCGAAACAGTCGGAGTTACATTGTACCGACGATATCCCTAAAGAGTCTAAAGTGCAAAAAGGCAGCAATCTTTGACGAGATGTTACTCAAAAACCGTGTCACTTAGAAACATTCCGTCTGAGGCAACGGGATCACGTAGAGTGCCTCTACAATAACCTCTCTCGGTTTTTTATAGCTCTGAGGCATTTGCCTGTGGTGAAAGGTTTTCTGCTGCCCCAAAAATCGTCAGAAGGAGGCAGTGTAAAGTTGCAAAGGGGTGTAACTTTCGTCCTGCTCCTGATGCGACCAAACTGACTGTTCCAACGCGTCCGAATGGGTACATTTATGCTAGGCATGGTCCTATTTCTCACCCAAACATGTCGAAACAGTCGGAGCTACATTGTACCGACGATATCCCTGAAGAGTCCAAAGTGCAAAAAGGCAGCAATCTTTGACGAGATGTTACTCGAAAATCGTGTCACTTAGAAACATTCCGTTTGAGGCAACGGGATCACGTAGAGTGCCTCTACAATAACCTCTCTCGGTTTTTTATAGCTCTGAGGCATTTGCCCGTGGTGAAAGGTTTTCTGTTGCCCTAAAAATCGTCAGAAGGAGGCAGTGTAAAGTTGCAAAGGGGTGTAACTTTCGTCCTGCTCCTGATGCGACCAAACTGACTGTTCCAACGCGTCCGAATGGGTACATTTATGCTAGGCATGGTCCTATTTCTCACCCAAACATGTCGAAACAGTCGGAGCTACATTGTACCGACGATATCCCTGAAGAGTCCAAAGTGCAAAAAGGCAGCAATCTTTGACGAGATGTTACTCAAAAACCGTGTCACTTAGAAACATTCCGTCTGAGGCAACGGGATCACGTAGAGTGCCTCTACAATAACCTCTCTCGGTTTTTTATAGCTCTCAGGCATTTGCCCGTGGTGAAAGGTTTTCTGCTGCCCCAAAAATCATCAGAAGGAGGCAGTGTAAAGTTGCAAAGGGGTGTAACTTTCGTCCTGCTCCTGATGCGACCAAACTGACTGTTCCAACGCGTCCGAATGGGTACATTTATGCTAGGCATGGTCCTATTTCTCACCCAAACATGTCGAAACAGTCGGAGCTACATTGTACCGACGATATCCCTGAAGAGTCCAAAGTGCAAAAAGGCAGCAATCTTTGACGAGATGTTACTCAAAAACCGTGTCACTTAGAAACATTCCGTCTAAGGCAACGGGATCACGTAGAGTGCCTCTACAATAACCTCTCTCAGTTTTTTATAGCTCTCAGGCATTTGCCCGTGGTGAAAGGTTTTCTGCTGCCCCAAAAATCGTCAGAAGGAGGCAGTGTAAAGTTGCAAAGGGGTGTAACTTTCGTCCTGCTCCTGATGCGACCAAACTGACTGTTCCAACGCGTCCGAATGGGTACATTTATGCTAGGCATGGTCCTATTTCTCACCCAAACATGTCGAAACAGTCGGAGCTACATTGTACCGACGATATCCCTGAAGAGTCCAAAGTGCAAAAAGGCAGCAATCTTTGACGAGATGTTACTCAAAAACCGTGTCACTTAGAAACATTCCGTCTAAGGCAACGGGATCACGTAGAGTGCCTCTACAATAACCTCTCTCGGTTTTTTATAGCTCTCAGGCATTTGCCCGTGGTGAAAGGTTTTCTGCTGCCCCAAAAATCATCAGAAGGAGGCAGTGTAAAGTTGCAAAGGGGTGTAACTTTCGTCCTGCTCCTGATGCGACCAAACTGACTGTTCCAACGCGTCCGAATGGGTACATTTATGCTAGGCATGGTCCTATTTCTCACCCAAACATGTCGAAACAGTCGGAGCTACATTGTACCGACGATATCCCTGAAGAGTCCAAAGTGCAAAAAGGCAGCAATCTTTGACGAGATGTTACTCAAAAACCGTGTCACTTAGAAACATTCCGTCTGAGGCAACGGGATCACGTAGAGTGCCTCTACAATAACCTCTCTCGGTTTTTTATAGCTCTGAGGCATTTGCCCGTGGTGAAAGGTTTTCTGCTGCCCCAAAAATCGTCAGAAGGAGGCAGTGTAAAGTTGCAAAGGGGTGTAACTTTCGTCCTGCTCCTGATGCGACCAAACTGACTGTTCCAACGCGTCCAAATGGGTACATTTATGCTAGGCATGGTCCTATTTCTCACCCAAACATGTCGAAACAGTCGGAGCTACATTGTACCGACGATATCCCTGAAGAGTCCAAAGTGCAAAAAGGCAGCAATCTTTGACGAGATGTTACTCAAAAACCGTGTCACTTAGAAACATTCCGTCTGAGGCAACGGGATCACGTAGAGTGCCTCTACAATAACCTCTCTCGGTTTTTTATAGCTCTGAGGCATTTGCCCGTGGTGAAAGGTTTTCTGCTGCCCCAAAAATCGTCAGAAGGAGGCAGTGTATTAAGTCAGGATGAAAGCCTATTCACTCTAGGCACCTGTTTTTGACCAAATCACACATGCGCCTTGAACAACTCTGTCTTCAAGGCGCTTTTCTCTAATCTCTGTAACTCTCCAAATCCACTAAGGCGCAAATTTTACCTCTTGGGCTCAAGATATAGGTTCTTCATCCAAGGCGCCAGAATGGTCCAAAGGCGCATTTCACCTCTAACCTCACCTCTGACCTTACTTGGAGGCGCTAAACCTCATCTCATTGCTCTCCTCCATTACAAGCGCTCACTTACCTCAATCTTGGGCGCATACCAACATCTCAACATCCAAATCACCTAGGCGCTCAAAACCTTCAAGACTCAAGGTGCATTTTATGATCAAACAAGGTATCTCCTGAACAAGGCGCTCATAGTCTCATCAGGGCGTTAATCATCATCATGAGCACTCATATTGTTCTAGGCGCACAGTTATCTCTGGAATGCTCAAGGCGCACATACCCTTCTCTAGGCTAGTTTACACTTATTCAAGGCGCTCATTCCAAACTTACATGAACTACTCATTACAAGATGCACAAACTAGATGATCCTAGGGCATAAGGGCGCTCATAGGAGTTGTTATGTGTCATTTTGGCCAAGGTTTTCTGGAGCAGTGAAGACATTAGGAAGGGGATGATCGTTTGGATAGTTTTGAATGCTTTATTTCTCCTTGTTTAAACTAGGCGCTCACTGAGGATTGGAGTAGCCTTTGCACCCTCACATCACGTTAATCGGCGTTTCAGAGGCAATCATAGTATAGGAAGATTTGCGCCTTGAAGAAGAGAGTTATCTGGTGAGTGCTTAGGAGTTCTGGCGCCTAGGGGAAAGGTCTAGGTAGAGCGCCTTCAGACTTTCACAGTGAAGTGCCTTAAGGAGTTGGATGATGTTTTTGGCGCCTTAAGGATGATGATGGAGCGCTTTGGAGTCAGGTTAGTCTGGAGCACCTTAAGAAGGTAAAGCACTTCAAATGTAAACACAAGTGTTTTGAGCGCCCTAATGAGAAGTTGTCTTGGCACCATAAGTTGTTCAAACGAAGATATGCGCCTTGGATAGTTGCAAAGACCTAATTTAGCGCCCAAGGTTGGAAGACTCTTTGTGAGCGTCCAGTGTTTGAAAGCTCTTTGTGTTTGGTGCATTAAAATGAATTTGGCACCTAAATAGTATTGAAACACTCAACTGAGCGCCTAAAGCCCATGAGAGAAGTGATATGCGCCTTGATAGGAATATCATGGAAGATGAGTTTACTGAATGGCGCCTTGAATGACTTGGTTGATTAAGTGTTTTAGCACCTAGATATGGGATGAATCATTGAGCGCCTTTGGTTGAGATGATGTCAGCACCTTTGAGATTATAACACCTTGGAGTCAAGTTCGAAGGAGCACCTTGAGAAGGTAAAACACTTCAAATGTTTTCAAGGAATTGGAGAAGTCACTTAGTGCCTAGAAGGAATTCCAGAGCAAGAGGGTTGGAGCGCCTTGAGCTTCAAGTCAGATATGCGCCTAGACCTCTACCCTTTAGCAAGTTGAAGCCCTCTGAGCCTTGACAACGTGAGAATGCCTTATAGTGAATATGCGCCTTGGGCAAGGTTGAATACAAAGTTGAGGAGTATATCATAATGAGTAAGTGCACTGTAGGGTTAGATGATAAAGACTAGTGCCTTGAGTGTCTTGGTCAAAATTTTGACGTGAGAAGTCTTGCAAGATCAAACCCTGGAGTGCGCCTTAGAGAGAACCTATTGATCCTTTGCTTTGACAAGATTTGGGCGCCAGAATGATCCTTAATAAATGGAATGTATCTACACCAATTTTGCGCCTTTAGGGAAGTGATGGTGGCCAGAATGATCCTTAATCTCATGTTTGTGCGCCTAGGTCTAGAAGCAAGATTTGAGCGCCTTAGGATAGGGTTTTTTGCACCTTGTCTTGGAGAGTGAATTTGCGCCTTGGATGATGTTGAAGCGCCTTGGGATGAAATGCGCCCAAACTTATAGAGGGCCTTCAGTGAGGGAGTTGAAGAGAGTGCTTAGAGGAAGGATAGCCTTAAGATCAAACTAAGTACTTAGAAACCTAAGATTAGCGCCTTATTTGAAGTTATACACCTATTCTGGCGCCAGAGAGTGAGTTTGAGTGTGAAGAAGTGAATGTCTGCGCCTTGAAGGGGATACAAAGGGAAGATGATGCACCTTGATGGGTTGATGATGGAAATTTGCGTTTTGGAGCTAAATGTGCGCCTTGAAGGAGATAGTGCATAGAGGTACAATGAATCTTCCGGAGAACATGGATAGACAACTAAGTCTCCAACTTGAGTCTTCTAAGTGAATTGGATAATGAAGAGAGTCTAGTCATTTTGGGCGCTAGTATCAGGATGAATCATCCAAAATGGGTGCCTAGAACTAGAAGGCGCCAATGCATGAGTTCAAGGATCCTCCATTGGAGCGCCTAGCCCAGATGGCTATAGATTGAAAGTTTTAAAGCTAAGTGATGTCTCTTACGTGAATTCCTAGCCCAGGTGCATGTGTTGGGAAAAACTCTTTGGCTCTGGCGCCTAGAATTGGGAGCTTTGTAAGATGCACCAATTGATGAAACATTTCCATTTTGCGCCTAGAATAGAACTCTCTCACATAGTTGAAATTGACTTGATAGAAGGAGATAAGTCTTAAGGACTAGTTTGGCGCCTCACTTGCCTATCTCACCTTTGAAATGTGCTTTGGTTGATGATCATCATTGATGGAACCTAGTGAAATGTAAAGCTATTTGCATCTCCAGAGGATCAAAATTGGATTAGGAGATCATCCTTGCAGTTGAGATTGACAGAGAAGTGTTAAAGGAATCACTTCAAATGGGCGCCTAAGCTAGTTGAGGCGCATATCAATTCCACTGTAACTCCAGACTGACGCTTAGGATCCAGTCATCTCCTAAGGCGCAGTTCCATTCACCCATGACCTCGCTTGGCGTCTAAAACTTGGAAACTCCTTTGGAAAGCTCCTGTTGCGCCTAGAAGATGAGTTTGGGATATCAACTTGCAAAAGGCTTAGAAACTCTTCAAAGATGTTAGGCACAATCCCATGGCACTGGAGCTCAGTTTTGGCGCCTTCAAGGAATAGCACATGAAGGAACTTGGGAGGTCAGGTGCTTGTAAAAGGGAACACCTTGGAACATCTTCCAGGGGTTGAAGTAGTAAGAAAACATCAAGTGAGTCTAGGCGCACTCCCTTGTGTGAACAGTTTAGCTCTGGCGCCTAGCCACAGAGTGAGCCAGAAGAAGTAGTTTGGACATTAGAAGATAGGCGCTCATTCTACAATGAAGCATTCCACCTTCCTAATCAACAAAGACTTGCAAGAATTGACAAAGGAAGCTAAGGCGCACCTTCTACTTGTTTCCACCTCCAGAATGCGCCTAACCTTGAAAGGGGGTTCAAAGATGTTTGTTAGACCTTTTCACTCAAGGCACTCACCTTAGGCGCACTTTCTAAGTCCTTGTCACCTCAAGGAAACACCTAGTTTGGAAGGCGCTTGCCCTGTTCTCCACTCCTTTCAATTGGCGCCTAGAACACAGAATGCATGAAAGGAGCGCCTAGACTCCAGAGGGCTGATTTGGGCGCGTAGCATTTAAAACACTTTCATAATGATGATGTTTTGGCGCCTACTCTTGGAAACAATCCAGAGCATCCATAAACTCTAATTGGCACCTAATGTTGACAAGGCGCAACTTCAGGAGGAGGTCACCTCAACTTGGCGCCCAAGTCAGAAAAACTTGTAAATCCTTCAAATATGCGCCTACCTTGTGAGGTGATGAGTTGAACATTCCAAATCTTCAAATGTTGCTCAAATAAGGAAGACATTGTAACATCAAGGCTTCAAGGCCTGTCCTTGTATTTCCATTGAATGAGTTGTACTTCATGCTATTGAAAGCATTTTCCATGTAATAAGACATTGCAAGTTGATTGAATCAAGTAACAAGACAAGTACCCAACTCTAATGTTGTTTCATTCAAATAGTTATCTTGATGTATATCTTTATGTTATTGAAGTAGTTGATGAATTGTTAGCAAGTAAAAGTGTTTAAGTAAGGAAAATTTTTCGTAGAACTAGTTGGGTATCTTACACTTACACCATGCCTATCCATCAAACATCACAATGCAATCAAAATCCTAACAACATGCCTATGATCCAAGATCAAGTGCAATCATGCAAAGATATTATCAATCACAAGCCTATTAAGAATGAACTAGAGTCTTCTAGTACCATACTTTTCCATCAAACACCATCATGTAATCCATGGCCTATCAAGCCTATCAAAGAAAATGCAAACATCCTATGTAATACAATCAGACTTTAAATATTTGAAGTAGCCATCTACAAATATCCATTCAAAAGTGGATTTATAATGCAAGTATGGACGCCATCAATAAAAAAGATTTGTATTAACCAAATATCCATATACGCATACATCAATATCTGTCGATATAAGTATAACATATATACAAAATAGCCATATAGGCTTACAAGAATGCCATATAGGCATACAATGTCAACTATGTACAATACAAAATATATGTCCACAAATGCCATATAGGCATACAACAGAGGAACACAATAAAAAGTCATTCCCCTCTAGCTGGTGAAGAGAATAAATCACGAGCAGCCTTTGATCTTCTAGGGGATGGAGACATGCATGTGGGTGGTCTACTACGAACCCGAGGGCTACTTCTCCTATTTAGTTCTTCCTGCACCTTTACCTGTTACAAAAAAAAGTATAGATATTAATATATAGAAATTACATGTTATAAAAAAATGAAACATTTAACAAAATAATCACTTACCGCTAACATATAATCTGTCTGCTCGCTTGCCTCAGTAGAAGGAAAAGGCCCTGGTGATGTCATGTCCTATAGAAACCATCCAGATAGAAATTAAACTTCAAATCAATAATCTTTTGATTTTTCAAAAATAGACAACTATAACAATGAATGTAAATTGAAATTTACTAATCTGCCTCATACCCCTGTCAATGCCATAGAGCTATGAATTGCAGAGGCCACACCCTGCTCCATTGCCCTATGAACATGGGGAGGTGTATCCGCAGCCTGCATCATCTGGAAATAAAACAACATTATTCAATTACGAAAACTATAATAGTGATGCAAATCATGGCTCCTAACATACACACACGCTCATCTAAACATGGAAGTACACACAATAAAACACACAAATCACATACAAAAATTTAGTAAGTACAATTCATTCATTAAACTATTTATTTTATTACCTCCGTAAAGCTTTGAAGTCCACCACCGCTGGCAGGTGTTGCCATGAAATCTACAGTGTTAACCTATTCAACATCCAAAATCAGAAATTAGAATACCATTCATATAACGATGCTATTCACATGTAATATTTATAATTGTTTATTAGTTACATACCTCGACAGTAGATGATCTAGTGAAAAATGTAGGTGGAGAACCACTGAAAACTGCATCGACGCTATGACCCTGAAATTTCATTAAAATCATCAATTTAAATTAGTTAATCTTGTATTTCAAAAATAAAATTTAATAAATTAAATTCAATAAACTTGCTAATATTTACCTGAGTATCAAGGCCGAAAGTCTCACTCAGGAGGGTATCTGTCATCGCCATCTGCTCAGCTGCAGATGTAGCCTGTGCACCTGCGTCCTGACTGTCCATGGGGTCATAACCACAGGCTGACCCGCAAGCCTGGCAAGTATGCGGTGGGACCCTACTCCTCGCACTATCTCCCAACCCACTCTGTGTTGCAGGATTGGCATGCTCTATGATGCTCTGGGTCAAGGCACTAATCGACCTCAGTGTATCGACCTCAACACTCTCCTTCACAATGGAAGGAATAGAAACATGCTCGTGGGCTGGTCTGCTGATTACTCGTCTCACTACCCGCTGTGGGTCAAGACGTGCCCCTGGTCTATCCTGTGCTGAGCCCCCACCTCTACCCTGGAAGTCCCGCATATCAAAATAGTTTGGCACTTTATTGAGGACAAACTCGGAGTAGAGTTTCCTCAAAAAGTATTGCGGGACCTCATTGTTATTGCATGGAGGATGGTCAAAAACCATCCACCACCTCTGCCCGAAATTGTCCCTTATCGCTTGGTTGTTGCACCAATGGATAGGGAACCTCTTGCATGTAATGGGTGGAGGTTGATTTGTTTGTGGGTTTGTGAAAATTGAACACAAGTCTACTTTTGTAATTTGTAATTTTTTGACATCTTGATATGACAATTTATCTGCATAGTAATCTCTAAACTCTCTCTTTTTATCGGTCCAACTAGTTATTTGCTTGCTAATTGAATTTACATTTGATAACATAGACTCAAGAGATTCGGCAAGCGTGGACCTATGCAAGGTTGAAGTGGAAGGATCTTTCAACCTTGCAATTATATCTTCAATTTGTTTTTTGTTGTTTTCAATTTCCCCCATTATATTATCTTGTGTTCCAGGGGCATGTCGAGGAATGAATGGAGGAGGTTGTTGTTCTGCAGGTATTTCTTCCTCAAGATTTTGTGGATTTTGAGGATTTTGAGGAGGAGGAGGAGGTGCATTAACATTTCCTACAATTAATAAAATATGCATCAAAAATCAACACAAAACCTACCTATTTAGGAAGAAATTCAAACAAAAAAACAAAGATAACTCACCCCTTTGGCGTGCTCGACGTCGCGGCGGCATTTCGGCGATGAATCGACAAATCTTTTGTGTTGAACGGTGTTTTGTAGAACGCGAGCGCGTTTTTGAAGGGTTTTAAGCCGCGGGGGGAGGAAAAACTCACAATGAAATGAACAAAAATGAAATGACAGCGTTTTTTTTTATATATGAAGCGCTTTATAACGCGAGCGCGTTATAACGCGCTCGCGTTATGCCTAAATTTTTTTTCAAAATTTTTTGGCCACTTTTTGGCCCCCCATCTTTTTGCACTTACCCGTAAGTTATATGTTCTCCCTTATTTCCATAATCTATGTATACTAGCTAATTACACTTTACTACTATTCTAACCAACTTCTATCAAATAGGTAATGATTACCCGTATTTATATAATAAAACAACCAATACTTACTTGCATGTGGTTTCATAGCACTCACCTCGAGTTCAACATGACTACTACTATGAATATCATGTGCATGCTCGTTGAGTTCATCATCATAATTATCACTATCAACATTGACATGAAGTTGTACAGTTTTGTAGAGAGCTCTATTGACAGGGCCTTTTTCTTTTCATTTTGCTTTCATATAATTGCTCTGCATGTGGTTTAATCATCATGCAAAAATTAATATAAGTCAAGTAAAGAATGCAAAAGCTATAAAATTTTGTCCAAAAGAAAATTCTAAGCATGAATAATTAATGACAAAACATTGGGATAGATTAACTTACAACTTAAAGAATGCAAGAGCTATAATTTTTTGTCCAAAAGAACATTCTAAGCATGAAGAATGACAAAACATTGAGATAGATAATTGACAACTATTATATTACCTCAACTTCAACATAACTATGACGACTGTGCTACACATTCTTGTCCAGTTCATCATAATCATCACTATCAATATTGGTAGCTCTGTTGACATCATGAAGGCATTTTTGTTTTCCTGCTGCTTTGAAAAAATTGCTCTGCATGTGGTTTAACCATCATGCAAAAAATATACAAAACATTCAATAGTCAAGTAAAGAATGCAAGCTATAAATTTGTCCAAAAGAACATTTTCTAGATCACTCCAACAATAAAGAAACTGGGTTGGATTCTCCTATGCTCAGATTTCAATAATCTACATATTAAGAGGTATTTGTATACAAAATTTCCAAACAAGAAGAAATGAAATCAATATAGCCTCTTACCTCATCTGAATCCGTGGATTTATGCTCTTTCCATGAAGAAACTATAGGGTTAACGAAGGCAACCAACTGCGAAACTTGGTGACTGAGACCATATATTTAATTCAGTACATGTTGGTACCCTTCATTTAAGTTGACATGATCTAAAGAGGCTGATCCTATTGGGCATGTAACATATGGCTGTGAAATCTCTGTTGATGAACTAGATTTCCACTTCATCCTACCCTTAGATGTACTAGGATCTAGTGATGCCATATAGTTGACAATATCTTCTGCATCTGCTTCTCTATTACTATTTTCCACCTAAAATACAATGTCAATTTCAACATATAGTCAATTCAATAAACAATTGAAATAAATAATGCAATTTAAATTGAAACAAAAATCCATACACTTACTCCAAATTTGTCCATTTGGCTTGCAACCCGCCTCGGCCAAATGTATATCCAGCCCTCTCATTATCTCTTACTCTCTTATCTTTGTTACTCTTTGCCAAATATTCTTCGGAATGCATAGTTTCTTTCAATGCCTCCCACTGTTTGGGACATAGAGTGTAGTCTAACTTCTCTTTTCCCTCCATGATTGCTTTTCTGCAATTGTATCTAAAATTGTTCATCAAAATTCTCATCTTTTATTTGTAATATTTTCTAGAGATTTATCCACCAGCAATCTCAAAAGTATTTTCCATTTTTTGTATAACATTTTCCACAGATTGTGGATCTTGCTTTGCAAAACTTGATTTGCAATATCCAAATGGGCCCTACATCTTACACCCAACTTAGAGGTCCACTTTGCAACATTTGGCCCAATGGGCTCACCATCTTTCGATACCTCAAGAAAGAATGGCTTTTTGCCTTCTAATTTTCTTAGTTTTGCATTCCTCTCTGTAGATCTATACAAATCTTGACTCAATCTTTGTCTTTTGACTAAAGCATCCATATCTTCTATTAAACCACTACCAATATTTTTGGTTAATCCACTAGTTCCATCAAAAGTTCTAGATGCAACAGGTGCACTCTGAGGCACAACAGATGCAAGCGATCTCTCTCCATAACTTTCATTAATCAGAACTTCATGCTCCTTGGCCACATCAGGTGTGGCATCAGTAGGTAGATCATGAGTACCGGTCTCCACAGATTTCACTTCAAACACACCCTTTAATCTTGAATCATATCATCTGCAAACTTGCTATTCCTTTAATGCTTTGATGTTTTTCAATAGTCTCTTTTAGACTTTGTTCTAAGAGATCACCACAATGTTGCACCATGTGCTATATCAGGCTACACATGATCACCATGTGCTATATTAGGTTGCACATCACCATGAGCTATATCAGGTTATACATCAACATATGTTATATCAGGCTGCATATGATCATCATTGAAACTATTGTTTTCACCAACTATTTTTGTTGAATCACAAAGCAGTGGCTTCTACGAGATGGCGACACTGTATCTTTTCTTTCCTATTGTTTTTTCTCCACATTTTCTTTGCACTCTTTTTGTTGCCTATAAAACAAATAAATAATATCATATTATGTCTTATATACATAAAGCTCTTGCCTATAAAATTTCATTAAACACTATTAAACAAATAATATACTACTTAGTGGATTTACAACTTGCCTGTTTGTCAAACCAAGTCTCAATAAATATTCATTATTCTTGGCCACTTTTTCTTTATGAAGGTGCTCATAATCTGTCAGTGAAGTTTCAACATTATGATCACTATCATTTAATTTGCGCCTTACAACCCTTCTCTTCATTTCTTGAAGTCTGAATAAATAATAATATATAAATCAACAACTTGAATCAGTAAAACTTTATTGAGTTCATAAGTTGATAACTGTTGACTTTCCAATCTGCTGATAACTGCAAATGAAAACTTAAAATAGAATTCAGTTTACAAATTAAAAAGAATTTGCAATCAAAAACCAAGAAGATGTTTACAATTACAGGTATCAGACAAATTTTCCTTAGGGATATATTCACAAGTAAAGAACTCATAAAAACATAACACAAGTAGGATGAAGGAAAAACATAGTCTAGTTCATCATGAGGTGTGTTAGAACCATATAAAATTTCACATAGTCCCACTCTATTTCATACATTTTCCTTCCATAAATCCATAATTAGGGATTCATATTCCTTTTAGATTTGTTCCAGGAGTCATTTATGAGCATCTCATATCAGGTCTATGTGAAAGAAATTTATATTTTTGACCATTGATGTGATTTGGTCTCTTACCGCAGCCCACAGTACATGCAAATAGCCTTGGTGGGTGTGGGAATTAGAGGATGTGAATACACAGTTACCGCTTCCCCGCAGCATGCAAAAAATTCAATTGGGTTGTTGTGGTATAAACTCAAGCAACACATAATATGTTACTACGCCCCTGCAGTAGGTAAGGAGATGATTGGTGGCAATGTGATAGGAAGGAGTCAAGATTAAGTGTTCACCACTCCCCCGCGATGGTTTCAAGTTGAGCCTGTGGTGTTGCGGTATAGGGATTTCAAGTAATCGGTAATGCTACGTACTACGGCCCTGCGATGCTGATAACTTCGACTGGTGGTAATGTGGTAAACAACGAATGGGAGACCAAAGGCTCTCGTAGCCCTATGATGGTTAGGCCAAAGCTTGGTGGTGCAATGGTAAAATACATAAGGGATAACATGTATCCCATCATCCCGCGGTGGTGTGCAACAAGGCTTGCGGGGGTGGCAGTAAGTGGTGAAGATGACGTAACTGTCTAAGAGGTCCCGCGGTCCTGTGATTTCCCTAAGTTGGTCTTGCAGTGATGTAGTAAGGAATTAAATGTCGAAATGACTTTAGTGCTGCCCCACAATGGTTATCATTGATGCCGGCGAGATTCTAGTTTTCGAGGAAAGGACTGCAAGTATTAAAATACTCACCTAGCCATTGGATTAGATCAAATCAACGGTCTATGTTTGAAAAGAATTGAATGTTGAGATTTGATTTCATGGCACGAATCATTTTAATGGCGAAATGACCAGCTTCATGGCATGATAAAACTTGGGATTTCTTTGTATTTCTTCATTCTAGCAAATTTAGTGTTGATTGTAGAAGGTGAATTCAAGCTTTGTGTGCTCTCCTCAGGCATTTTTTGACCGGGTAAGTCTATCCTATCACTCTTTGCATAAAAGTTGGTGTTTGGTTTGTGCTCTATTTTCAACTAGTCTGGTAAAGCAAGTAAAATATCAATACCCTAGTTTGTAGAGGCACTAAAATATGGCACCTAAAAAATGAGTCTGTGAGTAAGAGCACTGACCCCCCTTCTCCCAAGAAATGATCACTTCAACAATCATTGTTGGACATCCTGCCAAATTCAGTTGACAAGGGGTCTAAGAAATTGTTCAAGGATGTTGTAGAAGGATGTCGGGATGCTGCAATCCCTATCTTTGGATGGAACCATTTTGGGTATTTTTGTGGGAAGAAAGATGGACAAGGACTAATTGGAAACCCATGGAATTTAGATTTGGCAAAGGTTGTGGTGCCAAATGTATTTGTTGATGTGGATTTGATTAGAACATTGGCACAACACTATCACTCAGCCACCAAAATAGTCATACTACCAAATGGGTCACCATTAGTGGCTGTGGACATGAATACAATCATAGGCTACTTCACGTTGAGAAAGAAAGCCCTCACACAAGTAGATCTGCAGAAGAGTGAGTAGGAGTACAATAGTTTGAGAAAAAACACACAGAATGGATGAGGTGCCCATGCACATGAGGAAAGGGGCAAATAACAGAAGAATTGAAATCCCATCCACTGCAATTGAACCTTTCTCTGTTGAAAATTTTGCTGTCTATTTCAAAAGAACATATTTTTCTTTGTGTCAGGTGTGGGGTATTGATGCCCAAGGTAGAATGCATGTTGGCCTAATGATGATGGCCATGAGAATTCAAAATCTAGAAGCTAATGTTGAATATGATTTGCAACACTCATTGAAAAGAAACTACATGATGGATTTTTGAAAATAAGAGAAAACAAAAAGCCCATAGATTTCAAATACTACTCTTTGTTATGTCATTTGATTTTGTATCAAAATAGAAGGAAGCGACCTAGCAGAATGGATCTGAGCATGATTGATGAAAATGGACAAAGATTGCCAACACAGTGCTAGTGTTACAAATGGGATAGACATTGCAAGAATTGTGACTATGTTGTGTTTTGTGATGATTTCTCAATTAGAATAATGAATTCTCTTGGTAGCTTTTCTCCCAGATTGACAAAAGAGATTAGGGAAATGTTGAGGCCTCTTGCCCATAGGCCAAAACAGGGTCATAGTCGTAACTATGCTGATTGGTTTTTCTTGCTAGTTCATACTATAATTAGGGTATATGGGTGTACTCAGCCACCCCATGTGTTACCCAAATTTGTGCCAGACAGAATTGCATTCCTTAAATTCATGTGGCAAATGATGTGGATGGAGAAGGATGTAATGAAGAAATAGAAGAAAGGCACATTTCTTCCTGATTCCACAGTGTTTGGTGATTAGTCCATTGGTTCTGATACTTTAGGGGATTTGGAAGCCTATTTGAAGGCTAAATATTCTTTTAAACTAGTTGTAGAGAGAGTTTGTGATCTAGAGGGTCACATGAACTTTGTCAGACAAACCATCCTCACAAGAATGGGAATATCCCATCAAATCAATTTTGATGAGGATGTGATCAAAAATCTTGTCACCTTTTAAGAAGTGTATAATAGGGTAAGAAAATGGGAGATTTTGAAAAGGATTGAGGTTGATAAGAGAAAACAAAATCATAATTTTGCTAGATTCTTTGTTGAAGAGAGGGACACTTCGAGAAGAATAGATTTGATAAATGACAATTTTGAAAGAATATATAGCAAGTCTGAGAAGTACCCTTCAAAGGCTACCAAGTTCAGTGTCAAAAGACTACCAGGAGTTATGATTGAAGAGCCTGCACCAGATGCAATGTCACTACAGGATCCAAGTCATGTCCCTAATTCACCACCTTCCAAAAGGCAAAGGATTGAGGATGTTTCTCCACTGGTTTCATATGAATTGAGCGAAGGAGGGGGTGAGACTGATGAAGTGGCTAGTATCTTGAGAAATATGGGAGATGAAGGAGAAACAGATCGACCACTTGTTGGCCAAGAAATAGAAGCACACAAACTAGAGGCCAGAATGGCCAAACAGGCACAAGGGGAGCCTGAATTAGAAGAAGATGTAATAATTGTAGCTTCTACGAGATTTATGGAGGATGATGATTTCATTAATTCTCCCGAATTCAAAGATTTTTGGCTTAAGACGAAGATGAAAGAATTTCAAGAACAAGTGGAAATAAATAAAATGGGTGCTGATGAATCTCAGCATGACCAAATTGTTTCACAAACTTTCAAGAATATGAAAATGGATGAAATAAGTTTCAGCCCTGATGAGTCTAGACAAATGGTATTAAGGAGCAACATGCTGATCATTCCTGAGCTTGAGTTGAAGAAAATGTTTTTGTTAGACCAAGTCAAGAATCAAGATGACCCCATGCTAGTTTCTGAATTTGAATTTTAGGAAGGTGTCACCAGTTGTGGTTACAATCCAAAAATAGAGACTTTGGCAATATGGGCAACACAAAAGAAAACCAACAAACTAAGATTACTTGATGTGGTCCAAGAAATAAGGGGAACATCTGTGGTCAAGACATTCCAGGACACATCAACAATTGAAGCAGCTACCCTCACTATGCATATTGCAATGTTTACACGAGTTGTTGTTGTAAAGCTAGAGCAAAGATTGTTTGATTATGAGAGAACTCAGATGGAGATGAATGATGAGGTAAATAGATTGTATCTTGAAAATGTAAACCTGAAAAAATAATTGAAGGGTGAGAGTTCTTCTCAGATTCAAGCCATTGTGCCAATTCAAACACCTGTGCCACTAGAGACCGGTGATACTATTAGGGATTGCATGTAGAAGATATCAATTAAATGCAAATAAAGATTAAATAGAGGAATGGAAATACACAAAAATAATAACAGCAACAGACAAGTTTTAACGTGGTTCACCCAAACCCGGGCTACATCCACCAACAGAGAGTCCAATATTATTATCCAGTAAATCAAATCGATTACAACTAGCAATCCTTGCAACTCAATACCATTGCAAAATGCTACAATACATCAATGGAAACCCTAACCCTTAGCCACTTTTATCAAGCCTCGTGTCAGTTACAAAAATAGGAATTTTTTATGTTGGCCAATAGAAAACTAACTCTCGACGCCTTTATAAAATAATAAAATTCTTTTGATGCACTGCCCCTGGACCCCGCAAGGGGCACTGCCCCTTGACCCCATCTTGGGTGTGCTTCCCCTAAATCCCTGCAAGGGGCGCTGCCCCTTGACCCCGTTAAATAATTTGGGGGGAAACCGCACCGATAAAAGTGGGGTAAATTTAAACTCTGAGTCTGATTAGGCTCCATATAACAACAATCTCCCACTTGGAGACTGATCAGACTCCACACCATATCATCTTCCACTTGGAGACTGATCATAACACCGCTGACCCTATAGCTCCCACTGGAAATAAGCACCCTGGACAAAGGATCAGTTGCTCGGGAAACTTACAACTTTTGAAATGAGAGAATTTGGTGATGCTCTGTCAAAGATTGAGACTAGTTTCAAAGCCAGTACTTCAGAAAAGACTTCAAGAGCTTAGAAATATGTTGTGGAATCTAATGATGACCTAGATGAGGTTGACGCCAACTTTGTGGACAAAATACAAAGAGGTTCCAGCAAGTTCAAAGCCAAATTACCATTCAAATGCTTTTCTTGTGGTAAGATTGGTCACTATGCATCTAGATGTCTGGAGAGAATTGAAAGAGGTAAGAAGAAATTTGAAAGTAGACCTAGAATTGTCAAGAAATGATATTATGTTAGAGATCTTGATGATGATGGTGTAACAAATGATGAGTCTAATGATAATAGTACTAGTGCAAATGAATGCTTGTTTATTTCTATTAAGGAAGAACCTGTGTCTACTAATCCTACTAGCTGTGTGAAGGAAGAAAAAATAGTGGAAGAAAATGCTCTGTCTATCCAGGTTGAGAAGGATAAGGTTGAATGGATCATTGATAGTGGATGTTCACATCACATGACCGGTGACAAAAGTAAGTTTGTAAGTTTGGAAAAGTTTGATGGTGGATTGGTTAGGTTTGGAGATAATGCATCTTGTAAGATTTGTGGAAGAGGATCTATTTATTTTGATGGCAAGCATAATACAGATGATGTTCTCTATGTGAAATGTCTAAAGAATAATATTTTAAGTGTTGGTCAGATGTGTGATAAAGGGCATGATCTGAGATTCAGGGACAATGCATGCAAGATCATGGAAAGCTCTAGAACAGTGATTGCAACTGGTAAGAAAACTAGAGGTAATATTTATCACTTGAGGGGAACTGATAATTGTTGTTTGTTGGCTCAGAAAGATGAGAGTTGGCTGTGGCATAGAAGGATGTGTTATATCAATTTTGATAACTTGGTGAAGATAAGCTTAGTAGAAACTGTGAGAGATTTGCCTAAATTGGTGAAACCTACCAATACAATTTGCAAGGAATGTCAACTAGGAAAACAAACAAAGACAAGTTTCAAGAGCAAAGAACAATTTTTTGTTGGATTGCTTGAGCTGGTGCATATAGATCTATGTGGTCCTACAAGAACAAGGGGTCTACAAGGAGACATGTACTTTATGTTTCTTATTGATGATTATTCTAGAATGACATGGGTCACTTTTCTAAAAGAGGAATTAGAAGCACTAGACAAGTTCAAAGCTTTTAAGGCAATGGTTGAAAATGAGTAAGAATTGAGGATCAAATGCTCAAGGTTTGATAGACGAGGTGAGTTTACATCAAAAGAATTTAACATTTTTTGTGAAGAGCATGGGATAAAGAAACAGTTGTCTACTCCTAGGACTCCTAAGCAAAATGGAGTTGTTGAGAGAAAGAACAAGACAGTTCAAGAGGCTACTAGGTCAATGATGATGGAGGCTAACCTACCGGAAGTATATTGGAGAGAAGCTATACGCACTACTATCTACATTCAAAATAGAGTCCAAGTCAAAGGTAATGGCACTAAAACAACTTATGAATTGTGGTATGGAAGAGTTCCCACAGTGAAATATTTCAAAGTTTTTGGAAGAAAATGTTCTATCAGAAGAGATGAAGAATTAGGCAAGTTTGATGCTAGATGTGATGAAGGTATTTTTTTGGATACTCTACTAAGAGTAAGGCCTATCGGTGCTACAATAAGAGATTGAAGAAGGTCATTGAAAGTGCTAATGTGAAGGTTGATGAAGACAAAGAAATAACATCAGATTTGAGAGGTTATGAATTAGATGAACCTGTTGTCACAGTCATTAAAGAAAAGGTGGAACAAGAACAAAAGGACAGTCAAGCTGAAGAAGAAAATGGTGAAGAAGAAAAGGTTCAGGAAAGATCTACTAAGACTTCTAGGTATGTAAGAATTAATCTTTCTGAAGATCAAATTATTGGTGACAAAAGAAAAGGGGTATTGACAAGAAAAAGAGTTGCAGAGGATCAGGTGAACTACTATTTACTTTCACAAATTGAACCTAAAACTGTAAGTGAAGCTTGTAAAGATGAAAGTTGGGTAAAATCCATGGAAGAAGAGCTGATGCAGATAGAGAAAAATCAAACTTGGGAATTGGTTCCTAGACCTACTAATAAGGATGTGATTGGAACAAAATGGGTCTTCAGAAACAAGATGAATGAAAGTGGTGAAGTGGTAAGAAACAAAGAAAGACTGGTATGAAAAGGATATTCGCAGGTTGAAGACATAGATTTTGAAGAGACTTTTGCTCCTGTAGCAAGGATTGAAGCTATAAGAATGTTTTTGGCTTTTGCTGCTCACAAAGATTTCAAGGTGTACCAGATGGATGTGAAGTCTGCCTTCTTGAATGGAGAGCTAGAAGAAGAAGTTTACATTGAACAATCGAAAGGACTCAAGTTATCAGACTAAGGTGACATGGTGTGCAGATTGAAGAAAGCCCTATATGGACTCAAGAAAGCTCCTAGAGCCTGGTATGCAAGGTTGGACAAGTATTTGATGCAATTAGGGTTTGGCAAAGGTATGGCAGACAATAATCTCTATTTCAAAATCAACAATGATCAAATTCCAATGGTTGTAGTCTTTGTTGATGATATTATCTTTGGAGGTAATGAAGGTATGTGTAAGAAATTTGCAGAGAAAATGTAAAAGGAATTTGAGATTTCTATGTTTGGTGAAATCAATTTCTTTTTAAGACTACAAATTACTCAATCAGAAAAAGGAATTTTCATTTCCCAGTCCAAATATGTGAAAGATTTGTTGAAGAAGTTTGGATTGGAGGATTCTAAACCAGTATGTACTCCCATGGTAACTGGTTGCAAGCTAAGCAAGAATGATGAATCACCTAAGAGTGATCAGAAAAAGTATAGGGCTATGATTGGAGGACTACTCTATCAAACCCATACCAGACTAGACATAATGCATGCAGTTTATCTTGTGCAAAGATTTCAAAAAGATCCCAAAGAGTCACATGTAATGGCAGTCAAAAGGATCATGAGGTATTTAAAAGCCACTTCAGATTATGGATTGTGGTATCCCAAAAATATTGATTTCACTCTCAGTGCTTATACAGATGCAAATTGGGCTAGAGATGCTGATGACATAGAAAGTACAAGTGGAGGTACTTTCCTTTTGGGTAACAGATTGGTTTTATGGTTGAGCAAGAAGCAAAAATCAATTTCTTTGTCTATTGCAAAAGCAGAATATATTGCTGCAGCATGCTATTGCACTCAAGTGCTTTGGATGAAGCAAACATTGAAGGACATAAGAGTTGTGTATGAAGAACCTATTTCCAATATCTTTTGTGACAATACAAGTGCTATAAACATTTCAAAGAATCCAGTATTGCACTCAAGGACAAAGCATATATCAATCAGGTATCACTTTCTGAGAGAAAAGGTAACAGAGAATGAAGTAAAGATGGAGTATGTGTCTACAAAGGACTAGATTGTAGATATTTTCACCAAGCCTCTGCCTAAGGATACTTTTGAGTATCTCAAGGAGAATTTAGGGGTTATTATCCCTCCTTCTCTAAACTAAGATGCATGGGAAGTGCATTAGTCCAGTGGTGCCCAAAGTCTTATTCTTTGATCTAGATTGATGTTTTGAAGGCTACCTCTCATGGGGAGCAGGTGGATGTTGCTAATATAAGTTCCTGATAAAGAGAAGTAAGTATTGCATGTATGTGTAGAGAAAGAAGAAATGATGTCCTTTGCCATTGATGTCAAAGGGGGAGAGAAAATCATGTGAAAAACTTAGGAGGAGAAAGAGTTCAGATGTGTAAAAAGAAAGGGAGAGAAAAGTAATCAATGTAGATTCTTGTCTTGACTGTTCTTATAGTTTTTCACATCAATGTTGCCATCAATCACAAAGGGGGAGATTGTTGCAAGTATGTGCTTACCGATGTTGACATTGATGTCAACATATCTATGTTGTCATTGGTGTCAACTGTGCTCTTGTTTTGATACTTTCTTGTGTTGAGTTAGTTGCTTTGTATTGGCTTATATAAGTGTTGAAGATAATGAGAAAGTGTTCCTGTTATTGAGTTCCCACGTGCTTTTGAGTAAATTTGCTCTCCTAGTGAAAACAATGTATTATAGAGTACTTTGGTTTGCAGAAGAATAGTTCAGTATTTTGCTCTGCATATCCTTTATATTGAATATCTTGGTCTGTAGTTTGGAATTTATTTAAAGGGATGTCTGTAGATGCCATGTTTCAAGTTTGAGCCTCTGATATGAAGATTTGAGTGAGTTCTATTCACCAGAGTGAACTATTTTTCTGTGCATTTAATGGTGACAAGGAGAATGTATTATGCTCTGCATTTCTCCTCATTTAAGTCTTATAGTATGTAGTTCTGCAATTAAGTTTGTAATGATGTTATCTACCTTTAGTTCAAATGGTTCATGATTTGGTGCTCCGCAAGCGATCTTTTCTCCATGACAATGGCCGACAGTGATGTTCAAGTGCTCTGATTTGAAGAATTTTGTGAATAAAGTGTTTAGAGGTTGTGTTGATGTTCTTTGTGATTATAATGTGCTTTTGGATGTCTCTGGATCATGTTCCTACCTTTTGATTGGTCCGCAAAGTGTAATCCAGATCGTGCATGAAGTGTGTTCTTAAAGGACTTAATGTTAACTCTGGTTCTAGCTAACCTGATTGTTTTCACCACTTGCAGATATGCTTCAAAGTTTGTTAAGCATGTTGTTGCGATGAAAATTGAATTTGATTCCTAGTTAAGGCTTGGTGTGGTCCGCATTCATTTCTCTTCTTCCCTAATTAGTTTAGGTCCAGACCTAATTTGAATATTGGCTAAATATGTATGTATACCGACTTTGGAGATTGTTCCAATGGTTGATGATTGTAATGCCGACCTTGATGTTCATTCCAAAGTTGATGAATTGTATAAATACTTGTAATGAAATCATGAAAAAGGTATCCAAGTGAGAAAATGCAAATATAACTGTGTGAGTGAAAAAGGTAGAGCAAAAGATGAATTAGTACACTTCAATGGAACTAAACCTTGGCATGGAGTAGATGCTACTATCTTAGTTCACAATCTTTTGGCAGTGAACTCTACTCGGTAGTGAGCCTCATCTTTTGGTAGTGATCCTTATCTTTTGCAGTGAGCATTTTGGGTAGTGAACCCTAAGGCAATGAGCCTATGATTTTTGGTATTGCTATCACATATTATATTGTGAGCTAACACTCATCGTGGTTTTTCCCTTATAGGGTTTTCCATGTTAAAATTTGGTGTCTCATGTGTGAATGTGTTTAAGTTTTTGATTTCATGCTTTCATGGTTAAAATACAATAACAGTAATTAAGTGGATAATGTGTTAATGGTTTTGAAGTTTTAGTTACAACTGACTCACCCCCCTATCAATTGTCTTGCACTTTTCAACACTACTAATGTATTTTCTACAATGGCACATGTCAAAGACTATTTATTCACTAATTTAGGCACATTTAATTTTATGAAAGGAAATTACTTATTTTTTCCATGCTTGGGAGCTTCTAGAGTGTGTATGCTCTCTCCTCATACCGAAAGGTGATCTTGGAGATCAAAATCACTCTTTAAGTTCTATTTTGTTATGTTTATCCCAAGAGTCTAAGTGTGTATGCTCTCTCCTCACGTTGCAAAGCAAACTTGGTGATCAAAACTACTTAGATTTATTTCCCTTTAGGAGGCTTTCTTGGATATTTCATCACCCTAGGGGATGAAATCAACCACATGTATAAAAAGGGGGAGAACAAAAGTTTTACCCTAATAGTGGAGTTGTCATTTTGGGCCCACGTTGAGCCTGCAAGACTTAGAAAAGTGAGAAATCTCATGCCTTAGACAACACACTTGTTCATAGATTCAAGCCTCATGTACCAAGTGTATAATGAGGATATCCCTTAGATGCTTGTATAGCCTAGAATAGGAGCCTTTCGACCATCTTTTTTCATGGTGCACTGGTAAGAAGTTACCACTGGGAAGTTACTTATGTCGTGTTTTTGAGCCTGTCGAGATGGAGCTCACTATGGGAAATGATTTGTCCTCCATGGTAATAGGTGTATAGTTGGTACATGACCTTGTATTCCCTATCTATTTTCATCTTAGTATACAACATACTTGTGGGCCCACAGAAACTAATACACCCAGCTGACTAAATTAGGTTGTGTTTGATGTATTTTCTTGTGCAAAACTAGTGAACATCCTTACATACATCCCTCAAAATTGAAGTGTTTTTTGTTTGTTGAATCCTCTTGAATCCTTGAACCAATCTTGCAAACAAGTCCTTGAATGTCCAAACCTTAAAATTGAATTCAAACTAAAACATCTGACTTTGCACAACTGAATCCTCTTTGCAAAAAGTTTGAAATCATTCCAAGTCTCTTTATCCAAGTCATAGTTTCATACATATCTTGTGCCAGAATCAATTTTCCAAATCATAAGTCTTGTTCCAAGCCTACCAAATCCAACTACATCCTAGTTTTATCCAAACACTTTGTTATCCTTCATCATTCCCACCATGGACCGTTGGTTTGAGAACTTCATTATGCAAGATAGAATCCCTATTTCTATTACCATGAAACCCAAAATCACTATCAAAGAAAGCCCTCAACCTATGCATTCATTAGATCAAATCTTATTTCCAAATCAAATCAACAATCCTTTTATTGATGATGATGATGATAGTATTATAGATCAAGATGAATATCTTGATAACAATAGCTTTGATGATCAAATTATTCATCACAAAATTGCCATGAACTTTCATCCTTCACCCATGAATATGTAAGAAATTTATAATCAAGATCCCATTAACACTAATTATCATGCCACAACTAAACTTTTATCTATTTATCATCCTTAGGATAGTTAACATTGCAATCCTAAACACATGTCTAGTGATCCTCTTTGTGATATCTTCGACAAGGGAAGCACCATCTTAGATCAAGGTATTTATACTCAATCCATTTTTCTAGCCTCAACCTCATGTGGGCGCTCCATACCTTCCACATCCTATGCAAATCTCTCATCTTCATCCTTATACTCTAACTCATCCCATCAACCCAACCATCCATCCATCCAAAACATTAATTCACAATCCAAACCCACTACATCTAAATCATTACTTTTTAGAGTTCCTCCGAGGACTATTAGCAAAGGAAGAATATCAAACTATAAATCCCCAAGCCAATGAATGTACCTCTTCCAAGACTATCTAAGAGTCATATGGTACCAAGCCTATCCAAAAAATAGCACCATTCTATCAAAAGCAAAATAACATAACCATCGATGATCAAGTTCCATCATGTGAAGATATTGTCAATCCTAAGCCTATTAAGCATGCACAAGAGTCTCCCAGCATCATGGCTATCCATCTACCACCATCATGCAATCCGATACCTATTCAACTCATCAGGGAGTCTACTAATCCCATCCTTGTCCAAAGTCAAATACTACCATGCAAATCAATGCCCACTAAGCCTATCCAAAAGTCTCTTATCCCAAGATCAAGTCCAAATCCATTATGCAACCATATTTTTGATAACTCCAAGTCTATCAAGCCTATCCAAGAAATCTATCTAATTATTCAACTATGTCAAGAATCAAATCCAAAGCAAGTTCAAATATACACTCAACCAAGTCAAGATCAGGTTATCCAAGCTATTCAAGATCAAATTATTCAAGAGCACATTACCCAAGCCACTCCCATTTATGATCATGACCCTAGATATGATCAAGAAAACCAAGTTGATCTCCTCCTTGAACTTTATGATGTCCATGATCAAGAAAGCCAAAATAATCCTATCACATACCCAACTAGTCCTATCCATTATCCAACTATAACAATCACATCCTATGAAGAGACACTTGGTCCCCAAGACAATATAGACAATCCAACAAATGACATTGATCATACCACACAAAATCCCAATGAGCATAGTGGTCATCAAGATATTAATTACATCAAGCATGAGAATAAGCAAGTCACAATGGACACTATTGAGCATTTAAATGATCAAGGAACACTAAACATAAACAATGATCAAGACACAACAAGTCTCTACAATGACCAAGGTGCAACAAGTATACATAATGAGAAAGCACAAGAACCCTATCAAATACGATCTACCATCTTTAACAAGTCAAATTTACTTAGAGATGATATAATAGCAAATTATGATTATTCTAAACAACATACCAAGGAGTTAGCATCATGCTTCCAAGACAAAAAATATCCTATCGTGAGTTCAAGATATGTAAAAGCATGCATTATTATGAAAAATGATTGGGCCTTCATGAGTAAGGCATCTTAGAGCCTATCCCAATCCACATTAGTCATGGTCGAAGCATTGGTGAGAAATTATCTAAGCAATCTAATGGTGTTAGTGATACTTCAACGATCACTGAGGCAATCTCATCCAATGAGAGAATGGAGATAGGGACCATTCATATCCCCTTCAATAAGTTTTCTTCTAGCAATCCTTCCACATTGACCATCTCTACCAGAAACTTTATCCTCCACATTTTCTACCCCTCGATTAGGACCAACAAAATCATAGAGCATACAAAGTAAAAGATTTAAATCAAATGGCAAAAGCATATGAAGTCAAAAAACAAGGAAAGCATATAAAAACAATATGGGTCCCAAAACAAAATGGACCAAGAAAATAAAATGAAGCAAATTATCTAAATGCAACAAGCTATCAAAATTGAAACAAGAATCTTGCATATAATCTAGGTGCCCACCACCTTACAATTTGTACAAGAATGTTGGTCCTAATCTCCATCCTAGTCCCACATCCAAACTTCATAATTCCATAATTCACCTTCTCAAGTTTGGCAAGTCTACCAAACCAATCTACATTTCCAACCTATCCACCCAACCTAAATACATTGCAATCACCTAATTTCACATCCAATACCCCCCATCCAAATCCAAAATCAGGCCTAAAATCAAAAAAATCCAACTTTGAAAACCATTGTGTTGTGGAAGCAATGCTTGACCATAAGGGCTATGATGGTACTCTATTGAAACATAAACATTTAGATAAGGCCAACTTAGTTATCAATGAAGGTCATGATAACATCAAAGGATTGTATACAAGTTCTTTAATCTTGACAAAGAAATTACTTCAATAGGGACATTATTGGCATGTTATGACAAGTACATCTACATTGACTATCTCAAGCAGACAATGACATGTGAAGACCCTTTAAGTATCTGATTATCAATGTTATCCAATCAGTAGATAAAAAAATTAAAAAAAACTAAAAAAATCAAAATTTAGTAAAGAGAAATCATTCATCCAATGGTGAAAACCATTTTTATGGTGCCTTGGATAAGTACCATGATGAAAACCCATTCGTGGGCATCATGTGTAAATCAATTGTTGATGAACTTTGCACTTGGGGGAAAGTTGTCTCATCTATCCCATCCTATCCCTCTCCTATCATCGTAATCCATAATATCCATATATCCTTGCTATCATTGCCCTTCGTTGACCCTGCTTGACTTTGATCTTGATAATGAATTTGATCTTGATAATGATTGAGCCATGATTTTGATACATGCTTTCGTACACTCTCAAGACATAGTGAATCTTTCTACAACTAATCTCCCAAATATCTTGCTATACCTTATGCAATCTACTATATGTCTATAATTTAGTATCTTGAATGACATACCTAGAGTAAGGGCATAATTTTCCTATGCAATATAGTCCTTGGAGATCCAATCCTCACCCTTCCATCCATTTACTATCCATCCTCCTTTCCATCTACTATCAATAATCCCTTAATCCATCCATCTAATATATCAAGTCCTATCATCCTAAATCAACTTATCTCCTATCCTTGTTTTTAGACTCAGTGTTCCCTTGTCCCTAGTTATCATATGGAGACAACAATCCCATCCTGAGTAATCTAGTGCAATCACATCCAATGTAATCCAATGAAATCATCCAATGCAATCCAATGTTGTTATCCCAAGTAATCCAATGCAATAATCCCACTCTTGATCCTATAGCAGTTAATCCATCACAAGCAATTCTACACCACACATCTTGCCAATAATCATCCATCTATTTTATTCCCAACCTTGCTGACAAATCTTAATCAACTTAATCTAATCAATCATCATCATTGGGATATATGATTCCTAATCCTCATGTTGTTCTTGGGTTATATCATTCTCACTCAACAACATAATCCTCATGTTGTTCTCAAGATATATCATTCCCACATCAACAACGCTATCATCATCATTATCATCAATCAAACAATCAGCACTTTTCAACTTGACTAGGGACAACATCGTGTTTGTCTTTGCATCATTTTGTGCATGCTTGCTTGCTTTGCTTTTGTGTGTTATCATTTTTTCTTACATCTATATCAGTCCTTGCAACATACTTGCCAGAATGATATCATGGCCTTTCATATAATGGTTTCCATTGGAATCTATGCTTTCTTGCAACCTTTAATTCTTTATGCATGAGACACATCGTCACCATGGTCTTTATATCATGTTTCATAACGTCAAGTGCTATATCAAGCATCAGGTTGCTCATACTAATTAGCATGACTGTCATTTCCTCCCTCATTTGCATCCCATCCCCTATCCTCATCTTTTCTTCCCATCTAGTTCGAGAGCATACCCATGTCCTTCAAATGCTCTACCCTCTCGAGGGGGCATCATCCCATCTTCCTTTTTATAAACCCAATCACCCTATCCTTTTCCATCCTTACTCATCCTCAACATCTATATTTTATTAACAAACATTTCCAAATAGTTAATGATGCCTTCGCAATGCTCACAATGAGGGAACTTGATGCAAATGTTAGATTGAGAATCTCTTTTGAAGAAGTCAACTTAATTTATCAATTGGGTAGTTACTTTATTCAATTTCCTAGATTTACACATATTAGAGTTGGAGGATTTGATGAATATCATTAAAAGTTGCTTAGATATCCAAGTGACCATTTGATCCTAATTGAGTTATGTAGGCAAATAGAATGTGTTGATAAAATGTGTAAATATAAGAAAAATATAGGGTATCCTTTCCCTATAGGTTTGAGCTACTATACATGCCCATCCACAACTGAAGATCAAAACATGGAGAGATTGTTTTGTCAAGATCACTATGTGCTTTTATTGTATGAGATATCAATTTGAAAATAAGAACTATGTAGGAGATCATTTACACTTGGGATCTAAATCTCTTCATCATGCACCCATCAAAGATTATTGGGTTGATTGTGAGAATGAATTTGAAGTAAGGAAAAGAGATTGGTCTAGAATGACCATTCAACAGATGAATGGATATGAGTTGGAATGGAATAGTTCTAATGTGGAAGATGATGGCTCTGACATGATTGATAATGTTTATATAAGTACTTTCTAGTTACAACCTCTTACACCTATCAATTCGTCAGAAAAGGAGAAAACTAACATAAGATAAATGTCCTTCATCTTGAACAAATATAAGAAATACTTGGATGTCAAAATAGTTGAACATATAGCTACCAAACCTTAGAATGCATCTCCGAGAACTCAAAAGCAAGCAAAGAAACAAGGTGGAACATCTTCAACTACAACAAATACTAATGCACTTATATCAAGGACAAGACCAACTACAACTCTAGGAGGAGATGGGGAAGATCCAAAGGAAGGGGTAGATTTAAAAAGTTCATGTGCTCAAGGAGGTAATGGAGGCAAATCAAAGTTACAAGTAAAGAGCCCTCAAGTCCATCAAAAGATACAAGAAGAAGCACAACAAGAGGAGGATATAGTTGATACTAATCCAAACCTACTTCCACCTCAAACTCCTACTCCCTCATCACCTCCACCTTCACCTAAGTTTGAAGAAGCACAACAAGAGGAGGACACAATAGATACATTTCTCAAAAATGCCCTGCCTCTTATTTTAGTCACCTCTAGTCCACAGAAAATACCATCTTCCTCTCAATGGTTAAAAGGAGTGGTATGCAAGAAAAAATATATATAAAGAAATAATTGATTTGGATTTTGATGTATTATTACATGGTTATAGCCCAAAACCTAAGAAGCCAAGGTTGCCTCTAGGTTGATGGTAGATCCTTCTAGAGACCAATATGTGGAGATGGCCAAGCCTATTAATGATAAAAATGAACATGGGGCAATTGAATATGATTTTGTGATTTCTAGGGTTGAACTTGGCTCCTCTACTCATGAGATAATTTCCAATTTTTTGCTACTAAATTGGTATAGAGGACTAAGAAAGAGAAGATAACTAGAGAAGAACTTGAGGAGCAAGTCCAAATTTTGACATATTATACTAGATCTATTATAGATACATCCACTCAGTCTGCAAGCACATAATCATCAATTCCAAATAATATGAATATAAAGGGGATTGATAAAGACACCGTTGAAAAGATCAACAAATATTAGGCATATAGAAAAGCTTCTTAGACTTGGGTTGAATAGATAGAAATTGATGGACTTTTATGTATCAAAGAAGTTATAAAATTATATCAAGACGCTGATATTAAGATAAATGAACTGAATGGAGAACTCACCACAATTAAGAAAGAAGACATAGTATGGAAACTTACAGCCAAAGATATAGATGAGATGTCAAAATATGACCAACAAATGTTGATTTTTGAGAAAATTCTGATTAAACTTAAATAATTTAATGCAATTGCATTGCTTAAAAGCAGTGAATGGAAAACATTGTTTATCAAACAAACAAGCTCTAAATTAAAAAGACTTATAAAGCACTCCAAACAAATCAAATCAGAAGTTACCACAAGCTGCCTAAATTTTGAAGTAGATATTTTGAAAGGAGATAACTTAGGCATCGAAGATATTCAATTAATTAAGAAGAATTAGAAGGATTTGATTTCAAAGGAGTTATTCAATAAGGATATTGTTGACATGAATAAATTTTAGAAATTCACTTTAATATCAAATGCATCAATTTGAAAACAACGAGGAGGAAGCGATATGCAAAATTTTGGGGGGCAAGTTCGGTGCCAAAAATCAATGCAGAAGGAAATTCGAAGGTGCAAATCGAGGTAGATCTAAATGCAGAAGCTGGACGGGATAGAGACATTTTGAGTAACTAAGTGATTATCGGAAGACCAATAGGGAAGATGCTCACAAGGAAAGTAATTACAAATTGGATTTTTGAAAATTGGAAATGACCAAGTACCATCAAGTTCTTGCCAAAGGGGTTTTTCGTGGTCTTACTCCGAAGCCAAGAAGAACATGATCTAATACTCTCTTGTAGCTAATGGAAAATAGAGGAAGCAACTCTATACATCCAGCAATGGACACCACTCTTCGACCCTTGTGAGGCAAACCCTAGAGAATCCCCCATATGGATTAGGCTTTACAACCTACTGCGGGAATTTTTGTCAAAGGCTTTCCTAGGAAAAATCAGGAAGTCAATTGGAATGGTGATTGAGGTGGATAATGATATTCTTAATGGAGACTCCTACCTATATGCCAGAATTAGGGTTGTGGCTATCAAGGGCATTCTGAACTCCATAAAAATTACATCGGCACAGGGTTCACAATCAATCAAAATCGAACAAGAGGAAGCCAAATTCTTTTGCTTGAGCTACAGAAAAAGAGATCACTCCACTGCTCGATGCCTGCAGGAGACCAAGATGGAATGGAGGGAAAAAAAACCATGGAGACTAGGGTATTTATTGAACAAAATCATAATCTTGATCTCACTGGCCCTCCTAGCGAAGCGTCTCCCTCTATGCCACCTCTCGAAGATGTTCCCTGCGAACCAGTGCCAACCCTTGAAACTATCTCAATAGTTCCAGAAACTTCCTAAGAACCTATAGACTCAGCAAAGACCCATCTCAACCATCCTGCTTCAAAAGTGGTTGACATGGGAATCGGAAAGGAGGAAGATGATAGGAAAGATGAGGGTGAATTAGATTGGTTTGACTTTGAATCTAATGATGGAGATGAGTTTAGAGAAGTCTAAGCCAGATTCATTAGCTAGGAAGTGGCCAAAATTCTAAAGCCCAACCTAAGTGTAAAGGGAAAAAGGAAGGGCAGAAAAATGAATAGAGCCCTATGGGAGGAGGAGGTCTCCAAAGAAGGACAAGATACCCTAAGCAAATTCATCAACAATATCAAGGGAGGAATGACCTCCCTTGGGAACCAATGAAGATACTAAGTTGGAATGTCAGGGGTCTCAATGCCCCTCACAAGCGACGCTTGCTAAAGCGTCACCTCTAGACCTTGGGAGTGGACATTGTTCTCCTCCAAGAAACTAAACTATCCAGGGAGGACGGGATCTTGCTGTGCAGATCTTGCAAAGGATGGGATGGCCTATTGAATCCTTCCTCAGGTGCATCAGGAGGCCTTTGTGTTCTTTGGAATCCATGGACAGTGGATGTCGAACTCATGTCAGAAACAAGCAATTGGATGGTAATGACCATAGAGGCCCTACAATCACATTTGTAATTTCTATTATGGAATGTCTATAGACCTATTAAAACTCCTAAGAAGTTAGAAGTATGGAATTCCTTTTTGGCCTTGATTGAGAACCATAGAAATGATCTTTTGGTGCTGGGAGGCGATTTTAACACTGTCCTGTCAATCATGGAAAAGAGAGGAGGATTGCATCACATAAGTCAAATCCAAAAGGAATTCCAACTCTTCGTGGAATCCTATGATCTTGTTGACATTGCACCCAAGAACGGGGAATTCACATGGACCAATAGACAGAAAGGGTTCACCGATATAGTGGAAAGACTCGATAGGTTCCTGGTTTCCTCAAATTGGCTTCTCACATTAATAGCAATTGATTCACACATTCTACCTATCTTAGGATTTGACCATTTTCCAGTTATGCTTACTCTAAAAGATGACACACATCCGCTAAGATGCCCTTTCAAGTTCGAAAAGATGTGGCTAAGAGACAAATCACTCAAAGAGTAGATAAACCTATGGTGGACAAATACAAGGGTCCAGAAAGGCTCAAAGATGTTCATCATAGTAAAAAAACTAATAGCACTGAAGGAGCATTTGAAAATCTAGAACGAAGGAACCTTTAAGAATATCTTCAAGGAGGAGAAAATTGAACTCAAGATGGAAGAATTGAATCAAGCAATACTGAACAATGATATGACTAACATCAAATTTGAAAAGGAGAAGGAGGTTACGAAGATACACCAAGAGATTTTGGCCCAAGAGGAGACCTATTGGAGATCCAAGTCTAAGGAAACTTGGCTCAAGGAAGGAAATCTAAACACTTAATATTTCCATAACTCAACAAGAAAAAGGAGAAATCACAACCATAATTCCATGATCACAACTAAGGCGGGTGACAAGTTAGTGGAAGCAGAGCTCATCCAAGAAGGGTTGGTCAAGTTCTTCCAAAAGTTACTGGCCAATAAAGAGGCTACCTTGGCGCAGAAGCAAAAACCTTTTCTGGAGCTCATCCCATCCGTAGTCACCAAAGAACAAAATGATATGCTTCTAGGCCCCATTTCAAAGGAAGAACTAAAGGCGATGGTCTTCCAGATGGCACCTAACAAAGCCCCAGGACCTGATGGCTTTCCGGCAAGGTTCTACCAGGAGTTTGGGGACATTTTGGAAACTAACATCTAGAAAGTTGTTAAAGACTTGAGGAAATCAAGGAAGATGATCAAAGACATCAATCACACATTTATAGCTCTAATTCTAAAAAAAACAAAAACAACCTCCTTCAAGGACTTCCAGCCCATATCTCTATGCAACACCATTTATAAAATGGTAGAAAAGGTCATGACAAACAAGCTAAAATGCATCCTCCTATGTATCATCTCCGAGGAACAAAGTGAATTCACTCCTGGATGAAACATAGTGGATAGAATCATATCGGTGCATGAAACGTTGCACTCCATCACAACAAGCAATCAAAGAAGCATGATTTTAAAATTAGATGTGAGCAAAGCCTACAACTGGGTCAACTAGAGATTTCTGCTCAAAATCATGGAAAAATTTAGATTTGATAGGTGATGGATAGAATGGAGATTCCAATGCTTATCCACAGACCATTACTCAATACTAGTTAATGGAAGACCATGTGGTTTCTTTGAGCCCACAAGAGGCCTCAGACAGGGTAACCCTATGTCACCTTTTCTCTTTGTCATTATGGCTTTGGAGGCCTTGGGTAGGGGAATTCAAAATCTAGCAAGCATCATGCAATGGAAGGGAGTTTAGATTGCAGATGACTTCCCCATGGTCACTCACCAATAGTTCACCAATGACACACTCCTCTTTGCATCGTCACGGGCAAAAGAAGAAAATGAATCTCCACACTACTACAACAATACGTAGATGCCTCAGGCTAGGTAATTAACCATGAAAAATCCAATATATTATTCTTTAACACCTATAAGCAGATACAGAGACAGATCCTAGCTATCCTTTGGTTCAAGAAAGAAGTCCCAAGCAAGTACCTAGGTGTCCCACTCTTCAAAGGAGAAATGTGCACATCCTTGTGGGAAGAAACTATACATAAATGTTGATCAAAGGCCGCCACCTGGTAGGGTCGATGGCTTACACTCTCAAGAAAAATACAAATGATCAAAGCGGTCCTCTCGATGATTCCCATCTATCAACTAAGTAGCAATCAGGCAACCAAGAAATCCTACATCCTAATCGAGGGAGTCCTTAAAAAATTCCTATGGGAAGGGGCCAATGAGATAAAGAGGATCCCATTAATTGGCTAGCAATCAGCTTGCAAAAGGAAATTAGAAGGTGGTACTGGGATCCAGAACATAGAGAAGTAAAATATAGCTCTGGGGGCCAAGTTGATTTGGACAATGTATAAAGATCCTAAAGCAAGGTGGTGCCTAATCTTAAGGAAGTACCTGGATTCTGACAACCCAAGCCGGATCTTAACAACACCCAACCCTCCCAGAGGATCACACATCTGGAACTTCATGCAATAGTGTCGCTGGCTAATAAGAGATCATGTCTCATGGATTATTCACAATGGCAACTAAGTGAATTTATGGGAGGATTCAATTAATGACCTCCCTTCGTTGGCCGAGACCCCAGGGCTAGGTGAACATTGGAGAGACATATCAATGATCCATGGAAGGAAAGCCACTGGTTACATGAAAGATTCAAACTGGGATTGGGACCTTTTTTCGAGCCTTCCACTCAACAGTGAAGTGAAACACAATCTCAAGGAAGCTCTCTTGGCAAGGAAAAATATCTTATCTAGGAAGGAAGATGAAATCATTTTGACTGGAGCCAAATCCAGGCACTATGCAGTCAGGTTTGGATATGCCATGCAGAACCCACAAACAGTCTCCAATTGGCGTTCTGATCTATGCTAGAGTAAATGGACTTACCGAAAGCTAGTGCATTCTCTTGGACTGCAGTTCACAAATGAATCCTAACTAGAGAAAGGCTAAAAGTATTGGGTATAGAAGGTCCACCATGATGTGTAATGTGCAATGTAGTTGAAGAAACAATCGATCACCTACTCCTAACTTGCCCATTTGCTTTGGAATGCTGGGATTGACTATGGGAAAAACTAGGCTGGAGTAGTGCCCTCCCAGAAAACATTAAGAATACCTTCAAGGGTTGGTTGAAAGGCCCCAAATCCATGTGGCAAGGCCTTTGGTTGGCTAGCCCATCCCTTCTGATATGGCACATTTGGCATGATAGAAACAATAGGATCTTCAAATATAAAACCTCAACAATAGGTGAAGTAATAAAGAAATTGGAACCTGGCATCTATGAAATTGTAAGTGCTAGGCTGGCAGAGTCTTCCTCGACACCATTTGCCAGATGGGATAGGGACATCATGAATAAGTGGCTAGATCTCATGATCCCTGCTCAAAGCCATGGTCCAGACAAAGTAGAAGAAAGGAGGAAGAAACAAGCTCTCACTAAATGGGTTGCTCCACCTAAAGGTAGACTAAAACTAAACTTCAACGGTGTGGCGAAGGGCAACCTAGGGATCTCTGGGGTAGGAGTCATTATCAGAGATGAATATGGGAAGATCATATTGGTGCTATCAAAGAAACTCCCCATTGGTGCTAATAATGAAGCTGAATTCTCATCACTACTCTATGGGCTTCACCTCTGTAAAGAGCACCACCTATAAGATATTGACATCGAAGGAGACTCATTAATATGTATTAATGCCATAACCTCAAGGCGCATACATAATTGGAAACTAAAATACAAGGCAGAGGCAATCTAGGAATATCTAGACGAACTAGGTAATGTAACCTAGCCCACATTTACTAAGAAGGAAAATCAGTGGTGGATTTCTTGGTGAACTAGGCTTGTGGGAAGGAGGAGGACACTATAATGGTAAGATCATGTGACCCTTGGCCAGACTTGCCTCTGCATTAATAGTGGAAAAGTTGCTTGGGAAAGAGCTTCAAGATTTGTGAGATTTTCCCAATCCTTCGAAAAGCAGTGACGACATACTAAAGGGATTCTCCCAGTCTTTAAAGAGGCACAGATGGATCATGAACCATCATTCTGAGAAATGGAGATTGATTGTGAATGCATTTGTTAGCAAAGAAATGCACCAAGCTCAGGAAGCTCGGAGGACTCAGAGAGTAATGACAATCGAGAGCAGGAAGGTGATGACCAGGGAGACCACGAAAATCAAGGGGACCCTCCAGAAGAATCCAAAGTGGAGAAAATAAAACGCCTGTTCAATGATGAAGTAGACTATGTGGCAGAGGTGATCCAAAAGGTTATTGGTGAAGGCAATTTACCTGCTAGTCACGTGCATAATAGATTCCTCTATGAGGAATTCCTATCTAATAGCATCCTCATCCTGGGTAGGAAAGCCCCCAGCAAGATCATGACAAATGCCCTCGTGAAGGAGGATATGAAGGAAGCCACATTCACAACCATCTTGGACTTCAATAAACACCCCACGAGTGGATGGATTGGGGGGATCCTTGATGCAGCTACTGTGAACAAAAAGAAGAAAACACCAACGGTTTCAGCATAGGCACTGATACTCTATCGGGAAGGCATTGAGAGGAGCAATATGGAAACTTTTTCCTTCTTTGTAAGCCAATATGATGATCTTTTAGCCTCGGCCCAAGTTGAAAGGGCAATTGAGTTTGCTGATGGTCTTCGTGTGCTTTGGCACACTTGAAAGCCAATGGCCATGATGTATACTTCTATTGCTATTAAGTAGGTTTCTATTTATTTGCAGATATAATAGAAAGGGAGCTACCCCCATTGGTAGCACTTATTTAGCAAAAAAAATTCAAATGCAACAACTAGCCTTTGGAAATATTTATCAGCATTGCATGGAAAAATAAAAGAAGTAGAAGAAATTGTAATGACTTGGAAACTGAGATTGCTTAATACTATAGTCCCAAGATCAAAATTAATGGTGCTAGCAGTCAAATAGTTTCGAATATACAAAGGTTTATCGTCTTCTTCAGAAAAGTTTGAGGCTACCAAGGAGAATATATCAGAAAAGCAAAATTAAAGATTAATTCATATTTTAAAAGTCAATTTATTATATTTCTCAAATGTAATATAAAGTTATTTTATTATAGCTTTATAAAGTGACTTTATTTTATAACTTTGTATGAAAAAGTTAAACGACTCTTTATATTTGTTAGTAAGTTATAAACAAAAAGTGGTTGTGAGACAGTTATTAAGGACAAGCATTTTTATATAAGGCTGGAATGTAAATATGAGACTTTTGGATCCTCTCATTTTTGACAGAGAAGAGAAAATTTGTGTGTTTCTTTTGATAATCAATAAAGGAATAATATTGCTAGTTAGTGAGCCTATGTATTGTCTCCTTTATGCTATTTTTCTTTCTTATGTAAGAATAATATCCATTCTTTGTGTGAATCTCTATTATTTTGGTGGGAAATATTTGTCATACTTATTGCAAATTGTTTGGTGTAATCTAGGATTGATATTCAATCGTTCTCTCAATCTGTGCATTGTGAAAAACTATCAATTTGCTCTTTCCTAAGTTGGAGTATATTCTTATATTTATATCCTTGTGTAGACACCTAAATTTGACCATGTCTTACGACATTACCTTTTGAAATTATCTTATGTCTCCTTGCATCACCTTGTGACACATTTCTTCTAGGCCCCTTTCATGACCCCTTCCATCATTCCCATTAGTTAAATAAATTATATTTATTTAACTAATCCCTTTTATCCCTTTATCCCCTTCACACCAAATTAAATAAATCTTATTTATTTAATCCCATTTTCCTCCATCATCTAGTTTAAATAAATTAAATATTTATTTAAATCCCACACGTCTCTCATAATTTAAATAATTTTATTATTTAAATTATTTATTCTCACTCACATCCCTATTTTTAACCTCCTTAATTGTGCATCATATGCACTTCCTCTCCAAAAATCAATTTAAAAATTCCATTTCCTCCACTCCTATCCTTATTTTAGTCACCTGTCATCCTCATTGAATGTGCGTCATAACCACTAACTTCAAATTTTAATCATATCCGTCCACCTCACACCTCACTCTTCTAATCTTGGCCATCCATTTTTATCCTTCTCAATCTATCAATTGAAACTCTCATTTCAATTTCAAGCCCCCAACAAATCTGCATACACACGCATATCTATTATTTGCTATCTCTATTATCATTTCCAATATCTTTGCTTCCATTTCATCCAAGTTGTGTTGGTTGCATGAGCAATCCACATTGCAACATCAACATGATAAATCCACTAGAGCTTGGGTGCACTCCATTCCATCCTATTAGAAGTTCTATTTTGTGTAAGGGTTAAGGTATATTTGTATTATTTTATCTTCATGTTTATTATCCTTGCATGAATTTATTGGGTTTCACCTTGTTATACCTTCTCATAAAATCTCATAGAGATAAATCTAAGAGTTTGTCTTTGTGTAGATTTCCAAAAAAATCTCCTTAGATCTTTTCAAAAATATATGTTCAAAGTTGTATCTTCCCGTTAGGAAACTTAGGGTTTTCCCCTTTCTATAGATATTATTTATAAGTTTTAAATTAGGTCACCTTTCTTGCTTTCTGGTCAAAAGCATACCCCAAAAAATACAATTATGATATGAGGAAGTTGCTCCTCTCAAACGAAGAGTAAGGTTGTTTTGTTTAGTTACAACCCCTCCAGTTATTGGAACGTTAGTCACTACTCCTTTGGGTGAGTCAGAAAATATTTTGTAGTGACAAAAATGTTTACCAACAAGCAACCATTAGTTTCTTAGTTTCTCAAACAAGGGATAAATAACTCCTAGTTAGATTTGATTAGGTACACTCTGTTGTTTCTTTGGAGTAGTACACATGTTTTTTTGTTGGATGACAAATACTCCTTGCCCACTAGTACTCAACTGGTTCACCTTTGGTTTTTCTTATAGTTCCCTCTTCTTAGCTCTAGTGAGGTAGTCAAAATGCACTATTGTTCTACCTAGTGTAGATTCCATTTTATTGTTACCATATACATGATCTTCATCCCAAGTGACAAGATCTTCATTTGATGTTACTTGTTCTAATGTAGAGGGTTCAAGAGACATCCCTTATACTTGGGTAGAGAGAGTTTCCTCTGTCCTCTCAACTCAAATGGCTTGTTGAGGATTGCCTATAGAGCAATGGCTATGAACATGAGGAACTATGTAAGGATAGTGCTACATATTTGTGTCCTCAACTAGGTTGTTCTGCATCAAAATAAGGTCTCTTATTTGGCTTTTTTAGGCAACTTATTACAAGGGCATATGTACTAAAATGATTTGGGAAATGGGATGCCAATTTTAGTTGTTTTGGTATTGGTTTGGTGCCATATATGCCTAGCTATTCTAGTAGTAGGGCCTAGGAGGGGGGACAATTGTTTCTTGTGTAAGGAATTTACCTCATTTAATATTTTTCTTAGAATGCCTTTCATCTCTTCTAGCTTTTTACATATTTGGGAAGTAGCTTGAGAGGTTTCAAGAATAGGGGTTATTTTTAGGGCTTATATTTGCATGGGAGGAAAAAGTTTATATATATCAAGGTATAAAGGCATGGTCAGCTTGGGTGTAATGTTTCTTACTTGTATTTGTAATAATTGAAAGTGCATACCATATAACTTTATTATTACATTTTGAGTCCATTTTAGCTTGAGCTGATTTGTGTACATTTTTGTGTTATTTTGACCCTTTTCCCTAGCCTAAGCCATCCTTAGTCATCCATTATAACCCCTTTCCCCTTGTTGCTCCCATGTCTTTGTTTAGTGTTCCCATGTGTTCATCTCATATAATTTTTATCCCCTTTCCATTTCCTTAGCCCTCTTTATTGTTTTTTTGAATTTATCCCAATTTTCCCTTTTGTTAAATGTCACACCCCAAATTTTGACTCTACTTTACTGTTTACTTACTCGTAATTAGTAGATGATTATGCATGATTTAATGATTTGACATTTAGGGAAAATGTCAAGAAAAATTAGTAATTTCATGAAATTATGTTTACATTATGAGAAATGACATGCGTTTATATGTTGTCAAGATGTTATGATTTCATAAAGATTATGAAATGATTATTGATACACTAATCACAGTTGGTGATTGCAAGTTGTATTTAGGAAAACAGGTTTCCAACCCTCCAAAAAAGGGAGGAAGAGAATCATCAAAGAGAAGGGAATAGATATAAGGAAAAGAATAGTTTGTCACCATCTTAAGTCTGGTGTTGGTACATTTTAGTGAACCTTGTTGAGTTGGGTAAGTGGTACTCGACCCTTTTGATCTAGTTGGTTTTGACTCGACAGCTGTCAATTTTTGTTGGGGAAAGTTTGGGGAAAGTTTGACTGTCGATGAGAATTGGTCAATAGTCATAAGTCCTTGTTTGATATAAATATAGTTTATATTCAAGAGATACTATTATTAAATGATTAAATATCTCTTAATTGGTAATTTCTGGTTGAAATACAATTATGTTATCTTATCTATTTGATTTTGATGTTTTCACAAGATTGAGAGGGGGAAAATACCTTGACCCCATTCACACATCTTGTCGAGTATTAGAGCGAAGTTAGTAAACATTGTTTATACAAACATTATGTTGATATATGTTTATACTTATTTTATATTATCATGATGTATAAGTATAACTTATACTTAATAGACTTGAGTTTTGAATTAGTTCATAGTTTAGTGGCACATTAAATGCTTATCTTCGGCATGATCTTTTGAGCACTTGTTTTCCCCCACTCCAAGAAGATTTGGAGAGTTTTTAGGAGTGCATGAAATGGTTTGCATAGTTGTCCTTTATAACCATAAATTTCTTTTGTTGCATGTCTCGAAAGGGAGCTTATGTAGGCTCATTTTCGGGAGATTAACTATAGAGAATAAGGGTAGTTTTGGGATGATATGGAACACAATGTGAGAGCTCAAGAAAGGAGGGTGTGGTCCATTATAGAAAGGAACAATTATGGACGTAGAAAAAAAAGAGTTTTTAAATGGTAGAAAAACATTATAATGTAGTGTGTAAACTGAGCGGGAGCAGGAAGACTCCGTAGGAAAATAGAGAATGGTGGATGCACATCCATTTACTCCGTATTCAACCAGGTTCCTTCTTTCTTTGAAAATATTATGATAGTAAAATTATATTTCTGAGTGTTTATATGGATCAAGAAGCAATGTTTATCTATTTTTATATGACCGATAAAAGAATTATGTTCTTTGATCGAAAAGTTTGATATCATTGTGGTATCACTGTATAATTCTTGTTAGAGCTATGTATGCTTTGATATTACTACATTATCATTGTATTAACTATGTTGTCCCTGTATAACATTGACTTTTCTGTGCATAAGTTACGATATTCTTGAATTAGAGTTTTCGTTGTCTCAATATAAGGATTTAGTCGAAGGACTCTACTACCATCGTGTTTCATTAGAGACTGATTTGTATCATTGCAGGCCGATATGTATAAATAAAACTCTGAGTTAGAAGGCTATTAGTCTCGTTATCATTATCTTGAGGTAAGTCTATTTATCTACGAAATATTTATTATCTTTATATAATGGCTCTCTTAATAGTTAGTTGGCTAAGAGGCCTTATAGGCCGACGACATCAACTCTTGAACAGAGTAATTTAGTCCAAGATACCAGATAGGCCATGACGATGGCATACCAAAATGGTTTTATCATGAGTTTTGGTAGGGAGGCCGTAATGATTATTAAGTGAATCATTTTAAAAGACCTTCATAGAAAGTTATAAAGGTTTAAGTCTTAAACTTAGAGTTAAACTTGTTGAGGTTTAAACATAGATAAGTTTTCTTTTCCCAAGATTTATAATCAAAGACTTAGAGATAAGTGTTTTAGATTATGGGAAATACTTAAAGATATGATATATTAAGTTAAATGTGCAATCTTTGATTATGACAAGTATATTTATTACATGCATGGGTAACGAGCATGAATCCATATTCTTTCTAAATCTAGAATTGGTATACCAAAGAGACCGGGAGGTCAAGTTTATTATCAATTATGACTCAAAACTCATTGAAATTTAAAGATTAAATTTGATCAAGAGCACTTGTAATGATAGTATTATCATGATTCTAAATAGAGGATAAAAACTCGTATTGTATATACGTAAAATAAGATAAGGTATTTGCAATTTTGAAATGGCTATATGATGTCAAAGATATAGATTTCCTTATGAAAAACACAATAATTTTTGTTATATTATATTACAAATCTAAGGGAATTTAGATGATCTAGGAATGCAGAAACCTTGTTAGCCCTTGATTAGAAACTGTTGCTTATGATATTTTATTTCAAAAAGAATATTCTAAAAGACTTAATTAAGTTCTCTTATGTATCAAGATTGAAACTAGTAAACCAACTCAAGGGTATAGGCATACTAGGAGATGGGAAGTTATAGTTCTTATTATATGTTCAATAGAACTTATTTTTAGTGCCATGTGCACATAAGACAAAGTTAACCCAGTGTTGGGTATTCCTGGCATGAATTATACCAAGTTGAGTAAGTTGGTAAACAATTCGAAACTCAACCCCACATGATTGTTGTACTCAAGATTGTTGATAAAGGATTATGTGACATTTATACAAAGGAGGTAATATATGAGTTTATGACCTAACTTATGTTGAATGTTGGTAGACTTAAGTAGACCAAGAGGTTGAAATTATTTTATTATCTTTTATGATTCTAACCTATTAAGGCTGAAGGATTGAACATAGTCGAAAGACTAGTTTTGAGAAATGACAGTTGCCATTAAGATATTATATGAATGGGGATATACCTCCTATACTATGCTTATTCATGTTATGTGTAAAGTGAATTCAAACAATGACAAGTTGTCTAGGGAAGATTAGAGGAATTTGTTCTCAGTTATTATCTTTGGAAAATTGTTGGAAATATGTGCCTCAAATTCACTAGAGGAACCCCAACTTGGTGCTCATCAAGTCAGATTACATCAAGTGTTGAAATCTTGTTGTTACCGCCATCCTACAGAGTTCCCATGTTGGCTAGTATAGGCTTGCGGTGTTACTGCTATGTCGCAAATTCTCATGGGTTGACTGGTGGTAGAATAGTTCATACCGCTATCCCGTAGAAGTGCACGTAGTAGTGTGTGGTGGTGTAGTTTACACCTCCACCTCGTAGATGGTCAAGCAATAGACTAACAGTAGAGCGGTATAGACACCGCCATACTATGACAGTCTAAGAATCCACTGGCGGTACAACGGTGGCTACTCGTCACCCTGTGGCGGTCTTCGTCTGTCTATGCGATAGTGCGGGGGAAGTCTTTTACTGGCATCTTGTAATAGTGGTTGGCACTGGCGTGCGGTGTATCTCGCAGTCCCGCAATAACTCTCAATATCACTCGTGGTAATGCATTAAACTCTATAGCCTTGTGATGGACAGTTATAAAGCCTGCGGTGTTGCGGTGAGTCCCGCCATCCTACATAGGTTATCCAAGGTGTCTTGCTGGGGTACGATATTGGTTGAGAGTTGAAAATTGGATGACTTGGCAACTTATGTGTATGTCGAAGGGAAGGGACAAAAGGGAATTCGATGGGACAGGTTCAAGTGTCTCCACAATACCTCGAGATGGATCTTGGTTGTTAAACTGTTTGTGGTCATTTGGTTGTGGGAAGTTGTAACAACTGTTGAGAATGTATGTTAAATAAACATTGAACATTCTATAATTGTAGAGTGTGGTTCGATTGGATGAACAAGGATGATCAGAGAAATGTTATGCTACTTGAATATATTGTGAATTAACACCTGTGAAAGTGAAGGATCTATAACTTTGTATGTAATTATTTTTACTATAATACAAAGAGACTGTAGCTTGGTGTGTAGGTTTTTCTCCCGTAAGGGTTTCCCACGTAAATATGGTGTTCATTCTATGTGATGTTTTAATTCTCTATTATGTTATTTTCATGTGCATCTTAAGTGAATTGTAATTGTGTAAATTGAATGAAATTTCTATATCTCTCTCTTGTAAAATTAGCGTTAGGAAGGTGTTTCCACACTTTTCCTTCCTTACAGGTGGTATCATAGCTTGGCTAGTTGCGTTATCCTTGTGGGTGAGTCAGGTTTTTTGTGTTGATTTTGTTTAGTGGGAGTTTTACAGAGAAATCTAGTTTGAAATTTTATTGCATATTTAAGATGGCGAGAACATCTGGTAGAATAGAGATTGAGAAATTCAATGGTGGCAATTTTGAGTTGTGGAAACTCAAGATGGAATACTTGCTCGTGGATTGTGAGTTATGGGCTGTAGTGTCATCTACCAAACGATCAGCAACCTTGCAAGATGATTGGCATTAAATGGACCAAAAAGCCAAGGGTTTGATCAAACTATGCTTGACTGATTTAGTTCTCTTGAATGTCCATGAAGAGAAGACTGTGAAACTTCTATGGAAGAAGCTTGGTGACATTTATCAAGGGAAATATCTGGTAAATAAGTTATTCCTGAGAAAGATGTATTCTTTGAAGGAGGAAGGAGCATCCATTGCAGATCATTTGAATGCATTCAACATGATCATTGCTTAGTTGACATTTGTGGGTGTGAAGATAGAAGACGAAGATTGTTGCATGCTCTTGTTGTGTTCTTTGCTTGACACATGGGATCGCCTGATAATGGCTATTGGGACTACAACAACCACTTTCAAGATGGAAGATGTGGTTGCTTCACTGCTGTAAGAGGAAATGCAAAGGAAGTCTTCTTAGATGGCCAAGGAGGCCCTTGTTGTTTGAGGCATATCAAAGGAGAAAGGCAAGAAGTCTAAATCCAAGTCAGAGGGGAGATCAAAGTCTCTTGGTAAAATGTCCAAGGTGAAGTGCTGGAATTGTGGGTAGACTGGACACATCTAGAAAGATTGCAAAGAGGAGAAAAAGAAGAAAAAAGAACAATTCTTCAGATAATGATTCTTCTTAGAGCGATGCAGATGCATTCATAGTAGCCTTGGTGACTCAGGCATCAAACAATGTTTGGCTAATTGACTCAGGTGCGTCCTTTCACATGACCTCTCACAGGGATTGGTTCTCAAAGTACAAAAAGTATGCTGGTGGAAGGGTGTATCTGGGCGATGATTCTCACCTGGAAATTGTTGGCCATGGAAGAGTCAAAATTTAGTTTCCTAATGGAAGAATGAAGGGAATCGATGGTGTGATGCATATACCAGGTTTGGCTTGAAATCTACTTTCTATAAGTAATTTGAATGATGTTGATGTGCAAGTCTCTTTCTCAAATGGTATTTGTAGAATGACTAGAGGCTCTATGTTGCTGGCAAAGGGTGCACGGATTAACATTTTGTATAAGTTGGATGCACATGCAGTTCAATGTAATAGGGCTTCTGCAAAGTCAAGTAAATCTAATCATGTAGAGGAGGATGTTGTTCCTATGGGTGCTAATTCTTTGGAGATGAAGCTCCCAACAGAGAAAACAATGTTGTGACATCATAGACTTAACCACATTGGTGAAAAAGGCTTAAAAGCCTTGAAAAATAAAAACCTGGTTGAAGGGCTTGATGATTGTAACATTGAGTTCAATTTTTGCAAACATTGCATATATGGAAAGCAACACCGTGTTTCTTTTTATTCTAGTCCTCATAAATCTTCTGGCATACTAAATTATGTTCATTCTGATGTAATTCATCTAGTGAATGTTCCTTCATTATTGAAGTCTAAATATTATGTTTCATTTATAGATGATTATTCGAGAATAGCATTTGTGTATTTTCTAAAAAGTAAATAAGAAGTGTTCAATCAGTTTAGGGAGTTTAAAACCTTGGTAGAAAATCAAAGTAGTAGAAAAATTAAATGCTTGAGGATGGATAATGGCAATGAATTTTGTTCTGCATATTTTGAAAGGTATTGCAAAGACCATGGGATTAAAAGATATAAAACTACACCTTACACTCCACAACAGAATGGAGTTGTTGAAAGGCTGAATAGGACATTGATGGAAAGAGCTAGAAGTATGTTTAGCAGTGCTGGCCCAGAGTAGAAGTTTTGGGCTGAGGCCGTGGCTACAACATGTTACTTGATTAATCGTTCTCCTACTTTGGTGCTTGTTGAAAAAACACCTTTGGAAGCATGGTCTAGTAAGAAGCCCTCTTTAAGACACATTACATTCTTTAGCTGTGAGGTATATGCATATGTGCCAAATGAGAAAAGATCTAAATTGGAAAACAAGGCTGTAAAATGTATCTTCATTGGTTATGGCATTGGTGTGAAAGGATACACACTTTGGAATCCTGCTACTGAGAAGGTGCTATATAGCATAAGTGTAATCTTCCGTGAGCTAAAACCTTATATTGTTGATCTACAACCAGAGGTAAAAGAAGCAAAAAAGGAGGTAGTTGAAATTCCTCTAACTCTAGATAAAGAGGAACTATGAACTCCAAGTGTACCTAATACTGAGTAGAGCTCAAGCAGTTCTGAAAGTTCTGAACAAGAAGAAGAACCAAAACCTCAGCTTCAGCCTATGAGGAGGTCTACACGTGAGAAGCAACAACCTGAAAGGTTTGGATATTCTATGTTGGATTCTAGTTGTGCCTATGCTTTGATTGCTAACATTGATGAGCCTAGGACTGTGAAAGAGGCTATTGACATGTCTAATTTAGATTCTTGGTTGGAAGCCGTGAATGAAGAAATGACATCATTAAAAAAGAATGAAACCTAGGATTTGGTACCTTTGCCTGAAGGTCAAAATCCTGTTGGGTGTAAATGGGTATTTAACAAGAAGATTGGTCTGGATGGCAGTGTTGAAAAGTATAAAGCTAGGTTGGTCACGAAAGGTTATTCCTAGGTAGAGGGAATTGGTTATGGAGAAATATTTTCTCCTGTAGCTAAGCTAACATCTATCAGATTTCTATTGTCACTTGCAGTAGCATATGACTTAGAAATTGAGCAGATGGATGTGAAGACAACATTTCTTCAAGGAGATTTGGAAGAAGAAATTTACATGTCCTAGCCAAAGCACTTCATTGAAAAAGGTAAGGAAAAACTGGTTTGGAAATTAAAGAAATTTTTGTATGGTTTGAAGTAGTCACCTAGAATGTGGTACCAGAAGTTTAATACCTATGTGCTATCTTTGGGGTTTGTGAGATCAAAATATGATCATTGTGTTTATTTTAAATCTAAAAATAGTCGTCTTCTTATTATTGCCATGTATGTGGATGATATGTTGTTAATTGGGAATGGTAAGGGTATGATTTCATAATTTAAATCTCAATTGTCAGCACAGTTTGAAATGAAAGATTTAGGTACAACTAGGTATATTCTGGGGATGGAAATCAGAAGGGATAGGAAAAATAGAAAACTTTGGCTCAGCTAGAGCAAGTATATTAATACTATCCTAGAGAGATTTAATATGACAGATTGCAAGCAGCTAGTTGTTCCAGTGTTGCAGGGAATGAAGCTTTATGTTGAAGATTGTCCAAAATCTCCTACTGAGATGGAGGACATGACCAGAGTGCCTTATGCATGTGCAGTTGGTAGTTTAATGTATGCAATGGTTTGTATAAGGCCAGACATTGCCCAAGCAGTGGGAGTACTTAGTCATTTTATGGCTATTCTAGGAAGGCTGCATTGGGATGCTGTGAAAAGAGTTTTTAGATATTTGAAGGGTACCTCAGAGTATGTCTTGTGTTATCATGGTAAATCTATTGGACCATAGAGATCTGTTAGCATTCATGGATATGTGGATTCTGATTGGGCAGGGGACATTGACAGCGGAAGATCCACTAGTGGATATGTATTAACGTTGTTTGGTGGTGCAGTTAGTTGGATGAGCAAGTGGCAAGCTGTAGTCGCTTTATCTACTACTGAGGCAGAGTACATGGTAGAAACTCATGCCTATAAGGAAACCATTTGGCTTAGAAGGTTATGTTTTGATATTAGGTTCAATGCAAGGTAGATTACTATCTGTTGTGACAGTCAGTGTGCTATTTGTTTGGTGAAAAATTCTAATTTCCATGCCAGGATGAAACATATTGATGTGTAGTATCATTTTGTTTTTAATATAGTGGAGGATGAAAAGGTTAATCTAGAAAAAGTGGCTACTCTAAAAAATGTTGCTGATGCATTGACAAAACCAGTGAGCACAGATAAGTTTAGATGGTGTGCCAGTTCAATGGGCCTTGGGGCCTATGATTTACAGTGACTTCAAGCGTTGGAAGGGGTTCAGTGAATTCTTCGTCAAGTGGGAGCATGTTTGAAATATGTGCCTCAAATTCACTGGAGGAACCCCAACTTGATGGTCATCGAGTCAAATTACATCAAGTGTTGAAATCTTGTTGTTACCATCATCCCACAGAGTTCCCATGTTGGCTAGTGCGAGTTTGTGGTGTTACTACTATCCCACAGATTCTCATGGGTTGACTGGTGGTAGAACGGTTCTAACCGCTATCCCACGGAAGTGCACGCAGTAGTGTGTGGTGGTGTAGTTTACACCTCCATCCCACAGTTGGTCAAGCAATAGACCAATGGTAGAACGATATAGACACCACCATACCATGATGGTCTAAGAGTTGGTTGGCAGTACAGGGGTGGCTACCCACCACCCCATGGTGGTCTTTGTCTATCTATGTGGTAGTGTAGGGAAAGTCTTTTACGGCGATCCCACGATAGTGGTTGGCATTGGCATGCGGTGTATCCCGCAGTCCTCCAATAGCTCGCAATATTGCCTATGGCAATGCATTAAACTCCACGACCCTGCGATGGACAATATTAAAGCCTGTAGTTTTGCAATGAGTCCCGCCATCCTGTAGAGGTTATCCAAGGTGTCTTGTGGGAGTGCGGTATTGGCTGAGAGTTGAAAACTAGATGACTTGGCAAATGATGTGTATGTCAAAGGGACAAAAGGGAATTTGGTGGGACAGGTTCAAGTGTCTCCACGATACCTTGACATGGATCTTGGTGGTTAAACTATTTGTGGCCATTCGGCTACAGGAAGTTGTAATGACTATTGAGAATGTATGTTGAATAGACATTGAACATTCTATAATTGTAGAGTGTGGCTTGATTAGAAGAACAAGGCTGATTAGAGAAATGTTATGCTGCCTGAATGTACTATGAATTAACACCTGTGAAAGTGAAGGATCTGTAAATTTTTATGTAATTATTTTTACTATAATACAAAGAGACTGTAGCTTGGTGTGTGGGTTTTTCTCCCGTAAGGGTTTTACCACATAAATCTGGTGTTCATTCTGTGTGATGTTTTAATTCTCTGTTCTATTATTTTCACGTGCATCTTAAGTGAATTGTAATTGTTCAAATTGAATGAAATTTTTGTATCTCTATCCTATAAAATTAGTGTTAGGAAGGTGTTTCCACACTTTGCTTTCCTTACAAAAATAGGGATCTTTGATATTTCCATGTATTGGGTTAGCGAAGTTATACCCTAGTATTAAAACCAGAAGGGTTTAGGAAACTTATAACTCTTATGTCGGATGTTTGATATTGGTCGACAGTGAAAGGTCAAGAAAACCATATTGGTTGACACTGAAAGGTCGAGAAAACCATAGAACAAGATAGGAAGAGTCTTAGTAGTACTACAAATTTAAGTGATTCTATGATAGAGTCGAAACTTGTTATATTGCACCAAAGATGTTTGATATTTGAGTCAGAGAGTAGAGTGACATAAGGTTATAGACCCTAGAAATTACAAGTATGCAAAGAGGGACTCTCTGAAAGGTTGAAATTACCTAAACCTATATATTGCATGTATATCCTAGATTAAGGATTAAGTCAGATTGACTAGAATGGATTATAGTACAGACAAGTTTATGTCTAGAGTTACTAAGTGAAGAAAGTCAAACTATAGGATGAGATAGTCTTCAAGTTGAGTCAAAGGTGTGTGAATTCACGACTACATTTATTGCGAAATGTCTATTTATATTGAATCTTTGGCCAAAGTAATGCATCAGTCTTTGCATGCATTAGTCGGTTCACTGTGCTCCAGATTTTCATAAGGTCCAGTAGTGTCATACTCAGTTAGAAGGAGTATATAGTTGTATGAATGTGTTGGTTAAGTAGGACACAACACTAGGAATTAGATGGCAAAAACTTGTTGGTTCCTTATATCTATACTCTTCATGAAGGGTAGGGCCACTTCCAAGAAGGAAGGTGTGTGGGGGACCGTTGGTTTGTGGTTAGAGGGAAAGCACTTGGATGATGCTTTCCCTCCCAAGCAGAAGACAAGCTGAGACTTATGAAGACAAATATCAATATTCCAATTGCTGTGTACTCCATGTTATGACGTATGATAGTCAAATTTATGAGGTAAAACTATTCTTTATGCCAAGTGCATTTTATGTATTGTAAATGAAAAATGAAAGGATTTCACTATGATTCTATCTTCGATTATGTATGGTTTCAAGGTTGAAATTATATAGAAAGCTATATTTTATTTCTTATGATTATGCAAATGATTTATATAAAAAAAATTCTCTCATATTTACCAAGTTTATTTACTTGTAAATTTTTTAGTTACTTTGAGTAATATGAGAAGGTATGTTACATATGGTATCAGAGCTAACCGGGTTCAACACATGGACCTATGAACTCATTATGAGAAAACTTGTTAACATTCAATAGATTGGCTAATGTTTGAAACTGGTTTTATGCCAGTATGGCATAGAGAAAAGTAAGAAAACTGTCAGGAAGACTATTTTCTGACACTTACCCAAGTTAATGGTTAAGAAAGAACCAACTAAGGAATTAAAACTCCAAGATCAAATTAACTCTGTTGAGGTTGTATAGCGGAAAGATTCAGAGACTTTGACTAGAAAGGTAAAACCTTGGTCAATTTCTATTTAGACTAAGAGCTCACGTAGAGCAGTGTTTGTATGAAGTCAAGATCAGAGCCTTGGTTCAAATTCTAGGGCCTATGAGCCTACTGTGTTTGATGCATAATTTTTTGAGGACAAGTGAACCTAGGCAAAGCAAAGTACTCTTATTTCTTGAGAACTTAGGGATGGGAAGATCCAGAAATATTCAACCAGATGTAGGAGCAACTGAGTGTTGAAGATCCTATAATTGTATCGAAGATACATAGATAAGATGGGTTATTATCTAATTCCTAGATGGCTTGGAATGAGCCAAGTGGAATAAAAGGATCATTAAGGGCAAGTAGTGATATATTGGCATAGAATGCCGAGCAAAATGGTACAGGACTTAGAAATGTATTTGTTTTCCAATATTCATGAGAAAACTGATTGGCATAAACAAAGAAATGTGCATAAGAAGAGATGAATAAGAGTTCCCTAGTATCTCATGAAGCCTTTTGGAAAATGTGTCAATATGTAGTAAAGGACGTAAGTATAGAGGGTCCTCTCAGATAATATTTTGATGATTAAAGATTGGGATTAGTATCATTCTTTGAAACTTTTTGTTAAGAATTTTCATGAAGTTTTCAAGGTGATTCATAACAGTTGTAAAGGAGAAGATATTAGTTATCCTCGTTTCATTTTGGCTAAATTGTTGAGAAAGAAAGTACAACTACAATGGTGAATGCAATTATCACTAAGATATTTAGTCAAGTTATTTAAGTTTTGAACAAGTAAACTATTCAGTGAGGTAGGGAATAGAGGTTTGTAAAGTAGAATGATGGGAAGAAGCTTGTGTCCCAACTTTAACCCCTTTGTGTTGCTATAACATGATCTTATAAAATCATCTGAATGAAGAATGATAGTTACTCCAGGAAGTAGGAGTGGATGTGATATAACATTTTGATTTAAATTTTTTAGCATGATAAAAGCCTTAAAGGACTTATTTGTTTGGTGTGCTTGTAACATTATCTCTAACTCACTATGGGTTTTTTGAAAATCCAAGTGTAGTGTAGCAATCTACTCCCTTGTTAGTGACTCAATTAGTCATGTAGTGCATAGTATGTGTTCCTCTAGATTTCGACACTTCTTTGGATTTTTGGTAAAATCCTTTTAATATTTGTAAGGATTATCATTGTTTTACTCCTTTATTTTGGATTAGTCTAGCCACCGAATCTTGAAAATCATTTATTTTATGACCAGTTGGTCAAAATTTGATTTATTGTCAAAATTGAGCTCATTCTTTTCACTTATTTCTGAAAATACAAATTTCTTGTACATTGATATTGATTTAAATTATTGTGGTGGCTATACTAGAACGTTTTGGTTGTTCACTATGTTTTATGCAATGTTCACCTCTATCATTTCCTAGATGGGCCTTTGATGGATTGTGTAAGGGAGTAAATTGTAGAGAATGCACTTGCTATGTTCCTAACTCTATAGAATTAAGAAACCTTGTGTGGAAGGAAATTCATTCCAAACCATAATCAGGTCATCTGAGAGTAACTAAACTCCTAGTCGATGTGAAATCTCTTTATTTCTAGAAAGGAATGAAGAGTGATGTTGCAAGATTTGTAGCAAGTTTCCTAGAGTGCCAGAGAGCCAAGGCTGAGCATGAGCACCCAACATGACTTCTATATCTGTACGATATTCTAGGAGTGGAAGTGGTAGATCATTAGTATGGATTTTGTACAAGGTCTTCCTATGTCTAGAAATAGACATAATGCTATTCTGGAAGTGGTAGATAGACTCACTAAGGTAGAGCATTTTAAACCTGAGAATTTGATAGATGGAGTACTAGTCATAGCCCGTAAATTTGTTCAAGGAGTGTTTAGGTTGCACGACATTCCGGAGAAGATCATCTCAGATAGGAATGCTTGTATAACATTAAGGTTTTAGCAAACATTATTTTCCTCACTTGGAACTCAATTGAACATAAACTCAGCTTATCACTCTAGGACATGTTGTGATGCTCACAACATGCCCTATTTTACTCCTTAGCAAAATGAGGACCCCTGCCATGGCTGTGGCTTTTTGCTTGGGTGTGGGTCTGCTTGGTGGTAAAAGAGAAAAGGAGGTAAGTGTTACAAACCTTGTTGAAAATAAATAAAAATTGCATTAAGTACCAAAGAAGAATAGGGGTGAATTCCTTGTTAAAAATGAGTAAGGGTTGCTTTTTGAACCATTCCAAAATTCCCAATATTCTACAAGATATGCATGTTTTGGTAAAATGCACTATAGGAAGGTTTGTATATGTTGCATATACAAAGTTGTTTGTATGTGGAGTCTTTGTACTAGTTGCATAAAAGAGTTGTCGGGTTATTGAATCTTGGTATTTGTATGCATATTGCTAACGTTTCATTCTTTACATACAAATCAGACCCTATAGAATTCAGAGGTAAAATGGATAATTGGATAAGTCCGTCGGATGTATATTGGGTTTGTATGTTTAGTGAAAAGTAAATATACAAGGAAATATACAACACAATATACATGTCATGGACCCGAGGAAAATATTAAGTTTATTTTCATCGTGGTATGTATCGCATGTTGTATGTTGTATGCTTCGAGTTGTATTTTTTGATATACATACAATGTGAAACTCAAGGAAAATTAAAGTTTAGTATAAGTGATGCATTGTACCTCAACGTATATTGAAAAATGCATTTCATTTTATATACATGTCCAGAGCCAAAAGGTTATGTATTGCAGTTTATAAAAGATGAGAGATCCGGAAGAAAGGTAAAAGGAAGTTTGTATGTATCAGGCCTTGTATCTAAGAGAGGATACAAGCGTCATTGTATCATTAAGATACAAAGAGGAAAGTCAAATGGGTCCCTCCGATTGTATGCTTTGGGCTTGTATGTTAACAAAGTATATTTCTGATATACAAGCCAATATACAAGAAGGGGATACAAACAAATATGCAAGACGGATTCGGAAGGAAATTAAATAAATGAAAACTCTTTGTATGTTTGGGATAGTTGTATGTTAACAATATACATGTCGGATATACAAGAAAATAAAAGACATCGCGGGTGATAAAGGTAAAAGGAGGTTTGTATGGGCTATTTGTATATGTACTTGTATCTAATGAAACATACAAAGAGCAATATACAAACTGGGAGATACAAGTACGGATAAAGGAAAAAGGAAGTAACATTAGTCATGGTTCATTGCATATTTGTTTGTATGTTGAAAATATACAATGCTAACATACAAAGAATAACATACAAGGAAATATACAAAGAAAAAAATGTATGCAGAAATGAACTAATGGATAAAAAAGTTTAAAACTTAAATGCTGAAATAGAAAGCCGAAGCTTTAGGCGCATTAACTACTGTAATTAATGCCGAGCTAACAAAAAAAAGGGTAAAATTCAAGGGCGATAGGGTAAATTTAAATGCATTTTGCTTTCAGATTTACATTGTTAAGAATTAAAACTGCAGAGCGAGGAATTGTTACAAAAAATTGAATGGAATTCATCAAGACGATAGAATTACAGCAGCTGGACGGAGGAAAAATGGTAAAGTAAGTCAACGACAGAAAGTGAGTGGTCAAGAAATACAGGTATTTATCTTAAAAATGCCATTATAGTTCAGTTGGTAAAGTGCACGTAAAATTTAGTAATTTCATTATAAAATGTAGATATTTGTTAAATTACTGGTTTAACTATTAATTAGCTGGGTCAGGATTAAACAAATTTGAAAGTTCAAATGGGAAAAGACAAACTGGGTTAGGGTAAAATGGTAAAAAATAGAAATTCATAGTAAAACCCTAGGAAGAACGTAAAATTAAAGTTAAAAGAAGATGCATTTTTCCACAGGATGGCCCCGAAGCAGAAAAGGGTAGATATAGGTGGAGGAGTTAAAAAGAGAGAAAATCGTGCAAGGAAATAGAAAAAAAGAGTTGCAATTACATAGAGGGTACACAACATTGATTAGCTACATTGGAGTAGGGACAAATACAAACATTGGAAATTATGATGCAAATGATGTCTTACAGAAGATCACGACAACAGATGCTACACCGGATATGAAGTGTATATGGGAGAGTGGATTGTACAGAGCTGTGGGTTTTCCTTTGGCAATGGAGGCAACATATTTGTGTCTGGATTGCATAACTTTATATGACATAAATACGAGGAAAGTAATGTTTTATGACAGACTCATTGCAGATTTATCCACAGAGGGTATTGTAAGGACATTCGATTTGGAAATCAATGAGAAAATGGTAGACATTGACATAGATCAATACAATGAGGATTTTCAAATCAATGGAAGGGATTGTAGGGGTAAGATATTCTACAGTTGGTACAGCCCTAAAAACAAACCCAAGGCTATAGCCAGAGTGCACAAGAATCTGATGAGAATATACTTCAAGGAGGAAATATACCTGATTATTACAATGCTAAGTAGATTGGTGGGATTGAGAGAGGGCACTAAGTGTGAGCCATGGATGTTTAATGTCATCCAGTTCATGAGAGAAGCAAGAAAGGAACAAGGATAGATTCACTGGGCCAAGACCATAAGCACATCTACATGGAAACATGCCATGCTAAGGAAGCAAAAGCTACTACCTTTTTATTTGTCTTCATATGTATTGTATTCATGTGCAGCAGAAGTTAGACCATTCATACATGGAATAGATAGGGTTGGAACCTTGGGCAATGGTCCAGGTTAGAAATTGATATATGAACATTACCCTGATCTACAAGAAGAGAATGCATTGAAGAAATATGCTTTGGTTAATGATGTATTCTATACTTACATGATGAGAATTTTGAGGGAAGAGCCTGATAAGAGGATATCTCAAGATGGAAAAGATACAATTGGGCTGCATAGCTCTTGGTATATTCAATTTGAACATTTTACCTACATCAGGACTGAAGGATTTGAGGGAAAGCCTTTCATGTTACCCAGGTATCCCTCCAACAAATTAATTGTTCTAGAGTTTTCAAGGCAAAATCTGAACGCCTTTAGATTGTACAAGAACAAGTTTAGTAGGGGAAACCTTAAGCTACCTTGGTCAATTGGTAGAAATTCATGCTATAGTGAGGAGGTGGCTAGTTGTTCAAAGCAGGAATTGAGATATTATGGATTTGAAGAGTTTGATTTAGCTAGAAGGTTTGACCCCTTCCACAGGATTCAAACTTCAATTGATAAAAAGTTTAAACATCAAATTCATGTTGAAGATTTTTGGTCAGACTGTAAAAATGAAAAAGATGTAAGGAAAAGGGCTCATAAAAGGCTAATAGTGGATCAAATGAAATCCATGGGAGATATATATGTTCCTCCAAAGGTTCAAGAGGATGATAAATTGCCGCATCATAGTTATGCAGAGGCCATGCTTGCCCCTATTACAGAGCCTGATTAGTCACAACCGTGGAACAAATCTTTGGACGTATTGTCCAAACCAGTTATTCTATTTTCAAAGACATGGTTAAAGGACATGATTGAAGAACTCAAAGCTGAGGGGAGGGAAGTCACTTATCCAAAGAAAAGGAGAAAGAGAGTAATAGAACCTAGTGAGGATCTCCAATGCTTCTATGAGAAGAAGAGAAAGATTGTGGAGGCTAAAATTGTAGAGAAGGATAAGAATGCCACTCTGATGGATCCCTATGCATTGGGAATAACAATAGCAGTATCATTTGATACATTTGTAGATGCAAAATCATTAAGCCATGAAATTAGTGCAGAAGAATCACAGACTTCCAAAGAAGTAATAGGATAGCAAGTTAGAAGGGCAATACCAATAAGTATATCAAAAGGGGAGACTTCTAAAACAAGTGAAGTCATCGGAGCACAACAGGTAGGTGCAAAGTTGAGTAATATACCTAGTGCCTCCACCCCAACAGAAAATAGACAAGCATATGCTCAGGTGAAGACATAATTGGCTGGGGAAATGCTGCAAGGGTCATAAGCACATGAAGCCAAACAAACCACTGAGACTGTCCACGTTGTGGATGACAGTAGTGAAAGTGAGGAAAGGCGAATGTATGCTGGAAAAGAAATTGAAATAGAAGAAGAATCTAGTGAGTTCTTAAGTGAAGAAGAAGAGAAAAACACTCCGGCCGAGATGGAAATTGAACAAGACCTAGTGTATGAAAAGGAAAGGGTACAAGAAGAATCAGGAACAGTAGATCCATTTGGTACCCTAGTGTCCCCTGAAATAATCAAGGATGTGCAAGAAGAGACATATAAAATAGAGGAAGCTAAAAAGGAAGGTGCACTTGAGGAAACAATCACAGAAAAACCTGTTCAAACAAGAGATGAAACAGAAGCTGGCCCTTCAGGTGTGGATGTCTTAAATATTCTTAATATGTATGGTGAACAGAGTGAAGAAGAGAAGAACACAGAAAGCAGGTAGGAATAAGAAAAAGAAGTAAAAGAAGATGAAACAAGGATAAGTTCACCTGCAAATATAGAACAAGTACAAAAGGAAGGTGAAACTATAGAAGATGAAGGCAAGAAACCTGAGGGTGAGGAACATACAAAAAATATGGATGAAAGCATAATTGAAGAGCAAACAAAGGGCATAGACATGACAAATATAGAGCAGGCACATTAGGAAGAAGATCAAGAAAAAGAATTATCAAAGGGAGAAGGTCTTGAAGAGGAAGATGAAGTTGGAGGGGACACAGAAATGGAAGAAGAAGAAAATGAAGGTGAGTCACAATAGCAACCTCCTCCACAACAACAACAACAACAAGGGTAGGGAGAAGTAGGGAGACCTCAAGAGGAGGTAATTGATAAGAAAAAACTGCTGAAAGCATAAAGGAGTTTCTTGCCTAGTTAGGGGAAGAGATAAGGAAAGAAAAGGAGGTACAATTGGTACCCATTGATATCAAAAGTTTATTAGGAGGTACAACACCAAGGAAGGAAAGGAGAAAATCCAGAACAATGTCAGCCATACAAAGAGGTCCAGATGGATCTAGGATGTTGAACTTAGCCATACCCCAAAAGGAGAAAGAAAAGGGGAAATAACTATAGAAGAATACAAAATACTCAATTTTGACCCGGGACATACTACAAGGGAGCAACACATAACTGAGTGGGAAGACATGCACCAGGTAACAGCAGAAATGTTGAGGAAAGATAAGGACAAACAAAAATATTTGAAGGGACACATTATCCAGTTGCAGCAATTTATTAAAGGGATATTTGATCCCAATACAATAGTGCCAGAATTGCCCAATGAGATAGCAGTTGTATCCAAGGAGGAAATAAAAGACATGGAAAATAAAAGGCTTAAGGCCAATGTATTTGAAGAATGGTTCAATGATTTCATGAAAGAAGGTGAACATGTAATAAAACAAGCAGTGAGAGGATGGGAGGTGGCAAGGGAAAAGAATAAATGCAGTGTACTTATACATAATTGCCAATTCAGAAGGGAAGAATGCAGATTTGAATTGAAACAGTTAACATAAATTGAGGAAAGAACATAAGAATTAATAAATGAAGGAGTAGTTACCCCTTCAATGGAAAATCAAGTGCCACAGGTGATGTTAGAACTAAAGTTTGAAGAAGAGAATCTCAGAAAATGCATAACAATTGCTCAAGATTTAGAAGAAAAAGAAGATGACATGATCAGAATGCATAAAAGGATAATAGAAAAACTATTAGATCATGAATGCATGGATACACCAGTATATGAGATTGAAAGGGCTTTGACAGAATTTAATGCCATTTTTACACCATGTATGGAAAGCCCTGAAGCATACCTGAGTAAACAGATGATTGATTCATTGATGGAAGAAAATGCTAAGATGAGGAAATACAAGAAGAAGAGTGAGGGTTCAAAAAACAGAGAAAAGAAACTGAAGGAATGAGTTATAATGCAAGAGTATGTATGGACAAAGAGTCCAGGAGGGGATCTCACCTTTGTAGAGGGTGTAATTAATAATCTCAAAACATATTTGAGGGAGTAGATTTTATAAAAGAGGTGAACAATATGGAAAGGAGATCAAATAAGAGGGATGTCTACAGAAAAAGTCCACAAAAAGGCCAAAGTCAAAGAAGAGGGAATCTTATTTTTGAAAAGATTCCAATGGCATCCTTTGAGAGAGGAAAAGACACCATCTAGATATTTTGAGAGGCAGTTAGAGATGAATATGCACCATCGATTAAAAATAGAAGGATCTTAACTATAGATTAAAGCTTTGTAGCCGTAGCAGTCATAAGTTTCAAAGTCTATAAAAGAAGCTCTACTACATGTACATAATTTACATAGGGATTTATGAAATAGAGCTAGCAATTGTAACTTGTTGGAGCATTTTGAATAGAGGAACATTTTAGTTTAGAATAGAAAGAGGTCACCTGTGTCTACACTGAGGAATGCGTGGAATATCCAGCTTCCTTATTGTATCTGTAAGGTGTTTGTAAGTTTTCTATTTATTTGATTAATGAAACAAGTCGGTTATTCATACATTATAAACCATACATGACTGTATACTTTAAATACAAGTAAAATTGGGATTCTACATCTATCTTCTGAGTGTTTCTTGACTTTTACTTATATTTGAATGTATTACCTCTTTAAAAGCTTGCAATCTTGGATGTGTGTTCATGAAAATACTCAGGGCTTCACATTTGGAGATTTAATCTGTTGATTTGATCAAGTTTGACATATTTCTTACAATGTAGGTAATAGAACAACTAGATCTTGTTGTAAAATGATGTTCAACTTAAATTTCTCTAACTTTTCCCCAAATATTTGAAATAATTAGCCTAAACGTAGAGATTTAAAGGAAATTGTCTAACATTTTCATAGTAATTTTCATAGTAATTTGAAAAGAAAAGCTTATTTCATCATAAATCATACAAAGCTTTATAATACAGTGACAAATTTATTCAAAAGAGTGAATAATTCGTTTGTCTTTACAACAATTTGCATAATTTGAGTCTAGTGAGTCATAGATCACCTTAAATCAATTAAGGCCCCTTGCATATTATAGCTTCACATTAACCTACTAAATTGTCCACAAGGTCAAGACCTAGCCATACAGAAACTTGGGATTAAGAACTCTTAATCAATTTCTTCATATCTTTCAAGACAGTTTAGGTTCATTTTGTGAATTTTAACTTTTGTTATGAATATGTAAAAACAATCATCAACAGGATAGATAGTTAGACAAAGAGGGTAACTTAAGTTTTAGAAGATTTCTTGTGAATGTATTGCATGGAACAACAAATACAAGAAGGAAGAGTATCTACCTCTTGTAGAGTTTACTTGTAATAACTCATATAATTCTGCTATTAAGATGACTCCATTTGAAACGTTGGATCTTCGAACTCCTATAAGCTGGGTAAGCTAGAAGATAAGATTAGAATTAGTCCAGAAATGTTGTCAGAAATGGATGAACAGATAGAGCTAATCAGAAAAGATTGGTGGAAGGTAATAATAGATAGAAAAGTTATGCAGATGCCAAGTGTACACAGAGACAATTCTCAGTTGAAGAAAAAATTCTTTTGAGGGTCAAACCCTATAAAAGTTTCATAAAGTTTGAAATGTATTCCAAACCAACTCCTAGATATGAAGGACTCTTCAAAGTTCTCGAAGTTATTAATTCAGTTGATTACAGAAATATTTTATTACCAACTTTTTCCAGGTGGCATAATGCTTTTTATATTTCATATTTGAAAAGTATATAACAGATGATAATTATATTTGGAGAATGTTTTATAGGTACAGGACCCAGGAGTGGCCATGATCGAGATTCTTTCAATACTTGAAGATTGCAAGCTTGCTTGCATAACAAATAGGTTATTCAGTGCAAGGTCCAGTAGGACTAGTATGTAGAAGGTAATTCCACATGGGAAGTTTACCATGATTTTTATTAGAAGTTTCCTCATTTGTTTATGCTTTTTAAAGTTGAACATAAATTTTATCTTATTATTGATTTGGATACATTGGATCATCGAGGACAATGAATCTTATGGGGGGAGATATGTCACACCCCAAAATTTGACTATACTTTACTTTTTACTTAATCGTAATTAGTAGATGATTATGCATGATTTAATGATTTGACATTTAGGGAAAATGTCAGGAAAAATTAGTAATTTCATGAAATTATGTTTACATTATGAGAATTGACATGTGTTTATATGTTATCAAGATCTTATGATTTCATAAGGATTATGAAATGATTATTGATACACTAATCACAATTGGTGATTGCAAGTTGTATTCAGGAAAATAGGTTTCTAGCCCTCCGAGAAAGGGAGGGAGAGCATCATCAAAGATAAGGGAATAGATATAAGGAAAAGAATAGTTTGTCGCCATCTTAAGTTTGGTACTAGTACATTTTAATGAACCTTGTTGAGTTGGGTAAGTGGTACTCAACCCTTTTGATCTAGTTGGTTTCGACTCAACAGTTGTCAATTTGTGTTGGGGAAAGTTTGATTGTCGACGAGGATTAGTCGATAGTCTTTAGTCCTTGTTTGATATAAATATAGTTTATATTCAAGAGATAGTATTATTAAATGGTTAAATATCTCTTAATTGGTAATTTCCGGTCAAAATACCATTATGTTATCCTATCTATTTGATTTTGATGTTTTATCAAGATTGCGAAGGGGAGAATACCCTGACCCCGTTCACACATCTTGTTGAGTATTAGAGCGACGTTAGTAAACGTTGTTTATACAAACATTATGTTGATATATGTTTATACTTATTTTATATTATCATGATGTATAAGTATAAAGTTTATACTTAATAGACTTGAGTTTTGAATTAGTTCATGGTTTAGTGGCATATTAAATGCTTATGTTTAGCGTGATATTTTGAGCACTTGTTTTCTCCTACTCCACGAAGGTTTGGAGAGTTTTTAGGAGTGCATGAAATGGTTTGCATATTTGTCCTTTATAACCATAAATTTCTTTTGTTGCATGTCTTGAAAGGGAACTTATGTAGGCTCATTTTCAGGAGATTAACTGCAGAGAATAAGGGCAGCTTTTGCATGATATGGAACACAACATGAGATCTCAAGTGAGGAGGGTGCGGTCCATTATAGAAAGGAATTATTATGGATGCAGAAAAAAGAGAGTTTTAAATGGTAGAAACCCATTATAATGTAGTGTGTAAACTAAGCGGGAGCAGGAAGACTCCGTAGGAAAATGGAAAAAGGTGGATGCACGTCCATTTACTCCATATTCAACCAAGTTCCTTCTTTCTTTGAAAATCTTATGATAGTAAAAGTATATCTCTGAGTGTTTATACAACTCAAGAAGCAATGTTTATCTATTTTTATATGACCGATGGAGGTATTATGTTCTTTGGTCGAAAAGTTTGATATCATTGTGGTATTGCTATATAATTCTTGTTAGAGCTATGTAAGCTTTGATATTACTACATTCACTCTATTAATTGTGTTGTCCCTGGATAACACCGAATTTTCTATACATAAGTTATGATATCCTTGAATTAGAGTTTCCGTTGTCTCAATATAAGGATTAGGTCGAAGGACTTTGCTGCCACCATGTATCATTAGAGACCAATTGGTATAACTGTAGGTCGATAAAACTTTGAGTTAGAATGCCGTCAGTCTCATTATCATTATCTCGGGGTAAGTCTGTTTCTCTATGAAAAGATTTATTATATTTATATAATGGTTCTGTTAATAGTTAGTTGGCTAAGAGGCCTTATAGGCCGATGACATCAACTCCAAAATAGAGTACTTCAGTCCAAGATACCAGATAGGCCATGACGATGGCATACCAAAATGGTTTTATCATGAGTTTTGGTAGGGAGGCCGTAATGATTGTTAAGTGAATCATTTTAAAGGACCTTCATAGAAAGTTACGAAGGTTTAAGTCGTAAACTTAGAGTTAAACTTGTTGAGGTTTAAATAGAGATAAGTTATCTTTTCCCAAGATTTATAATCAAAGACTTAGAGATAAGTATTTTATATTATGGGAAATACTTAAAGATGTGATATATTAAGTTAAATGTGTAATCTTTGATTATGACAAGTATATTTATTACATGCATGGGTGACAAGCATGAATCCATATTCTTTCTAAATCTAGAATTGGTATACGAAAGAGAGCAGGAGGTCAAGTTTATTATCAATCATGACTCAAAACCCATTGAAATTTAAATATTAAATTTGATCAAGAGCGCTTGTAATGATAGTATTATCATGATTCTAAACAAAGGATAAAACCTCATATTGTATATATGTAAAATGAGATAAGGTCTTTAAGATTTTGAAATGGCTATACGATGTCAATGATATAGATTTCCTTATGAGAAACACAATTATTTTTGTTATATTATATTACAAATCTAAGGGAATAGGCGATCTAGGAATGCAAAAACCTTGTTAGCCCTTGATTAACAACTATTGCTTATGATATTTTATTTCAAAAAGAATATTCTAAAAGACTTAATTAAGTTCTCTTGTGTTTAAAGATTGAAACTAGTAAACCAACTCAAGGGTATAGGCATACTAGGAGATGGGAAGTTATAGTTCTTATTATATGTTCAATAGAACTTATTTTTAGTGCCATGTGCACAAAAGACAAAGTTAACGCAGTGTTGGGTATTCCTGACATGATTTATACCTAGTTGAGTAAGTTGGAAAACAATTCGAAACTCAACCCCACATGATTGTTGTACTCAAGATTGTTGATAAAGGATTATGTGACATTTATACAAAGTAGGTAATATATGAGTTCATGACCTAACTTATGTTGAAATTCGGTAGACTTAAGTAGACCAAGAGGTCGAAAGTATTTTATTATCTTTTATGATTCTAACCTATTAAGGTTGAAGGATTGAACATAGTCAAAAGACTAGTTTTGAGAAATGAAAGTATCCATTAAGATATTATATGAATGGGGATATACCTCGTATACTATGCTTATTCATGTTATATGAAATGTGAATTCAAACAATGCCAAGTTGTCTAGGGAAGACTAAAGGAATTTGTTCTCATGTTTTGTTATATTTATATTATTATCTTTGGAAAACAAGGATGTTTTATATTTCCAAGTATTGGGTTAGAGAAGTTAAACGATAGTATTAAAACCAGAAGGGTTTAGGAAACTTATAACTCTTATGTCGGATATATCTATATATATGTATATATATATATATAATATATTGGTCGACAGTGAAAGGTCAAGAAAACCATATTGGTCGACACTGAAAGATCAGGAAAACAATAGAACAAGACAAGAAGAGTCTTATTAGTACTACAAATTTAAGTGATTCTATGATAGAGTCAAAACTTGTTATATTGCACCAAAGATGTTTGATATTTGAGTCAGAGAGTAGAGTGACACAAGGTTATAGACCCTAGATATTACAAGTATGCAAAGAGGGACTCTCTTAAAGGTTGGAATTACCTAAACCTATACATTGCATGTATATCCTATATTAAGGATTAAGTCAGATTGACTAGAATGGATTATAGTACAAACAAGTTTATGTCTAGAGTTACTAAGTGAAGAAAGTCAAACTATAGGATGAGATAGTCTCCAAGTCAAGTCAAAGGTGTGTGAACTCATGACTACATTCATTGCGAAATGTCTATTTATATTGAATCTTTGGCCAAAGTAATGCATCCGTCTCTACATGCATTAGTTGGTTCACTGTGCTCTAGATTTTCATAAGGTCCAGTAGTGTCATACTCAGTTAGAATGAGTCTATAGTTGTATGACGAGGTTGGTTAAGTAGGACACAACACTAGGAATTAGAGGGTAAAAACCTGTTGGTTCCTTATATCTATACTCTTCATGAAGGGTAGGGCCACTTCTAGGAAGGAAGGTGTGCGGGGTACCGTCAGTTTGTGGTTGGAGGTAAAGCACTTGGATGATACTCTCCCTCCCAAGAAAAAGACAAGCTGAGACTTATGAAGATAAATATCAATATTCTGGATGCAGTGTACTCCATGTTATGACTTATGATAGTCAAATTTATGAGGTAAAACTATTCTTTATGCCAAGTGCAATTTATGTATTGTAAATGAAAAGTGAAAGGATTTCACTATGATTCTATCTTTGATTGTGTTATGATTTCAAGGTTGAAATTATATAAAAAGTTGTATTTTATTTGTTATGATTATGCAAATGATTTATATAAAAAAAATTCTCTCTCATGTTTACCAAGTTTATTTACTTCTTGTAAATTTTTGAGTTACTTCGAGTAATATGAGAAGGCATGTTACATTAAACCATTACATGTTGAGCCTAGGCCTATCCTATGTCAAAATCCTAAACTTATCCTTCCTAAAACATACTTTTATTTATCTTAAATTTAATGTGACCACCCTCCATAAGATGGTCCCCTTCGAGCTTAAGATCTCTTAAAAAATTAAGCATGTTTATCATTTGAGATCAATGCCCATAGCTAGACACACTATAGGTTAGTATTGAAGTGTTATCCTGCCACCACCAAATTAAAAATCAAACTCATTAATTGTTAGGTAAGATTCTCATCCACTAAGTTTTTATCCTCAAGTTCCCTTAGCAAGATCTTTAAATCAAGAACCATTTGCCTCATTTTTTACAAAGAAAAGTGATTTTTTTTGGATTGTTCATTTTTTTGGCTATCTTTGCTCATAATCAACAATCCCACATAGATTTAAAAATTCTAATAGTGGGATAAATTTGTCCCAATCTTTGGGATAATTTTTTTCAGATTCCTAGACAATGATGCAACAAAATCTTCATCACTAGGTGGTTGATTTCAAGGGTTTTCCATGGGTGAGTGAATTCTATGATATCTTTATATTTTCTCCTTCTTAATTATCCCCCCATCCATTCAATCCATCCTCATCCATTCTCCTTTTTAATTGAGTCCATTTTTCCTTCTACCCTTTCCATTTCCATTATTGAGAAAAGAACTCTAAGCACTTCTAGAACAGGTTGTAGAGGGAAAATACCCCTTAAATATGATGAATAAACTTCCTTGAAACTTGTAGCTGACTTTTAGATAAGGTCAAGGTTGCCATATGATGTCAAAGGTGCCCTTTTGGCTATCAAACATGGTCAAGGCTGCCTAGTAGGTCATCGCTTCTTGATTTGAGACCCAAAATAGATGATTCTAAGGTCTAGCTTTCTATTATAGGTTAATATTAGTGTTTGGGACCCACACATTATTATAAATTAGACATTTATCAAGTGAAATTGGTTTGTTTGTTCCATTTTATCTCTCTTTTTCCATCATTCAAGAACAAAAAGTTTGTTGTTCATTTTGGCACTTCCCTTGTAGGTTAAGAGTTGAGATCTTTTGGGACACTTCTACATGTTACCAACATTCCCTATTAGTTTTGTGACTCCATCTTTCCATCTACTAGGTGAAAATATTGCATCCTCTCAATTAGTTGCATTATTTATTTCATTCATGTGTATTATAACCTTGTAAGTTTGCATTAAATCACATGTACTCTACTATTTCCTAATAGGTGTACATCTTTGAGAATCTTGGAGCCTCTATTAAGAGAGTTATTGACATGTTTCAAGGCCCTTCCATCTTCTTGGACAAGGCCACCCCCTCTGGTCAATCTTGTCATGGTGGTTGTTAGTAGAGGTCAATGTTGTCATGTTGGCTATTAGGTCTTGGGCTTCCTTAACCCTCTTGATCTTGAGGTTACCAAATTTTATAGACACCATCTAGAAATGATTCTAAGAATGTTCATATTATGCCACTCCATTCCATAGGTTCATCTGCATTCACTTTTTGACTTATCTCTAATTTTTATACTTAGTCACTTTCCTAATTTACTAATTTGTGCATCTCAATTTGTCTAGTTTGAGCGTAGTTTATCTAGTGTCTTGTCAGTTGTCAGTCCCAACTCTAGTGATTGTTAATTAGTCTTAGAATAGCTAGATGTAGTCTTAGAAAACACTAATTTTCCTCTTGTTTTCACACATAATCATGCCTTGAAAGAACCACTTAAAATGTAAAAATAAAAATATTAAAAACCTAACCTTTTAGGTTTGTCTTTTAAGATCTTTAAGTATTTATCTATTCTCTACCCTCATAGATATACCATAGGTTGCCAACAAGTCATGACCTCCCATGGATTGGATCATGAGAACTATATTAGGGTTAAAGGAGTTTAAATAATATAAGAACACCACCTAAAAAGTGACCTTACCTCTTGGGATTATTTTCCAATTCTTAAGAAACCTAGTGTTGAAGTGTGTCACCATCTCCCTTGGAACATTTTCATCATTGTTAGTTGATCCACCATGGAGAGATTGTCACTCTTGTCCTTGAATATATTATGCAAGGCCTCTCCAATTTGGTGATAGAACTAGAACATTGCCAATAGTCTTAGAGCTACATCATGATGTGTACATCATGGATTGCAGATAAACATGTGATGTCTTGTAGGTAGTTAGTAGGGGTGATAGAGTTTTGCCGAGTGTAAAGTGAAAAGCCTTCTAGGTAGAGATATGGATGGGACTCTTCACTCTAGACATATGGAGGTGTAGGCACAATGTTAGAACATAATGTTATCAGGGTCATACCCTTATAACATTTGTATATTGTTCTAACATAAGGTTATAAAACCTTATGCTTATTATATGATTTATAACACATATACCATCTAATAACTAATAATCTAATAAACTATTAGATTATTGAGATTATTGATTATTTACAAATGGTTGTTTTGAATAGGTGTGACTAATACCCCTTCAGGTATTTTATCACCCCTTCTCCTATATTTAAGGAGATTCTCTCTCATTGAGAGGTAATTCAGTTTGGATAATTTATAGTGAATTCTATCACTATTCATAAGAGTTATTAATGGCCATGTGGAAGTGAGGAGAAGTGATATCCCCAGGTTCTATCTATAATTTTATAGACAAATTTGTAAGTGTTTTATAATATAATGATGATTTATGGGGTTTTTTACTCGAAAGGGTTTTACCCATGTATATATCGTGTAATGTGTTGAACCTATGCAATTTGTAATTCTCATCTCATTTATCTTATATTTTATTTGTGATGATTAGCAACCTAAGATCCTAAGTTCTAACATGATATGAGAGCCATTTAGATCATGCTAATCATTTACTGTGTGAATTCAATATTTTTTCCCTAAGGATTTAATATATAATTTATCTATATCATCTTGGTTAGATTTAATTTGTAACAATGGTTATAAGATATGTGAGGGTGTGTTTATCTTCGGTTCAATTCCTTAAAGTTGGTTCACTAAAACTATTAATTACAAGCTTCATAATATTACTCAAGCATATCCAACAAACCCAAAATGGAGTTATTTCCAAATCTTGACCTCTCTATGATCTCAAAAGTAACCTACAATACTCTTAAATTTAGTTCAACTTATAGGATCTTAAGATTAAAAAAAGTATCCTGTAGTCCAACTATTATCCTTCATACTTTTCCCAGGGACAATACTCTAGAATCATGTAAAAATGGTTTGCATCTTAAACTCTACCCTCTAAATGTTCTTATTTTTGTAATCCATACCCTAGTCAAAGTGTAGATTAAGGAGGTGCTAGTACAACCCATGAAGGGATTCTCTAATACTCTTAATCCTTAATATATTTTCATACACCTTAATATCAAAACTGCATCATAAAAAGGAATATGTATTAAAACATCAAATTCATAACATAAATTCATTTATTATCCGACATGTTCCTTAAGTATAATTACAATCATTTGAAAATGTCTAAAATATTACATCCAAAAGAGATATTATGTGACTCTTAGTGAATTTCAATAAATACAAAGCCATTAAAACTTCTTATTGTTGTAATCTATTCTAAAAGAGACCATCACCATTCTTACAATAGAGATTCCTTCCTTTCATGAAGTTTCTCAACAAGAATTTCTTAATTCATGACTATATTTGTTCAAAGCATTAATAGTTTTTCATGGGCCCTCCCCAAGATATAGAGTAGAAATAAGAACACTCCAAGCATTAAAATCACCTACTATTGCACAATTACAAGACTTAACAGGGGTTGTGGTGCAGCTATAGTCCCTGCATTCCACTGCAAGGATTTTTTTGTGCGGACCTGTGTAAAACAATTTACTATTTATAAGACTGTTGAGATAGTATCAGAAATAATTTATTATCTTCTGCCTTCGGTTATTTGTAATCTATACAAGTATAAAAGCATTTTTTTTGCATGACTCTTTTTTCTATTCATCTTTAGTTTCTGGGATGCTTTTTAAAAATTCATTTGTTGTAAAGTTGCATGCATAGACAATAATTTGAATACAAAAGCAATTTAAGCATGAATGTATTAGTGGAAAATGCATATACCCAAAATTATTGGACCAACAAGACATTGATCATATATATAAATTAAAAATAATTATTGGAGTATAATTACCCATCCTATAGTCCTATGCTAAACAATAAATAATAGAGCTGACAAATGGGGTTAAACATAGTGTGATGCATCTACACAATGTCATGTCACATAACAAATAATATAGCCAACAACTTTGTTATATGCAGTGGCAAGTGGCAATTGACCTCATGACAATTTGTTTTAGGTGGATCCCTATGAATCGGACAATAAAAAACATGTGCATATTGGTTGATGCTAAGTTTTGTTTTAGTATTATCATTTTTAGATAACTTCAATGCCTACCGAAAATCAGAGTGCATTACGGACAACCAACATTACAAAGTAACAAGTAAACCATTAATAGAGATAGGAAACAGAAGATGTAGATAAAAAATCATTAGAACAAAGAAAGGAGAAAAAGCTATGCAGCTAATATTTTTATATCAAATACTAAGATATCATTACAAACCTTTGAAAATACTTTTTCCATTTCCTAAGTCTAGTCTCCAGATGTATAAATATGAACACTTAAGTAGTCTTCTTTTAGTGCTGATGTGATAGAGAAAGGGTGCCTAGAACATGTTATAATTCTAAAAGTTCAGAAGGAGATAAGCATATATCACTCAATAGCACATGTAAAGACAAACATATCATTCAACTTCATCAAACAAGAATGCATAAAGCATATATTTCTTTATTTTACAATCAATATATCTGATATCATGAATAATATGTTATTATGCTCAAAGAAAATCTCATAAAACATATGCTTATGGTAGATTCAACAATTGTTGAAAAATAACTTATCAATGATTAGCCTTTCATACATACCACTCAAATGATGATATTGATGGGCATTTTTAGGAAGAGATACATCCCACTCTGATACTTGAAGCCTAGGGGCTTTAACATGTACAAAGCTAGCACATTTCTAGGGTATATGGAAGCTTGCGTTATTGAAGTACCAATCATCTTAAACATTTAGACTACATTATTTTGTTCCCACTGAAACATTATAAAGGGTTGAATTGATTTAACAAATGTAGTTGCACTGATATGCCATGGATAGGATTTTTAGTCCAAGTCCAGATTAACATTTGGCATCAAATCAATGTGGAATAGTAACATAATGCCTTCACACTAGAGATAAATTACCATCGCTAGAGCTCACTAAAGTTTCTCTTGAGTGATACATATGAAATCATGGATATAAATCTCCACGTACCTCCAAATTAAACTACGTGGAACTAAAACATCTACAAGAAACCCAATAATTGCAACTTCATGGTTGGAGAAAAAGAAGTGAAAGGAAGCATCATCTCTAGAACATGCCAAAGTAGGAAAATCACTAACTAAACAATTATTGAAAAATCTTCCAATACACATTATACCACTACCAGTGAAAAAATTCATGTAATTGTAAATGCATCTATTTTTAACTGATCACCATTATGCTTGCCAAACAAAGTATGCTAGGTGTCATAAACATGTGGACAATTTATTGAAATGCATCATGAAAGCAAAACTAAAGATTGCATTTCTAAGCTTCATACCAGCACCCTTGGTTGAGGCCTGTAGATACACTTTATCTTTTTAGTATTGAAGAAAACAAATAAACCACTACAAACAATAGGTCCCAAATGATGCAACATTGAAGATAGTGTCTGAAGAATCATATTCCCTGCAACATGGTTTCAAAAATCCATCTTTAATGAGAGAAATAATAGTAATCTAGAGAGAAGATGAAAGGAGAGATGGTTATCATGTGGGAGAAGTTAGAAGAATGATGTCTCTGTTATATTAGAATAGAGGAATAGATAAAGGAGAAAAGACATGGGCAGAAAATGAATATATACCAATTTTAACATGTATGAGTTAATGACAATAACATTTAAATTATGTCGTCTAGCAAACTGAGATCTCTTTCCATTATATTTCCTAAGCACTACATGTGTTGGTGTTTATTCTTGTTCTTTCTACCTTGAAACGTTCTTGGTTTTCCCTACCTGTATAAAATAGTAGGGTTTAGGAATTTTATAGGGGAGGAAACATAACATTTAAGAAAAGACTCCAATATCATATCAGTATGCCATGTGAAGCTAGTTTATAAACTAATATGTGGGGCATTAGTTAAAGTTTTTGATGCAATATTTCCTAAAGCTAACCCACCTGGCTATAAATTATGTGATGGGTTAAACAAAATTGCCAATTTTGAGGCAAACTTTTAGTGGAAGCCCATGGGTTGATGCATTTTGGCATCTTCCTTCCTCTAGTGCTCACATCATTTAGAAGTGCTTGGGTGCCATGTGCCTCCACTTGTCTTGTGATTACTACTAGTGAAGGTGACATGCAAGTCATAGAAAAAATGACTAGACATGAGAATTAACCCCTTAGACCACTAAGGGATGATTCTAGTATTGAATACTAGAGCCAAAAAAAAATGTTTGTATAACGTTGCATTGCAGGAAATCCAATTTCCACAAATAATGTTGCAATGCAAAAACTCCAATTTCTTCAAAATACTAGAATTCAGAATGTAAACATACCTGAAATTGGTTTGTTGAGACAGTCTTGCCATACTCCTTGGTTGTGTATGTAGAGAAATGAACAAGAGCGTCATAAACACTGTTGGCAGCCACATCATAAAACACGTGTCACGACTCATTTGAAAAATCCTTATCAATCCCATACTGTTGAGCAACTCCAAAATGCTCATTAATTAGGGACAACACATTGATCCCAACAAGATGAGCTACCTGAACAATTCCATTCCTCTCTGCTTGGCCAAAGAAAGGTGGCACACAAATTACAACATCCTTAATTTGGGATTTGGCATGGGATTTAGCTAAATTTCTTCCATAACTCAAAATCATTGAAACCAACTCCTCTATCAAATAAATGGAATGACTAACATCTATTCTAATGCCAGCAATGCCTCTAGAATCCTCAACTATGTCAATGGAAGGTAAAGCCTTTTTTTGGCCTGACAAAACTTTGGACGCATGTCTATACCTTGTTTCAAGCTCTATATGCAAACTATGTTGTTGCCACGAACCATAACGCATGCCCTACATAAAAAAAAATAAATAAAAAACTTTAGAGTCTCCATGAAAATTTTCTATCCTCTTCTTTGATTCACCAACATTTTTTTTCCTATTTTTCACAAATGAATAATAGACTTCTTAACCAAGAAAAATAACAAGCATCTAATCAAGAATCCAATAAATACTATTTTGAAAATGAGTGCTTCAGGATTATACAGTGTGTAAGTTTTTCTCTCAAGCACTCATTTTCAATATTATGGAAGTTGTGGAAATCTTATGTCTATTATAAATACTATTTTCCTATACAATGAAAACCCAAGTAGGAACAAAACCTTAGTGTCTTAAAAAAAAAATTCCATTTGCACGAATTTCAAGGCCAAAAAATGGAACAAGATGAAAACATAAGTATTCCCTACCGACAGCAGAGACTAATAAATAAGCATATGACTCAACTTACATTCAATACAAAAGGCTCAGAGTATAGCTTTCACTCTAGGAGCATACTTCCACGAAAAAGACACCGATCAAGTTATAAATTGCACAACTAAAATGTCATGAAATATTGTTTAGAATTAAATCATAAACTGATTGTTGTTGTGTTATATGGACCTAGTCATAGCTTTAGTAGCCAAAAATGACAGCTATTGTCATGGCAAATTATAAGGGTACAACCTTCTTAAAAGTCACAACCTTTAGTTTTAACAAATTTTATTAAGATCAAAACAAAAATTTGAAGGGGGTCATTAAACCACAGTAATACAGCTTAAACAACCACAGTTCGATCCCCTATCTCATAATTGTTTGGATATAACGAGTCACATGCAAATCTTTAATAGATAGAATTTGAACATAATGAATGAGCAGATAAAATTTTCAGTGATGTAATAATTGAGATGGGAAAGTATACTGAGAAAGTGAAGCTCTTGTCGTACGTTCAAAAAAATGGGAAAGTTAGTGATTCCAAAAAAGCATCTTGAATTTGGTACACAACTTTTTCCCACTTACAAACACAACTTTTTCCCACTTACAAACCCATCTTATTTTCTTTCTTCTTTTGATTTCTTGCAGTCAAATGCAATGAATGTCTAGGGCGGGCATCCCAAGTTTCAGCTGGGTTAACATCTTTAGTAAACCATGATAAATAATGATTTAGACACAGATATATGAATTAGTTTAAGATGAGTTATTCATTCTAACATCTTCTGTAAAAGCGAATGCCTTCTAAAAAGAGAGGTCTCAACATTCTTATGTTTATATATTCTAACAATCTGGTAAATTGATTATCTATCACTACTATCGAAGTCAAGCATCTTCTTATATTCACCTTCAAATTGTGTCCATCCATTCCTTAATTCTTCATTATGTTATAGAAACCTAATTCAATTAATATATGAGAAAAAAGCTCTACAATATATTTGACTGCATAGTGTTACCAAAGCCCAGTAGCTGGACACTGTAACACTGTAATATGCCACAAGAATTACTACTTAGAACATACATAAGCCTTTCGCCGGCATTTTCATTATTGACAGCTATAGTAGCCTGTATTCCTGGAACAATGTCATTGCCAAATTTGATTTCGAGGAACACATCTCTTTGAGGCAGTCTGTCGAACAAAAAAATAAAGATCAGTATATAAAGGGGTCAACAATATAGTTAAAGCCACAATTAAGTTGGTTGTGTTTATTGGATCATCTCATCATTTGAGTCATGACCATTATGGTCAGCTATTCCTCAGGAGAAGATTCTTGTTTGATTGTTTAAATCTAGCTACATATTATTATTTTCATCCCTTTGTGAAGATTCTTGTTTGATTGTTTAAATCTAGCTACATATTATTATTTTCATCCCTTTGTGAGTTTCTATGCAAAATTAAGTAGCACATTTTAGGCAATATAGTTTTTTTTGGTTGCAGTTTTACCTATGTCGATATTGTTGCGGAGCTCATTGCTTCGACAAGAACCCAAACTCCTAAAAGTGATAGAGATTTTTTTCCCCTTTTAGATAGGACCTCTTTCTACATTGGTGTATGCACAAGAAGAGCTTGTTCGATTTCTATCTATGTAGAATCTACTGGTGATAAATTTGATAGTTGGAGGATAGGAAGTCTTTATGTACCAAAAAGTTTAAGACTTATGTTTACATTTGTTATTTATTTTGAACTCTTACTCAATAATTAATGGTTTAGACATTATCATGAAGGACTTCAATCTTGCATCATTATAGGTATTCTTGAGGTTAGTTCACATTGAATGTAAATAACTTGTGGGTACTATGATTCTTAGAGTTTATAGAGTTGAGTTTTATATGAGTATCACCAAAGTTTAAAGGATTGGGTTCTATATGGCACTGTATAGACTTTGACATCTAGTAACTTGGAGGGACTTCGAGACAAAATTTCCATATTCAGAAACAAACTTTGCATATAAAGGCCACATTTTCATGGTCTTAATTATTTTGAATTTGTATTGTGTCCAAAAGTATGGTTTTTTGGCTGCCAGAAATGTGTAAGGAAAGCAAAGGTGTGGAAAACAGCTTCCCTAATGTCAATTCAGAGAGGATAATGTAGATAGATAACTTTCAATTCAAATACTAAGATAAACACACCAGAAAAACATAGTAAACATTCAAGACAACAAAGAATGACACCATATTTACGTGGGAAAACCCTTTCGGGTAAAAAACCCACCACCACAAGAGAGACTATCTTTATTATAGTAAACTTAATGGTTACAATAAAGATCCCAGCTCTTTTTGCTCAGGTATCGATTCTTTTACAATTATACAAAGCCATTTATTTCATCTGTACATCTACAGAATAAACTATATAATTCAAATCATTTCATCAATCAAAAACAACGACACAACAAGATCTGTTTATATTTTCAGTCTTCAAGAACAAAACTGTTATGCAACGTTTGCCCTAACTGTTTGATCTAACTTCCCCAGTGTCGTTGCCTTTCAATAGTCGTAACTGTTCACATTCTCGTGAGATGTTTAATCCCACATGCACCAGGTCGCAGACAACTTCCGGTTTATAATTACAAACGATCAGTAAGACTATTGTCGGCAATTTTGTTGCCGACGATGACAGTCAAAAGGCTCATCGGGATAACCTTCACCATCGGTGAACTGTTCAACACTCACTCCGACAGTTCCTTGTCCCACTGACGCCAACACAATGCCTTCATCGGAGTGACCTCTGTCCATCGGCCCAAAGTCTTTAAGCTGCGCCGATAGCTGTCCTCTCATCGATCATCAGAAGAAACCACCGTCGGTGAAATACAAGTCATTGGTAGAGCTTAACAAGGATATGCTGATAGTGTTAGTTAGTCTGATAACTAGCCTCCGTCGATGAGACCTCGTAGATCGGCCAAGTGCTCCTCACTCCCGCCGATTCAAGAAGTCTACCCAATCACTAACTCTACATTGGTGTGAACATAACTGTCAGTGTAACAATACCAAGGTCTGCTGATAGCTTCAGTGTGATCGATGACCAAGAAAAGAATGAGGTTCAAGCAGTAACTTGAGACATACGTTCTCTTCAATCTCCCACTTGTCGAGGAGATTACTACTACATCTCAATCCTTATTCAATTATTGAGAACTATGGGCCCGCAAACCCATTTCATCTGAGCACCATTTGAACTTGGCTGTGCTCACAGGTTTAGTTAAGGCATCAGTGACATTTTCCAAAGTGTCAACCTTTTCTAGCTTCACCTTCCTGTCTTCCACCATATCACGAACAAAGTGATATTGGACATCAATATGTTTTGTCCTAGCATGAAAAGTAGGGTTTTTCGCCAATCATATAGCACTTTAACTGTCACAGTGTATTTGTATCTGCCCTGCATTAAAACCAACATCAAAACATAATCTTTTCAACCAAACGGCTTCTTGGCATGCACGAGTAGCTGCCATGTACTCTGCCTCTGTTGTGGACAAAGCGACTACAGCCTGTCGCTTGCTCATCCAACTAATAGCACCACCATTTAACGTGAATACATATCCACTAGTAGATCTTCTACTGTCAATTTCCCCTGCCCAATCAGAATCAACATATCCTTGAATGCTGATAGATCTCTGAGATCCAACTGAGTTTCCATGATAGCAAATAGCATAGTCAGAAGTTCCCTTCAAATACCTCATAACTCTTTTCACAGCATCCCAATGTGATCTGCCTGGTACAAACCATTGCATACATTAAACTACCAACAGCACTTGCATAAGGCACTCTTTTCATGTCGTCAATTTCATTCGAAGATTCTGGACAATCTTCAAGGGATAGTTTCGTTCCCTACAAAACTAGAACAACTAACTATTTACAATCAGACATACTAAATTTATCAAGAACATTGGTAATATACTTGCTCTGGCTGAGCCAAAGCTTTCTCTTAGATCTGTCCCTTTTGATTTCCATTCCCAGAATGTACTTTGCTGCCCCTAGATTCTTCATTTCAAATTTCAAGGACAACTGAGATTTTAGTTCTGAGATCATCCCCTTACCATTGCCAATGAACAACATGTCATCCACATACAGTGCAATTATAAGAATCCGATCACCATCAGTTTTATAATAGACACAATGATCAGATTTAGATCTCACATATCCCAAAGATAAAACATACGTATCAAATCTCAGATACCACATTCTGGGAGATTGCTTCAAACCATAAAGAGACTTTTAAAGTTTACATACCAGATGTTCTTTACCTTTTTCCACAAAATGCTCTGGCTGGGACATATAAATTTCTTCTTCAAGGTCCCCATGAAGAAATGTTGTTGTCACATCCATCTGCTTAATTTCAAAATCATACACTGCTGCAAGTGATAACAGAAATCTAATGGATGTCAGCTTAGCTACAGGAGAAAAGATTTCTCCATAATCTATACCTTCCTTTTGGGAATACCCCTTAGCAACCGGTCTTGCCTTGTACTTTTCAATACGACCATCTGGACCATATTTCTTTTTAAATACCCACTTACAACCTACAGGTTTTCTTCCTTTAGGCAAGGGCACCAAATCCCAGGTTCCATTTTTCTCCAACGATGACATTTCACTATCCATGGCTTCCAACCAAGAATCTGAATCAGGTAAACTAATAGCTTCTTTCACAGTCCTAGGTTCATCAGTATCAGTAAGCAAAGCATAGGCACAACTTGAATCAAGTACTGAAAATCCATACCTATCTGGTTGTCTTCTTTCACGTGTAGATCACCTCAATGGCTGAGGTGCTGGTTCAAGTTCTTGCTTTGGATCTTCGGAGCTACCTGAACCCACATCTGAATCATCTACACTTGGTGTTTGTTGTTCCTCTTTTATAGGGGTCAGAGGAATATTAACAACACTCTTTTCTTTCTTCTCTTCTATCTTTTCAGGCTGAGGATCAATAACCAAAGGTTTCAGCTCTCTAAAAATTACATTCCTGTTGTAAATGACCTTTATAGTTTCAGGATTCCAAAGCTTGTATCCTTTAACACCGACTCCATAGCCAATAAAGATACATTTGACTGCCTTGTAATCCAGCTTAGACCTTTTTACCTCAGGAATATGAGCATATGCCTCACAGCCAAAGACACAAATAGTCTTAGAGAAGGCTTCTTTCCAGACCATGCTTCCATAGGCGTCTTATCAACTAATGCCGAAGTAGGAGAACGATTCAGCAAGTAACAAGCTGTAGCAACTGCCTCAGCCCAGAACTTTTGTTCAAGACTAGCATAACTCAACATACTTCTTGCTTTCTCCATCAATGATTAATTCAACCTTTTAGCAACTCCATTTTGCTGTGGCGTATAAGGTGTAGTCTTGTGCCTTCTAATTCCATGAGGGTAAGTGCAAGAAGATGGGGGGCCAAAAAGGGGTCTTAAGTGACAACTTTTTTTCTGAAATCAGGAAATACTGGCCTTGGATGAGAAATTGAGGATAGTTACACTCAAAATTTGGAGATGCAACCAAAACAATGTTCGTAGTGCTCCGAGTCTACTTTCTAAACTACTATTTTTTTTTGAAAATGGCATAGATTAAGGGGTTCAAAAGAGGGAGCCATAGAAATTGGTGTTGTTTTTGTCAAAAAAACATAACATAGCATGTTTTGTGGCTCCCTCAAAAGGTCAACTTTTTTTTGGTATTTTTAAAATCACTTTGGTGAGAAATTAGCTAATAGCATGTAGTTTATGCTCGATTTTTCTGATAATTTTTTGATGAATATTTAATTTTTTACTAATTTTCAAAGTGGACACATCCTAAAAAATAGAATTTTGGCCGTGCTACCCCTATAAATTTTGAAAACTAATTGAAAATCATTTTTTTCTTTTTTTAATATTTGTAGAATGGAGTCTAGTTTCTAAATATGTAATTTTTTTGAAATTTGAATGAATAGTTAATTTACAATGAAAAAAGACCAAACAGTGGTTTTTGCCCAAAAACAAACACACAAACAAAAGAAATTAAAGATGAAAGGCTTAACATTATTAAAATGTGAAAAAAATCACATCGTCAAATAGATAAGAGAAAGCCTAACATTACCTAGGTGTTTGATTTGTTCAACCTTGAAACACGTGCAAATCTGAGGGTTAGCACGAACGAAATTATGTGAAATTTTGAAGAATATGGAAAAACACGTCTGTGACTGTTCATATGGCACTCCAAGCCTTTGGGTTGGAAATCCAAAGCAAATCCCAAGCCCAAGGCTTGGGATTCCCAAAGCAAGACATAACGCGAGCGTGTTATAATGCACTCGCATTATGTTTTGCTTTGCATTTTTCCTTTCCCGCAAGTCTGTTGTTTGTCATGTTTGACATAACGCGAGTGCGTTATAATGCACTCGCGTTATGTTCCCCTTCAATTTTTTATGTTCAAGGCTATTAATCATGAGGGTTAAGGGATAAGGGATAGGGTTGGAGGGTTTAGGGATAAGGGATTAGGGTTTAAGGTATAGTATCGAGCCCGTTGAGGGTCTAGGAATAGGGATAGCGTTTAGGGTTTAGGGATGAGGGATTAGAGTTGAGGGATGACGGATGACGGATTAGGGTTGAGGGATTAGGTTTTAGGGATAAGGTTTAGGGTTAGGGTTGAGGGATTAGGGTTTAAGGTATAGTGTTGAGGGTTGAGGGTTTAGGGATAGGGTTTAGGGTTGACGGATTAGGGTTTAATGTCAAGGTTAGGGTTAGAGTGTCGAGGGTAAAGGGATTAGGGATAGGGTTTAGGGTTGAATGTTTAAGGATTAAGGGTTGAGGCTTTAGGGATGAGGGTTTAAGGCTTAAGATATAGTGTCAAGTGTTGAGGGTGTAGGGATAGGGTTTAAGTTTTAAGGGTTAAGGGTTGAGGGATAGGGATTAGGGTTTAAGGTATAGTGTTGAGGGTTGATGATTTAGGGATAGGGTTTAGGTTTGAGGGATTAGGGTTTAGGGTTGATGAATTAGGGTTTAATGTTGAGAGTTGAGGGTTGAGGGTTGAGGTTGAGGGATAGGGTTAATGGTCAAGGGATTAGGGTTAAATAAGAGTGTCGAGGGTAGAGGGATTAGGGTTTAAGGTATAGTATAGAGCCTGTTGAGGGTCTAGGAATAGGGATAGCGTTTAGGGTTTAGGGATGAGGGATTAGAGTTGAGGGATGACGAATGACGAATTAGGGTTGAGGGATTAGGGTTTAGGGATAAGGTTTAGAGTTAGGGTTGAGGGATTAGGGTTTAAGGTATAGTGTTGAGGGTTGAGGGTTTAGGGATAGGGTTTAGGGTTGACGGATTAGGGTTTAGGGTTGATGGATTAGGGTTTAATGTCAAGGTTAGGGTTAGAGTGTCGAGGGTAGAGGGATTAGGGATAGGGTTTAGGGTTGAAGGTTTAAGGATTGAGGGTTGAGGCTTTAGGGATGCTTAAGATATAGGTCAAGTGTTGAGGGTGTAGGGATAGGGTTTAAGTTTTAAGGGTTAAGGGTTGAGGGATAGGGATTAGGGTTTAAGGTATAGTGTTGAGGGTTGATGGTTTAGGGACAGGGTTTAAGTTTGAGGGATTAGGGTTTAGGGTTGATTAATTAGGGTTTAATGTTGAGAGTTGAGGGTTGAGGGTTGAGGGTTGAGGGATAGGGTTAATGGTCAAGGGATTAGGGTTAAATAAGAGTGTCGAGGGTAGAGGGATTAGGGTTTAAGGTATAGTATCGAGCCTGTTGAGGGTCTAGGAATAGGGATAGCGTTTAGGGTTTAGGGACGAGGGATTAGAGTTGAGGGATGACGGATGATAGATTAGGGTTGAGGGATTAGGGTTTAGGGATAAGGTTTAGGGTTAGGGTTGAGGGATTAGGGTTTAAGGTATAGTGTTGAGGGTTGAGGGTTTAGGGTTGACAGATTAGGGTTTAGGGTTGACGAATTAGGGTTTAATGTCGAGGTTAGGGTTAAAGTGTCGACGGTAGAGGGATTAGGGATAGGGCTTAGGTTTGAAGGTTTAAGGATTGAGGGTTGAGGCTTTAGGGATGAGGGTTTAAGGCTTAAGATATAGTGTCAAGTGTTAAGGGTGTAGGGATAGGGTTTAAGTTTTAAGGGTTAAGGGTTGAGGGCTAGGGATTAGGGAATAAGGTATAGTGTTGAGGGTTGATGGTTTAGGGATAGGGTTTAGGTTTGAGGGATTAGGGTTTAGGGTTGATTAATTAGGGTTTAATGTCGAGGGTTGAGGGTTGAGGTTGAGGGATAGGATTAATGGTCAAGGGATTAGGGTTAAATAAGAGTGTCGAGGGTAGAGGAATTAGGGTTTAAGGTATAGTATCGAGCCTATTGAGGGTCTAGGAATAGGGATAGCGTTTAGGGATTAGGGATGAGGGATTAGAGTTGAGGGATGACGGATGACGGATTAGGGTTTAGGGATAAGGTTTAGGGTTAGGGTTGAGGGATTAGGGTTTAAGGTATAGTGTTGAGGGTTGAGGGTTTAGGGTTGACGGATTAGGGTTTAGGATTAACAGATTAGGGTTTAATGTCGAGGTTAGGGTTAGAGTGTCGGGGGTAGAGGGATTAGGGATAGGGTTTAGGGTTGAAGGTTTAAGGATTGAGGGTTGAGGCTTTAGGGATGAGGGTTTAAGGCTTAAGATATAGTGTCAAGTGTTGAGGGTGTAGGGATAGGGTTTAAGTTTTAAGGGTTAAGGGTTGAGGGATAGGGACTAGGGTTTAAGGTATAGTGTTGAGGGTTGATGGTTTAGGGATAGGGTTTAGGTTTGAGGGATTAGGATTTAGGGTTGATGAAGTAGGGTTTAATGTTGAGAGTTGAGGGTTGAGGGTTGAGGTTGAGGGATAGGGTTAATGGTCAAGGGATTAGGGTTAAATAAGAGTGTCGAGGGTAGAGGGATTAGGGTTTAAGGTATAGTATCGAGCCTGTTGAGGGTCTAGGAATAGGGATAGCGTTTAGGGTTTAGGGATGAGGGATTAGAGTTGAGGGATGATGGATGACGGATGAGGGTTGAGGGATTAGGGTTTAGGGATAAGGTTTAGGGTTAGGGTTGAGGGATTAGGGTTTAAGGTATAGTGTTGAGGGTTGAGGGTTTAGGGATAGGGTTTAGGGTTGACGGATTAGGGTTTAATGTCGAGGTTAGGGTTAGAGTGTCGAGGGTAGAGGGATTAGGGATAGGTTTTAGGGTTGAAGGTTTAATGATTGAGGGTTGAGTCTTTAGGGATGAGGGTTTAAGGCTTAAGATATAGTGTCAAGTGTTGAGGGTGTAGGGATAGGGTTTAAGTTTTAAGGGTTAAGGGTTGAGGGATAGGGATTAGGGTTTAAGGTATAGTGTTGAGGGTTGATGGTTTAGGTTTGAGGGATTAGGGTTTAGGGTTGATGAATTAGGGTTTAATGTCGAGAGTTGAGGGTTGAGGGTTGAGGGTTGAGGTTGAGGGATAGGGTTAAAGGTCAAGGGATTAGGGTTAAATAAGAGTGTCGAGGGTAGAGGGATTAGGGTTTAAGGTATAGTATTGAGCCTGTTGAGGGTCTAGGAATAGGGATAACATTTAGGGTTTAGGGATGAGGGATTAGACTTGAGGGATGACATATTAGGGTTGAGGGTTGAGGGATTAGGGTTTAGGGTTGAGGGTTGAGGGATTAGGGTTTAAGGTATGGTGTTGAGGGTTTAGGGTTGAGGAATTAGAGTGAAGGGTTGAGGGATTAGGATTTGACATTGAGGGTTGACGGTTTAGGGATAGGGTTGAGGGTCGAGGGATCAGAGTTAAGGGTTGCAGGATTAGGGTTTGACGTTGAGGGTTGGGGGTTGAGGTTCGAGGGTCAAGGGTTTAGGGATAGGGTTGAGGGTTGAGGGATTAGGGTTAAAGTAGAGTGTGGAGGGTATAAGGATTAGGGATAGGGTTGGAGGGTTTAGGGATAAGGGATTAGGGTTTAAGGTATAGTATCTAGTATGTTGAGGGTTTAGGAATAGGGATAGCATTTAGGGTTTAGGGATGAGGGATTAGAGTTGAGGGATGACGGATTAGGGTTGAGGGTTGAGGGATTAGGGTTTAGGGATAAGGTTTAGGGTTGAGGGATTAGGGATTAGAGTTTAAGGTATAGTGTTGAGGGTTTAGGGATAGGGTTTAGGGTTGATTATGAGGGCATTTTCTATCAAGAACTTGATTATGAGGGCTTGCCCCTTCATTGTTATGCCTATCATATGGCGAAGCATCTGGCAAGCTCTTGCAGGAAACAGGAAAAGTTCTCCCTCAAAAACCTTGTCTTCATTCAAGTCTGAAGGGGAAGGTTTGGAAAGAGATGTGATCAATGCAAAGGATGTGATCAATCTATAGTAGGACAAAACGTGAGCACGTTATAACGCACTCACGTTTTGTCTTGCTATAGAAACGGTAAAAAAGTGTTGACCCTCGTGATCTAGGCCCCCATGCTCTATTTTCATACTGATTCTACGCGTGCTCTGACAAAAAAGAAGTGCTTTCATGCTGTTGGGAAGTTCACATACACATTTGACACATTGTACCACCTTTGCATGATATTTCCACCACCTTTTCTGCTTTGCCAACTTGAGAAGGAGGAAATAACATAGTTTTCACACCAAGTTTGATATATATCTATTCAAGTTTCAATTTTTGTAGTGTTGCAATGTTAATTGTGATTCAATTTTAGGAATTTAACATCATAGATTGGTTAATAGTATTGTTGTTAGTAATTATATTTGAGTGTTATTTAATTTAACATTGAAAAGGAAGCAAGTGGTGAAAAACTCAAATTGTTGAGGAGTTTGATGCAAGAAGAAAAAAACACTACATAATTGGGTACTCTCTCCATTCGAATCTTCATTTTTTAGGTATGTCAAATCTTTACATGCATGTTCTTTACATTTTCCTTATTTCAGATTGAATTACTTTATCATGCTTTATCATACATGTTTAAAATAAACACATTCCCAATCAAGAAAGCAGCCTACAATCTCACATGATGCCATGTATATTTTCTACACTTGGGGTCTTTAATAATTATGTGTAATAAACAGACCTTAACATACCATGATGTCAAACTATACAAGAATAAATCCTTACAACATAATAAAAATACAATCCCACTATTATCTTGTATTTATTTCTTAGGAACTAATATTGGTCTCTTTATCATGCTACAGATAAATTCTCCGTCATGCCGAGGAAACGATCAAGAATTAAACCAACACAGGAAGAGATAAAAGCTAAGAATGCAAAGAAAGCAGTGGCTATGAGGGAACTTCGTGAGAAGAGGAAATTGGACACAATAAATGAAGACATACCAATTGAAGAGGAACCACAACCATCACAAAGAGATATGGTATTGGCGGCACAAAGAGAACAAATGCAAAAACTTTGTGGTACGAGAGATTTGAATACCATAGTTGGAGACACATCCTCTATCGCAAGTCAACATGTAGGGACACCATCTACCACATCTCAAGTTAAGAGTACATTATCACTCACATGTGATGGAGGAGGTATGCCATCGTTCCCACCTCAACCTCAAGGTATGTCATCTATTCCATCTTTGATTGAAGGTATGCCTTCTAACCCATCTCATTTAAATATTGATGAAATTCCTAATGTTGAGATGAATTTACCTAACTTAACACCACCTAGAATTTTGCATAGAAAGCCAAAGTATTTGATTGATATTGATGAGAATATTTTGCAGCTAATGGAAGGTAAGATTCCAAAACGCACTTGTAGAAGATATGCTAATAATATTTGGAGATTGTTCTTTGAAAAGTTAAATGAGACTGGAAGATGTCAACTATTTGTTGAAATGATGCGAAGTATAAAGTATAGGTCTATCATGAAGATTCTTGGGTTGAGAACATCAAAGGCTTCAAGTGAAAAATCTATTGTCAAGAATCTAATGAGTGCGTATGAGAGTGTGGTAACACCTCATGCACAAAAGATAGTAATGCAACACGGTGCGTGATTACATCGACTATAGTAAGTAGTCAAATGAGGAAAGCTCGTCTCATTAGAAAGACAAGTCAAGAATTGAGAATTAATAGGAGAACTTTATCAAGAGCCGTTGGAAGACGCCAAAGAATTGAGGACACTAATGCCAATGAATTATGGGTGTTCTCGGGGAGACTACCACGAAAAGATAAACCAATTGTTGAAGCATTGAGATCACTAATTGAAGACTTTTGGAAGAATTACACAAGGGTATCTCTGAATCGAAGGGATGTGGTAAGAAGGAGAATCGGTAGTCAGAACCGTGAGCCACATCCAAAGTATTTTTTGGATGAGACTCAAACACAGTTTTATGGTAAATTTCTAGAGAAGTATCCTCAAATTAAAATTTGTCAAAGATATTTTGAAATGCTAAAACCTTTCTATGTTAAGATAAATCAGACATGCACTTGTTGTTGTAGATTACATATTGAATTTTCTAACCATTTTGATGCTTATAGGTCTATATGTTTAGATATGCATACTAACAATGATTTGCAGGGTTGTGCCATATGTGCCCCACCAACATCTTCTAAAGACTTCATATCAAGAATTTTATGTGAAAGAGAGGAAAGTCAAATATTCTACAAGAAATTATGCTTGGATGGCATATGTCATCGTTGTGGTGGCTTGCAACATTTGCCAATATGTGAACATATGGAAAGAACACATGCGGTTGGAAATGAACTAGTAGAGTTTGGCAAGTATAAAACAGTGGCATACAATACAAAAGATGGTAAAGAAGCAAAGAGGTGTGAATTGGTTATTGAAAAGATTCCAATGTATCAGTTTATGCCTATATTTCATGACATCATAGTGTATGAGTATGTAAGACATGCCCGTAGAGCTTGATGGTTGGACTTGCAATTAAAGTTATGCAAGGACACATTTCCGGTTGGTAGCATTGTTTCAGTCGTCGACTTTGCAGAGAGCTACAGTCTATAGCCACAGCGTGAGGTGCAATCACAATATTATAACTCCACACAGGTTTCTATATTTGTGCACATCGCATTCATTCATGCGAATGATAGTACAGAGGATGACAGAAAGATCATAAGGAAGTATAATTTCTATATTAGTGATGATCGTACGCATTCTACAGAGTTCGTGCAAGGTTGCTTTTAGGTGTTCTACAATGATTTGGCTAGAAGGGGCATATCGTTCAGTCAGCATATCATATGGTCAGATAACTGTGCGTCACAATTCAAGAACTCGCAAAATTTCTATTGGCTGAGTAGGAGGCATAATTTTATAGGTATTCAACATATGTGGAACTTTTGTGAGGCTGGGCATGGAAAGGGGGAGCATGATGGTGCATGAGCATGTATCAAAAGAGCCATGGCACGAGAAGAGTTAAAGTATAAAGAAAAGGTAAAGTTGACAGATGCAAAATTGATTGTCGAGTGGTGTAATGCTTCCATGGGTCTAGATAATGAAGGTAAGTCTTCAGTTCGTAGATTTTTTTGGTTGATAGATGATACTAACATTGCACCATATGAGGACTGTTGTACACTGACAGGATCAAATGAGATGCACTCTTTCAGAAGCTCAATTGTAGGTTCATGGAGTATCCATACATGAAAGATGTCATGCTTTTTTTCTTCCTGTACAATTCAAGTCTGGGATGAGTGCGAGTCTAAGGAGTGGGTTGACGAATGGTAGTTAAGTTATCTTAGCCCACTTGACATGTATCGACCCCCGACGACACTGGAACTAACACAGATGGAATCATCAGTTGACTTTGACCACATATCAGATTTAGTTCAACCAGGTAATATAGGGCACGTATATGCATCTAATTTCATCTAGTTCAACCAGGTAATGTCATCTTACTTTGTAGTGTTTTTGTAATGTTGACTAATTTCATCTAATTTGCTACACATATCAATGTAGGGCATGTATATGCAGTTATTGCAGATGAAGATAATGAAGAGGGAACAGATTATTACTTATGTCATTGTGTTGAGGCCAAAAAGAAATTGGAGGCCCCTATTACAGATGGAGAAAACATTGAATACCCTACAGGCTCAGTGGTTATTACTGGAACATGGCTTAGAAGGTACCCACATAAGAGTGTTAATATTTCAGGACTTTGACAAAATCTTGTGGAAGGTGCGTGAGCCTGACCATGAAGCAATACTTGACACAATAAAGAGTAGAGCAGACCCGGATGGTTCATTGGATTAATTTGTAAGTATTCACATTGATTTTGTAAAGTCATGTTACATTGAGTTGTAAGTATGCACATTAATTTGTAAGGTTTGTCTTTTTTTTATTTTCTCCTGCATTTTTACACATATACACATTTTTACATCATCATGTTAAGCATTTTTGGTGTCTTGCTCCTGATGCGACCAAACTCATAACTCACCCTACTTCCTCTAGACACCATTTGATGATCTCTCCAACACTCTGGATCCAAGGCGCCCAATCATGATGATGACCTATATACCATTCTCCCAAGGCACTCGTAATGAATGAAAAGAAGACCAAGGGCACCCAAGCTTAATAGACTTATTTCTTTCAATTTTGATGATCCAAACTCTTGCAAAATGACATCCACTTTCATGCCTTTAGATCTTCCTTCACATACAGGGCACCAAATCAAGTTGAAAAATCTACATAAGGGTGCCGAAATGGATGAAAGGAGACATGAAATGCGCCTTAGGACTCCATGCTAAGGTTTGGGCCATTAAAGTCTCTTGATATTAGGCGCTCATGATGATGAAACTTAGAGCTTTTTCCTTTCCTATGCACTCATCTAAGATGTTTGAATGATAAGGAGTGCCTCAACCTCTATAATGTACATTGGGTCACCAAAATCAAGGTGATTTTAAGTAACTTTGAGTCATTTGGGGTCAGTTTGAGTCTTTGAGTCATGTTGCAAAAAAGTGTCAATGTTATCAAGTAGCACAAAGCAACTTTTACATTTTTTGTGTCCTGCTCGTGATGCGACCAAACTGACTATTCCAACGCATCCGGATGGGTACATTTACACTAGGCATGGTCCTTTTTTTCACCCAAACGTGTCGAAACAGTTCGAGCTACATTGTACCGACGATATCCCTGAAGAGTCCAAAGTGCAAAAAGGTAGCAATCTTTGATGAGATGTTACTCAAAAACCATGTCACATAGAAATATTCCGTCTAAGTCAACGTGATCATGTAGAGTGCCTCTACAATAACCTCTCTCAGTTTTTTATATCTCTAAGGCATTTGCCTGTGGTGAAAGGTTTTCTGCTGCCCTAAAAATTATCAGAAGGAGGCAGTGTAAAGTTGCAAAGGGGTGTAATTTTCATCCTGCTCATGATGCGACCAAACTGACTATTCCAACGCGTCCGGATGGGTACATTTACGCTAGGCATGGTCCTATTTTTCACCCAAAAATGTCAAAACAATCCGAGCTACATTGTACCGACGATATCCCTGAAGAGTCCAAAGTGCAAAAAGGCAGCAATCTTTGACGAGATGTAACTTGAAAACTGTGTCACTTAGAACATTCCATAAGAGGTAACGCGATCACGTAGAGTGCCTCTACAATAACCTCTCTCAATTTTTTATATCTCTGAGGCATTTGCCTGTGGTGAAAGGTTTTCTTCTGCCCCAAAAATCATCAGAAGGAGGCAGTGTAAAGTTGCAAAGGGGTGTAACTTTCGTCTTGCTCATGATGCAACCAAACTGACTCTTCCAACGCGTCCGGATGGGTACATTTATGCTAGGATTGGTCCTATTTTTCACCCAAACATGTCGAAACAGTCCGAGCTACATTGTACCGATGATATCCCTGAAGAGTCCAAAGTGCAAAAAGGCAGCAATCTTTGACGAGATGTTACTCGAAAATCGTGTCACTTAGAAACATTCTGTCTGAGGCAACGCGATCATGTAGAGTGCCTCTACAATAACCTTAATTTTTTATATCTCTGAGACATTTGCCCATGGTGAAAGGTTTTCTGCTGCCCCAAAAATCGTTAGAAGGAGGCAGTGTATTAAGTCAGGATGAAAGCCTATTCACTCTAGGTGCCAATCTCAAGTTGCGCAATCATGAATGGGCACCTAGAGCAATAAGGCGCTACATCATGGTTCCAGTACCTTGAAATGGTGCCCAAGCATGTAGGAGGAATTTTCAAGGAGCCAGAATGTTTTTGAAACTCTAAGGAACTAGTCCAAAGACTCTATGGCGCCATCTTGATACCATTGAGTCAACTTTGGAACTCAAACATATTGAAACAAGGTCAAGGAAGCTAGGCGCCATCTCTTGCCAGTTCAATCTCTCAGATGTGCCAACATTGGAAAGACTCTTAATGAGCGCCTAAGTTTGAATTGATCTTGTGATTGAAAGTTTGGTGATGTATTGGTGCAAGATGATCTTCAGTTGAAGCAATCTAAGTTCCAAGAAGGGTTTAGAAGTTGTCAACCTCTTCACTAATTTAGGCGCACTTTACAAGCTTTCTTACCCAAGAGTTGCACCTCATTAAGACAAGGCACATCTTAACCTCCAAGACTTTTCCAAAGAAGCACTTCAGTTTATTAGCACCTTTGGACCTTGTTTTACATTCTAAAAGAGAAGGCGCACTTTGGAGGCATTTCTAACCCAGATTGACACCTAGGTATAGTCATCTCTCTGGAGCATTACAATGTGTTTTAAAATGAAGGAGGACATTTCATAAGTTGGGGAATTGATCACTGAATACCTTGGAGTGTTTGAATTACTCTAAGTAAGAAGGCACATTTCCATGGAGTAGCATACTCTAGATAGCACCTAATGCCATCAAGGCGCAATTCCACCCACACTTTGGTGCCTATCATCAAGAAGGGGCATTGGGCATTCCTTGAACAGTTCTGAGCATTTAAAGTTTGTGAAATCACCAAGGAATGTTGGGCGCCATGTGTATCCTCAACAATCTTGAGTTTACGCCTAGACAAGTTGGCGCTTATTCATGTTTTAACTTCCCTCTTGAAGCACCTAACTTGGGAAAAAGTTATCTTGTTGTTAGTCAAGTGTTTGATGTTTTTTGGAGACTCCAAAAGACTTCCTCTTGCTAGGCGCTCTTCTTGGCATCTACAACCTTCAACTGGCGCCTAGATCCTGAAGAAAAACACTTGCAAGTGTGGGCACACTTTCCTTGTGATGGAGAATCAAACTGGCGCCTAGAAATCATAATGCATGAAGTGAGCGCCTAGGATCCTATTGGTCCAATAGGTGGTTTTGGGATCCGTGTCAAGTCATTGGATTAGGTTGCCAACTCAGAATGATTTTCATGCACTTAGACTTCAAGGTGCCAAAACTAGTAGGAAAATATTTGGGGGGAAACCACGCTGATAAAAGTTGGGTAAATTTAACCTCCGAGTCTAATTAGGCTCCATATAACAACAATATTTATATCATGTCCCTTTGCTTTATGAAACAAGCAGTATGTGTCAAGTCATACGGATAACACTATGGTCCTTAGAAATTTCTCTGTGACTTTTGATAAGATTATCTACTATTATGTGGATGCTTGATAGTATTATCCTAATCCATTGGACTAGTGTGGCTATGAGGTTGGAAAGTGTTGCAACCTCCATCCTTTAAACTTCTCCACCATGTTATGGGTTCTTTTGAGTATTTTCACTTGCTTTCTCTTCGAGAATATTTTCTAATGATACATGATGTGTGATAGATCATTCAACTTGATAAACAACATGGAGGGATTCTCATGCCTCCTATACTTCTTGCAAGTTTCTTTATAGATAGCTCACATCATTGTCCATCTAGGTGGTCATTTCGCTAAATATTATGATAAGATAATCTTGTTAATGAACTTTGGATTGAATGAGAATCAACATGGTTTGTCTTGACTAGAATAGTTGGGATGGACAAAAATCTATTGATTCTAGGTTGGGTTGTTAAAGGTCAAGAAGTTTTGGTGTCTAATGCCCTCTAAATCTAAATATTCAAAATCATAGTGGTTCAATAAGTTACAACAAACAGTCAGGTAGACAATAGACTATAAGGAACAAGGACTACACATGAATCCAAAACAACACCAGTCAATAAGGACATCACAAGTAACTCAACATTACTTCTAGAGGCGTTCACAAAAATAAAGGGGAGAACACAACTAGAGAATGCTAGACTGTAGTAGGGATGAGTGTTTGATGCAGAGCACACAGTGGAAGCATAGAATTATCAACTTTTGAACCTTTGAACTCACTATTGGCGAGACAACATACCATCGGCGAGCTTAAAATTTCATCGGTCGATAGGCCGATGCCACCATGACTCCGTTTGATTTCACTTCTGACAAACATCCCATTATTGACTCTTATCAGTCAGACAGACCGCTATCGGTGACTTTATATCCTTTCACACCGATGTCTTTGTCACTCCGATACGAGACTCTAAGTCCCTCGCCTATCGGTAGGACTTAATACCATCGGTACACTCAAAAACTCTTCTGCCGACACACCGATCTCACCAATGACAACCTTTGGACCACACCCGTTGGTGAGACTCCAAACATCGGTGAACTCTAATCTCATTGGGCCGATACACCAATGGATTTCGACTATCGATGTGACCCCCTTCATCGGCGAATCTCTCAACTGCTCTTCTAATGCGCCGATGGGATTATCTTTCGATACACTGATGTCTTTGACTTTGAACCACACTCGTCAGCAAGACAAACCACTATCAGCAAAACCTAACCAATGTCTACCGATACACCGATACGACCAACTCTTGACATCGATACAAGGTTCTTTTGAAGGCAAAGGGCGCCTAGGCTTATGGGGCTCAATTTGATGTATTTATTGAAAGCTCAAGGTGAATTGATGCTTATTGAAAATGCCACTTAGTCCTTCATTTGCATTCTAGGCGCCATTTCCTATTGACTTATATACTCCTCCTCATGCTAGGGTGCCATAATGAAGTGGTTTAGACAATAGGTGCACTTCACTTACTAGAGGTGTGTTCTCCTTCCACCTTAGGCACACTTTTATGGTGGAACATGTGTCAATGGGCACCTTGTCTTAAATGAATGCTCTCTCTAAGTTGGGCACCCTTTTGAGGCTTTATGAGTTGCAACTTGTGCCTTAACCCTTCATGCTTGTTGCTCAATGTTTGAATGTTTAAGAAAGTCTCCTTTAGGTGCTCATCTTAATAACTTTTTCTCAAGGCGCAATCATCCTAATGACTAGGATATTCATCCTAGTGTTTCAGGATATCAGGCTACCAGACTTAGTCATTTTCAGGATCTCAAACATAAAGAATAACATGATGATTCATTTTTTTGTATTGCATATAGTTGACATTCTATGCTACTCATAAAGAATATTAATATTTTCTATTCAACATGATGATTCATTTTTTTTTAAATACAACTTCTATCTTTTAGTTCCAAAATGAGGTTTAGGTGATACTTGAATAACAATAGCTAGCTTATTGGATCAACAAACATCCTATGTAATACAATTGGACTCTAAATATTTGAAGTAGCCATCTACAAATATCCATTCAAACGTGGATTTATAATGCAAGTATGGACACCATCAATAAAAAAGATTTGTATTAACCAAATATCCATATAGGCATACATCAATATCTATCGATATAAGTATAACATATATACAAAATAGCCATATAGGCTTACAAGAATGCCATATAGGCATACAATGCCAACTATGTACAATACAAAATATATGTCCACAAATGTCATATAGGCATACAACAAAGGAACACAATAAAAAGTCATTCCCCTTTGGCTGGTGAAGAGAATAAATCACGGGTAGCCTTTGATCTTCTAGGGGATGCAGACGCGCATGTGGGTGGTCTACTACAAACCTGAGGGCTACTTCTCCTATTTAGTTCTTCCTGCATCTTTACCTGTTACAATAAAAAGTATAGACATTAATATATACAAATTACATGTTATAAAAAATGAAACATTTAACAAAATAATCACTTACCGCTAACATATAATTTGTCTCCTCGCTTGCCTTAGTAGCAGGAATAGGCCCTGGTGATGTCAAGTCCTATAGAAACCATCCAGATAGAAATTAAACTTCAAATCAATAATCTTTTGATTTTTCAAAAATTGACAACTATAACAATGAATGTAAATTGAAATTTACTAATATGCCTCATACCCCTGTCAATGCCATGGAGCTATGAATTGCAGAGGCCACACCATGCTCCATTGCCCTCTGAACATGGGGAGGTGTCTCCGCAGCCTGCATCATCTGCAAATAAAACAACATTATTTAATTATGAAAACTATAATAGTGATGCAAATCATGGCTCCTAACATACACACACGTTCATCTAAACATGGAAGTACACACAATAAAGCACACAAGTCACATACAAAAATCTAGTAAGTACAATTCATTCATTAAACTATTTATTTTATTACCTACGTAAAACTTTGAAGTCCACCACCACTGGCAGGTCTTGTCGTGAAATCTACAATATTAACCTATTCAACATCCAAAATTAGATATTAGAATACCATTCATATAACAATGCTATTCACATGTAATATTTATAATTGTTTACTAGTTACATACCCCGACAGTAGATGATCTAGTGTAAAATGCAGGTGGAGAACCACTAAAAACTGCATCGATGCTATGACCCTGATATTTCATTAAAATCATCCATTTAAATTAGTTAATCTTGCACTTCAAAAATGAAATTTAATAAATTAAATTCAATAAACTTGCTAATATTTACCTGAGTATCAAGGCCGAAAGTCTCACTCAAGAGGGTATCTGTCATCACCATCTGCTTAGCTACAGATGTAGCCTGTGCACCTGCATCCTGACTATCCATGGGGTCATAACCATAGGCTAACCCACAAGCCTAACAAGCATGGGGTGGGACCCTACTCCTCGCACTATCTCCCAACCCACTCTGTGCTATAGGACTGGCATGCTCTATGATGCTCTGGGTCAAGGCACTAATGGACTGAAGTGTATCGACTTCAACACTCTCCTTCACAATGGAAGGGATAGAAATATGCTCATGGGCTGCTCTGCTGATTACTCGTCTCACTACCCACTATGGGTCAAGATGTGCCCCTGGTCTATCTTGTGCTGGCCCCCCACCTCTACCCTGGAAGTCCCGCATATCAAAATAGTTTGGCACTTTATTGAGGACAAACTCACAGTAGAGTTTCCTCTAAAAGTATTGCGGGACCTCATTATTATTGCATGGAGGATGGTCAAAAACCATCCACCGCCTCTGCCCAAAATTGTCCCTTATCTCTTGGTTGTTGCACCAATGAATAGGGAACCTCTTGCATGTAATGGGTGGAGGTTGATTTGTTTGTGGGTTTGTGAAAATGGAACACAAGTCTAATTTTGTGATTTGTAATTTTTTCACATCTTGGTATGACAACTTGTCTGCATAATAATCTCTGAACTCTCTCCTCTTATCCATCCAACTAGTTATTTTTTTGCTAATTGAATCTACATTTGATAACATAGATTCAAGAGATTCAACAAGCGTAGACCTATGCAAGGTTGAAGTGGAAGGATCTTTCAACCTTGCAATTATATCTTCAATTTCTTTTTTATTGTTTTCAATTTGCCCCATTATATTTTCTTGTGTTCCAGGGGCATGTCAAGGAATGGATGGAGGAGGGTGTTGTTCTGTAGGTATTTCCTCCTCAGGATTTTGTGGATTTTGAGGAGGAGGTGCATTAACATTTCCTGACAATTAACGAAATATAGATCAAAAAACAACTCAGACCTACCTATTTAGAAGCAAATTCAAACAAAAAAACAAATAAAACTCACTCCTTTGGCATGCTTGACGTCGTGGCAACATTTTGGTGACAAATCAGTGAGATTTTGTTGTTGAATTAGCTTTTCCAAAACGTGAGCGCGCTTCGTAGGGTTTGCAAGCCGTGGGAATAGAGGAGAAAAATAGAAATGAAATGAAATGACAGCCTTTTTAAAAAATTTATAGTGGTTCATAACGTGCTCGCGTTATAACGCGAGCGCGTTATGGTTTGGTAATGACGAGCCTTAGGCTCGTCATTACCAACCCATAACACGAGCACGTTATAACGCGCTCGCGTTATGTATTATTTTTTTTTAAAAACCATTTGGCCACTTTTTGGCCCCCCATCTTTTTGCACTTACCCATGATCAAGATAAAATTTATCAAAATATGTATTGCAATATTCACCACCATTATCCATTCTCAAATATTTTATTTTTCTACCAGTCTGATTTTCCACAAGAATTTTAAATTCTTTAAACCGATTGAACAGTTCTGATTTATTTTTTAAAAAATATATAAATGCCCTCCTTGAATAATCATCAATAAATGATACATAGTACCTTGATTTAGACAGAGAAGGAACATTAACTGGACCAAAAACATCAGAATGTACATAGTCCAGAACACCAAAAGATTTATGAGAACTAGAGTAAAATGAAACACGGTTCTATTTTCCATATATGTAATGTTTGCAGAAATCAAATTCCAAATTACAATCAATCAACCCATCTACCAGGTTTTTGTTCTTCAAGGTTTTTAAACCTTTTTCACCTATGTGGCCAAGTCTATGATGCCAAAGCATTGTTTTCTCTGCAGGGAGTTTAACTTCCATAGAATTTGTATCATGTGTTACAATAGTAGCTTTTTTAGATTTTACAGAGACATTATTATAGCACACTGGTTTAGCATCTAACCTATACAAAGTTCCAATGCATTCACCCTTTGCCAGAACAATAGAACCTCTAGTCATTTTACAGCCACCATTCACAAAAGTAACTTGTACTACAACATCATTAAGCTTACTAACAGAAAGTAAATTTTGAGCCAGACCTGGTATGTGTAGTACTCCATTCATTCCCTTTATTCTGTTATCTGGGAACTGGATTCTGACTCTTCCTCAGCCAACAATTTCCAGTGTCGAATCACTTGCTAGGAACACCTTCCCACTAGCATACGGTTCACACTTAGTGAACCACTCTCTTTGAGATGTCATATGAGAAGACGCTCTTGAATCCACCAGCCATACATCTTCAGATGCAGGCATTGCCAAGGTAGCAATGAAGGCATCAGTATCACTCTGAGAAGAATCAGTGTCAGAGAAGTTCTTCTTCTTCTTCTTTTTCTCCTCTTTGCAGTCTTTTCTGATGTGTCCTTTCTGCCCACAATTCCAGCACTTCACCTTGGACTTTTTGCTAGGAGATTTTGATCTCCCCTCTGATTTGGACTTAGACTTCTTGTCTCTTTCCTTTGATCTACCTTGAACGGACAAGGCCTCTTTGGCCGTCTCAAAAGATTTCCTCCGCATCTCTTCAGATAACAGCGAGGCAACAACTGCTTCAGTTGTAAACGTGGTTGTTGTACTTCCAATAGCCATCACAAGATTATCCCATGAGTTAAGTAAGGAACATAACAGAAGCATACATCGGTCCTCTTCTTCTATTTTTACACCTATAGAAGTCAACTGTGCAAAAATTGTATTAAAAGTGTTCAAATGATCTGCTACAGATGCTCCTTCATCCATCTTCAGAGAATATAACTTCTTTCTGAGGAACAGTTTATTCACCAAGGATTTGCCCTGGTAAATATCTCCCAACTTCTTCCACAAATCTTTGGTTGACTTCTCCTCATGGACATTCAATAGAACAAAATCTGCTAAACTTAATCTTATCAGTCCTCTAGCTTTCCTATCAGCTAGGTCCCAATCTTCTTGCTTCATGCTTGCAGGTTTAACCCCAGACACAGCAACCCAAAGATCTCTGTCAACCAGCACATCTTCAACCTTAAGTTTCCACAACTCAAAGTTTGTGCCATTGAACTTATCAATGTCTATTTTTCCTGATGTACTTGCCATCTTATTTAACAAAATAGACCGCTACAGAACTCCCACTCATAGAATTAACACAAAAAACCCAACCTACCAACAAGGATAACACAACTGGCCAGGCTCTGATACCACTTGTAAGGAAAGCAAAGGTGCAGAAAATAGCTTCCCTAATGTCAATTCAGAGAGGATAATGTAGACAGATAACTTTCAATTCAAATACTAAGATAAACACACCAGAAAAACATAATAAACATTCAAGACAACAAAGAATGACACTAGATTTACGTGGGAAAACCCTTTTGGGTAAAAAACCCACCACCACAAGAGAGACTATCTTTATTACTATAAACTTAATGGTTACAATAAAGATCCTAGCTCTTTTTGCTCAGGTATCGATTCTTTTATAATTATACAAAGCCATTTATTTCATCTGTACATCTACAGAATAAACTGTATAATTCAAATCGTTTCATCAATCAAAAACAACGACACAATCAAATCTATTTATATTTTTAGTCTTCAAGAACAAAACTGTTATGCAACGTTTGCCCTAACTGTTTGATCTAACTTCCCCAGCGTTGCTGCCTTTCAACAATTGTAACTGTTCATATTCTCGCGAGATGTTTAATCCCACATGCACCAGGTTGCAGACAACTTCCAGTTTATAATCACAAACGATCAGTAAGACTATCATCAGCAATTTTGTTGCCGACGATGACAGTCAAGAGGCTCATTAGGAAAACCTTCACCATAGGTGAACTATTCAACACTCACTCCTATAGTTCCTTGTCCCACCGATGCCAACACAATGCCTTCATTGAAGTGACCTCTGTCCATCGGCCCAAAGTCTCTAAGCTGCGCTGATAGCTGTCCTCTCACCGATCATCAGAAGAAACCATCGTCGGTGAAATACAAGTCATCGGTAGAGCTTAACAAGGATATGCCGATAGTGTTAGTCAGTCTGATAACTAGCCTTCGTCGATGAGACCTTGCAGATCAGCCAAGTGCTCCTCACTCCCTCCGATTCAAGAAGTTTGCCCAATCACTAACTCTACATTGGTGTGAACATAACTGTCAGTGTAACAATACCAAGGTCTACTGATAACTTTAGTGTGACTGATGAACAAGAAAAGAATGAGGTTCAAGCAGTAACTTGAGACATACGTTCTCTTCAAAATGAAGAGGAAGCCTCAGAAGCTAAGAGCTAAATAGTTACTATAGTGAGGGTTTCAAGGGATGTCTTAAGTCTAGCATTGCTATGTTTTTTAATAATCCAACACCCTTACGGGAACTACAAAGCACATTTAAATAGTTTCTCGTATGGCCCATTTTTTGAAAACCATGATTAAAAATGGAACTTGAAAACACTAAGGACACGAGAATGGCTTAGATATCATTTTGAAGGAGTCAACCATAATTCATAGAGAACTTCATTGACCACTCTTGTTTAAAGCTATAATACAAAAAATGCAATCCAAGATCAATCATTAGCATAAACTATACAAAAGGATTTGTAACCGATGGTCTATGTATGATTTATTATAAAGTAAATTATTACAGGCAATGTCTAAAATCACAACTTTACTACTTTCTTTATAACTATAGAGGATGTTTTGTCTTGGATATTAAAAGAATTATCACCTCTGTAGTAAGAGATGTCATATAATTTGCATTGTCATTCACATTTAGATAACTACCTTATATATAATTTGATGAGAGCCTTAGGAGTCTGCATTGCTAGGGGATTGATAACATTTGATTTTACTTATTTGAAGATTGTTATATTACAACTAACATAATCAAGAAGCACAAACTATTACAAATGAAAAAGGTATGTCCAAATGGATAAAGAGATCTAAGAGGATGGCAAGGGAACTTCATAAAAAAATAAACTCTAATATTTTTGGGTACAAAACACCTACTATAATGGGTGGTTGTCACCTTAAGAAACTATCTAGGGAGAAAACTTGGAAAGGATAGTTCACCCATTGCTATATGTTTAGTCAAATGACTTTTTTAAACATGGGAATTTATAACTACATTTTATTGTGAAAATCTCGTGCCTTAATGATCTCCTTGAAAAAGATAAACAAATTATCATTAGTTTTTATTATTGTCATATCATTATAGCTCCTTGTATTGGTTATATTCTAGGATCAATTACAAGTATCTCAAAACAAGTGTGCACTTAAGAAATGTAATATGATCAAACTAGTTGTTATACCTATTAAGGCTGGTATGTAATCAAATCATAAATCTATCATATAAAAAAATATCAAATTTACCTTGTAATAAGTTGATTTACCTTACCATATTTAGACTAGACATTACCAATACAATAGACCACAACATATCTAGATTTATGTGGAATATTATATGATCATTGGAAAATAACAAATGTATATTAATTTTTTTGATTAGTTTAGCAAGAAAAAAGGGTCCTGAACCCTATACAAAGCAGCCCCCATGGAAAAAAGGCCTCAAACGTGCTAGAAATAGTACATTAACAACACAAAAACAATAAAAAAAAATGAGACTAATCAAAAACACAAAAACCAGAAGGATCATTAGGGACTATTAGTTGTCCCATACTTGGCCAAGAAATTGACCATATCCTTGTAGTCGCCAAGGCTATCCACCCCACATCTCTGACCTTGTCATCAAAGTCCTTAACAACAACAAACACCGAAGCCACGCAGTGAAGACCCTTGGTAGCAAACTCAATCATGATCCTACACTTCTTCTGCATCTTGTCCATCTTAGCCTTGAGCACCACCAGCTCATCAGCAGTCTTGACACACAATGAACAGCTTCCCTTCTTCTTCCAGCCTTGGGCTTCATCAGTAGCCTCCTCCATCTCATTCGAGTTAGGCTTGTTCAGTTCAAAAAAGTGCCTCGCTCCTTCATCTTCATGCACAGATTTTGTGGGTGTTTCATCTTCTCCCTCCCCAATGGTGTCCTCAACAAATTCATAACCTTCAGAAATTTCCATGCCCTTGGGATTAGAGAATGGGATACCATCAATACAGCTGGACCTGCACACTCCATGAACACCATGCTTACCAGCATCACCCCCATCACCACTTTCTACGTGCTTGGGTCCTGAATCCAAATCAATGACTTTTAAAGGCTCCTCAACCATATCAAAGTCCTCCTTACCAGTTTTAGCTTTCTTAGACTGCACATTGCCCTCATCTTCCACAACCTTTTGGTCCCTTTTAGCAGACACCCCCAAATCCTTCCCAATCTCCTGATTAGGGGTCTCAAGTTTACCACTAGTGCCTTCTTAGAAGACTTAGTCTTGGAGTCATGAGTAGGGGTCCCAACAGGGTGATGCAGAGAGTACAGACAGAATTGGACAGTGGATCCAAAAATTGAACCGTTGAACTTCTTGTAACTTTGAACCCTTTGAATTCACTATCGGTGAGACCACATACCATCAACGAGCTCAAATCCTATTGTGCCAACATACCAATCACCCCGAATACCCTTAGATCATCGGCGGAACCTTATTCTCTTCTTCCAATGTGCCGATACACTTCGACCGTCGATGTGACCTCCTTCATCGGTGGTCACCTTGTTTATCCTCCTGATATGCTGATATACGTTGTCTTTGGCGAGACTCTTTTCTATCGGCGGACACTTATCAACTCAAACCGATGTGCCGATTGGATTAACTTTGGGAAGACACCAACTATCACAGAGACTACACAAAATTTCGCCGATAGTTACAGTTACACCGATCGGTGTAGCACAGGTGATCGAAGAGAGAACTTAAGACAAGGCCGACAGGGATAGTCAAGCCGAAGGACAAAATGCCATCGGTGAAACATACTCCATCGCTGAACACAAACAAGTTACGCTGAAGGCCTTGGTCTCACCAAAATTGACTTCATCTACTCTTTAACTGAACCCTAGCACATGAAGATGCTAGGCCGTCTACTGTGCGCGCTCCTCAGTCAGGAACATCTTCCCCACCTGACTGGTAAAAGAAAAGAAAAACAAACAAAAATATGTATAGAACGATGCCATTCCACTAATTTCTTTGGAAATCCACTAGTGGAATGGTTATCTACTCATTTTTGATAATTCAGACTAAACTATCTCACTTGTAGAGAACAAAGAGCTAATATGGACAGTTATAAAATATTCACAACACATACCAAACATAGAAAATGATTGACAGAAGTTATTATTGCTCAGATGATTTCCAAATCACAATCCTCAAATCTATTGTACTCCTTGTTTGCTCCTCTGTGCTTTTACTAAGCCAGAGTTGGAAGATCAACAATTTTCTCAACAGTTAGGGAAGGCCAACTGCCCTGAATCCCAACCAACTCTTGTTGATCTTTTCAAATTCTACAAAATGTGTCCATTATTTGCCAAATGGAAAACAAAAACTCCTAGGTTTTTAGGAAACAAGACATGAACAAAATGACATGGCCAAATAGGCCTTATTTCAACATAGTAGATTATACTATGGTGACCTTGCACCATACTCCCCAGAAGAAAAATGTCTCAAGTCCTCTTAGAGACCAATTCTTGTACATCTCTGCCTTGCTTTAGAATGTCTTCCTCCAGCATCCATGTAGCTTCTGAATGTGGAAGCCCTTGCCACTTAACTAGATGTTCAAAGTATGTTTTGTGCCTTGTTTTCCTGGCTTCTCTGATGTTCAAAAAGTACTCCATTTTTAGCGGCTCACTAGAAGGTAAGTGCTTCAGCCAGTCTTCATTCTCCTGGACAGGGTCTTCAGCATTCTCCCCTATATTAGGACTTCTATATAATGTCAAATCAGCAATGTTGAATATGGGTGAAATGACAATATCATCAGGAAGCTCAATCTTGTAAGAATTTGGACCGTACTTCTCCAGAATATGATAGGGTCCAATCTTACTCATCATCAGTTTGTTGTGGCCTCCTTTTGGCAACCTATTTTTGTTTAGATGAACCATGACCAAGTCACCTACCTGATACTGTACATCCCTCCTCCTTTGATCCATTCGAGCCTTTGCCTTCTGACTATTCTAGTGCAAAGTATCTTTGACCTGTTGGTGTATTTATTTCATGGCTTCTGCAAATGCATTAGCATGACCACTCCTTTTGTCCAACCCCTGGACATCTCTTAATTCAAAAATACCCCTGGGGTGACTGCCATATACAATTTCAAAGGGACTCAGACCCGTGCTCCTGTTTGTCGATTCATTATAAGCATATTCTTCTTGTGGGAGTATCATATCCCAACTACTGCCATGTTCTTTTGTTAAGCATCTAAGGAGATTGCCCAAAGATCTATTGACCACCTCGGTTTGCCCATCAGTCTGAGGATGATAGGCTGAACTGAAAGACAAATTTGTTCCCAATCTTTTCCACAAAGTCCTGCAAAAATGTCCTACAAATTTGTTATCCCTATCAGACACAATGCTCAAGGGTAGCCCATGAATCCTGACAATTTCTTTAAAGAACAAACCTGCAATGTAACTAGCATCATTAGTGGTCCTACAAGGAATGAAATGAGCCATCTTGCTGAATCGGTCTACCACTACAAACACACTGTCACAACCTGTCCTTGTTTTGGGTAACCCCATCACAAAATCCATACTCAGCCATTCCCAAGGCCTGTTGGGTATTGGCAAAGGTTGATACAATCTTGCATTGGTCGAGATTCCTTTTGCTCTTTGGCATACTATGCAACTTTCAACAAATTTTCTGATGTTAGACTGCATTCTTGACCAGAAATAAAATCTCCTTACCAAATCTAAAGTCTTATTCAACCCAAAATGTCCACCTAAACCACCACTATGTTTTTCCTTCACAATATTATCGCTCATTGAGCATTTAGGGATACACAACTGACATCCTTTAAACAATAGTTCATTCTGCAATGTAAAATTTAAAAAATCACTATGAAAAGTATTAGCGAATTCATTGTATACCTTGTAGATTTCTCTGAAATCCAGATCTTCTTCATACAATTCCTTGAGTGACTCAACACCCATGCTTTGCAACTGCACTTCTTAGACTGTCAACACCCTCCTGCTAAGAGCATCTGCCACCTTGTTTGTGACTCCTTTCTTATGCTTAATGGTGAAAGTGTATGCTTGCAGACTTTCCACCCATTTCATATGTCTGTGGCTGAGTTTGTCCTATCCATTCAGAAAACTGAGAGCATGGTTATCAATGTACATAATAAATTCCTTGGGAAGCAAGTAATGTCTCCACTTTTTTAGAGCTTGTACCATAGCATACAACTCTAAGTCATAAGAGGAGTATTTCCTCTTTGCTTCATTTAACTTTTCACTGAAGAAGGCTACTAGTCTGCCTTCTTGGCTCAACACTGCTCCAATGGCTAGTCCACTTGCATCACATTCAATTGTGAAAACCTTATTGAAATCAGGCACCACTAAGATAGGGAATTTAGCAACTTTCTATTTCAGACTCTCAAAGCTCCTATCCACTTCTCTCATCCACACAAACTTCACCTTGCAACCACCCTTGATGGTTTCCAACATAGGTGCACAGATGTCACTGTAGTTCTTAATTAATTTCCTATAGAATGTGGCCAAACCATGGAAACTTCTTACCTCCCCTGTTGTCTTAGGTGTGGGCCAATTCAGAATAGCCTCCACCTTTGAAGGATCCATCTTCAGATCACCTTTGGAAATGACAAAACCCAAGTAGATCAACTCTTGTTTCATGAAATCACATTTGTCCAAGTTTATCAACAGCTTCTAGTCTTTCAGCCTCTTCAAGACTATTTCCAAATGTTTCAAATGTTCTTCCTTGCTCTTTTTGAACACCAAAATATCATCAAGGTAGACTACCACAAACGTACCTATGCAATACTACAATACTTCATTCATTAACCTCATGAAAGTGCTAGGAGCATTAGATAGACCAAAAGGCAATACAAGCCATTCATATAATCCTTCATTGGTTTTGAATGTTGTTTTCCATTCATCACCTTCCCTTATCCTTATCTGATGGTACCCACTCTTCAAGTCTATCTTAGAGAAATAGGTAGCACCCCCCAAATAATCCATTAGGTCTTCAATTCTAGGAATAGGAAACCTGTATATGATGGTTATCCTATTTATTGCCCTAGAATCAGTACACAGTCTCCATTTCCCATCTTTCTTTGGTGCCAAAATAGTGGGGACTGCACATGGACTCAAACTCTTTCTTATTAACCCCTTGTCTAGAAGTTCTTGAACCTACCTGGCTATCTCCTCATTCTGCTAAGGGGTCATCTTATAGGATGCCTTATTGGGAAGTACAGCTCCCGGTATGAGATCAATCTGATGGCTGATATCTCTAATTGGTGGTAGTGAGTCTGGTATATCTGCTGCAATTACTTCCTTATAACTCTCAAGTAGTTCTCTGACCTCCTTAGGTCCTACTTCTCTCATATTTTCTCTTTTCTTCTCCTTAGGTTTCACAACTAGAGAAAAACCTACTCCACCAGATTCTGGTAGTGTTTCAAGGAATTCCTTTTCTCCTACTAGCATTACACTAGATCCTACAGACTGTGGATTTTCCTCAATCAATGACTGTATCCTATAAGTTACACCATCCTTTTGGAAATAGTAAGCATTCTTTTCCCCATGATGATGAGCCTTTTTGTCAAAATGCCATGGTCTGCCCAGTAGAAGATGGCAAGCATCCATTGGAAGGATGTCACACAAAATCTTGTCTTTATACCCCCCAATGCTGAATTCTACCCATGCTTGTTCATTGATGACTATATGTTGTCCTTTGTTTAACCAACTGACCCTCTATGGTCAGCTATGGGGTATCTTTTCTAATTTCAATTTATCTACTGCTTCTAAAGATATAATATTATTAGTAGAACCAGAATCAATAATAACTTTACAAACCTTACCTTGGATCTTGCAGTTGACTCTAAACAAAACTCTTCTTTGTGATGGTTCAATCTGCACTGGTTCTTTGAGCAGCATCCTCTTGATCATCAGATTTTCTGCCATCTCTGATGTCAAATTCACTTCAGGAGAAGTCACACTCTTTGCATCCTTTTGAGTCAATGTGGTTCTTCTCTCATTACCATGAGAAGTTGAGGCCTTCTTTGGACACTTGTATGCTGGGTGCCCCATCTAATTGCAGTTATAACATCTCATATTGGAGAACTTGGATCCTCTACCCGATCCATTTGTCCCACCTCTTCCATTAGGCCTTCTTCCTTAGTAGCCTTCTCTGCTACTTGAGTCCCCAACTTGCTCTTCTTGGATAGACTCACCACTAGGCCTCTGGTTAGGACTTCTTCCTCCAAAACTGCCTTTGCCTCTAAAATTTCTGCCACCTCTTACTCTACCTTGTTGTTCATCTTTTCTCTTCAGCTTCTCTTTAGCTCTTAATGCTACTTGAAAACATTTTTCCATGGTTTTAGGAGTCAATAAACTTATCTCATCTTGAATATTGAACCTCAGACCATTTAGATACCTTGCTACCTTGGCTTTTTCATCCTCCATGTACCCACAACAAAGAGTGTATTTGTGAAACTCCTCGGTGTAAGTAGCTACATCCATATCTTTTTTCTTGAGGTTTTGCATTTTTCTATAAATCTGCACCTCGTAGTCAGATGGAAGGAACTAGCACTTGATCTTCTCTAGCATTCTGCTCCACAGAGAGATCATACTCTTGCCATTCTTTACCCTCTCTCCTTGGGTGTAAATCCACCATGTAAGGGCAGCACCTTTGAGTTTAGTTTTTACAAACTTAACTCTCTTACTTTCAGGAACTTCCTTGTATTTGAAGTAGTTGTTCAGAGCCTCAATCCATTCCATGACTTCATCATCATTCATCTTTCCACTGAACATGGGAATATCTATCCGAGCCTCTGAAGAGTCCTTGCCAATAGCCTTAATGGCTTCCAAGAATTGCTTTTGTTCAGCCAGTATCTCTGCCTCTTCTTGTTCATCTTCTTCTTCCTCTCCATCAGATTCATCATCTGATTTCTTTCCTATCTTCAGTGCCTTCAACTCAGCCTGGAGTGTTTCCTTGACTCCAATCTTGATCATCTCTTCCATCTCTTGGAACTTCTTAAGCAGTTCTGTTGTCATCCCCATTGGAGGCATGATTCTAGCCTCTCCTTCACTCTCCTCTACTGACATATACTATTCACAGATAGCACCCAAACACCAACTATCTTGCCGCCCAAATCTTTTTGGGCTTTGATACCAATATGATGCAGAGAGTATAGACAGAATTGGACAGCAGATCCAAAAATTGAACCGTTGAACTTCTTGTAACTTTGAACCCTTTGAATTCACTATCGGTGAGACCGCATACCATCGGCAAGCTCAAATCCTATTGTGTCGACATATCGATCACCCCGAATACCCTTCGAGCCACCACCGTCTGTGTGACTTAGATCATTGGTGGAACCTTATTCTCTTCTTCCGATGTGTCGATATACTTTGACCGTCGGTGTGACCTCCTTCGTCGGTGGTCACCTTGTTTATCCTCTCGATATGTCGATATACGTTGTCTTTGGCGAGACTCTTTTCTATCAGCGGACACTTATGAACTCAAACCGATGCACCAATGGGATTAACTTCAGGAAGACACCACCTATCGCAGAGACTACACAAAATTTTGCTGATAGTTACAATTACATCGATCGGTGTAGCATAGGCGATCAGAGAGAAAACTTAAGACAAGGCCAACAATGATAGTCAAACTGAAGGACAGAATGCCATCAGTGAAACATACTCCATCGCTGAACACAAACAAGTTACACCGAAGGCCTCGGTCTCACCGAAATTGACTTCATCTACTCTTTAACTGAACCCTAGCACATGAAGATGCTAGGCCATCTACTGTGTGCATTCCTCAGTTGGGAACATCTACCTCACCTGACTGGTAAAAGAAAAGAAAAACAAATAGAAATATGTACAGAACGATGCCATTCCACTAATTTCTTTGGAAATCCACTAGTGGAATGGTTATCTACTCATTTTTGACAATTCAGACTAAACTATCTCACTTGCAGAGAACAAAGAGCTAATATGGATAGTTATAAAATATTCACAACACAGACTAAACACAGAAAATGATGGACAGAAGTTATTATTGCTCAGATGATTTCCGAATCACAATCCTCAAATCTACTGTACTCCTTCTCGTTTGCTCCTGTGTGCTTTTATTAAGCTAGAGTTGGAAGATCAACGGTTAGGGAAGGCCAACTACCCTGAATCCCAACCGACTCCTATTGATCTTTTCAGATTCTACAAAATGTGTCCATTATTTGCCAAATGGAAAACAAAAACTCCTAGGTTTTTAGGAAACAAGACATGAACAAAATGACATGGCCAAATAGGCCTTATTTCAACATAGTAGATTATACTATGGTGCCCCTGCACCACAGGGGTACTACATTCTTCAATTATGGGACCCCCTTGAGGTTTTTAGGGGAGATTTTGGGGGTCATGGTGGTTTTCTTGGATTTACCTTTAGAAACAAGAGACAGGGCCGATTGGGTATTCTCAATCAAGCTAACCTTAATTTTTTTCGGGGGCATAAGGCCAAATGAAAGTAGTACAGCCTTAGGATGAGGCCTTGGTGAATGGGGATGAGAGGGTAGTTAGGGTTTTTAACATGAATTTCCTTTGCTGACTTAATAGAGTTCTCTATAATGTCCATCCAATTCCTAAAGTGATTAAGCAAAGCAAAGTGATAATTTGGTAGAATACCTTAAATCTACCTCCAAAGTGAAATATTTCATGATCATTAGGCAAATTTGTCCCCATGGTGCCAACGGATTTTCCCTTTCAAACCCCCCATGGAGTTTCACAGTAGCCTCACCTTCACGAAAGAAAATTCACATATTTTCAAGGTCTGGTACCTTGCTACAACGACTATGTTTTTTTTCCTTTGGTGGAGAGACCCATGGCTTGCCCAATCACCTCCTCCAAGACTTCAAAACCAATGCCTCCCATGCAGACTTGTTTGGAATCCTCATTCCAAGACTCTACAAACTATCCTGACAAATTCTTGTCATGACCAATCATTGCGTCGAGGAATGGAGCCACATCCCCCTCTTGTATAATATTCCAGATCGTAGGGTCTTGTCGAAATTCCTCAGAAGAGGTGAGCTCAATCTTAACAATGTCACCACCCATCTTCAAGTCCAACAAACTATGTAGCCTGAGAGAAAGGAAATGTTTAAGGCAAAGAATGTTGGAATGCTTAGAAGAATACTCAAAGGAGTAAATAAGCCCTTCCATGCACATCCATCTAATCAAAGGCCACAGGAATCCTAAAATAATAACTTCATAATAATTCTAGAGATTTGCAATGCGTTCGTCACCTTGGTTTTCTCCCTCAGGAAAGACCCACGCCCGCCACCTCATGCGAAAATGAAAATCACTTGAGCCAGGGATTGAAGGGAAATAATTACTCCCAAGCCATCCTGTCCATTGATTGTCTCGCCCTTCCATCATTTTCCATCTGAGCATTCTTTCAGGTCAGGTTGTCATCACATCAACACGCCCGCTCGTCACGTGCCTCCTCAACATCTTTTCAAGCCAGCCTATCATCCAGTCATCCTGCCACCCAGTGCCTTGCCACCTCAGCTTACTGACAAGCCAACCTATCCTCCAAACCTTCCTCTCACTTTTTGTATGCACCTTGGCATCTTCATAGGTCTCCTAGTCAGCTCCTTTCGCAACTTTTCCTTACTCTAAAAAGTTTGACAAGTACTGACCCTTTTCCCGCCACTCTGAGTTTGAAACCTCACCACTCGAAGCTCATTTAAAAACTTATTGCCCTTCAAAGCAAAATAGCCAACTTAACACAACCAGAGTATGTAGATGACGAAGAGCCCGTAACACCTAATCTGTGTACCTACTTCCATCGTGCTTAATAAGAGTTTGAATTGTGCTAGGCAGCCTAGACAAAAGCCTCCAACACCGCCAACCATTGCTGTTACTACCCAGGTTTGCCATAGCGTCAACCACAACATTACCCTCCCTATAGATATGAGAAACCTTGTACTCCTCCATGGCATTGAGAAGCAACCGGATATCACCTATAATGTCCACCAGATTCCAACCTATACCCGCTGAATTGAGAGCAACGCTCACAATTAACTGTGAATCCCCTTCCACATGAAGATGTTGAATGTTCAAGGAGATGGCCAGTTTGATACCCCACATGGCTAAAGCTTCAACCTCGTTGTTGCTTTTAATACCAATCCCCCAGTGTAAGCAGCCACAAACATTCCTGAATCAGATCTTATTATGCCTCCTCCACTAGCAAACCCTGGGTTCCCTTTAGCTACCCCATCAAAATTGAGCTCGAACCAGCCTTTTTGAGGCAAGGTCAAGATAGTTTTAGCTCTAGCTATCATTTTAGAATTGTCAATTTGGTATATGTTTGGGATAATAGTCCATTTTTTCAATAAACTCTATTCTTCTTTTCTTGGAGGGTTTTCAACAGCTTTGAATTTGCAAGAATTGATATTCTCCGCCAACAATTTGGAGAAGGTCTGAAAAACCTCTTAGGGGTATCTAAACTTTTCCCTGAAAACTCTGTTATTGTACACTCCTTCCACAAATTCTAGGCCAGGTGAGGGGGAATTTGAAACTGTTGTGCCTTGCACACATGCCCCATTTCAAAATAGGAACCCCCTCTTTCAATTTGGTCAAGAGTGTCAAGTAGATTTTTCACCTCCTAAGTAGTTAAGTGGTCAAGGTGCTTTTTTACCATGTTTGAACGATGATGTTGAAAATCATTTCAAAAATCTGCTAGGTCAAGTCCTTTGCATTACCATCACTAGGTCTGATTTTCCCTTTGCATTGAAATTCTTCCTAACCGACTGTTGCGCTAAAATGTCCCTTATCCTACCATTGTGCTAAATTGCCTCCCTACCGACCTCAACATTTAAGAAACCTTTATCACTGGTTCAAGCGCTAGTTTTCCTCCTGGCGGACTTTTGCGCTTAAATCAATAGTCTCTGACTTGCGCTATATTGTTTGATTGCTGACTGAGTCAGAAGATACCAAAATACTCATAAAATTTGAAGAACCCCAAAGTCCCACAAAGGACCTGAAATTGAATTTATTGTCACAGCGTGAAAAAGACCTTTCACTAACCAAGTCTGTCACGGCCGATTTCCTCGCCAAGTCAAAGCGAACAAAAATCGCGCGAAACCCTAAATCTGCTAACTGCCACTGTGTATGTCGCGCATTAATGGCGATTTGGCCAAAATAATATAAGGTTAAATTGCATTGTTTTGATCATTTTCTGCATTTTGATAAGAGATTTCAAGATCCCCTTTGCAACTTGTCCAGCGTTCTCGCTGCCATTGCCCTCAAACTCGATCTTGCGACCATCTCCTGCCTGTGTATCTCGGACACGTTTTTTGCAACTAACCAGGTAGGGTTTATACTTCACCTCTTTAAGCTTTTGCTAGGAGCGGTTAGGGTTTCATTCAAAGTACATTTTTCTTCTAAGCAACGCGTTTGGGGTTTCAGCTAGGGTTTTGTGCATGGATTGTTTGTTCTCTTCAAAACCTAGTTTGAATTTCTCCTTGAAAATGTAGTAGGATCGCCATGGGATAAATAGAATGACTTAACCAGGTTTGGACGCAGTACGATAAAATTTAAACCTTTTTGTAAACTGTGGAATCATCTGGCCTTTGCACCAAATTTGAGACCAACCGACTTATAAACAATTCAACTCATCCAGTTGGTCGGCAGTCATGAAAACTTGAACTGTGTTTTGAAACCCATTTAGCGCTGAAAACTTTGACATCCAACCTACATAGCTTTTGCCACATTAAATGATTAGATAGGCGAGACCTAAAAACCCCACAAACTTTAAAAAGCTACTTAATGCTAAAAACCTTTTGCACCAACCATGAGCTAACAGACTCCATCTCTGACTTGGTCAGACACTCAGAATATCTCTGCAAGTCGGTAATGTCCCAAAATCCCGCTGGAAACAAGAAAAATAGCTCTGCATTATAATTAACCTTGTCTGACCTGGTGCTAAAGCATGCCTTCATCAACTCAGTTGGTTGACCTCAAATCTCGCGTAGGTCTGATGAAGCCAAATCCCGCCCAAACATAATAAAATGATCTCAGTGGTCTCACGCTAAATTCCAACCAACTAACTAAAACAACCAAACTCAAAGTCAGTAAACTTTGAAAGTCGCACAAGTCGGTCAATTTAGAAACCCCCGCAAAAGTGAAAAGACATTTCAACATTGATATAATATTAGGTCGGATGAACTAGATTTCCCCGCTGAGGTCAGTGGACCTCAAATATAGTGCTTTCCTGCTTATAGGTTGGTTGACCCTGAAACTAGCGCAAATGGTAAAAAATGACTGTGTTTAAAGAATTTTCAAAGGGGAAAATGTCATAAATGATGTATTTAATATTGCAAATGTAGATAATGATGTTTTTCATGCTTCTAATGAGATGTCTTGCAACATTAAATGTTTTTCTTTGCATGCATTAATGGTGAATTGCTATGAAGTAAGTGCAATGATAATAAACTGTTAGATTTATGATTCTTTAAAAGGGCATATCAGTAGTATTAGCAGATTCATTAAATTCATCTCAAACTTAGGAGTTTGTGGAAAATTCTCAAGGTATGAAACTTATAAGGTCCATTCCTGCAGATTAGATGACTGCCTGAGCTGAAACCAAGAAGTACGAGTTCAAGGGTATCCCTCCAAAGACTAAGATTCATTCCGGATGGAGTGATGTAGGAGACGTAGATCTAGGTCACATAGACTTAGATGACTTCAGATTGAGAATCTTTGGCTCAAATCCAACTCCTAGGGCCAAAACACTTAAAGACAGTGGAATTGCACAAGTGGCTACCTTCCCTACCTCAGTACAGTGTGTAGAGTTGATGGTAATATGTGCAGAAAGATATGATATCATGACAAGGACAATCCAAACTACCAACGGGGATATCCTGGCTGATTTAAGCCCACCCTCTCTGGCTGAGACTTTTGATATTCCATGGCACACAGTTATGACCATGCCAGACAAACAAGGATCAGAGGAGACTTACAACAAAGATCTGAATGGGTCCAAAATAGAGTGGCATATCCTGAGCCACAAGTAGAGATAATGCAGCTGGATTTGAGCACTATCTTGTCACAAGCTCATAGGCCCAAGAAGCAAAAGAAGGCAAAGATATAGTCTAGAATCTATAAGGATGAATCAGGATCTAGAATTGTAGAGGTAGCCTTCCTGCCAACAAATGCAACTAAAGAACAAGTTAGAGCAAAAGATTATGTAATTTCCACAATTGATTTGGGACCTGCCACTCGTGCTCAAAGAGTGGATGAATTTAAAGGATCAGTCACTTCAATTTTGGAACAACTAGATAAAGATGAGATGTCAAAGGAGTTAAAGCAACAAAATGAAGAACTCTGCACTTGTCTCCAATTTTTTATCAAGCCAGTCGATGTGGGAGGAGATATAAGGATAGCGCCCACTTTCCTGTTTACTAATGTAATGGCGAGACTAGGTGAGGTAAGGGCCAAGTCCCAAGGTACTAAAAATTGGTTGTTTAGAGTTTTTGAAAAGGGATGCAAGACTATCGATGCCTCTGCTCAAGCGCATAAGAAGCTTGTTGAACTTCATAAAAAATTGAAAGATCTGCGCGAAGAGTGTGACTCCTTCGATGAATATTACTCTCATATGTTTCCGCAGATAAAGAGCATCAGAGATTTGCCTGCCGAGACTCTAGTAGTAGAGAATATTCTAAATGGAGACAAGTTGTCCAAGGCCATTGAATGGTATCAACAGCTACTTTTGAGGAAAGAAACTTTTGAAAGCATAAAGGAAGAATATAAGCTAGCAGATGAAGAGTTTCGGTCTATTATATATGATATCAATGATTATTTGAAGGATTGCCTAGAAACATCCTATAATGACTATGCCCCTTATGATATCGAGAAGTGTAAAACAAATTACATAAGGTAATTTTTGAAAGTACCGATCTCAGTATGGAAGACAAGTTGGATAAGGTAAGTGACCCCAGAGTCGAATTCAAAGCATTCCATAAGGCTGGGGCAGAGATAGAAAAGATATACACCAGATTTAGCCAGAAATTGGAGATGTTCGATTATCGGATTAATCATTTGAAGAATCCAAATCCCTCGAAGATCAATCCAGCGCTCGAGGCATGGCTAAACTACCGCAATAAGCTGGATGATGAAGACAAAATTAATTTAGATGAAGAGTCTTGATATTATTTTGAATATTTTAAGAATGTAATCCCGTCATAATTGTAAATTGCTATATTCAAGGCAGCATATGACTCTATTTTGTCTTTTCTATGCTTTAAAAATGTTCTTTTCTATTAATATATTGAGTTGGCTTGTCAAATTGACTAGATTCAATGTATTTGGAGGTTGTTTTTCATCTTTTTCATAAAAGACAAAGTGTAATCTGGGAATTGATATGAACTATTGTGCTAGCACTTATTGATTTAATCTAGACCATCGGTGTTGAGTTAATCTCCACCATTCATTTGAAAACTCAGTATGCTGCTTTCCTATATAAAGGGCTGCCATTTCCACTTTTGGTAAGAGAGATTTTGATACCGAATTGTTGACACTACCATTTGAAGTAATACAAAGTAAGTTTCTGCAATTATCTTGAGAATTTGTATTTTGTATTGGCTCATTTTGGTTTTCATGGTTCGCTTCTTGCTCTCCCATAGTTAGTTAGTTGTGCTTTATAATGTTTATGGTTTACTGAAAGTATTTGATGAATGCTCTAGTCCATACTTTTGGTTATTTGCTGATGGTAGATAGCTGTGTAAAGTTAGTCTGGACTTATCAGTTGTGCTTAGTTCAATTGCATTTCGCAAGTTAAATTGTGCCAGTCATTGGGTATCTAATGAATAAATGTAATATGAAAATCTCTAGATTTCCATTGAAGATATCACCATTTTCTGCAGTGTTGTAACACCTATTTTAGTTTGGTAACTTAGAAAACTGGTTAAGTTTCAAAGCATTTGTCTACTTAAAGTAAAATCTATGCATTGTGAATGTCACTTAGGATTCCTCTAAAACCCTACACCTTTTTCATTTTCTTAAAAAACATTGGTTAGATTAGGAATTTCAGTAGCATTTTACATTGTTTATTAGCTGAAATCTTGAAGGGTTTATGTGTATTTGCTATTCCAACTTGAAGATCTATAGATTACATTTAAGACCCCTTGTTGGCACAACTAGACATTCCACTAAAGTTATTCCAAGCAAGCTAAGACCTAGCTGTATTATCCTTTGAGTAGTCTTACCTAGGGTAGGATACTTTTCAAGAGAGGTGTGATACCAACAATCACACCTGTGTTGCTACATGCTAAAAGACTCATCAACAGAATTGGTGCTAGAAGGAGGGAAGACAAAGAACTATTTCCCTCTGTTTAAAAATTAGTAAGTCTAAGGACTAGACAGAGGCATACTAGATCCAGCTCAGCTGGAGAAGAGCTGTTGTCTTTGACAGAATTCAGATGCGTAAGAAGGGATCAAGGGATACCAAGGGCACCAAGAGCTCAATCAGCCCCAAGGAACGCCGATACACCCCTAGTCATGACCTTCTTTGTAGGAAATAATCAGTCCTCATTTTGGTTTAATGATTATCATGACATGCCAAAGAACCCCGACAAGTTCTGTTCCAAGTTCAGGGTGAATGACCCAGACAAAATTGCAGAGAGCACATTAAAATCTTTGAAAGTAACATGTTTATGTTGTAGGTATAATACTAAGACGTGATATGCCAGTTGTTTCCTTATTCCTTACAAGAGGAAGCATATTATTGGTTTGCTAACCTCCCTTCAGCATCCATAAACTCATGGAGGGGTGTGAAAAGTGCATTTTTGGATAGGTTTCAAATGCCCACCACCCCAGCTGATCTCTACTGGTCTTTTGTAGAAATCTGTCGAGGCGAGGGTGAGTTGATAAGTTCCTTTAACAATAGATTTTAGAAACCTTTCAGTCATTTGCAAGATCCTTATGTTGTAGGACAGGCTGCTGCCTTGCCTATTTACTATGCTACCCTAGATAAACTTACATCAATGTTCACAAGGAAAGTTGACCCTATCCCTACCACATTGGCTCAAGCATATTCCGCAGCTGTCACTATAAGCACCCAACTAGGATAGATAGCCTCTAGTCCACTAAACCATATGGGACCTGTAGCCATGCCTAATCAAATACCTATGATAAATCAGGCCTTGGCCAACCATACTCCTGTGATGAATTCGATTCCCAACCCAACTGCAACACAAGCTTTTGTGATCCATCCAGGCAATCTAGTAGCTAAAATGCCTCCAGCACAAATGCCTTTCTTACAGTCTTTAGAGGCATCCAAAGTGAAAGTGGATAGAGATGATATCAAAGAATTGGTTGAGCAGATGAAGAAGCTCACTGCCGAAGTTACCCACCTCAAGAACCAGAATGCTTATCTACAACAAAGGGGACAAAATCAACAACATTTCCAAAACCAAAATCAGTCCTAGTTTAAAAATCAGAACCAGTACCAAAACCAAAATTTTCAACAGTGGTCAAACTGATCCTAGAACACCAGACCTAACAATGGAGGGGTGTCATCACCCTTGGAGAACCAGAACAACGATACCAAACCTCTTGGTCATGTGATGTTAGCTGAAGCAACTTTGTCTATTTGGTGCAGACTGCACAATATGAATGCCCATTCCGAACTAGATTGCCCAGAATTCCAGATTACATCCAGTATCTTCCAAATGGAGATTTAGAACACTGAAACTCCGGAGACTCATCCAATAGGGTATGAAATCATTCCTTCTCAGAGGTATGACACTGCTCTAGTACTTGATAGTTATACATTTCCATTTCAAGATGATAACCAGCCAGAGGAAGAAGAGTCTGAAGAAGTCAATGCTTATCAGCAGTATAATAAGACTCCTTACAACCTAAGAAGTAACAAGCCTAAAGGTCCTTTCACCACCTCCATACCTCCAAATAGCTACCAGATTCCTCCAAACCCAAAAGCTTCTAATAATCTTGAACCCCCAAAAGTCACGCATCAACCAATATATCAGGGAGCTACTGCTGAAAGTTCTCAATGGTCTGACATAGTAAAAATGGGGCAGTATGTTGTTGCAAAACTCAAGAAAATGAAGGTTAGTCTTTCTGTATATGAATTACTTAAAATACCTGAGGTTAGGACATCCTTCTTTCAAGATATGGGTGCTGGAACCAAAATTGATTATGTACAAAAAGAAAATGTCACCAAGGATAATATTGACAAAGGGAAAGAAAAAGTACATGTGACTGATGTGGAACAAAAGATGACATTGTATAAAGACAAGAGGGAGAGTCCTTTCCTCTTGACACTTAGGATATTCAATAGAAACCTTCATAACTGTTTAGTGGATTTTGGTGCCTCCATGAATGTAATGTCATTATCAGTCTGTAAAGCACTTGGTCTCACTCTAGCCAAGTCTTCTAGGAAGGTGACACAGTTAGATAAGACTGAAGTGAATGTAGTAGGTGAATTGAATAGGATACACATGCAGTTGGCCTCTAATCCAAGAGTACAACAATATATAGATATTCAAGTAGTGGATATTCCGGATCAATATGGTATGCTTTTCAGTAGGGACTAGTCTAGAACTCTAAACGGTTACATGGCAACCAACTTTTCTCATATGTGGCTACTATGGAAAGGATTGGCCAACCAGATATGCATTGAAAGAGAACCAGAGATGAAACATATGATTACAAAGTACAACCAACCCAACAAGATTTTGTTCTCAGAAGTTGATTTGGGGGTTTATCTTCTGCACGTCAATCAGACAGAAGAGATTCTTATGCTGAGTTGCCTTAGATTCCCTGATCCTGCACATACAGAAAAACTAGAGAGTATAGAAGCATACGTTCAATCAGATTCAGGAGACACATCAAAAGAGGACAAACCGGGGATATTTGAAGGATTCCATGATTTCATAACCAAATTCGTAAAGGATTAGAGTGTTGTTGGAAAGCAGGTTCAAATGGAGGAGCTATTACTACCCAGTTGGTGCCGCATAAATGATGCATCACATTCTGAATTTACTTGCTAGCTGTGTCAAGAGGCAGTAGAACAAGTGCAAAGACAATTGAAAATTCCCATCGTTCTGAAAAGGGTACCAGTTGTTGAAAAGAAGGAGGAACCAGCGCCTCTACTTGATAAGAAGAAATTAGTAAAACATAATGATAGCAACAAAGACTTTTGCCTATGGACCTTAAGATTTGATGGATCAAGATGCAGACAAGGGTCTAGAGCAAGGGTCGAACTAATCAGTCCTACTGGGAGCTCGTATCTGGCATCGCATAGACTACAATTTCCATGCACAAACAACGTAACTGAGTATGAAGCATTGGTTCAAAGATTGCTACTAGCACTCTAGAAGAAGGTTAGAGTCATCCAGGTGTTTGGAGATTCAGAACTAGTAGTGAAACAAATAAGAAGGCAATACTCATGTAATGATAAGAGGTTGAATAGGTATAGAAATAGAGTCTGGGACCTGATAGAATGCTTCGATGGTTTTAACATCCAATTAATCCCATGAAGGTAGAACCATGTCGCAGATGCTCTAGCTCAAAAAGCAAGCACATTAGAACCGACATCCATGTTAGGATTAAAGAAATTTTCTGTTGAATTTATTGCTACCCCATCTGTACTTGATAATGTTACAAATTTTGAAGTCTTTGAGGATGATCAACATATAATTAACTTCCTCACTTCATCCGATGTTTTTACTGCCTAGATAATAGATGAAGAAGAAATGGAACCTGCTAAAATGGATTTATAAGGGGTATTAAACCTGCAAACAAATACAATTCCATGGGGAATGGTAGAACTGGAAAGACTATTTGACATGGACAACTTAGGAACCCAAAGAAAAGAAGGAGAATCTCTAAGGGGAAAGTGTGATCCCTTTAACTTGGGAACAGGAGAGGATGTTAAGAATGTGTTCATTGGGAAAGCTAGTACTGAAGAAGAAAAGACAAGTATCATACATGCATTAAGAGATTACCACGAGGTTATAGCATGGAGCTATGAAGATTTAAAGACATATGATACCTCAATCATTATGCACACCATCTGAAACCTGGGGTAAAGCCATTCAGACAAAGACAACGACCAGTGAATGCCTTACTGGAACCACTAATTTTTAAAGAAAGAAGCTGTTATCAGGAAGGATAATATTTCCTATCAAACATTCTGCATGGATAGCAAATTTAGTCCCAGTTTGAAAGAAAAACGGAGAAATCAGGCTTTGTGTTGACTTTCGAAACTTAAACAGAGCATCCAAGAAAGATAATTACCCGCTACCTTCGTTGAATGAGGTATTACAGATTGTTAATGGATCCCAGATGATGTCCTTCTTGGATGGGTATTCTGGTTATAACCAGGTGATGGTCGACTATGAAGATAGATTGAAGACATCTTTCACATGCAAATGGGGCATCTATGCATATGGTCGCATGCCATTTGGTTTAATAAACATTGGTGCCACTTTTCAACATGCAATGGACGTTGCTTTCAAGGGGTTAGTTGGGAAGTGTATCATTATCTACATGGATGACCTCACAATGTTCTCAAAGAGGTGAGAAGATCATGTGGCAGATTTAAGGAATGTATTACAGCAATGCAAATACTATGGTATATCACTCAATCCCAAGAAGTGTATCTTTGGAGTGAGTAAAGGGAAGTTGCTAGGACATGTGATATATGAGAAAAGAATATCTATCGACCCAGACCAAATCCAAGCAATACTCAAAATACCTCCCCCAGCCAACAAGAATGAGCTTAAGTCATATTTTGGTAGGATCAACTTCGTGCGTAAATTTATCATAGGTTTTACTGAGATTGTTTGACCTCTTAATGCCACGCTGAAAAAGGACGCTAAAATGGATCAGACTCCAGAAGCCAAGGCTGCCTTTGCAGAAATTAAACAAGCTATAGCTAATGTACCTGTCTTGGTGAGTCTCAATTACACTTTACCATTTCAGATTTACTCATTTGCTTCCGAGCATACTTGTGCTGCAATGTTGACACAGAAGAGATCAATTGATGATGAAAGGCCCATCACTTTATGAGTACTCTATTAAAAGACGTAGAATTAAGGTATCCAAACGTGGAAAAACAAGCATACGCTCTGGTAAAGGTAGTCAAGAAGTTCCGTCACTACATCTTAAGAAGTCAAGTAATCACCATAGTCCCAGATGCAACAGTTAAAGCATTATTGATGCAAAGTGAATTAGAAGAAAGGAGAGGAAAATAGGTCACCATCCTGCAAGAGTTCGATATAGATATTCAATGCATGAAATTGGTAAGAGGTCAGGCTCTAACTAGAACAATGGCTGAAGTAGGACCAGGTTTAGTATCCCAGCAATACCTGTTAGAAGATGTTTCAAAAGATAAATGGTATGGAGATATCATATTTTATCTACTTAATCAACATTGTCCACCACAGCTGAATTCAGTTCAAAGGAGAGCACACTGACTAAAAAGTAACAGCTATATGATAAAGGGATCAGTTCTTTACAAGAAGAATCATGAGGGGATCTATCTGCGGTGTTTAGACAAGTCAGAAGTAAATCAAGTATTGACCAGTTTTCATAAGAAATTTGGGATAGGCCATGGATCAGCCCACTCAACAGCTAATCAGATTATTTGTGTTGGATATTATTGGCCTACCTTGTTCAAAGATGCACACTCACATATAAGAACTTGTCATATATGCCAGACCGCTGCTCACAGAGAGCAACACGCTACCATACCCTTACAACTAGTAGTGGAGGTATGACCATTTGCTCAGTGGGGCCTCGACTTTATCAATATGATCAATCCACCTTCCTTTGCAGGCCACAGGTATATTCTGACCGCTACTAATTACTGCACCCGATGGTCTGAAGTAATAGCTTGTAAACAATGCACCACAGAGGTAGTTATTAAATTTGTTGAAAAACATATTATCACTAGATTTGGTTGTCCATTTTCTTTAGTTTGTGATAATGGCCCTGCCTTTTCATCTTTGCTTTTTTCTAACTGGGCATTTGATTATGGGATCACTCTCAAGTTCTAATCTAATTACTATCCATAAGGGAATGGGGTAGCTGAATCAATGAACAAAAATCTGCTTGAAGTCATTAAGAAACTGTTAGACAAAAATCTTAGAGACTGGCATACTCAGCTTAAATTCACCTTATGGGCTGATAGAATCTGACACAAAGCTGCCTTGGGTAGATCACCTTATCACCTAGTCTATGGGATTGAGCCCATCTTTCCCATCCATTTGAGGATTCCCGTATGGCAATTCATGCAAGATTACCTTGAAACTGATGATCAATTGTCCTCTAGGTTAGCCTAGTTGCTGCACCTTGAAGAGAAATATAATGCTGCTATAGAAAACTTGCCAAACATTAGGGAGTAGTAAAATGATGGTTCGACAAAAAAGCCAAGGTCAAAGCCTTCCACATTTCTGATTTGGTTCTATATTGGGATAAGGCACGTGAAAAGGAGAACATGTCAAGTTTGATAAACTTTGGTTGGGCCCATATCAGATCTATGAGATCCTCGGAGACAACATGTATAGACTCAAGAGCCTTACTGGTGAGGAGCTCCCATTGCCTCTCAATGGCCAGTTCCTAAAGCACTACTTCTAGGCCTGAGAGGTAGTTACGCCTCATCTTAGTGTACATAGTTAGGGAGTTTGTTTACTTTGGTTAGAGTAGGTTGCCTTTAGTTTAGTTTTACTTTCTTGCCTTTGCTTTCTGTAGTTGTTAGATGCTTTTCTTAGGTTAGTTGTCCTTTTGGTTTTGCTTTTGCTTGTTGCACTTGCTTTTGCGCAGGGTCTTTGCTTTTAGAAAGTGGTGGCAATTATGTGGACCTGCAAATGCTTCTTCGTTGGGCAAATAATCTTGAGTTTTCTTTGAGAAGCCAAGGTTTGGCTTAAATCCTGCCGTGGTTTCCACTGTTATGCTAAGGGGTATGATGCTTGTTCGTAGAAAATGAGTCATTAGTTGGTGCACTTGAAGTATTTCTAACCATATATCTCTTACACTTTAAATGATCCTAAAGTAGCTAAGTGAGTCTGAGTGATCTTGTGTCAAGTGAAAAGGTTGACTCCTTATTCTACCACATGCACTATCAATCGAGAAGGAAGGAAGGTGACACTAAGTGTCGCTAGCCTATATTGGGTGAAAATAAAATGTGTTTTTCAACACCAGACCCATTACAGTGCACTTGAAAAGAGACTACCAATTGAAAATTCTCACAAAAGATACTATTCAAAAATAATTATCATCAATTACCATTATGTCAGAAGTATTAAAGGAAGATCTGCCATTTATTTTCCTCAAGGCTCATCACATCTCAAACATTTGAGCATTTCCTGGTGGTAGAATGGTCTCAACTTCCTAGCTTGTCACAAAGGATTTTAGATGAACTCAGTTGCCAAAGGATGGGAATGAATACAATCGCACACACTCAGGTTTTCAGGATGTAGATGGTTGCACTAGTTGGTGATCTTGGATTCTTTTGATAGGGTATCCTTCTTTTTCATTTAATATGTGGGGAACATAGAGATTTTGGGTTCAAATTGAAAGTTTATCATCAAAATCCTCCAGAGCATTTCCTAGCAGAGTCACCATTTGTTGTGCCTTGCACACACACCCCATTTCAAAATAGGGACCCCCTCTTTCAATTTGCTCTAGAGTGTCAAGTAGATTTTTCACCTCCTAAGTAGTCATGTGGTCAAGGTGTTTTTTTACCATGTTTGAACGGTGATGTTGAAAATCATTTCAAAAATCTGCTAGGTCAAGTCCTTTGCATTACCATCACTAGGTCTGATTTTCCCTTTGTGCTGAAATGCTTCCTAATTGAGTGTTACGCTAAAATGTCCCTTATCTGACCATTGTGCTAAATTACCTCCCTACCGACCTCAACGTTTAAGAAACCTTTATCACCTGCTCAAGTGCTAGTTTTCCTCTTGGTGGACTTTTGCGCTTAAATCAAGCATCTCTGAATTGCGCTATATTGTTTGATTGCTGACTGAGTCAGAAGATACCAAAATACTCATAAAATCTGAACAGCCCTGAAGTCCTGCAGAGCACATGAAACTGAATTTATTGTTGCAGTGCTAAAAAGACCTTTTGCTGACCAAGTCTGTCATGGCCGATTTCCCCGCCAAGTCAGAGCGAATGAAAATCATGCGAAACCCTAAATCTGTTGACTGACAGTGCGTACGTCATGCATTAATGGCAATTTTGCCAAAATAATAAAAGGTTAAATTGCATTGTTTTGATCATTTTCTACATTTTGATAAGAGATTTCGAGAGCCCCTTCGCAACCTATCTAGCGTTCTCGTCGCTGTTACCCTTGAACTCGATCCCGCGACAATCTCCTACCTATGTATCTTAGACACATTTTCTGCAACTAACCAGGTAAGGTTTATACTTAGCGTCTTTAAACTTTTGCTAGGAGTGGTTAGGGTTTCATTCAAAGTACATTTTTCTTCTAAGCAACGCGTTTGGGGTTTCAGCTAGGGTTTTGTGCATGGATTGTTTGTTCTCTTCAAAACCTAGTTTGAATTTCTCCTTGAAAATATAGTAGGATCACCATGGGCTAAATAGAATGACTTAACCAGGTTTGATGCAGTAGGATAAAATTTAAACTTTTTTGTAAACTATGGAATCATCTGGCGTTTGCACCAAATTTGAGAGACCGACTTATAAACAATTCAGCTCATCCAGTCGGTCGGCAGTCATGAAAACTCGCGCGGTGTTTTGAAACCCATTTAGTGCTAAAAACTTCGACATCTGACCTAGATAGTTTTTGCCACGTTAACTGATTAGATCGGCGAGACCTAAAAACCCCGCAAACTTTAAAAAGCTACTTAGTGCTAAAAAACTTTTGCACTGACCATGCACTAACAGACTCCGTCTCTAACTTGGTTAGACACTCAGAATATCTCCGCAAGTCGGTAACGTCCCAAAATCCTGTTGGAAACAAGAAAAATAGCTCTGTGCTATAATTAACCTCGTTCGCCTGGCGCTAAAAGATGCCTTCACTGACTCAGTTGGTTGACCTCAAATCTTGCGCAGGTCTGACGAAGCCAAATCCTACACAAACATAATAAATGATCTCAGTGGTCTCGCGCTAAATTCCAACCAACTAACTAAAACAACCAAACTCAAAGTCAGTAACCTTTGAAAGTCGTGCAAGTCGGTCAATCTAGAAACCTACGCAAAAGTGAAAAGACATTTCAACACTAATAGAATATTAGGTCGGATGAACTAGATTTCCCCACTGAGGTTGGTGGACCTCAAATATAGCGCTTTCCTACTTACAGGTCGGTTGACCCTGAAACTAGCGCAAATGGTAAAAAATGACTGTGTTTAAAGAATTTTCAAAGGGGAAAATGTTAGAAATGATGTATTTAATGTTACAAATGTAGACAATGATGTTTTTCATGCTTCCGATGAGATGTCTTGCTATATTAAATGTTTTTTTTTGCATGCATTAATGGTGAATTGCTATGAAGTAAGTGCAATGATAATAAACTGTTAGATTTGTGATTCTTTAAAAGGGCATATCAGTAGTATTAGTAGATTCATTAAATTCATCTCAAACTTAGGAGTTTGTGGAAAATTCTCAAGGTATGAAACTTATAAGGTCCATTCCTGTAGATTAGATGACTGCCCTAGCTCAAACCATAAAGTATGAGTTCAAGTGTATCCCTCTAGAGACTAAGATTCATTCAGGATGGAGTGATGTAGGAGACACAAATCTAGGTCACATAGACTTAGATGACTTCAGATTGAGAATCTTTGGCTCAAATCCAACTCCTAGGGCCAAAACACTTAAAGATAGTGGAATTGCACAAGTGGCTGTCTTCCCTACCTTAGTACAGTGTGCAGAGTTGATGGTAATATGTGCAGAAAGATATGATATCATGACAAGGACAATCCAAACTACCAATGGGGGTAGCTGGCTGATTTAAGCCCACCCTCTCTGGTTGAGACTTTTGATATTCCATGGCACATAGTTATGACCATGCCAAACAAACAAGGTTCAGAGGAGACTTACAACAAAGATGTGAATGGGTGCAAAATAGAGTGGCATATCCTGAGCCACAAGTAGAGATAATGCAGCTGGATTTGCGCACTATCTTGTCACAAGCTCATAGGCCCAAGAAGCAAAAGAAGGCAAAGATACAGTCTAGAATCTATAAGGATGAATCAGGATCTAGAATTGTAGAGGTAGCCTTCCTGCCAACAAATGCAACTAAAGAACAAGTTAGAGCAAAAGATTATGTAATTTCCACAATTGATTTGGGACCTGCCACTCGTGCTCAAAGAGTGGATGAATTTGAAGGATCAGTCACTTCAATTTTGGAACAACTAGATAAAGATGAGATGTCAAAGGAGTTAAAGCAACAAAATGAAGAACTCTGCACTTGTCTCCAATTTTTTATCAAGCCAGTCGATGTGGGAGGAGATATAAGGACAGCGCCCACTTTCCTGTTTACTAATGTAATGGCGAGACTAGGTGAGGTAAGGGCCAAGTCCCAAGGTACTAAAAATTGGTTGTTTAGAGTTTTTGAAAAGGGATGCAAGACTATCGATGCCTCTGCTCAAGCGCATAAGAAGCTTGTTGAACTTCATAAAAAATTGAAAGATCTGCGCGAAGAGTGTGACTTCTTCGATGAATATTACTCTCATATGTTTCCGCAGATAAAGAGCATCAGAGATTTGCCTGCCCAGACTCTAGTAGTAGAGAATATTCTAAATGGAGACAAGTTGTCCAAGGCCATTGAATGGTATCAACAGCTACTTTTGAGGAAAGAAACTTTTGAAAGCATAAAGGAAGAATATAAGCTAGCTGATGAAGAGTTTCGGTCTATTATATATGATATCAATGATTATTTGAAGGATTGCCTAGAAACATCCTATAATGACTATGCCCCTTATGATATCGAGAAGTGTAAAACAAATTACATAAGGTAATTTTTGAAAGTACCGATCTCAGTATGGAAGACAAGTTGGATAAGGTAAGTGACCTCAAAGCTGAATTCAAAGCATTCCACAAGGCTGGTGCAGAGATAGAAAAGATATACAATAGATTTAGCTAGGAACTGGAGATATTTGATTATCCGATCAATCATTTGAAGAATCCAGATCCCTCGGAGATCAATCCTGCGCTCGACGCATGGCTAAACTACTACAATAAGCTAGCTGATGAAGACAAAATTAATTTAGATGAAGAGTCTTGATATTATTTTGAATATTTTAAGAATGTAATCTCGTCATAATTGTAAATTGCTATATTCGGGGCAGCATGTGACTCTATTTTGTCTTTTCCATGCTTTAAAAATATTCTTTTCTATTAATATATTGAGTTGGCTAGTCAAATTGACTACATTTAATGTATCTGGAGGCTATTTTTCATCTTTTTCATAAAAGACAAAGTGTAATCCAGGAATTGATATGAGCTGTTGTGTTGGCACTTATTGATGTAATCTAGACCGTCGGTGTTGAGTTAATCTCCACCGTTCATTTGAAAACCCGGTATGCTACTTTCCTATATAAAGGGCTGCCATTTCCACTTTTGGTAAGAGAGATTTTGATACCGAATTGTTGACACTCTACCATTTGAGGTAATGCAAAGCAAGTTTCTGTAATTATCTTGAGAATTTGTATTTTGTATTGGTTCATTTTGGTTTTCATGGTTCACTTCTTGCTCTCCCATAGTTAGTTAGTTGTGCTTTATAATGTTTATGGTTTACTAAAAGTATTTGATGAATGCTCTAGTCCATACTTTTGGTTATTTGTTGATGGTAGATAGTTGTGTAAAGTTAGTGTAGACTTATCAGTTGTGCTTAGTTCAATTTCATTTCGTGAGTTAAATTGCGACAGTCATTGGGTATTTATGAATGAATGTAATATGAAAATCACTAGATTTCCATTGAAGATAGCACTATTTTCTGTAGTGTTGTAACACCTATTTTAGTTTGGTAACTCAGAAAACTGGTTAAGTTTCAGAGCTTTTGTCTACTTAAAGTAAAATCTATGCATTGTGAATGTCACTTAGGATTCTTCTAAAACCCTACACCTTTTGCATTTTCTTAAAATACCTTGGTTAGATTAGGAATTTCAACAGTATTTTACATTGTTTATCAACTGAAATCTTGAAGGGTTTATGTGTATTTGCTATTCTAACTTGAAGATCTATAGATTGCATGTAAGACCCCTTGTTGGAATAGCTAGACATTCCATTGAAGTTATTCCAAGCAAGCTAAGATCTAGCTGTATTATCCTTGGAGTAGTCTTACCTAGGGTAGGATACTTTTCAAGAGAGGTGTGAAACTAGCAATCACACCTACGTTGCTACGTGCTAAAACACTCGTCAACAGTAACCACAACTCCTTAACAATAGGAAATGTAGGTCTGAAAGGGGGCCTCCAATCCCTAACCAGGTCCACCACACTTTCATTGAAAACCCAACACAAATTCAGCCTCTGCATGATAAGACTCCAAACCTCGTGAGAAAAGTTACAATGCAGAATGAGGTGGGTGACCGTCTCTTGCTCTTTACCACAAAGGACACACCTGTTTGGCATTTGGAAGCCTCTCTTCTTCAAATTGTCTAGAGTCTAGATTTTGTTATGCATTAGGGTCCACCAGAAGAAGTTGATTTTAGGTAAAAGTTTAGAGAGCTAAACTTTCCCCCACAACCTATCCTCCCCAGGGTCTAACAACAAACCATAGGCACTCTTCATAGTAAACAAGCCTTTGTTGTATTTATCCTAAATCATCTAATCTTTTTTAGGAAGAAGAGAAAGCCTAAAATCAACCAATTCCCTTTGACTTGCTGAAGAGCAACCTCTTTATCCCCTTCTTAATCTATGGCACAGTCCATGATACTCTTCCAACTCTTGATGCCCCCATAACTTTTGATGTATTAGCCACTTTACAACCGAGGAGTCTACGAGCTTTGTCAACAAGTCTACCATAATCCAAATCTTTGAGGGGAAGGTCTTTCAACCATCTATCCTCCCAAAAATTGACATTCCTACCATCCCCTATCTTCCATCTAATGCCTTTGTGAAGGAGACCACGAGTTTTGGGGGTCCCATTCCAAATGACAGAACCTTTAGGAAGTCCAAGATCAGCCAGTAGCTTGCAGTCTCCCTCCCCATTAAGATACTTAGCAGTCATGATATCACCCCAATCCTTGTTACCTTGAATTAGGTTCCAGTCTATCTTCAACATGAGGGCCCTATTCATGAGATAGATTCTTCTTAAACCCAAACCCCCCTAACATCTGCGAGTATAGACCTTTTCCCATCCAACCCATGCAATTCTCCTTTTTTCCTCCTCCCCAGACCAGAGGAATTTCTTTTGAATTTGCTCAATCTTTTCAGCCACATAGATTGGGATTTCGAACAAACTTAGAAAGTAGTTGGGTATGCCTTGAAGGGAGGCTTTGAGGAGCTGAAATTTCCCCTCTTGGTTCAGTAAAGTTCATTTCCAACCAGCCAACTTCCTCTGCATTCTCTCCATTATCATGTTCCAATACTTTGAGGTGACTTTGGTGGTCGTAAGTGGAAGACCAATGTAGGTAGCATGCAACCTTGCACTAGAGCAACCCAAGGCTCTGGTAATTCTTTGTTGTAAGTCTTCCTGATTGTTTAGAAAATAGATGTGACTTTTCTCAAAGTTGATTCTCTGCCTGAAGACCCCTTCATAAGAATTGAGAAGGCTTTTCCACCTTCTAGCCTCAACCATAGAAGCAATTCCAAACAATATAGTGTCATCAACGAATTGTTGAATGACCGAGACATGGGCTGTGAAGGTAGTTTTAATGCCCCGAAGACTCCCCTGCACTAGCAAATTACAAGCATTCCTACCTAGCACTTCAGCCAACAAGATGAAGAGATTAGGAGAAAAAGGGTCTCCCTATCTAAGACCTCTCCCTAAGGGGAAAAACCTCTGGGGGAACCATTGACTAACATAGAAAATCTAACTGTGGAGATACACTCCTTCACCAGGTTGATCACCCGATCTTGAAAACCAAATCTTCTAAGAACCCTAATAAGAAAATCCCAATTAACTCTATCACAGGCTTTGGAAATGTGCAATTTAAATATCATACCTGGGGTGTTGCTTTTCGAAATTGAGTGAATGATCTCATGAGTGGTGATGGACAAATTAAGAATTTGCCTACCTAGGATAAATCCTGTCTGACTGGAGGCAATGAGTTTGTCCGAAAGAGGTTGTAGTCTAAATACTAGAATCTTAATGAAGATATTGTACACCATATTGCAGAGGCTGATTGGTATGAAGTCTGTCATGGAGGTAGAGTCAGTCTTCTTCAAAATCAAGGCAGTAAATATGTTGTTCAACTACCGTAGAAGTCTGCTATTCTGAAAGAAGTCTTTGGCCGTATTAGTGACATCCTTCCCAGTAACATCCCAAAAAGTTTGAAAAAAAGCCGAGGGGAACCCATCCAGACCTAGAGCTTTGAGGGCTCCCATAGAGAAGACAGTCAAGCCCTAACTTCCTCCTCTGTAATTGGTTTAGTCAAAAGGCAGTTGTCGTCATTGGACAATATGGTAGGAATGGAGTCCAGAAGGGACTCATTAGCTTCCCTTGAGGCATTGACATGATGGACAACCAAAAGGGACTCAAAGTAGTTGGAAGCCAATCTCCCAATTTTAGCATCATCCTCCACCACATTCTGATTCTCGTCCTTAAGTCTACTAATAGAGTGTCTCTTTCTATGCCTCAGAGTAGATTGATGGAAGAAAGATGTGTTCCTGTCCCCTTCTTTCAGCCATTGGACCCTGGACTTTTGTTTCTAATAGACATCCTCCTCCTTCTATAATTAGTTATGGTCTTTATTATTCTTGCACCAAGAATCAACTTTATTTAATTATTGTTTTAATATGAATATACCAAAGACTCCTATTTCTAGAAATAAATAATATTGAATTTCATGGGCACTTCATTCAAGGGAAAATCTTTGTGACATAAAACTACTCTCTACTTTTGCTAGACTAATTATCAGCTGTCAGATATACTATGATCAATAAGAACTAGGCTAGGCTCTTGGTAATCACAAAAGAAATCTTGTATGTAGTATAGCACCAAACCTCTATGTAGTACCAAATTTTCTAATTTAAAATGAATGCTTGGCCTTAAGGAGTTTCCATTGAGGGTGAGTGTGCATGACAATGACACCTCTATATGTAAGACCTAAAAGACATAAATAAGACATAGGTAGGCATTATATGTAAGTCCTTTGAGCATATTGTTATTCTTCTCTCTATAATTGTTCCACTTGTAAGAGCATTGTATTATATAAGACCTACAAGCATTATGTAATGAACTTGGGGTAGGCTATTTTGAAGAGTCCTAGGCTCCAATAAAAACTTATAAGACATTATTAAAAGCATCATTTTTTTAAAACACTGCTAGGATTATAAATTATGACAAGATAAGTTTCATCTAGTCCGAAATGCATGATCTTCATTTTGACAAATATTTGTGTCCCTATTTATCACTATCAAAGAAGACCTATGTTACTGGGGTACTTCATTTTTCTTTTATAGAAATTGACAAGTGATGTCCCTTATTAACATTAGGAAGGAGTATTAGAACATAATGTTATTAGGGGTCATACCCTAATAACATTCATATATTCTTCTAATATAAGGTTATAAAACCTTATGCTTATTATATGCTTTATAAAGTATAACCATTTAATAATTAATAATCCAATTTTTAAATATAGGAGAAGGGGTGGAAAAATACCTGAAGGGGTATTAGTCACACCTATTAAAAACAACCATTTGTAAATAATATTAGATTATGAATTATTTACAAATAGTTGTTTTTAATAGGTGTGACTAATACCCCTTCAAGTATTTTGCCACCCCTTTTATATATAAGGAGCATCTTTCTCATTAAGAGGCAAATCAATTAGGAGAATTTATAGTGAATTCTATCACTATGCATAAGAGGTATTAATGGCCATGTGGAAGTGAGGAGAAGTGATATCCCTAGGTTCTATCTATAATTTTAGAGACAAATTTGTAAGTGTTTTATAATAGAATGATGTTTTATGGGGTTTTTATCCAAAAGGGTTTTCACCATGTATATATTGTGTAATGTGTTGAATATGTGCATGTTGTAATTCTCATTTTATTTATGTTATATTTTATTTGTGATGATTAGTAACCTAATATTCTAATTTCTAACACACAATAAGAAAATTGCCATTGTTCCATGACATAAAGGGTTGTTTCTAGCCATAGCTATGATACTTAGCTAACTTGTAGGAATTACAACTAGAGGAATTTGATTAGCTTGAGGTTGGGTCTGGTTAGGTTTTGGTCTTTTGTTGGAGATAAAGGGTTGACCAGGACTTGAGTTTGTGAAGCTAAGATGGATCTAGTAATAATTCTCATTCTCAAAGGTCATTGAGCTCCGTTCTTTTGCATATAGATTCATAAAGTGAATAATAGATATATTCTTCAAAAAGTAGAGTAGACTAAGATCTTCATTTTAATCCATGTGGAACACAAGGTCCCACTGGGCATGCCAAAATTTAAGAAACCATTGATAGCTAAAGTTTCCTTGCAACAATTTGTGCCACATAGGGCTCTAAAGTTTGGAGAGTCTTGTACATGTGGGATTGATCTACAATCCAATCTCTAGGATTGAAAGGAAAGCTCCTTGTCTATTCTTACTAAGACTAGAACTATCTAAGGAAAAAGGGGAGGGATACAAAAAACAAACTACTAAAATCTGAAAAGAAAACACACAAATTCTTTTGTTAAGCTCTCAAAGATATATTAAAAACACTAAATAATAGTCAATAGAATATAAGCATGATCATAAAATGTATCAAACAATTCATCCATAAACAATTAGAAATAAGATTGCAAGAATCACAACTACTTAATCAATTAATCAAAAAATATTTGTATAGCTACATACAATGAAAAGCAAGATGCCTTTGGACACATACACAAAAGGTTCCTCTAGGGCTTGTTAACAAAGAAACTAAGAAATCAAATTAAATGCAAGGTTTTTAGAGATCATGTATACAAAGAAAATCTATCTACAATTTAGCACGTGGCCCTTTACTTATAGCAGAACCCCCCCCATAATATAACATAATTTACCACAAAACATCCAAATTTTGAAATTTAAACATGACAAAAAAGGAAATCTCATTTAATGCTACACAACAAGAAGACCAAGAACTAAAAAAGTACAATTACAATGAATTCCTTGTCAATTATTGAAGTACACCCTTCAAATATCTATCTAAAAAACCATACATCACTTTGCACATGTAACCACCAAGATCAATGGTTGTTGCATGCCATGTAGGAACTTAGTTGCATGTCTTGTCTGGAACTACACCTGAAGGAGTGGTTTTTGACCTTGAATTGTCATACCCATGCATTTGTTACTAAGAATTTGAATTTCTGAATAGTTGGCAACTTAATTTCCACTTGATTTGGATCTTGTACAATTAAAAATAGTTAGGTGATCATGGGAGAGTTTTTCACATGCCAAATGGCCTAACAAATGCCTTTGAATCTTCCATTAAATACTACGTGTTCAAAAATAATTATCGAGCACTATCTCTTTCCAAATAATTAAAAAATGGGAATTAATATTTGCAACTCATTAGATCTATTCTAACATGGAAAAATAAACAAATATCATTGCTTCTCTATGGACATACTCCACCCTTTCCACCTCAATCCCTAGGAGGATGTTACGTGGAATACTATCAAAAGTGTCGGCCCACAATGAATACTTGCCTTTGATGTTGACTACTAGCTATAGATTAATTGCTAGTATTGATTGACAAAAGATCAACAATTGAGGGCTCAACCTGATGAGGAAATATGTACACTAGCTACAAGGTCAGTATATCATTTTTGAAGGAAACATCACCTACTACAAAGACATAATACCTTAGTAGCACATGAAAAATAATAAAAATGCTAAGGCAAAAGGGATTTTTCCTTTTATTTTTGAGTTGTTCTTTCTTTTTGAACTTATCTCTTCTCCCATTCCCTCACATTTTTACCTATAATTACCCCTCACCTCTTCATTATTTTTCATCGAATTCTCTTCTCATTCTTGTCAAGATGATGATGTTACTCACTATCAGACACAGATAGAAATTCTACTTCGAACACTTATCTCTCTTGAAAGATATGATAAATTCAAGATGAATTTATAATCTCAAGGCTCCATTGGTTAGGTCTTTGATGCAGAGTGGAACGCAACGGAGGCAACCTAACAGGAAGGAGTAGCCAACAATACAAACAGCATGATAAAATTCTCTATCGGCTGAACATCATCATCATATTTCCTAGAGACACCAACAGCATCATCACATTTCAACAGCATCATCATATTTCGGATGATCGCAAATATCCTCCTGTCGATTACTATTTACCTCCTTCGACTGTCGCCTATCATCATCATCATGATAATCAACGGGTGCAAACATCCTCCGGTTGCACTGTTCATCGGGTGCCAAATACAAGCAGCATCATCATGATATCCAATATCACCTTCGTCAGCAGGATATCCAAATATCCGGTTCTCCAAATATCCTGATGACGTTGCACTTCAACAACTTGCCTTCGATGCTTCACTGCCCGACGATACAAGCAACAACATCATGATATTGTTCATCCGGTTCTTCGAAACCTCCTGATGATGCTAATACAACTTCCTGCCTACGCCAATACTCAACCACTTAGCGACAACAGGATAAACCCGCATAGAGGGATTTCCTAATATCCTGATGACGATGACGTCATATCCTGATGACGATGACGTCACACATCATCCTGATGAACTCTTCAACACTTAGCCAAAAAACTCAACTTTCACACCCGCATCCGTTAGCGATATGCGGATGATGACCTTCCCCGAGAGATGATCCTGACTGCTATATATACACTGAGTATATATCCAACTCAAAACATCATGATGCACCTGCAACATGCAAATTTCACCAACTTCATGACCCGATCCTGATGGCGATGGATTCGCAGATGATGTTGCGGCTCGTTCCGACTGGAAACGCACATGCAGACTCCTGTGTATCCTTCCGCTGCATAAAAACACTCACAACCGCATAATTTCACAAGGATCATGTGACGACCGGGCCGGATCACCTCCAAACCAAAATCTAACAGTTTATCTTCTAGACCTAGCACATGAGGATGCTAGGCTGATTTACAGCATGCTTCTAACAGATCTCCTGGACAATGCAATGCATAAACAGAAAACGCAAATGCAATCTAAGCTATGATACAGGACCATTCCACCGATTTGCAGGATCAACCGGTGGAAGGGTTGAAAGTGGTCATTAGCTTGCAAAACGGAAAGGAAGTCAACCCAGATGCAAACAGATAATGCAAAAGACGAGACCTTATTCAATTGAAATTCAATGTCCTGAATACAGCTTCACAATGTCTGAACTGCTCTCCTGAATATCTACTCAACACCAGTACATCAATATCAAAACTATATCAAAACTATATCTAAACCCTACAGATCGAAGGTATATATAACAAATCCTTCGAGTACTACTAACATCACTTCCCAGCGGCTGGGAGCTTCCAAGCGGCTGGGAGAGAGGACAGCTCAGACTCTCTTATCTCGATCTCTAACTGCCTACACTTACTCCTATGCTGAACTATTACATAGCATCGGTCACAGTGGACCTTATTACATAATAAAGTCAAACATACTAAAAATAGATTATCCCGTCAGCATGATGATAACTATCCTACATCCTGATCATGTATGTCATCATGCGGACCTATATCCTGATCATGTGCGGGTGCTCCTGCACCATACTCCCCAAAAGAAGAAATCTCAAGTCCACTTGAGATGAGAGTATCAAGGTCGGCACCATGTTTCTGTATCTGTTCGGCAGTCATCCATACTGCTTCAGAGTTCGGCTGTCCCTTCCAAGAGACGAGGTACTCCAAATACTTCTTGTTCCTGGTCTGTTTGACCACTCTAGTGTCCAAAATCTGCTGTATCTGTGGAGGATCATGTGGAGGAATGTCTTCAGCAACTGTATCCTGTAGGATATCCTGATCTGCATCTGGATTAGCCTTGTATGGAGTTAAGTCACATACATTGAAGATAGGAGATAAACCAAGATCAGGTGGTAGTTGGATCTTATAAGCATTTTGTCCATGCTTTTGCAAAATCGGACATGGTCCAACTTTCTTTTGCATGAGCTTAGTATACTTCCCCTTAGGAAGCCTGTCTTTCTTCAAGTGAACCCAAACCAAATCTCCAACAGCAAAGTGAACATCCTTCTTCTTCTTGTCAGCATACTCCTTATATTTCAAAGTGGTTTGCTGGAGTTGGGTCTTAACCTGATCATGAACTTCTTTGATTGCTTCAGCAAAAGCTTCTCCATCTGCACTAACAGGATCTGCTGGAGGTAGCTCTCGCAACTCTAAAATACCTCTGGGATGCATTCCATATACTACCTGAAAAGGCGATTTTCCTGTGCTCCTGTTGACAGTATCATTATATGAAAACTCAGCTTGCGACAGAATATTGTCCCACTTCTCTCCATGCTGTTTTGTCAAGCATCTAAGTAGATTCCCTAAGGAACGGTTCACAACCTTAGTTTGTCCATCCGTTTGAGGATGATATGCAGAGGAAAATGATAAATTGGTTCCCAGCTTCCTCCATAGGGTTCTCCAGAAATGACCCACAAACTTCACATCTCTGTCTGAAACTATGCTCAAAGGTAACCCATGAATTCTGACAACTTCCCTGAAGAATAAATCTGCAATATATGAGGCATCTGCAGTGGTTTTGCATGGCAAGAAATGTGCCATCTTACTGAACCTGTCCACTACAACAAAGACACTATCAAATCCTCTCCTGGTCCTTGGTAAACCTAAAACAAAATCCATACTGATACTTTCCCATGGTCTGGAAGGAATGGGTAAGGGCTGATATAACCCTGCATTAGTTGACCTGCCTTTAGCCTTCTGACAAATTACACAGGTTTCTACAAATTTCCTGACATCTGTCTGCAACTTAGGCCAGAAATAATGCCTCCTGACCAGATCAAGAGTCTTGTCTAGACCAAAATGACCTGCCATTGCTCCACAATGTTTCTCCTTGATTATATTCAACCTCATAGAACATCTGGGAATACACAACTGTCCACCCTTGAACAGCAATCCATCTTGGATCAGGTATTCAGAGAACTCAGCATGGTATTTCTCCCCAAAAGAAGTACAGACCTGATATATTTCTCCAAAATCTTCATCAGACTCATACATGGTCTGTGGAGTTGGCCAATTCAAAATGGCACTCACCTTCTCCTTATCCATCTGCAGCTTGCCTTGTGAGATGACAAAACCTAAATAGGTGATCTCCTGTTTCATGAACAAACACTTGTCCAAGTTTATCATCAGCTTCTCTTCATGTAATCTCTTGAGAACCAGATCTATATGCCTGAGATGCTCTTCTCTGGTGTTACTGAAAATCAGAATGTCATCTAAATAGACTATGACAAACTTACCAATAAATTCCTTCAGAACCTCATTCATCAGCCTCATGAAAGTACTAGGGGCATTAGACAAACCAAAAGGCATAACCTTCCATTCATACAAACCTTCATTTGTTTTGAATGCTGTCTTCCACTCATCACCTGGTCTAATCCTTATCTGATGGTATCCACTCTTCAAGTCTATTTTAGTAAAGTACTTAGCATTTCCCAAACAATCAAGTAAATCCTCAATTCTGGGGATTGGAAACCTATACCTGATTGTGATCTTGTTGATGGCTCTGGAATCTGTGCAAAGCCTCCAAGTGCCTTCCTTCTTAGGTGCTAGTACAGCTGGTACTGCACATGGACTCAGACTCTTCCCAATCAGACCTAAATTCATCAATTCTTCAATCTGCCTGGCTACTTCTGCATTCTGTTCTGGGGTAAGCTTATAAGCTGCTTTATTTGGAAGTGTAGACCCTGGAATCAAGTCTATGCAATGACTGATATCTCTGATAGGTGGTAGGGATCTTGGCATTCCCTCTGAGATAACACCTTTGTACTTATCCAATAACTCTTGGACAGCTGGGTCTATCAGCCTTGGCTTCTTCTCCTTCTTGGCTTCTTGCTGTTGTTTCTTATTCACACTCATACAGGGGATTAGGGCATATGCAACTGCACCTTCTGCTGCCACTTCTTTCATAAACTGGTTGCCTTCCATCAGCATGACCTTCACTTCTTTGCCTTTAGACTTCTCCTCTTTCTCCTTCAATGGGAATAGTATTACATCTTTACCATCTTTAGTGATTTTATAGGTGTTTTTGACACCATCATGCTGTGCCTTCAGATCATATTGCCATGGTCTACCAAACAAAAGGTTGCAAGCATCCATCTTGGTGATATCAAACAACAACTTATCTTTATATCCACCAATCTGGAATTCTACCCAAGCCTGCTCTTCTACAGTTGTCTGCTGACCTTGAGTAAGCCATGAGACTTTATATGGAGATGGATGAGGCAATCTCCTAAGCTTCAGCTTCACCACCATTTCTTCAGACACAAAGTTCTCAGTAGAACCAGAATCAATCAAAACTTTACAAGCCTTACCTCCTGCTTTGCAAGTGGTTCTAAAAAGGGACTTCCTCTGAGGGGCTTCTTTATCAGGTACCTTCATGGTAGTTACTGTTCTTCTCATCATCAGGGACTCTCCACTTTCTGGATATCCATAATTCTCAGGACCATTCACACTCTGAAAATCATTAGAACTTGTCCTACTTTGATTATCAGGTTCATTGACTAGATTTGTCCTCCTTTCTCCTGCTGAGCTTGTGGCCTTGTCTGGACATCTGCTGGCTATATGGCCTTCTTTGTTACAGTTGTAACACCTGATGGATCCTCTGCCCTGGGATCTTCCTCTGTAAGGTCTTCTACCTCTGAAGTTTCCTTGCTGACTGAAATTCTCTCTCTGACTCTGACTATTGTTGCCCTTGCTATTGTCTTGACTAGACTCTCCTTGATATCCCTGTCCTTGTCCTCTGCCTCTGAAAGGACTTCTTCCACCTCTTTGTTGTCTTCCTCTTCCTCTGTTGTTCTGATCTTGCTTTCTCTTCAGCTTTTCTTCCACCTTCAGTGCCAACTGAAAGCTTTTCTGCACTGTATCTGGGTTATGTAGACTCAGATCTTCCTGAATATTAAACCTCAGTCCATTTAGGTATCTGGCTACCTTTTCTTCTTCACTTTCTTTCACCTTGGTCTTCATACAGAGTTTCATGAACTCTTCTGTATATGAGCTGACATCTAGCTCCTTCTGCTTCAGGTTCTGTTTCCTCTTGTGTAGCTGGATACTGTAGTCCAAAGGAATATAAGCCTCCTTTACCAACTCCATCATCTTCTTCCATGTGGCAACTCTACGTTTTCCCTCCTGCACTCTATCATCCTGAACAAAGTTCCACCATGTCAAGGCAGCTTCTTTCATCTTTGACTGTGCTATCTTCACTCTCTGCTGTTCTGGTATCTCCTCTGTCACAAAGAAATTGTTCAGACAGTCTATCCATTCCATTACTGAATCAGGGTCCATCTTACCTGTAAACACTGGCAAGTCCAGCTTCACATCCATGGTTCTCCTCTCCATGGCCTTGAGGGTGTTCAATAGCGGTCTCTGGTCTGCAGGAACGACCTCCTCGCTCCAATTAGGGATATCCTCTTCTTCCCTATCATCTTCTCTACCAGAACCTACTCTGCTCCTCAACTTTGCTAATTCATCTTTCAACTCCTGATTTTGAGCCTTCACGGCCCTACTTTCTGCAATCTGTTTCTTCACCAGAACTGCCAACTCAGCGTTGGTCATCTTTGTTGGGAACTCAGATGTTCCTTCTTCGTCTGACATCCTGCTTATCTTTTCCAAAAGATCCTAACCTTTGCTCTGATACCACTATGATGCAGAGTGGAATGCAACGGAGGCAACCTAACAGGAAGGAGTAGCCAACAATACAAACAGCATGATAAAATTCTCTATCGGCTGAACATCATCATCATATTTCCTAGAGACACCAACAGCATCATCACATTTCAACAGCATCATCATATTTCGGATGATCGCAAATATCCTCCTGTCGATTACTATTTACCTCCTTCGACTGTCGCCTATCATCATCATCATGATAATCAACGGGCGCAAACATCCTCCGGTTGCACTGTTCATCGGGTGCCAAATACAAGCGGCATCATCATGATATCCAATATCACCTTCGTCAGCAGGATATCCAAATATCCGGTTCTCCAAATATCCTGATGACGTTGCACTTCAACAACTTGCCTTCGATGCTTCACTGCCCGACGATACAAGCAACAACATCATGATATTGTTCATCCGGTTCTTCGAAACCTCCTGATGATGCTAATACAACTTCCTGCCTACGCCAATACTCAACCACTTAGCGACAACAGGATAAACCCGCATAGAGGGATTTCCTAATATCCTGATGACGATGACGTCATATCCTGATGACGATGACGTCACACATCATCCTGATGAACTCTTCAACACTTAGCCAAAAAACTCAACTTTCACACCTGCATCCGTTAGCGATATGCGGATGATGACCTTCCCCGAGAGATGATCCTGACTGCGATATATACACTGAGTATATATCCAACTCAAAACATCATGATGCACCTGCGACATGCAAATTTCACCAACTTCATGACCCGATCCTGATGGCGATGGATTCGCAGATGATGTTGCGGCTCGTTCCGACTGGAAACGTACATGCAGACTCCTGTGTATCCTTCCGCTGCATAAAAACACTCACAACCGCATAATTTCACAAGGATCATGTGACGACCGGGCCGGATCACCTCCAAACCAAAATCTAACAGTTTATCTTCTAGACCTAGCACATGAGGATGCTAGGTTGATTTACAGCATGCTTCTAACAGATCTCCTGGACAATGCAATGCATAAACAGAAAACGCAAATGCAATCTAAGCTATGATACAGGACCATTCCACCGATTTGCAGGATCAACCGGTGGAAGGGTTGAAAGTGGTCATTAGCTTGCAAAACGGAAAGGAAGTCAACCCAGATGCAAACAGATAATGCAAAAGACGAGACCTTATTCAATTGAAATTCAATGTCCTGAATACAGCTTCACAATGTCTGAACTGCTCTCCTGAATATCTACTCAACACCAGTACATCAATATCAAAACTATATCAAAACTATATCTAAACCCTACAGATCGAAGGTATATATAACAAATCCTTCGAGTACTACTAACATCACTTCCCAGCGGCTGGGAGCTTCCAAGCGGCTGGGAGAGAGGACAGCTCAGACTCTCTTATCCCGATCTCTAACTGCCTACACTTACTCCTATGCTGAACTATTACATAGCATCGGTCACAGTGGACCTTATTACATAATAAAGTCAAACATACTAAAAATAGATTATCCCGTCAGCATGATGATAACTATCCTACATCCTGATCATGTATGTCATCATGCGGACCTATATCCTGATCATGTGCGGGTGCTCCTGCACCAGTCTTGACCTTGCTTGTAGTCACTTAGGGTTCGTTACATGTTGTTTTACTTCGGGAACTTATACATATTGCACCTGATCTTCCTGATATAGATAAATTTCCTAAGAATATCACTATAATCTGGTATAATCTGCTTGTTAACAAAGGTTCCTCTAGGGCTTGTTAACAAAGAAACTAAGAAACCAAATTAAATCCAAGGTTTTTAGAGATCATGTATACAAAGAAAAATCTATCTACAATTTAGCACATGGCCCTTTAAACTTATAGTAGAATCCCCATAATATAACATAATTTACCACAAAACATCCAAATAATGAAATTTAAATATGACAAAAAAGCAAATCTCATTTAATGCTACACAACAAGAAGATCAAGAACTAAAAAATTATAATTACAATGAATTCCTTGTCAATTATTGAAGTACACCCTTCAAATATCTATCTGAAAAACCATTCTCATCACTTTGCACATGCAACCACCAAGATCAATGGTTGTTGCTTCCATGTAGGAACTTAGTTGCATGTCTTGTCTGGAACTACACCTGAAGGAGTGGTTTCAACCTTGAATTGTCATACCCATGCATTTGTTACTAAGAATTTGAATTTTTGAATAGTTGGCAACTTATTTTCCACTTGATTTGGATCTTCTACAATTAAAAATGGTTAGGTGATCATGGGAGAGTTTTTCACATGCCAAATGGCCTAACAAATGCCTTTGAATCTTCCATTAAATATTGTGTTAAAAAATAGTTATCGAGCACTATCTCTTTCCAAATAATTAAGAAATAGGAATTAATATTTGCAACTCATTGGATCTATTCTAACATGGAAAAATGAACAAATATCATTGCTTCTCTATGGACATACTCCACCCTTTCCACCTCAATCCCTAGGAGGATGTTACGTGGAATACTATCAAAAGCATCTAAAAGCAAAGGCCATTAATAAATAAAGTATGGGCCCACAATTCATGAAGACTTACCTTTACTATTGACTACCAACTATCGATTAATGGCTAGTATTGATTGGCAAAAGATCAACAATTGAGGGCTCAACCTGATGAGGAAATATGTATACTAGCTACAAGGTCATTATATCATTTTTGAAGGAAACATTGCCTACTACAAAGACATAATACCTTAGTAGCACATGAAAAATAATAAAAATGCTAAGGCAAAATGGATTTTTCCCTAATTGAGAGCAACAACACCAAGGCAAAATGGAAATTTTCCAATGTAGTAAAAATTCACTATAGTTCAATCCAATCTTACTTATGCACCTTCTTATTTTAAGTCACTTAAAGAAATGGAAAGGCAAAAGGAGCCTCAAGTTTCACATCAGATAGTGTGTGAGAATAAAGGTCTTGATATATGTATGCCATCAAATGATCCTTATAAGGAACCTATTACTTATCTATCAAGAAAGCAATAGAAAATAAGGGAATCATGTATGAGAAAACCATGTTTCATCTTAATGTACTACTTCATGGATACCTAAGAAATATGTTATGGTTAAGCAAATTATAAATTTCTATATGGATTCAACTCCAAAGAAACAAGAACAATAGGAAAAGAAGGATAAATCAATACTTGCCCCTACTACTAGTGTTTTTACTAAGAGAACCATTTTTTATCATGATGAAAGTCATTTACTTGAGGATATAGAACATGATGCTACTTGTTAGAATGAGAGTGATCTCTTGGATGATGATTTGTCTAATGTTATTGGTTGAGAACTTAAGCATTATTATGATTTAGCATTTGTTCTTTCTTCCTTATGTATTCTTACACTTTGGCCTTTCTTTGATTTTGTACAAGTGCATCTCTTATGTTCATTTCACCTTCTATATTATACTTTATGCTTTTCTTCCTCACCTTTGGGAACCTTTCCTCTTTCTTATTTTATAATTATTACTTATGTTTCCCATGTTCCTTGTTAGCATATATGTTATGATGCTACATGTTCATGATGCTCTTATTCTTCCTATGTTGCATGTTATATGTTATCTACATGTCATTCTTATGATATCACTCGTACATGTTTATCATATTATCATGCCCATCTTGTTTACATGTTAGATGTTTGTGACATTTGCATGTTTCCACATGATTATCACACTTATATCTTATGATCTCATGTTCACATTACTTTTCATTCTTATATCTTATGATTCCATTTTATGCAATAATTGTAGTAGCATACTCTACAAAGGAAGCTATGAATCTTGCTTCTAATGAATTTAAAAAATGGTAGAGATGATCCTTTTTGAAGATTATTCAAAGAAACTCCACTTAAAGCCTTCCCTCTTCCAAGCTCCAAGTTCTCATGACTCCACCATCTCACAATAAACAAACATAATAGTCCCAAAAAGAAGAACCCCTCTAAACTCTCCAAGAGGATTATAAATAAAAAATTCCATCTCTAGTACAACTCCCTATACAAAACTTAGTAAGGAATGAATGGATGATATCATGTCCCTTCCTTCTTCCCCAAGCTAAATCTCGTCACACTTTTTCCAAGGGACTTGGGGAGGATCAAATCTTGTCCAAATCTTAAAATTCATGTCCTAACAAGAACCCATCCCATAGATATTCACCCTAGGGACTTGTTTCCACTTAATTAATTATAAAGAAAAAGACACTTTGAGACTTTTTAAAAATCCCTCTAAGTTCAAATATGAGATTTGTCACAAGGATGACTCACAATCCAAGACTCCATCACATACAATCTTGTAACAAAATAAAAATTTAAAATTGATATTACAATTTTCACATTACAACATATACTCTTCTATACAATAGAAAGTTATTAACTCCCCATTTTTTAATATATATATTAATCCATTTTTATTACACGTTGTTGAAACTCTATATATTGATCCATTAATAATAATAAAATTTCTTTCTATATTGATAAATAAAAAAGATCCTATTTTTCTTATAGATCTATGTGTTAAAAAGAAAAAGAAAACAAAATAAAACCCCTCCTTTGCATTCTTTTTTGGTGCATATATATATATATATATATATATATATATATATATATATATATATATATATATATATATATATAAGCCCACTTCTTTGCCTTTTGTTATTGGATAGATCTGTATATGCAAACAAAATAAATAAATTATAATATAAAACAAAAACTATTTAACCCATATGATTTGTGCTACAACCATTAATGGTTAATGATCATTTTGCCAGCTGAAAGCTGGCATCAACAAATAATGGTAATAATAATAACAATAATATGAGAAGAGAATGAAATTTAAGAAAAATGAAGGGGAGAGGATCATTGATGAGGGAGAAAATATTTGTGGCTCTCCTGGATCTTGTAGAATAACTTATAGTCCTACAAAATAAAATAAAAACCCTCAAAAAAATTATTAATAACTTATAATAATATAACTGTAGAACAAAATATATGCATTGTTAGATCTTGTTTTGTAAAAGCACACACACATTATTGTCACATTTTGGATATTGAAATAAAAAAATATGCATAGTTCTTCTTCCTGTAGCCATTGCAAAACAAATAATAAAAATATATATGATAAGATGAAAATATTTGAAACATGTAGCAAAGGATTTAATGGAAAGAGAAAAATCTGAAAGACATGAGATCCCTATAGGTTTATCACATGATTTATGTAGATTAACTTGCAAATCTAAAACATAAAACAATAAAAAAGTAGGTTTAGGGTTTGTTAAAAAAGGAAATAGAAATTAGGCTTTGATAAAACAAATAACAAACCCTTGGAAAAGAATAACCTGAAAGAAAATATAGAGGAAAGAGATGAAGGGGAGTGTGAGATCCAGCTATCAGATCACATGGTTTTCCCAAGAGATATTTCTTCCACAACTTCCTTTTTAGCCCTGCAACAAGGAGAAGAAAAAAAAAGATGATTGTACAAATGAGAAGATGGTAGTAAATAAACCATTATATATCATTTGATTTAATAGAATGTGTGATTGCTAAAATATGAAACAAAATGAGGAACAAAACAAAGAGCCTATTTTAAATATCTAACAACACCTCAGGATTAAGCAAAAAGTTAACAAAAATAATGAAAACTTGGAAAGCTCTCACCAACACCAACCCTTGTTGCACCAAATGGTTCAAAGGATTTTTATTGTTGAGATTGAATATTGATTGCTCAGACCAACAACGTAGCATTGCATTCCAAGAGCTCGTTGCAAATGGCTTGGGTGTGGTTGAATTTATAGATTGAGACCTGATTAAAGATCAATGAATGAGATTGGTTTAAGACATCAATGGTTAGGGATTCTTGAGAGGATTGTATGCATGCAAAGTGTAAAATTTTATGGATAATCATGGCTTAGATTGTACAAGTAATTAGCTAGTTAACTAGTTACTTGTTTTAGTCAACTAAATTGATTAATTAGTTAACTAGTTTCTTGTTTTAGTCAACTAAATTTGATTGAATAGCTAGCTAGGTTGATTAATCAATTAACTCTTTTAACAAGATCAGGTAACTAAATTGATTAATTAGTTAACCAATTTTGATTGAGAGTCAACTAATGATTGGAAGGGAAAATAGGAATTAAATAAATGTCATATTTATTTAATTCCTAGAGTGGGAGTACTAACTTAATTAAATAGATGTTGGATTTATTTAATTAAGGTTGGAATATAAAGGATTGATTGATTAATTAAATAAATTATCTTGATTTATTTAATTAATATTCAAAGAATTGATAATTTATTAATTAAATAATTAAAAATTAATTAATTAATGTTGGTAGACAAATTAGAATAATTAAATAAATAAATAGGATTTATTTAATTAATTTTGGAGGAATAGTTAGGTGATGGTAAGAATTGAAATGGCATGAGACAATTTTAGGTGTCCACATTTTTCCCCTCTTTGAGATGATGTTGCAACTAAGAGAAGTAACAACATTAAAAATAAAGATACAATATAGTTACTAGAAAGGGATGCTGCAACCACTCAGAGGAGGAATGATGTAAGGATGATGATGCCCCCTTGAGAGGATAGGTGAGTTTGAAGAACATGGGTGTTCTCTTGAAATGGATGAAAGGATGGGTAGATTAGGAAAAGAAGGATGCAGATAGATGACTGGATGATTATGAATGTTCATGTGATGATATTATAGATGCAATGATATATATGAGTGTTTGATTTGATTTATATGATGGGATGTAAGGATGTGATAATAGATAATGGATGTATATGATATGATATTAATGATGCATATGAGACATTTTATGACTAATGATGGGATGGATTCGATGATGAGGAAATGATGATGTTAATTAGAAGAGAACGATGAAAATGAATGGTAAAAGTAGATAACTAGCTAAATCTAAGGTGGAAATGGGGATTAAAATGGATGGGTTAGTTGAATTAGAAGTCATGTTGCATTGGGTGAGCAACTATGGTGTTTGATATAGTGCTTCATGTTATGCACCAATGTATAAAGACCAGGGTGATGATGTGTCTTGTGTATAAAGGATTGACACAAAAGAAAAGGTCGTAAGAAAGAATATGCCATATGTCACCATGATATGGAATCTATCATGATGTCATTGTGGCAATATGTTGTAAGGACTAATGCAAATGCAAACAAAATGATAATACAAACATGCAATCATGAATGCATGCATGCACAAATGAGCACAAAGATAAACACCAATTGTTGCCCCTGATAAGCTAAAAACTAATGATTGATTAATTGATGATGAGGATAGTGTTGTTGATGTGGGAACAATATATCTCAAGAACAACATGAGGATTGGGAATTAATGATGATAGACTAGTGTTGTTGATATGGGAACAGTTTATCTCAAGAACAACATGAGGATTGGGAATTAATGATGATAGCATTGTTGACATGTGGGAATGATATATCCAAATAATGATGATTGGATTATAGAAGATCAAGGTTTGCAACAAGGCTGGGAACAAAACTGATGTATGATTTTGGATTATTTTCTAGATTGCTTGGCTAGATTGATGTGGATTAAGGATTTCTTGCACTTGGGTTAGACTATTTTGTGATTTCTTAGGATCCGTGCATTCGTGTGCATTTATGTATCCTTTTGCTTAGAACCAATGATAAGGGAAAACCAAGTCTAGGGGCAATGATGGGAAGCAGGTTGATTTAGGATGATGGGTTTGATGGATAAGAAATTCTATGGATGGAATATCTCTAAGGACTACGTCGCAAAAGAATAACATGCCCCACTCTAGATATGTCTTTTAGGATGTTGGACTAAAGTGATATAGTGTACTGTATAAGCTATAACAATATGTTTGGAGGATTTATTGCAGAAGGATTTGCTATGTCAAGAGATTTCCAAAGTAGGTTTCAACATTAGGCCCATGTCCTTATTAAGGTAGAAATCGAGAATGAAGGATGGGTTGAGTGTGATGGAATAGATATGTAGATATAATGGGTAGGATAAGATGGGAGTGATAGGATAGGAATGATAGGGTGGGAAAGGCTTGTCCCTAAGTGTAGGGTGCTCTTAGACAAAAATTTTTATGTATGACACCCATGAATTCATTTTCATCATGGTATTTGTCTAAGGTGCCATAAGAATGGTTTTCACCATTGGATGATGTTTCTCTTTACTTTTATTTGTTTATTTATTTATTTTGAATTTTTTGGATTTCTATTTTTTGAGCTTCTACTTAATTGGTTGGAAGGCATTGTAGATTGATATTTAGAGGGTGTTGACATGTCCTTTTCCATCTTATGTATTTGATCTAGATGCTCCTATCATAGCATTCTAGTAGTGACCTACCTCAAGTAATTGCTTCATTAGGATCAGAGCACTCATGTACAATCCATTGATGTTGTCATGATCCTCATTGACAATATAGTTGGCCTTATCTAAATGTTTACATCTTGATAGGGCACCATCATAACCCTTATGATAAATCATTGTTGTCACAATGCAATGGATTAGGGATTTGGGGTTTTTTGATTTAAGGCGTGATTTTAGATTTGGATGGGGGATGTTGGATGTGGAATTAGATGATTGAGGTTTATAGGATTTACATGGATAGACTAGTGATTTAGATTGGATTAGAGGATTCTTGACTCATTATACTTGGGAGAGTGGATTATGGATTAGGATGGTGATTAGGACCAACATTCATATACACCTTATGTGTTGGGAGTAGTGATAATCTTGAATGTGGTAGACACCTATTATATGCTAGGTACATCATTTGATGTGGCTTCACGTTTTGAGTGATTTATTGATTTGGATATTTTTCTTCACTTGATTTGATTGGTCCACTTTTCTTTGGGACCTATATTGATTTTATGTCTTCCTTGATTTTTGCATTCATTCACCTTTGATGTTTGATTTGGATCTTTTGTATGTTCTACAATATTGTTGTTCCAATCGATGGGTTGAGGATGAGGAGGATAAAGTTTGATGGTATAGATAGTGGAGGTGGAATGATTGCTAGTAGCAAGCTTGTCGTAGGGGCTATGACTAGTCCATTTCTTGATGCTTTCATTGGATGAAGTTTCCTTAGCGATCACTAAAATATCACTAAAACCATTAGATTTCTTATTAGAAGACATGTATCCAATGCCTTGATGACCATAATTTGCATAAATTTGTATAGGTTTTAGGATTCCTTGCTTGTGAAGGCCTAAGCCTTTGCCATTGTAACCCATGGTTAGATAAATTTTATTTGCAATGGGATACTGGTTTTTAAAATATTATGCTATCCCATTAGTGTATTACCAGAACCATTAGAACTTGCAATTAACTTGTCTCCAAGGAGATCATATTTGAGAAGCTAGTTGGGCCAACTTGATAAGATCTCTGCACTTTCTCCGTAGTCATGATGGTAGTGGCTTGGTCAATTATAGGCTCACTATGATCACTTGTGACTTTCTCATCTTCATGCTTGATGGGATCCACATCGTGTAGAACTTGATTGCCAGTATGCACATTATGATCATCTTGCTTGTATATGCACTTAACAAGTGCAATGATCTCCTCATGTGAAGGGAGGAGTTGTTGGATGGTGGATGTTGGATGGGGATTTTTTGATCATGGAAGGTTGTGGAATTATGGATGGAATGAGTTTCAACTTATCGATCATGGATGGTGTAAAGTTGGATGAGGGGATCATCTTGGTTCTCTTGATCATAAATAGGATCTTGATCATAGATGGGACTGGCTTGAATGGTTTGATCTTGATCTGGCTAGGGGTACAAGTTTTACAATGCTTTGGAATAATCTCTTGACATAGCCTTAATTTCTTCTTGGACAAGAGGGAAATACTACATTTGGCTTTAATATCCCATTTAATGATTAGCTCATGTATATACTCCTTTATTCTCGCACATTAATTGGTGAGAAGCATTTGATGCTCATGGATTTGAAAGATCTTGTGGATTTTGGATCTTATGGATTATCTTTGTTTGCCTTCCTATAGAGGTTGGATTACAAGGATAGTAGCTCTAAGGGGGTTTTGATTGGGCTTAACAAGTTTTTGGATTGGTAATGTTTTTGCATGATGGTACTTTACATTGGGTGAGTATGGTCCTAGGGGGATCTTGGGAAATCTGAGTAGGCCTTTGGTCTATAACCTTATGGCCAATAACATGAAAGTATGATGGCATGGGGTTAGCACTGTTTTAAGACTCCTTAATTTGTCTCTACCATTTTTATTGTGATCCTTCACTAGTATTCCTTGGATAAATTCCTTCATAGATTCTTTAGGTGTGGTAGGATTAAATGATTGATAAGATTGTTGATGGATTTGTGGAGGATTGGATGGTGAAGAACTTAGATAGGAGGATGAGGCTTTGAGTTGTTTTTCTAAGGCTCATAATTCAAAAAAAAAAATTCTATAGGGTCTTGTCCTAGAATGGTGTTTCCCTTGCCAAGGTTGGTATGAGGATGACTTATGGAGATGTGATTTTAGTTCATGGGGTAGCTAGTACTAGCATGTTCTTTGTTTGAGGGATCTTGGTTGTTCATGGTTGGGTGTTTAAAGCCTAGGGTAAGCTTTCTCATAATGATGTTGTCAAGGGTTTCATCATCAAGACTATTGTCATCATGATATTCATCTTGATCCATGAGGCTATCATCACCATCTTCATGATCAAAGGGATCATACTCTTCTTGGTCAATGAGACTATCATCGTCTTCATTCACAAGCGGGGTTCTATCTTTCTCAATGAACTTGTGAAAGAAAGGGTCCATGATGCTTGTTTGGGTAGGCTTGGGATTGTGGTTGTTAGGATGATTATATAGATGATCTAGATTATGGATGATTTGGACTTTAGATATGAGGGATTAGGTCTAGGACCTTAGGTAGATTGATGTTGGATTGATCAAGGTTAAAGATTCTTTACACTTGATTTTTGATTGGATTTTGACTAAATTGGATTGGATGGTTGGATTTTATGATTGATTTTCTTGATTTGGATTGGGATGGAGTTAATTTTATTTTGGATGATGATTTAATCAAGGTAAAGGATGAATGAAACTTGATGATTGATTGGATTTGGGATATATTACTTAAGGTAGGCTAAGTTCTTAAAAAAGATTGATTTTAGGATTGGATTAAGGTAATATGCCTTATTCAATGATTGGTTGTGATTGGATGAATTTGAATTTAAGGTGTAAGACCTCATTGGATGACTTGATACTTGGAAGGTGACTGATTGGGATTTGATTTTAGTGAGGGTGATTTTTTTGTCAAATTAGATGGTAGTTTGAATTGGATGGAGATGGATTAGGATTGGGATAAGGGTACAAGACCATGTCAAAGGATTTGAGACTTGATTGGATGATTGGTTAGATGTGATTTGATTTGAGGGGATGATTGGATTTGACTAGGATTGAGGTAGTATTGATTTGGATGATTTGATTGGGATTGATTGATGTGGTGTCAATGTGATTGATTGAGTGGGACTTGATTAAGAGTTGGCTTGGATTGAACTTAATTGGGTTTGATTTGGATTGGGTGGTGTTGGTTAGGATTAAGGATTGGATGGGATTGAATTAGATTTGATGTGGATGGGATGTACTTTGATGGGGTTGTGAGTTTAATTTTGGAATAGGTTGGATGTAAGGATTTGATTGGATGAAGATTGATTTTGATCAAGATGAACGTACAAGACCTTGGATTAGGTGAGTGATTGGATGCAAATTGATTGGGATTTAAGTTGGTTTAATTTGGATGATAACCTAGTATATTACCTCAAGGAAACTAATGATTGACTTTAGATTTGGGACGATAGTTGGAGTTTGGTGATTGTAGATGATTTGTTGGAATTGGAGTGGATTAGGATTGATTAGGTTTGGATTTGGATGAGGTGGTGTGGATGTAATGTGATTAGGATTGAGTTGATTTAGATTTGGATGATGGTTTAAGTTTTGAATTTGAGTGTGGATGATTTGATTTGGAGATGATTAGATTGGGATAGATTAGGGGCGATAAGCCTTATTGGATGATTGGTTTAGATTAGATAAAGGTTGATCAGAGTTAGGATGAAGGCACAAGACCACATTGGATTTTGATTTGGAAAATTAGATTAAGGTGCAAGATCTTGGGTTAGAAAATTAATTGGATGATGGTTCGATTTGGTTAGGAGAATGATTAAGTGGATGGTTGGTTGGATTGTGATTAAGAGGTGGGGATTCATGAGAGATGGATATAGGGGTTTATGATGTGTTCTACAAGGACTATGTTTCTTATGAATAGCACACCCCACTCTAGATATGTCACTCAGGACTCTATGCTAAAATGCTTGCGAGGAATAGTTAGGTGATGAGATAGGTTACAATGAAAATGGAATGAGATGATTTCAAGTGTCTACAAAATGTTTTAGAGTTGCCCTAATTCAATATTAAATTATTTATTAGAATTGAATTTAGTTACATAAGTGGGTTAGCTTAATAATGTGTAATTAGACTTATTTTAATAATTGGGTAATTAAAATAAAATAAAATATAGGATTTTAATTCATTTAATTTATTTTAATCTAAGCGAGGTGTTTAGGTTGCAATGAATAACTTGGATATCAGATTAATAAATAATGTTGAAGTTTTATTATTTTATAAAATTAGTTTGATTTATTTTATAACTTTATCAAAGCTAATTATATTGATTAAATAATTAATAAAAAATTACAATAGAGGTTAAGTATAATGTAAATAACTTAAATATCTTCTACACCTTGAGCAGTAGAATATTCATTATCAAAATGTAATAATTAAATTAGAGAATAATAAAATTTGTAAGTTTAATTTTGTTCATAATTTTAGACTATGTGTTGCATCCTTTAAACCATTAAATGAGAATATGAAAAATGAAAATAGTTGGTGAAATATTTGCTTTAGTTTTCTTCATGTAATTTAAATAATGGATTTAGCTTTATTTGGCAACTATATTACTAGTTGTTCTAACTCATGTCATGAAGGCATGAGTAATTTCTTTCACATAGGATCCAAAAAGGAGGATTACCTCATGAAGGTTCTCCCTAAGGCATTGTGAGAAGTGATGCTAGACATTTAATAGGTTAGCTTCATCTTCTTAGGTGAACAAATTAGTGTTTCATGTCATCACTCTCTTTGAATCTCTTTTCCCCGCATAATACAACATGCCCTCCATTGTGTTGCACGTAAAATGATGCCAAGTGCACATGAAACACTACTATGTGTAGTGTGATGATAGCATACTAAGTGTTGTTTATTTAAAAAAATAAAATTTGTTGTGTTGGTTTTTATGTCCATGTGCAAATATGGGCATGATAATAATGGAAAACTTGTAATCATTCCCATGTTGAAAAGACCTTTATCAATCATTTTGCATTTCTCGAATCTTATGCATAGCCAGAATCCTATTCTGCTTAGTCAGAGTCCTACCGTGCTTTTTGCGTAGATAGAATCTCTTACCTTTCTCCTTTTTAATTTTACCATTATTGAAGATAATTTTCTAACAATTTGTAGTTAGTGTCCATTTTAAATGTGTTATAGATGCTACTCATTGCATGCTTATTCTTATTTTTTCAAATTTTTGATGGAGCATTCATTGCCAAGAGAGTACAAGAATCATCATCCATATATGTATCCTTTTATTGTTTGAAATATTTACTTTCCATGTTGACTACTCAGTTTACTTTGCATGCATCCTCATAATAGTTCATGTGCACATCAAAGTGAGGGAAAAATGTAATGGTGAAAACATATTGTCCAAGGACATACAAGTAAACTAGTCTAGGGTATGTTGGGAAGGAGAATTTTATTACTAAATTACCTAGCAACCTAGTTGGGAAATTGATAGGAGAAGGAGTCATAGCTAAATATTTTATGGGTGATTAACACCATCCATTTAAAAGTGAATCTTTTCCATCAACATGTAGGTAAACCATATGAGGCAAAATATATAGCATGGTGAGTAAAATAGAGTTATAGAATGTAGGGGATAGTTTTAGATTGTTTAGTGGAAAAATTGTAGCTTTGTATCAACTAGGTTAAGGACTACTATTTCACCAAACTTTAAACATTGGGAGGACAAGGATTGAGTGTGAGGTCAATCTATGAGTTGCTTGTCTATCCCTTATGCTCGTGGTATTTGATCTCAAGAGCCTAACTAAGGTTTTGTTAAGTGTTTTACTCATAAACCAAGTAAACCCTAATTATGCCTTAAATCAAAGATATTTTGAAATCAGTAATGAAACATGCAAAATTGATCACAAAAATGCAAAGAAAGAGTTTCAGAGACTGTGCACCCAAGGTTTGAGGGCTGACTAGACTAAGGTGCCCACTCCTTAGTCCCGAAAGTTCCTGAAACTAGAAATCTTCTGTACAGCTATCCGGCACTCCCAAATGACTTCTAGATCCCAGAAATAGCCCCCATTTAGACTAGGGCGCCCGCTCTTTAGTCCCGCAGGTGTTGGAATCCAAAAACTTAAAAGTTCATGATGACTGTACCCATAATATCCTCCTTTCTGTAGCTTCTTTCTGCCATAACCTACAAAATACAATCTGCACCTACAAAAGAAGGAGAAAGATGTTGCAGCTATATAGGAGCTTGCCTCGGTCAAGCCCCGTCTTTGGTATTTCTACCTCAACAATAACCAGAGATAAAGATTTACAGAAGTGTGTGCAAACCTAACAATGAGTAGGTAGAAATATCAAACCCTAGATGTCTCAATCAAGGGAAGATCAATAACTTGCTTTGAATCAATAAACACATACAACTTCACCTCAAGGAGATGAAAACAAATGAAGACTTGCATGAACAAGAAGGCGAATCAACAATGTCCATGGAGGATCTCCAAGCTCGATGTTGGAGGCTTCAACCCTTCTCCCAATCATGCAAAGGGTGTACAAACCCTAGGAAGAACAAGATAGTCTCAAGATCTTGATTCCTAATCTCCATCCATTGTCTCCATGATAGCAAATATAAAATACTTTTGAAAGCTTCAACAAGTCACTGATCTTCAATGGCAATTTTGGTAGAGTTTTGGCATCAAGCTTGCATAAGAATTGTGTATGTTAAAATGATTTTCAAATGTATTTTTATATCTAGCTTTAGGGAAATTCAAATTTTGAAATAATGTCTTGATGTCATGTGAAAACTGAGAATTTGAAAATGGAATCCTGAGGCACTTGGCGGGAGCCAACATCCCACCAAAATTCAAAATCCTAAGAAATAGGGGAGGACTACAGCGTGGGCGCCCAAGTCCAAGCCCCCAATTTCCACTCAAATCTACTTTTTGGGGTCCCAAGGACCTATAATTCAAATTCCCTTTCCGGGTTCCATCAAAAGGTTACCTCAAAAAGTTAACATTTTACAACTAGACTTAGTCAATTAGGGTTTCAGGAAGGTCAAAAAGAAAAAGGTTGAGAGGTCACCAAAGCGAGGAGCTAAACCAATGGAAATTGTACCATACCATGTAGGAGGACAATTTCTGATGTTACATTTAGCCCCCACTTTAGTGGCCATATGACACTTCGTGCATATGTCACTAAAGGAAAGTAAATCCATCAATCATGGAAGGGATACCCAAAAGGATATTGTAGAGGAAGCTAAAGTGTTGTCACTGAGAAGGAAGAAGCCCCCAAGTCTATAATCCTGCAAGACCAAAAAGTCAAGAACCGCAACCTGCAAAGGAACACTTGTCAGAAAATCAAAAACCAAATCAACCTGCTACCACCACTAATGAGTCAGTACAAAAAACATAAGGGGGTTGAGTGATGAGACATGATGAGGGAGGAAATCGAGGGAGATATATGCCCCCCCTTGTTTCTACTTGCTTAGTCTAAAAAGGAGAAACAAGGAGATATCCACGTGCATTGATTTCAAGAGGAACTTGATGAGAAATGTGTTATGAGGGTTATTTGAAGAAACAACACTCAAACACAACACATTGGGTAAGAAAGAGAGCAGAACCAGGATTCCAATGCAACAAACGACACTGAAATTAGAGTTCGACAGCTCAAGATAAGGGCTCAAGAGTAAAAGAGATCAATCTTGCAACTAGTTAGGGATAGGAATTCTCACTCATTTACTTTATGTAAAGGGGAGTTGTCACTTATCACTTACTCATTCTTATTTCTTGTCATTGTAGAAAAAGTAGAGGAGAGAGAGAAGGAGAAGAAGAGGACAACCATGCCAAGCTGACGCCCGTATCAACCACCATGACTGGAGATGCTCTGAGCCTGAGTAGCGAAGAGGCATTTCGAGGCCGAGGTAGGGTCTTGATCTTGTCCTTATGTCATCTTTCAGTTTACTTTTTATTTTGACTTTATCGTTTACTATGCCAAGAGGGAGGAATGGATAGGGGTCCCTTAGAGGGGCACCCGGGTCCACCTAGGGTGCCAGAGTCTCTTTGGGCTCCCCTAGTCCCACAGGGGCGCTAATGTCCCTCTAGGGTGTCCTAGTCTTCCTAGGGCACTTGGGTCCATAGAGGACATGGGCACTAGGCACAAGCACTCTTTTTCTGTCTTTAATAGCTGCTTTCAATTTCTTGATGAGATTTTGATGTTCTTGCTTACTTTTCAACCTGCAGGACTTCCCTAAGTTACGTGAGCACATAGGTGGTTGCCTGATGGTACTTCTACGAGAGTGTGCTAGTTCATTGTCCACTACAAAGAGAGAGCACCTATAGACGATGGGCCTATAGTGGGTGTTTGATATGCCCACAATTAGATTCCACTGCACTATGGTGATGACACTGATGGAGAGGTGGGATGCAGATACATCCACATTCCACTTACCTATAGGTGAGATGACCATCACGCTAGAGGATGTGTACAGGATCCTTCAACTTCCCATCTAAGGAGAGACGGTGAGGATAGTAGGACATCACTCAGTGAGGTACACTCGCAAGAGTCAGCTTACTACTTGGGTCACACAATTTTTTAGGCAAAGCGAGGACACATTCAGCTCCAACTTCTAGAGCAGGGATGTGGTGACATTCCCTTACTATGGAGGATTATGATAGTCACAATCACATTAGCCATTATGCCATATGGATGAGGCACTCACCTACACGGGGATCTCGTTCACACCATTAGAGATATGGAGGAGCATCAGACGATCTATGCATGGGGGCACAGTATGCTTGCGCACCTTTACCATGACTTGGGGTGATATGTCCATTATGAGATGCATAGTCTGATGATTTGCACATTACTACAGGTCTAGGATTTTGAGCACATCAGGTGCACACGACTGGTGGGTTATCCTATAGAGGCAACATTCACCCATCCATGTGTTTTCTCTTATCCATTGGTCAGGTGTTGGAGGCACAGTAATCTGCTATATTGGAGAGTTGTTTTTGATAGAAATAACCTAGCGACATCATCTACAAACCCTATCATGGTTACATCAGATGGCCTAGCCAACAGAGGTAGTTAGGTAGGATGTAGAGGGATCAGCTAATGGTCGGTCGCCTCGATCATGTCATGGCTTGGTTCTATTTTGATAAGGTCACACGATAGTTCAGACAGATACAGGATGTTCTCAGGGTTTGTCTAAGCTATGCGTGTACTACACACAGTGCAATTAGGGCAAATACTATCCGACGGCCGACAGCAATAGACATGCCACTTAGCGATGATAAGAGTCCTGAGGATGCAAAGCCAGTGTCAGACATAGACAATGTTGTTTGTACCTGAGCATATCATACCTGGTGGCACATAGTGTGGTCTGCTCCTATCTTTCCACCTGGTCACCCTACAGGGGATGCTCGACCTTGGGCTAGTCACACTAGTGACACAGGTGTAGAGGACGATGTTAGTGATTTTGTAGGATATTACGATCTCGATGAGGATGAGAAGGATGAATCAGAGGAGGTCTTGTCATAGTACATCTTCGTAGTGAGACCACGATAGGGTCAACAGGAGGCATACACTAATGAGGAGATCGAGTCAAGACCACGGTCTAGGGCTCGTGGTCTTATTCCTATAAATGATGTGAGACCTAGTCAAAGAGAGTGGGGGGAGTGTAGTGGTCTGTGCTCCCAGCTACAGATCAGACTGTAGAGCTCATCACACCTTCGGCGATCCAAGATCCATCCTGGCGAGATGAGATCCAAGTTAGGTTTGATTTATTATTTTGATGTTTTCTATAGCTTATTATTTGTGATATTTATATGGGATTCTAATATTTATCTTATCCTCTACTTTTCAGTTGGGATGGATGCTTGGTGAGACTTTTTGGGTCACGTCATAGTAGACATAGTACCTACAGATGTTTCAGAGTAGTGAGTGCAGGGAGGTTACTCACCACGATCATTCGATGGGCGACTTGTAGAGATTTTTATGCCTTTCATCCAGTATAGGACTGCTATGGAGGCTATGCTAGAGCAGTTTGCATGAGAGAGAGAGGAGTTTTGAAAGAGAGCTAAGCACGCTGAAACTAAGCTTAGGGCACAGTGAGAACAGGTTGTAGCGGTGCCTACATCAAAGGGAGAGCCAGCTATCAGTGAGTTCTTACTGTGTGAGGTTCGTCAGGTGACAGATGACAGAGATAGGGTTAAGTCTGAGAGAGACCAGTACCAGAGGATGTACCAGGAGGCACATGAGCAGATGATAGAGATGAGAGGTGAGATCAGGGGGTTACGATCGTGAATCATCTCTAGGAGTCATTTGCAATTCGTAGCTACACAGGGTTAGGCTTTTGTCACTCACACACCACGAGGGCCTAAGGGTACTGGTGATCAAGGCTTAGCTATGTGATGTATATATTTTTAGGCACTACGACATCCCATTTTGTCCTGAGGGATAGTCGACTCGGATGTATATTTAAAACTGAGGATATATATATAATGTTTATTTCTTTTCATCTATGTGTAATGGTTTTTGATCTCACATGTGATTTTCATAAAAATGCAACTAGTGATGATATTTAAATGCTATAGTGGTATACTAACAATTCTTAAAAGAACATATAGTAATAAGCACAATGATCAAGCATTTTACACATAATTCAAATTTTAATGCTATATTCAGTTAATACCAAAGTGATCTAAGCAAAGAATACTTAAATAGGATACAATAATGATCAACTAAAAAAAGATGAAATGCTAAATGAATTAAGACAAAATAATATTTTTTTGTTAAAATTGCATATCTATATAATTAGGAACATTTAACATTAGATCTTTTAAGCATAAAATATTTTGAGGTGTGCTGCATTAATGGGTTCTTTAAGCGGCATACCTTACTCATCAGCTAATTTATACGCTCTGGATCCAAAGGTTGCAGTAATTATATACGGTCCAAGCCAATTAGGGCTGAATTTATCTTTTTCACCAAGCGGTACATTTACATTACGTTGATTTTCATAAAGCACCAGATCCCCAACGTTGAATGAACATTGTATGACTTGCGCATTATAGGATTGTTGTACACCTTTTTGATAAGCCTTGAGATGCTCAAGAGCATTAATTCATCTTTCATCAAGCATCTCAAGTTCTTGTAATCTTTTCTCGCGTTCCATGTCATCATCCATGATGTCTCATAGGGAAATTCTTAGGGAAGGAATTTCTAAGTCCAAGGGCATTATCGCGTTTGCGCCATAAATGAGGTTATATGGTGTATTACCAGTAGGCATTCGAATGCTTGTTCTATAAGCCCACAATGCGTATGATAATTGAGTATGACAATCTTTTTGATGTTTATTAATAGTTTTTCGTAAAATCTATCCAATAACTTTGTTTGAAGCTTCTGCTTGGCCATTTGATTGAGGATAGTAAGGCGTAGAGAAGAGGTGTTGTATATGGTATTTTTCAAGGAACTTTTTCACATCCTTGTTCTTAAATGGCGTACCATTGTTCAAAATGAGGGAGGAAGGTATTCCAAATTGAGAAATAATGTTATCTTGTATAAATTGACAGATTACATCAACAGTTATAGATCGCAACGGGACTGCTTTGACCCACTTTGTGAAATAATCAGTGGCAGTAATGATAAACGTATGCCCCTGAGAGGAGGGTGGGGAAATTTTACCAATTAGATCCAAGTCCCAAATAGAGAATCGCCATGGTGACACCTAGGCACGAAGATCTTGAGAGGGAGCATGGATTAGGTGTTTGTGTTGTTGACATTGCGGGCATCTCTTGACGTAAGCAAAGGAATCTTGTTCCATATACTGCAAATAGTAGCCCATTCGTAATAATTTTTGCACCAAGGACTTTCCTCCAAAATGCCCTCTATAGGCACCAAAGTGAGCTTCTTCTAAAGCTATCAGAATCTCTGAATTACTTAAACATTAGAGTAAAACACCATTGTAACTTCGTCGATATAGACCATTTGATAGTATAATGTATCACGTTGCTAGTTTGCGTAAACAGATTCGGGCATTCTAGATGTTGAATTAGGAATAGTTCCATCACGCAAATAATTGAATATATAGGAGAACCATTCATCAGTATATGTATTACCACAATGTTCTGTATTTGTAACTATAGGATATTCAATTGTCAGTGTTTTGAGATTATGAACAACGAAAGTAAATTCCTCAGGAAAATCATCAGGGGATATAAGGGAAGCTACGCTTGCCATTGCATCCGCATGTTGAATATCTTTCCTGGGAATAGTGTTGATTGAATATAATGTGAATTGTTTTAAGAGAGATAATGCCAACTCACAGTACTAAGATAGCTTATCATGCTTAGTTTGATATGATCTAGTTATTTATTTGACAATTAGCTGAGAATCACCATATATTGTAATGTGTTTAATATTAAGGGCCAATGCAGCACGAAGTCTTGTAATAAGAGCTTCGTATTCAACTATATTGTTTGTGCATAAGAAATCTAAACAGTAAGATAGAGGAATCAACTTACCTACAGGGGGTATCAATATAACACCAGCCCCAGAGCCAGTTCGACATTTTGATCCATCAAAGTATAATTCCTATTTTTCATCTGCAGAGATTGTTAAAATTTGGTCGTCAGGAAAAACATCTTGATGTTGTGTGGAAAAGGGCAAAGGAGATTCAGCTAACTAATTAGCTAACACTTGACCTTTAATTACTTTTTTGGGAAATGAACTTAAGATCAAATTCTATTAGTAACATGACCCATTTAGCGAGATGACCTAATAAATCTGTTTTTACAAAGAGATGTTTCAAAGGGTCAAATTTTACCATCACATGCACTTTAGCATTTAAGAGATAGTGTCTAAGCTTTTGAGTTGTAAGCACTAAAGCTAAGCAATGCTTCTCTATAACAGTGTATCACACTTCATAATCGAGCAAAGTTTGACTGATGTCATAGATGGCGCATTCCTCGCCTTCAGCATTATGTTGTGCTAACAACGCTGCTAGAGCATTGTTAGATGCTAAGATGTATAACAAAAATGGTCTATCAGGAACAGTGGGTTGCAGAATAGGTGGATTAGCTAGATAATCCTTTAAGTCGTCAAAAGCTTTTTGACATTTAGAATTCCATTGAAATTTAGATTCCTTCTTCAATAGTTGCGTAAAGAGGTGAGTCCTATCCGTGAGTTGTGAAACAAATCGGTGGATGGCCTATATCTTTCCTTGTAAACTACGGAGTTGAGATATGTTCTTAGGTATTGGCATATTAATAATTGCATCTATCTTTTTCGTATCCACTTCAATACCATGATTTGAGACAATAAATCCTAGTAGCTTTCCACTATACACACCGAAAACACACTTACGGGGATTCAATCGCATATATATTTCCTTATGCGCTCAAATATTTGTTGAAGATTTGTAGCGTGATCCTTATGATGGATAGACTTCGCCAAGATGTCATCGACGTAGTCTTCTAAAATATTGTCCATATAATCATGAAATATAAGAGTCATTGCATGTTGATAAGTAGCTCTGGCATTCTTAAGTCCAAATGGTATGACTACCCAACAAAATGTACCCCAAGGTGTTATAAAAGCTGTTTAATATTGGTCTTGAGGATTTATTAAAATTTGATTATATCCTGAAAAACCATCCATGAAAGATAACATTTCATGACCAGCTATGGAATCAACAATCATATCAATATTAGGGAGTGGAAAATCATCTTTCAGAGATCCCAAATTCAAATCTCAGAAATCTATGCACATTCTTATGCGACCATCAGGTTTAGCGATGGCAACAATATTCAAAATCCACGGTGAATAATCAATAGGTCAGATGAAACCAGCTTGTAGAAGCTTTTCTATTTTAGTTTTAAAAAGCAATGCAATCTTAGGATTCATCTTACGAATCTTCTGTTTAACTGGCTTAACATCTGGTTTCAACATGATATTATGTGTTACAATCTAAGGATCAATGCCAGGCATGTTAGAATACTTCCAAGCAAATAATTTCAAGAATTCATGCAATAACTTAATCATCTCTTCTTTTTCTTCCACATTTAAACAATCACCAATAGGGAGAACTTTTTCAGTGTTATCCTTATCCATAACAACATCCTTTCCAGTAAGGAGAGTACTATGGTCTAAGGGATTATATGATTGTAATTATTCTTCAAATTCTCCATTGGGATTTACCGTATCATTTATTGTGCTAGTAGTTTTTCTAAAATATGCGTTGTTGTTTAAATAATAAGGTAAGCTGTGTTTATGATGATAACGAGGAATATTGACATAAGCGCCCAAGAATTCTATTATCGCTTCATCAATTGAGAATACATCCAACGAAAGTGGTTCTGGAGGACAATTAGTGTTGATCATATCAGGAAATATCAAACTAAGTGTTGATATTGTATTCACATTAAGAGTAGGGCATTTACGGGCTTTGGATTCCTTGAAAGGGTTGTATCCAATGCCACTAGAGCAATGTCGCAAAGCAGATTCTACAGGGACTTTGATTCCTTGTTGATTTGTACCACAACCTTTACCTACACAATCACAATCTTTATAAAGGATTTGGAATCCTCGACCATAAAGAGAAACCATTTCCTTAGAGGAAGATGGAGCTTCATAAGTGTCATAATCAGTAGTATAAGTAAATGTATTATCCACATTTGTTACCAAAGAAGCTTTATGTTTATCAATCGAAGCATGCGATGTGATTGATGCAATATTTAATGTTTCAGGGACGGGGTTTTTGGGTTTGTATTCTCTTGTAGATGAAGGTGTAAAATCTAACAAACCCCAGTCATTACCAACAAATGCATTTGATTGTTTAGACTCTTGCATAACATTTTCAGAAGCAAGAGGAGTTTATAAATCCATTTTCAAATTGTTTAGAGTCTTAGAACAAACAACATGCTTATGAACTTCCATTTGTAATAAATATTTATCAAGTTTAGGATCAACATGAATAGTGTGTAACTTATCTTTGAATATAAACTTGATTGAATGATGTAGAGTAGAAGGAACTACTCTTAATGCGTGTATCCAAGGTCTACCAAGAATCATGTTATAAGATAGAGAGAAAGGCATGACTTGAATCAGGGTAGGCACCATCATAGGTTCAACTTGTATAGGTAAAGTTATAGTGCCCACAGATTGTCGTCTAACATTGTCAAAACCATGGATACTTAATGATTCTGGTTTGATTGCAGATGTATCAACCTTAACCTTATGTAATAAGTCAATGCCACAAATGTTAAGGGCTGATCCATCATCGATCATAACTCTCTTAACCAATGTTTAGTTTATTGTAATAAAGATAATCAAAGGATCAAACTCATTTTGAACTTCAAGAGATGGCAATTCATGTTGTTGAAACATAATATCTATTTTTGTGGCATGCATACAATGTAATAGAGTGGCAACATCATTTGGTTTAATAGCAAGAGGAACAATCACCTTTTGTAAAGCTTCTTGTAGCATTTCATGGTAAGTAGGTGGAGTTTGTATAAGTTCCCAAAGAGATATCTTTGCAGGAGTAGCGCGAAGCTATTCTACAAGATCATAGTCTTTACCACCTTTATATGTTAAATGAGGTACTTGAGGAAGCATAGGCTGAGAAGCCAGTAAAGAAATCAGAATACTCGATTGTTGTGTACCTTGTTTATTATTCCGACTGTTGTATGCATGAGAAACCACATTATGATTAGTTTTTTGTAAGTTTTGTTGCGCTATTTGTTTAGCATAAGCATAAATGTGATCAGGAGGTCAAGAAGAAGATGGACAACCTTTAACCGTAAGCACATGTTTAGAAGATGGTTGCACCATATTTTTTGGTTTTTCAAGATCTTCTTTAGATTTAGGAACATAAATCGCATTTACAAATCTTTGAAATAATGATGGCTTTGAGGCCATAGTGGAATGTTCCATCGAGATAAAGTCCTCAAGGGCTTCATCTAATAAATCAAATTCATCACGACTAAATGACTCATCATAAGCATGAAAATCTTGCAAAAAATAATTTGACATTTTAACACGCTCTTTTTAGTCCAAGATTCAAATGCACAATGATGGCCTATGAAGATGAAATACTATGTAAAATAATGAATAACAATTTTTTTCCAACTCTTTTAGTGAAAAGATAAAGAATATGATTCACAATTCAATGCATGCAATTTCACCAAAGAGATTTTTCAATCTAAATATGCTCTAGGACAACAAATTATTTCAAATCTAAAGTGTAAAAGGATGCAAATTCTTTAAAGCTGGAGTTTGCCAAAATGTTTATTGGAAAAATTGTAGCTTTGTATCAACTAGGTTAAGGAATACTATTTCACCAAACTAAACATTGGGAGGACAAGGATTGAGTGTGAGGTTAATCTATGAGTTGCTTGTCTATCCCTTATGCTCACGATATTTGATCTCAAGAGCCTAACTAAGTTTTTGTTAAGTGTTTTACTCATAAACCAAGTAAACCCTAATTATGCCTTAAATCAGAGATATTCTAAAATCGGTAATGAAACAGGAAAAACTGATCACATAAATGCAGAGAAAGAGTTTCAGAGACTGTGCACCTAGGTTTTGAGGGCTGGCTGGACTAGGGTGCCCGTTCCTTAGTCCTAAAAGTTCCCAAAACTAGAAATCTTCTACACAGGCTATCTGGCACTCCCAAATGGCTTCCAGATCTTGAAAATGCCCCTAGTTGGACTAGGGCATCCGCTCTTTAGTCCCACAGGTGTTAGAATCCAAAAACTCAAAAGTCTGTGATGACAGTACCCGCAATATCCTCCTTTCTATAGCTTCCTTCCACTGGAACCTACAAAATATGATCTGCACCTACAAAAGAAGGAGAAAGATGTTGCAGCTATATAGGAGCTTGCCTCAATCAAACCTCGTCTTTGGTATTTCTACCTCAACAATAGCCAAAGATAAAGATTTGCAGAAGTGTGTGCAAACCTAACAATGTGTATGCAGAAATATCAAATCCTAGATGTCTCAACCAAGGGAAGATCAATAACTTTCTTTGAATCAATAAACACATACAACTTCACCTCAAGGAGATGAAAACAAATGAAGACTTGCATGAACAAGAAGGTGAATCAACAATGTCCGTGGAGGATCTCCAAGCTCGATGTTGGAGGCTTCAACCCTTCTCTCGATCATGCAAAGGGTGTACAAACCCTAGGAAGAGAAATATAGTCTCAAGATCTTGATTTCTAATCTCCATCCATTGTCTCCATGATAGCAAATATAAAATACTGCGAAAGCTTCAACAAGTCACTGATCTTCAATGGCAATTTTGGTAGAGTTTTGGCATCAAGCTTGCATAAGAATTGTGTATGTTAAAATGATTTTCAAATGTCTTTTTATATCTAGCTTTAGGGAAATTCAAATTTTCAAATGACATCTCGATATCGCACGAAAACTGAGAATTTGAAAATGGAATCCTGAGGCACTCGACAGGAGCCGACATCCCGCCAAAATTTAAAATCCTGGGAAACACGAGAGGACTAGGGCGTGGGAGCCCAAGTCCAAGTCCCCAATTTCTACTCAGATCTTCTTTTTGGGGGTCCCAGGGACCTATAATTCAAATTCTCTTTCCGAGTTCCATCAAAAGGTTACCTCAAAAAGTGAACATTTTGCAACTAGACTTAGTCGATCAGGGTTTCAAAAAGGTCAAAAAGAAAAATGTTGGGAGGTCACCAAAGCGAGGAGCTAAACTGAGGGAAATTATACCATACCATGCAGGAGGACAATTTTTGACGTTAGATAGATATTCTCTATGTGACCTTGTGCAAAGCTTAGAGTGCAAGGCATAATAAATGTACATTTTGATGAATAATTTAAAGAAATTTCTTAGTCCTACTTTGAGTTATTTGTGTCACCCCTAAGCATGAATGAATAGGTATATTAATAACCTCTTAAAATGACTAAGCATGCACAATCAAGGCAAATTATCATGTCAGTAATAAATTATTTGTGCAATATCTTCACTCTCTTACACTTAAAATCAAGAAACTAATTACAAACCCCAAGGAGCTGTTACACTTGGGGTTAGCTATCAAGGTCCTCTTGGTCCCTAATGATAGGCCAATGTGGTGTCTATTCTCTATTGGGTGGTCATCAATCTGCACAAGGATATGGACATGGTTGCACATGTACACCATGTGTTGAAACCCCAACAACTTTACTTGCACTTGAAACAAGCCAAGGTCATCAATCTATGACCTCATAAGCAAGATTCACTATGGGTGTCAACAAAAATCATTCTCAAGCACAAGACGTAAGACACATGTGTAGACTTGGACATAGCTCACATTATTTCTAGACCAAGCTTCATCAAAAGGGTGCAATCCAATATAAGACCAAGTCACATAATGTAACTTGGTCCATATTGAATCAACTTCCAATATATGTTTCTAATAGGTATTTCAAATAAGATCCAATATCAAATTCTAGATCCTAGTCATTAATTGAAATAGATTAGTGAATCAATATCAACACATCAGTTAAAATAGTTACATAATTTTATATTAATCTAATTTATTAGTCTGAACTCATTTGATATAAATATAATTGTTTATATTATTTATCATTTGATTAGATGTAAATCATAATATAGAAGATATATTACACATCCCTATAATTTAAAGTAAGGGGTTTATTTATTCACATTATGAAATCCACCATTTTATTTTTTATTTTTCTTTCTACCTTATATAAACCTTTTTTTAAAAAAATTGTCGTATTTCTTTATTTCTTAAAAAAAAAAATTATGTCAAAAAGTATTTAATGCATTTTTTATAAATATAAATAAATAAATTTAATTTTTCTTAAAATAACTATACATTTATTTTAAAATATTATAAAGTGTTAATTTTCATATTTAAAGTCTACCCTATAAAACTATATGTACTAAAGTTCCTACCTTGTTTCTATATCACAAACCAATTTATCAAATAGTCCACCCAAATCTATTATATAGTGTAAGCATAAGATGAATCTTCTTGAAATTCTCAAATCAATTGAGGTATAGAAAGGCTAAGTCAAAGATACAAACATCAAAGTTCATTTATTGTGCTGAATTGTCAAATGAAACACCATTGTGGACACAACTACTACCCATTACATGAGTAAATTGCCTTCTAAATGGTATCTAGAGAATAATGTATATAGTACTTTAATCTGATGGGAATATCATGCAAATTAAAAGGCTATCTTCAATAAAATTACCAAGGCTAAGGTTTTTGTATATCATTTTCCATATATTGCTTCACACTTGTATGCCACTTGTGGAATTGTTCAATTAAAGAAACTAGGCTTTATGTGATTACCCACCTATCTCTACAACTTTTCTAGTTGCTTCTGTAAGCTACAAAACTCTCACTCTAGTAGCTTGCCCCTCCTCCCCAAGAATTAACTCTAGTGTAGCATTTTTAATGCTTTTCCATCTAACTAGTCTCTTATGGTCACACAAAGGAATTGGCAACCCAATCCTCAAAAAATCTATAACCATCTTTGCATCATTTTTTTCTCTACAAACAAAGGCCATGAAATCATGGGCACCCTAGAAGAAATACTTTATATAGTTGAGTTCCACCTACTGTGTCTCATGAAACCTCATGTTGGAGTTTTTTCCCAACTGAATGTTTCCTAAGAAATCCCTACAAGGTAGCCACCACTCATCAACATGATTCTCATATTAGGGGCCAACAGTACAAGAGACAGACTCTATTAATGTCTCCTCTCCTTCTTCAGGCTCTGCAAGACCTAGGGGGTATTCCCTATTCAACATCCATGAAATAAACCTATGAACTTGTTGGGATATTGATACAAAGCAGATAAATCCTCTCCTAAATAGACCAAAACTGTGAAATAAGTGCCAAGGGGCTAGCTTTGGGTCTTATATTCAATTATGAACCAGAGGATTTGAAACCTAAAACTACTTCTAAAATCCTAAAGGTTTGTGATTAAGAATGTTGACTATATTTTATGTTTGGATGCAAGATGAGGGCTTTGAATCATAACCTCAACACATGAACAAACTGGTGCCTATCTCAGGGCATGGAGTCAAATAGACATATATATGTGAATGCTTACCATAAAATATAGACACCCAAAATTGACCTAATTATCATTAATATCAAATATTGCATTAGCTATCATCTGCATTTGTCTAACACACTTGAGCAATATCCCTAACACACTTATTTCTTCTATTAATTAAATAAATTTATATTTATTTAATTAATTCATTAGCTATTTCTTCTATTTCTTCTAATCTATAATTAAATAATCTCTTATTTCTATCTATTTTAATTAAATAAATCTTATTTATTTAATTAAAAAAATTATTTCATAAGCCCACCTTCCAATTAATTAAATAAATTTTATTTATTTAATTAATTTCTCTTATCATTTATCTCAATAAGCCGACATGTGTGCCTCTTTCATTTAAAAAAAGATAAATGGTACTACATCTTTTTTTTAATATCTTTCACATGTAGTACTTTTTATGTACACAGTCACACATAAGCCTTATCTTCCCTCCACTTGTCATTTACACATTCATCTATGATTATCATTCAATCTTAGCCATTCACATAGCCACCAAATCTCCACCATTGATTGATTTTGGTTGAGGTCTATATAAACACCCTTTCATTCCATACTACATGGATCCATCATTCATATAGCGTCTACATTATCGTCCTAAGCATATTGAGCATTTAGCATCCATTTTAGCATCCATCTAGCTTAGTATCATTACCATCCATCCATCATGGTAGCTTTTATCTTCATAATTGTTCATTGTTGAAGAAGTAATCCACATCATAAACAAGGAGTCATAAAATCTAGGTGATATTGTTCTTAAATTGCATGCTTTTGATTTCATTTGGATTAGATTCTTTGATGATGGTAGGGTTAGGTTTTCATGGCTATGCTTGATCTTATGGACCTAATTTTTACCTATCACATTTTGGCACACCTGGTGGGACTCACTCTTTTATTAACTTTGTTATTTGAAGTTGTTTTTGTCAAGATCAGATTTTTCAAGTACTTACGACAAGTTCCAGTCGCTTCTGAGTGAAAACCAGTTGTTGTTTGCATAAATGCATCGCTTTTAAGCTAAAAACTATTGCTTTTAGCCTTCCTGGGATCACTTTTGAGCAAATAGTAGTCACTTTTTTTCTATTTTGCATCGCTTACAAGCTAACAGTGATCGCTTATGCTTTTATTTGAATCACTTTTAACTTAACAATGATCGCCTTTAGCTATCTGGATCGCCTGTTGCGAAACTAGGGTTTTTGTTACATTCTATTTTTCTCACAGATCTGAGTTGCTTATGACCTGTAAGCACTCGCCTGTTTCTTTTTCACATCTCTTATGAACTTTATCATTCTGCATCTAGAATTACTGGCATCACTTTTGATCTGTCACATTTTGCCTGCAGTAAAATACAGATCGCTCCTGATCAACAGTTGATCACCTCTAGTAACTGTGTCGCTTTTAGTCTTTATCATTTATAGTTTGTTTTTTTTGGTTACTAATTAGGTATTTGTGCATCATCTTATTGATTGTCCAAGAAAAAGAGGTTATCAAACTACTAACATATCTATTGTAGCTTCGATCGGTCCAAGACTTGTGGTTTTTCACTAATTTAGGAACATTTGGGCTTGGTGCTTAAAAAGAATCATTGCTTGCTTCATGCTTGATTTATCTTTCTTGATTGATTGCATGTGTCTGTTTGTAACCCAAATTTAATAGCAAAAGTATCCTTTCCCCTTGCCTATCAAATGGATCTTGGGTGTATGAGAACTTGTTATTATCTTTAGAGGGTCTGCCTTCCCAGTGTGAGAAGGGATATGACCCAAGCGGTAATGGGTTAAAGCCAAGTCCTTCCAAACCGCTATATAAGAAAAGTGTTTGTGTCGAAAGCCACAAACAATGGGTGTTGTTGTGTTATACCGACAACCAACCTCCCCCAAAACCCTCTAAGGTGTAACCCTTGAAGGCTAGGAGACTCCATAATGGAGAGTAGCACTGCCGTACGCATAGCCACCCGAATGGATGCCCTTATTACCAACTTTGTGTAGTAGCCAAAAACCTTCTATTCATTGACTGAAAAGGTGGGACCTTTGAAGCCACCCTGATTCACGCGGTTCTTAGAAGAGATAGTAGGGACAATCCTAAGGTTTGGTGGGGGGACAAGCCTTGGGAAACCTGGATCTTGGTATGTGTGAGAAGTGTGTGCCATGGAGGGGAGCCGGTGCTACCAAGATCCTGAAGCTACCCGCTTTAAATAAGCACGACCAGGGGACTCAACAAATACAGTCCTTTCCTAGCCTAGGTTGTACAAGTTTATTATTGTTGTGAGTGTGAGTGACTGAAATCACTATTTTCTTGTCAAAAACACAATTCAGACATATTTCCTGACAGACACAGTCACCTTTGAGCTTAAACTGACCGCATACAGACAATCAGATCACTTTTAAACAACAGGCAGTTGCCTTTTGCCTAAACTAAATCACCTTTGAACAATAGTCAGTCACCTTTTGCCTAAACTAAATCACTCCTGAACAATAGTCGCTCACCTCTGGTCTGCACTGCGTCGCCTTTGATCAACAGTAAATTACTTCTGAGTTAATACTGATCACCTGTATTAAATCGGCTCGCCTCTAGTTAACACTGTAGCCTATTGCCTGAACCAAAACCAGATCACATTTAAGCTATTCCCAATCACTTTTGTCCTTTTCTGAGTCGCATCTGAGCTATCGCCTGTCACCTATGGTCAATTATCAACAAATCTTAGTGACACAGCCAAATCAGCTACATTTCTAGCTTGCTTAACTTTAGCACTAGCTTTCAAACTTGTCTTTGATCATTTGCAGATACTTGGACATTGTCTCCCGCTTTGAGCAGCCCAAACAATTAGATTCTATGAACTTTTCATCTTTTTAAGATCCCAAACTAGCAAACCAAACATCAATCAATCAACCTAATTAATCAGCAAAACATCATCTTTTCACTTTAGCTTTAGCAACATCAGCAAACTCGCAACCTTGGCAAAAAACTTTTCCCTTGAGTGTGTGAGCTATTCTCTTGAGAAGGTCAACCAACAACAACAAAGCAACCAACACCTAGCTACCAACAACAGCAAACCAACCAGCAACCAACAAACAATCAATCAGCAATTCATCATCTTTTGGGTCTCAAAATCTTGACAAGCTAAAGTCTAATTTTTCAACATCAACCATCATGCCTCAAACTAGGAGCCAATATAGAGCTGAAATGGAAGCAAAATTACGAGCTGAGATGGAAGCCACAATGCAACAATCATGATAAACACCTCTTAGAGATGCAACCCAATTTACAACGGGCATGCCTCCTCACTTGTTTGTGCCCCATGAGTACACCATTGGAGAGCCATCTCATCAAGTGAAATCACATCCTTTTACAACAACTTACGAAGAACATTCCCAAGAGGATTTATCTGACTATCAAGACACACATGTCTGGGACTAAGTTGAGAAGCTTGTTTTATCAGATCCTAATCGCTACTTCTTGCAACTTGCCCGCATGGGAGCCAAACTACCAAGAAACTTTGACATATCCGCTATTCGAGAACATGATCCAAACACTCCCACTATTGTTGCAAAGGAACCATCCACTATAGTTACACCATCCCATACCATGCCACAAAATACATCTTCCAATCCATCTCTTTCATTGCCTATTGTTACTTCATTCAACCCAACACACTCAGAGTACACCTTAGAACCTTTGATAACTCCAACCAATGTACTCCCTTTTCTTTCACAAAATCTAAACATTCCACCTTTCCATGTTTCCCAACATACTCCTTCTACCATGACCGTATTTGTGCCTCAAGTAACACAAGCCGTCCATGTTGCCCAAGTGCAAACTCCTCAAACATCACAAGCTATCCCCATATCCCATATTCCGCAAGCTTCCCAAGCTATCCAAATAACACCAACGGTCCAAGTTTCACAACCGTCACAATGCACTAACCCCATTGCATCACATGTGGTCACTACATCTCATATTCCTACCGCTGCTAATATGGTCTCCACTATATCCACAAATTCATCCAATCCATCATACAATGCCAATCTTAGTCTCATTGACATGAGTGACATGCCTATTGTTTCACAAGCTAATCCTAATGCTATGGTCTCTTATGTTGATCAGCCTACATTAATGTCACCATCTTACATGACCCAAGGTTTGCCTATCATCACCCAACATACGACATATGCCAATCCTCATGTTGTCCAAAATACAAACCTAAATGTCCATCCTTCTTTCGCATCCACCAATCCTTCCATCACTTACCATATTTCAAATCCAACTCCAAATTCACAACCATTGACCAATGCCAATCCATCTTCTACTTCCCATGTGATGCAAAACCTAGGTGCAACTTCATCGCAATATACCCAACCACTACTTGTGTCTCAAGGACGCCAATCCTCAAACACATATGTGTCACATACTAATCCTTTGACACACATTGTGAGTACGTAACCTCAACAAATGGTCATGGCTTCATATATCCCACAACAACAACCTCAATATACCTCATATTACACTTCATCTCTCAACCAACCACCCCCTTTGCAACATCAATAATTATCTCCAGCAGATGTTCAACAAATGATTAACCAAGCGGTAGGACAAAGAAAGAAATCATTTTCCTTGGAAAACATATGCGCTTATCCGTTTGACAGGTCACTTCATATGACACCTTTTCCGCCACACTTTGAAATTCTACAATTTGACAAATACAAAGGAAAAGGAAATCCGTAAGACCATCTTAGAGCATTCTTTGTGGCATGTCTCGATGTTGCTCATGACGACACATCTCTTCTAAGACAATTTCCTTGAAGCTTAGTAGGACAAGATCTTGAATGGTTATCTCATTTACCTCTGGGCATAAAGTCTTTTGTGGAGTTAGCAAACAAATTTCAATCACAATTCATTTTTAACATTAAACATGAAGTGAACATGAATGACCTTGTCAACAATAAACAAATGCAATGGTGAAGATTTCTTTTCATTTACTCAACGATGGCATAATATGTCTAGCAAAAAATCATGGGAAATACCTGAGAAACAACAGCTTGATATCTTTGTTCAAAATCTTCATCCCGAGCTGTCATTCCAATTACAATTGCAAAGTGCTAGCACCTTTGATGAACTTGTTTCCAAAGGAACCATAATAGAATGTGCTTTAATTGCTAAAGGCACGATCAAGATTTTTCTTAACAACAAAGACTATCCTCAAAACTCCAACGATAAATCTCACTTTTGGAACAAGTATAAGAATGTCGTCAATGATGGTGTTGTAGATGCAAAGAACATACAAACTATGAAAACTCCTATCAAAATTCAAGCTACCTCTACAACAACTCAACCTTTTCAATGCACTCAACAACGACAAACTTCAAATCCTTGTTGACAGTTCACACCATTGGTAGAACCTATGGAAGTAGTCTTTCGAAAGCTTCTCCAAGCGGGAGATATCATATTACCAGATGCACCATCCAATGGTGAACAGCTCTTCAAAGCTCCTTGGTATAAAGATAATGAGTATTGTGATTACCATAGAGTTAAAGGACACAAAACAAATGGTTGTATGCCCTTAAAACATGTTATCCAAGATTGCATTGATCAAGGTTTAATCAAAATCACACCTCCGACATCGCAACCTACACAGCAACCAACATCTAACTATGATCTAGATGCTTTCAAGAATCCACTTCCATCTCATGCCCAACCAAGTCACCCTCATGTTGGGAATGCCATTCAATACAACTATGAATCATCCACTATTGGCCGCATTGACCATGCTTGCATTTCTACCATTACCATCCTAGGCAAAGCACCCGACTGTGTTGTAACTACTTGAAGAGTTTGTGTTACCATTCAAGGAGCACCTATCCATCTGCCTTGACCATCTTCTAGCTATAATATCCTTGATCACCTTGGCAAAACATCTGCGCACATTTCCATTCTTGAGTTTCTTCGCATATCCTCTGCCCACAAAGCTATCCTTGACAAAGCCTTACAAGAATCTTCGGTACCCAACGATATTGATACCATGCAATTCCAATCTATGGTCACTAGCATTCCAGCCCCTTGTCATTTAACCTTTTCTGATAAAGATCTTTAGCCCTCCATTCATCCTTCACATAACGAAGCCCTCCATATCGAAGTGTTTGTTAAACAATGCCGTATCAAATGAATCTTAGTGGATGGTGGAGCTGGTCTTAATATATGTTCCTTGAAACTAATAAAACAATTGGGATATTCTGAGAAAGATGTTGACACTTCCAAGGTCATTACTATCAGAGCATATGATGATGCTGAGAGAGATACTGAAGGGATTATTCACTTGCCTATTCAAGTTGGACCGGTCACTACTGACACCCATTGTCAAGTCCTTGATATTGAGCTTCCTTATAACATCATCCTTGGTCATCCATGGATCCATACCCTCAAAGCAGTTCCTTCTACATACCATTAATGTCTTAAATTTCCACATAATGGTGTTGAGATTACTATCCATGTTGATCCCAATCTATTTGAATTTTGTCATGCCTTTCAAGCTAAATACCAAAGTCCTAACCGCATTCCTATCAACACCGAAGCATACCCATCTTCATCATATGTCGATCCATCTGTCTTACTCAAGCCATCATCTAGCAAAGCCGCTTGCAATCTCTGTATCAAGTACACCGAACATGGCCCTGGTGAGTACACATTGCAATAATCTTGTTGTGTGGGAACTCTTCCCTTGTCTCCCAAATCTCATGGCAAACCTTCTACATCCAAGCCATCTTCATCCGCAACTATCATAAAAGCCCCACCCATAGAATTCATAAAAGGTGGATTCCTGGATGATGAAGACATTGATGATATCAACTCTTGGATATTCTTTGATGAGAATGGCCAAGTCCAACATGAAGTAGAGAGATATAACAATGGGTTCCGCATCATTAAGAACATGGGCTACAAAGGACATGGTGGATTGGGATCACAGGAACAAGGACCTATTGAGCCCATTGTTGCGTCTAAGAAGTTTAATAAGCAAGGTCTTGGCTATCAGCCAGAGGTACCGCATTCCAAAGACATTAAGTGTATTTCTGATATGGACGCTGGACCTTCTTTGATAGGAGAGACTTCTAGTTCGGATACCATCGACGAATCCTTCCTTCATATTACCAACCTTTTTTAAGAAACCTCCATCTTCATGATTTCCACAACTCCTCCTAGCCATAGCCATTCTTCTGTTACCCTTTCACTCATATATCTAACCTTGTCAATTGGGACCAATAGGGGGAACTGATATTAGATACATTTGAGAATGATAAAGCTATTGTAGAATTCATGGGCATAAGACAAGGCATTCCATTGGATGAACCAGTCAACATCATCCATCTCAAGAAGTTTTATCCATGAATCTCAGCTATCTCAAAAAAAAAAATCTATCTAATTGTGAAAACCACTTTGTGGTGCTTTGGATACAAAAAAAAAAATAGTACAAGATAAATAATCCATCCTCTGGTGAAAACTTGGTAAACAGGTGCCTTGGATAAGTACCATAGTGAAAACCTAGCAAATAGGCGTTGTGTAATGACCAGCTCCCATCATCTGCTTAGTTCATTTGATCACAATTCTTCATAACATATTTCACCATCTTATCCTATATAATCCATATCATAATCCACATTTTGCCATGTACGTACCATCACAATCCGTTTCTCCATAATAAAAACCCCTTTTCCATCTTCACCTCTATTAATGCAAGCTATCATTTTTTAACATTGTTGCAGTAACTATATCATTTCATACCTTAGTATCTTGTCCACATGCGCCATCCATTGCCGTTTCTCCACAATAAAACCTCATCCCACACTGGGGGCACTTGTTCAGCTTTGTTTGGAAGCGGATACCTATAGCTCTAGCTCATAGCACAGCGATCACCCACACTCATAACACAACAAAAATTTTAACTTCAAACACAGCGTATAATCTATTTTTAAACATGGCAAGCATTTGTAACCAGGATTCACCGTCTTCGCAACCAGTTCAAACTTAAACATCGAAAACATCACAAAAATCTAAGCAATAAAGTTGATCCTTTGACATGAACCATCAACATCAATAAGAAAGAACTACATCGCCATCTCTATCGTTAAAGCCATGATCCCGTGGATACAGGGTATTGTTGATGATGATGTTACTCACAAACAAACATGAAATAAAAGTTACACAATAACCTTTATTTATCTTGAAAGATACGATGAATTCAAAGAATTCATGATCCCAAGTCTCCGTTGATTAGTTCATAATCTACTAACGTTACTTAGTGGTTGATATGTGTTGATGTTTTCCATTTCAAGGAGCCTTACTTTAATCAGTAGATTTTGTTTCCTGCAAATATACTACACAGAAAGGTTACTCTACATAGTATATTTCTTCAAATAATGTGTCTGTACTTAGATCTTTTCATAATATTTATCAATTCAACATGCTTTAACTCCAAATATGTTATGTATTTCCAATTATCTATGAGATGTTAGCATATTTCATATTATTTGCTTCTGATTATCTGCTATTTGCAATTATGATGGTGAATTGTTATGAAATTCAAAGAAAATTAAAAGAATACTTCAAATTTTGGTGAATCTTTAGCTATTGAACCACATACATACCAGATACATTCATTAGGAGAAGAAATCAAACCATATTTTCACCAGGATGTTCCACAGCTAGATACAAATGATGCTAACTTCAAAGGATAAGGAATGAAAACAACACATACAGACTGATAAGCACTCCAAGGGACGTAGCAAATCAAAGCATGTATCAAGAATTCAAACATAGATTACTCAGTATTTATGATGATTTGTAATCAAATGGTCTTCTCTTTCATTAAGTATGCAAAAACATGTATGTTTACAACAACTTTGAAATAAGTCCTAATGTTTCAGCAATCAAATTTCAATTAAGCTTCTGAATGTTCAAAATATGGCATTCCCACACCTTTTATAGAATAAGGTGATGGAATTGTTACAGATGACATACGGTCAAGATTTATCTATTTAGATCAACAGTGTATATTCCTCCTTTGACTCAGTCAACCGTTTCCTTCATGGCACAGGTTGCCAGCTGGCAACCATCTGGGTGATTCATTATCTTCTGAATGCCTTATGCATATATTCTCTTTGTGCTGCATCTTCATTTCTTCTTCGGGTTCTTGGTCTTTATCTTTTTCTTCTTCATTTTCTCCATAGTCGGCAAGACAACCATGGTCGGCCAAATCCCCTATCACTCTGCCGATGCCGGATGACAACTAATTCATGTTTCTTCGGTGAGACCTCCATCATCAGCCAAGTCTTTTACCTTTCTGACAATGCTCGAACTCACTTCGATAGTCGACTTCACTTTATTATCGGCCAGACCAACTCCCATTGGCTAAGTCTTTCATCTCTCCACCGATGGCTGATGAAACTTCACCTTACCTTCTTAACCACTATGGCTTCCAAACTAATACTAGTGTACCTGCCACCAGACGTAAGTTAATAAAATGGAATTTAAAATTCACTTTTCAGCTTGAATTTAACCTTTTGCAATAAACATACAAGCATTAAAATATACAAAGAATTTTCTATTTTTAATTCTCTTTTAACATCTGGCCTTTGTAAATTTTGCCTTGCACATCGGCTTGTATATCGGATATATAAGCAATTAAACATACAAAGAATTCTTTGTATTTAATTCTTTTTTCACATCCACTCTTTGTATATTGGCGTAACTTACTTCATCGGGGCGGTCTATAAAACTCATTCCAATCACCTACCTCTTCCTGATGCACATGACATTTGTATCAAACTTCAATAGACATATGCGAAATATACAAACCCTTTTGCATATACTTTTAGACTTCAACATTTTTGAAACCACAGTTTGTATCCTCTTCAGTTCCGGCTTGTGCATTTAGCACTTGCATATCGTAAACATACATTGTAATTCATACAACCCAATATGCAACTGGTGGGGTCCACCTCACTTTCCCATTTGTATCTCCGCAATGTATAAAACGCTTGCATCTTCAGATATACATTCAGGTGTAATGCATTCTTTATACCAAATTTTAATTTTCTCATAATTCTGCCTTGTATGTTTCCCAATGTATGTCACTGAAACAAACATACAAAGGTGCGGAACATACCATGATAAAACCAACTTTAATAACTTTTCAATTCTGCTGCATGTATATTTCATTACATATCCGCTTTGTATGTAAGATACATACAAACATAAGATGCATCCAGCAGATTCAACCGAACATTTGTTTCAACTTTTAACTGCGTCGGGTCCAACTTGTATGTACAAATAAAACATTAGCCAAATGCATACAAGTAAATAATGTATCCAAACCTGATAACTTTCCTATGTGACCATACCATGACTCGATATACAAACCACTTTGTAAATGATACATACAACGACACAACATACAAAGGACTTTGTATGTGTACATACAAATATTTTTTTAGTGCATTTACCAAAAACACACATAACTTGCAACATATAGGGAATTTTAAGATGATTCAAAAAGCAACCCCTATTCATTTTTAACAAGGAATTCACCTATACTCTGTCCTAGTACTTAATGCCATTTTTCTTTATTTTCAACAAGGTTTGTAACAATCACTTCTTTTTCCCTTTACCACCAAGCAGACCCACACACACACAAGCATAAAGCAAGCCACAGCAGGGGTCCTCATTTTGCTAGGGAGTAAAATGGGGCGTGTTGTGAACATCACAACAACTAGCAACCAAACAAAACAATTAAATTAAAACCATTAAAGAAAACTAAATGAAATAAATTCATAATTTCCAACTATCTTTTCTGCAAATCATTATTTAACTTGAGACCTAATGTATTCAATAAGGTACATAAATTTTCACATTCAGTTTAAGTGGGTGCACATGATTAATTATCCTCATCTTGAAAATCAGTTGAACAAACCAATGACTGATATTAGACTACCTAGTTGATGTCATTCCCTCATAGCCAACTGGATAGAGCCTTGCTGCCAGCAGGCGTCCATAGCCCCGACAAGGTTATTGTTACAATTCTCCTAAGTAGAGCCCCACTGCCAGCGAGCATCTATAGCCCTGGTAGAGTTACTTAGATGACTTAACCTGGATTTTTAGTAAAATCCATATTATTATTTTATTTATTTTATATTTTGTATTTGATAGAGATTTCATAAGATATTACAGTTATAACTTCATGATGCAAGGAATGGTCACTTGCTAAAATTAAGCTGAGAATTGTAATGGTAGCAAGGGTGACCTCTAATTTTTCACCTAATACCTACACTGGTAGGTTCAACAAACCCAAGGATTTTAGGTGTGTCATTGTGAGAAACTTTCCTTGAATACTCAACCCACAGTTATTGAATACAAAATTTCACAAGTCAACTAACTTTCTACATTCATGACAGTTACAACAAATTATGCATAAATTTTAAATAATTAACCTGAATGTTCTAAATTTTCTATTGTTTTCAGTGGTTGTCAGTCTACTCCTTCATACTCTAAATCAAAATAAACATCCCTGCACACAGGAAAACAATAAAGCAAACAAACAAACAGACTGTACAAACAACTATACAAAAATGTACACTATGATACATACGACTTACATGATACTGACTCAGGCTTGGAAATAATGTTTGAGAAACTGTCCATTAACTAGTAATGGAACATCCTCACCGGTTAAGGTTTTAAGCATGTAGGTGTTGTCTCCTAAAATTTCAAAAATTTAAAAAGGACCTATCCAAAGTTATCAAACTTACCATGATCTCCTTTCCTTTCATATGCTTTGTCCCACATCAGGACTAAATCTAAGATTCTGAAAGCCTTAATTCTAGCTCTTTTGTCAAACCAACGTTTGACAATAGCCTGATGTTTAGCAAATTGGTCAATTGCTTCACTTCTTTTTTCTTCTAGGTGCATCAACTGAAGCAACTTGACTTCTTGTTTATTATCTATGCCTAGGTATTCTTGTGCAAACTGCAGTGTAGGAATCTTCAAGTTAACGGGGAGGATAGGATCCACCCCATATACTAAGTGAAAAGGAGAATTTCCTAATGCAGCCTTATTCCTGGTTCTATCTACCCACAAGGCATATTTCAATAGGGTGTTCCATTCTCTTGGGTTCTTTTCTATCAATTTCTTTATGATGTTCAATAATTTTTATTTGTGGATTCTGCTAATCCATTCCCTTGGGATAATAATTTGAGGAAAATTTCAAGATGATCCCATAATCAAAAGCCCAACTTGATAACTTTATTGAAGCAAAGGCAGACCCATTATCACATACCAAAGCGTAGGGAAATCCATACCTGGTTACTATATTGCTTTCCAAAAAATTGATGACATCCTCAACATTACATGTCTTACTGCTAACAGCTTCAGTCCACCTGGTACAGTAATTAGTAATTGTCAAAACATACTTGTGGCCTAAAGATGATGGAGGATTGATTGGTCCTATGAAGTCCATTCCCCATTAAGTAAATGGGCACATTTCCATCAATGGCTGCAAAGGTTGAGCAGCATATCTTTCTCTATTTGCAGCAACCTGACACATATGACAACATTTGATGTGTTCAGCAGTGTATTTAAAAATGGTAGGCCGGTAATACCCTGCCCTGAGGATAGCATGAATGGTAGCCAAGGATGATCCATGTGTAGTCCCAAACTTATCATTTAACTCTGATAGCACCTTGTCTTCTTCTTTCCTTTCCAGGCATCTAAGGTATATCCCCTCGTAATTCTTCTTAAAAAGGATTCCTCCTTTTATCATGTATTTCTGTGACCTTATCTTTAAGGCTCTCCTCTGTGTGGCATGCAATCTTGAAGGACATCTTCCAGTAATCAGGATGTGCCTGATGTCTGAGTACCATTCTCCATCTTCCTTTGCATTTATAACATACTACTGGCTCATGATATTAGGATCAATCTCTGATATCATCTGGCTCAATGCCTTTCCTCTCACTAACTTCATGGGTGTAATGTCCATATCATACTCTTGGAGGACAGTGATCCATTTAGCTCTTTCCTCACCTGGTTCACTTTGCATTAATAACATCTTTACTGCTACATCAGGTACTACAACAATCACTTTACTTCTCAAAATATAATGCCTAAACTTCTTAACTGCTCAAACCAGAGCAAGGGCTTGTTTCTCAACATCCATATATCTGAGTTCTACATCTTTGAAAGGACAGCTCATGAAGGCTATAGGCTTTTCTTCTTTTTCCTCATTTCTCTGTGTCAACACTGCTACAGATGTATGCTCAAGCAAAGGAGTAAATGTAAAAGTCCTTGGTATAATCTGGACTGATCAGAACTGGAGCATTAGATATGGCTTTCTTAACATCTTCAAAAGTTGCTCTAGCTTCAAGTGTCCACTCAATTTTAGTGTCCTTCTCGAGCATGGCATTCAAGGGTCTGACAATTTCTGCAAAACCAGTGATAAATTTTCTAACAAAATTAATCTTACCAAAGTAAGATTTGAGCTCCTTCTTGCTTCTAGGAAGCTATATCTTCATGATGGATTCCACTCTGTCTGGGTCAATGATAATCCCATTTTCTATTATTAGGTGGCCTAGTAATTTCCCTGTGGTTACCCCAAATATGCACTTCTTAGGGTTTAGGGATATCCCGTATTGTTCACATTTCTTCAGCACCTTTCTCAGATCTTCTACATGATTTCCTCTTTCTTTAGAGAACACCGTCAAGTCATCCATGTATATGACTATGCATTTACCAATCAAGCCCCTGAAGGCTATGTCCATTGCTCACTGAAATGTGGCTCCAGCATTTATTAACCCAAAAGGTATGCGCCTGTAGGCGAATATCCCCCACTTTGTGGTGAATGCAGTTTTCAATCTATCTATTTTGTCCACCATCACCTGGTTATAACCAGAGAAACCATCCAGAAATGACATCATCTTAGCACCGATCACAATCTGTAAGACATCATCTAGAGAAGGCAAAGGATAGTTATCCTTTTCAGAAGCTCTGTTTAAGTTTCTAAAGTCCACACACAATCTGATGTTGCCATTTTTCTTCCTTACTGGGACCAGGTTTTCCACCCATGTGGAATGTCTCATGGGAAATATGATCCTGGCATTAAGCAGCTTTTTAACCTCTTCAAAAATGATGGGCTCCAGTAAAGCATTGACGGGTCTTTGTTTCTACCTAAAAGGCTTGGCATCTGGCTTCAAAGGTATAGTGTGAGTGATGACTGATGTGTCGTAAGTTTTCAGCTCATCATATGTCCAGGAAATGACATGGATATAATCTTTGAGAGCTTGGGTTATTCCTTCCAACTCCTCTTCTGTACAGACTTTCCCGATCAGGACGTTTCTTTTTTTATCATTTTGTCCAATATTGACCTGTGAATATTGTCCTTCATTTGCTTTTGGGAGATCCTTTTGTTTCAGCATGTTGTCTAGATCAAACGCTCTTTCCAGCTCTATCATTCCCTTAGGAATCTTATTACTAGGCAACTCTAAGATTTCTTCTTCTTCCCAGATATGCTCTTCCACATTCCTCTCATCTATGATCTATGCATCAAAGACATCCCTGTTGGAAATGAAGTCTAGAATATGCTGATCATCATCAAATACTTGGAGGTTAGTTACATTATCTGGCACAGAAGGCACTGATACTAATTCAACTAAAAATCTTTTCAGACCAGATATGGACAGTGGTTCTAAAGTACTGGTAGCCTGGGCCAAAGCATCTTCCCTGTGATTGTATTCTCTGGGTACATGGGTGATGTTAAATGCATCAAAATCTTCTATTAAGTCCCATACCCTGTGTCTATAATTGGACAGCTTCTTGTAATTGCAAGAGTATATACCTCTTACCTGTCTCACAACCAATTCTGAGTCTCCATAGACATGTAGAATTTTCACTTTCTTTTTTAGTGCAAACAGTATCCCATGAATTAGAGCTTCATATTCGATCACATTATTCGTGCATGGGAATTGTAATCTGTATGCTGCTAAGTAGGATTTTCCAGATGGATCAATGAGATCTATCCCTACTCCAGCCCCTTGTTTTGACTTGGATCCATCAAACCTGAGGATCCATGGCTTATCTTCAGTCAAAGGCTTATCTGAGCCTTCTCTTTTCTTTTTTGCTCTGGCAGCTGCACCATTTGATATCCATTTTAATTTTGGTATCTCAGCTTTCTCAAACTTCACCTTTTCTTACTTATGTGCAACTGATATTTCTTCTTTCTTTTTATCATCATAAGGGAAATCGTCTAGACTAGGCAACGTCTGCCTCTTCAGAATATGCAAACACAATGAACAAGCAGTTTCTGAATGAGGCGCTTCATGTAACCTACACCAACCTTCAATCAAGACATCATGTCGAGATCCTTGCTGCTATGTCATCCTTTGATCTCTTTTGATAAAAACTCTTCAAACATGGACAGGTTATTGCCCCCATCTTCGTCAGATAACTCATAATCTGATTCAACTAAATAATCACTCCCTGGGGTGATTCTATTGTTTCTTTTAACATTACTCTTTTTGCATACTAGAATCTCTTCTGTCATCTGAATATGACCATCATGTTGTGTGCATTCTCCTATTCCTATAGAGGACAAACAACAATCAATGTCACTATCACTATCTGCAGAACTTACCATGGATGATGATAAAGATGCATCACTACATGCTTGTTCCAACTCCATCATATCTATGCAGGTATCACAAGTCTTCTTAGAATGTGCTTCATCATGTAACCTACACCATCCATCAATCAGAATATCATGAACATACACTTTTAACAATTGACATCATTGCATCTCCCTAGATAAGTGCATCTCAAAATTCTTGAAATGATCTACCTCATTTTCATTTTCAAGGTTACAATCAGATTCTAAAGTTATTTTATCATCCTAAAGGTCATCATCATGATTATGAACATCATACATCAGGGTTTCTTCTATGCTGACAGTTTGGGGTCTAATGGAGTAAACTCCAAGTTCTACATCCACATACATGATTTCATTGGTTTTGTTATATTCAGTGATCATTTGCTTCATGTGAGGCTCATCATCTATCCTTATTTGATTTGGTATTCCTTTCTAGGGCAACCACATATGACTGAAATCAGTTGACATGTATCCATTAAGGGATTTTGACCAGTCCCTACTGAGTAACATTCCATAGGTATCAGTTATATCAACTACCTGAATATCAATATAGTACTGGATCCTGGGATCTGATGCTAGCTACATGTGAATATGAGTTAGTTCTCCTACCATATTCACCTCTATTTTGTCTAATTGCGTTACATTCTTCAATGACTTAGTAGGATGCAACCCTAAAGCATCGCATATGGACAAGGGCATTACATTGGTAGATGCTCCTGAATCTACTAAGCAATTGTGTAAATTTTTAACAAACATCCTTATGGTAAGGAGGAAAGGAGGTGGCTCACTCTTGTCCCTGTACAGAGTCATGTGGGAAGTCTCTGCAGCTTGAACAATAGCTGGCACTTTCTGTTTAACATTAACGTCCCTAGCAGCATGATCTTTATTTCCAAACTGACCTGAGGTATGACTATCCTCTTTTTGAGCAAGATCATCTAATGATTTCATAAATGCTTTCTTGATAGCAGGACTTTTAAGTAACTCTGACAATGACAGGCTGATTTTAATCTTTTTCATTTCATCTGTCAGATAAGTAAATAATTTATCAGACTTAGGAGGAAGATTACCATCTTTTGGTGCTATATTTGGTGATGCTAAGTATTGAGCATTAACCTTGGGAAATCTAGGATTATTACTTGCCTTGGGATTAGGAGGTGTGTTAAAATTGTTTGGAGGCAAGGATGTGATCAAAGGTTGACTAGTAGGTCTATTTGAATTATTCCTCAAGTTGTAGTTATGCTTACCCTGATATTGCTGTTGATAAGCATGCACCTCTTCATGTTCAATTGAAGGCTCATTTTTATCCTCAAAGGGAAAAACATAGTTAGACTCAAAAGACATGGCTGACTCCTCACATGCCAGGGTGTAATCTTGGTGAGAAGACACTGTCTGTTGATGAGGATGATGCATGAAACTTTTTAGCACTAAGGTAGAATCATATCCACAAGGGACAATTTCATTTCCTTCTACATGAGGTGGATTTCCTGAAGTATTGGACACTTCAGTTTGGAAAATGTTAGTAGCAATCATGAACTGAGGACAATCTAACTCTGCATGAGCATTGGTGTTGTGTATCCTACACCAATTAGTAAGGGTTGCCTCTGCAAGGTTTACTCTAGTGGTTTGTTTTGGTTCACTAGGAGACTGATTGTCTAGGGGTGATGACAGAGAACCATTATTTGGCCTAGTGTTCCACACTCTAGGCTATCTTGAAGGATTATTGTTGCCATTATTGTTATTGTAGTTATTGTTGTATCCCCTATCAGGATAATTAGGTCTGTCATTAGCATAGCCTCTATTCTGATTTGGTTGAGAATAGAAGTTCTGACTCCTTAGATGAGTGATCTCAGTAGTAAGTTTTCTTAACTGTGCTAATATTTTCTTAATCTCTTCTTTCTCTTCTTGAACCTTGGCCACTACATTCTTAGTTTGGGGCTTGAAAAAGGAAGATCCATTGTTATTGTTGTTGGACTGTTCTACACCCTAAGGTATTTGTGTTTGTCCTGGATATTGTAACATTTGGCCATTTCCATTTGGAGGAGGCATGATACTGAGTGGAGTTATTTGTAAAGGTGTTGGCATCACAGCTGGAGGTATCATGGCTCCATTGGTCTATTGTTGGGCAAGACAGGTAGGATAACAAGGAAGTGTGGGAAATGCAATGTTTGGTGTTGGAGCAGGAACTAGCTGCTGACTGACTTTGATAGCTTCTTGGAAAGCTTCTGTCAAAGTTGTGACCATAGTATGTACTCTCCTGATGAACATGGAAGTTAAAGGATCTAAAGCGAAGTAATATATGCTCCTAGCAGCTTCATCTGCTACAACATAAGGTGCAACTAGCTTAGATAGCATCTTCTAGAATTTGGCGTTGAAGTTAGCAATAGGTTATCCTTCAAATCGTTTGATCATGGCAAACAAATGATAATTCATTGAAGGATCTATAGGTATTTTGAACCTATCCTTAAAGGCTTTCTCCAAGGCAGCCCATGAACTGACTAAACCCTGACCAAGACTAATATACCAGTTATAAGCTTCTCCCCTAAGGAAAATGGAAATAACCTGCATACAACATCTTGATGCTCAATTCTATCCCTACAACAGGCTTCCTTGAAAGTTCTGATGTGATCATCAACATCCTGATATGGATGATATTTTGGAGAAATTTTATTAGGATTCTTTGGCAAAGCATGATATGCATTGAAGGTCAAATGCGATTATGTTGCAAAGAAAGACATTGCAACTGGTGGAGGTTGAGCCTAAGGTATGACTGGTTGAGGTTGGACCTGAGGTGTGATAGGTGGTCCTGTAGGTGTTTGTAACTCAAGAGGAGTTACAAGAGGACGTTCTGGTGAAGCTCCTGATGCACTAGGATCAGGAGAGTGATGAATGTCTACAATTCTAGGTCTAAATCCCTGAATGGTAGTTCTTCAAAGATTCCACTGGATTTAGACTTGGTATTTGGCCTGAGAGCCAGGATTTCTTAAGTTTAAGGAAAATTGGCTGGTTTAATGTAAAGATTGGTTGAAACTTTCAAGCAAACACTGTATTTATGGTCAGAACTTGAGACTGACTGAATATTTACAGAATATTTGCATAAATGATGCAAATATGAGGTGATATTGAGGCCTGGTGACATACGCAACCGGATATCATGTTTCTTGAGCAGGTTAACTTAAAGATTTAACAAATTTTCTTGAAATAAAGCTTATCTGTTACAAATTCAGAATGATCAACAATAAAGCTCACAATATTTATGCTCAATTTTGAAATCTTCACAAAGGATTAGCATGCACAAACTCAAAAAAACAACTCTTTGCATTGAAGGTCAAAATACAGAGGTGTTTGAGTGTTACCTTACTATCTGCATCATCAAATCAGACAAAACTTACTGATGATGAAAAGGCCCTCCTTCTAGTGCTAATTTATGTTGATGATGATGTTACTCAAAATTAAACATGAAATAAAAGTTACACAACAACCTTTATTTATCTTGAAAGATACAATGAATTCAAAGAATTCATGATCCCAAGTCTCCGTTGATTAGTTCATAATCTACTGACGTTACTCAGTGGTTGCTGTGTGTTGCTGTTTTCCATTTCAAGGGGACTACGTTAATCAGTAGATTTTGTTTCCTGCAAATATACTACACAGAAAGGTTACTCTACATAGTATATTTCTTCAAATAATGTGTTTGTTCTTAGATCTTTGCATGATATTTATCAATTCAACATGCTTTAACTCCAAATATGCTATGTATTTCCAATTATCTACAAGATGTTAGCATATTTCATATTATTTGCTTCTGATTATCTGCTATTTGCAATTATGATGGTGAATTGTTATGAAATTCAAAGAAAATTAAAAGAATACTTCAAATTTTGGTGAATCTTTAGCTATTGAACCACATACATACCAGATACATTCATTAGGAGAAGAAATCAAACCATATTTTCACCAGGATGTTCCATAGCTAGATACAGATGATGCTAACTTCAAAGGATAAGGAATGAAAACAACACATACAAACTGATAAGCACTCCAAGGGATGCAGCAAATCAAAGCATGTATCAAGAATTCAAACACAGATTACTCAAGATTTATGATGATTTGTAATCAAATGGTCTTCTCTTTCATTAAGTATGCAAAAACATGTATGTTTACAACAACTTTGAAATAAGTCCTGATGTTTTAGCAATCAAATTTCAATTAAGCTTTTGAATGTTCAAAATATGGCATTCCCACACCTTTTATAGAATAAGGTGATGGAACTGTTACAGATGACGTATGGTCAAGATTTATCTATTTAGATCAATGGTGTATATTCCTCCTTTGACTTAGTCAACCATTTCCTTCGTGGCACAGGTTGCCAGCTGGCAACCATCTGAGTGATTCATTATCTTTTGAATGCTTTATGTATATATTCTCTTTGTGCTGCATCTTCATTTCTTCTTTGGGTTCCTGGTCTTTATCTTTTTCTTCTTCATTTTCTCCACAGTCGGCAAGACAACCATGGTCAGCCAAATTCCCTATCACTCTACCGATACTCGATGACAACTAATTCTTGTTTCTTCGGTGAGACCTCCATCGTCAGCCAAGTCTTTTACCTTTCTGCCGATGCCTGAACTCACTCCAATAGTTGACTTCACTTTACTATCGGCCAGACCAACTCCCATCAGCTAAGTCCTTCATCTCTCCGCCGATGGCCGATGAAACTTCACCTTACCTTCTTAACCACTACGGCTTCCAAACCAATACCAGCGTACCTGCCAACAGACGTAAGTTAATAAAATGGAATTTAAAATTCACTTTTTAGCTTGAACTTAACCTTTTGCAATAAACATACAAGCATTAAAATATACAAAGAATTTTTTATTTTTAATTCTCTTTTGACATCCGGCCTTTGTATATTTCACCTTGCACATCGGCTTGTATGTCGGATATACAAGCAATTAAACATACAAAGAATTCTTTGTATTTAATTCTTTTTTTGCATCTGCTCTTTGTATATCAGCGTAACTTACTTCATCGGGGCGGTTTATAAAACTCATTCCGATCACCTACCTCTTCCCGATGCACATGACATTTGTATCAAACTTCAATATACATATGTGAAAACATACAAACCCTTTTGCATATACTTTCGGACTTCAACATTTTTTAAACCACAGTTTGTATCCTCTTCGGTTCCGGCTTGTACATTTAGCACTTGCATATCGTAAACATACATTGTAATTCATACAACCCAATATGCAATTGGTGGGGTCCACCTCACTTTCTTGTTTGTATCTCTGCAATGTATAAAATGCTTGCATCTTCAAATATACATTCAGGTGTAATGCATTCTTTATACCAAATTTTAATTTTCTCAGAATTCTGCCTTGTATGTTTCCCAATGTATGTCACCGAAACAAACATACAAAGGCATGGAACATACCATGATAAAACCAACTTTAATAACTTTTCAATTCCGTTGCATGTATATTTCATTGCATATCCGCTTTGTATGTAAGATACATACAAACATAAGATGCATCTAGCGGATTCAATTGAACATTTGTTTCAACTTTTAGCTGCGTCGGGTCCACCTTGTATGTACAAATAAAACATTAGCCAAATGCATACAAGTAAACAATGTATCCAAACCTGATAAATTTCCTATGTGACCATACCATTACTCGATATACAAACCACTTTGTATATGATACATACAACGACACAACATACAAAGGACTTTGTATGTGTACATACAAACGTTTTTTATAGTGTATTTACCAAAAACACACATAACTTGCAAAATATAGGGAATTTTAAGATGATTCAAAAAGCAACCCCTATTCATTTTTAACAAGGAATTCACCTATATTCTGCCTTGGTACTTAATGCCATTTTTTCTTTATTTTCAACAAGGTTTGTAACAATCACTTCTTTTTCCCTTTACCACCAAGCAGACCCACACACACACAAGTAGAAAGCAAAGCCACAGCCGGGGTCCTCATTTTGCTAAGGAGTAAAATGGGGCATGTTGTGAACATCACAACATGTATGTAGGAAATCTGAGATACGAAGGAAGCACTTTAACTCAGGCAAAGATGATAGCCCTTCTTTCATCATCCATTTTTCATCCTTCTTCTAATCATCCTTCAATCTTTCATCACTTACATCATCAATAAACCCAGAACTACATATTTATCATGTCTCATCATCATCATAAATGTGCTTTGATCCCATGGACACAGGGTATGTAGGCAGTCTGGAATACGAAGGAAGTATCCAGCATGCAAGCACAGACGATCCACCCCACCTTCATCTTCTTTCATCTTCCATCTTCTTCTCTTTGACCAGCTCAAGCAAGAAGCAGACCATCTGCATCAGCGAAAGCTCAAGCACTTTAACCAATTAGCGATAAGCCAGAAGCTATTTGTCTGCATGCCTTAAGACAACATTTTCTATAGCATTTTATCAACATCTTTAGCCTTCAACAGGATACAACTTTCCTCTCAACAAGGCGCCAACTTAAATCCATCCAAGAGCACCTAAATTTGGCAAGAGAACATGATGACAGTATCTTTTGTTTTATCTTTTGTCCCTTTTCTATACCTAATCAAGATTGCCTTGATCTATCATATCTTGGTACGTTGTGATGAAGTAAGGAATGGGGCATGGTAATATTGCTTTCGTATGCCGTGTCTACGGGATGATCTTATCCTCTTCCTATGCGTATTGGTACCTTGTACGTGTTGGGATTAGCATCTTACATATCAATATCTCGAGCATCTAAGAAGCTAAATAGTCTCTTATGCATTTGAGACTATTCTATGTTAAGACTAGCTCCATACATATAACTAGCAAGGTGTCACTATGTGTAGTGGAGATAAGCTCAAACCATTGCTTGTAGCATCAAAGTCCATCTCGAAACACTAGCTGCTATTCATATCTTGTGTATGTTGGCTCAACATCTTGACCTCATATGTTCAGACAAGATTGTAGTATGCTAGTTTCGCATTGGATATCTTGACACCTTGATCTTCTCTACCCTGGTGCATAACATCCATATGCTATATCAAACATAAGGATTGCATTTCTTTTCATTCTTGAGAAATTACTTTTAAAGCTTCCCATCACATCATCTATCTATTCCATCATACGCCTATATAGTCCTCAACCAAGATCAATCTTTCCTTCATCATCCTTTTCTACATTCCTATCTTGCAAAACAAGTGTGTTAGACATATCATTATCATTATCATTTATACATGCATAAATCCATATTGCCTCATTACCATTTGCATTATCATTAGCATAATACATTTCCATCATTACCATTTGCATATCTATATCATTTGCATAAACATCCATGTAAACCATGAAAATACAAAACATATACATGCATAACATCATACCACAAATACATCCATACTCATCACACTATCATGTAGAACCTGAAGCCATCATATATATATATATACATGTGTCAATATACAAGTGTCTACATATACAAACTGAGCCATCAAAGAATGTATGTACAATCGGCTCTAGGCCTCATCATGATACAATATAATATACATAATAAACAAGGTAGCCCTAGTGACTACTGGCAGCTCCCTCTCCCTGTCCACCACCGCTGGGTCCTGTACCTGGTCCCCTATCTCTCTATGGCCCCATCACTGATGCTATAGATCAAGAACCCCCTGTCCTCCGTGAACTCAAAGCTCCCGACCTGCTCTTGAAGCTCGGCTGCCTCTGCTCTGTTGGCACAGCTCCATAGTATAAGCCTCTATAGTATTCTACCTAACCCTATACTCTCCGTAGCTCTCCCTGTACCTGTGTCAACTGTGTGGCCAAATACATTGTAGCTCCATCTGTACCCAATGCAGCCACTGCTCTATCCCACTTGCCAGTCATCACTTGTAACTGTTGGACAGTTGTATACCTCTCTATCTGCAGACCATCCCTCTCAGTTCTCATCACCTGCATCTGTTGTATGGTAGTGTCTCACTCCACCCTCATCATTTGCTCGCTCTACCTTGCTGCATCTCTCTCTCCTGTCACCCTAGCCAGTGCACTGTCATCCTGTCAATCACCTCCCTGTGCTCTCGCCTGTAGTTGAGCCTGGTATGTATGTGCCTGTGCTCTAGCATGTCATAATCTAATCACCGCCTGATGTCTATCCAACTCCACTCTCCTTAATCTCATCTACGCATGCTGCCTCCATCTCCTCTCCTCTCTAATCCTCCTCCGCAGCTATTGAATCCCAACATCATCATCTCCTAATATTTGTCCCTGAGGCTGTGCAAGTATCTGAGGTTGTCCCTGCACCTATATCCTTGGAGTTGCCGATACAACAACTTGTACTGGTGGAGCCCGTCATCGCCTCCTCCTGAGTGGTCTCTCCATCCCTATCTCTCCAATCTCTCCAACCCGCGTTAGTCATGTCAGTCTCGCTGTCACCCAGTATGCATCATAATCTGGTAGCTTGCCTAGATCTGCTAGACCTTGTCCCCACTGCCATACAACTGGCTGTAGCCCCTCTCTCTCTACCAAAGCCGTGTACCTTAGGCCCCTAATCAAACACCTCCTGCCGAGTCCTCCCAAAAATGGCATCGCCAACTGGTACTGCTTGTGGCACCCTGAACTGTCTCAAAACCCTCTCGGGCAAATAGCGCTCTATAATATATATCCCACGTCTAAATATATATCTAGCCTACCTAGCATAGACAAGCTCAGTATCCTCCTCATCCCATCTCTCGCATCCTAGCCACGGTCTCCATGTAAACATGTCCACCTCATCCAATATCCACCGCCAGTATACTAGTCCTCTGTGTTACTGATATGTCAAAGCTCCTCTATACATCCTAGCATAAGGCTCTCCTACTACTCTCACCACCCATCCATCTGGCCTCGTCATTGGAATATGCTCATTGGCCCATACATGCAAAACTGTGACTCCTGTTGACATACTATCCCCGAACATATATGCGCAATCATGCAGGAAATGATACAGCTGTCCTAGTACACATTCCGCCCATGCATATCTAGTCCCATAGGAGAACATCCCCTCCATCACTGTCCCCCATCCTACTAGGAATCCTCTCACTCCTCTATCTCTGACTAGCCATCTGATAATAGCTACTACCACTCGCTACAGCCTATCGCATAGCTCCTCCATCCTCACCATCAAAATCTCTAAGCCCTCTGCTCCAATGTCTGGTGTCCTGAACAATCTCCTGAATGTAGCTGGACCCATATCAGGATCATAATCTACTCAGTCCCCATCAATAGGAACACGTAGAATTTGGAATACATCCTCCAGTGTGATCGTCGCCTCTCCTGTCGGCAATAAGAAAGAACTATGCTTGCTCATCCATCGCTCCACCATCGCTGTCATCAGTCCTCGATGTACCTGCACTGGCTCCAATCTTGACACATGCTCTAATCTGAGGATCTCTAACACTAGCTGCTCCTCTGCATCCAGCAATCTCACCAACCGCAAATCTCTAGGATGTGGCTCTCGTGATAACAAAGGTGGTAGTACATCCTGCATCATTTCACTCATCATATTAGTCTCCTACGCTTCACACAATTGACAAACCTTGACTGTTTCCTATTCTATCTGTTTCTATCTACTGTAAGCGACTCATTTTTCTATATGCACCTATCTATTGCTTACATGTGAACCATTTTACTACATGCACTTGTTTCTAGTCTACATGTGACCTATTTTCCTTATGCGACTGCGTATTGACCAAATGTGAGCTACATGTCTATATGTGCATACCTTTTGCCCCTAAGCGATCCAATCCATTTTCTATAAGCGAGCATATTTTCCTTCTAAGCGAGCTATATTTATATAATGAAAGGGAAAAGAGAACCCATTATGCACCTTACAACATCTTATATTTTACTTAAATATATATTAAATAACTTGATGTAAGCACATACTACTATGCCCTTAAAGTGGAAACAGACATAGTTGATTTCCCATCACATTAACCCTTACAGGAAAGATAATGTAGCTTACAGATCTAAAAAAATTTCAGCAACATAATGGCATATAAATTAACATTTTAAGAACATGAAACAAGAAGAATAGAAGAAAGATAGATAGAAGATAAGAGACACTAATATACGTGGGGAAAACCCTTTCAGGTAAAAAACCCCACACTCCAAAGGATCAAACCAATGTATTAATCTGCAACAACAAACATGTTACAATACACTTGCAGGCTCAAAGCCTTAACATGGAGATTTACATCTTGCTCTTCTAGAGGAAAAACTGACAGCATGACCCTGCATAAAACTCTTCTCTCCTCTTCTTCTTAAGCCTCCAATTTATAGACTTCTAGCTATACAAGAAACTATCTGTGGTTTTATAAAATCATGTGCGAAGCTTCTCAGCCAGGATTCCAGTACAAAAATAAGCTCTCACGTCCAAAATGTTCTCCCCTATTTTTGACCCTTACAGTTGTCATAGAATCTATCATAATATCGCTAAAAATAGTCCTTCCATGATATACTACCATGTGGGCATCTTTTGACAACTAATATTTCAATTTTGAAGGCACCGACATGTGGCAAAAGTGCCAATTAAGAATTCAAACGCCCCTTCATTATTTTGGAGCTAAATAAAAACAATAACTAACCATGGAAAAATATTAAATACAAATAAATGCTACGGGAAATATGCAAGGTTGAGACACCTCATTTCCCAACATTCTCCCACTTGTCGAATACCTTGCAAGAGCCAGGGGAATCACAACTAGTCTGTGAACAACTAAGGTTACCATACTGCTTCAACTGAACTCCACTATGCTCACGAGCTTTATAGAAGCACCTGTAACATCTTCCAAGTGATCACCAATATGACAAAAAGATTAGAATTCCAAAAATATGATGAAACACTAAATGTCACATAGACACACCAATGTATCTAGCTTCAAACCCATTACCAGAACACAACTTTGAAGTCCAAATATTTCCAAAACAAGATCAAACACGAATGCTCTAGAACAGTTAGAACAACAACCATAGCTAGTTGTTTACATCCAACTAAAGAACCCACCATTGACAAAACTTTTGTACATGACATATCCAGCCCATACTGCAGCTCCCATCCATGTATAATCCACTATCCTTCTCAAAGTTACCATCTTCCATGATAACAAACACACCAAAACCATTGATGTGCAAAAAATATGAAGACCTTTGATACTGCAGTCCAATCAAAACAATCTTCCAAAGACATACATACATCCTAGGAATCAAACTGCATGAGCAATGTCAACCAAAGCAACACAACATCTACCAATCAACACTTACATAAAAGTGTGGCTTATAATCAAATCATGTAATACAAAGAACAATCACAATGATCTGCAAATTGCAACCAACTGTAGCAAAATAGAGCATACTTCCACAAATAGTTTTTTGCTCACTCTCTTACCTTTGATCTCCTCCACTTCTCCCAAGTCCTCCACATCTCAAATGATATACATTAAAAGAACACATACTGTTGCTAAAAAAATAATAAAGTACAACAACAGTAGATGACCACAAACCCAGTGATCATACTAGATGAATAAGAACCTCTAGGAAGAAATATGATACCATAAAGAGAAACTGCAAACCATATCATGTCTCTATGCCAACACCACCAAGTGCTAAATTGTGCCAAGTAAGATCTCCTTCACAAAACCCTAACTAAAAAGCCTTAACAACACCCAACTGGTCAATCTCATTAAATCAAACAATATATATATATATATATATATATATATATATATATATCTCATATAACAAAAAAAATGGATGTAAGCTTCTCTAACCAAGGAAGATCAAACTTAAAAGATTCATTCCACAAATAGGAATTCATCCCAATAACATCTTGAAAACTTCTCATAAATCAAACCATATACGTAAGGAGATAACCATGCCAAGTACTCCTCAAATGAACCCTCCAGAACTAGAAACTATAGCTCAAGATCCATATCCATGAGAAATCAAAGCATAAAACAAAATGAATCTGAAATAACATGGGCAATACCTATCAAATCATTTTTTGCTGAGTGAATTGAGAGTGGGGAATGAGAATGATCCATTGAGATACACCGAGTCTCATAGACTCTCTCCAAGAACAATCTCCTCTCAAGTTCAAACATGAACTCATGTCCATAACAAGTGAAGGCTCCTCGGTCTTTCTGCTGAAATTTCACCAATCCAATACATGATCCCCACAACAAGAGATCACTAGCCTCACTTCAAGTCTCTCTAGTATCCATAAGCATCCATCAACTAGTACATGCCAACTTCAAATGCATCCTGCAAATCATGAAGCTTCAAGCAAATGATTAATACACAAAACCAAAGAGAACTTCACCAGACCACTGCCAAAGCTCCCATTGCATGTCTGCAAAATCCAAGAACACACATGACATCATGATCTAACATCTCCTCCTAGGAGATCACTACCTGCTCTAATGAACATACCTTGCCAAAGGGGCACCATCATGCCAAAACTCCAATATTAGAAATAAGAATCCATCATGGCACAATACCATCTCCAATCACATGAGGCTAACCATCCCCTAACAATGGAACTAAAGATGTCAAAATAATTTCATAGCATATAAGAATCATAATCCAAAAGCCTTACCATGACACCTACAACCACTATAGAAGATCATCCATCAGCAAGTGATAGATCCACATCACTGCCAAAGCTCCCACTGAAACTGTGATACCGAGCTTATCAAGGCATTATGATAACCATCCTCTCAATAAAGATTATCCATGGCTCTAACACAATCTAATAATTAACCTGTGCAATACCAGCAACACAAAAGAATAAAGTAGAACCAAGATCTCCAAGTCAAGAAGATAAAACCATCACTGTCAAAAGCTCACATAAAACCATGCATCCAACCTATCCATGACATCATGATAATCATGCTATAAGTCCCAATAATTGACTATCCAGGCACTCTAATCATCCATCCTCTTATCCCAATGTAACATACCAATGCACAAATGATCACAGACAAGGCCAACTAACAAAGTCTGCATAAACAATGAATCAATCTCGTGGATAAAGACAGTCCACATTCGAGTTATCCCACTGCAGCTAATGGGTAGCTAATCCACAAACTACATAACTCAAAGATCCAAAACAAATGTAACATGCAAACTCATTATTACATTAGTAACCTGTAAACTGAGATATCAAAGAAAACCTGTAGACTTCAAGACTCAAACACCAAATCATCACTAGATTTGATTTGCCAAACAAGTCCACATATGAGTAACCATAGTCAAGGAACCCATCAAGCATATACTATAGAAATGATGAGTGACTAATCACATACCAACATCTCAACACTGAGAAAGCTACAAACCTCCTCACACCATGTACGAAGCATACATGCAAACTTGCAACTATCTTACATCCAGAAACACCCTCAAGGAATCATAATCTAAAAAGTAGTTTGTCCGTAGATCTACAAAGCCACAAGTTTTGATTAACCATGTAAAACTTGCAAAACCACCATGTCACTAACATACATGCAAATCCATATCCACTTATCATATGGAAGATCCAAAAGTCTGAAAACCACCAAAATAGTTAAACCAAAATAATACAATAACACAGATAAACATAAACATAGATTTTGAACAGAAAATCTACAAAACCCTCAGATCCAACCAACATGAAACTGAGACATGCAAGTACAACTAACCAAAAGGAAGAAGAGGTCTAGAAACTCCAGGCCCACTTGTAGGCCAACTCCACAACCACCACCATGTACAAGCATACGGAGGAGTTAGGCTATTCCAGAAGATTTCAAATCATCCAATGATCAACTCCACAACCTACATGCATTCAAGGTAACAAAACAATGTCTTCCAATGCCAGGGACTAAAACCAAGCACCCAACATAAGCACATCAAACCATAGTCATGACAACCCAAGTTTCTCCATGTGATCAGGGAGCCAAGAACAAACACCCAACATGAATACTTTGTTGCAAACGGCCATAGAGTGAAAGAACATAACCACCATGCATGAGGGTTATTACATACTATCAAACAGGAGCTCCAAATCAATATCATATTAAATGTAACCATATGATCAACTCCATTATACTCCATCATTTCCATCCTTCAAATCCTGTTGTACCCTGAAAACAAGATCAAATGCACGACTTCCACTCAAACAAGGATTAATAATCAACCAATTCCTTCCTACATATTCCCTCAAGCTTTCCAAGCTAAGAAATCACAACAGAAGAAATACCATGGAACCAACACATGCAATCTCATGCAACCATGGAACCACCATAGCTCTGATACCAATTGAAAGGGAAAAGAGAACCCAGCATGCACCTTACAACATCTTATATTTTACTTAAATATATATTCAATAACTTGATGTAAGAACATACTACTATGCCCTTAAAGCAGAAATAGACATAGTTGATTTCCCATCACATTAACCCTTAGAGGAAAGATAATGTAGTTTACAGATCTAAATAAATTTCAGCAACATAACAACATATAAATTAACACTTTAAGAACATGAAACGAGAAGAATAGAAGAAAGATAGACAAAAGAGAAGAGACACTAATATACGTGGGGAAAACCCTTTTGGGTAAAAAACCCCACACTCCAAAGCATCGAACCAATGTATTAATCTGCAACAACAAACATGTTACAGTACACTTGCAGGCTCAAAGCCTTAACATGGAGATTTACATCTTGCTCTTCTAGAGGAAAAACCAATAGCATAACCCTGCATAAAACTCTCCTCTCCTCTTCTCCTTAAGCCTCCAATTTATAGCCTTCTAGCTCTACAAGAAACCATCTATGGTTTTATAAAATCATGTGCGAAGCTTCTCAGCCAAGATTCCAGTCTAAAAATAAGCTCTCACGTCTAAAATGTTCTCCCCTATTTTTGACCCTTACAGTTGTCATCGAATCTGTCATAATATCGCTAAAAATAGTCCTTCTATGATATACTACCATGTGGGCATATTTTGACAACTAATATTTCAATTTTCAAGGTACCGACATGTGGCAAAAGTGCCAATTAAGAATTCAAATGCCCCTTCATTATTTTGGAGCTAAATAAAAACAATAACTAACCATGGGAAAATATTAAATACAAATAAATGCTACGGGAAATATGCAAGGTTGAGACACCTCATTTCCCAACATATAAGCGACCTACTTTTATCCATATGCGCATTTTGCCTATATTTTGTCTAGCCAACTAGATGCGACCTATTTTTCCATACGCGACTAAGCCATGCCTATAAGCGACCTCAACTACCCTAAGCGACCCGCATGACCTATCCTAAACCCTAGTCGCTTATGGTGACATGTGTACATTTATGACGCTTCTAGCCTATTAAAATCACAGTTTTAGCAAAAGTTTTGATACATACCGGTGCATCTGCTCCCTTTGGTTGTCCATGTGTCCTCACTCGCTTGGCACGATGATCTCTACATGGAATCACCATCCTGATCGCTCTCCAACTCTCATCGCACAACACCTCTAAGGGGCTCTAGATTTCTCTAGATTTCTGAACACAAATGAGCCTATTTGCCCTTGAAGGACCTACTTATAGCCCCTATCCAAACCCTAATTCTTCTAGACCCAAGCCTATTTTCTTCTATACCATCCCAGTTATCCCACCCAATCCCTATTTTCTTCATGTCAACCTTGTTTCTAGCCTTTCATCCTATTGCGAGCCAACCCAGCCCTTCCTAGTCAACTTGGTTTACCTCTCGAGGGGGCATAACCTTGTTTATCAAGTGAATATCATATCTTCTTTGATACAACGCTCTATCGAACATTGTATCAAAGAGGGGCAAAATGTAGACACCCAAAATTGACCTAATTATCATTAATATCAAATATTGCATTAGCTATCATCTGCATTTGTCTAACACACTTGAGCAATATCCCTAACACACTTATTTCTTCTATTAATTAAGTAAATTTATATTTACTTAATTAATTAATTAGCTATTTCCTCTATTTTCTTCTAAGCTATAATTAAATAATCTTTAATTATTTAATTATCTTATTTCTATCTATTTTAATTAAATAAATCTTATTTATTTAATTAAAAAAATCATTTCATAAGCCCACCTTCCAATTAATTAAATAAATTTTATTTATTTAATTAATTTCTCTTATCATTTATCTCAATAAGTCGACATGTGTGCCTCTTTCATTTAAAAAAAGATAAATGGTACTACATCTTTTATTTAATATCTTTCACATGTAGTACTTTTTATGTACACAGTCACACATAAGCCTTATCTTCCCTCCACTTGTCATTTACACATTCAACTATGATTATCATTCAATCTTAGCCATTCACATAGCCACCAAATCTGCACCATTGATTGATTTTGGTTGAGGTCTATATAAACACCCTCTCATTCCATACTACATGGATCCATCATTCATATAACATCTACATTATCATCCTGAGCATATTGAACATTTAGCATCCATCTAGCTTAGTATCATTATCATCCATCCATCCATCATGGCAGCTTTTATCTTCATAATTATTCATTGTTGAGAAGCAATCCACATCATAAACAAGGAATCATAAAATCTAGGTGATATTATTCTTGAATTGCATACTTTTGATTTCATTTGGATTAGATTCTTTGATGATGGTAGGGTTAGGTTTTCATGGCTATGCTTGATCTTATTAACCTAATTTTTACCTATCACATTTTTTCCATACACGACTAAGCCATGCCTATACGCGACCTCAACTACTCTAAGCGACCTGTCTTTCTCCCTAAGTGACCCGCATGACCTATCCTAAACCCTAGTTACTTATGGTGATGTGTGTACATTTATGACGCTTCTAGCCTATTAAAATCATGCTTTTAGCAAAAGTTTCGATACATACCGGTGTGCCTGCTCCCTCTGGTCATCCATGTGTCCTCACTCTCTTGGCACGATGATCTCTGCATGGAATCACCATCCTGATAGCTCTCTGACTCTCGTCGCACAACACATCTAAGGAGCTTTAGATCTCTCTAGATTTCTAAACACAACTGAGCAAAAATGAGCCTATTTGCCTATGAAGGACCTACTTATAGCCCTTGTCCAAACCCTAATTCTTCTATACCACAACCTATTTTCTTCTGAACCATCCCAATTTCTCCCTCCCAACTCCCATTCTCTTCGTATCAACCTTGTTTTTAGCCTTTCATCTTATCGTGAGCTAACCTAGCCCTTCCTAGTCAGCCTGGGTTACCTCTCGAGGAGGCATCACCTACAAGTTACACTTGGGCATAACCTTGTTTATCAAGCGAGTCATTGTATCTTCTTTGACACAACGCTCTATCGAATATTGTATCAAAGAGGGGCAAAATGTAGACACCCAAAATTGACCTAATTATCATTAATATCAAATATTGCATTAGCTATCATCTGCATTTGTCTAACACACTTGAGCAATATCCCTAACACAATTATTTCTTCTATTAATTAAATAAATTTATATTTATTTAATTAATTCATTAGCTATTTCTTCTATTTCTTCTAATCTATAATTAAATAATCTTTAATTATTTAATTATCTTATTTCTATCTAGGCGGGGGCCTTGGCTCGATTGGCTAAGTAATTCCGTTGAAGTAAAGATGGTCACGAGGTCCAATCTCCCCTTGTCCCCATGGTACCAAAGGGCATGTTGTGCCAGCATCACCGGTCACGTGAAAAAAAGTTTACCAGGCACAATAAAATTTTTAAAAAAAAAAAATCTTATTTCTATCTATTTTAATTAAATAAATCTTATTTATTTAATTAAAAAAAATCCTTTCATAAGCCCACCTTCCAATTAATTAAATAAATTTTATTTATTTAATTAATTTCTCTTATCATTTATCTCAATAAGCCGACATGTGTGCCTCTTTCATTTAAAAAAAGATAAATGGTACTACTTCTTTTATTTAATATCTTTCACATGTAGTACTTTTTATGTACATGGTCACACATAAGCCTTATCTTCCATCCACTTGTCATGTACACATTCATCTACGATTATCATTCAATCTTAGCCATTCACATAGCCACCAAATCTCCATCGTTGATTGATTTTGGTTGAGGTCTATATAAACACCATTTCATTCCATACTACATGGATCCATCATTCATATAGCGTCTACATTATTGTCCTGAGCATATTGAGCATTTAGCATCCATTTTAGCATCCATCTAGCTTAGTATCATTACCATCCATCCATCATGGTAGCTTTTATCTTCATAATTGTTCATTGTTGAAGAAGCAATCCACATCACAACAAGGAATCATAAAATCTAGGTGATATTGTTCTTGAATTGCATGCTTTTGATTTCATTTGGATTAGATTCTTTAATGATGGTAGGGTTAGGTTTTCATGGCTATGCTTGATCTTATTGACCTGATTTTTACCTATCACAAAAATAATAATCAAATTTCAAGGGAAGTCTCTAGCATCTGCCTTACAAATACTACCCAAGACTGAGTATTCAGTTATCTCTACTTACAAATATCCTCACTGCAGTGTATTCATCCCAACACTTAACCCAAAATATTTAATTTGTTCCTTGAACAAAAGTAGAAGATTAAGCATTCAACATAGAAGACCCATGTTCTAGAGCCTACGATAACCCTTAGCTATTTAGATTCAGAAGAATAACACACACAAGTTGGAGACAGATAACAAAATACATGCAACAAAGCATTACTCATTTAAAACAACATGAAATTGATAAATTTTATGCATAAAACATTCAACATACAACTCATAAACTTACAAGACAAGAGATAGAGCAACCCACCAGAACTGTATTTTATTACTTCTCCAAAATTCCCAAATCTTCAACAACATAGAAATGAGTAACACAGTTCCTTTATATCAAGAACATGCACCCAACATTGATTACATTGCATTTCAAATTGCTTTTGATACAAAAGAACTGCCAAAAAGGAATTGGAGAACATTAATTGCATCAGAGAGAAGGAGAAGAGAAGAAGTAGTTGACTTGGGGAGTGTGTATCCGCTTGACGATCTACCTCGTTAATGCTGGGAAGATAGTGGTTGGCATGTCAATCCTTCGACCCATACTTTTCCTTCCACTCACCATATGTCTTTTCAGCTGGCAAGGGAATGAAATCACTTCTACTATCTTTCCATTATGGATGACATATCTAGCATCTAGGATATTCTTCTCATTTTTTGCAAAACATCTCAAAACTTATTTCAGCCATGTGTAGCTTGTCAAGTGATAAGCTTAATACCTGCATGGTTGGATCACCCTTATCACAACAAGTGGGAATTAATTGATGACTATTATCAATTATTTCCTTTTTCACTTGTCAAGGTCCTTAATCTTCCCACCAGCTTCCAAAATGTGAGGCAACCACTTAGTGTCCAACCTTTCAATGGCTTGCATTTTCTCCTTCAAAACTATGTCCAACCTCAATTGAAAATTGGCCACATCTCCAAAATGCTTCAATACATCTGACACTGGTTTCAACTCAGCAGGTGCACTTGGATCAAATCTAGAACACCTAAGAAAATCTTTTAACTTCTCCAGTTTTAGGTAGCCACTTAGTTTGTATACTTAACAACCTCTACTTATCAGACTCATGTTTCTCATAGGTTGTCCTTAACTGTGAGTAAGACCTCCAAGTTTCTTCCACTCTGGCCAAGAGTTTTGTCACCTTGCTCTTGATCAAATTGGTGGCTAGATCCTTTACTTTGTTCTCCACTTCTTCTTTCAGCTTCTTGTTTTCCTCCTTCAATTCTCTAATCTCTGAAAGGAGAGGCTCTATATCTACTAGGAAAGATTCCACTGTTGGAATCACTGGTGGAGGGGCTGAAGTACTAGCTCCCAATGACAATTGTTGCTTCAGCCTGCTTATTTCTGCAACTACCTGAGAATAATTGTGTTGCAGCTCATTGTGATCCTTTTGCAACTTATTTGTAACTACCTCTGCAAACTATGTAGTATGTACATTTAGGCTTGTAGCCTGGGGAGAAGGGGTATCAGATACTCTTTTATTATTACATCCCCTACCAATTCCCAAAGTCCAACCCTAGGCTTATTATTTCTCAGGGCTAGAGCCCATATTGCAAGAGTTTCAAATCTAGGGTTGAAGGCTGCACCAGAGAGAGCCTTTTCAACTTGCTCACTTGTTATATCTGAATCATCTTTGGTGATTGTATCAAATGCAATGGCATTCGATAGGGTCCAATGAGGAAGAAGTAGAATATTACTTCTTGCAACTAGTGCTCTCCCTACCTTTGGATTCATTGCACTTATGGATTGATGTACCTCCTTTAAAACCCTCTGAGTAATAGCATCATATTCTGTAGGGTCTGCTCCAACCTTGGCATCTTTAATCCTCTTTTGGAACTCTTCACTTCTTACCTTCAAAACATAGCTCCTGAATTCAGGAGTGTCGACAAATTCAACATCCTCTAAGAATTTGTCACAAGCCATTACCCTGACATCTTCAATGTCCACAACTGGGTTCCTCATTGTTCTCACTGCCCTATTCTCAGGGGATGAATAAGGTCTCACTCTATCAGGTGAATTCATCTGAGGGTCAGTTTCTTGCACATGTTCTCCCTCCCCTTCTAGATCAACTACCTCAATTTTTTGAGTGTTCTCCAAGTCAATAATTTTAGCCCTCTTGGTAGGGGAGGGACCAACTGATTCCCTTTTCATATCATATCCTCTACTAGAGCTACCAGGCTCATAAGTGGGTCTCTCCTCTCCTGCAGGGGCAAAACCAATCAGCTGCTTTGCATTGTCTAGTATTTTCTCAATCCTTTGAATTGGGTCTTTCACTTTTGCAAATGCACCCAGGTATGCAGGATTTATGCTTTTCTTCATCTTCTCACTTGTCATGATAGTGTCCCACTTAATCCTTAAGTGGTGGACATCATTCATTGTAAAACAATTTCTGGCAATATCATCATCATAATCTACCTGGTGGAAATACTTGGGCCTTCCTTTGCTGACCCTTACTCTGCTGATGAAGCCCTCAGGGTCAAAATGCCTTGGATGTTCCAAATACATCCAAACCATTACATGATTGAATAAATTTGATCCAAATATCACAAAATTTGAGGGAAGAAGGAAAGAATGAACCATTCTTACAGTTCCTTAGGTGCTCTTTGTCAAAATCATTTAGATGCCTAACAATTTCTAAAAATGCCACCCTTTTAGGTACATATTTAGGCAATATATGAGGTGGGGTCTCACATCCATAGACCCTGATGCAAATAGTATTCTCATGAAAAAACCAATCACCCTAATTGTGATCAATTCCAAGGTGGGGAGTCTTGTCTAGAGGCCTCAAGAAATCTAACACATCAGGATGTAGCCTTTCACCTTTTGGTTCCAAAAACTCAAGGATTCTCCTCACAAAATACTCTTCAAAGATGACATAGTTTGTTGTAGTGCAGTGCATATCTAGCATGCGTGTCCATACTTGAACTGGTAGCATATTTCCTTGAGCATATGTGCTCTTAACATGTAGATTTTTGTGCCACATTCTAGATAGAGCAAATAAGAACATATGGCACAACAAGGAATACCATGTGAATTCAACATGGGCATCTGCCTTAGATAGATTATTCTTAATTTTTGTCATCTGATCATGCATATGGTCAGCAATTTAAGTTGCATAATCATATGGCTCTCTGACATCTTGATTCTAAATATCAACTGCTATCATCGTTAAAGAAATAGACATTTTGTCTGAAGCATCCCTGCCCAACACCTGGCACAAGCTGTCATAAGTGCTAACAAAATAATCCATGAACATACTACAATGAAAAGGCTCTTGCGTAGTATCTAAAATCTTCACCAGCTTACCATCAACACCCTTTGGCCTATGTTTGGCTAGGTTGTTATCCCTATAAGCACGTTTCATAGTTTTGTATTTCCTCTTCAAAGCAGCAAGGTCAATTGTCTTGCTGGCTGCAGGGTCTAAATTGAATGCAGTAGCTATAAATCCTTTGGTGAGTTTGATGATTTTTGTACAATTTCTAGCAACGACAGACCTTGTAGCAGGATCATACCTAAGTGCTATTGGGCCCTAACTAGGTTAGGGTTTGGGAATACATTGGAACAGATAAGCTTGGCTAAACCATACTTCCAGGCATGACAAATAGGGACTTTATAGTTCATTCTCTTATGCCAATGTTCGAATGGAATCCAACCAAGAACAGGCAATATGGCATCCCGACAATTATAGCAGTAATCAAGGAATTTATCTTCGAGACCGCTTGGGCCATTCAATTTTAAGGCTGTCCTAGTAGAACCAGGGAGCTGGATCATGAGATCCTCATCTAGGCTACATTTAGAGGTGGAAGGTTGGCTGACTTGACTCATTTTATGTTTATGTAGATGAACTAGGGTTTTACAACTTCAGATTACTTCTTAATACTTTAAAGGAGTTAACCCGACAAGATGCAAAGGAATGGAAACAACTTACTAGTTTTGGCACTAACAGAGGCTCAAAATTACACTGGGTTGCACGTTCTGAAGCTCCCTTTGCTCTGAATGTAGCATATGCTCTTGAAAATGACAAGGAATGCCCTAATTTTGCCCTTTTTATCTTGAATTCCTTCACAGTTCTCTGTATTAATGGAGGTTGCATCAGCTATTACTCATTTCATGCCATAAACAATTGGAAATCCTCCTTTTTGCAAGTTTGAATCTGGGTCGTCGATCTTTTCCTTATGTTTCACAATCTATGGCTCTAATTTGTTGACTAGATTTGATAATATTCGTCACTTTCTTTGAATCATCTTCATCCAATTAGAACGGGCCAAATCATCTGTACTTTCCCTATAGATCACATCACCTTTGTTTGGACCAGACACGTGGCACCATTTCGCTACATCGCAATCGGAAATGGCCCACCACATACCTATTGCGTGGGGGCATGATAAAGTCTCAATGTGTCCACCCTTCATTTAATTTTCACCTTTTAAATAAGAGAACAACACGTGTCACCATCTTGCGACCATGTAGCACAGATTCCATCCTACGAGATTCCCTTGTGACGATGCGCGATTGTCGGATTAAAAGTTCTTCTGCAAACCATACTTAGAGCGACATCTAGGAAGAAATAGTTGGCAGAGGCAAAATTCTTGGGGGAACAAGATGTAAGCATAAACTCTAGGATAGGTGTCAATCCATCGCAGCCATGCTGTGAGGTGATGACATCACTAAAAGTAGGTCGCGACACTGCGATTTCTATTTAATTAAACCTTAGGACTTATGATATAAAGCATTGATTTTTATTGGCAACAATGGGTAATGGCTAACCAAAGGGGTTGGTCAACCTACGAGTGCTATGACATGAAGTTATAACTTAACTGACCAATGATCTGCTAAAGATAGTCAACGTGGAAATAGAAAATAAAGTGCAGGACCGAGGGAAAATAGGGTAAAAGGATTTTCTAAGGTAAAGACTTGAACATTTCAGACCCAAAACCCAAAACCCTAAGGGGTACCACCATTGGCTTTGACTGGGGACGTGCAAGCATGAGATTGCAGCGAGAACCAGACCACTCCGAGACAGACCAGACAAAAACACCAATAAAACTGACTATACAAGAATGTACAACATTTACAAACTATGTACTCCTATTTTACACTGTGCACAAAGATATACTTATGAGAAATAGGGTTTAAGGAACTGACCGTGCACTGGTAGTTCCTACAGTTCACCATTCAGGGCCTAGAGAAAATAAGAATCTTCTCCATGTGTATTGCTTACTAGATATGAGCCCATCCATAAAGGCTCAAATTTACCATTTTTGCCCTTATCCTGAGTTCTTACATTCCAAGCAAGGACTAAATCATTTACCTAAAATTTTCTCTCTATAGTCCTTTTATCAAACAAATATTTCACCTTTTGTTGTCTCTTGATGTTTATCTTTTGTGCTTCTTTTCTGGTCTCATCCAATGTGTTAGTACTCATTTATGTTTAGGGTTTTGAGGTTGAACATTTGCTAATTTTATCGTTCAAATCCTAAATTTTCTCTATGGTGGGTTCTTGCATTGTTCTATTTTATCTTCGTGCTTCAGTGTTCATAGGTTGACCAGCCCCCATGTAATGTTTTATCGCCTTTTCCTGTCGTACTCATGAAAAATGTTAAGTTTGTATGTGCAATTGATCAAATCTGTTGACAAGCTTGTGAAATCCCAATCGGCTTCTAGAAATGGTGAAAATTTTTAGTATTATGCATTTCTCGGTGTATATCGAGTTTGCATATACAAGGAGGAATCTTTTGCAGATTCTTGAGAATATTCTGCAATTGTATGCATTCCCAAATGCATATCGGGCTCAAATGGAGAATATACAAAGGTGGAATATTCCTTGGTGATTCCTTACTTGTATATAAGGGGTTTGTATGTTTGCGTTTGTATATTCGACATACAAAGGAAATGTACATTGAAGAATATACAAGAGGGCGCACATACATGTGCTACAGCGCAATGAACAGGTGATCTTTTATATTCACGAAACATACAAGGAAAGGATATGCATTTGGTGGGGTCCGCCTCACATACAAGGGGCTTTGTATCTCATATACAAAGGAGAATGTATATGTGGTATACATTCAAAAATATGTAAGGGAAAAGGATGCAAGGCAGACCTAATGGTGCTTTCATTTTGTTCTATAGGTTCTTGGCGTCCGCATCTTGCATGTATGTGTGAGTTGTATATCGCGGATATACAAAGATGAAAAAATGTACATGCTGGACCCGATAGAAATTTCAGGTTGCTTCATAAATATTTTAGGGTCCGTGGCGTGCATGTATGTAGCAATTGTACATGCCAATATCCAAAAGGTAGGTGCAAGCTAGATTTCAAGGTGAATGTAATGTGTTTCATATTTTTTGATAGCCGCCTTGTATGCAAGTTGCACTTGTATGTGCAATGCGATAATCATAAGAAGGAGATACAAGGCCCGGATTTGAAAGTATTCCAAATCTAATGGATAAATGGGTGGGGTCCGCCTTGTATATTAAGCAGTTGTATGTATATCCATTTTGCATATACAAGGGATTTATGAAAGATGAACAGTGACGATTGTATATGCATTCATTTTTGCATATACAAAAGCGATAAAGGTGAAATAAAAAGAGAAGGGGTCAACGATAGAAGCTCAAGGTGCCTACGTGGCACGATATTATTGGATGGCGACTCTTCATGCATGTTTTGAGACCGTTGATCACAGTGATGGGTTTTTGATCGAGCAGCCGGGTTTTGATCATAGCGAAGGATTTTTCCTGAGCGTGTGTGGCTATTTTTGAGCGGGAAATTTTTAGAGGTACATCGTTGCTACATTTTAGAGAGGCTGTGGGTAGCTGAAGTGTTAATGGTAGATTTGCAGCAGTATGGGTCAGTGATGGACAAGTCAACAACCCAATTGAAGATGAATGTCCTTGAACGGCGGTGCGGATCCCAATTCCATCTGCTCATTCCTCTCTGTCTCCCTACAGTGTTGAATATTTTCTGAGCGCCATTCCTCATGCTTTGAACCTGGTGGATTTTTTATTTGCCTTGTAATTAATTTTTGTCGAGTACACAGTCTTGGTATAAAGGCCAAACTGTGTTACCCATTCTGGGGTTGAAAACTAGACAATTTTTTTGGTGCTGAGACACAATACAACTTCATTTGTGGCCCTGTTCTTGGTGTCTTGTAAGTTTATGAGTCTCATGTTGTATGTTTCATGCATGAGTTAACTGGTTTCATGGTGTTTTATATGAGAAATGCTCTGTGCATGTGTTTAATCATTTGTCTCCAAGCTGTGGGCATACTTTCTTTTGAATCAAGATAACTAAGGGTTGTTAAGGTTCAGGAATATAGTTTTTCCTATATTGAATGTTTAATCTCCTACTTTTGTTCAAGGAACAAATTAAATGTTTCAGGTTAATCATTGAGAAGATGTGTTGTAGTAGGGATACCATTAAGTATGAATGATTAAGCACCTAATTGTTGGGAAGTATCTATAAGGCAGATATTAGAAATCCCCTTGATATACAGTCTTTGGTGTATGTTCACGCTGGCCATTCACATGTGTATGTCTATTGACTCCGAGTCCTGGATAGGCACCGATCCCGTCTTGTATTGAGGTCACAACCAAAGTCCTAGTTTTGCATCCAAATACAAATCAAACTCAAGCTTCACATACAAGCCTTTAGGATATTAGAAGTAGTTTTAGGACCAAAATCCTCTGTCTACAACTGAATATAGGCCCAAAGCTAGCCCCTTTGCACTTATCTGCTTTGTATCAACATCCCAGTCAATACACAAACATACCTCATGGATGTTGAATAGGGAATACCCCCCTTGGTTCTGCAGAGCCTAAAGAAGAAGAGGAAATATTTATAGAGTCTATCTCCTATACTGTTAGCCGCTAGCCCAGGAATCCTATTGATCATTGATGGCTACCCTATAGGGATAACTAGGAATAAGCATCCAGTCGGATTGAGAGGTAACAGAAATTGGTGACTCTGCTGGGGAGGGTGATTTGAAAGTATTATCCTACAAAACCCAGATACTAAAGTAAACAATTCCTAGTTGTAGGTGGCGACTCCGAACCAATCTCCCAACCGGTAAAGTAAAAATTTGTATGCAAGGGAGAAGATCCCAACGTAACCCTTTGTTTGAAGAGTTACCCATAAAAATGATGTATAGGAAAAGAGGGACTGTTCGAGCCAGTCAAGACAGTTCTCCTAGCCCGAGGAAAAATGAATTTATTCAGGACAATCCAGGATCCTCAGAGTAGACAATACCCTATTTTTCAAACATTGAGGCTGAAATCTAGAATCTATATGAAAGACAGTAGGGTGGTGCTCTGAGAATAAGGTCAGAAGTTTTTCAAGAACGCCCTTTTTTGGATCCCAATGATAGATTTGAAGAGGTTGAGTCTCCAAGGGATGAAGATAATGATGATCAGAATGGGATAAAACCATCTTCTTCTATGCCTAGAGAAGAGGAACTAGCCAATGAAATTAAGAGCTTAAGGGTAGAATTAGAATATTTGCAAGCAGTAAAGATCAGAGATGACATGAGACAGAAAGTGCAAGCTTTAAGAGTTGCTCAGAATGATTTAGTTCCTACCCTTGGCAATGCAAATATGTAAAGAAATCAACACAGGAATGAAGTACAGGATCAACACAATGATCAGAGACAAAATGCAAATAATGCTAGAGTACCATTGAATAATGTAAGAAATCAGAATGCAAATAGAAATGCCAATGTTATTCAGCCTGGTAGACAACCTATGCAGCTAGACAGATTCAGGCAGTTAGTTTTTGATGGCATTCCTGGTTACCCCAACCCTATTAACAAACATGTGAGGCTGCAAGTGCCTAAATTTTTAGGAAGTAATACTGTATCAGGTGAAGACCATTTAAAATCTTTTCAGAATATCATGGACAACTTTGAGGTTGAGCATGAGGATGTATTTATGAAATCATTTATGCAATCCTTAGTTGATGAAGCCAAGGAATGGTATAAAGGTCTACCAGACAGAAGCATTTCATCATGGGATGACTTCAAGAGAATATTCAAAGAACAGTATGGTGACAAAACTGATCCTAGTTTCTTTATCAATGAATTTACTGGCATCACCAAAGGATCAAATGAACAGGTTGTTGATTTCAATGCTAGATTCACTAAGGTATTGAACAAATTGCCACAGGACTTGAGACCTAATGAACCTATGTGCATAGTGTTGTACATAAATGCTTTTGATGCCAAAACAGCTTATGGATTGAGAGACAAGAGCCATGCTAGCCTCAGAGATGCCTTCAAGATTGCAACAAATATTGAAAATAACAGAAAAGCATCTGGTAAGACAAATAGAAGAGATGATGTGAAAATTCTGCAAAATCCAAATACTAAATCTCAGAGTGTTCAGGGCAATGCATCTACTTCTGAGGATAAATTAGACAAATTAACAACTATTGTTAAGGACTTAGGTTATAGAATGGCTAAAAATGAAAAGGGGATAGGTCCTGATAGACTAGTTTACCAAAGGCAAGAAAGAAGACCATTATTACATGACATGCCATATCATACCAATTGGCATAATGGTAAACCCATTCTTCCAAATAGCAACACAGGTCAAAGGACTCAAAATGTTAAGGAAACTCCTAATCCTTTAAAGAAGGCTGTAAATATTGTTAATGACACCCCATGGTGTATCATATGTCAAATGCCTCACTCATAGTCACAATGTATGATTGCTCAGTCTCTATACAACAATGTTGTTGCCTGTGATGAGTGTAATGAGCCGCATTGTATGGAAGATGAGAATGCCAATATGCTGTCTACAAACAGAGAATACTCTTCTCACGATGCTGATGTAAGTGCAAATGATGAGATTCGGGTCTGGCAGCAATTTCCCTATGATGAAGATGAGGAAGATAGCTACGCCTATGCTCAGGATTCACACAATTTTTTGAGTAATTTGAAGAGACCTTCTGATGAAGAAATTAGAGCCCTCACAGCTGTAGTGGTAGCTCAAGTTAAAAGCAATTACAACCTAAGGGGTAAAACTTAGGTAAGCAATTCACACCAACTAGAAAATACTTTTGTAGGCCAACCTGTGCACAGTCATAAGGGGATGGAAACATATAAGAAACAATGGAACAATAACAAGCAAGGTTTTAAGCAAAAAATAGGTTGTGATCCTCAAAAAATAGAAAATATAGTTCCCTAGGTTGAGGATCAAAATAAAATTTCTCAGAGCAAGAATGACAGTCCAGGAGCCATGAAAACTAAGGCTGGATCATCCTAGGATAAAGGTAAAACAATGGAGCAAGTTACAACTATTATTCAAAATTATGCTCCATTTGACATGACTCAAGTCTTATCACAGATAAAAGTCTCGGTTCCACTTATGGAACTGATGAAAGTGGAAGAATTCAAAAATAAAGCAGTATCCTTAATTTCAGGAGTACCCTGTCAAGCCAAGTTGAGTGAGGAACCTTAGGGTAAGAAACAAGCCCTGTGTATGGATGAAGATGAAGTTCCTGAGGTGTATCTTGGGATGACCATGACAAAATGCCCTTCACAAGTGGAACCGTTTTATGTCTCCCTTGTCATAAATGGAAAAATAATTAAGAACTATATGCTTGATTCAGGAGCATCAACAAACATCATGCCTTTAGCTATCATGTAGCAAGCTGGGTTGAAAATAGACAAAGCATGTGGGAAATGCTATGCCATGGATGCTAGAGAAGTACCTGTCATTGGAATCATGAAAGATGTGGATTTCAGACTGGCAGCATATCCAGAAAAAACTTACAAAATGAATATAACAGTTGTTGACATCAAGCCACAATATGGCATGTTGCTGTCAAGAAGGTGGGCGGCATTGATTGGTGGGAGTATGCAACTAGATTTGTCATATGCTATGATCTCTATGCATGACAGGAATGTCAAACTGATTAGAGAAGAAAGGTCATCAAAGACAGTGGAGAATCAAGAATTAGAGGAGCATATATGTTTCGTGGATACTGACTATGATAATTTTAGAGTTGTCTCAGATGATAAAGGAGATAAAGAGGGAAATATTTGCATTCAAGAATTGGATCAACAGGGTCTGTGGACCATGTATTTCGATGGAGCTTGTTCAAAGGAAGGCTCTGGTGCTGGAATTGTATTTCTGTCTCCAACTGGTAAGCTTTTAAAATTCTCTTTCTTACTGAAGTTTGCTTGTACAAATAATATTGCAGAGTATGAGGCTTTGCTATTAGGATTGAATGTAGCTCTAAAGCATGGAATTAAGATGTTAAGAGTGTTTGGGGATTCAGAGTTAGTTGTTTCCCAGGTTAGAGATAAGTATGTATCAAAAAATAAAAGATTAAAACAATATACGCATGCTATCTGGGATACAATTGAATTATTTGATGCATTTTCAATAAATTAGATAGAAAGATCAAAAAATGTCAGAGCAGATTTTCTAGCCAATGTAGCCATAAGGCCAGATGATGTTACTCTATCAAATGTTACAAATGTTGAAGTCAAACTCAGACCTGCAGTGCCAGATAATGTATGCAGCTGGCAAGTGTTTGATGATGACAAAGATTTACTGAGATTTTTACATTGCATTGGTGAGTATGAGAACCAAGAAATGGATTACTAGAATTTTGTGGAAGTTGTAGATGGAAAAGGCACTCTCTTAGGGAAGGAGATAATTCAACTCAAAACAAACAAAATTCCCTAGAGGGCTAGTCACTTTAGAGAGAGCTTTTGACAATAGGGACCAATTTGTTACAAAGACATCTCCAACAAATAAAAATGATCTAGAGGAGATAAACTTGGGGACATCGCATGCCCCCAAAAAGGTATATATTGGCAAACAACTCAAACCACATATCAGAGCTATGCTGATTGCATTGCTGAGAAAGTATAAGCATGTCTTTGCTTGGTCATATGAGGACCTTAAAGCTTATAGAGAGGATTTATTTCAGCATGAAATCCCTTTGAAGCCTAGAGCTAAACCATTTAGACAAAAACAGAGGCCTATAAATCCAACCTTAGCTCCAAAAATGCAAGAAGAACTTATGAAACTTAGGGAGGCTGGAATAATTATGCCTATCAAACATTCAACTTGGGTGTCCAACATCGTCCTAGTTAGAAAAAAGAATGGTGACATAAGACTATGTGTGGACTTTAGGAATCTGAATGTATCCTCTTTGAAGGATAATTATCCACTACCTAATATGGAGGCTATGTTGCAGAAGGTGACTGGCTGTGAACTTCTATCCATGATGGATGGATTTTCAGGGTACAATCAGGTGAAAGTAAAGGAATCTGAGCAATTTAAGACTGCTTTCACTACTCCATGGGGAACATATGTATATGTGAGGATGTCGTTTGGACTGACAAATGCAGGTGCCACATTTTAGAGGGCAATGGATGTTGCTTTTGCAGGATTGATTGATTCAATCTTGGCTATGTATCAAGATGACTTGACAGCTTATTCAAAGAAAGAAGAGCAGCACTGTATGCATTTGGAGCAAATTTTTATCAGAGCATTAGAGTATGGCATCTCACTTAACCCAAAGAAGTGTGCTTTTGGGGTTGTGGAAGGAAAACTGCTTGGACATATTGTTTCCAAGGATGGGGTTAGGATTGATCCTGAAAGAGTGGCTGCAATTGACAAAATTTAGATCCCTAAGACAGTAAAAGGTGTTCAGTCCTTCTTTGGACAAATTAATTTTGTTAGGAGATTTATTCCTAACTTTGTAGAGACCACCAAAGAAGTCTCCAAGATGTTGAAGAAGGGTGCAACTGTCAAATGGGAAGATAAAGCAACCAAATGATTTCAGAACATAAAAGAAGCTATAAAGATGGCTCCTATTTTAAAATCTCCTAATTTTTCTAAGCCATTTCAATTATTTTCATTTGCTTCTTTCCACACTATTGCTGCATGCTTATTGCAGAAAAATGAAGAAGGGTTTGAACAACCTATAGCTTTCTTTAGTAAGTCATTATAGGCTGCTAAATTAAAGTATGACATCATGGAGAAGCAGGCATATGCACTAGTTAGGGTAGTCAATAGTTTCAGGCCATATCTGGTGGGCTCTCACATAGTTGCATACATGCCTCATGCAGCAATCAAGGACGTCTTTACTCAACAGGAAGTAAATGGAAGAAGATGCAGATGGATAAACAAATTGCAAGAATTCAACATAGAAATACAGATCACTAAGTTGGTAAGAGGACAAGGTTTGGCAAAACTGATGACACAGTCTAATTTAGAGGCATGCCAAGTGAATGTAGTGCATAATGAAGTTATAAGTATATCAGAATTTGATAGGTATAAGGACATTGTATATTACTTGTAGAATTTGAATTATCCTTCCCACTTCAGTGATAGTCAGAAAAGGACTTTGAAGCTACGTGCAATCAAATACATAATTTTTCAAGGAGAGCTGTGTTGGAAGAATCCTGAAGGTGTACTACTCAGATGTGTGAATGAGGATTAGGCTGCTGAATATATAAAAGATCTACACATAGGAGGATGTGGTGGACATTACGCTGCCAAGACAACAGCCCACAAAATTCTTAGAGCAGGATACTGGTGGCCAACTCTCTTTTCAGATACACACAAAATGGTAAGAAAATGTGAGTCTTGCCAAAGGTTCTCAGAAAATATAAGATATCAAGGTGCATTACGCCTTAGGACTATGACTGTAGAAGCTCCATTTCAGCAATGGGGAATTGATTTTATAGGGGAAATCTCAGAAAAGTCAAGTGGAGGGCACAGTTGGATCCTGGTTGCTACTGATTACTTCACTAAATGGATTGAGGCCATTCCAACTAAAAAGGCTACAAGCAAAGTGGTGATGGATTTTATCCTGGAAAATATTATTATAAGATTTGGAGTACCAGCCAAATTGGTCGCAGATAATGCTATGTGCTTCAGGTCTAGTGAATTTATTGATTTTTGCAATAATTATGGAATTGATTTGTCTCATACATCACCATATCATCCATAGGGGAATGGTCAAGCAGAGTCAAGCAACAAAAGTCTCATGAAAATCATCAGAAGGGTGATAGATAAAAACAAGAGATCTTGGGATTCAAAGCTAAAGTTGGCATTATGGGCTGACATGGTGACAGTGAAAAGAGCAACTGGAAGATCTCCTTTTGAATTAGTATATGGTGTAGCAGCTAGGTTGCCTATGAACAACCTCCTGCCAGTTTATAAATTCATCCAAGGGAACGGTGAGGAGATTGGAGACCCAATGACTAAAAGAATAAATCAACTGGTCGCACTAGATGAGATAAGAAGGGAAGCATAGAAAATAAACATCAAGACACAGCAAAAAGTGAAATGTTTGTTTGATAGAAGAGCTACAGAGAGAAGGTTTCAGATAGGTGATCTGGTCCTTATGTGGAATGTAAAGAGCTAGGATAAGGGCAAACATAGCAAATTTGAGCCCTTATGGATTGGCCCATACCAAATTGGCAGTGTTCATGGAGGTGATTCTTATTTTCTCCAAGCCCTCAATGGTGAACTAATGGAATTGCCTGTGCACGGTAAATTCCTTAAAACTTTTTTCTCATAAATGAGTACCTTTTGTGCACACTGTAAACTAGTTGTAAATATTTTGTACATGCCTTGTGTAGTCGGTCGTGTTTTGAGTTTTGGGTTTTGTCTGGTCTGCCCCAGAGTAGTTTGGTCCTCACTGCAGTCTTGCGCCTACACGTCCCCAATCGGAGCCTCTGTTAGTACTCATTTATGTTTAGGGTTTTGAGGTTGAACATTTGTTGATTTTATCGTTCAAATCCTGAATTTTCTCTGTGGTGGGTTCTTGTATTGTTCTGTTTTATCTTCGTGCTTTAGTGTTCATAGGTTGACCAGCCCCCATGTAATGTTTTACCGCCTTTTCCTTTCGTACTCATGAAAAATGTTAAGTTTGTATGTGTAATTGATCAAATCTGTTGACAAGCTTGTGAAATCCCAATCAGCTTCCAGAAATGGTAAAAATTTTGAGTATTCTGCATTTCTCAGTGTATATCAAGTTTGCATATACAAGGAGGAATCTTTCGCAGATTCTTGAGAATATTCTGCAGTTGTATGCATTCCCAAATGCATATCGGGCTCAAATGGAGAATATACAAAGGTGGAATATTCCTTGGTGATTCCTTGCTTGTATATAAGGGGTTTGTATGTTTGCGTTTGTATATTCGACATACAAAGGAAATGTACATTGAAGAATATACAAGAGGGCGCACATACATGTGCTACAGCGCAATGAACAGGTGATCTTTTATATTCGCGAAACATACAAGGAAAGCATATGCATTTAGTGGGGTCTGCCTCACATACAAGGGGCTTTATATCTCATATACAAAGGAGAATGTATATGTGGTATACATTCGAAAATATGTAAGGGAAAAGGATGCAAGGTGGACCCGATGGTGCTTTCATTTTGTTCTATAGGTTCTTGGAGTCCGCAACTTGCATGTATGTGTGAGTTGTATATCGTAGATATACAAAGATGAAAAAATGTACATTCCGGACCCGATAGAAATTTCAGGTTGCTTCATAAATATTTTAGGGTCCGTGGCGTGCATGTATGTAGCATTTGTACATGCCGATATCCAAAAGGTAGGTGCAAGCCAGATTTCAAGGTCAATGTAATGTGTTTCATAATTTTTGAGATCCGCCTTGTATGCATGTCGCACTTGTATGTGCAATGCGATAATCATAAGAAGGAGATACAAGGCCTAGATTTGAAAGTTTTTCAAATCTGATGGATAAATGGGTGGGGTCTGCCTTGTATATTAAGCAGTTGTATGTATATCCATTTTGCATATACAAGGGATTTCTGAAAGATGAATAATGATGATTCTATATGCATTCATTTTTGCATATACAAAAGCGATAAAGGTGAAATAAAAGGAGAAGGGGTCAGTGATAGAAGCTCAAGGTGCCTACGTGGCACGATATTATTGGCTAGTGACTCTTCATGCATGTTTTGAGACCGTTGATCATAGCAATGGGTTTTTGATCGAGCGGCCAGGTTTTGATCGCAGCGAAGGATTTTTCCTGAGCATGTGCAGCTATTTTTGAGCGGGAAATTTTTAGAGGTACGCCGTTGCTACATTATAGAGAGGTTGTGGGCAGCTGAAGCGTTAATGGCATATTTGCAGCAGTATGGGTCGGTGATGGACAGGTCAACAACCCAATTGAAGATGAATGTCCTTGAACGGCGGTGCGGATCCCGATTCCATCTGCTCATTCCTCTATGTCTCCCTACAGTGTTGAATATTTTCTGAGCGCCATTCCTCATGCTTTGAACCTAGTGGATTTTTGATTTGCCTTATAATTAATTTTTCTTAGGTACACAGTCTTGGTATAAAGGCCAAATTGTGTTACCCATTCTGGGGTTGAAAACTAGACAATTTTTTGGGTGTTGTGACACAATACAACTTCATTGGTGGCCCTGTTCTTGGTGTCTTGTAAGTTTATGAGTCTCATGTTGTATGTTTCATGCATGAGTTAACTGGTTTCATGGTGTTTTATATGAGAAATGCTCTGTGCATGTGTTTAATCATTTGTCTCCAAGCTGTGGGCATACTTTCTTTCGAATCAAGATAACTAAGGGTTGTTAAGGTTCAAGAATATAATTTTTTCTATATTGAATGTTTAATCTCCTACTTTTGTTCAAGGAACAAATTAAATGTTTCAGGTTAATCATTGAGATGTGTTGCAGTAGGGATACCATTAAGTATGAATGATTAAGCACCTAATTGTTGGGAAGTATCTGTAAGGCAGATATTAGAAATCCCCTTGATATCCAGTCTTTGGTGTATGTTCACGCTAACCATTCACATGTGTATGTCTATTGACTCTGAGCCCTGGATAGGCACCGATCCCGTCTTGTATTGAGGTCACAACCAAAGTCCTAGTTTTGCATCCAAATACAAATCAAACTCAAGCTTCACATACAATCCTTTAGGATATTAGAAGTAGTTTTAGGACCAAAATCCTCTGTCTACAATTGAATATAGGCCCAAAGCTAGCCCCTTTGCACTTATCTCATAGTTTTGGTCTACATAATAGAGGATTTATCTGCTTTGTATCAACATCCCAGTCAATACACAAACATACCTCATGGATGTTGAATAGGGAATACCCCCTTGGTTCTACAGAGCCTAAAGAAGAAGATGAGATATTTATAGAGTCTATCTCCTATACTGTTAGCCGCTGGCCCAGGAATCCTATTGATCACTGATGGCTACCCTGTAGGGATAACTGGGAATAAGCATCCAGTCGGATTGAGAGGTAACACAATGCAATCAACTAATTTATCCTTTCATTCATTGGGCTTTCTATTTCCTCATCATTCTCTTGTATGAATTTGTAAACTAGAAAGAGATTGTTTACTGGCAACTTGGCCTCTGTGCCATATACTAGCTCAAAAGGTGACCTCCCAATTGCCTTCTTCACTATCACCCTATCAACCCATAGTGCTAGTTTCAACTTTGAATCCCATGCTCTTTTGTTCTTATCAATTATCCTTTTGATGATCTTCATAAGACTTTTGTTACTTGACTCTGCTTGACCATTCCCATATGGATGATATGGTGATGCATGGGATAAACTGATTCCATAATTATTATAAAAGTCAACAAACTCACTAGATCTAAAACACATGGCATTATCTATTACCAATTTTACAGGCACTCCAAATCTTATAATAATGTATTCTAAGATAAAATCAATCACCACTTTGCTTGTAGCTTTCTTAGTTGGAACGACTTCAGTCCATTTTGTGAAGTAGTCAGTAGTAATCAGAATCCAACTATGTCCTCCATTTGATTTTTCTGAGATTTCCCCTATAAAATCAATTCCCCATTACTGAAATAGAGCCTCTACCAATAAAGTTCTAAGGGGTAATGCACCTTCATACTTGAGCTTCCCAGAAAACCTTTGACATGGATCACATTTTCTTACCATCCTTTGTGCATCAGAGAAGAGTGTTGGCCACCAATATCTTGCCCTTAGAATTTTATGAGCAATTGTCTTAGCAGTATAATGTCCACCACATACTCCTTTATGCAGGTCACTCAAAATATTCTTAGATTGATTTTCATCCACAAATTTGAGTAGCACACCGTCAAGATTCTTCCAGTATAATTCTCCTTGAACAACAACATATTTGACAGCCTGTAGCTTCAAGGTTCTTTTTTTATTATCACTCAGATGGGAAGGGCAATTTAAATTTTGTAAATAATACACAATATCCCTATACCATTATGATTCTGACGTGTTTACAGTTCCATTATGATCCATATTAACTTGACATGCTTCCAAATTTGATTGTGCCATCAGCTTAGCTAAACCTTGTCTCCTTACCAATTTAGTATTATGTATTTCAATGTTGAACTCCTGTAATTTGTTTATCCATCTGCATCTTCTTCCTATCACTTCCCGTTGAGTGCATATATCTTTAATTGTTGCATGGGGTACATATGCAATAATCTGAGATCCTACTAAACAGGGCCTAAAACTTTTAACTGCTCTTACTAATGCATAAGCCTGCTTCTCCATAATGTCATACTTTAATCCTGTTGCCTGCAATGACTTGCTAAAGAAAGCAATAGTCTATTCAAAACCTTCTTCATTTTTCTGTAATAGACAAGCAGCAATTGTGTGAAAAGAAACAAATGAGAACAACTGAAATGGCTTATAAAAATTAGGGGATTTCAACATAGGATCCATTTTGATAGCCTCTTTGATATTTTGAAATGATTGGGTTGCTTCACTTCCCCACTTTATAGTTTCACCTTTCTTCAACATTTTAGAAATATCCTTTGTAATCTCTACAAAATTGGGGATGAGTCTTCTAACAAAGTTAAGCTGCCCAAAGAAAGATTGAATGCCTTTCATTGTCTTGGGAATTTGAATTTTGTCAATTGCAGCAACCCTTTCAGGATCAATCCTGACTCCATCTCTAGAAACTATGTGCCCCAATAGTTTTCCCTCTACTACCCCAAAAGCACATTTCTTTGGATTGAGTGAAATCCCATACCCTAGTGCTCTGATAAAAATCTTCTCTAAATGCTTGCAATGTTGTTCCTCTTTCTTTGAATAAGTAGTTAAATCATCCTAGTATACAACCAAAATTAAGTCAATCAATCCTGCAAAGGCAACGTCCATAGCTCTCTGGAATGTAGCACTTGCATTTGTCAATCCAAATGGCATTCTTACATAAACATAAGTTCCCCATGGAGTTGTGAAGGCATTCTTGTATTGTTTTGATTCTTTCACCTTCACCTGATTATATCTTGAAAATCCATCCATCATGGATAAGAACTCAGATCTTGTTACTCTTTGCAGCATAGCCTCCATGTTAGGCAGTGGATAGTTATCCTTCATAGAAGATACATTCAAATTCCTGAAATCTACATAGAGTCTTATATCTCCATTCTTTTTTCTAACTGGGACAAGATTTGACACCCAAGTTGAGTGTCTGATAGGCATTATTATTCCAGCTTCTCTAAGCTTCACAAGTTCTTCTTGCATCTTTGGAGTAAGAGTAGGGTTGATAGGTCTTTGTTTTTGTCTAAATGGCTTATCCCCAGGCTTCAAAGGGATCTCGTGCTAAAATAAATCCTCCCTATAGGCCTTTTAGTCCTCATATGACCATGCAGAGACATGTTTGTATTTCCTTAATAATGCTATCAACATATTCCTGATGTGTGGCTTAAGCTGCTTACCAATATATACCTTTTTTGGAGCATGGTGTGTTCCCAAATTCACCTCTTCTAAATCATCCTTATTTGTGGGATATGCCTTGGTAATTCACCTCTTTCTAAAGCTACTAACCCTCTGGGAATTTTGTTTGTTTTAAGATGTATCACTTCTTTCCCCAAAAGAGTCTCTTTTCCATCTATAACTAGTTCCACAAAGTTTTGGAAATCAATCTCGTGACTTTCATTCTCATCTATGCAATGCAAGAATCTTAATAAGTCTTTATCATCATCAAACACTTGCCAACTGCATATGTTATCTGGCACTACAGGCCTAATTTTGACTTCAACATTTGTGATATTAGACAAAGTGATATCATCCGGCCTTATAGCTACATTTACTAAAAAATTTACTATAACATTCTTTGACCTTTCCACCTAATTTATTGAAAAAGCATCAAATAATTCAATAGTATCCTAGACAACATGCTTATATTGTTTTAGCCTCTTATTTTTTGAAGCATATTTATCTCTCACCTAGGATACTATCAATTTTGAATCTCCAAACACTCTTAACATCTTAGTTCCATGCTTTAAGGCAACATTCAATCCTCATAACAAGGCTTCATATTCTGCAATATTGTTTGCATAGGCAAACTTCAATAGAAAAGAGAATTTAAGGAGCCTACCTGTTGGAGACAGAAAAACCACTCCAGCAATAGAACCTTCTTTTGAACATGCTCCATCAAAATACATAGTCCAAAGACCATGCTAATCAGGCTCCTCAATGCAAAGATCTTTAGCATTGTTCTTTTGATCATTTGAGATAATTCTAAAATTTTCACAGTCAGTATCCACAAAACAAACATGATCTTCTGGTTCTTGGTCCTCAACTATTTCTGGTGAGCTTTCTTCTCTAACCAATTTAACATCCTTGCCATTCATAGGGATCATGGCATATGACAAGTCTAGTTGCATACTTCCTCCAATTAGTGCAACCCATCTTCTTGACAACAACATTCCATACTGTGGCTTTATATCAACCACTGTTATGTTCATTTTGTAGGCCTTTTCTGGATAAGCTGCCAACATAAAATCCACATCTTTCATAATTCCTATGACTGGTACCTCCCTAGCATCTATTGCATAGCATTTTCCATAGGCCTTATCTATATTTAATCCAACTTGTTGCATAATAGCTAGAGGCATAATATTTGTTGATGCACCTGAGTCTAGCATACAATTCTTGATTACTTTTCCATTTATGACAAGGGAGACATAGAATGGTTCAACCTGTGAAGGGCACTTTGTCATTGTCATACCCAAACAAACCTCAGGAACCTCTTCCTCATCAATACACAACTCTTGTTTTTTATTTTGATCCTCAACGCTCTGTTCTGGCTAGTGAGCTATCCCTGAAATCAAAGATAAAGCCTTGTTTCTGTATTCTTCAATTTTCATCATTTCCATTAGTGGGACATAAACTTTCATTTGAGATAAAGCCTGAGTTATGTCAAAGGGGGCATAATTTTGTATAACAGTTGTAGCTTGATTCTGGCCTTTACTCTTATCCTGAGTTGATCCTACTTTGGCTTTAATGGATTTCTGATTATCATCCTTGATAGGTGAATTCTCAATCTTATCCTCACTTTGGGGAATTTTACCTTTTGAGTTTTGAGGATCTTGACCTGGTTTTTTCTTGAGACTTTTCTTGTTATTATTCCATTGATTCTTATGTGGTTTAGTCTCTTTATGTTTATGCATAGGTTGGTTTACAAAGATACCCCCTGGCTGGCCTGAATCACCAACTTGAGCTTTACTTCTGAGGTTATAGTTACTCTTGACTTGAGCCACTGTTGCAGCTGTAAGAGCTCTAATTTCTTCATCGGAAGGCCTCCTTAAATTATTTAGGGGGATGTGTGAATCCTGAGCATACACATGGTTATCTTCATCATCCTCATCAGAAAAAACCTGTTGGTAGACTTGATTCATAGAATGCCCTCTTTCATCAAGATCTATTTCATCAGAGGAGTACTCTTCATTTGTAAAGAGAATATTAACACTATCTTCCTCCATATAATGTGGTTCATTACATTCATTACAGGCAACATCATCATTATACAAGGACTGAGCAATCATACACTGTGACTATGAGTGAGGCATTTGACATATTATGCACCATGGAGTGTCATCTACAATATTGACATCTTTTTTCAAGGGATCAAGGGTCTCCTTTACATTTTGAGCTCTTTGATCAGTCTTGTTATTTGGGAGGATGGGTTTACCATTGTGCCAGTTGGTATTATATGGCATGTCATGTAACTGTGGCCTCTTTTCTTGTCTCTGATAAACGTGTTTCTCTGGACCTAATCCCTTTTCATTTTTGACAAGTCTATAACTTAGGTCCTTAACAACATATGTCAACTTATCCAGCTTCTCTTCAGAGGTTGAAGCATTTCCTTGAATATTTTGGGACCTATTATTTGGATTCTGCAGGATCCTTATATCATCCCTTCTATTTATTTTACCATATGCTTTCCTATTGTTTTCAATATTTGTTACAATTCTAAAAGCATCCCTAAGGCTAGCAGGGCCCTTATCTCTTAACTCATAAGTTGTCTTGGCATCAAAGGCATTTACATATAATACCATACACATTGGTTCATTTGGCCTCATATGAAGTGGTAACTTATTCAATATTCTGGTAAACCTAGCATTAAAATCAACCACAAGCTCATTTGACCCCTTAGCAATACCAGTGAATTTATTAATAATGATACTAGGGTTAGTTTTATCTCCATACTGCTCTCTAAAAATCCTCCTGAAGTCATCCTAGGATGTGACACTCTAATTAGGCAAATTTCTATACCATTCTCTAGCTTCATAAAGACATCTTCATGCTCAACTTCAAAGTTATCCATAAAATTTTGAAAGGCCTTCAAATGATCTTTCCCTGACACAACATTGTTTCCTGAAAACTTTGGTATTTCAAACCTTATGTGTTTGTCAATAGGATTGGGATAACCAGGAATGCTATTAAAATCCAACTGTCTGAATCTATCCAACTGCATAGGTTGTCTACCAAATTGATTGACATTTGCATTCCTATTAGCATTTTGATTTCTCATGTTGTTTAATGGTATCCTATTGTTATTTACATTTTGTCTTTGATTGTTTTGTGGATTTTGATTCATATGCTGATTAAGTCCCTAATCATTTCTAAGGGCATTCTGATCATCTTGTCGATTCTGAACTTCATTTGTCTACTGATTCCTGGGCACGTTTACAGTATCAAGGGTGGGAACTGAGTCTTGTTGAACCATTTTCAAAGCTTGTACCTTCTATTTCATATCATCTCTTATCCTTAAAGCCTGCAAATATTCTAGTTCAGCTATAAGATTTCTAATTTCTTATGCTAAATCATCATCTTTTGGCATGGAAGTAGATGATCTTTTTCCATTAGGGTCATCATTATCTCTCAGAGACTTTGTATCTTCAAACCTATCAAGGGGATCCAAGAAAGGTCATTCCTAAAACACCTCAGATCTCATTCTCAACCTATCACCTTGTTGTCTTTCATACATTTCTTGAATTTTAGCCTCAGTGTTTGAAAAATAGGGTGGTTGCTGCCCTGAGGATTTAGGATTATCTTGGGTATCATCATTGTTTCTAGGGTTGGGTGAGCCTTCATGACCGGTTTGAGCAGTCCCCTTTTTCCTATACATCATTTTTCTAGGTAGTTCTTCAAATAAAGGGTTGCACATGGATCTTCTCCCCTGCATACAAATTTTATCTTACTGGCTAAGAGATTCGTTTAGAGTTGCCACCCACAACTGGGTACTAAATTTCAAATTGGGGTTCCTGCACAGAGCACTCCCTAGTAGAGTCACTAAATCTGTTGGAGTTTTTTCCCAACTGAATGTTTCCTAAGCAATCCCTACAAGGTAGCCACCACTCATCAATAGGATTCTCAGGTCAGGGGCCAACAATATAGGAGATAGACTCTATTAATGTCTCCTCTCCTTCTTCAAGCTCTGCAAGACCTAGGGGGGTATTCCCTATTCAACATCCATGAAATCAACCTTTGAACTTGCTGGGATATTGATACAAAGCAGATAAATCCTCTCCTAAATAGACAAAAACTGTGAAATAAGTGCAAAGGGGCTAGCTTTGGGTCTTATATTCAGTTATGAACCAGAGGATTTGAAACCTAAAACTGCTTCTAAAATCCTAAAAGTTTGTGATTAAGATTTGATTGTATTTTATGTTTGGATGCAAGATGAGGGCTTTGAATCTTAACCTCAACACAGGAACATACGGGTGCCTATCTCAAGGCATGGAGTCAAATAGACATATATATGTGAATGTTTACCATAAACTTAAAACAATAATTAGATTTCAAGGGGAGTCTCTAGCATCTGCCTTACAAATACTACCCAAGACTGAGTATTCAGTTATCTCTACTTACAAATATCCTCACTGCAGTGTATTCATCCCAACACTTAATCCAAAACATTTAATTTGTTCCTTGAACAAAAGTAGAAGATTAAGCATTCAACACAGAAGACCCATCTTCCAGAACCTAGGATAACCCTTAGCTATTTAGATTCAGAAGAAAAACACATACAACTTGGAGACAGATAACAAAATACATGCAACAAAGCATTACTCATTTAAAACAACATGAAACTGATAAATCTTATGCATAAAACATTCAACGTACAACTCATAAACTTACAAGACAAGAGATAGAGCAACCCAGGAAAACTGTATTTTATTACTTCTCCAAAATTCCCAAATCTTCAACAACATAGAAATGAGTAACATAGTTCCTTTATATCAAGAACGTGCACCTAGCATTGATTACATTTCATTTCAAATTGCTTTTGATACAAAAGAACTGCCAAAAAGATGTTGGAGAACATTAATTGCATCAGAGAGAAGGAGAAGACAAGTAGTTGACTTGGGGAGTGTGTAGCCGCTTGAGGATCTGCCTCGTTAATGCTGGGAAGATAATGGTTGGCCTATCAATCCTTCGACCCATACTTGTCTTTCCACTCACCATATGTCTTTTCAGCCAGCCAAGGGAGTGAAATCACTTCTGCTATCTTTCCATTATGGCTAACATATCTGGCATCTAGGATACTCTTCTCATTTTTGCAAAACATCTCAAAACTTATTTCAGCCATGTACAGCTTGTCAAGTGATAAGCTCAATACCTACATGGTTGGATCACCCTTATCACAACAAGTGGGAGTTAATTGATGACTATTATCAATTATTTCCTTTTCCTACTTGTCAAGGTCCTTAATCTTTCCATCGGCTTCCAAAATGTGAGGCAACCACTTGGTGTCCAACCTTTCAATGGCTTGCATTTTCTCCTTCAAAACTGTGTCCAACTTCAATTAAAAATTGGCCACATCCTCAAAATGCTTCAATACATTTGACACTGGTTTCAACTCAGGAGGTGCACTTGGATCAAATCTAGAACACCTAAGAAAATCTTTGACTTCTCCAATTCTAGGCAGCCATTAGTTTTTATACTTAACAACCTCTGCTTATTAGACTCATGCTTCTCATAGGCTATCCTTAACTATGAGTAAGACCTCCAAGTTTCTTCCACTCTGGCCAAGAGTTTTGTCACCTTGTTCTTGATCAAATTGGTGGCTAGATCCTTTATTTTGTTCTCCACTTCTTCTTTTTGCTTCTTGTTTTCCTCCTTCAATTCTCTAATCTCTGAAAGGAGAGGCTCTGTATCTACTAGGAAAGATTCCACTATTGGAATCACTGGTGGAGGGGCTGAAGTACTAGCTCCCAATGACAATTGCTACTTCAACCTGCTTATTTCTGCAACTGGCTGAGAATAATTGAGTTGCAACTCATTGTGATCCTTTTGCAACTTATTTGTAACTGTCTCTGCAAACTGTGCAGTCTGTACATTTAGGCTTGTAGCCTGGGAAGCAACAGTATAATATACTCTTTTTATTATTACATTGCCTACCAATTCCCCCAGTCCAACCCTAGGCTTATTATTGCTCGAGGCTAGAGCCCGTATTGCCAGTGTTTCAAATCTAGGGTTAAAGGCTACACCAGAGAGAGCCTTTTCAACCTACTCACTTGTTATATCTGAATCATCTCTAGTGATTGTATCAAATGCAATGGCATCTGATAGGGTCCAGTGAGGAAGAAGCAGAATATTATTTCTTGCAACCAGTGATCTCCCCTCCTCTGGAGTCATTACACTTATGGATTGATGTACATCCTTTAAAACCCTCTGAGTAATAGCATCATATTCTGTAGGGTTTGCTCCAATCTTGGCATCTCCAATCCTCTTTTGGAACTCCTCACTTTTACCTTCAAAACATAGCTCCTAAATTCATGAGTGTTGACAAATTTATCATCCTCTAAGAATTTATCACAAGCCATTACCCTGACATCTTCAATGACCACAGCTGGGTTCCTCATTGTTCTCACTACCCTATTCTCAAGGGATGAATAAGGTCTCACTCTATCAGGTGAATTTACCCAAGGGCTAGTTTCTTGCACATGTTCATCCTCCCCTTCCAGATCAACTACGTCAATTTCTACAGGGTTCTCCAAGTCAATAATTTCAGCCCTCTTGGTAGGGGAGGGACCAACTAATTCCCTTTTCACATCATATCCTCTACTAGAGTTGCCAAGCTCACAAGTGGGTCTCTCCTCTCCTGTAGGGGCAAAACCAATCAATTGCTCTGCATTGTCCAGCATTTTCTCAATCCTTTAAATTAGGTCTTGCACTTCTGTAAATGCACCCAGGTATGCAGGATTTATGTTTTTCTTCATCTTCTCACTTGCCATGATAGTGTCCCACTTAATCCTTAATTGGTGGACATCATTCATTATAAAACAATTTCTGGCAATATCATCATCATAATCTACCTAGTGGAAATACTTGGGCCTTCCTTTGCTGACCCATACTCTACCGATGAAGCCCTCAAGGTCAGAATGCCTTGGATGTTCCAAATACATCCCAAAACATTGCATGATTGAATAAATTTGATCCAATCCACTCTTATCAGCAATCAGAAAATCACAGAATCTGAGGGAAGAAGGAAAGAATGAACCCTTCTTGCGGTTCCTCAGGTGCTCTTTGTTAGAATCATTTAGTTGCCTAACAATTTCTAAAAATGTCACCCTTGTAGGCACATATTTAGGCAATATATGAGGTGGGGTCTCACATCCATAGACCCTGATGCAAGTAGTATTCTCATGAAAAAACCAATCACCCCAATTGTGATCAATTCCAAGGTGGGGAGTCTTGTCTAGAGGCCTCAAGAAATCTAACACATCAGGATCTAGCCTTTCACCTTCTAGTTCCAAAAACCCAAGGATTCTCCTCACAAAATACTCTTCAAAGATGACATAGTCTGCTGTAGTGCAATGCATATCCAGTATGCATGTCCATACTTTCACTGACAACATATTTCCTTGAGCATCTGTGCTCTTAACATGTATAGTTTAGTGCCACATTCCAAATAGAGGAAATAAGAACATATGGAACAAGGAACACCATGTGAATTCAACATGGACATCCGGCTTAGACAGATTATTCTTAAATTTTGTCATCTGATCATGCATATGGTTAGCAATTAAGTTACATAATCATATGGCTCTCTAATATCTTGATTCTGAATATCAACTGCTATCATCATTAAAGAAATGGACATTTTATTTGAAGCATCCCTGCCCAACACCTGGGACAAGCTATGATAAGTCCTGACAAAATAATCCATGAACATACTGTAATGAAAAGGCTCCTGCTTAGTATCTAAAATCTTCACCAGCTTACCATCAACACCCTTTGGCCTATGTTTGGCTAGGTTGTAATCCCTATAAGCACGTTTCACAGTTTTGTATTTCCTCTTCAGAGCAGCAAGGTCAATTGGCTTGCTAGCTGCAAGGTCTAAATTGAATACAGTAGCTATAAATCCTTTGGTGAGTTTGATGATTTTTGTACTATTCCCAGCCACGACAGACCTTGTAGCAGGATCATACCTAAGTGTTGTTGCCCTAACTAGGTTAGGGTTTGGGAAGACATTGGAATAGATAAGCTTGGCTAAATCATAATTCCAGGCATGACAAATTGAAACTTTATAGTTCATTCTCTTATGCCAACGTTCGAATAGAATCCAACCAGGAACATACAATATGGCATCCCAACAATTATAGCAATAATCAAGTAATTTGTCTTCGGGACCACCTAGGCCATGCAATTTTAAGGTTGTCCTAACAGAACTAGGGAGCTGGATCATGAGATCCTCATCTAGGCTACATTTAGAGGTGGAAGGTTGGCTGACTTGACTCATTTTTATGTTTATGCATATGAACTAGGGTTTTGTAACTTCACATTACTTCTTAATACTTTAAAGTAGTTAACCCAACAAGACGTAGAGGAATGGAAACAACTTACTAGTTTTGGCACTAACAAAGGCTCAAAATTACACTGGGTTGCTTGTTCTGAAGCTCCCTTTGCTCTGAATGTAGTCTATGCTCTTGAAAATGGCAAGGAATGCCCTAATTTTTCCTATTTTATGCTGAATTCCTTCACAGTTCTCTGTATTAATGGAGGTTGCATCGGCCATTACTCAGTTCATGCCGCAGACACTTGGAAATCCTCCTTTTTGCAAGTTTGAATCTGGGCCGTCGATCTTTTCCTTACGTTTCACAATCTACGACTTTAATTTGTTGACTAGATTTGACAATCTTCGTCACCTTCTTTGAATAGTCTTTGCCCAATCAGAACGGGCCAAATCATCTGTACTTTCCCTATAGATCACATCACCTTTCTTCAGACCGGACACGTGGCACCATTTCACTGCATCATTTCTAGAAATGGCCCACCACATACCTATCGCGCGTGGGCGCGATAAAGTCTCCACGTGTCCACCCTTCACTTGATTTTCACCTTTTAAATAAGAGAATGCCATGTGTCGTCATCTCATGACCGCGCAATGGAGATTCCATCCTGCGAGATTCCCTTGTTTCGATGCGCGACCGTCAGATTAAAAGTTCTCCTGCAAACCATACTTAGAGCGACATCTGGCAACAAACGGTTGGCGGAGACAAAATTCTTGGCGGAACAAGATGTAAGCATAAACTCTAAGGAAGGTGTCAATCCATTGTAGCCACGCAATGGGGGTGATGATGTCACTAAAAGTAGGCCACGACACTGCGATTTCTATTTAATTAAACCTTAGGACTTAGGATATAAAGCGTTGATTTTTATTGGTGACAGAGAGTAATGGCTAAGCAAAGGGGCTGGTCAACCTACGAGCGCTATGACATGAAGTTATAACTTAAGTGACTAACGACCTGCTAAAGACAGTCAATGTGGAAATACAAAATAAAGTGCAAGACTGAGGGAAAATAGGGTAAAAGTATTTTCTAAGGTAAACACTTAAACATTTTAGACCCAAAACCCTAAACCCTAAGGGGTACCACCACCTCGAATTGAGAGATGTGATAGAATCAATAGTTGGGGTGCCCATCCCATAATAATTTGGCCTCTCTTCTTTTTTCTCTCTTCAAATCCAGTTGGAAACAAGGATGAAACATTATACTCTAGATTAGCCTAATGGCAATTTGATAACCCATATAAAAGGCTCCTCTATAGGTTAGAGAGCCAACATAATCTCAACAATTTGTTTCTTAGAAATACATGGCTGGCTACCAAATGAAATATAAAGGACAGACCTTGGCCTATGAGAATCTTGTCAATGCAAGCACTTATCATCTTTTATAATAGATGACTTTCCTCTATCGGTTGTCTCAATTCCTTTGGAAAGAGAAAAAGGTCCTATTGTCCACATAGGTTTACCAATATAATTCCTTAAGTGACGTACATAAATAAGCTGTAGCTCATAGAAGGTGTTTGTAACAATACCCCAACCCTCCTTGTCTCTTTTTAATAGACCTTGATTGTTTGGGATTGATCTTGCATAGACTTTGAGGGTGTGCCTTCTACCACCCACCTTTTCTGTATGAATAGTATAATATTTTCTCTTTTAATATAAAAGGTAATATAGCCATTATTCATAAACATAGGAGATGAGATTCATTAGCCTCTTTAAGTGGACTTTGTAAAGGCTAGGTAGATAGCAAGGCAAGTAAAATTGGATTATCAAATTTAGGGGATAGTGTTAGATATACTCTATGTGAACATACACAAAGCTTAGAGAATAAAGTGCATTAAAAGTAAAGATCATTTGATGAATAATATAAAGAAAACATTTGCTTAGTCCTACTTTGAGTTATTTGTGTTGCCCCTAAGCATGAATAAGTGGATCTATTAATAATCTCCTAAAATGACTAAGCATGCATGATCTATGCAATGATCATGTTAATTATATTTAACTATTTGCACAATACCTCCCCTTTCTCACACTTCAGAATAAGCAACTAAATGGGGACCCTAGAATACTACTGTACCTAAGGTTAGCTCTCAAGGTCCTCCCAAGCCCCGGTAATAGGCTAGTGTGGTGTCTATTCTCTATTAGGTGGTTGCTAGTTTGCACAAGGATAAGGGCATGGTCACACATGCGCACCCCATGTTGAAACCCTCAACAACTTGACTTGCACTTGAAACAAGCTAAGGTTGTCAATCTATGACCTCATAAGCAAGTTGCACTATGGTTGTCAACACAACTCATTCTCATACATAAGACAAAATATACATGTGTGACTAGCTTCATCAAAAGGGTGCAATCTATGTAGCCTAATCCACATTATATCAACTTCTATAGATATTTGTAATAGGTGCCTCACATAAGATTCAATATTAGACTCTAGATTCCAATTGTCAATTACAAAAAATTAGTGAATCAATATAAAAAAATACTCAACATCAACACATCATTTCAAAATAGCTAAGCAATCTCAACTCATTTAAATAAATCTAAATGTCTATATTATTTATTATTTAGTTAAATCTACATCATAATATAGAAAATATATTATACATCCCTATTATTTAAGGTAAGCTATTTATTTACTCACATTATGATATCCACCATATTTTATTTTATTTTTCTGATTTTTCATCAACCCTATAAAACCACATTTAAAGAGTTAAAAAAAAATAGAAATTATAACATCTCTTTATTTCCAAAAAAAAAAAATATAAAATATTTTTCCAAATATAAATAAATTTGATTTTTTAATAAAATAACTATACATTTATTTTTAATTAATATAAATTTTTAATTTTTAAATATATAATTTTTATTACACCTATAGGTGTTTAATGAGGAGCACTACATGAAATACATAGATTAGTGGTCCATTAAAATGATTACTATGAAAAAGATCTTAACCATTGATTTTTTCAAACAAATAATAAATGATAGAAAACAAATAAAATGGATCATTCCAAGACAAATCAAGCCAGCCCACTTAAGTTTCCACACGAAACCACAATAAATAACCCCATTAAATTTGTTTGAATTTTGCCACCATATACAATTAAAAATTTACTTCAAATTTAGAGTTAAATTTCCACATATAAAACAGAGATATCAGTAGATTACTTCAAATTTAGAGTTAAATTTCCACATATAAAACAGAGATATCAGATTCTACTAAGATATTTGGGAGGGACATGCCATAGAGCCAAGCTTATACTGCGTTCCTTTGTAGACAGATAGGTTCTGTGTTTGTTTGTCATCGGAATGGGAGCATGATTGTTGTTTTTGCTTGTTAGGCTTTGTCTGTGATTTCACTTCAAATTACACTGATGGATTGTCTGTCTACATCTGGCTTATGTGTCATGATTTTTATTTTTTACACTGCTTTAGAAAGTTTCATACATTTTGCAGTTCTAGTCTTGCATTCATGTCTTCCTCCTCATCTTGAAATTGTAGAATATCAGCAGAAAAGGAAAGATCGATTGCATCAACTAAACTATATCATGCATTCATCTGCCCAAGTAAATTTCTGTGTAGCCGTACCCTGATCATGTGGAGTCTTGTAATGTGTTTCTTTAGTCGCAGGGGGACTCTGGAGCAGTTTACTGCCAGCTTATGGACGCCTCAACTCTGGAGTTGTACCAATGCACAATGTCATTTAGATGTTTTTTAATTGTTATACGATGTTGATGATTCTTTTGTTCCTATCATGGTGTGCTTTTTAGTCTCAGATGCTCCTAGCATACACCCACACAACCCTGATTTCGATATAGGAATTATGTCCAATATTATCACCCCACTGTAATAGCACTACTCCATTATGAGCATATCCACTGTGCTGGTCTTTGTAGTGCGCTTGGGCCTCTCCTTGTTCCCTTCAACCCATCTTCAGACCTTCCAATCCCTTCAGGGATCGTTGGGCTTTTTGACAGGTACCTAAACAATGATAAAACAATACACAATGAAATGACAAGAAACAAGAAAAGTACAGTTTCACCTTCCACCCAAACCCTTCAGTTTCAAGAGTGTAGATATGCCTAGTGGTCTGAAAAATAAATTATATTGGCCTATTTTTATGAGGACTGGTGTAGAAATCTATAATTTGCCAATGTGGCCATTGGAAATTCTTTTAAATCATGAATTATAATTTTTTGAGCCTCCTCCATCATTCTCTTTATATGTGTACAATTAGGCTTCAACTTAAGGCATGTACTTAGATTTATCAGATTATTTACACATTTTCTCATTTTCAAAATATCTATACCCTGCTGCATCTACTTCTATGTATTTTTAATTGCAAAAGGAAATTTTTATAGAGCATTTTTGGTGAATTAATTCAAATGATCTTTTTCAGTCCCACTGTTTTGAGCAAATCACGTTGTATGTCACCGTGCCCTTTAATATTTTAATAATATTTAGAATTATTGTAGTCTCCATGTTTTGGCATAGATAGTAGAGAACAAATCCTGAAGTTATGTTTTTTCATGCACAATCTGCGATCTGTGTGTTAGAGGTTAATTTTGATGCCAAGTCTGAGTATGAGATGATCCAAAACCATAAGGTCCTTTAAGAAGTCTTCAACAAGCTTAATATAGATAAGGTAAGTTCAACAAAATTGCATGTGCAACTGTCAAAACCATAGAATGCCTACGAGAATTCATTATGGTATCAAACATCTCAAAATTATAGTCTTGCTTAGTTGTGAATTTATGATATGACTGTCTACTATATCATGACAAATAATTAAATTCACTTTTCTTTGTTTGAACATAAAATCCTTCCTCTGTGTTACAGCATATTGATGTAAACAAGCTCGTCAAAGGAAGGCCACTTGACATCTTGAATTTATGCAATGGCTGAAACAATACTGTGATTCAACGTATGCCAGAAACCCTACCTCAAGGTATGATGTTGTAGGCTGTTCATCAATGTTCTGGTAGTTTTTGACAGTACTTTGGAAGTTTCTACTTTGCTCAGGAATCAGTACCTTTCCCAATAGTTAGTTCAAATTGATGTTTGATATCATTATTCTAAAATTTTGATTTTGGATTGGGATTTGGCATGGTAAATTTTGAGAATATACACTCTAACGCTGATGTTTGTCAGACATAAAGTGAGTTGGCACATCTGAATCCAAAATTGGTTATCATATATAGGATTCAAACAGTCAGTCCTGTGTATATATGGTGACAAATAATTATCCCTGGCTCCTATCATTGTCATTGTTCCCCAATTAGTATCTCAATCAAGCCATGTGGAACTGAAAATTACACTATGCAAAAAATAAAATTAAAAAAAAAAAAGTTCTGTAGCCAAACATCCTGAACTGTTCATTTAACATTTCTCAGGAACAAAGACTCTTTTAGTCCTAGAACAAGTAAATCAGCAGATTCTTAACTGATGCATATCCATGCAGGAATCCTTATAAACCAGCAGAAAGGAGGGAAATATGCAAGGGGGGAAAGGGAATCAATAGGGAAACAGCTCTGGCTCACAATTCTCAAATTCCAGGACCAATGAAGACACCAGTAAACTCCAGACCCGAAACACCAGCCCTTAGTTACCGTAAAGCAGATTCTAATGGTAGTTTGGATGGATATCATAAGATCCTTTCCATCTCTACCCCTAGGAACAATTTTAGTGTACTAAGATATAGTCATGCTCATTGCCAGAGTTGCAATCAATCTAAAATGGTTGTCTGTCAAGGTGTCATTTTAAAGCACACTTACTGAGCAAACCTTTATGTTCCCAATGTTTTCTACATCAGGTAAATGTACACGAAATAACCGATCATCATCAGAAGCCGCATCACAGATCAGGGCCTTATTTGAACAAGTATATACCGCATCAATTTCTATACTCCGTTTTCAAGCCATATTTTTAATATTTTAGATCCATTATTCCTCTATAAAATCACTATCTCATCATAAGTCACACTGAAAAACCATGAGATTGCAGGTTGCAGAACTCAAGGTTGCAGTTGACAATTTGGAGAAGGAAAGAAACTTTTAGTTTGGAAAACTCGGGGACATTGGGAATATATGTGAGAGCCCCAAACTGCTGCAAATTCCAGTATGTCTGACAACCTTAGTTGCAATATGGCTTTTGGGTTCAAAATAGATAAACCCCTTTTTCTGTCTGAAAAGCCTATTATTCAGCTCATGGAGTTCTTTTAACACTCATTGCTATTGTAATTAAGAGTTTAAACTTTTTATTCATACTGATCTAGTTTGGTCATTTACATTAATATAACTTCATTCTGTCTCTCAGGCAATAAGAACCATTCATAGACTGCTCTATTCAGATCATTATACTGCTGATTGTGAATTCGAAACCACAAATGGACACGACAATGAAACCTAAAGCCTTGTTTCCGAGATCTCAAATGTCCTACTTCCTAGATCCCAAGGACTTTTGGAGCAAGATGACTTGTCTTTGTATGATTCAGCAACAGAGTACAAGGGAGATATAGTTGGAGATTCAGTTGAAGAGTTCAATTGTGACATTTTGGAATGTGATTTAGTTGTTGAAAGGCGAGCTGATACTTCTACTATTATGAATGGGAATAGTAATACTAATAGTGATATTGTAGATCAATACAAGCAGCATGCACCATGTCTCTTTGAGGGGAGTTTCAACAGTGCAGCGTCAGCTGCAGTGAGTGTATAGATTTAACTAATTACTGATTGTTCTTGCACATTCGGGTCTGATTTTTTTTAAATTTTTTTATGTGTTGAAGGTAAAGTCTACTGCCACTATGGAGTGTGGAGAGTTAAAAAAATAAAATTGTCAAAATTGGTGTATTGGGATAGGAAAAGAAAAAAATTGAAATATGATGATCAACTACTTATTACCCTTTGTATTCAACTTCTTGTTAGATTCAACATACTCCTAAAGGTGCTAATAGATCTGAGATAAAGGTGGTTTTGTCAACCTCCACCAACACGAGCATAAAAAGAATGCCAAACAACATTCATGCATAAGGTTTCTTCACACCATTAATGAACAAATGTAAACAATCTAAAACTATCTAAAAATTCTTCATGATTCTGTGTGGCAATCACCACAAATTATTATTATGTCAATGCTGTAGTTAAATAGTCCCTTTTGCGCTACACATTGCCCTTACAAAACAAACATAGTTAAGATCCTCTGTCTCAATTTAAGCCAAGTAATCCTTTAATGTGTGCAAAATATCTATTGCACTTTTGCTTTCCCACTTTATGTAGTTTTCACAAATAATATATAATAAATTCTAGCAAAAAAATGTTGCAATGAATACATAATTGTGACCTAATGAATAAAAGCAATGGTATGGTAGGATAGATGTGTGCTAAGACCACATAAATCAAATAAAAGCGATGGTATGGTAGGATAGATGTGTGCTAGGATTCAATTACCTAGCAAACAATTAATCTAGAGAATAGAGTTGGGTCTGATAATAGAACTGAAATAAATGCAATAATTAAATAAGAGGATAAGGGGTGTAGCTTTAGGATGGATGACAGATAAATGATGTCCATAAGTAAGAGGATAGGGGGCTTAGCTCTATGATCGATGATAGATAAATGATGTTGATGTTGTTTTGGAATGATAATTTTACTTTTGTCACAAAATTATTCACCTTGGTTTGATGAATAGTTCAAGATTTGAATTGGTGTAGAAATATCTGCATATCAATTCCATGTCTTGCAGGATCAATCCTGACTACTATGAACCTCATCTTGATGTGTCAAATTGATCTACGATGCATGAGAATGATTTTAGAGAGTTCGGTAATTATTGTGAAGCTTGATATGTGGTTGAACATATGTAGTGACAAAAATAATTGTGGGGGGGGGCGGGGAGGTCCTATAGAACAGTTGTATAGACAAAACTTTGGTAGTACAGACAAAAATAATTGGGGGGGGCGGAGGGGTCATAAAAGATGACTTTCCTCTGTCAGTTGTGCGAATTCCTTTGGAAAGAGAAATAGGGCCTATTGTCCATATAGGCTTACCAATATAATTCCTCAAGTGATCTACATAAGCAAGATCTAGCTCATAGAAGGTGTTTGTAACAATACCCCAACTTTCCTTAGTCTTTTTTTAATAGATCTTCATATAACAAAAATAGGGGATGAGATTCATCAACCTCTTTAAGTGGACTTTGTAAATTTGCTTTGCTTAAAACTAGAGGAGTTGGGACGTCAGGAACAAGGAATGTCTCTTGCTTTGATTTCAAACTTTTATGGGGTAAATGAGACCACAAGGAATGTTCAATAGACAAAGCAAATGAACTTAGTCCATGGAAGACCAACCTGGTTATTTGGAATTTCTCAGTTATTTCATGACACCAACCAAAGAAAAGATCGGCAAATTAGACAACAAGCAGGTTGTTGTTCATCAATGAACTAATGCAATATCTTCTCAAATGGGTCTTGCAGCTTCTTTGAGGCCATAAGAAATAGAATAAAGATATCCATAGTGGGAAGTGAATCCACATTCTCACAGCCTTGAGGTAATCCCTCCACCCAAGGCATCTCTAACTCAACAAGATGAATGTCCATGGTGAGGGCTCTGGCTTCATTTATACTTGTTCTTACATGAGAAGCATTGACACAAGCTGTAACGTAAGAGACTCTAAGACCACACCCAACAAGGACTCTTGCACTATCCAAAAAAGGAATCATGTGACATAGCAATGTATGTGTAATTTTGGCACTAAAAAATTATATGCCAAGTAGCTAGGGATGTGGACAATATGAATATTTTGTTTCACCTCCATAGATCAAGGAAAATGTGTCATTAGATTGCTTTTTCTTCGGGTGTCATAATAGACACACAAAAAAGTTAGACCAATAGTTGTGCATTAAGTTAAGTCTTTTAGTATGTCAATGTAGTATCATATGATTTGTTGCTTTTTGAATCTTATGGTATTCAACTATTGGGTCCTCTCTTACAACCACTAGTACCATACTATTAAAATATTAGGCTTCCAATGTATTAATCCTATCACAACAATTAATACGGCATCCCTATTGAACCATCTCCACTATATAATTTATTACTACCATTTTATATTTGTTTTATTTGAAAAAAACGCAGGCCGGCCTACTGAAGTCTCACAAAATTCCTAATTGGATGAAGTAGCGGTGTCGAGACCACAAACACAACAAGCGTGGCGATCAATGTTTGGTATGCCAAACTGCGAGGAAAGTGTTGTAACGACCGACTTTCCACAGATGAAAGCTACATAAAACTTCCGTGTCGCACATAATTTGTTATAAAAGGGAATAACTTGATCTTGTATTACACCGACTGGACTGTAATGGCTCCACCTTTTCATTTTCCCAACAGTCCCAAAGCCTTTCCTCAAGATATGGAATCACAGGTATTATTGAACTGCAATGGCTGGCACATTAAAGAAACTTGGAGAGTGGAGGATGTCGATGGTCTTTTAATGATGGCTACGATAGGTGGTTTGTTTGAGCTTTGTAAGCATATTTACAGTGCCCATTGGGCTTGAAAAGGAGCGGGGTTTGGCAGGGGCAAGAGAAGCCATGGAGAGCGTGGGGTTTGCAATCTTTGTAGTGATGAACACAGTGAGCTTTTTCTTGTCACTGGGAGTGGTGTTGGTGTTGTTGCAATGGCTATGCACAACATTTCACAAAGTGATATAAAGAGGGTGATGAGGAAGTGTAGTATAGTGGCGCAAATTGCAATGGGATCTGCTACCATAACAAAAAAGAAGGGAAACATTATAATAATTATAAGTGATCAAATTAGGTTTTATGGGATTGAAAAAGTGCAACAAGGATTAGAATAGACAAAAATGTAATTCAATGAGCTCTTCCAATGTTCAACAATTATTAGAATAGATAAATAATGTATCCAATTAACTCTAAGATTTTTAAGGTGCACTTAGCTTTAAAACAAAAATGATCCAATAAATTTTAAAAATTCAAAATATAGCCATCACCTATAAAATGGGAGACATGCCTTCAAAAAATGGGAGAATTATATCAAGACTAATTATCTCACAAAGAAGAACTACTCTATATAAGAATATCTACTATTCATTGCAATACACATCATATAACAAAGAGAACATAACTCAACAAACTCAAGAATTTCATTGTATTAGTAGTTTAATGACATTAAATAGATCTATCTATACATATAATTATATATATGAAATTAAGGATCCTTCCATGACACATAGTAATGTGAATAATATTCAATCAAAGAGAAATAGCGTACGAGTGTAATGGTTAAAATCACTATCCATAGACCTTAAAATTAAAAAAAGTCCTATAAACATCACATCTTATTACTTGAAAAAAAAATATTATCTAGAAGATTATAATTATTATATTTAAATTATTTTAAGTTAACTAAACATGTAATTTGGGTTATGCATCTATCTACCCAATAAAAACAATATCATCATCAATGATTAATTGATCTTGAATTTGACGTTCAAGAAATGAGAGTGGTGACCTTGATTAGGCTTGTGAGGATTATTAGGAAGAGGATAAATTTCTTATTCCATTTACCATCTTCAATTATCTTTATAATTTAATGACAATAATTCTTACATTCTCGTATTGGTTTTTATATTATTCTCTTTTATAAACCTAATGCTTGAATTTTATTCTACATTGCTCCAAACTCAACCATGAGTTCTTTAAAAAACTTTTGTGAATTTCTTGTGTGTTTTCTCCTCATGCTTAAGACTACTCCTTGTTTTTATGTCTTGATTCTAAAGATACCCTTTTTCATAATTAGCCTTATTTAAATTAGTGACATTCTTCTTTAATCTCTCTATCTAATCCATTTGCGCAAAGAAAGTATCGATAAATTTATTTTGTACTAGTTAACCTATCCTTTTTGTTTTATTTCTTCAACATGTAAAATTATACTCCAATGGTTTGAACTCTAATCATTGAGCTTGTGAGCCTTGCTTGTTTACTTCCTTATACATTTCTTGTCTCATAGTTAACTCATCAAGTATAATATTAAGGTGAAAGGGAAAGGAAAATAACATAAGTTATAAACTAAGGTCAACCTATGAATTAGGGGAAACATCAATGTCACAAGTTCCTAGTAACCTCTAGATTATCGACTTTGATGGAGCAAGTTGTAAAGAAGAAGCTGAGGATGGAGTAGGGTAAATGTTCAAAGTTGCCGATAATGGTGTGGTTCGGTGGTTAAGTCGCTCTGTTGTAGTGGTGGCCACCAGAGTTCAAACCCACGCTGGGCCAATGAGCTTGCAGGCTTTACGCCTTCGTTGGGCCAACGAGCTCGCATTTGAAGTGTTCTTGCTAGGGGATGAGGTCCCCCGTGTTGTGGCCTCACCAGTTCATAGCTCCGGGCAAAAGCATTCCCGTAGAGCCAGAGGGCGTGTCGCACCAGCGTCATCGGTCACATTAAAAAGTTTACTAAGCACATTATCTTAAAAAAAAAGAGTAAATGTTCAAAGTTGTCTCACACTTCAAGTCAATTTATCATTTATACATAAGGTCCGGAGAAACCCATCTTTTCTGCAAAGTCTCGAACGAAAAATTACAGTGGCAAGCAAAAATGATATACACCGTAAATGCCGTTTATTCTTCATTATTATATCACCATGATTCAATTTAATATTTATGATTCTATAAACATACTATTCTATAATATAAGATAAGATAATTATATATTAATATATATAATACGGTAAAATTAGCTTTTGGATTGTAAAAGTATAATAAACAATAAAGAATAAAGAACATAAGAGAAATTTTAGAAAATCTTAAAAAACAGAAATGAAAGGTTTATACCAAAAAGAATATAAAAATTTTATTTCTTTCTATACCATACAGATCCCATCGTATCTATAAATAAGTTTGTTCAGACGTGGCTTCCTATACAATGCTGGAAAAAAAATTAAGTGAATTAATATAAACAATCTTTCAAATAGAAAAAACTATGGGAACAAAATCTTCAATCAAACGTTAACTACTATAAAAACATCCCTTCAAAAAAAACTAAATATCTTGATAAACCATGAAATGTTTACTACTTTTTACATTCATTATTATAAATAATTGGAAAATGATTGTGGCTTTGACTCTTACTGATTGTATTCTTTTTAATGGGAGATTTTATGTCAAATCTAGATCATTCTACCAAGTTGCCTCGTGTACAATCCTAGTCTCACCTCATCCCTTATTCATTGCACCTCTTAGAGATTTGAACCTTGGTGGATGGCATTATCAAGGAACATACCATCACCCTCATCGATTGAGCTACAACCCTTTGGTGGACATCCTTGGCTTGTACAAAATGCCTAAGCCAAAATAAATGAGGTTATAAATTATAAAGATGTGTTAATGTTTAGAAGGTTTTATAGTAATTTATTTCCCACAAATTTTAATTAATTAAAGAACATAAACCAATCAAAATTATTTTTTAAAGTCTCAAACTAATTCTTATATATTTGAGTAAGAATTAAATTTTTGAATATAAATTTCAATAAAATGTGTAGGATTGTATACTTGAGAAAAGTGTATGCTTTGTATTTTTCTCTTTTGTTTTATATTTTTGGTTGATGTCTTGGATGCATAATTTTAGCATATAATTTGACTATTTTGGTGCACTCATTGACCAACAACTCAATCCAACATTCAATTATGCCACATCACTTTGTTTATAACCTTTCTTGTCTAGTTTCCATCGCATTATTTATCCTCAACAAGATTGAAACTACTATTCTATCCTCTAGAAATGATCGTTAGCATAATCTCATCCCCTTCTTTCAAAAATTAAAATTTTGCATTTAAAGGTTGATAATCTAGGGATCTATTTGTTACCAATTAGCATGGATGGAAAAATAATAATCTAGGGTTGTGTATATAAAGATAATATCATAGGACACTAATTCATCATCAAATAATCATAAATTAGAGATCACAAAAGAGTAAAAACATTTCTCCTCTTTCAAGTAATTAGTCATCAATTATCCTTGTTAGTGTCTTGCAACAACATCCCTAATTCCTTATGAAATCAGGGAACCCCTCTTTTATTGTTTGTCTTCATATGCCTTCACTTTGTATATCAATCTAAGGAGGACCCTAATGTGCTTCTTATTCTTTTCAACTTGGTCTAGTTTCTTATAGGGCCCCTCGTTGATATCCGATCAGAGACAATGTTTAAGTCCCTATAATAGCTTTTTGATGCAACCTAGAATTCTACACATTTCACCAACCAATCAAAACCCACCATGTGGAACTCCCTTGCTGACCAAGCCATGCCCTATGCCACTTGTGATGTGTCTCCACAAGTAGCCTAATCACCTCTCCTCAACCATTCTCAGCATGGCACATGTCCTCCATGACTTGACTATTCAAAAATAGTGGGAAGGCCTATGTTTCACAAGCTTGAATTTGAAAACTTGTAGAAAAAAGTGAAATCATTCCAATGCCCATCTTAGGTGTTACAAAAGGTAATTTGCCTGTCCAAACCCATGTTCTACACATCCAAGTCCCTATCCCTACATATGACCACCTAACTGCAAGGTTTAAACAATTTTCATGCATTCAAATGTAGTTAACTTGAATTTGACTTTGATTTCAATAATCCAATCTCAAATTTGACTTATGGTTTGTTGTTCATGTATGATTTTGTGTCATGCTAAACTTGCAACTAGATGTTTGGTAGGCAAAGAAATTGAATGCAGGCATAGCTCAAGAGATTGATCATGATCCTCGAGTGTGACCTCATGGATTTTGAAGTACCCAAATGAGATAATATGCATATGAACCTTATTCACAGTTGCAAGGATGAAAAGACCTATAATTTAAAAATTATTCTCTGAGTCCTTGTAATGGCACTATGTATTAAATGAGGGTATCTCCCTACTTAGATAGGCATGGAAAGACACAGATAGATTCAGATATTCAGACAAATAGATACATTCAAATAGGCATATAAGTAGATAGGTAGATAGGAAGAAGGAGAGGATAGCAAAGATCAGGCAAAGAAAAAAAGGGCATTTTATTCCTTTGTGCATGCATATGGTGAGGTAGAATATGTAGCATAAGCTAAAACTCCCATGATTTGTAAGCATAATCATCATGTTTTTACTGGTATTCTTTGTAAATGCAATCAATTTGAGCTTAATGAATGTTGTTTATGAATACAATGGTCTTTATTTGCACATCTAATATGATGATGATTTCCTTTCTTGTATTCACTTGCAAATATGGATGTAAAATGTATGTTTCCTTAGAACCTTGCACATGGCATGTCATTTGTTGAGGTGAAACTAGGAATGGTATGCATTGTTAATGTTGCATCTATAGAAAATAATCCCATATGAAAATGTTTATTTTTACTAACCAAGGGCTTCTCCTTTTCTTTCTTTCCTCTTTATTCTTCTCTCTTCCTTCCTCTTCTTTTCCCCTTCTCTTTTTCCCTTTCTTCATCAATTCGTTAAGATAGGACTAGATTATGTTTTTCCTCAAGCTAATCTTTCTTAACTATGTATCATGTTGCATTTCAAACAACACTAGGCCCTTTGTTATAACATCTCATTTGCCACACCTTGTGGGTCTCATTTCTCAGGCCTAATGGTAGCACTTTTGTAAAAGGGTGAGGTCCCTTTCAAAACCTCCTTATCTTAATCAAAAATAACACCTTGTTTGCCACTGAGTGATTCTTGTAAAGTAAAAAGTTAGAAAGTTATCTAAGACTTTGGGGAGATCATCAATCTCCTTTCAAGATAGGAATCACACCCATGATTCTTGATTTTTGGGTTGTGTGTCATTTGAATCCATACCGAACAATTCTAGTACTAGAAGGAGGGTTGATTTAAAAGATTAGAGTTCTCATTTGGTCAATCTACATAGTTTGCATGAACTAATATATAGGGGTAGTTTACTTCCATGGTTTACCCTTTGGATTTTAGAGGGGTGTTCCTTGAACTTCCCCCAAATCAATTTGAATTAATAAGGTTTACTTTCTCTCTTGATAAACATGATACAAGAGACCATCTACAAGCATTCTAATGCTTGATCAATCAACATCAAAATCACCATGAAGATTACATTGGTATACTTTTATATTCTACTCTTGTAGGACAGGCAAATGAATGGTTTAAGCATCTTCTACCCCAATCAATTCACTCATGGGACCAGTTGAAAAAGGCCTTTCTTAAGCAATTTGGGAGATATGTTGATCATAGAGAAGCAAAGAGGCAACCTAGTTTAATGAGGAAGGAACCTAATGAGACCTTTCTACAAATTTTCCTCTAGGTTTTTCAAGGCAATTAGCAATGTGATAGACCATTATGTGCTTCAAAATAATGAGATTATGGATTTATACTTGCAAAAATTAGGGCCATCTTATGAGGTACCTATTAGAAGATCATCAAGAGTAAGAGATTTGCAAGATGTTATTGAAAAGGGTATACTTTTAAAGCAAATTAGCAATGATCATCTAAGAAATCAAAATTTAATCTAGCATGGTGTGCAACAACCACCATGATTTAATTTAGTTAGCTTTTATTATCAACCACCATTTGTTCACATTCTTGATTTGGCCTATTATGGTGACCAATGTCCATCAATGTATCAAACAAATTAGATTAGTCCATTACCTACACAAAATGGGGCCCAAAATTCCCAAAATTGGTCTTCTTTGCAAGTGACTTACCTTCAAGCTACCCTTATGCAGCTACACAACCAAGTTGCAGCCCAAATGCAACATCATGTACATTTTATAGGATGATGAATCTTTAGATGAAGGGGCTACAAGTTAGTCACATTGTTTCAAGAGTCAACTTAAGGATGAAGAGAAAACTCATGTAGTTAGAGGGGTTGTTCAAAGCATGAGAATTCTTGCATGATTGAGTACAAGAAAAAATGAGTTGGGTGTTACACATGATGGAAAAAATAACAAATTTTAGAGTACATGAAATCCGTAGTGTTATCTAAGGGTTGCAAGGTTGAAAGATCGGAGAAATTGGCTCAAAATTGCCAAAGTTTAGTCTTTTTCACCAATGATCTTCCATCTCAAGGCCCTTGCATAGCTACACAACCTGGTTTTAGTGAAAGTGGAGTAATGTTTTAAACTTTTCATGATATTTTCTCATATCGAAAGGTTGCAATTTAGTCACAAAAAGATAAAAAATAGCTTGGGAATGAAGAAAAATAACATATTATTGTAGAAAGAAGTCAAACCATGAGCACTCCTATTTGGATAAACATAGAAACAAATAAGCAAGATGCTACACATAATGAAAATCATGATTAATTCAATAATGTACAATCATTACTAGTGTTGTCCAAGGATTGCAACCATGAAATATCATCCAAATTAGAGCCTTTTATTCTCTCACATGATATAAGTAGTACTAAAATTGGATTCTCATAATAGTCACATTGTGAAGAGAACTTCAAGATAAGCATTCCTCTCATGCAAAAAGTGTTGAACAAAACCTTGTCAGAGTTGGAATCACCTGTTACCCTCTTAGAATTCACTTGAATGGGGGAGTGTAGGATTCACTACACAACTAGATATGATGAGATCAGTTGTCCTACCTTCCTCACTAGGATGGACTTGTCCTTGAAAGGTCTTCTCACCATTGCAAAGGCATTCATCCCAAAATTTGACCCTAAAGCTAGCAAAATGTATGATAACAAAAAAAATCATGATCAAGTTGATGAGGACAATAGACATAATCACAAATTAGTTTTGGTGTTCATCCCATTTTCTCAGGAACTCATGATAGCCTTGTTGTTCCCACACATGATCCAGATAATAATGCTTCAAACTTTGAAGTGGATGTCCCCAAAATGGTTGAAATTATCAATAAAAAATTTCTATCCATGGGATGTTCAAGTGACCTATCAAACATAGATTTATCTAGTGAACGCAAAATACATGGTCCAACCCAACATAAAGAATTGAATTGAATCATGTTTCTCACATGGGATGACCTTGCTTTAAAAGGGTTGATCACTATTGAACAAGATTATGCCCTTGAGTGCATCCAAACTATAATATTTGAGAGCTCTGAAGATGAATGCTTTTAGCATGAAATTAAGGAAAAATCATCTGCTAATGACTCTTCACCTATTAGTATGGGTATGCACAAATAAATTGAGACAATTAATTCACCCTCTGAGAGTGAAGATCAAGAAAAAAATTTAACCTATGAAGGGGTTATGTCTGGAGATGTTTATTCTCATATACCTTATATTTCTACTAATGAATTTGAAGAGGAGTGTGAGCATCTTTCTATTGAGGCAACTGATAATTTTTAGAGCTTTGTGGAGAAGCTCACTCATGATAAGAAAATTTTAGGCACCAAAGTTTATATACCAAACTTATCATTACCTAATTGGTGCCAAGTGCATAATGAGGCCCATTCTAAGTTCTCTTGTCATGCATGCTTGTCATCTGTTGAGAAAGGGTATGCTAAAGTGCATATTAAAAAAATTATTCCAAAAGGGATCTAAAACAACCTATCCTAGTGTTGAAAGTGATTCTAATCACCAAATTTTAGATATGGATGACATCATGACAGTAAAGAGTGTTGATTCCATCTTGCAAGTAGTTGCAAATCAGTCATTGGACAATGAAGATGACCTTGGGAGTGATCATGCATCTTGTCTTCATGATGAACCTGAGAAGAAAAGGGTGGACAATCCTAAAACTCTAGAAGAGGTGGAGATAGCAAAGGACTCATCTAGTCCATATCTAGAAAGCTTAATCCCATCTAATTTTGTGAGGTATATGTTCATGAGGATGTCAATGGAAACCCATCAATAGAAAATGATCAATTACATTAGAGTTCGTTACATCTGAAGCTGAATTGTGCATTGTTATGGCTGATTGCATGGAGGAAAATGAGAATAAGACTTTTCTATACGGGTAGATCAACAAGGGGGTTCACATTGAGAAAGAATGAGAAGTTCCTAAGTGCCTTGGTGTTGTTGCCCAAGTCTATGGATCACCCAAACTAGCCCAAGAGGACTAGTCAAGGGATTATATTTCTACTATTCATTCTTTTATAATTTAGTTGATCAAGTTAAATTTGATACTTGTATATCATGTTCTAATAGTTTTAACTCCTTTGATATGCATGACAATGACATTTTCAATTTGGGAGATGCTAATTTTAGTGATCATAATTATTTTAATGCTAATTATATAGATGAACAATGGTGGGATGAATTTCTGATTGATGATGTTCCTTGTGACTTGCATGTACTTGAGGCACATGGAGTGATTCATCATGAATCGAGGCCTCCTGAACATGAAGAAGTTGGGGATAACGTGTCAACTAGTGGTAGTTGCCTACTCTTAGCCCATGGCACTGTAAATAGGGCTCTTTCTTTGTAATGAAACAATTTGCACAATATCTGAATATAATAGTAAATATGCTGCAAATACTTGATAATAATATGCCACTTCAAGGGGGCAACCTCCTAATCCACTTCAAGGGGGATACCTCCAATAGTCTTCAATGAGAACTCAATACACAATATGATATGAAATGAGACTCACTACCTCCTATATATACCTATTTATGCCTGGGATATCACCCAGGCCAACTTAGATAGCCCTATAGAAGCCTTAGGCCGACCTAACCAACTAAATAACAATATAATAATGATAATATGACTTAATTAAGAGTTAAGATAGCCACAATCCGACTATTCATAACCATATACACTATAGAATTAAGGGCATAACATTCTTTCCCTCCCCATGTGTTTCATTATGATTTTTATTTTGATTATGGTAACATGGAAAAAATAACTTGCATATGGATTAATCATGACTATGATGAACCACCTCAACTTTTGATCCTCCATGATTACATGGACTAAATCCAATTTTTTGAGTTCAAAGATGTCCCTGCTCACCTCCATACCCAAATAGTCCAATTAGTCCTATTAAACTCCTTTAAGAAGAAAAGTAGGACCTATTTTGACCTTTGCCCTCTTGGCTCTTTGAGTGTATAGTATGTAGTTAGTTTAGTAGTCTTGTCTTATATATATTTTTTCTTCAACTTTGTGTGTCTTTTGTTTTTTTTGTTTCTAGTTCTAGTCCTTGTGTCATTTTGACCTATATGTTACATTGTGCTTGTATTACAAATTTGATTTAGTGCTCTTTACTTGTTGTCGCTATTTGTTATATCATGTTGCAAATTAAGGATGTTATTTCAAGTCACCACAATAATTGTATTGCTATAGTTATGCTCACATACATTCTAGCTTAAGTGTTTTCTACTTAAGAATTAGAAATGTGGAATTGGTATAATTGTTATAATTTAGAACACCTTCATGGTTGAGACTTGTCTTTTGGATTTGGGAAAATTTGTAAACAACTTATGGCGTATCACTCTTAGCACTAAAGGTCTTCTAGAATTTATCTCAATTGGTTATTATAGATAGTTCATTGGAAGAAAGTCTTCATTGATGTTCCCCTCTTATGTACCAATGGTAGTCCCGAACCTAGATAGTAAACCTCATTACTTATGAATTAAACTAAAAAATCAAGAGAGAAAAGAATGAAAAGAAAGAAAGACTAAGAAAATACAAAGAAAATTTGAAAATTAATATTTTTAGGTGAATTAAGCAACTCGATCAGGGTTATGGATGCCTAGATGGGAGTGGAGCTATACCTTAATGAGACTAGAGATGCCTTTGTCATGGCTACATACACGTAGTTGTTAGCAAAGCAATGTCTAGGCACATGGCAACATGTTTACCAATGTGCTTACTTTTACTTTGTAGACCTATGTTTACTTGTGGGTCAACTAGTTCAATGCCTAGTTCTAAGGATTGGTTTAGTTGATTTCATGCAAAGGAAATGAATTTACTTGCACACATGTTTTTCCATGGAATTTTTCTAAGTCTTCTTAATCCATAAGGATAAATCTCCTTCATGAAGTTATTCTAAAGAACTTTAGTTATGCTAGGTCTTAATTTATAGGTTCTCAAGTGAGTTCACATATCTTAGAATGCTCAAGAGCATTCCCCAGTAGAGTCACCATTTATCGGTGCCTTGCAACAACATCCCTAATTCCTTATGAAATTTGGGAACCCCTCTTTTATTATTTATCCTCCCATGCCATCACTTTGTATATTAATCAAAGAAGTACCCTAATGTGCTTCTTATGCTTTTTAGTTTGGTTTAGTTTCCTATAGGGTCCCTCATTGATATCCTATTAGAGATAATTTTTTGGCCCCTATAATAACTTCTTGGTGCAACTTGGACTTCCACGTGTTTCAGCAACCAACTAGAACCCACCACATGGCACTCCCTTGCTGGCCAATCCATGCCCTATGCCACTTGTCATGTGTCTCTACATGATATATCCTGATGATGATTGTGTTGGGATTAATTAAGGTGTCTCAACCATGGCAATTCCTTGTATTTTTACATTGTATTTATTTATTTATTGCCTATTGTATTAATTGGATGCAAATCCTATGTTGTCATATTGTGGGAGTTGGCATAATGATGTGTCATCCTACATGGCATATGACCACATGTATTTTTATCCTCACATGAGGAGATAGGCATCCCACTTAGTGGTAGGAATATTTTGCCATGTGTCAGCATCTTGGATGTTGTGTAAGGGAATATTGACCGTAATGGTCATGATAGATTCCTATGACGAAGTTATGACATGTAAGAGTCAGAAATAGAAGATCCTATGATAGGTGAAGACATGTGTCGAAGAGCATCTTTGAAAAAAGGCATCTTTGGGCGCCCCAAGGTGGACTATGACATGTTGTAAGAGAATATGCTATTTATAGCTTGTGTATGACAGATTCTCTTACAGCTGTAAGTTATGACAACTATGACAGATTCTATGACGGTTGTAAGAGTCGTAAGAGCATCTGTCAAAGCCCATTTTGGAAATAGGCGACCTCCTTGGGATGGGGTGACTTGACAAGTGTCAGAAGCATCCTATAGTGTTGAACAAGTGTCCATAGGCATGGGTTTTGGGCCACGAGGCCATGTTGGACTCCCATCCCTATGTGGAGCCATTTCTACCTTGTATATTCTATATAAACAGGTGCTTTGAAGAGGAGATTATTATAGGTTTGACAGGTACTGTTATGCTGTCGGTTTGTCTCCAGATATGAGTGTCAAAGACTCCTGAGAGATTGCATTGCAAGTGTATTGTAAACCATTTCAGTTTTGATAATACATTGTGCAGGTTTTGGAGTGTGGGGTTTTTCACTCGATAAGGGTTTTCCCCACGTATATCTTGTGTCTCTCTCTTCTATCTCACTTTTTGTGTATATGTGTATTGCTACAATATCTCCATTGTTGTTGTTAAGACTATGTAATTGTAAGGATTAAATTGAATTTGCACTCTCCTCCCCTCATTAGATTAGTGTAGGAAGTGATTTCTGCACACCTAGCTTCCTTTCAGATTGATGATGATGATAGTATTCTTGATGTGGGAATGATATATCCTGAAAATAATGCGAGGATTGAAAATGGTATATCCCAATGATGATGATTGGATTATAAAGGATCTAGATTTACAGCAAGGTTGGCAACAAAAATAATGTATGTTTTTGGATTATTTGCTAGATTGCTTGGCTACATTGATGTGGATTAAGGATTACTTGCACTTGGATTAGACTACTTTGTGATTTATTTGGATTAGTGCATTGGTGTGCATTTATGTAGCAATTTTCTTGGAACCAATGAAAATGGAAAACCAAGTCTAGGTGAAATGATGGTAAATATGTTGATTTAGGATGATGGGTTTGATGGATAAGGAATTTTATGGACATAGGATCTCTAAGGGCTATGCCACAAAGTAATAACATGCCCCACTCTAGATATGTCTTTTAGGATGTTGGACTAAATGGATATAGTGTACTACATAAGCTATAACAAGATGTATGGAGGATTTATTGCAAAAGGATTTTCTATGTCAAGAGATTGCTAAAGTAGGTTTCAACATTAGGCTCCTATCCTTATTAAGGTTGAAAGAAATAAGGTAGGATGGGTTGAGTGTGATGGAATAGGTATACGAATATAATGGGTAGGATAACATTAGAATGATAGGATGGGAAAAGATTTACCCCAAGTGTAGGGTGCTCTTAGATGGAAACTTTTATGCATGACACTCATGAATTAATTTTCAACATGGTACTTGTCCAAGACACCATAAGAATGGTTTTCACCATTGGACAATGTTTTCTCTTTACTTTTTTACTTTTTTTGGTTTCTAATTTTTTGATTTTCCTCTTCATTGCTTGGATGGTATTGATAGATTTATATTCATAGGGTCTTCACATGTCCTTGTCCATCTTATATAGTCAATGTAGATGCTTCTATCATAACATGCCAGTAGTGACCTACCTTGAGTAATTGCTTTGTTAGGATTGGAGTGCTCATGTACAATCTATTGATGTTGTCATGATCCTTATTGATGACATTTTTGGCCTTATCCATTTATGTTTACATTTTGATAGGGTACCATCATACCCCTTATGATAAAGTGTTGTTGTCACAATGTGGGATTTGTGAAATTTGGGGTATTTGGATTTAAGGCATGATTTTAGATTTGGATGGGGGATGTTGGATGTGGAGTTAGATAATTGAGGTTTATAAGATTTGCATGGATAGATTGGTGATTTAGATTGGATTGGAAGATTCTTGACTCACCATGGAGAGTGGATTATGGAGTTTGGATTTTGGATTAGGATGGCAATTAGGATGAACATTCATATGCACCTTATATGTTGGGAGCAATGATAATCTTGTAGGTGGTGGACACCTGTTATATACAAGATGGATCATTTAATGTGGCTCCATGTTTTTAATGATTTCTTGAGTTGGGTATTTTGCTTCACTTGATTTAATTGGTCCACTTTTTTTGGACCCATATTTCTTTTATGCGTCTTCCTTGATTTTTGGATTCATTCACCTTTGATGTTTGATTTGGATCTTTTGTTTTGTATGTTGTACAATTTTTTTGGCCCCAATCAATGGGTTGAGGATGTGGTGGATAAAGTTTGATGGTACAAATAGTGAAGGTGGAAGGATTGCTAGTAGCAATCTTGTTGTAGGGGCTATGAATGATCCACATATCAATTCTTTCATTGGATGAACTTTCCTCAATGATCGTTTAAGTATCACTAACACCATTAAATTGCTTGTTAGAAGACTTGTAGCCAATTCCTTAATGACCATAATTTGTATAAACTTGTATAGGTTTCAGGATTCCTTGCTTGTGAAGGCCTAAGCATTTGCTATTGTAATCCATGATTTGACAAATTATATTTGTGATGGGATACTTGTTGTTTTTTAAACATGATGCTAGCCCCTTAGTGTATTTCTAAGAACCACTAGAACTTGCAATTAGCTTGTCTCCAAGGAGATCAAATTTGATGAAGCTAGTTGGGCCAACTTGATAAGATGTTTGCACTTTCTCTATAGTCACAATGGTAGTGGCTTGGTCAATTATAGGCTCACTATAATCACTTGTGACTTGCTCATCTCCATGTTTGATAGGATCCACGTCATGTAGAACTTGATTGATAGTATGCTCATTATGATCATCTTTCTTGTCTATGTATTCAATAGGGGCAACAATCTCCTCATGTGAAGGGGGAGTTGTGGTATGGTAGATAGAATTAGTGTGCATTTTTTATCATGGATTGTTATGGAACTATGGATGGGGTGAGTTTCAACCTATCAATCATGGATAGTGTAAAGTTGGCTAAGGGGATTATCTTGGTTCTCTTGATCATAGATAGAATCTTGATCATAGATGGGACTGGCTTGAATGGTTTGATCTTGATCTAGTTGGGCATATGTTTTACTATGCTTTTTAACAATCTCTTGGCATAGCCTTAATTGCTTCTTGGACAAGAGGGAAGTACTACATTTGACTTTGATATCCACTTTAATTGTTAGCTCATGTATATACTCTTTAATTCTTGTACATTGATTTTTGAGAGGCCTTTAATGCTCATGGGATTGAAGGATCTTGTGGATTTTGGCTCTTATGGATTGGATTTATTTTCTTTCTCATAGAGGTGTGCTTACGAGGATAGTAGCTCTTAGGGGGTCTTAATTGGGGTTAACAAATTTTTGGATTGGTAATGTTTTTGTATGATGGTACTTTACATAAGGTGAGTATGGTGCTAGGGGCTCTTGGGAAATCCAAGTAGGCCTTGGGTCTATAACCTTATGGCCAACAACATACAAGTATGGTGGCATGGGGTTAGCAATATTATAAGACTCCTTAACGTTGCTCTGCCATTTTCGATTGTGATCCTTCACTAGTATTCCTTGGATAAATTCCTTCATAGATTAATTAGGTGGGGTACGATTAAATGATTGATAAGATTTTTGATACATTTGTGGAGGCTTGGATGATGAAGGACTTACATAGGAGGATGAGACTTTGACTTGTTTGTCCAAGGCTCATAATTCAAAAAGGGATTAGCCTCTTTCATATTTTCTCTTTTATAATATAAAAGGTAATATAGGGCCATTATTCATAAAAAAAATAGGAGTTGAGATTCATTAACCTCTTTAAGTGGACTTTGTAAAGGCTAGGTAGATAGCAAGGCAAGTAAAATAGGATTATAGAATTTAGGGGATAGTGTTAGATATGCTCTATGTGAACATACACAAATCTTAGAGTATAAAGTGAAATAAAAGTAAAGACCACTTGATGAATAATATAAAGAAAACATTTGCTTAGTCCCACTTTGAGTTATTTGTGTTGTCCCTAAGCATGAATGAATGGATCTACTAATAATCTCCTAAAATGACTAAGCATGCATGACCTATGCAATGATCATGTTAGTTATAAATTATTTGCACAATACCTCCCCTTTCTCACACTTCAGAACAAGAAACTAAATGGGGACCCTAGGGTACTATTGCACCTAAGGTTAGCTCTCAAGGTCCTCCCAAGCCTTGGTAATAGGCTAGTGTGGTGTCTCTTATCTATTGGGTGGTTGCTAGTTTGCACAAGGATAGGGGCATGGTCACACATGCGCACCCCATGTTGAAACCCTCAACAACTTGACTTGCACTTGAAACAAGCTAAGGTTGTTAATCTATGACCTCATAAGCAAGTTGCACTATGGTTGTCAACACAACTCATTCTCAAACATAAGACAAAAGATACATGTGTGTAGACTTGGAGATAGTTCACATTAGTCTAAGATCAAGCTTCAACAAAAGGGTGCAATCTATTTTGAGACTAGGCTCCACAATGTAGCCTAGTCCACATTAAATCAACTTCTATAGAGGTTTGTAATAGATGCCTCACATAAGATTCAATATTAGACTCTAGATTCCCATTGTCAATTACAAAAAATCAGTGAATCGTTATAAAAAAAACTCAACATCAACACATCATTTCAAAATAGCTAAGCAATCTCAACTCACTTAAATAAATCTAATTGTCTATATTATTTATTACTTAATTAAATCTACATCATAATATAGAAAATATATTACACATCTCTATGATTTAAGGTAAGCTATTTATTTACTCACATTATGATATCCACCATATTTTATTTTATTTTCTGATTTTTCATCCACCCTATAAAACCACATTTAAAGAGTTCAAAAATAACAAAAATTATAGCATCTCTTTATTTCCCAAAAAATAATATAAAAAAATATATTTTTTTTTTCTAAATATAAATAAATAAATGAATTTGTTTTTCTATAAAATACCATACACATTTATTTTTAATTATTATAAATTATTAATTTTTAAATATGTGATTTTTTTATTTTCTATACAATCATATGTTTTTCACTAGGGCATATTTTTGATATCTAAAGTCTATCCTATAAAACTCCATTTTACTAAAGTTGCTACCTTGTTTCTAACCCACAAACCAGTATACCAAACAATCCACCCAAATCCGCTATACAATGAAAGCATACGACGAATCTTCTGGAAAAGATCAAAGCAATTTGAGATATAGTAAAAGATGCAAACATCAAAGTTCAGTTACTATGCTGAATTGTAAAATGAAACACCATTGTGCACACAACTACTGCTTACTGCTTATTACATGAGTAAATTGCCTTCTAAACGGTCTCTAGACAATATTGTATCAAGTACTTTAGTCGGGTGGGAACCTCATGCAAATTAACAGACTATCATCAAGAGAATTACCATGGATAAGGTTGCTGTATATCATTTTCCATATACTGCTTCACACTTGCATGCCACTTGTGGACTTGTTCAATTAATGAAACCAGGCTTTTATATGATGACCCACCTATCTCAACAGCTTTTTTGGCTGCTTTTGCAAGCTCCAAAACTCTCCCTCTAGCGGCATGGCCTTCCTCCCCAAGCATTAACTCCAGTACAGATTTCTTAATGCTTTCCCATCTAACTAGGCCCTCATGGTCACACAAAGGAATTGGCAATCCAATCCTCAAGAAATCCACAACCATCTTTGCATTCAGATTTTGCTCTGCAAACAAAGGCCATGCAATCATGGGCACCCCAGAAGAAATACTTTCTATAGTTGAGTTCCACCCACTGTGTGTCATGAAACCTCCAATTGAGAGGTGTGATAAAATCAGCAGTTGGGGTGCCCATCCCATAATAATCAAGCCTCTCTTCTTTGTTCTCTCTTCAAACCCAATTGGAAACAAGGATGAAACTTTATGCTCTGGATTAGACTTTGTTGCATCTGATGGCAATTTGATAACCCATATAAAAGGCTGCTCTATAGCTTGGAGAGCCAATGCAATCTCAACAATTTGTTTCTCAGAAATACATGGCTGGCTACCAAACGAGATATAAAGGACAGACCTTGGCCTCTGAGAATCCAGCCATTGCAAGCACTTATCAGCTTTTATAACAGATGACTTTCCTCTGTCAGTTGTCTCAGTTCCTTTGGAAAGAGAAATAGGGCCTATTGTCCATACAGGTTTACCAATATAATTCCTCAAGTGATCTACATAAACAGGCTCTAGCTCATAGAAGGTGTTTGTAACAATACCCCAACTTTCCTTGTCTTTTTTTAATAGATCTTCATATAACAAAAACAGGGGATGAGTTTCATCAGCCTCTTTAAGTGGACTTTGTAAATTTGCTTTGCTTAAAACAAGAGGAGTTGGCATGTCAGGCACAAGGAATGTCTCCTGCTCTGATTTCAAACTTTTATGGGGTAAATAAGACCACAAAGAATGTTGTATAGATAAAGAAAATGAACTTATTCCATGGAAGACCAACCTGGGTATCTGGAATTTCTCAGCAGTTTCATGACACCAACCAAAGAAAAGATCGGCAATTAGACAAGAAGCAGGTTGTTGTTCATCAATGAAGTGATGCAATATCTTCTCAAATGGGTCCTGAAGCTTCTTTGAGGCCATAAGAAATAGAATAAAGATATCCATAGTGGGAAGTGAATCCACATTCTCACAGCCTTGAGGTAATCCCTCCACCCAAGGCATCTCTAACTCCACAAGATGAATGTCCATGGTTAGGGCTCTGGCTTCATTTATACTTGTTCTTACATGAGAAGCATTGGCACAAGTTGTAACATAAGAGACTCTAAGACCACACCCAGCAAGGAGTCTTGCAGTATCCAGAAGAGGAATCATGTGACCATGAGCCAGGAATGGAAATAAAATGACATGAGATCTGGAGAAACCCATCTTTTCTGCAAAATCTGGAACGAAAAATTGCTTGAAAACTCTTGGGTTTCTGGAAAATACAGTGGCAAGCCAAAATGATCTACACCTAACCCTATCTAGAGAGTGTGGCTCTGTATCAGTCACTAAATGACGTTTATTCTTCATTATTATATCACCGTCATTCAATTTAATATTTATGATTCTATAAATATACTATTCTATAGTAGACGATAAGATAAAATTTATACAACGTTAAAATCAGTTTTTGGATTGTAAAAGTATAATAAGAAATAAATTATAAAGAACATAAGAGTAATTTCAGCAAATTAAAAAACAAAAATGAAAGGTTTATACTAAAAAGAATATAAAAAATTTATTTCTTTCTATACTATACAGATCTCATCATATCAATGAATAAGTTTGTTCATAGGTGGCTTCCTATTCAACGCTGGAAAAATATTTAACTGAATTAAAAGAAACAATCTTTCAAATATAAAATATTGTGGGAACAAAATCTTCAATCAAATCTTGATAAACCATAAAAGAAAATAACTTTGCTGTAACTTTAAGTTTATGATCGTATTATTTCTACCAAACTTACAGAAATTTAAACGTCCAAAATAAAAAACTGTCTTAACAAATAATTCACACTCCTACTGATCTGTGTCGATTGTGGCATTGACTCTTAAAAGTGGGCTTTTGTAGTAGTTGAGATTCTTTAAAATAAAAAATATATATAAAGTTGTGTTTATATATATAAGTGATATAATAGTATCACGTGGTTTAAAATAATGTTTAAAAAATATTAAAAAGTTATATTTAGAAGTATTTTTATTTTATATATATAATTTAAAGATAATGTGATTGTATTCTTTTCTTTTATATTAATAATAGTTTAATAGGTTTTTATGATGTAACTTGTCTCCAATACCTAATTTAAAAGGAATAGGAGGCATCCTTGACTTTTCTAAAAAAGTGGGCTTTTGTAGTAGTTCATATTTTTCAAAATAAAAAATATATAATTTAAAGATGATGTGATTGTTTTCTCTTGTATTCTTTTCATCTATGTTAATAATATTGCACTCTCACAAATTTGAACCTTTGTGGATGCCATTATCAAGGAACATACCATCATCCTCACCAATTGAGCTACAACCCTTTGGTGGACATCCCTCACTTGTACAAAATACCTAAGCGAAAATAAATTAGGTTATAAATTATGAAGTTGTGTTGTTGTTTAGAAGGTTTTATAGTAATTTATTTGCTAAAAATTTTAATTAATTAACACAACACAAATCAATCAAATTTTTTTTTAAAAAAAAAACTTCAAACTAATTCTTATATATTTGAGTAATAATTAAATTCTTGAATATAAATTTCGATAAAATGTGTAAGATTGTACAAGAGAAAAGTCTATGCTTTGTATTTTTTCTCTTTTGTTTATATTTTTGGTCGGTATCTTAGATGCATGATTTTAGCATATGATTTGACTATTTTGGTGCACTCCTTGACCCACAACTCAACCCAACACTCAATTCAGCCACATCACTTTGTTTAGAACCTTTCTTGCCCAGTTTCCATCACATTATTTATCCTCAACAAGATTGAAACTACAGTTCTATCCTCTAGAAATGATCATTAGCATAATCTCATCCCCTTCTTTCAAAAATTAAAATTCCCACATTTAAAGGCTAACAATCTAGGGATTTATTTATTACTCCTTGTCATGGATGGCAAATAAATAATCTAGGGTTGTGTATATAAATACAATATCCTAGGACACTAAATCACCATCAAATAATCATGAATTAGAGCTCACAAAAGCATAAAAAACATTTCTCCTCTTTTAGGTAATTAGTCATCAATTATCCTTGTTGGTGATTTTCAACATCCCTAATTCCTTATGAAATCAGGGAACCTTAATGTGTTTCTTGTGCTTTTCATCTTGGTTTAGTTGCCTATAGGGTCCCTTGTTGATATTAGATCAAAGATAATGTTTTGGCCCCTATAATAGCTTCTCGGTGCAACCTAGACTTCAATACATTTCACCAACCAACCAAAACCCATCACATGGCACTCCCTTGTTGACAAGGCCTTGCCTTATGCCACTTGTGATGTGTCTCCACATGTAGCCTAATCACCTCTCCTCAACCAATCTTAGCATAACACATGTCCTCCATGATTTGACTACTCAAAAAGAGTGGGAAGGCTTATATTTCATGAGCTTGAATTTAATGACCTGTAGAATAAAGGAAAATCATTCCTATACCTATCTTAGGTGTTACAGAGGGCAATTTTCCTATACAAGCCCCTATTCTACATGCTCAAGCCCCTATTCTACATGTCCAAGCCTCTATCCCTGCATACAACCACCTAATTGCGAGGTTTAAACAATTTTCATGGATTCAAATGTAGTTAACTTGGATGTGGCTCACAGTTTGTTTTTCATGCAGGATTTTGTGGCACTAAACCTATGGTTGGACATTTGGTAGGCAAATAAATTGAATGCAAGTGTGGCTTAAGGGGTGGATCATGGTCCTCCAAGCGCGACCTCATGGATTTTGAAGTATCCAAACAAGATAATATGCATATGGACCATGTTCACAGTTGTAAGGATGTAAATCCTTGTAATTTAAAAATTATTTTTTGAGTCCCTTGAATGGAACTATGTATGAATGAGTGTATCCCCCTCCTTAGATAGGCATGGAAAGACTTAAATAGATTCAAATTTTTAAATAGAAAGATACATTTAGATAAGCATACAGGTAGATAGATAGACAAGTAAAAGGAGAGGATAACAAAGCTCAGGCTAAGAAAAAGAGGGCATTTTCTTCAGGTCTATGCATGCATATGGCAAGGTAGAATTCATAGTATAATTTGAAACTCATAATTTGTAAGCATAATCATCATGTTTAGAATGGTATTCTTTGTAAATGTAATCAATTTGAGCTAAATGAATGATGTTTGTGAATACAATAGTATTTATGTTTGCATAATATGGTGATGATTTCCTTTCTTGTATTCACTTGCAAATATGGATGTAAAATGTATGTTTCCATATAATTTGCATATGGCATTTCATTTGTTGAGGTGAAACTGACAATGATATGCATTGTTAATGTTACATCTATAGAAAATACTTCCATGTGACAATGTTTTTTTCTAACCATGGGCTTATCCTTTTATTTCTTTCCCCTTTGTTCTTCCCTCTTCTTTCCTCTTCTTTTCCCCTTCTCTTTTTCCTTTTCTTTATCAGCTAGACTAGATTAGGTTTTCCCTCAAGTTGAGCTTTCTTGACTATGTATCATGTTGCATTTGAAACAACACTAGGCCCCTTGTTATAACAACATCTCATTTGCCACTAAGTGATTCTTGTAAAGTCAAAACTTGGAAATCCTAAGACCTTGAGAAGATCATCAATCTCCTTTCAAGAGAGGAATCACACCCCTAATCCTATAGTGTTGGGTTGTCTATCAAGTGCATACCCAATAATCCTCTATTAGCATAAACAACAATCAATTCATCAATAATCAACAATAGACATTTATTGTCAAAAGTACATTTCAAGTATATTCGCTAACACAATCACTCTTCATCTTGCATTAGGCTTCAACAACAATCAACAATTGGCTCAATGGCATTCATTACCACCTTACATCAATATTTATCATCACATCTCGTCTCTTTTACTTTTAGTATTAACTCAATCTTGGGGCTTGATAAGGTGCAAGGAAGCCTTCAACTTAAACCCTTGCATAACAAGTCCCACAAATCTCTTCAACACCACCAATGTTTTCCCTGCCCTTAGCTATCATTAGGCAAATAAGTGTTATGGCTATCAAAAAATCAATTCTTACTCAGGATAGTATCAGAAAATTAAGGACATAATCATTGTTTTGATTTTGTCCTAGAACCTCTATCTATCTAATTTCATTCATCTCACCTTCTTGATACATAATCTAGTTCTAGAACTTAGTTTACAACCCACTATGACAATGTCATATTAGTCAAAGTTCACATGTGTTGATTTCAAGGTACATAGCCCTAACCATCTAATTTCTATTTCAACACATGTTTAATTTTAGTCTCATTTAGCTTGCATTATTCATGATTTCAAACTCAACTCCTATATTTAGAGTGTCATGGGTAAGTGCAAGAAGTTGGGTCCACTTTTTGGCTAAAAAGTGGAAGTGTTTTTCCTGAAAATTAAAGTTTGTCATAGTTGGAGTCAAAATTTGAAGCACTTACACATAGAATCTCTTTCTCAATCAATATTACTAACATAGCTCATTTTCTCAAAACACAAATATATAATATATTGCAAAATACTTCACCTAGGCCATAAACATGCCATATTTCTTTCACATGAATGTACACACCTACTTTAAGAAAATACTCCATACTTAAAGTCACCAAATCAATTTTGTACTTATTTCCTTAATTGAAGGAAAACTATTTTAAACATAACTATAGACCTATTCTTCTATTGTTTGAGGAATATAATCATTCCAAAATATCATTCTTTATCTTTCCCAATGTGAAAATACATTGTAATGTTATCTTTTCTCTTTGAGGATATAACAATTTTCTCAGTAGCTATGCGATAATATCCTTAATCCATGTGACAGACTCTTGAGATGGAAAAGATGTGGCGAGCTCTAGGTAGTACATTGCCATTATTCATTTTAATCACAGTCAACACTATTACTGGTGGGGAAATAGGAGCAAAATAAGATGTGTCATTCCATGCCACACTGATAGACATTAATTTCTTCACTCAATCATTCTTGGCTAATATTCTTCATGATCAATGAAGACTCCAAAGTAATCCAACATCATGTCAATGTTTGTGTTTAATACCTCTATTGTCTAGAGATCCACTACGTATATGAGAGTTTTAAAGGTTTCTTTGAATATGAGACAATTTCTTAAAGAGTTAAGTCATCACTGGTAGTCGATATAGAAAAATGTGTTTTCCTCTTAGGAAAGTTACCTAGATGATAGTGGATATTCAAATATGGATTTTGATGAGAATGATTGTGATATGGTGAATCTATTGGTTTAGAGACATGACCCATGATGGAAGCGATCTCAACCCTTAGAAATGAGACACATATGTTCCTTTAGTGAAGGGGCCCATAGACTATGTACAATTACTCAAGGATTTCTATGAGAAGACATGAAGTTTGAGTTCCAAATCATGATAGTAATAAATCCAAATTTATATGCTAGTGGTGGTCATGTTTTAAGAAAATAAATCACACAAAATTATTATAATTATAATTTATTGCAAAAGATATATTGCAGTAACTTTCAACCTTACCCATCCAGGAATGTTTCAACACAAGGCCTTGTTTATGGAACATATAAGCCATAATGAATGAATACCAAATATAAAGTCTTCATTGCTCATTCCATAAAGTGGGATATATGTAATACCAAAGTTGATAAATGGTGTTGTTAAATACATTCCGTTACAATAGGTAAGAGCTAGGATGACAAGATGTTCCATAGGCATGCATACCCTCTCTTTGAAATACAAAGTTCAAGTCTTCAATCATTTTGAAATGTAAACCAACTTACTTACCACCCTACTATCATTGAAAACTAGTCACTAAAGAACCTATGACATGGAATGAAACTTTATGAGAGTTTTGATGAAAGTAGATTGTCATTGATGTCAAAAAGGTGTTGACAAGAGTTGTATCAATGATTAATGAGAATATGTCATGTCATGGGGTAAGTGCAAGAAGATGGGGGGCCAAAAAGGGGTCTTAAGTGGCCACTTTTTTTTTTCTGAAATCAGGAATACTGGCCTTGGATGAGAAATTGAGCATAGTTACACTCAAAATTTGGATATGCAACCAAAACAATGTTCGTAGTGCTCCGAATCTACTTTCTAAACTACTATTTTGTTTTGAAAATGACATAGATTAAGGGGTTCAAAAGAGGGAGCCACAGAAATTGGTGTTGTTTATGTCAAAAAAACATAACATAGCATGTTTTGTGGCTCCCTCAAAAGGTCAACTTTTTTTGGGTATTTTTAAAATCGCTTTGGTGAGAAATTAGCTAATAGCATGTAGTTTATGCCCCATTTTTCTGATAATTTTTTGATGAATATTTGATTTTTTACTAATTTTCAAAGTGGACACATCCTAAAAAATAGAATTTTGGCCATGCTACCCCTATAAATTTTGAAAACTAATTGAAAATCATTTTTTTATTTTTTTAATATTTGTAGAATGGAGTCTAGTTTCTAAATATGTAATTTTTTTGAAATTTGAATGAATAGTTAATTTACAATGAAAAAAAGACCAAACAGTGGTTTTTGCCTAAAAATAGACACACAAACAAAAGAAATTAAAGATGAAAGGCTTAACATTGTTAAAATGTGAAAAAAATCACATCGTCAAATAGCTAAGAGAAAGCCTAACATTACCCAAGTGTTTGATTTGTTCAACCTCGAAACACGTGCAAATCTAAGGGTTAGCACGAACGAAATTATGTGAAATTTTGAAGAATATAGAAAAACACGTCTATGACTGTTCATAAGGCACTCCAAGCCTTTGGGTTGGAAATCCAAAGCAAATCCCAAGCCCAAGGCTTGGGATTCCCAAAGCAAGACATAACGTGAGTGCGTTACAACGCGCTCGCGTTATGTTTTGCTTTGCATTTTTCCTTTCCTGCAAGTCTGTTGTTTGTCATGTTTGACATAACGCGAGCGCATTATAACACACTCGCGTTATGTTCCCCTTAAATTTTTTTACGTTCAAGGCTATTAATCATGAGGGTTAAGGGATAAGGGATAGGGTTGGAGGGCTTAGGGATAAGGGATTAGCGTTTAAGGTATAGTATCGAGCCCGTTGAGGGTCTAGGAATAGGGATAGCGTTTAGGGTTTAGGGATGAGGGATTAGAGTTGAGGGATGACAGATTAGGGTTGAGGGTTTAGGGTTTAGGGTTTAGGGATAGGGTTAAGGGTTGAGGGATCAGAGTTAAGGGTTGAGGGATTGGGGTTTGACATTGAGGGTTGAGGGTTGACGTTCAAGGTCAAGGGTTTAGGGATAGGGTTTAGGGTTAAAGTAGAGTGTGGAGGGTGTAAGGATTAGGGATAGGGTTGGAGGGTTTAGGGATAAGGGATTAGGGTTTAAGGTATAGTATCAAGTTTGTTGAGGGTTTAGGAATAGGGATAGCATTTAGGGTTTAGGGATGAGGGATTAGAGTTGAGGGATGATGGATTAGGGTTGAGGGATGAGGGATTAGGGTTTAGGGATAAGGTTTAGGGTTGAGGGTTGAGGGATTAGGGTTTAAGGTATAGTGTTGAGGGTTGAGGGTTTAGGATTAGGGTTTAGGGTTGACGGATTAGCATTTAATGTCGAGGTTAGGGTTAGAGTGTCGAGGGTAGAGGGATTAGGGATAGGGTTTAGGGTTGAAGGTTTAAGGATTGAGGGTTGAGGCTTTAGGGATGAGGGTTTAAGGCTTAAGATATAGTGTCAAGTGTTGAGGGTGTAGGGATAGGGTTTAAGTTTTAAGGGTTAAGGGTTGAGGGATAGGGATTAGGGTTTAAGGTATAGTGTTGAGGGTTGATGGTTTAGGGATAGGGTTTAGGTTTGAGGGATTAGGGTTTAGGGTTGATGAATTAGGGTTTAATGTTGAGGGTTGAGGGTTGAGGGTTGAGGGTTGAGGGATAGGGTTAATGGTCAAGGGATTAGGGTTAAATAAGAGTGTCGAGGGTAGAGGGATTAGGGTTTAAGGTATAGTATCGAGCCTGTTGAGGGTCTAGGAATAGGGATAGCGTTTAGGGTTTAGGGATGAGGGATTAGAGTTGAGGGATGACAGATGACGGATTAGGGTTGAGGGTTGAGAGATTAGGGTTTAGGGATAAGGTTTAGGGTTAGGGTTGAGGGATTAGGGTTTAAGGTATAGTGTTGAGTGTTTAGGGATAGGGTTTAGGGTTGAGGGATTAGAGTGAAGGGTTGAGGGTTTAGGGATAGGGTTGAGGGTCAAGGGATCAGAGTTAAGGGTTGAGGGATTAGGGTTTGACGTTGAGGGTTGAGGGTTGAGGTTCGAGGGTCAAGGGTTTAGGGATAGGGTTGAGGGTCGAGGAATTAGGGTTAAAGTAGAGTGTGGAGGGTATAAGGATTAGAGATAGGGTTGGAGGGTTTAGGGATAAGAGATTAGGGTTTAAGGTATAGTATCGAGTCTGTTGAGGGTGTAGGAATAGGGATAGCATTTAGGGTTTAAGGATGAGGGATTAGAGTTGAGGGATGACGGATTAGGGTTGAGGGTTGAGGGATTAGGGTTCAGGGATAAGGTTTAGGGTTGAGGGATGAGGGATTAGGGTTTAAGGTATAGTGTTGAGGGTTTAGGGATAGGGTTTAGGGTTGAGGGATTAGAGTGAAGGGTTGAGGGATTAGGATTTGACATTGAGGGTTGAGGGTTTAGGGTTTAGGGTTTAGGGTTAGGGTTGAGAGATGAGGGATCGGAGTTAAGGGTTGAGGGATTAGGGCTTGACGTCGAGGGTTGAGGGTTGAGGTTCGAGGGTCAAGGATTTAGGGATAGGGTTGAGGTTCAAGGGATTAGGGTTAAAGTAGAGTGTGGAGGGTGTAAGGATTAGGGATAGGGTTGGAGGGTTTAGGGATAAGAGATTAGAGTTTAAGGTATAGTATCGAGTCTATTGAGGGTTTAGGAATAGGGATAGCATTTAAGGTTGAGGGATTAGGGTTTAGGGATAAGGTTTAGGGTTGAGGGTTGAGGGATTAGGGTTTAAGGTATAGTGTTGAGGGTTGAGGGTTTAGGATTAGGGTTTAGGGTTGACGGATTAGCATTTAATGTCAAGGTTAGGGTTAGAGTGTCAAGGGTAGAGGGATTAGGGATAGGGTTTAGGGTTGAAGGTTTAAGGATTGAGGGTTGAGGCTTTAGGGATGAGGGTTTAAGGCTTAAGATATAGTGTCAAGTGTTGAGGGTGTAGGGATAAGGTTTAAGTTTTAAGGGTTAAGGGTTGAGCGATAGGGATTAGGGTTTAAGGTATAGTGTTGAGGGTTGATGGTTTAGGGATAGGGTTTAGGTTTGAGGGATTAGGGTTTAGGGTTGATGAATTAGGGTTTAATGTTGAGAGTTGAGGGTTGAGGGTTGAGGGTTGAGGTTTGAGGTTGAGAGATAGGGTTAATGGTCAAGGGATTAGGGTTAAATAAGAGTGTCAAGGGTAGAGGGATTAGGGTTTAAGGTATAGTATCGAGCCTGTTGAGGGTCTAGGAATAGGGATAGCATTTAGGGTTTAGGGATGAGGGATTAGAGTTGAGGGATGACGGATGACGGATTAGGGTTGAGGGTTGAGGGATTAGGGTTTAGGGACAAGGTTTATGGTTAGGGTTGAGGGATTAGGGTTTAAGGTATAGTGTTGAGGGTTTAGGGATAGGGTTTAGGGTTGAGGGATTAGAGTGAAGGGTTGAGGGATTAGAATTTGACGTTGAGGGTTGAGGGTTTAGGGTTGAGGGTTTAGGGATAGGGTTGAGGGTCGAGGGATCAGAGTTAAGGGTTGAGGGATTAGGGTTTGACGTTGAGGGTTGAGGGTTGAGGTTCGAGGGTCAAGGGTTTAGGGATAGGGTTAAGGGTCGAGGAATTAGGGTTAAAGTAGAGTGTGGAGGGTATAAGGATTAGGGATAGGGTTGGAGGGTTTAGGGATAAGGGATTAGGGTTTAAGGTATAGTATCGAGTCTGTTGAGGGTGTAGGAATAGGGATAGCATTTAGGGTTTAGGGATGAGGGATTAGAGTTGAGGGATGACGGATTAGGGTTGAGGGTTGAGGGATTAGGGTTTAGGGATAAGGTTTAGGGTTGAGGGCTGAGGATTTAGGATTAGGGTTTAGGGTTGATGGATTAGCATTTAATGTCGAGATTAGGGTTAGAGTGTCGAGGGTAGAGGGATTAGGGATAGGGTTTAGGGTTGAAGGTTTAAGGATTGAGGGTTGAGGCTTTAGGGATGAGGGTTTAAGGCTTAAGATATAGTGTCAAGTGTTGAGGGTGTAGGGATAGGGTTTAAGTTTTAAGGGTTAAGGGTTGAGGGATAGGGATTAGGGTTTAAGGTATAGTGTTGAGGGTTGATGGTTTAGGGATAGGGTTTAGGTTTGAGGGATTAGGGTTTAGGGTTGATGAATTAGGGTTTAATGTTGAGAGTTGAGGGTTAAGGGTTGAGGGTTAAGGGTTGAGGGTTGAGGTTGAGGGATAGGGTTAATGGTCAAGGGATTAGGGTTAAATAAGAGTGTCGAGGGTAGAGGGATTAGGGTTTAAGGTATAGTATCGAGCATGTTGAGGGTCTAGGAATAGGGATAGCGTTTAGGGTTTAGGGATGAGGGATTAGAGTTGAGGGATGACGGATTAGGGTTGAGGGTTGAGGGATTAGGGTTTAGGGACAAGGTTTAGGGTTAGGGTTGAGGGATTAGGGTTTAAGGTATAGTTTTGAGGGTTTAGGGATAGGGTTTAGGGTTGAGGGATCAGAGTGAAGGGTTGAGGGATTAGAATTTGACGTTGAGGGTTGAGGGTTGAGGGTTTAGGGATAGGGTTTAGGGTTGAGGGATCAGAGTGAAGGGTTGAGGGATTAGAATTTGACATTGAGGGTTGAGGGTTGAGGGTTGAGGTTCAATGGTCAAGGGTTTAGGGATAGGGTTGAGGATCAAGGAATTAGGGTTAAAGTAGAGTGTGGAGGGTATAAGTATTAGGGATAGGGTTGGAGGGTTGAGGGATTAGAGTGAAGGGTTGAGGGATTAGGATTTGATGTTGAGGGTTGAGGGTCGAGGGATTAGAGTTAAGGGTTGAGGGATTAGGGTTTGATGTTGAGGGTTGAGGGCATTTTCTATCAAGAACTTGATTATGAAGGCTTGCCCCTTCATTGTTATGCCTATCATATGGCAGAGCATCTGGCAAGCTCTTGCAGGAAAGAGATGTGATCAATGCAAAGGATGTGATGAATCTATAGCAGGACAAAACGTGAGCGCGTTATAGTGCAAGCCCGTTATAACACGCTCACATTTTGTCTTTCTATTGAAATGGTAAAAAAGTGGTTACCCCCGTGATCCAGGCCCACATGCTCTATTTTCTTACTGATTCTGCGCGTGCTCCGACAAAAAAGAAGTGCTTTCATGTTGTTGGGAAGTTCACATGCACATTTGACACATTGTACCACCTTTGCATGATCTTTCCACCACCTTTTCTGGTTTGCCAACTTGAGAAGGAGGAAATAACATAGTTTTCACACCAAGTTTGATATATATCTATTCAAGTTTCAATTTTTGTAGTGTTGCAATGTTAATTGTGATTCAATTTAAGGAATTTAACATTATAGATTGGTTAATAGTATTGTTGTTAGTAATGATATTTGAGTGTTATTGAATTTAACATTGAAAAGGAAGCAAGTGGTGAAAAACTCAAATTGTTGAGGAGTTTGATGCAAGAAGATAAAAACACTACATAATTGGGTAGTCTCTCCATTCAAATCTTCATTTTTTAGGTATGTCAAGTCTTTACATGCATGTTCTTTACATTTTCCTTATTTTGGATTGAATTACTTTATTATGCTTTACCATACATGTTTAAAATAGGCACATTCCCAATCAAGAAAGTAGCCTACAATCTCACATGATGCCATGTATATTTTCTACACTTGGGCTCTTTAATAATTATGTGTAATAAACAAACCTTAACATACCATGATGTCAAACTATACAAGAATAAATCCTTACAACATAAAAAAAATACAATCCCACTATTATCTTGTATTCATTTCTTAGGAACTAATATTGGTCTCTTTATCATGCTACAGACAAATTCTCCGTCATGCTGAGGAAACAATCAAGAATTAAACCAACATAGGAAGAGATAGAAGTTAAGAATGCAAAGAAAGTAGTGGCTATGAGGGAACTTCGTGAGAAGAGGAAATTGGACACGATAAATGAAGACATACCAATTGAAGAGGAACCACAACCATCACAAAGAGATATGGTATTGGCGGCACAAAGAGAACGAATGCAAAAACTTCGTGGTACGAGAGATTTGAATACCATAGTTGGAGACACGTCCTCTACCGCAAGTCAATATGTAGGGATACCATCTACCACATCTCAAGTTGAGAGTACATCATCACTCACATGTGATGAAGGAGGTATGCCATCATTCCCACCTCAACCTCAAGGTATGTCATCTATTCCATCTTCGATCGAAGGTATGTCATCTAACCCATCTCATTTAAATATTGATGAAATTCCTAATGTTGAGATAAATTTACCTAACTTGACACCACCTAGAATTTTGCATAGAAAGCCAAAGTATTTGATTGATATTGATGAGAATTTTTTGCAGCCAATTGAAGGTAAGATTCCAAAACGCACTTGTAGAAGATATGCTAATAAGATTTGGAGATTGTTCTTTGAAAAGTTAAATGAGACTGCAAGATGTCAACTATTTGTTGAAATGATGCGAAGTATAAAGTATAGGTCTATCATGAAGATTCTTGGGTTGAGAACATCAGAGGCTTCAAGTGAAAAATCTATTGTCAAGAATCTAATGAGTGCGTATGAGAGTGTGGGTAACACCTCACGCACAAAATATAGTAATGCAACACGGCGTGTGATTACATCGACTATAGTAAGTAGTCAAACGAGGAAAGCTTGTCTCATTAGAAAGACAAGTCAAGAATTGAGAATTAATAGGAAAACTTTATCAAGAGCCGTTGGAAGACGCCAAAGAATTGAGGACACTAATGCCAATGAATTATGGGCGTTCTCGGGGAGACTACCACGAAAAGATAAACCAATTGTTGAAGCATTGAGATCACTAATTGAAGACTTTTGGAAGAATTACACAAGGGTATCTCTGAATCAAAGGAATGTGGTAAGAAGGAGAATCGGTAGTCAGAACCGCGATTCACATCCAAAGCATTTTTTGCATGAGATTCAAACACAGTTTTATGGTAAATTTCTAGAGAAGTATCCTCAAATTAAAATTTGTCAAAGATATTTTGAATTGCTAAAACCTTTCTATGTTAAGATAAATCACACACGCACTACTTGTTGTAGATTACATATTGAATTTTCTAACCATTTTGATGCTTATAGGTCTATATGTTTAGATATGCATACTAACAATGATTTGTAGGGTTGTGCCATATGTGCCCCACCAACATCTTCAAGAGGCTTCATATCAAGAATTTTATGTGAAAGAGAGGAAGGTCAAATATTCTACAAGAAATTATGCTTGGATGGCACATGTCATCGTTGCGGTGGCTTGCAACATTTGCCAATATGTGAACATATGGAAATAACACATGCGGTTGGAAACGAACTAGTAGAGTTTGGCAAGTATAAAACAGTGGCATACAATACAAAAGATGATAAAGAAGCAAAGAGGTGTGAATTAGTTATTGAAAAGATTCCAGTGTATCAGTTTATGCCTATATTTTGTGACAGCATAGTGTATGAGTATGCAAGACATGCCCATAGAGCTCGATGGTTGGACTTGCAATTTAAGTTATGCAAGGACACATTTCTGGTTGGTAGCATTGTTTCAGTCGTTGACTTTGCAGAGAACTACAATCTACAGCGACAGCATGAGGTGCAATCACAATATTACAACTCCACACAGGTTTCTATATTTGTGCACATCACATTCATTCATGCGAATGATAGTACAGAGGATGACAGAAAGATCATAAGGGAGTATAATTTCTATATTAGTGATGATCGCACACATTCTACGGAGTTTGTGCAAGGTTGCTTTCAGGTGTTCTACAATGATTTGGCTAGAAGGGGCATATCGTTCAGTCAGCATATCATATGGTCAGATAACTGTGCGTCACAATTCAAGAACTCGTGGAATTTCTATTGGCTGAGTAGGAGGCATAATTTTACAGGTATTCAACATATGTGGAACTTTTGTGAGGCCGGGCATGGAAAGGGGGAGCATGATGGTGCAGGAGCATGTATCAAAAGAGCCATAGCACGAGAAGAGTTAAAGTATAAAGACAATGCAAAGTTGACAGATGCAAAATTGATTGTCGAGTGGTGTAATGCTTCCATGGGTCCAGGTAATGAAGGTAATTCTTTAGTTCGTAGATTTTTTTGGTTGATAGATAATACTAACATTGCACCATATGAGGATTGTTGTACACTGATAGGATCAAATGAGATGCACTCTTTCAGAAGCTCAATTGCAGGTTCATGGAGTATCCATACACGAAAGATGTCATGCTTTTGTTCTTCCTGTACAATTCAAGTCTGGGATGAGTGCGAGTCAAAGGAGTGGGTTGATGAATGGCAGTTAAGTTATCTTAGCCCACTTGACACGTATCGACCCCCGATGGCACTAGAACTAACACAAATGGAATTGTCAGTTGACTCTGACCACATATCAGATTTAGTTCAACCAGGTAATATAGGGCACGTATATGCATCTAATTTCATCTAGTTCAACTAGGTAATGTCATCTTACTTTGTAGTATTTTTGTAATGTTGACTAATTTTATCTAATTTGCTACACATATCAATGTAGGGCACGTATATGCAGTTATTGCAGATGAAGATAATGAAGAGGGAATAGATTATTACTTATGTCATTGTGTTGAGGCCAAAAAGAAATTAGAGTCCCCTGTTACAGATGGAGAAAACATCAAATACCCTACAGGCTCAGTGGTTATTACTGGAACATGGCTTAGAAGGTACCCACATAAGAGTGTTAATATTTGGCTATTTCAGGACTTTGACATGCATCAGAAGATTCTTCATTACTCAAACCTTGTCGTGGCATCCAATGTTCATTTGATAAATTATCGGGGTAGACCTTTGAACAAAATATTGTGGAAGGTGCGTGAGTCTGACCATGAAGCAATACTTGACACAATAAAGAGTAGAGCAGACCCGGATGGTTCATTGGATTAATTTGTAAGTATTCACATTGATTTTGTAAAGTTATGTTACATTGAGTTGTAAGTATGCACATTAATTTGTAAGTTTTGTCTTTTTTTTATTTCCTCCTACATTTTTACACATATGTACACATTTTTACATCATCATGTTATGCATTTTTGGTGTCCTGCTCTTGATGTGACCAAACTCATAACTCACCCTACTTCCTCTAAACACCATTTGATGATCTCTCCAACACTCTGGATCTAGGGCGCCCAATCATGATGATGACCTATATACCATTCTCCCAAGGCACTCATAATGAATGAAAAGAAGACCAAGGGTGCCCAAGCTTAATAGACTTATTTCTTTCAATTTTGATGATCCAAACTCTTGCAATATGACATCCACTTTCATGCCTTTAGATCTTCCTTCACATACAGGGCACCAAATCAAGTTAAAAAATCTACATAAGGGCGCCAAATTGGATGAAAGGAGACATGAAATGCGCCTTAGGCCTCCATGCTAAGGTTTGAGCCATTAAAGTCTCTTGATATTAGGCGCTCATGATGATGAAACTTCGAGCTTTTTCCTTTCCTATGCGCTCATCTAAGATGTTTGAATGATAAGGAGCACCTCGACCTCTATAATGTACATTAGGCACCAAAATCAAGGTGATTTTAAGTCACTTTGAGTCATTTGGGGTCAGTTTGAGTCTTTGAGTCATGTTGCAAAAAAGTGTCAATGTTGTCAAGTTGCACAAAGCAACTTTTGCATTTTTGGTGTCCTGCTTGTGATGTGACCAAACTGATTGTTCCAACACATCCGGATGGGTACATTTACGCTAGGCATGGTCCTGTTTTTCACGCAAACATGTCGAAACAGTTTGAGCTACATTGTACCGACGATATCCCTGAAGAGTCCAAAGTGCAAAAAGGTAGCAATCTTTGACGAGATGTTACTCAAAAATTATGTCACTTAGAAACATTCTGTCTGAGGCAACGCAATCATGTAAAGTGCCTCTACAATAACTTCTCTCAGTTTTTTATATCTCTGAGGTATTTGCCTGTGGTGAAAGGTTTTCTGCTACCCCAAAAATCGTCATAAGGAGGCAGTGTAAAGTTGCAAAGGGGTGTAACTTTTGTCCTGCTCCTGATGCGAACAAACTGACTATTCCAATGCATCCGGATGGGTACATTTATGTTAGGAATTGTCCTTTTTTTCACCCAAACATGTCGACACAGTCCGAGCTACATTGTACCCACGATATCCCTAAAGAGTCCAAAGTGCAAAAAGGTAGCAATCTTTGACGAGATGTTACTCAAAAACTGTGTCACTTAGAAACATTCTGTCTAAGGCAACATGATCATATAGAGTGCCTCTACAATAACCTCTCTCAGTTTTTTATATCTCTGAGGCATTTTCCCATGGTGAAAGGTTTTCTGCTGCCCCAAAAATCATAAGGAGGCAGTGTAAAGTTGCAAAGGGGTGTAACTTTCGTCCTGCTCCTGATGCGACCAAACTGACTATTCCAACACGTCCGAATGGGTACATTTACGCTAGGCATGGTCCTATTTTTCACCCAAACATGTCGAAACAGTCTGAGCTACATTGTACCGATGATATCCCTGAAGAGTCTAAAGTGCAAAAAGGAAGCAATCTTTGACGAGATGTTACTCAAAAACTGTGTCACTTAGAAACATTTCATCTAAGGCAACGCAATCATGTAATGTGCCTCTACAATAACCTCTCTCAATTTTTTATATCTCTGAGGCATTTTCCCGTGGTGAAAGGTTTTATGCTGCCCCAAAAATCATCAGAAGGAGGCAGTGTAAAGTTGCAAAGGGGTGTAACTTTTGTCCTGCTCCTGATGCGACCAAACTGACTATTCCAACGCATCTGGATGGGTACATTTACGCTAGGCATTGTCCTTTTTTTCACCCAAACATGTCGAAACAGTCTGAGCTACATTGTACCCACGATATCCCTAAAGAGTCCAAAGTGCAAAAAGGAAGTAATCTTTGACGAGATGTTACTCAAAAACTGTGTCACTTAGAAACATTCTATTTAAGGCAACGTGGTCACGTAGAGTGTCTCTACAATAACCTCTCTCAATTTTTTATATCTCTGAGGCATTTGCCCGTGGTGAAAGGTTTTCTGCTACCCCAAAAATCGTCAGAAGGAGGCAGTGTAAAGTTGCAAAGGGGTGTAACTTTCGTCCTGCTCCTAGTGTGATCAAACTGACTATTCCAATGCGTCTGAATGGGTACATTTATGCTAGGCATGATCCTATTTTTCACCCAAACATGTCGAAACAGTCTGAGCTACATTGTACCGATGATATCCCTGAAGAGTCCAAAGTGTAAAAAGGTAGCAATCTTTGATGAGATGTTACTTGAAAACCGTGTCACTTAGAAACATTCCGTCTGAGGCAACGTGATCACGTAAAGTGCCTCTACAATAACCTCTCTCAGTTTTTTATCTCTGAGGCATTTGCCTGTGGTGAAAGGTTTTTTGCTGCCCCAAAAATCGTCAGAAGGAGGCAGTGTAAAGTTGCAAAGGGGTGTAACTTTTGTCCTGCTCCTGATGCAACCAAATTGACTGTTCCAACACGTCTGGATGGGTACATTTACACTAGGCATTATCTTTTTTTTCACCCAAACATGTCGAAACAGTCCGAGCTACTTGTACCCACGATATCCCTAAAGAGTCCAAAGTGCAAAAAGGCAGCAATCTTTGACGAGATGTTACTCAAAAACCATGTCACTTACAAACATTCTGTCTAAGGTAACGCGATCACGTAGAGTGCCTCTACAATAACCTCTCTCAGCTTTTTATATCTCTGAGGCATTTGCTTGTGGTGAAAGGTTTTCTGCTGCCCCAAAAATCGTCAGAAGGAGGCAGTGTAAAGTTGCAAAGGGGTGTAACTTTCATCCTGCTCTTGATGCAACCAAACTGACTATTCCAATGCATCCGAATGGGTACATTTACCCTAGGCATGGTCCTATTTTTCACCCAAACATGTCGAAACAGTCTGAGCTACATTGTACCAACGATATCCCTGAAGAGTCCAAAGTGCAAAAAGGCAGCAATTTTTGATGAGATGTTACTCAAAAACTGTGTCACTTACAAACATTTCATTTGAGGCAACGCAATCATGTAGAGTGCCTCTACAATAACCTCTCTCAGTTTTTTATATCTCTGAGACATTTGCCCGTGGTGAAAGGTTTTTTGCTGCCCCAAAAATCGTCAGAAGGATGCAGTGTATTAAGTCAGGATGAAAGCCTATTCACTCTAGACGCCTATTGTGACCAAATCACACATCGTGCCAGAGAATCCCAAACATGCACCTTGAACAAGTGATGCTACAAGTGGTGAACAAAATGGGCACCTTGAAGAATTGAGCCCTCCAAGACATCTTGTAATTGCCTAAAAGTCCAAAATTTACATAAGTGAGTTAAGGCACCATTTTCCATCTCCAGAGCCTCCTTTGAGCGCCTTAACATGGAGTGAATGTTTTAGTCTATGAAAGATTGCGCCTAAAGAATATAACAACCCCTTGAGTCACTAGGATGAACTAAGTTAACAAAATAAACTTCATTGAGGGAGGCACACTTGTGCATCTAGACAACTCCAGTTTAGCGCCTGAGAAAAAGCATGTTTAGAGACACCCCTCGAATGAACCCTCTAGAACCAATAACCATAGCTCAAGATCCATAACCACGAGAAGATAAAGCATTAAAAAAATTCATCTAAAGGATGGGAAATACCTCTTAGATGATAGTTTGCCGAGTAGACCAAGAGTGGGGAATGAGAATGCTCCTCAAAGATACACCAAGCCACAATGACTCTCTCCAATAAGAATCTTCTCTAGGTCCATAATTAACTCATGCCCATATCCAAGTGAAAGTCTCCTTGGTCTTCCTGCTAAAACCTCTAAAGGGTAACCATCTCAACAAGTGTCTCTAATCCCAAGAGAACTCTAGCCTCACCCAAGTCTCGAAGTATGTATGAGAACCTACAACCAATCAATCCATGTTAAGCTCCAAATGCAACACCACATTATCATGAAGCTCCCGAGCACATGACCAATGTACTCAATACCAAGAGAACCAACAAGACCACTGTCAAAACTCCAACTACAAAATTAGGTATCCAAACATGACATCATGATCTAACATCTCCTCCCAGAAGATCACATGCACCAATATAGACATCCTAGTCTCAAGAGAACTTGTATCATGCTAATACTCTAATCTAGAATCAAGAGTCCACCAAGACACACTACCAAACACCTCTAAACCAAGGATCAACATCTACAACCACATGAAGATAACCATCTCCTAAAAATAGTAGCCAAGATGTCAAAGCACTCTCACTACAAATAATAATCATAATCCAAGAGTTTGTCCATTACACCCAACCACTATATAAGATCATCCATCACTAGGTGACAAATACATATCACTATCAAAGCTCCCACTAAACCATGATATGAACTACACATGGCATTGTGATAACCATCTCCTAAATGAAGATCACCATGGTCCACACACACTCAACTATAATACTAATAACTCCAAAGTAGAACCAAGATCTCCAATCTAAGAAGATAAACCATCATTACTGTCAAAAGCTCACACTAAACTATGCAACTAAGATATCCATGACATCATGATAAACATGCTACAAGTCCCAATAACCAACTATCCAATCATTCTCATCATCCATCCTCTCATCCCAATGCAACATACCAATGTGCAAATGAGCATAGACAAGGAAAAATAACAAAGTCTACATCAACACTAAATCAATCCTATGGATATAGGCAATATGCATTCAAGTCATCCCACTACAATCAATGAGGTGTGCATCCCAAAAAAATGCATAACTTGTAGATCCCAACCATTGAAAACATGCAAAATCATCATCACATTATTGTCTTCATTTAATAAACTAGTAAACATCATTTGCATCCATACTTAAACCAATCTTATTGTTGTGTTTGATGTGTCCTCTTTCAAACAACCATTTAACAAAATTTGAGTCCAAACAATAAACATTTACAACCATAAACATCTCAAAGTCCAAAATCCAAACATTTTATCATCCTTAATCATTTCCATCATAGGCCCTTGGTTTGAAAAAATCATTATGCAAGATAAAAACCCTATGCCTATTACCTTGTGCGAGGCTCATGCAAAACCCAAAATCACAATCAAAATAGGTCCTCAAACCATGCATCCTTTAAATGAGATCTTTTATCCAAATCAATCAAAAAATCCCTTTGACAATGATGATGATGATAGTCTTGTAGATCAAGATGATATCAAGATGACAATAGCATTAACTATGAGATCATTACATGCAAACTTTCCATAAACCTTCATCTTCCACTCATGAACATGCAAGAATATTTCAAACAAGAAATGACTAGCACTAGCTATCATGCCAATCCTAAATACACATCTAATGGTCATCCTTATGGTACCTTTGGTAAGGGAAGAACCACTTTAGACCAAGGTCCTCATATTCAATTCATATCTCCAATCCCAACCGCATGTGAGAACTGTTTATCCTATGTATCCTATTCAAATCCTCCATCTCATAATCCTTACATTCCAACTTATCCCATCAATCCAAACCCACTACATCCAAATCATCCTTTTTAGATTTCCTCCAAGGACTTCTAATGGAGGAAAAATCTCAAACTAGAAATCACAAATTCAATTAGTGTACCTCTCCCAAGCCTATCCAAAAGTCACATAGTACCATGCCTATCCATCAAACACCACAATGCAATCAAAATCCTAACAACATGCCCATGATCCAAGATCAAGTGCAATCATGTAAAGATATTATCAATCACAAGCCTATTAAGAATGAACTAGAGTCTTCTAGTACCATACTTTTCCATCAAACACCATCATGTAATCCATGGCCTATCAAGCCTATCAAAGAAAATGCAAACATCCTATATAATACAATCGGACTTTAAATATTTGAAGTAGCCATCTACAAATATCCATTCAAACGTGGATTTATAATGCAAGTATGGACGCCATCAATAAAAAAGATTTGTATTAACCAAATATCCATATAGGCATACATCAATATCTGTCGATATAAGTATAACATATATACAAAATAGCCATATAGGCTTACAAGAATGCCATATAGGCTTACAAGAATGCCATATAGGCATACAATGTCAACTATATACAATACAAAATATATGTCCACAAATGCCATATAGGCATACAACAAAGGAACACAATAAAAAGTCATTCCCCTCTGGCTGGTGAAGAGAATAAATCATGAGCAGCCTTTGATCTTCTAGGGGATGGAGACGTGCATGTGGGTGGTCTACTACGAACCTGAGGGCTACTCCTCCTATTTAGGTCTTCCTGCATCTTTACATGTTACAATAAAAAGTATAGACATTAATATATAGAAATTACATGTTATAAAAAATGAAACATTTAACAAAATAATCACTTACCGCTAACATATAATCTGTCTCCTCGCTTGCCTCAGTAGTAGGAATAGGCCCTGGTGATGTCATGTCCTATAGAAACCATCCAGATAGAAATTAAACTTCAAATCAATAATCTTTTGATTTTTCAAAAATAGACAACTATAACAATGAATGCAAATTGAAATTTACTAATCTGCCTCATACCCCTGTCAATGCCATGGAGCTATGAATCGCAGAGGCCACACCTTGCTCCATTGCCCTATGAACATGGGGAGGTGTCTCTGTAGCCTGCATCATCTGGAAATAAAACAACATTATTCAATTATGAAAACTATAATAATGATGCAAATCATGGCTCCTAACATACACACACGTTCATCTAAACATGGAAGTACACACAATAAAGCACACAAATCACATACAAAAATTTAGTAAGTACAATTCATTCATTAAACTATTTATTTTATTACATCTGTAAAGCTTTGAAGTCCACCACCACTGGCAGGTGTTGCCATGAAATCTACAGTATTAACCTATTCAACATCTAAAATCAGATATTAGAATACCATTCATATAACGATGCTATTCACATGTAATATTTATAATTGTTTACTAGTTACATACCTCGACAGTAGATGATCTAGTGAAAAATGCAGGTGGAGAACCACTGAAAACTGCATCGACGCTATGACCCTGAAATTTCATTAAAATCATCAATTTAAATTAGTTAATCTTGTATTTCAAAAATAAAATTTAATAAATTAAATTCAATAATTGCTAATATTTACCTGAGTATCAAGGCCGAAAGTCTCACTCAGGAGGGTATCTGTCATCACCATCTGCTTAGCTGCAGATGTAGCCTGTGCACTTGCGTCCTGACTGTCCATGGGGTCATAACCACAGGCTGACCCGCAAGCCTAGCAAGTATGGGGTGGGACCCTACTCCTCGCACTATCTCCCAACCCACTCTGTGTTGCAAGACTGGCATGCTCTATGATGCTCTGGGTCAAGGCACTAATCGACTGAAGTGTATCAACCTCAACACTCTCCTTCACAATGGAAGGGATAGAAACATGCTCGTGGGCTGGTCTGCTGATTACTCGTCTCACTACCTACTATGGGTCAAGACATGCCCCTGGTCTATCTTGTGCTGACCCTCCACCTCTACCCTGGAAGTCCCGCATATCAAAATAGTTTGGCACTTTATTAAGGACAAACTCGCAATAGAGTTTCCTCAAAAAGTATTGTGGGACCTCATTATTATTGCATGGAGGATGGTCAAAAACCATCCACCACCTCTGCCTAAAATTGTCCCTTATCGCTTGGTTGTTGTACCAATGGATAGGAAACCTCTTGCATGTAATGGGTGGAGGTTGATTTGTTTGTGGGTTTGTGAAAATTGAACACAAGTCTAATTTTGTAATTTGTAATTTTTTCACATCTTGATATGACAACTTGTCTGCATAGTAATCTCTAAACTCTCTCTTTTTATCTGTCCAACTAGTTATTTGTTTGCTAATTGAATCTACATTTGATAACATAGACTCAAGAGATTCGGCAAGCGTGGACCTATGCAAGGTTGAAGTGGAAGGATCTTTCAACCTTGCAATTATATCTTCAATTTCTTTTTTGTTGTTTTTAATTTGCCTCATTATATTTTCTTGTGTTCCAGGGGCATGTCGAGGAATGAATGGAGGAGGTTGTTGTTCTACAGGTATTTCCTCCTCAGGATTTTGTGGATTTTGAGGAGGAGGAGGAGGAGGTGCATTAACATTCCCTGACAATTAACGAAATATACATCAAAAATCAACAAAAACCTACCTATTTAGAAACAAATTCAAACAAAAAAATAAATATAACTCACCCCTTTGGCGTGCTCGACGTCATGGCGGCATTTTGGCGACAAATCGATAAACTTTTTGTGTTGAATAGTGTTTTGCAAAACGCGAGCACGCTTTCGAGGGTTTGCAAGCTGCGGGTTGAGAGGAGAAAATAGGAAAATGAAATTGGAAACCTTTTTTTTTAATTTATAGGAAGTTATAACGCAAGCGCATTATAACGCGCTTGCATTATGGCTTTTTTTTTTTGAAATTAATTTGGCCACTTTTTGGCCCCCCATCTTCTTGCACTTACCCCATGAGGATATCTTCATGTTTGTCTCAAAATGGTTTCTCATGTTCCAACTTGTTTGGTGTTCATATTGGTTCTTTCTTGATCACCACATACTGGCTTATACTTGTTTGTGTTAATCATTTCAGGTAGTTCAAGCATTGTTGATGCTCATGGTTTCATGGTCACATTTTAGAGTTCATATGTGTTACAGTGTCATCATGACTTGCAGATGCATAGTAGGGAGATGTTAATCATCTAATGATTTCAGTGTTGATAGTATGGTGTTCTCCATGTGGGTGTTGGCATTGGTATGGTATATATGATGCTCTCATCTCTGTGACATATGCCATTAATGTTACTCTTGATATACAATTACATTGTAGTTGATAGACATTGCAGTTGATATCTGATATACAGTAGCATTACAGTTGTGACATGTAGAAGTATACAGTGGCTTTCAAGTCTTTTACAAGTCATGTCTTCATGTCTTCATATTTTCATATCACAAGGTCTTCATGTATTCATGTTCTTTTAGTGTCATCGTATCTTAAATATCCTTGTGTCTTCTTGTCTTGAACATCCCTATGTTACAGTGTCATCATGCCTTAAAATATCCTTGTGTCTCAGACAGAATATTTTTTCTATTTGTATTGCATCCAAGTGTGCTAGGTTTTTGTCAATTGTCTAAACATGTGCTATGTTCTTAGCAATTTTTTTATGCCCAAGCCTAGATCTTGTTCATTCTTTAACATCATATCAATGGTAGTGACTGAGATCCCTGTAATTTCCAATTGTGTCTGAGTTTGTGAAAAAGATCACCGATCAAGTTTTTTTCTAAAGCCAAATCCTATTTGTCACTATGCATCAAAGACTTAAACATAAACCTAAGTTATCTTTTAAGACCCCTTATCTACCCGTCATACTCTTATTACACTTTATGTTATATTATATGGTTGATCTCTTATAGCAAGTTAAGTCACTAAAGGTGACTTTCTTAAGGGTTATAATAACATGTGGATGACCGGCCCTTAACCTTTGTTACCGTTTGTAGTGGTTATATCTATGAGCACGTTGAACACTAAAAGGTGATCAACAGTCCTGGTTTAAAGTTGATGAGCACAAAAAGGGTTAATCAATGGCTAAGTTTAAAATTTGAAATTTCCTCACGGGCATTATTTTTGATGTGCTTTTAGCTGTCTATTTCTTAAGGACTGCAGATAAAGCTATATTTAGTCATTTAAAAATAAGGCAAATCTATGTGCTATCTTTTAGAGATTTGTTTGTATTCTTTCTAAATCATCTCATGGCAAAGAAATAAATAAGGAGAAATTTTTTTTAAGGAAAGAGTTTTTTTTAAAGAGAAAATGATAGAAAGATTTTATTCTTTCTATATGGTGGTTAAGGATTTTTGGTTTCCATGAAGAAGAGTTTTTTATTTACTCAAAAGCAGATTGAATAAAAATTTTGAAGTTTTTATTCTTGCAGATTGAAGAGATTTTTTTTGCAGATGATCTATTTTTTTGCAAGATGAATTGTTTGAAAAAAAAATTGAAGATATTTTTTTAAAGAATATGAAGGATCGTATACAGAGAAGAGGAAGATGAAAGATTTTTCATTTTAATATCATTATGATTTTTTTTCAGGGACTTTATGGATTGAAAATATAATGCATAGAATTGATGTATATTTTTTAAGGGGAAGATATTTTATTTATCAAAATAGAGAAGAGAATATGAAGGGTTATTGAAGGTGCATTGTGATGGATTGTGATAGGACATTCAGATTTTATATAATGGAATTATAGATGGAATAAAAAAAAGTGTGATTAACATGCAGTGAATATATATTTGTGAAGATACAGATTATGTGGTCCAGATCAAAATGTCATGATGTAGATAATTTTATGAAAATTCAGATGAATGTGTGTGTGAATTGAATTGAAGTGAAAATTGATCTGAGAGAGTTGATGTGAGGACCATAATGCAGAAATGATAATCTCCTTGTTGCAACATATTTTCATATTGAACCCTGAAGATAATGATGGTGTATCAGGTGAATTGTTATGTAGAGATAATCAAGTGAATGAATTAATGAATTGAATGGAAACAGAGTAACCCTCTGATTTTGTTTATCTTTTCTAATGGTGATTGTGTTTGCCAGTGAGGCTCAGTATGCCAGTGAGGCGTGTAGGTTAGTGAGACCTTACATTTGTCAGTGAGACACATATTGTAGGCAGTGAGGCTTCTTATAGCCAATGAGGCTTGTATGGTCAGTGAGACCTATTTGTATGTATTAGGGGTTGGTGCTCCTTGAAGTTGGTGCTTCTAAACATTGTAACCAGTGAGGTTTTTGCTTAAGCCAATGAGGCAGTTTTGAGTGGTTTTTCTACCCTAGGAGGGTTTTCCACTCATGAAAAGAATGTGTCATGTTTCATGTTGTCTTTATCTATATGTGTGTATATTAGTGCTTTGCTTATTAAGTTTTGTTCACATCCTTCATTATTTGTCTTGTGCATATGAGCTCAACAAATCATTAATGTATTCCTCTCTATTTGTCTTGTAAGATAAAGTTTGCAAAAAGTTGTAAAAGATTTGAAAACTAATACAACACTGATTCACCCCCCCTCTCAGTGTTGTCCTAGACTCCAACAATTGGTATCAGAGCCTAGGTTCCCTTTTTGAAGTCTAATAGGCTTGGGTAGGTCCTGACAGTGGAGTAAAATGGGTAAGAAGAATAGAATTAAGGTCTCAAATAGAGAAAAGAAAGATGCTAATCAAAAGATGGTAAAACAAGCCTCAGTTGTGCCTAGCAATGATTTGTTGCATATGTCACCCCTGATAATTGATACAAAGAATGGTCCTATAGTTGAGAGTTTTGATAAAAATGATGAAAAACTTTCACATGAAGGAGATGAGACTCAATCAGATTTCGAAGAAGAAGATCACATTATAAGTGATGATGAACAAGAGTTTGAAGTTGATATAGAAGGAGAGCTCATATGTGCTCTAAGTGAACTCAGGAAATATAAAAAGGAGAACCAAAAATTACAATTGCAGCTACAACAAGAAAAAGACCTCAAAGATAAAGCACTCTCTGAACTTGAAGAGGCAAGAAGTCAGACTGTGAGTTTAAGAACACAAATTGATGATTTAGAAAAATTGATTACAAGCCTAAAGATTGAGATTGAAGAGGCCAAGAGAATGATAGATTTTGCTAAGTCTGAAAATGAAGTAAAATCTTTTGAATGCTTAAAACTTGAAGCTAAAATTATTACCTTGAGAAAAAATATTGAAAGTCTCAAAGTTCTGTCAAAGAGGAATAATGAGTTTGAAAAGAGCACCACCAAGTTATACGAAATGTTGGGAAAGAAAAAACTATATGGGGACACTACTGGTTTAGGATTTGAAGAAGGAGAGTGTTCAAAGGCCAGAGAAACTCCTAGAAAGAAAATTGATCTTCATGTTGTTGCTCCTGAAGGCAAAAAGAAGTCAGAAGTTGAAATGAATACCAAAGACGAGTTTGCAATGCATAATCAAAGAAGAAATTTCAAGAGATCTGCTCCTGTAAGACAAGCATACATATACAAGTATAATTATTTATTTAATGGTTATTGTTATACTTGTAATCATTTTGGACATAAAGCAGTTGATTGCAGAAGGAATACTAACCTTGTATGTTACAAGTGCAATAATGCTGGTCACATTCAAAGAAACTAAAAAATGAATAGAAGGTATGATCCTTCTTGGAAGCATAACATAAATACTCAAGGGATGTTAAGAAGGTATTATCAATCATTTGAATATGATTACAGTATAATTTGTTATAATTGCAACCTTTTGGTCATAAAGCACATAGTTGCAGAAATACATCACTAGATTTGAAAAGGTTGAAAAGGATAGAAGCTGAAAAAGTTTGGAGGAAGAAAGAACTTGTAAAAGTTTAGAGATTAAAACAAAGGCAAAAGATTATAGATTCTAAACTTGTGCATCTTGCACAAGTCACTTCATCAATTGCATAATAGATATCATGAAGTTAGGGGGAGTTGTTTATGTCCTATCAATTATTCCCAAGAAGTTTCAGGAAGGAGGTTGTTTGAGGTTTGTCAATATGTGTATGTAAGTGCTATAGGTGATTTGTGTTCAAATTGATCTTGAGAAGTATTGGTTGTCATCAAATATTAGCATGTGTTGGCTAAGATGGCTGAAAATTAAAAAAAAAAAATCAATTCATAGCACTTATCTCTGCATTTGATTTTGTAAAGTGTTGTTGCAGGAAGAGCTTGATGGTGAAGTTAGTTTATTGATGTGCTTATTTGATGAGCTAGTGTGAATGATATAGTCAAGAGTCATCAATTATTGTTGATTGTAGTTTATATCAGATTTGACATTGTGTTTCAAAAAGGTGTCATGTGCAGGAACAACAAGATAATCTTCATCAGATAGCCTTCATTCATTTCAGGAAGTGTGTACAAAAGTTGATTGGTTGCAAATTGATTGTTGTCCAATCATGGAAGTCTTGGCAAGAACATCTCTTGTGTGGTCATCATGTTATCATGTGTTGTGAATTGTGTGTTGAGTGAATGGTGTGATGTGTAGCCTTGCATGATGTTCAAATTCATATATCTGAATCATCTAAATCCTAAGAGCTATCTTTATGTTATCATGCTTTGCGAGATTTTGAAATGTGTTATTTCAGGTCAAAAAGAGTTGGTCATTATGAAAGATTTGTTTGGCATAAAATTTGTTTTGTAGTCACAAGTGATGCCTTAAGGAGTTTGTATTTGACAAAAGAGGTATCTCTATTTTTTAGCTTGCTTGAGGAATCAAACATAGGATCTTAATGATGTCCTATGCTTCAAGATGTATGTTTTTAGATGTGTGCTTCATGATGAATTGTTGCTATCAAGTTGAAAAGTTGTTCAATATGCAGATGTGCAAGGACAGAGCTTTCAGGATAAGTTTAGAACAACAAATTGATAAGTGTTCAGTGCCTTGAATTTTTCAGAGACTAGAGGTATCAATGATTTGGGTAAGTGATATCTCAATTCTTGGTTGGTATGAAAGATAACAAGGTTAGTGATAGTGCTTGTGATCCAAGAAATAAATGAGCAATTGGTTGATATCAGTTTATTGCTAATATTGTTTGAGTTATTCTTCACAGGGGGAGATAATAGTCTTTGTCATCAGATGTCAAAAAGGGGGAGAAAGAAAAATTACATCATGCAGTTTTGCCATCAATGACAAAGGGCGAGATTGATGAAAGTAGATTGTCATTGATGTCAAAAAGGTGTTGATAGGAGTTGTATCAGTGATTAATGAGAAGATGTCATGTCATGAGGATATCTTCATGTTTGTCTCAGAATGGTTTCTCATGTTCCAACTTGTTTGGTGTTCTTATTGGTTCTTTCTTGATCACCATGTACTGGCTTGTACTTGTTTGTGTTAATCATTTCAGGTAGTTCAAGCATTGTTGATGCTCATGGTTTCATGGTCACATTTTAGAGTTGCTACAGTGTCATCATGACTTGCAGATGCATAGTAGGGAGATGTTGATCATCTAATGATTTTAGTGTTGATAGTATGGTGTTCTCCATGTGGGTGTTGGCATTGGTATGGTATATATGATGCTCTCATCTCTGTGACATATGCCATTAATGTTACTCTTGATATACAGTTACATTGCAGTTGATATCTGATATATAGTGGCATTGCAATTGTGACATATGTAGAGGTATACAGTGGCTTTCAAGTCTTTTACAAGTCATGTCTTCATGTCTTCATATTTTCATGTCTTCATGTCACAAGCTCTTCATGTATTCATGTTCTTTTAGTGTCATCGTATCATAAATATCCTTGTGTCTTCTTGTCTTGAACATCCCTATGTTACAGTGTCATCATGCCTTAAAATATCCTTGTGTCTCAGACAGAATATTTTTTCTATTTGTATTGCATCCAAGTGTGCTAGTTTTTTGTCAATTGTCTAAACATATGCTATGTTCTTAGCAATTTTTTTTATGCCCAAGCCTAGATCTTGTTCATGCTTTAACATCATATCAATGGTAGTAACTGAGATCCATGTAATTTCCAATTGTGTCTGAGTTTGTGAAAAAGATCACCGATCAAGTTTTTTTCTAAAGCCAAATCCTATTTGTCACTATGCATCAAAGACTTAAACATAAACCTAAGTTATCTTTTAAGACCCCTTATCTACCCGTCATACTCTTATTACACTTTATGTTATATTATATGGTTGACCTCTTATAGTAGGTTAAGTCACTAAAGGTGACTTTCTTAAGGGTTCTAATAACATGTGGATGGCCGGCCCTTAACCTTTGTTACTGATTGTAGTGGTTATATCTATGAGCACGTTGAGCACTAAAAGGTGATCAACAGTCTTGGTTTAAAGTTGATGAGTGCGAAAAGGGTTAATCAATGGCTAAGTTTAAAATTTGAAATTTCCTCACGGGCATTATTTTTGATGTGCTTTTAGCTGTCTATTTCTTAAGGACGACAGATAAAGCTATATTTAGTCATTTAAAAATAAGGCATATCTATGTGCTATCTTTTAGAGATTTGTTTCTATTCTTTCTAAATCATCTCGTGGTAGAGAAATAAATAAGGAGAAGTTTTTTTTAAGGAAAGACTTTTTTTTTAAAGAGAAAATGATAGAAAGATTTTATTCTTTCTATATGGTGGTTAAGGATTTTTGGTTTCCATGAAGAACAATTTTTTATTTACTCAAAAGTAGATTGAATAAAATTTTTGAAGTTTTTATTCTTGCAGATTGAAGAGATTTTTTTTGTAGATGATCTATTTTTTTGCAGGATGAAGAATTGTTTGAAAAAAAAAAAAATTGAAGATATTTTTTTAAAGAATATGAAGGATCATATACAGAGAAGAGGAAGATGAAAGATTTTTCATCTTAATATCATTATAACTTTTTTTCAGGGACTTTATAGATTGAAAATATAATGCATAGAATTGATGTATATTTTTTAAGGGGAAGATATTTTATTTATCAAAATAGAGAAGAGAATATGAAGGGTTATTGAAGGTGCATTGTGATGGGTTGTGAAAGGACATTCAGATTTTATATAATGGAATTACAAATGGAATAAAAAAAAGTGTGATTAACATGCAGTGAATATATATTTGTGAAGATATAGATGATGTGGTGCAGATCAAAATGTCATGATGAAAATAATTTTATGAAAATTCTGATGAATGTGTGTGTGAATTGAATTGAAGTGAAAATTGAGCTGAGAGAGTTGATGTGAGGACCATAATGCAGAAATGATAATCTCCTTGTTACAACATATTTTCAGATTGAACCTTGAAGACAATGATGGTGTATCAGGTGAATTGTTATGTAGAGATAATCAGGTGAATGAATTAATGAATTGAATGGAAACAGAGTAACCCTATGATTTTGTTTATCTTTTCTAATGGTGATTGTGTTTTCCAGTGAGGCTCAGTATGCCAGTGAGGCTTGTAGGTTAGTGAGACCTTACATTTATCAGTGAGACACATATTGTAGCCAGTGAGGCTTATATGATCAGTGAGACCTATTTGTATGTATTAGGGGTTGGTGCTCCTTGAAGTTGGTGCTTCTAAACATTGTAACCAATGAGGTTTTTGCTTAAGCCAGTGAGGCAGTTTTGAGTGGTTTTTCTACCCTAGGAGGGTTTTCCACTCGTGAAAAGCATGTGTTATGTTTCATGTTGTCTTCATCTGTATGTGTGTATATTAGTGCTTTGCTTATTAAGTTTTGTTCACATCCTTCATTATTTGTCTTGTGCATATGAGCTCAACAAATCATTAATGTATTCCTCTCTATTTGTCTTGTAAGATAAAGTTTGCAAAAAGTTGTAAAAGATTTGAAAACTAATACAACACTGATTCACCCCCCCTTTCAGTGTTGTCCTAGACTCCAACAAGTTTTGATCACAGATGTGACCTTTGGATAAGGCACAAGAATGACTATGTAGACCAACATCTTACATGAATACACAAAGAAAGCCTATAGACTAGTTATATACATGGTGCCTTGGGATGAGTCTGTGTACAAAATAAGGATTTCTGAAAGCAACATTAACTACAAACAAGATTTTAAACATTGATAGGCAACACATATATGATCCGAGATTTTTAATGATGCCAATGAACGAATGAAGAAACCACAATTAGCATATGGATAAAGGTTATAAGTTGGAGCTTGTAGAATTGGGTTTGATGACTTAGAGGTTAAGGTGAATGTATAATGTGGATATACACAAAGAGTATATTAAAGTCTAGTCAATATGAACTTTGAAAGCATATGAATTTTAGATAGGAAGGCTTGATTATTAGGCTATGATACCAAAATGTAATGCTACTTTTCTCCCATAGTTATTTAACTACTTGTTGTGAATTTAATATAGTTAATATTTAGAATTAAGATAATTTAGAATATGCAATGATATTAAAATAGTTATAAATAGCAAATATGAATTACAACATGTGTTTAATACAACTCTTAAGTAAATCATTAATAAAATAAATTGGATAACATAATCACATAATTCAATCGAATTAATATCAACATCATATTTATATACTATTCCAAATATCTATTAAACATCAATTATTTTCAAGACTTATATGAATCAAAGTACTTGGATTGGCCACTTTCACCTTAGGAAGATTTCAATGATCTTGGCTCTCGTAGCTATGAAACACTCCAAGAGGAACAATTCTTATTCAGAATACAACATATCATGTTCAACATAAGTGCTCCAAAGCCATGCTCAATAGAGCAAATGCTCAACACAAGTGCTCTAGAGCCATGTTGAATATAATAAATGCTCAACACAAGTGCACACAAGCCCTGGCCAAGACAATCCCGAGTGTACACTATACCCCAAGTTGGGCACACTCTGTGTGCCCTTTCTCCAATGCCCATAACCCACCAAAACCACCTTCTTCTTCCTTGAGTGATTTATGTCCCCTTTTCTAAGTCTCACATAAATGCCTTATATAACCTTTTAAGGGGTGGTTTCTAAATCATCACCCCTTTCACAAACATTGTCATTAATAATTAATTAATAAACATAATAATTGGGTTTTTATAAATATTTTTTATTTACCTTCATTTTATCCTTTATGTTTTCATCTTATAAAGGTTAAATAAACTTTACTCTCTTACAATTTTAAAAGGTTATTCATAAAATAACTTTCTTTTCCATTTCCAAGAAAAAATCCCGTAACATCAAATAAAATAAAATATTTCAAAGGAATAAAAGATAATTAACTACCGTGCTTCACATTCTTAATGACCAATTACTAATTTGATCGTTGTGTATATATTGCCTGTACTTTCATGTGTGTGAATACATATTTTTACACTTTAGATCTCAAAACACCCATGTGGTGGAGCAACAATGTGAGAAAAGCTGCACAGATATGATTTGAAAATTGCTAGGATTGAAGCAATTGATATTTAACATTAATGTAGCAGTTAATTTCCACCAATAAAGAATATTGATTCAGTATGTACTCATGATTACCAAAGATACATTTCAACTCCTCTCTCATGAATTTAACCCTACAGAAGGAGAATACCCACCATTGAAATAACACCTGAGAAGTTCCATAACAAAATAGGGTTAATCTCTTTCTTATAAGTAAAAGGCAGTACTGATCTGCAAACCTATTAATCAGAGCCCAGAAATTTCTGCAATCAAAATTCATGGAGATCGGAGAACTTTCTTTATTTGGTGAAATTACATACAGCACACATGAAATCCCTGTAATTTTAATAAAATGGTTTGAGTTTAAATATATTTACCTGCAATAAAAACCATGGGTATGGTATTCTTACTGAAAGCTTTATCCCAATCGTAATCTGCTAAAACAAAACCACCATGCATGTAAGAGCCCAAAGTTATTCAATCAAAACATACTATTCATTCTCCAATTAAATGTATGGAGAAGTTATGAATCCTAATGGAACCTGAATGCTCCTAATTATATTGTATATCTCTAATCCTGAGAACAATTATTTTACTTGTTTTCATTCAGTTATATGTTACTTTACACTAAAAAACTTATCTGTAGGCCAAGAAGCCATTCTGGCATATGAGGAGAACATGGCAGTGGCACTAACCTAGTGACGCTTTCACCTTAGAGTCTTGCTGTGGATTTTCAAAGATTTAGTGTATTTTTCCATAGTATCATTTTTGGGAATCAATTGAGTTATTATTACTTAATTTTTTATTTTTTTATATTCTATAATTCATAAATGTTGGTTAAATTTAATCTCTTATGAATTGAAAATTCTTAAATTGATAAAATACACTACTTTGTTTGGTACAAGTTTATAATTTTTAGAACAATGTTTTTGTAACAACAATTTAAGACAAAAATATAAAAATAATTTCATGTCAAAAAAAGTTTATAGAACACACAGTGTGTATTATTTTTAGGATTATAAAATTTTCATACTAGTATTTTCAAGGGCTGGGTTATTCTTAAATATCATCCACTTGAACAGTCAAAGGTTAATTTTGGCCAATAAAAATAGGACAAATATTTGCCACCTTTTGTTGTGAATGAGGTGTAAAATTGATATTGATTGTTTGACCATTGAAAGTGGATAATATTTAAGTAGAGTAAACTCTACTTAAACAGTTTCCACCTCCCCAAAAAAGTCATAGTTAAGGTTGTATGTACACATTTATATCTTGAAACTGCTTGATAAACATTTAAACCCAAAAACACCCCTGTTTTGAAGTTAATTTTTGATAAGCATTTAAACCCAAAAACACCCATGTTTTGAAGTTAATTTTTGCTAGGTAATTCAGTGACTGAATGAAGGTAAATCAGCTGAGGATAGTAAGAGAGACACTAACTTGATAAATTGAAAGATACCCATATCAAGGGAAGACAGAACACTGCAATGCCATTCTAAACTATCTATATCACGAAGTGGAATTAATACATCCAAACCATGATTGAGATCAAAACATTGAAACATTAAGAGGAAAAAAAAGGCCAAAATGATCACCTTGTCCATAACAGTTTGTTGTTGTGTTAATACCATTCTTGCAAACACAAACGAAGGTTTCATAAGGCCCATTGTACCCACAGACTCCATTGCTCTCCTCGCAGTCTCTGCAAGCACTGGGAATGTAGTTATCAATGTTGTAATTATACTCAAGAGCCACACCATATCTCCACTGACTTGGGTTTGTGCGATCAACTCCAAAGCTGTAAATGCTAGTATACGACAGGCATTGAAGCCTTGGGAGGTTCATTTCAACAGCAGACCCTAGATTGATGGGAGAATACACACAGCAACTGGATATGGGTGCATGCATAGGCAGATCCAGCCCTCCAATCCCTGGACATGCATACAAACTATTGCAGATATGCGCACTCCCAATATCACAGAGGTAGTTATGGGGATCATATAGAGATGAAGTGGGAGAGCAGCCAAGGAGAACAAAGGCATCATTTTTTATTCTGAATGGAGCAGCCCAGTCTAGACCAAAACTCCTACTGGGAGTCTGGGATGCATTGAATTGCAGGTGGACATGATGGGATCCTTAATGTGGATGACATGCTTGTTATAATCTATATCTTGGATTGGATATGAGCCTGTGTGAGATGTAAAAATGAGTTGTCTCTGGTTGAGACATGTTATGTAGGTTTGAAACCTGGGGTCTCCACAGCCAGGGCCTGTGCCAAATGGGTACTTCACTTGAATTGGGCCACACAAGTCTCTGCATCTCCATCCCATAACCAGAGGTGCAGAATATACAAGCATAAGGAATAATGTTGACACAAGCATAATGGTCATGATGGGCAGTCCAAGAGAGATTTGTGATGTGGATTTATCTGGTAAGAAGCCAATTGTAAGGATTGAAGGAATGCATGCATCCACATATATTGGGAGGATTACAGGGAAAAGGGTGGGCATGAAATAGTAGTGAAGTTAAATTATGTGGGTTCTTACTGAAGCATTTAGGGACTCCTAATAGTCCTAATAAGGACAACAAAGCTATGGCTAGTGCTGCCACTTCATTCAAGTATCCACTTTCTTGTCAAGCTCCTACTGCTCTAGGAAAAATTTGATGGTGCCCGGTCACATCAGCAGTTTATTGATCCACCCCATTCATTTGTTTTGAAGGAGCAATATTATGCCCTTGGAATCTAGATTGAAATTTTTGTTATCATCATGGAGGTTTTCTCTGTCAAAGATTTTGGTAAGAAAAGCTTCAATGGCTATTATTTATTTATCTTAGCCACAATATTATTGTTAAAATACTAATAAAAATAAGAAACTTATGGACTGTGGTTTCAAAATTTGTTGTGTTCAATCAATTCTTGAAAAATAGTAACATTTACCACTTTTTTAACAGTAAAATACTGGCTTCAATTCTTTTGAAATTTAAGAAAGTCAGGATAAAACACAATTCCTTTATTAAACAGATATTGAGCCCAGTTAAAAGAGATGATGTTTTATATTTAAAATTTAAAAATAATGACAGACCAAACAAAATGTGGTTTTTTTAAAATATTAGTTAAAAGAAAATTTATTAATATGGAAAGGGTTGTAATTTGATTGGCTAGGATGACCGTGTGTCTATTAAAGTATAAATTTATAAAGATATTTAACATGGAGAGAAATAACTTTGATGGAATGGATCCCCTTTTATGATAGATTGTAGCTATATGAACAGCTTGCCAATAATATTAATATTGATATTGCATGGCTAATTATAGTTGATTTCAAATGATAGTGCTTAGGGCCTAAATTTGACTATCGACCTTACTTGTCAAGCAACATTTTTATGACGGTTATTCATTCAAAGGTGCCCTTAAAATACTATGACATGTCTTATAAAAATTATATATAAACCAAATATATATAATCCTATATAAATTTTGACAATCTATTCAAAATCTCTCCTTTCATGGGATAATCTTTTTTAAAATTTTAATTGTATTTTAGGGCAAAAATGCCTAAATATGGCCACCATACCATACGGCCATCAAATTTAGTGCTGCTACTTTATTCTTTGATCCTAATCTTTGGATTCACTAACTCAGGTTTTTTATTGACTTTGGTGATCTGCTTTTATCTCTTGTAATTTTTTTGGGTTAAGTTTTGCTAATTCTCTCTATAATTTAATATAACTTTCAACTTTTTATTCAAAAACATTAAAATATAAAAATAAGAGCACCGTATATTTAAAAAATATTTTCTCAAAAATTATAAAAAAAATAACAAATTTATTATAGAAAAGTATAATAATTTAAATTTTTTTAATCATTAAAATTAAAATTTAGATTAGATGGCAATTTTTTTATATATCAATATTTTTGTGATTTAAAGATTAAATATTTCTATCAATAAATAACTTATTTAATAATTTAATTTTAAAATTTGTTATAAATATATAATCTAGAAACAAATATATGAATATATATCTAATAAATTAAAATAGTTAAAAGTCAAACTATTATAAATCATAATGTTGTAACTATTTATCCTAAACATTTAAAAAATCTAATTTTATTTTAAAATTGAAAACATCCATCAAATATAAACCAATAAATAACACATTTAACTAAATTTAATAGACAGAAATTTCATAATAACTAAATGAGCACATATGAATAATCCTTAATATAACAACTCCTCCAATACCTCCCAATATTCTCATATCATTAAAAACAATTGGTAATTAGAAGAAACTCCAACTAAAGTGAAGTAGTTATATTTATCTTCTTTCACCTCCACCTCCTTTTCTTCTGCAGTAAATCAACTTCGTTTAAAGCTCCAAAAAGAAACTGAAAATGGATATTTTACAGCGCAGTGCTTAGCTGTAAAATAGTTTTTGGGCTTTTCCCATTTCCCAAACATGCAGTCATGAAATCAAATGTAAGCTTTAAGGACATTTGTTGGTTTCTGGTAACAGCTTTATTTTTTCCTGTTCAGAATGCTTAAGAACTGTAAAATGTGTAGATTCTAACACTGAACGAGTCTATATATTTTACTGTTTATATATATGACAGCCACATAAGAGCCAGGGAATTGGAATAAAATCCATTAATTCTGAGAATTTGCCCATGATTTACTTTTAAAAGTGCATTAGATAAATACGTTTTCATTACCGAGGAAACTTTTCTCTGTGCTGAAATTTATGTAATTGCAATCCTCTGTCAAGAAACAGAAATCACGTGCATGTTACAATGTTAGTCTGGCAGTGTGAAATAAAGTAATAGGAATGGCAGCTTTGGGAGTAAAGTCATATTTATTCCCTCATCAAAGAAAGCATATAGAATTCAAGCCAAATCTTGAACAATTTCAAATTTGTTTAATTTATCATATTTATATTTATTGTTTTAACACTTATTTATTTAATTAGAATATTTTAGATTTATGTTTCTAAAATGTATGAAACTCTAAATTATTTTAAGATGATTTAGAAATAGTGATTTACACAAAATATACTTTATTTAGTGTAAGATAATAAATAACATAATTTATAAATATGTCTTAATCTAATTAAATTAATTAGTATTGATAAGTAAATATTTTTAGGATAAAGAGTTGGGATGGTAATTATCAAGAATAAATGTATTGAAATGGATATAGAATTTAAAAAAGAAATAAAGTTATTTAGTTCTTTGGTTTGATACTAATTTAATATGTGTTTTTAATTGATTCACCAATACACTAAAAAATTAGGGCTTGTCAAAGGATTGAATGTGAGTCAATGAAAATTTTGTCTAGCTATTCAATTCACTTTTGCAATTCTACAAAACCGCCCTACATGCCTGTGGAATTGATCATATGTCTATGGATCTAAACTTGTGTGTAAAATTGACCTTGTACCCTCAAATTCGAACCTAAGCACCACAAATCTTTTAAACCTGCAAGCAATGATTTGCCTTGATCTAAAACCTACATAAAAATGGTAGTGTAGATAAAGAAGCTTGTTAGACAAAAAATGTTTCTCCCTCTTCTCAAACTCTTAGATAACAATTTAATGACTTGGTTCAAAGATTGAAGATAACAATCAGCCAAGCAATGTGCCTAAGATGCTATGTAGGAATCAATGTTCTTTTAATGTTACAATGAATAATGAAGCTTTCTTTCTTGGTGATAGATGTGTGCTAAAATGTTTGCTAGATGTTCCAAATGAATCAAGATTTGTCTTTAAATACAATCTATATAATTCCTAGCAAATTGTTCAAATTAAGATTCCTAGTAGTTGTAAAAAAACAACTATTTTATAGGAATTTACAACAAACTTATCATAATGATCTCAACAAAATCTCTTTTAGTCATAACTATCCCAAGAAACTTGCTAAAATTTAAATGGTGTGATTGTAACAATCAACCAACCAAATATTTCTAAAATTTAAATATGATTTGGTATCAATTTGAAAATTGTATCAAAAGTATTGGACCATTGAGGTTAAGTAGAGTCACTTCAATTCAAAATTTTGTCAAAGTGGCTTAGAACCAAGAGTTAATCAAAGTTCAGTGTGATATGGAGTAGGAAGGACTATATTCTTGTCAAAGGAATGTTTGAGGTGATCTCAAATATCTTGGGGAGTCCTTGAAATTAGAGTGTAGGCTTCATAACTTCCTAGAAAACCTGATTTGATGTTTTCATCAGTTTCCAAAGGTGGTAAAAACACCATTGACCATGGTGATTTTTTCATGACTATGGCCGTTTCATTTTTGTCTCTTTATTGAAAGCAATGTTTTCATTACTGTGAAAATTGAATGTGGAATATGAAGGATTTTATCATTTGAATTCATTCTTCTAACTTTTGTTCATTCCATTTTGGTGCCATGGGAGGATAGTTATAGGAATGTTATATATTATTTGCAAATGAAGTTTGAAGGTTTGTCTCTCATTGTATCCTTCATCTAATGCTCATTTTGCAATTAGAAGTGTAAGAACAAAGGTTTTGAGTTACAAAGGCACATTACAAGTGTCAGGAGTGAATTTGTGACTTTGTCAAGACTCCAAATAGTCCTAGAGGTAGTGTAACACATGTATTTGGACTGTGATAATCAAACAAGGAGAAAAATTCTCACTCTTGTTGGATATTTCACCCTTTTAGGATTTGTCCAAGGTAAATGTGTTGTCTTAGTCATGTGTTCATGCTCTCTTTACATGATACTCTCATTTTTCAAGTATATTATTAGGGATCTATATAAGGGGCACCACCTAGCAACAAAAAGAATAAACCTCACACCATATAACCTTAATACATAAGCAAGTACTCTTTTGCATAAAAACAACCTCACTCCTACTTTGAAGAACATACATACATGTATGCAACTATAAAAACAACTAGAAATTAATACTAAAACTACCACCTAAGACCATACAACATACATGAATTACCATTATTATTTTGTTTTTTCTTTTATGTTTGTATAATAAATGAACATGTACGATGATAACAACATCCATTAGAGATAAATATACGATTTTGTAGAGTTGACACAAGGATATCCATGGTGAAATCTAGGAGACTATCTCTAGTGTTTTACAAATCAAGTGGTATCACAACTTCATTATGAGCATCCTATAAGTGTTTGACAAATTATGCCCCCCACAAGATCAAGTAGAAGTGATAACTTAATCCCTTTTGAGTGTGAATTGGAACTAGAGAGTGAACAAGGAAAACTCTAGGTCAATGGCAAGGGATGAAGCTGCTAGAAAAGCTCAGTTCCAGAAGCTAGAGGATGAAATTGAAAGAATTTTTAGCATAAAAAGAAAGCTGGATAGTTTTGAGAACATCCTCCTTGCAATTATAGAGAATCTTGATGTCATAACCCATTGTATTAAAGCATACATTTATAACTGCAAAGTTAGGAAACAATATTCATTTATATTGGGAACAAAAATGAATAAGTGAATTTCAATTATTTTTGTATGAAGAATATTGTGTTTCAACTAACAAAAGATTAATCGCTTGATGTTTTCATGAGTAAGACAAGGGTTCATCGATGCTCTTAGAGAGAGAGAGAGAGAGTATCATCAGGGAGAGGGAGTCTAGCCATCGTGAAGCGAAAAAATAAATTAAGCTAGTGTCTTGTGTGTTTGAAATAATTTAATTAGTTAATTTCTTATTAGGAAAATATCAGTTTTTAGTTTTAAATATAATAATGAAATATATTCTATTGCATATTTATTTAAATATATATGTTAAATTACATGATGGCATGTATTTGAGATTGAAAAAGAATCTTTTGTGGGTGGGGAACCAAAATTAGAAAGTGTTATGTAGAAAAGAGAGACCAACTCAATAGATCAAACTAGGTCAAACCTTCTACAAAATATTCAGGGCATAAACCAATCTTGGCTTCTACCTTAGAAGGAGAGCCAAACTATAGGGGTTCTACCCTTTTGTTGTATAGAGAAGCAATTAACCCAAATCTAATCAATCAAGCTAGGATCAAGACATGAAACCTTAGTTAGCAAAGATCAGAGTACAATAGACTATCAAAACTTGAAGCCTAGTAACCAAATGGATAGCAGAGATAAATGAATGATTCAGAACCTATTTATGGAGCTCAGAATGCCTAGGACAAGGGCGCTTGTGCACCCTGGTACTAAATTAGGGTTTCTAGAAACTGTAAACCCTGTCGGGTCTATACCAACAACCTTAATCTTCTTCTCAGAGATCACCTTCTGAAACCTGTCTGTCTGACCTCTACACACAAAAAGAGGGAAAGGTTCCAAGGTTCTATTTAGGAGCTTGCCTTAGTTAAGCCTCGTGAATGTTGTTTCCACCTCCATAATAGCAAATATGATTGATAAAGAGCACATTCCCAAGGAGGGCAGATGCAAATCTGAAATAGAACATAATGCTAAAGCAAAGCATGAAGGAAAGAGGTCACCATGAGCATGGAAACCCTTGTATGCTTGTGGATGGCATCACAACTTGACTCAAGAAGTTTGTGTAGCCCCTGAGATCTTCACAAAACATGCAATATGTCAGTGCCGCAACAATAATCCACAAGAGAGAGCTGTAGAGAGCATGAGAGAGAAAGAGAGAGATTGTAAGAGTGCCAAGATTTTGCTAGAGAGTTAGATGTTCAAATGAATAGAATAACTTACTTTTATATGCATTCCTATTGATTTCTGGAGAGTTAAACCACATAAGGCTAACATTAGGAATGTTTTACAAGGTCACAATTTTGGGCAGTACTAAAGGAGGGCCCAATGTTCTTGGGTGCCCTAGTCCTTTAGCCAGACACCTCCTAAGAAAGGGCACTTAGAGTATGCTTAACCCCTCCTTATGATTCTTTTCAAGGTTTCGTGCATCGAGATCAAGTATTACATGCTTAATGCTTAAAAAGGTATTAAAATAGGTCCTAATAAACAAGTGTAAATATTTGAGGCCCATCTAGGAGCTAAATTAAGGGTAAAATGGTGGTGTACACATTTTACGAATCAACATTTAGCCCCCACTTTAGTGTGGGTATGAACTTACATTCAAACTCATACTAAAGGATGGAGAAGACAAAATACAAACACAACAACATAGAAGCCACAAAATGACACTAAAACTGAAGGGCACGATCAAGCTCCCAAATTTAGGATTCTAGGAGTCTATGATGATTGGCATACACATAAGACACATGACATAACTCATTCGCATACATGAAGCAAATAGAAGACATGAGATAAGACAAGATATACACAAGACATACACTTGAGAAATCAGAACGTATACATGCAATACACAAAGTATACATGAAGCATACACATATAAGGCACAAAGTATACATAGAATACACAAGGAATACATAGAGAATAAGAATATATAAGAACATAATGCACAAGACCTTGAGTCAGCATGACAAAGGAGATCTCGATCTAAGTGATGTCTCAATCACCATGCATCATTCCCCAAGATGCAATAAAGAAGAATGCTAAGGGGTTAGTTAGAAAAGAGAAGCATAAGAGGAGTACAAACACATCATACACACCATCTCAAAAGGAAAGTGCTTCCACTAAAGGGAATGCACCAAGCCACCTCTCGAAAGAGGAATTACGTGAAGCCTTGTAGAATAAGAAGATGAAGCGACCTTACTACTAAACTCTAGTTGGTGGCACAACCATTCTCCCAAACATGCAAGGAGCTTCAACTCAGGGGAACAAGATAGACTCAAGATCTTGTTTCCAAGCTTTCCATAATCCTCTCCAAGAGAGTGGAGTAACAAAGATAATCAACAGATGGAGGTTATGGAAGTTCAGAAGATTTCCGAAGATGCTGAGGGTAAGAATGGGAATAAACCGATGGAGGTTCCTGGTGGTGCTGTTGGTGATTCTGAGGATAATGCTAACGAAGGGGGAAAGATGTTTGTGGAGGAAGCTGCTGATGAAACGGAGGAAGATGCTGGTTATAAGAATGACATTGCTATCCTCAAGGGCTGTGTTGAGAAGCTGGAGTAGTCTTTTTCCACTATGCTCAGGCGTACTATTTTACTTAATCTTTCTGTGTTGTAGGATATTGGGGCTACTACTGTTGTTGACAAAGAAGAGAACTTTAAAAAGTTGGATGAATTTATTGAATCCATGGCTAAAATATGGGAGAATCTTTCTCCTTAGTTCTAGTTTCTTTTATGTTGTTGATACTCTGCTATTTCATATATTTTGTCTTTAGAATTGTTATGTTGTCTATGATGTTTTTGCTGGTTAAGCGGGTTATGTTGTGACTATTTCGAGGCTCTTTTGTGCTGATGCCTCTGGGGTTTCTTTTTACTATTTTGTAAGGGTTCAACCCCTTGTTTTAGCCACCTTATATAATAAAAAACAAAGATAATCAACAAGTGTTTAGATAGAAATAAGAGAGTAAGGCTCATAGCACGATATATGGCACCAACTTAAAATGATTTCTAACTCCATAAGGGAGAAATTGTCTTTAAGATAGAGTGAGAAAGAAACATAAGACAAGCACAAGAGATTTCTAAAAGCACATGCCTAAGTGGCTTGTGTTTACAAAAGCTACATTGCAACAAGGGATTTCCCCTAAGAAGAGGAAACCAAGGCGATGCTTATAGGCATTATACACAATGGCTTGTGTAGTCATGGTATGATGCTAAGCATTGCTACAAGGTGCCACATAGACACAAGAAGGACAACGTTCTCTAGGGACTACATGAAGCATGGTGAGAAGTGCTAGAGCCAAAACTTATTCTAAGTTGTTGAATTTTGCCACTCAAGACTTGACATTCATTAGTGGTATGGCCAAGTGCTCGATGATACACACAATAAACTGTTGAATGATTATTTCGTTGAATCTTTTTGTGTTTTAGAGGAGGAAAAGTGATTAAGTGGTCCTTGAGTAAACTCAGCAACATACACTCTTGTTGAGAGAAAAGATAATAAATAGGGGGAGTAGGAAGAAAATCTTTTTATTGTGAACATGGTGGAGAGAACATAGGAGAAGGATGGAAACCTAAACCTACTTTACACAAGTACGGTGTTGGCTCCACCAGCTCTTTAATTCCTTGTTCTTTACATCTTAAACTATTTCCATTGTATCCTTTTTTTGAAATAATTTTGAATCCACACCCATAACACTTCTCTAGGACTGAAGGGTGAAGAGAGGTCATATGGCTAGCTTTGCTTTTAGAAGTATGATTATATGTTGAAGAAGAAGCATCATTATTTTTATCATGGTGAGGAGGGTCAATCTTTGTTTAAATCATCCCATGGGGATTGAAATCTAAAGAGGCCACTTCATTACTAAGACATCTATTAGAATTAGATGATTCATTAGGTTGAGATGATACTTTATCATAAATGGCCGCCATTCTTGTAGGAGAAGGCAGATCTTCATCTATTTAAAGGTTCCATTATCATAAATTTATGTTAAAACTTTGTAAGAGTATGAGATTGTGTTGAGGAAGTTGTATTTACCTTTGAGGTTGTGGGGTGTGACAGTGGGATTTTATATTCACCCACAAAGGAGGGTGTAAAATCTAACGAACCCCAATCATCACCAAAAAATGCATTCGAAGGACCAACACTATCCTAACCAAAATTATTGTTAGAAGTGGAGGGTAGTGTTGAAGAAGGGATCAAACTACTTAAAGGAGTTTGATGTCTCACTTCTGTTTTTAAGGGATACATTTTGGTTTGAACACCTTGCTCAACCTATTCTCTGAGATCTCCCCTAAGAAAGACATTTGCCTCTTCCAGCTCAACAGCCTAATTGGGGTGTCCATTTTCTCTGTCAAACTTTTATGTGAATGAAATACAATGCGTAGAGCGGTAATTATAAATTGCATCCATTCCAGAATATGATTGCAGCTCCTCAATTCCATCTCCCTTCATATGCTTTGCCAAGCTCTTCCTATTGCTTCTACGTCCTCTCAATCATAAAGGTTCATAATAGTTTGGCACCTCCCAAAATAAATTTTCACTAGAATCTATGGCTTGGTTAGCTAATTTATCTGCTTCCCCATTTGCCTTGTAGTAGATGTGGTTAACCACAACCCCTTAAAATTTTTTGATGATCCCCAAAGCCTCTAATAACAATCCTTGAAGTTTCCAACTTGGTATTCTTTTGTTCCTAGTTGCATTAACAATTATCTGTGAGTCCCCTTCTATCATCACCTTTTTTCTAATTGAGGTTTTGACACATATGTAGGCCTAGTAATAAGGATTGGAGTTCCTCTTCATTATTAGAACCGAAGACAAGTTTTTTTTCTGCTTTCCCAATCACCGCTTCCTTCCAATTTCTCACTATACACCCTGCCTCAGAGCCTCCAGGGTTACCCTTGGAAGCTCCGTCAAAATTCATCTTTACCCATCTTCAGTCAGTGGACTCCATCTAGCCTCCAATCGTCTCCTTCGAGCCTCAACACCCTTACTCCCATTAACGGGTATAGAAAGATTATCTCTTGTAAATTTAGAAATAATGTGATTTTATCTTGTATATTGAATATGAATTTATCTTGTAGAAAGAATTTAGATGATATTCAAAATTGTTGCAAACAAGAAATAGTTGGAAATGTTTATTTCTTGTAAGCAAAGAAAACATTACTATCATAGATAATATTATCATTGTTAGTTTTATATTATAATCTAAGCTACAATAAATCAATATTAGAAAGTAGAAGTATACTAGTTAGTAAACTCATGAATCTAAAAGTTAGTTATTGAAATTTTATTTACTCTATTTTGATTAAGAGATGTTTTGAATAAGTAGAAAATTTGACCTAGTATGATTATATTTTGATCCTTCGATTTTATTTGTTTATATATGAATTGTGGATATGTTTAAAGTTGATATCTATAGAGAATAACATAGAGGGTTAAATTTTAAGTTTAAAAAATCTCATGGTTATACTAGATAGAAATTTTATGTGAAAATGATAGAAGGCATTTGATATAAATATGGTTAGTTTTTCTAAATAAGTTTCATTTAAGAAATGATATAGAAATTGTTTGGTTTCTAACTCAAATCAAGATATACAAATGATCTTTTGTTATTAATAAATGAGATTGTTTAAGTTAGGAAGAATGATCCTTGGAAGAAGAAATCATTTTGTGACATTGTGATCTCTAGACTTTTCCGTATCAATGACTCTCATGCGAAGAGGAATCTTTTTTCTAAACCTTGTTGCCTCTTCTTAGGATTGAAATTAGAAATCAAGTTAAGTGTTTTTTTTTATATTTTGGAAAAGTGTGATGTCTTGAGTGATTTAATTACGTTCACTTGTTACATGTTTAGTCATTGTGGAAATTTGAACATCTCTAACCCTTATTGCCTTGTAAATATTCTACATCACATTAAATCTGGTTGCAATACAACTTTATGAACTGATATGAACTCATGTGCTCATCTTAATGCCATCATTAGATATTATGTTAGGATATGTTAGGGAATTTCTTTTCTCTACCTTGGATGAATGGATAATTAGGAAGAATATGTTTTCCTAGAGAAATAGTTTTGTTTTTTGTTGGGTCTTGGACGGGTGCTGAATATGGGGTCATAGAGAAGGGTAGGTTAGGTTTACTAACATATTTAGCTATCATTATTAGCTCAAAAAGATGCTTTGGACAAAGCTTTGAAATCAAATTAAGTATTTGCATTGGTTTTTATTTACTCTTTTCCATATCATGATATTAGTTCATTTGCAATAGTTTTCTATTTGTTAAATGTTAGATATATCATGCTGCACCAAATTCCATCACGCTTGTCGGTTCTGATTGCTAGACTTCTCGTGAAGAGTCAGGCTTCTCCTATTTTGAGTGAGGCTAGGGAAGCATAAGCTTCATGGATGGGTGGTAAATCGCTCTAATGATGCTCTCTCTCCATCCTCGCATTCACAGATGATGATCTCCAAAGGGTAACAGTTTGTGTTATGTCAAAGTTTATTGTATCAATGGCTATGATGACGTAAAAGAGTTTTTCCTTATGTTTTATTAAGATATGTTCTCTAGCTTATTGTATAATGTTGGAATATTTTTGTGGAATAAATTATTTTGAGTAAAATTTTAATTCTTACTCTTTTGTGCAATAATTTATTGTATTAATATGAGTGACCTTTACACTTGATATCTCCCAATCTCATGAAGAAGAAAGAGAACTTGAAAAAACCAAGTATGAACAAGGATGATCATCTCATGGAAGCTTTTTCAAAGTGGAAGCCAAAATTGACATTCAACCCTTCGATGGAAATATAAGTATTGATAATTTAGATTAGTGGGTTTCTTATACGGAATTTTATATAATTAGTCATCGTAAGTTGTCTCTACATCAAGAAATTGTGTTTGCAAGACTCAAGCTTTTTGAACATGATCTAATGTGGTATGAAAGTTACATCCATTCCTTGGAACACCTATTTCAAATTGGGAAGACTTCAAAGGGATGTTGAAGAAATAATTCTATTTTATTTTCCATGAGGAAGATAGGGTCATGCAATGACACTATTTCTAGCAAATACAAGGACATAATGTTTAGGATTATGCAAGGTAATTTAGGAAGGGAGTGGTGCAATTAGGAGAGGATTTAAGATGATTTAGAAATAGTCATATTTATTCCCTCTGAGAAGATATTATATATAATTCAAGCCAAATCTTGAACAATTTCAAATTTGTTTAATTTATCATATTTATATATTTATTATTTTAACACTTATTTATTTAAAATTGGAATATTTTAGATTTGTATTTTTTAAAATTTATGAAATTCTAAATTATCTTAAGATGATTTAGAAATAGTGATTTACACTAATGGTACTTTATTTAGGGTTAGAAAATAAATATCACTTTTATAAATATGTCTTAACATAATTAAATTAATCAGTATTGATAAGTATATAGTTTTAGGATAAAGAGTTGGGATGGTAATTATCAAGAATAAATGTATTGAAATAGATATAGAATTTATTTAATAAATAAATCTATTTAGTTCCTTGGTTTGATGCTACTCTAATAGGTATTTTTAATTGATTTGCCACTGCACTAAAAAATTAAGGCTTGTCAAATGATTGAATGTGAATCAATAGAAATTTTGTCTAGTTCTTTAATTCAATTTTGCAAATATAGAATTTCCCTACATGTCTATGGAATTAATCATATGATTTTGGATCTAAATCTGTGTAAAATCCTCAAATCCTAACCTGAACACCACAAACTTTAGAAACCTACAAGTAATGATTTGCCTAGAGCTAAAACCTATATAAAAATGGTAGTGTAGATAAAGAAGTTTTTTAGTCTAAAAATATTTCTCCCTTTTTTCAAACTCCTAGATAACAATTTAATGGCTTGGTTCAAAGATAGAAGGCAACAATCAACGGTGCAATATGCCTAGGATGTTATTTAAAAATCAATGCTCTTTTAATGATATAGTGAATAATGGAGCTTTCTTGCTTGGTACTAGATATTTTCTAAAATATTTTCTAGATGTTCCAAATGAATTAAGGTTTGTCTTTAAATAAAATCTATATAATTCCTAGCAAATTATCCAAATTAAGATTCCTAGTATTTGTAACAAAACAACTATTTCATAGGAATTTACAACAATCTTATCCTAAGATCTTAACAAAATCCCTTTTAGTTGTAACAATCCTAGGAAACTTGCTAAAATTTGAATGGTATGATTGTAACAATCAACCAACCATATATTTCTAAAATATAAATATGATTTGGTGTCAATCTGAAAATTGGATCAAAAGTATTGGACCATTGAGGTCAAGGAGAATGATTTCACATCCCTACAAACTCAAAGTTCTTTTAGGTACCTAAAGTTATGATGGAGACCTAATAGTTTTGATATCTAATAGTACTTTTTTTATCAAGGGTAAAGGTAGGTTTTTGAAAGGGCCCAAACCCTTTTACAAAGAGGTATTCAAATATAACAATGCAATCCAATAGACAAAAATGAAACTGATTCAAACCCAACAACACACGGGATATAAACCACTAGCTATAAAAATAAAAAATATTCCTAGAAGAATACATAAACAAGTAGCTTAGACTCAACAAATGCAATGCCAAGAAAATCAAGGTAGCTTGAAGCCAACAAGATTTGGAACCATTCATGGCCATTTCTTTAGTAAATTTTCTATAGGATTTCATCCTAACCTCATGCTTATTCAATGTACAATTGAACCTAGAATAGTAGAACTTTTGGAGCTTCTTGATGCCCTTCTACTAGACAAATCTATAGTTTTCTCTTCACAAGAAGGAGGGGAGGATAGCCAACTAGCATCCACATGGAGTAAAGAGTTGGGAGCATGAGATTCCCTTCTAATCTTACCAGTAGAAATATCTAATTGTACTTTGATGACTTTGTTTCCCATGATAATTAATATCATAAATGTCATGATTCAAGTAGCCTTGATTTATGATTATACGTTATAGTCAAATAAAATGTTTACATTTATACTAACTAGATACTAATTCTCATCTAATGAACTATGTGCAAAGAACTTTGGCTTGTCTTGCAAGTGTACGGGTGCAAGGTAATGCAAACTATATGGTTATGTCAATGAGAGATTCCCAATGCCAAACCAATTCTACCTTCGTATTTATGCATGTTAAGTCCTGGTTGGAGGATCAACTAACTATAAGTACCTTGCACGGAGTCAATAAAATGAATATTTTATTTAAATGTTGAAACCATAGTAAATTGTTAAAAGTAAAGGAAATAAAATAAATCTACCATTCCTAGCACTAAAATCATAATAGTGATGTCTAAAGTAAATATAACTAAAGGATAGAAAATTTATTACAAAGGGATGGGCATCATAAAGGAAAGAAGAAGGAAGGTAGGTTATTGAGAGAAGAAAGAAATCTCCAACAACACCATGAAAAAGGGTATGGAATCCCTTTGCTGCAATTAAATCTTTGAAAGGACAAGCATGGACTAGATACAAGGTAGAAATAGAGAGATAAATAGGTCATGCAAGGTAGAGAAAGAGCTAGCCATATGGAGAGGGAAGAAAATTTTAGAGATAGAATTTGGGGGTGAGATGATGAATTTGTGACCCCTTTTAGGTAGATTAACTATGTCTAGAGGGTATGGTTGTAGGCTAGAAGTTGAGAAACACAAGCAAGGGCATGGGGGTTGTAGTCTTAGAGAAGATTAAGGGTAAGGAGCAACAAGGTAGACAACTTTTCCTTCATTCAATTCCCCCTACTAAACCCTTATGTGATGCATCTTTCTTATGTTGCATTATTTTCTATTATGATGGTATCCTAATAAATTTAGTGCAACAAATGTTATTGATTAATAACCATTTTGGATTGATTGTTGTAGTCTAGTTGTATCATTTAGTGATAAGGTTTAATTGTTGCACTAGTGTTATTTTGGTGGAATTAAGTAAGTTATTTAATTCAAGATTTACATTATTACATCTTGAATTTTAAATGGAGCTAATGAATGAGGATATTGAAAACATAATTCCATCAGCAATACTAAACCCAATACAACATTGCATAAATGGAGAAGATATTATTCTAGGCAAGGATAAAAGTTATGATAGAGGCATAGTAGCCCATTCTCTAATAAGATGTCTTTAGTAGTTAAAATAATTTCAATATCAATTACTATTCTTGAACATATAACAATTTTCAATACTTCACATTCTTCCAAATCTTAGGTAGGTCTTCCTTAATATTTTCAAGGATTTCAAATTCAAAGTTTGCTCCTATTGCCCAGTAAGAGTCATCTATACAATCCAATGACAAACAATTATTGCATTCTACAATTCATTTCAATCAAAGTTAAATGGATTTACCATCCTACATGAGACAACATTCGTTTCAACTACTATATTCCTAGGATTGTAGAGAGAATCTACAACAAAAAATAATAAAATATTCTTACAAGAGATTTTAACTAACATAGCATAAGTTGGAAGGAAAATGATTATGAACTACAAGGACTTATACAATTATTTGTGGATCATTTGCAAGGAAACGAGCATGCCCTATATGCTCTTTGTGAGCTCACAACTAATGGCTATATTGGGGTAACATCAATAGGTATATTAATATAGTTATTATTATTTTGACATTTTGGATGAAAATAAAGTGTTTAAACTTTAAATGATATCATGTCATGCAATTCTACTAGGCACCTTTCTAGTATGAAATTTGTTTCCATTTGTTTGTCATAATGCTTGTCTTCTACACATTTTCCATTTGTTGCCATAATGCATGCACATTACATGTAGGACATGTGTTTGATAAAATGCCTACATTACTAAATGTATGCTATGTGTAGGATAATATGATTGCATTTATGAATACTTGTTAAATTTTAATAAAAAACTTTTAATGAAATGCAACATAAAGGAAGTGTATAGAATTTAAGGGCTTTAATAAACTTGAAACTACAATCAGAATTGGATATGTGACCCCTAAGTTACTTGTTCCAAATATTATAAATCCTAGAGACTCTTACTTAATGCCAATCCATGATTTTCTTCATCAATTCAACTAATATTTATAAATGGCTAGCATTCACACACTCTGGTGTGTCATTCTACCCTGGTGTTCATTCAACCCTGTGAACATCACCTAGATGCAATGAGTGCTAAGTGGACCATTCATTCACATGAGAGATGGGTTCATGTGAACTACTACTCATGAAATATGGGCCATGTGTTTGACTTAAAAATTATGTAGTTGAAACTTGAAATAAAATATAATAGCCCCTTGTTAAACAAATAATGAATTATATTAGTGAATTTTCAATACACTATGAATTACTTGAGCTAAATCGATATCTAAGGTAAAAAAAATAGATCTTATAACCCTGTGTTGGCATGAAGACTAAACTTATACATAATAAACTAGAAAACCAAAGGAACCCATAAATTGAGAACTTCTCCATATTTATAGTTAGTTTACAACCATACATTAGGTCCTAGTCTAGTATATAACTTAGATTAGTAATAGGAGTAAAGACATGGTCCTTGGTAAGATTTAACTAAATGTATAGGTATGGTTCTCCATGTTCCTATCAATAAAATTGTCTAGGCAGTTGATATCATAGCCACTAATCTTAGGTGAGGTAATAACATAAGACCATCTTGTTACATTAACTAGTTATTAGATGACCCCACATGTCAGGACCAAGTCTGATATAGGTGTGGGCTAGTTCAAGGTTGTCACTAGTAGCGTGTAGGTAAAGGATGCCATGAGCTAACCATCACATCCTAGGAACTAGTTGATTCTCACTAGTGCCACATAGTAAATTGAATCGGCTATCCATATTGTAGTACGACCTAGCTAGCATTCACTAGTAGCATGTAGGTGATAGATGCCAAGATCTATCCCATACCAAGTTGGACCAACTTTCAATGATAGCATGCAAGAAGTGGATGTTAGGATCCACTAACAAAGGTTTAGTAGGCTATAGAAATATTATTAATGGCCACATGTGTTGTTTGTTGTTACACTTATGCCATAGATGGTGATGACCATAAGTAGTATGGAATGCTTGCTTTGTCATCGTAGTTGGTAGTGAACTATGAATAGAATGGAGCAAAGGTGTAGTATAGGAAGCACCATCATTTCTCCTTTTGGTTGGGATGTACTTATTGTCACTTGAATTTGAACCTTGAAGCTTTTGGCAGTTTCAACAAATTCAATGAAACATGGGATTGGTCTCAAGGTGTGGGACCTTGTAGTTGAGACCAAACCTCTAGAGAAGGTCGGTTCCTCTTTCTGGACTTAAGGTCCAGAGAATGATGGAAAAATCTAATGCTATTACTCACATGAAAATGGGAAGAGGGAGGAACTAAAATTAAAAGGAGATGCACCATATTTATAGTGTTTAGTTGGAACTAACATAACACAGTAATGATTTCAAAGGTTTAATGAACTAACACATGCTCATCTAATCTTTAATAGAGGTCAAAATGGAAAACTGAAACTTATATAGGGACCATTTTATCCACAAGATAAATAAGCGGCATTCAAGCAGACACAATCTAGAAGAAAATGAGAGAGGTAGAATCAGTTCCTTGTATTAATCATAGAGGCTAAATAGCCATTACAAAAGAAATAGAAACAAAATAACAATTTACACTCATAGGCAAACCATAATCAGAGACATCAAAGGCTCAGCTTCAAGCACAATGTATCAGATCTGACTTGTTCTTGTAAAGCATTATAAGGTTTGCAACTACAACCAATTCCCCTTGCTCGTGGAATGACCCAGAAAAAAGATAACAGCAATTATATCTCTTTTACATGTATATAGAGGTTTTCAATCCATCGTGCAACTATAGGCACTGAAAATCAGTCAACTATTTTGCCCAGGTGCCCACGTTGCATTCAATTCAGCCCATGGCCCTGCTAGAAAACCCACAAATTGGGATGGCGGCCATGCCCTGATAGGTCTGCAAAAATTGTAAAAGATTGCCTACACGCATGGGTACCTAACGCATTGAAGAAGGAAGGTTGGAAATCCTTCTCTGGTATTCGTAAATCCATTTTATCCTTCATGTGTACTAGCACATTCAAGGATTTAACTGTTTCAACCACCTAAATTTGATTGATTTGCAACATTGTCCTTCAGGCATTTAATTTATTCTGCAATAATGGCGTGATTTCAAGAAGTCATGCCCTGCAAGCTTTTACAACACTTTAAAAGTGTTTATCCTTTTAATTCAGCCTATGGTGCATTTGAATTTCCCTTTATTGGCGAATTCACCCTTTGGCAAACTCCTCTTCCTTGGCTTTCTTCTCTTTCCTTCTCTTATCCCCCTTTGGTTGGCAAAATCTTCATTTGGCAAACCATCGGGTCTTCTTTGTTTTCTCCTTTCAGGCCTTTAGTCAGCAAATTGCCTTATCAGGAAACTTGAGAAGCCACGAACTGATCAGTGAGTTTGTGATTTAACCGATTTCTCCTTCTCCTTCCTTGCCTTTGCCTTAGGAGAATTTTTTTATCTTCTTTTCTTTTTTCTTTATCTTTTCTCCTTTGAAGAAAACACTCCCACTGCCTTGCTTTCCTTAGTCAGTGAATTTGCCGATCGACGAACTTGTCGACCGGTGAACCCTGAGCTCGCCGAACTTTAAGATTTGTTGACTAAGGCAACCCTTTGTTTTTTCTCTTCTTTCCTTTGGCACACTTCATTTTCTTTTACTTAGTCACTTCCCACTTGTCCATTCTTCCTTAGACAGCAAATTCACCAATCTTCAATCTTGCCAACTAAGGCAACCTTTTGCCAAGTTTTGGTTTGCATCTTTTACCTTGACCTCTTTTCGGGGATTTCTTCCTTCGGAAAACTTGCTAGTCAGTGAACTAGCAAGTTTGTGAACCAAACATTTCACCAACAAAATTCTTCTTTGCTTCCTTCTTTGCCTTAGGAGAAATTATTTTGGCTTTGGTACCTTTAGTCAGCGAACTGGCCAATCGGTGAACCAAAGGTTTGCCAAACTCAAATTTTTCCAACTAAGGCAAAAGACAAAGGAAAAATACTTATAAATTTTAGGAATTTTGAAAGGGGAGCCTCTTCCATTAATTAGGATTTCTTAGATCAAATATTTTTGATGGAAGAAGATGGGATTTTTTGGGCTATTTTGGCCCAGGAAAAATAAAGCAACATTTTGGTGACTATGCAGGGGTGTTTGTCCGCTAAACATAGGGAATCTAGTGGCCTTATACAATCCATTGGGCATACAATCAAGAGGGAAACTTCAGTAACACGATCATACATAACTAAAAATTGCCTCTAGAAAATAAGACAAAATAGGAAACAAGAAGGCAAACAATCTCCTATTGAGAATGTTGCCTGTGCAAGAGCACTTGAAGGAAGGGAAAACTACACAAAACAAACCTATCCTAAACCTAAACTAACCAACCAAAAATGACCTTAAATAAATCCATTAATTGGTTCTACAAAATAAATGCCCTTTCTCAACAATTTACAATGCTTTCCCAACTTATGGACAACTAACATGATGTGGAAAAAGAGTGGGCATGCAAAGAATTAATGAAATGCCACTCTGAGAGTAAAATCAAACTTACTTACCCACATGAACTTATTGTTGGTACGACTGTTGGGAGGTGAGTAAGTGGGTTAATTCGACTCATTTTGATGCTCAACTTCATTCTTAGAGGTAAGCATGACAAGTGGTGATTCCTCATGATCTGTCTCCAGCTGGGTTAGATATCCATGTTGAACACAACATGATACTGAGGGGGGGGTGAATTAGTATCTAATTAAACTTCAATTCCTCTGGAGCAGATTAAAACTTAAGCATTATAACATCAACATAAGCATGAAAAATTAACACAATGCACATCAACACATAACACTATATATACGTGGAAAACTCCAGAGGAAAAAACCATGGTGAGGATTAACTCATAATATATGAAGCTCAAAATTACAACTTTGTTTTAGGGCTACAACCCAAGGAAGCTACTACTCTCTAAAGACTTTGTTTTAGGGTCACTCCCAAGGAAGCTACTACTCCCTGAAGACTTTGTTTTAGGGTCACTCCCAATGAAGCAACTACTCCCTAAACTGAGAACAAACTTAGAAATGATTATAATATGGCAGTCCTTCTACTGTTTGAAAATTGACATTGAAGCTCACACCTTTGATGGTTGCAATTCTACTTCTTTTGATGATTGCATTAATTAGACACACTCTTCACTTTCCTCTTGTCACAAAAATGTCTTCAAGATGAATCAGGACAGCTTCTAACACATATGCTCTTTCTCCCTTAGTCAGACATCATAATGTTGTTATATGGACCCTAATCAGACTTGGAGGTTAAATTTACCCCACTTTTATTGGTGCGGTTTCCCCCCAAATTATTTCACAGGGTCAAGGGGCAGCGCCCCTGGCGCACTCCCTATTGCAATACAAGGCGGGGTCGAGGGGCAGCGCCCCCGAAAGCTCACATGATTTTTATTATTTTAAAAAGGCATCGGGAGTTATTTTTTCTATTGGCCAACATAAGAAAACCCTATTTTGTAACTGACATAAGGCTTGATAAAAGCGGCTAAGGGTTAAGGTTTCCGTTGATGTATTGTATCATTTTGCAGCAGTATTGAGTTGCAAGGATTGCTGGTTGTAATCGGTTTGATTTACTAGATAATAATATTGGACTCTCTGTTGGTGGATGTAGCCTAAGTTTGGGTGAACCACGTTAAAACTTGTCTCTCGCTGTTATTATTTCTATTTATTTCCATTCCTCTGTTTAATTTTTATTTGCATTTAATTGATATCTTCTACCAGCTAACCCTAACAAGTGGTATCAGAGTGGGTTGTGTTCAATTATCATCTACAGGAAGGTCTCACAGTTGAGTGGGGGTCTCACGGTTGAGTGGGAGTCTCACGGTTGAGTGGGAGCAATGGTGAACGAGGGTAAATTGAAGGTAGATAAATTTAATGGGCAGAACTATCAATTATGGAAGATGCAGATGGAGGATTATCTCTATCAAAAGGATTTATGGAGGTCCTTGGAAGGAATAGCCAAGAAACTGGTAGCAATGACTGATAAGGATTAGAATCTTCTGGACAACAAGGCACTAGGAACCATTCGATTGTGCCTGGCACCATCTGTGGCATTCAATATAACAAAAGCGATGACAACAAGTGAACTGATGAAATCTTTGGCTAAATTGTATGAAAAACCCTTAGCCTCAAATAAGTTATTTCTCATGAAGCATTTGTTTAATTTGAAAATGATTGAAGGTGGATTTGTGACAAATCATTTAAATGAGTTTAATACGATTACCAGTCAGTTAACTTCTATAAAAGTGAAATTTGATGAAGAGGTGAGGGCTCTCTTGGTTTTATGTTCTTTGCCAGAAAGCTGCAATAGCTTGGTAATGGCTATAAGTAACTCTATCTGTAGTTCAAACACTCTAAAATTTGATGATGTTGTCGGTGTTATTGTTAGTGAGGAAATGCAATGGAAAAGCTTAGGAGGGTCCACATCAGGTAGTGTTTTGAATGCAGAAAGCAGGGGCAAATCAAAGGAGAGAGGAAAAGGTTCTGGAGGTCATGGGAAGTCATGAGGAAAATCAAATGACAAGAGATCCCAATCTAGAGGACAGAAGGATTGCTGGTACTATGGGAAACCAGGTCATCTAAAGAAAGATCGCTGGTCTCAGAAGAATAAAGAAGGATACAAACAAGAAGGTAATAAGGAGGCAAATGTGGTAAGCAATAAATCTAAAGATGATGCTTTGATTCTTCCCTAGATAACGCTGATGATTCATGGGTTTTAGATTCAGGGGCCTCATTTCATGCTACGCCCCATAGAAGTTATTTTCTTGATTATGTCTAAGGGGATTTTGAGCTGGTTTATTTGGGAGATAACAAACCTTGTCAGATTGTTGGAAAGGGAAGAATCAAGATTAAGTTGCAGAATGGGAATCATTGGCTACTACAAGAGGTAAGGCATATTCCAAGGCTGAGTAGGAATTTAATTTTAGCAGGGTAACTAGCTGATGAAGGTTGCATAGTTACTTTCAGTGATAAAAATTGGAAGGTTTCAAAAGGTACCTTAATAGTAGAAAAAGGTGTGAAAGTAGGCACCTTATATCTTTGTACAGGTCATATTGTTCCTTCTACTTTAGCTGTTGTAGATAAAAAATAAATAGGTTTAGGAATAGTTACTGCAGGTTCGCAGGAAGAGACTGAAACAGTTGCTGCACATTCTGAGACAACACTATGGCATAACAGACTTGGGCATATGAGTGAAAAAGGTATGAAAGTACTTCATTCTAAGAAAGTTTTACCAGGTCTAAAAAGTATTAATATGCATTTATGTGAAAGTTGTGTGTATGGAAAACAAAAGAGAGTTTTCTCAAGGATGGGAAGCAAAAGAACAATGAAAAATTAGAGCTTGTGCACACAGACGTATAGGGACCAGCTCAGGTATCTTCTCTTAGTGGCTCTCGGTATTTTGTTACATTTATAGATGATGCAACTAGGAAGGTTTGAATTTATTTCCTTAGGTAGAAATTTGATGTATTTGAAACATTTAAGAAATGGAGAAGCTTGGTTGAGAATGAGACAGATAAAAGATTAAAATGTCTCAGATCTGATAATGGTGGTGAGTATTGCAGCAAAGAATTTGAGGACTATTGTTCATTTAATGGAATTCGTAGGCAGAAAATGGTTCTAGGTACTCCATAGGAGAATGGAGTGGCTGAGTGCATGAATAGAACAATAATGGAGCATGCAAGGACCATGAGATTGCATGTTGGGCTACCTTTAAACATGTGGGCAGAGACTGTCAACACTACTGTATATTTAATTAACAGAGGTCCTTCAATTCCTTTGGGCTGTGGTATCCCAAAGGAAGCATGGATAGGTAAGAAGATGAGTTATTATTTTCTCAAAACCTTTGGATGTGAAGTATTTGCACATGTAGATTTAGAAAATAGAACCAAGCTGGATGCAAAATCAAAAAAGTGTACCTTCATTAGATATGGCATTGATGAATTTGGTTATAGGCTTTGAGATTTTAAAAATCAGAAAATTGTGAGAAGCATGGATGTTGTATTCAATGAGAAGGTGTTGTACAAAGATCAGTTGCAACAGCATGAGAAGAAAGAAAAGGATTATGTGGTGCTGGATGATACTCCAGCTAATGATGTTCCAGTGGTTCCTCATCCTCTGCAACAACAACAAGAAATACCACAAACTCCAGTGAATGTTAGACAGTCAACAAGGCTAAGTAGACCTCCTGAAAGGTTATCTCCCTCTTTGTATTCTATTTTGTTAACAGATGCTGGTGAACTGGAAGGGTATGATGAAGCTATGCAAGTGGATACAAAGGTTTAGTGGCAGCTTGCAATGAAAGAAGAAATGGACTCCTTGCTGAAAAATCAAACTTGGGAATTATGTAAGTTGCCTGCAGGTAAAAAGGCTTTACCAAACAAATGGGTTTATAGGTTGAAAGAGGAAGATGGAGGTAAGAAAAGATTTAAAGCCAGGTTAGTTGTAAAAGGATTTGCACAGAAAAAATGTATTGATTTTGATGAGATATTTTCTCTGGTTGTTAAGATGACTTTTATTCGTATTGTTTTAAGTATTGTGGCTGCTGAAGATTTGCATTTGGAATAGCTAGATGTGAAAACTACCTTTCTCCATGGTGATTTGGAGGAGGAGATATATATGGAACAACCCCAAGGATTTGAGGTCAAAGGTAAAGAGAAATAGGTGTGCAGATTGAAGAAGAGTTTGTATGGCCTAAAAAAAGCACCTCGGCAATGGTATTTAAAATTTGATAGTTTTATGGCTGAGCAAGGCTATAGCCAGTGTAATTCTAACCATTGTGTTTATTTTAAGAGGTTGGATAATGACAGTTACATTATTTTATGTTTATATGTTGATGACATGCTTGTAGCAGGGTCTAACATGGATCACATAAGAGAGTTAAAACAACAGTTAGCACAATCATTTGCTATGAAGGATTTGGGGGTAGCAAAACAAATCCTTGGTATGAAAATTTGTAGAGATAGGAAGAACATAAAATTGACTCTATCTCAGGCTGATTATGTTGAAAAGGTGTTGCAGAGATTCCATATTGAGAATGCAATAGCTGTCAGCACACCTTTGCCTAGTCATTTGAAATTGACTAAGGAGATGTGTCCTAAGACACAAGAGGAGGAATAAAAAATGTCCAAGGTACCATATGCTTCAGCTATAGGAAGTTTAATGTATGCCACAGTATGCATGAGACCAGATATTGGACATGTTGTAGGAGTCATAAGCAGGTATATGAGTCATCCCGGATTGGAGCATTGGAATGCGGTAAAATGGATTCTTAGATATTTGAGAGGTACATCCAATAAACACTTATGTTTTGGGGGCTCTAATACTGATTTAGCAGGCTATGTGGACTCAAATTTGGTAGGGGATATTGATACCAGGTAAAGTACTATAGGTTATGTCTTTACTGTAGGTGGGACAGTGGTGAGTTGGATCTCCAGGTTGCAAAAGGTGGTTGCTTTATCCACCATAGAGGCAGAGTATGTAGCTGCAACAGAGGCAAGCAAGGAGATGATATGGCTACAATCTTTCATGGAAGAATTGGGCAAACAATAGGCTAACAGTTATTTGTTTACAGACAGCCAGAGTACCATACATCTTGCAAAGAACTTTGCCTTGCATTCAAAGACCAAACACATACAGTTGAGATATCACTTCTTTCGGTCAGTGTTGGAAGATGGACAGTTACAGCTAGAAAAGATACATATAGATGAAAATCTAGTGGATATGTTTACAAAGGCAGTGACAAGGGAGAAGTTGAGCTCCTCTTCAGCTTTGGTTGGTCTTCAAGACTAAAAACAAAAAATCAAACAGTAGAGTCCAGGGTGCTTATTTCTAGTGGGAGCTACAGGGTCAGTGGTGTTATGATTAGTCTCCAAGTGGGAGATGATATGGTGTGGAGTCTGATCAGTCTCCAAGTGGTAGATTATTGTTATATGGAGCCTAATTAGACTCGGAGGTTAAATTTGCCCCACTTTTATCAGTGCAGTTTCCCCCAAATTATTTCATGGGGTCAAGGGATAGCACCCCTTGCGGGGGTTTGGGGGCAGCGCCCCCAAGATGGGGTCAAGGGGCAGCACCCCTTGTAGGGTCCAGGGGCAGCACCCTTGGCACACTCCTTGTCACGATACAGGGTAGGGTCGAGGGGCAGCACCCCCGTGGGAGCTTGAGGGAAGCACCTCCAAAACCTCACACGATTTTTATTATTTTAAAAAGGTGTTGGGAGTTATTTTTTCTATTGGCCGACATAAGAAAACCTTATTTTGTAACTGACATAAGGCTTGATAAAAGTGGCTAAGGGTTAGGGTTTTCATTGATGTATTGTAGCATTTTGCAACAGTATTGATTTGCAAGGATTGCTGGTTATAATCGGTTTGATTTACTAGATAATAATATTGGACTCTCTATTGGTGGATGTAGCCCGAGTTTGGGTGAACCACGTTAAAACTTGCTTCTTGCTATTATTATTTCTGTGTATTTCCATTCCTCTGTTTAATTTTTATTTGCATTTAATTGATATCTTCTGTCAACTAACCCTAACACATAATGCATATGATTTTCATATTCTACTCTTCACACTTTCATATTTTCATTTTCGTAATAATACTTCACTTAGACCAACTAGGTTTATAATATATACATGAAATTACATTGATTTCATTACAAGTCATCCAATACAACAAGGATAGTACAATTTACAAGTCAGCTAGAGATCACACAACATAAAACATGCATAGGGTAAGCCCTATCATGAACTACACACTACTCCAAAAAGAAACACATGCCTTGTGGATCTCAAGACATGCTTAGTCCGGTCCTAAATATCCTTCACAACATCATTCTTCAAGGAATATCATCCACACGTTACATAAATTTGAGTTAGGTCACCCTTAAGCAAGAAAACATTAACCTTGTAGCACATCGGTCTTCACAATCTTGGCGGTACTCATGAATGATTAAACATTGTCTTCTTCTAGATGAGCTAGCAAGACCAATACAATGTCTCCAAACATTCCTTAAACTCTACACAACAAGAACTTTGTGGCACATACCTTCAACTTCTTCAATCAGCCAGACAGAGGCATAGCCTAGCATTATCATCATTCTAGACCACAACCAGTTTTGGAGAGAGCAGAAAACTACCTTGCAGAGCAACTGGAGACAACATAAGATCATCAGGACCATCTTCCATCAATCTATGTACTCTTTCATGCCACAAAAGGTTGGTGCACATCATTACAATATGTTCAGAGAATAGCTAGGCATCTAGAACTGTCTGTATCACAAATGTCATTTGAAAACTACGCTTGTAGACCTCCAAAACACCTGAAATCCATATAGATGCACTCATACACTTCTAGAAACATATCTTCAAAACCACATAGCCATATCTATCATTGCAGAGAAATGCGGAGCATTCCAAATGGTCTTCTTCATCACTTGATTCTACCAAAGCACAGACTGGAACTCTGTCTTTCATAACTTTCACTGTGAAGGGAAAAATTATCTGAAACTTTGGATTTAGCACCTTTACATCATACTAGACTTAAATTTTGAACTGCATGACCACATCTTTAAATATGGAAGAATGTGGAGCATTTTACCAGATAGTCTTTTAGGCACCTCTCTATGGGAGAAACCTTCACCAACTTTCGGAAGCCAAAATCTTGATTTAATAACACATACATCCTTAGGAACAACAAGAAGGATTGTGAACCATGCCACAGGTCCTTAGCAACATCTTCTCATCCTCAGCATAGCTTAATGTATCATCATTCATATTAGTGCTAATTCCCATCTTAATATTTCATCATTCATCTTTGTGCTTCTAATTATCATCTTAATATTTTATCATGAGCTCATCTTTGTGCTTATAATTCCCATCTTAATATTTCATCATGAAAACATCTTTTCTAACCAACAACTTGACTTGACATGACATCCAACCATGAACATTGGGAACATCATTCATCTCACTGCTTTGTTTACCACAAGCATCACCATTGTATCTCACTGGTGTATCATCATCACAACCTGAGTGATGACCTTACTTTAAGTGTTGACATCAATGACAACACAATGACAACACATATTTCCAACAATCTCCTCCTTTGTCATTGACGACAACACATACTCCCCCTTACATATATATTTCTCTCTCCCCCCCTTTGACATCAAGGACAAAGGGCACCTACTTCTTCCCCTTAGGATACAAATTCTACTCCTAATGTGCACATTTTCTCTTTCTCCTTTTGGTGTTCATACTTTCTTTCTTGAAACAACTCAGGGCTCCCCCTGTCAGCAACAACCACTACCTACTCCCCCTGAGAGGTAGCCACCATTAGTCCAAGAAAAAGGATATAGCATGAACTCCCCCTGGACAGATGCACCACTATGCATCTAGCAAGAAGAAAGAGGGGCAATTACCCCTAACCTCTATTAGAGATCCTCAAAAG